>JAVTVX010000035.1:10000-2410000 GCA_033439265.1 Dillenia suffruticosa
GAGCAGGTTATGTCTCGGTTTTTTTGGTCCGGTCCATCTTTAGACCGTCATAAAGCCATGGTAGCTTGGTCTCTTGTCTGCCGTTCTAGGAAGGAAGGAGGGTTAGATCTGAAGAGAGTGACGGATTGGAATAGGGCAGCCCAGTTGAAGCATATATGGCATCTTCTTTCGGATCCCGAGGATAATGTGTGGAGTAGATGGGTGAGGACTTATCTTCTTCGAGGCCGTAGCTTTTGGTTTGTTCGGGTTCCGAATCGGTGCTCTTGGATTTGGCGGAAGCTGCTTGCCCTTCGGCACTTAGTTCAGCAGCTGGTTGCGTGGAGGATGGGTGACGGTAGCCGCATTTCTTTCTGGTATGATTCTTGGCTGTCCTCAGGGCCTCTGATAGAGGTTCTTTGGAGACAGGCTATGGAGAGATCGGGTTTTTTCGATACTTGCTCTGTGCAGGATGTCTTCTCTAGCAAGCATTGATCCGAGTATCTTCAGGGGCAGCGGGCTTCGAGATCTATGTGTTCCTTCTTTGATAGTATTCGCGAGTATATCCGGGATTCTGACCTTCCCTCCACTCGTCCTGATCGGATTATGTGGACGCTTTTGCCTACTGGGGAGTTTTCCATCATGTCAGCGTGGAAACACCTTCGATGTTCGTACGACCACGTCCCCTGGACGTACTTACTTTGGTTTCCTGGCGTGATTCCTCAATTTGCATTCATTTTGTGGCTCCTTTTTATGGAGCGTCTTCAAACGAGTGACTTTTTGTTCCGACTCAGTCTGGCGGACTCATCTACTTGTCATCTTTGCTTATGTCGGCGGGAGACTATTGATCACTTCTTCTTTCGCTGTCCTTTCTCTAGGGAGGTATGGCGTTTATCGATGACTCATCTTGTCCCTATGTCATTTCCTATCTCTTGGTCTGGCATTCTGGCGATCTTGCTTTCCCCAGCGAGGCACCCCCTCCGAAGAAATAGGATCTTCAAATGCTCTCTCAGCACCTCTATTTATTATATTTGGATGGAGAGAAATAAGAGAAGGATTGGCGATCGTGCATTACCACCTCGTATTATTGCCGCTTTTGTTAGTGCGGTCTTACCTGTACCTAGTTCTAGATCTTACTTTCGTTCTGTTGCCTTGAGGGCAACTTGTTTCTCCGGGTATCTCAGGGCTCCTCCTGGTACCCGTGTTTTCTTTGTTCTTTTTTGGTATATATATTCTTTTATATAAAAAAAAAAAAAAAAACCCTAAATCTTAAACCCTAAACAATAAGCAACTTTGCTCAATTTGCTCTTTAATCTATTTGGTGTGGAACCAATATAGAAAGTGAACATGGGTGTGAAACAATGAGAGAGAGAGTGGTATGGGCCAGTAGAGAAAGTGATCACATGTGGACTTGAAACAACAAGAGAAAGAGAGGGCAGCAAGCACAGAGAGGAAATAAAGACATGAAAAATAACAAGAATAGAGAGAACGTGAACAAATAAGAGAGAG
Organism: Dillenia suffruticosa; assembly: GCA_033439265.1. NCBI lineage: Eukaryota > Viridiplantae > Streptophyta > Magnoliopsida > Dilleniales > Dilleniaceae > Dillenia > Dillenia suffruticosa. The sequence continues at coordinate 11,486 of JAVTVX010000035.1, forward strand.
AGAGAGAGATAGAAAGAAAGAGGAAAACCTTTAATTTGTTCCATCCTTAGCAGTCTCCTGTCAGTGCCAACCCAAAAAAGGGGCGGCTTCTGATATCGGTCATGTTGTTTGAGACAGAGACGGGGATTTGAGAGGCAAGTTTATGAATAGTTTGAGGGGGGAATACCCAAAATAGAAGTTTGAGAAAATTTTATATCAAACTTAGGAAGAACAAAAAAATCAAAGATGCACCTGTGTCAGTGCTCTGTTTGTCTCTACATTGGACATCTATGTTTTTGGAGGAGTATGCAGTCTCTACATTGGACGTGCATGTTCCTTCAATACTTTAAGCCATGTTTCTGTTAGCTGATCACCAAGATTCCTTAGTTACTAATCTCTGTTTGTCTTCTAACTAAAACCTTGTTCATCGGCAAGAAATTCAACAGCTAAACTAGAATACATTCAACAAAACTCATACAACCAAGCCATTGAACACAAATTCATCAAATTTCAAGCAAACATCTAGTATGTGTACTGAGCATTCTAACACAAAACATAAACAATAAAATGCTATATAATTAATCAAATCAAACAACATACACTTGTCCCTCGAGATTCGTCTGCCCATCGATGGTAGCCCCACCTGTTCCACTCCTATATGATCCATCCTCGGCTGAACATACACCCCAGGATCAACCCCAGGCACCGCAGGCCGTCCAAGTAATTGTGGCAGCAATGTCGTTCTTCTGAAGAGTCCTCTGCTTGTTCTCTTTGGCGTGAAGCCATGACCGGATTGTGAGCTCAAGGATGAACACCTCACAGGCCTTGTGAATAGAATTGGGGTTTCGGCGGAGATCATGCAAACGTCTTCGTCGGCCCTCATGATCTTCTTGATTCGAGCGAGAGGGAGTTGGTGGTTATTAAGATCATTCACCTGCTTGATTTCTTGACGCTGGTAGGTCCAGAACATCTGCAGCTGTTGCTGTTGCTGTTGCTGTTGCTGTTGAAGGAGATGGTGAAATGGAGGCTGCGGAGGGTTTGATGACGATTGTGCTTGCTGATTGTTGTTCTCCATTTAAGTTTTTAGGGTATGGAGAGAGACAGAGAACTAGAGCGCGGGCGCGAAAGCGAGAGAAACGGAGAGAGAGGGGATAAAAGGGGAGATCCTCATTCCTTTAGAGTGGATTTATAACAATGTGGAGTCATGGTTTGCTCTAAAGTTTCTAATTTCTTAACAAAATTCAAAAAAAAAAAAAAACTTATTTTCCGTTAAATCCTAATTCCAACAATAAAATGCGAGTTGTCATTATTTTAAATCATTTTTCAAAATATTCCTGTTTTATGTTTTTCCTCACCATGACCTTCAGTTGTTTTTTATTTTAAAAAATTTGCACCAAAGATAATTTTAAACAAAATCTAAAAAATGATTATTTTAATTTGTGATCTAATAATTAGAATTTTTCAATTTAAATTATTTATTAAGCAAATTAAAAATTTATTTTTGGATTCAACTACATTATTAAAGGGAAAAAATATACCTAAATTCTTATGATCAAATTTATTTATGAATGGTTTATTTCATGATTGATATTAGGAATTAGATAGTATAATATTAGTTTTTTGAAGAAAAGCAATGATACTAAACTCAAGGACTCTGTAATTATATAAATAATTGGAAAATTGACATATAAGAGAGGAAAAATGTAGAGTAACCATCTATTATAAGAAAATACTATAGATTTTCCTGATTAGATATAACACATTTCTTCTCCTAAAATCTAAGAAAGGAAGATGAGAGACGGATATTTAGTGAAGAATGAAAATGCTTATCTAACCAAATCTCTTCTCCTAAAACTCAAGAAAGAAAGATATGAAAGGGGGGCCAACGAGTTTCAGCTCAAGTAGCATCAATCACTCCTCCCTTTTGTAATAGAGTCGTATTCAAATCTCACTATGAATAAAAAACACGAAAGGGGGAGAGGGAGAGAAATTTAAAAAGATGAGTCAACCGAAAGTAAAACAATATTTTCAAATATTTAGAATAATTTCATTTAGAACTTACTAATTGTCATTTAAGCGTATTTTGGTAATTTGACAAATTTTATTCATGTTCAACAAACTTTATTTTCAAATCCAAGAAAGGTACTTTTGTAATTAGGCTCAGCGAGAAAAAATTGCACCACCTTTAATAATCCGATAAACATTCCTTCTAATTTTAATATTTAAAATAATATTTTAAGACAGTGCAAGCCTAAATTTTTGAAATAAAATTTTGCAAAAATTAATTAAAAGTTCAAATAAAACTTGTAATAAAAATTATATTATTGGATTATATGAAATAATTAGAAATTTATACACTATATAAAATTTTATTATCAAGTATGGACGATTTGTCAAGAAAAAAATATAGGTATAAATTAATAAAATATTTATATCTATATTAATACTATTCAAAAATATTATAGAATTTTTAAATTTTTGCTTAGTCCCGCTCCGCAACCAGGCTAGTCTTCTTGTCGGGCCCTCTTAGGTAAGGACTATCGAGGTGATCAACTGCATTCATTCCGAGTTGGTCTGTTCTGCCATTTGTCAAATGCTTCACCGTCCTCTGCAGCAATATACTTCTCTACATGAGAATAGAACTCCTGGATAATAGATCGGGGATTCTTCATGATAGACGTCTTCATCCCCGTTGGCTACAACACTATGACTAGCCCTACCAATGCAACGGAATGGTCTAAACTTAAGACCTTTATCATCTCAGTCTTAAATTTGTCGAGAAAATCCCTTAATGGCCCGTCGTCCCTCTGCCACAAAGACAGGAGGTATGTAGACTTTCTCTTGACCCTTTTACTAATTACAAAGTGTATCTCGAACTGGTATCGAAATTGAGAGAAACTCTTGATACTAATGGAGGGAATGAGTTAAACCATGTTGGTGTGTTACCCTTTAAAGTCGTAGGAAAGTGTTTACACATAACTGTATCTGACATATCTCTCGAAATCATCACAGTCACGAAGTGAGCAACATGGTCCCGCGGTCAGTCATACCATTGTACCTCTCCATAGGTGGAAAAAGTATGACACGAGGCATCGGCTTCGTGGAAATCTTAGAGTTGAATGGTGAAAGACCAATAGCGTACTGGGCAAGTTCATCTCTTCTCGCATTGGGGCGTCTTAGTTCATTTCATATGAGTTCTTTGACCTACTTTCTAAGATCATCAAGGTCGTGTCTGGAGATCACCGAGGGCTCTCACTGTACTCTAAGTTCAAGTCTTTATGAGCACATATGACCCAACCCATGGGAGGTAGATTGTGCCTTTGGTCTAAGGGTACAGCTAAGTTTCTCCAGTTGTTTACTAATACTCTATATTTTGGATTCGAGTCTTTTCATCTGGGATCAAGTAGCCCTTTCAAGAGAGGCAAGAGCGCCGGGGGGGGATTCAATTGATTTTGTTGGGCGACCGGTAGTTAGGTCTCAGGCTAGTTAACAGTGATAGGAACTTGTATGGGGTCGTTTGGCACTATAGGTGGGACGACGTTCATCAAGGTGGTAGTGTGCCCTTCCAAGTTCGGGCTCTTTTCTTGGGAGGCATTATCTTCAACAGGATAGAGCGTGAAATAAGTTTCTTTTTAGTTTGTTTCCACAGACGGCGTCAATCTGTCGGAGATAAGTTTTACTCCACAAATAATGATTCTACTGACTCAAATGAGATGGCTGTCCGTTGGACGATCTTGATCGACAAGAGTTGCAAAAGACCGACGGAGGGTACTCCGATGGGCAGATTTCAACACTCAAATTAGAAAATGATTTTCAAAAAAAGAAATAGATTAAAAGAGAGTTTTATAATACCTTTATATGATGTGTGAATTGAGAAAACATACCTGACCAAAGATCTTATAACATATATATATAGTCTTTGTGTGTGAGCCTCGTATGCATTCGAGATGTTAAAACCTTAATTTTTTTATGAAAGTATCTTCAGATCACGGGATCATAGACACGTTTTGATATGTTTGGTCTATTAGGCTCTTGGGCCATGGGCCATACTCCATCACTTTTGATACAACTAATAACTTGTAGTAAGAGGCTAACCCAAATTGTAGTCAAATGGCTGTGAAGAGATATTTGTTGATAGGAATATTTTGATTGAAAAAAATTAAAAAATATATATATGAAAAATTAAATTAAATCAAACTGTTTAAAATTGAAACCTACTTATAATAATGCTTCCTCATCCAGTGGTTTGAAAGGGCGAGCCATGCCTCTCCGTGGGCGTATCCCTCGGATTGTTGGGTACTAACTGAAAATCTGTATACCAACCGCAGTTGTCTCTCCCGTATTGGATTGTATCTTTCTTTTTTTCTTTCCTTCGCAAGCAAACATTTATACCTATCATATTTTGCAAGTAAGATAGCAGAAACAAAAATAACAATTGATCACTGATTATGGAAGAATGTTAAAAACTTCATTTCATCTTGTAACCGTAACTCGTCCGACCTGGAACAGCTTAAGCTCAAGCAAGACCCAGAAAATTGATTTGTTCACGGTCTAGTTAATAAATGGGCTCGCAGGTAACGACAACTTACACAGAGAGAGAGAGAGAGACTAAAAAATCAAAATTTTGACAATCTAGTTTCCCGAATGGGATGTGATGGCTGCTGTTGAAGTGGGCAGGGGACGAAAAGGTCCCCAGGCTGATGCAGTGAGTAACGGCAGATCTTTCCAACCGAGTTTGAGGGCACCGTTGTCCTCGACTAATGTGTAACCATCAGAAGGAAACATTCCCAGAAGCAAGGTAGCCTGGGTAGCGGCATTCCCAGCCAGAGATATACCTCCGAACCCGCACTCTTGAAGCTTCTCCCTCCAATTGTGAAACTTGACTTCGCCGCTCCTCGCGGGCCCTCCCACTGCCACCACATTTCTTATCTCCCTTGACAACAGTTGCTGCTCCACCACATGTCTTTCTTCGCTCTCTTCCCCGTAGCTTGCCCCAAGTGAGTCAAACAGGGCCGAGTAGTAATGAATAGCCTCCACGAATCTTCCCAAGAAGGATCCCGCATGGCTTAGGTCCTGCTCTACCATTGTGACAACCTTCGGTGCTAATCTGAAACCACCAAAGATATGAGAAAATTTTTGAGAAAAACCTTCGGTACACCCTTCTCAGCATGATCATATGCTAGATTTCTTTGGTGACATGAACGAGAAAAATTTTTAGTTATCCATCAAAATATATAAACAATGTATAAATAAATCTACCGTGGTTTTTCCTGCTCCCGAAGTCCCCAAAGATATAAGATGATCATAGAAAATGAGAAATATTTGAGAGGATCGAGCATGCTGTTAATCAATTTCTTCGACCATCAAATTTGCAGGGCTACGAGACGAATAATGTCTCACAACGCTACTGACTAATATTGCATTGCATTCGGGGCCAAACTAGCATTGACTTTTTCTTGTTTTGACTAAAAGCAAACAAGCATTGACTCCACAGTAAAAACGAAAGAAAAGATATGCATGCCTTTGTTGTGGCAAGGGCCCCCTCCTGAAAATGCAACCCGCTCATCCTTTCTATTGCATAAAAAGAGAACTTTTTGGAGTTCGGCGATTTTGAAAAAGCACAGTTGCATAAATTTTGGTGAATAGATGATATTAGTACAATCTAATCGATCTCCCACATTTTGATTGGGGAAGTGCGGCTTTTTAATCCTTAGAATTTGAAAGAAAAAAGAGGACTAAGGATCCGGCCCATGCAAAGTTCCAGAAGATTTTCAAAGGGGAGAAGAGGTAAATAAGGAAAAGAAAGAGGGAGCCGTTCAGACCTCTGCAAGAGCCATAGCGTATTGGTGTCCGAGCCGGTAACATCGTAAAGGGAATGCTGCAACCAATGCACTGCTACGGCCTCCCGTTTGTTCACGTTAAGCCTCTCCGGGTCCAGGTTCCCAACTTTATCTGCGACCGGAAAGAACTCAAAGCCGAGGCCCAGCTTTTCAGCAAAATCTGACAAACGCTTGCCGGTGGCTTCAAGGGCCTCTAAGGACGTTCCCATTCCAGTGAGCCGAACAGAAGGGGGTCCCCCCGGTCGGGATGCAAGGATGTGAAAGAGCCCGGGCCACTGCAGTCCCTGCATAATATCCAGATCAATTATGTGCACTCGCTCCTCCCTCTCGAACGCTTCCTGTATGGCGTGGTTTGCCGTGAAATGAGAGAATTTTACGAACGGACTAATACCGTTGAAAACCTGGAACGCAGAAGCCATCTTCTGACTGTGAGGCACTGACGGCAGCGTCGCATAGATTCCCAAACACGAGCTTACCAGCCTAGCCGACATTGCCTCCGAGAAGTATGCAGCCACCCTCTGCGCCGACGTTCCAAATGGTGTTGACAGTTCAGAGATCTCCAATAGCATCTTGTTCGCCTCCTCCAAATTATCAGCAGACATGGCCTCTGCACACTGTAGTAGCAAGGTCAGGAGGTGCAGACCTTCTTCATCTCTCTTCTTTTGCTTCATTTCTTCTTTCTTCTTTTTGCTGGCAAGTGCCGCCGTGGACGAGGTTGTCTCACTTGTGTTTACATTGTTGGGTGCGTCGGAGACCGGGGAAGAGCTCTGCTGTTGTCGTTCCTGAGCAGGTGGGCGTTGCTGCTGTAATTGAGTTAACGAGAGGATCGCTGTGACAGAAGAAGGGGGGCAGGTCTGGTGGTTTCCTTGAATGATCTCATTGATTCCGTCCCTGGTAGTGTTGAAAGCGGCAGTAGCAGAGGCGGGGGCAGGTGCAGGGGCAGGCTGCATAGTTCCCCAGTTCGAGTACTGATTTGAAGCAGGAGAGATGGGAACTATGCCATATGGGGTGTTATTATCGACACTAAATGCACCGGAGTCTGGGCAAAGCCTAAAGGCTGAGGAACCTTGCACTTGCTCCTGCTGGTGCTGCTGCTGTTGATATAACCCCCTTTGCAGGCCCATCTGCTGCAGCGCTTCCTTGCTTCTCCGCTCTTGGTGGTAAACAGTGTCTGGCTCGGCTAGGGACCGGAGTCTGTACTCAAGAATGGAAGCAAGGTTAGGGTTGCATGGGTGGATTATCTCCCTCACGTTTTGGATGATCTGTGGAATGGGAATTGTGGCGGAGCTGTTGATAAGGTCCTTAATTACTCCATCCACCCACGCGGTAGCAGTGGTGTCCTCCATGGGAAGACCAGTACACGGGTTTGGAGAAGGAGAGTTGACCGTGGCGGGAATGAAGAGAACGCCACTGCATTGGACGCCGGGGTCCCGGTCTCTCTCGGGCGGGAACAAGGGCAGGCCTGAAAACCCACACAAGGAAGGAGTCTGCTGCAATGGGTGATGACAAAGATGATTATACGACAAGGAGTCCACGGGATTTAAGCTTGTAGATGTACAGAAAGCAGACCCAGACCCACCTGACGTCATACTTGAATTCGTGGAAGAAAGTGGCAAAGTGGAGTGGTTGAGAACGCTGGTTATTAAGTCGTTGCGTCTTACCGCAAGATTGCCTGCAGCCGGGAAGGAAAAAAATGAACGAACCACGTCGGAGAGAGGAGTTGATGAGGTTCGGCGAGAGAGCCTATTGTACTGGCCCGTTAACAGGGGCTCCATCTCTGAGGCTGTCCTCTTCCTCACCATCTTTCCGTTGGATATGCTCCGCAATTGTGGGCGTTGTTGGGGATGGTGACGGGTAAGTAACAGGGATGGAGCGTCCTCGCTATCCGTGCTATTAGATGTGCTTCCAAACGGACTCCCATTGCTGTTATTGCTTCCGCTGCAGTTAATGTCCGCGTTGCCACTTTCGCCTAGCAAATTAGCTCGAGCAGGAGCAGCCATGAGTTCAGTTCAGACCCCGTTGACGCAACAAGGGCAGGCTCCGGCACCGGCTCCTCATAAGCAGACGAGGTTTTGGCGAGGCATTGGTGAACAAAGGCAACCAAGCAGATAAAGTTGAGAAGGTTGGAACATGGATCTCTGGACCTCTGAAATCCCCCCACATACACGCACACAGAACCTCCTAGGTGCTTCTTTTATTTAAATTGCTAAAAGCCGTGTGCCTTTTTGGATTCCTGCGAGTGACTTTCATATCCAGTCCTAAAAAAAAGGCCCCAGAAAGTAAGCTACTGCTTACGGAAGTGTTGAAGTTGGTGATGGTGGTGATATTGGTAGCGAGGAGGCGTTAAGAATCTAGATGCATGTCTGTTTGCAGCATAATTTCATTATTATCACAGATTATTAATATGTGGAAGTGGTGAGAGACACTTCACAGGCTTCCAGAGGTTGTGGAAACGGGGAAAAAAATTAAGAAAAATTTTGACCATTACCGTTTTACCAACCAATAGTGGCGTGGTGATGGACGGTTGTTCGCTTGCTTTTTATCCTTTTGCCTCTGTTGCTCAGTAGTTCGTCATTGCGTGTTTGACGTTTTCACGGGGGCATTCTCGGCGAGCATTACGATGTTCCTCGACCCTTGCGTTATATCGAGCGACCGAATTCTGCCCCTTTAGAAGGGAAAAAAGGGACGAAAGTTTTGTAAGGGTATAATGTTATTTTAAAAAAAAATTTTAAAAATATTATTTAAAAAATATTTTTGAATTTAACATATATATATATATATATATAGTGACTTGAAATCATAATATGTATTGTTTATTGAATAGTATATGTCGTGATTTTAAGTTACGATACATTAAATTTAAAAATATATTTTTTAAAATAATATTATTTTAAATTTTTTTATTTTTTTTAGATGAGTTCCGAACAAAACTCAAATCCTCATGACACAAATCTAGAGAAGTAAATGAAAGAAGACAACATGAAGCAAAAGAGGTGGGCAGGGCGGGCTCGATAATCAAGGAGGAGCTGTCAAACCTCAGTACCCCAAAATGCAACGTAGCGTTTGACATTTTCCTTTCAATTGCGCATCCTTTTTGTCAGCTTTTCCTCTTTTCATTTATTGGTTCTTACCTCTTTTGTTTCGATCAATTATATTATTTTCCTGGTTTGACTAAGCAAAGACTTCTGAACCAAAGGTGAGGCTGTGTTTGCTTAAAGAATAGAAAAATAAGGCGAAAAGAGAGTATTATATTATTATTGAATAATAATACCAATGAGCTACGGTGTAACTGATACCTTCCCCAACCCTAATACGTATCCCAAAAGGGGGAGGGGGAGGGGAAGGGGGGAGTACCGATACATATGACTATTTCGCGGAGTCCTGCCTAAGAACCCCTGGTCCCCCTGACTTCCGACCAAACGAGATTTGTTTTCGCCCCTTAACATTCATCACCAATTTGGTTTAATTTTATAAATAATATTTATTAAGTAAAATAAAAATTTTCAAAGAAACTGTAATATTCTTCAGTAACATTTCCTAAAATCATTATTGCCTTAAACTTGTTTTAGTCAGATATGGAAAGGAAAGGTGGGGAAGAGAAATATAAAGAAAAAAATGCATTTTCTTTACTTGGGTAGAAAGAAATAGAACGATGGAAATGGGAGGACCAATAAATTGGAGTGAGCTAAGAGTGAAAGAAACAAAAAGGTGGTTTCGATAGAGGAGAAAATATTATATGAACTAATCCCCTTTTTCCCGCTAAGTTATATGAACAAATCTTTTTATACGAGGAGGATAATAAAATAAGCACCTTGTCAACTAATCTTTTCTTTTTTAATTTTATACGGCAAATAATTGACAACCGGCGGGAATTATATTAGGACTCCAAAATTCAAATTTTTCCCTTCTGACAGTTAAAATTAAAATTTTGCCTAATAAATGAACTTCTATAGATGCATTTCTCCAATAGTGCATAACATTTTAATCTTGATAATTACTTTACGAAAAACTATAAATTATGAATTTTTAGACTTTGGAATGTTAGAGAAGGGAGCATAAAAATGAATATAATTTGTTACACAATTTAACCATTAAGATATTTGCTAAAAAGGCTGTCCATGTTACAAGTTTTTTAACGACTTTCTGAAAAAACCATCCCCCTATGTTTTCAATCACAAGGTCAACTTTTACTTCATACAATTCCTTGAACTTGTTTTTTTGTATAATGAGCCCCTAAAAGTTGATTTATCTCCAAGCAAATTAATTTACTATTTTATATGCATATGTGCCCCTCAAACTTCAACTATTTCAATAGAAATCATTTTATTTTCGGCCCTTTCATAAAAAAATTTGGATCTGCATGTCCAAGAAAGAAAGCCCTAAAAATAATAATTATCACCATTAAGCCAGTGTGGCAATTTGAGTCCCTCAATTTTTCATTTTTTTTCTTTTTTGTTGGGAGGGGGGGTTTAAAATGGGCAAAATCCGAAGACAAGGGAGGCGAAGGCTCAAAACCTGCCTCAACCAAGGAAACAGAACCTAGGAACCCAGCCCCAAAAAAAGAACAAGAAAATGCCCGGAATGGCCCAACCTAGCAAGCAAACCGTGCCACCAGAGGCGCACTAGGCAGAGAAACTATAAACAGGAACAACCCCACGCAACTATAAGCACCAAAAATCTTCGTCAAGAAACCCAATACCCTGGAAGGATAAACAAAGCCCTTGGAAAAAAGAAAAAGGACGACTTGCCCTCCAATCAGCCTTGCTCTTCGTCCAGGAAAGGGCCACTTTTTATCCACCCTAGCCAGCTTCGGGCAGAAAAGGCTATTTTGAGACGCATGCTGAGTTCCTCAAATATCCGATCGCCATGTGAATGCATCATGCTTACGTCCATATAGAAAGCAGCCATTCCAGATTTACCAAACGCTTAACGTGGTCCAAGGGAATGGTCAATCATCAGGGCATTCGCAGTTTTCTCAACCCAAAATAACCAAATCTCCTCCTCAAAGCGCGTAACAACTTTCTTGTGAGCATAAATTCCAGATTAATACCAACTTGTCTGCACTCTAATTGACTCCTTTTATTTAGTAAGTTTTAGTTCATACCCTCCAAACTTAACTCATTGCGGGCATTTTGAATAAGGTGTCATATATCACAATGATTTAGAAAGAAATGCCGGTACCAAAAAAACAAAAAAAAGAAAGAAATGTCAATTGTAATGGGTTAGATTTGGAGCAAAACTTTTACTTTTAGTGTTCGTAAATTTGTTTTTTCATTTAACAATTTATGGGTTCAACTCATTAATATATTATATATAATTTTTCTTCATAAAATAATTCATTTATACATTTGATTATTATTTATCTAAAAAAATTCGAGACATAAAGCCACCTCGAATAGTCCACATAGGTCATACAAATGACGAAACGTGATATTAACACTTCTGTTAAAAGTGATTTATTTGCCTTACAAGAGATCACGTCATAATCTGGGTTCTTATTTTTCCGCTCTGCCAAATCACCTTTGCACTAATTGCCTCATTCCATCTCACGAAGTAACAATTATTAGCAAATTTAATGCCGTCAAATATTAGGAACTAAATGTTACAATTTAAAGGAATGTTGAAATATATTACATTCTTACCTTAAGAATAAAAAATTGGCCGTTACAAAATCTCATTAAAAATCAAGCTTCATGACCATATGTTCATGATTAACTTGGGTTGGTTTGTCTTGCTTCTAATTGCTTCGCATTTTTATTAAGACAACTTAATCCTTTTTTTAACTTTCTTGGCGAATTGTTGGAAAAGCAATTAACATAGCAACTTTGTAGTATCGAACAAACTTGTCGCCTTACCCCATCGGCGTTAGTGCAAAAGTATGTTACCGCTTGAATTATTGTCTCAATGATAAAATTTTAGCTTAGCAAATTCGAAGAGTGAGCCTGATTAAGAGTAAAGGTTACAAATGAAAATTTAATTTTGTACCCAAAATTTTCTTTATGTAACGTCATACCCAAATGGATTTGTCAGTCGTCATCAATGCTATTATTATTATTTTTTCCACCCATTTCTTGAACGGCATCCGGCTAAAGCCGATCATGGCAGCGGAAATCGGTTGCGATCTTCATTCTGTTGTGAGAATTTTACCTTTCGAGTCCATGGAATCAAATGCTTCCGGCATTTACATGCTTTTTTGCAATTCTTTGACGTCTTGTAGGGAACTGCATCAGCTTTCTCTGTGGCCTAATTGAATTGTAAGTCAATGTTGTGATGCGTAAAGTTGGAATGTTTGGTAGCCCCTTTCCGTCCTTTTCCTATCAATACATGTTATCGTTTCTGCATGAATATTTTATCGTATGTGCTCCCCTTCCTTCCCACGTGATCTGTCTCTCGCATTTGATAAATCTTTAAATAACTAATGCCACGTTGTTTTGATCACTGAAGAGCAGGGAAGAGAGAACTCTATTACCATCACAATCACAAGTTTGGTCCAATCGTAAGGATAAAAAGGGTGAAAATTGGAGAAAGCTTCTTGTGACACAATTCAAATTCGTGTCTTGAACGAGGAATTTGGGTACAACCCCTTCTTCGGCAATCATTATGATTATTAGATGTTTGAAAGAAGAAATTTTTAAAAATAAATTAGTTAGAAGATTTTAAACTATATTTCAAATAACAAATAAGATTATGAATTTGGATAGATTAAATTTCAAACTTTAAATTTTAGTATAGTAACAAATAAAATTTATCTGATAATCAATTTGTTCATTTTTATGACACTGTAATGGTTTATGTTTTAGGATTTAGTTACTCGATTTCATCTTCATTGCTTCCTCTTCTTTCCTGGCAACTCCAATTCGGAAAAGTGTCTGTAAAGCAAGTCCCTATTTTATATTTTTTTTCCTTCTTTTGACTCTCGCCCTCACTCGAATATGAGGAATCAAAGCTTCCTTTTGACTCTTTCGAAGTTCCATAAGCTACTTCCACCTCTTCCCAAAAATAAAAAAATAAAAAAATAAGTTTTGCCCAATCTAGCAAATAATTGAGAAGGTTGAATTGAGTAGAACTCAATAGAACTCGATAAGTGTTTTCATTGCATGGTCTCGATGCCTTTAATTTAATTTCCATTTCAGATCAGTTTTTTATTGTAAACTTCGACTGATTGATTTTGGTTTTTCTTTTTTTAACCTTTTTCCATTTCAATTTTGATTCGGATTAACTTTGGTAGCGGTGGTAGTGGTAATGATGATGAGAGAGAGAGAGAGAAAGGAGAGACGAGAAAAAAAATTGCTGGCCAACAACACCGAGAAAGGGATAGAGAGAGAGGAGTGAGAGATCCAGGAAAGACAAGGAAAAGAAGGGGAAAATGGAAGGTTCTTAAAAACAGTAAAAATATAAATATATATATATATATATATATATAATAAATAAAAATCATTGAGCATGACATTGATATAATTGGTTAAACTTTCAGAACTAAAAATAGTTTCAAAATGACCCAAAATGAGGATTTCTTTTGATTTCGAAACCCATAATTAGAATTTCATCTTAAAAATCTCAATTAACTTCAAGTTACACTAATACAAATTTTCAAGACGGTAAGTACCCGTTTATATTTAAGGAAAAATGACCACGGCAAGCAAAGTCAATTAAAAAACTATCTGAACAACCAGACTATTTTACCAAAAGATCAGCCTAAAATTCAGCTTTCTTGATAGGACGTATTAGAAGAGCGTTCTAGTTAAATCAATGCCCTACTAAAGGCCCATTGCCTTAACAATTTCCCAATAAAGAATGGCATGCAAAACTACAGTCTAAGCTCTTGCGGAAGCATAATTATAAATTGTGGGTAAATCATGGCCGAGACTTAAGCAAGGATACACCAAACTTTGCTACAATGAGGTTTTCACCAAGTGATCAAAAGCCAACCCAGTAAACATACAAATTAACATGACAGACGCTGTGAAGCATTAATTGGGGAGGAAGACAACTCTTTTGATTGTTCCCCTTTGATCACCAGCTCTGACGGTTCCACCACAGGAGGTATACAATCCACCTTGTAATGCAATACCTGATCACAAGGAAACGATATTATATGACATGATCTGTATTATGTGCATATATGTATAAATATATACATGCAGACCTTATGACCATAATATATGCAACCCTACAGTCAAGAGATGAAAGGTAAGGTTTATGGAAAACACTCCTACATGCTCACACAGTTGGGTTTCTCCAACTACCTAGAAAAAAATAAGGGATTCAAATAACAAAGTAAATAATTTTCCCTCTTAAAAGCTTGTCTTTGTCCCTCAAGCTTAGTCATAGTTCAAACAGTTATCTTAGATTTCCAAGCACAGTATTATATAAAACAACTCCGACAAACATGGGAAGTGGAAAGAAACTATACCCCATCTTCCTCCACCTAACCACATAGTTATTACCATACACACTCCCAAAAATGAAATCACCGTCTTTCCAAATTGCTTGAAATCAAATCCCCCACTCCCAAAAATGAAAAATTGTTGCAACATTTAGACTTTAATCTCATCCTGATTCTTGCAAAAGCCAATAGAAAGGAATATGTGAGTAAGGAAGAATAGAGTTGGACAAGGGCATTTTGAGCATACCATGTTGAAGAGAAAGTGTAGATGAGATAAACCGGACCGATAAAGAGATATCAAGAAGAAATTCAATTCAAATATCACATAAATAGTAATCAATCCTATCTAACAAACAATAAAGCCAGCCGACTATTATTTATGGGCTAGAAGTCCTAAACAGCAAGTAAACAAAATCAAATATCCCCTGAATCAAAATAATAAAGAAACAAAATATCCACTGAAATCACAATCAAGTAAGTTATTTCAAAAGTATTAGGAAAATAACAATGTTGTCCAACATGACCTACATTAGAGAGTGAGAGAGAGAGAGAGAGAGCTTCTAAGTTACATTGGTCCCAGAGGCCATACCTTATAGGTAGAGCTCCCAATGACTCAACAAAGAATGAGATTTGCTATCCGACTCAAAGCTGATATAATTCTTATTAGATGAAAGACATGTCTTCATCATTATGTCGCACAAAACACTTCCAAAAATGAGTCATGTCCACATACGACATATCTTGTGACACAATCTCAGTCTTCGTAGAGCTTACAATAGTGTAAAATCCATTGTAACTTCATTGCGTAATTGTGTCAATGTCATATCATGTGTTTCATGTCAATATGCGCAAATCATAGCTTCATATTACGACTAACCGTACCCAACACCTATTACCATTACTGAAAAGACAGATATTGATTTTCATATTACGATAATGAAAAGCTTTATTTACGACTATCACACCATACCAAAACAGTGGTACAGTAATAGTTACCATAATTTACCACAATTAACAAAACTAGTTTAGCAATTGAAAAGATGAATTACACCAATATAAGTGTCCTAACTTAGTTCATATATAAAGCAGTTCAAATATAAATATTTCAAGGGTGGGTACAGTTAGGGAGTAAGGAATGCATTAGTAACAAAAACACTGTTTCATCCTTGATATTTCGATATATTTACAAAATTACTCCTGAAATGGTTTGGTATGCTAATTAACGATTTATGGTAAATACCTCAAAACATTACTGGTACTAATTACCATTATCGTATTAAAAAAAAACTTACCACTTTATGATAATGCTATCATCTTATGGTAATTATAAAATATATGCTCACCCCCATTAAAAATAAGAGGAACCCCCATATGCATAAAAAGGAAAAATAATAAATGTTGACCTAATCTCAGAAATGACCTGTGTAATGGAACTACCAATACATATAGGCAGCACTTTGCTTACCTTTTTAAAAAATGTTGAATATGTGTTGTCCCAAATGAGTTTGTAATTTCCAGCCAAGCATGTGCAGAAGTTACCCTACAAGAAAGTTCCTAAACGTTCATAAAGATCTAAGAATACTGGTCCCTCACAAACCACAGACAGAGAGTGAGAGACACAGAGAGCGAGAGAGAGAGAGAGAATTCATTCACTAACTCACTTGATCTGATTCGTAACGTCTATAAGGTAAGATCAGCTGTATAATAACACAGACAAAGAACACAAGCCAAAGAGCAAAAGAAGTTGGTTTTAATAGAATGGATAGAACACATTTTTCAAGCTCAGGATGTCATGCAACTTACCCTGTTCTCGCCTGAATTGCTCATATACTCCACACTAAAACCAATATCCTGCTCCAAGACAATTTAAATTTGACATTAAAATAATGACTAAGTTTACTTTAACATAGAATATTGTAGATAATGGCAGCAATTAGAACACATCATCATGATCGTTAAATCAACATGCAGACTGTTGTAACTAGAGGCATAAACAATACATTTCACCATGAAAGTAGCATGGCAAAATGCAGAGATATGTAACTGATTATAAAATCTCAATCAATAATGATCTCGATACATCACAAGGGACCAAAATCTAAATCTCTATTTTGCTATCCAACCAGATTATAACAGATTTAACTGTTACCCTTACAACTAAAGGGCAATACTCTTATTTGGCCACTTCACCTCATATCATTCACTCACAAATAACACAATAAGGAAAAGTTTCATGAAAATCATAAAAATGATTCCAACTCCTGTTTTTGTAGAACTTGACCCAATCAAAGAGAGAGTACTCATCCATCTAAACCTTATTATTTGGACAATACACTGCAAACAAAACTTTAGAAATACAAAGAAAAGGAAAATTGACATCTGATAACCAAGGTATCCATCTAACAATAAAGCAACTCAAACAAATTAGAAAACCCAATCCAACATAAAGCAGAAATTTCAATCTATGGTTTTTTCAACAACCAACCCAGCCCTACTCAAGGAATATGGTTCCAGTAGCTGGGTATGGTTTTCCTAATAATATTGGGTGCTTCCATTATATTACACAAATTTTCACTTCTTTCATGTGTTAACACAAATTAAGGAGCCTAACTAAGCATGCAGTGCTTCCAGGAAAAGACTTGTTTTTTTCTTTGTCATCTTCTTTCTCTTCCTCTCATTACCAAAGGGGTTAATACATAAGTTTCCTTCCTCTTTCTCCCTCTAAAATAAGTGCAAGTGCTATGTTTCTAAATATCCTCCTCTGAGCTGGATGTTTTCCATCTAAAATCAAATTCTTTACTCTCCAAAAATGAAACCTGCTCTCCCACTCATCTATTTTTCTTCAATATATATACATATATAAAATATCATGTTAGCCTCTCAATAAAAAAGATTTATCTCTAAAATAACATTTTTCTGAGACGACAACAACAACAACCTGAACCTAAATCCCAAAATTTAGGGTCGGCCATTTGAAAGACAAATATGGATAACTCCAAGAAATTATATCACACCCATCTATCCAGGAGTAATTCCATTGATCTTCCCCTCCATTCATCACTGCCTCCCTCCATCGTAATTGCCTCCCTCTGTCACTGTTCTCTGCCGCCTCCTCTCTGTCCCCCCCAGGCGACTATGTTGTTGTCTTTATCATTTATCTCTACATTTATCTTTGTCTATTATTAACATAGCTATTACTTATACTAATATTGTTATTATCATTATTACTATTACTATTACTATTACTATTATTATTAATGCTATTATTATTAATACTATTATTATTGTTATTATTATTGTTATTATTATGTATCACTACTACTATAATTATTATTACTTTTATTACCATCATCATTACCATTACCACTACTAGTACTATTATTGCTATTATTATTAGAATTATTACTATTAACATTAGTAATATAGAATCCATTATTTTATTATTATTATTACTATTATATACATATATATATATATATTATATCTTATTTTATCTTATTTATTTTAGTGTTATTATTTTACTATTACTATTTATCTTTTCAATTAATTCGTTTTATATATCATTATTTTTAAAAATTCCGTCACGGCCGGTCCCAAACCCAGGTAAAGGAATAGGATTACAGTACGTCAACAGATAGCATAAAATCTTTTGTCAAATGAAAATGAGAGACAAATTTATAAATACTTTTGGAGCGTTTTCTCCTCAGCAACGCATTATATCAAATTCCGAATGTAGCGACAAGTTAATAAGGGATTCTAGGATGCGGGTAAATAAGTTAGTCCATGAAGATAGGATTCGTTTAGCCATTTAGAATATAACATCTTTGACCAGTAAACTAGGAGAGATCAGAGAAACAATGAATAGACGAAAAATTCATATCATGTGTCTTCAAAAAACTAAATGGATCGAAAAGAAAGCTGGAGTAATAAAGTTTTATGGTCATAAACTTTAGTACATGGGAAGGGATAGGAATAAGAATGGAGTAGAAATAATTGTATATAAGGATCAGTTAGATGATGTGATAGAGATAAACAAGAAAGGAGATAGAATTATGCTTGTCCAGTTGGTAGATGGGGAAAATATAGCTAATATATTTAGTGTGTATGTGCTCCAATAGGTATAGATGCTATTAGTAAAAAACAATTTTAGGAAGATCTATATGAATTTATACAAACTATACTTAATAGAGAGAAGCTATTTATTTGAGGAGACTTAAATGGACATGTTGGAGAGAGAAACGAAGGATTCGAAACCGTACATGAAAATTTTGGATTCGATAGTAGGAACGAGGCAGGAGTTACCATTTTAGAATGTGCCACAGCATTCGATCTAGTAGTTGTAAGCACCACTTTTAAGAAAAAAGAAGCGCACTTAGTTACATATAGAAATGGGTCTAATGCTAGCCAAATAGATTTTTTTCTCACTAGGAGACGTGATAGAATGACATGTGAGGATTGCAAGGTTATACCGAGAGAAAGTGTGGCAACTCAACAAAAACCCCTGGTTTTAGATATACGTGTGTTTAAAAGGCGAAAGAAGTACCGTCCATTTGTAGAGTCGAGAATCAAGTGGTGGAATCTGAAAGGAGAAAATGCGATAAGTTTTAAAAATAAATTCATTCAAATGGCAAATTGGTTTACTAACGATAATTCGGAAACAATGTGAAAAGAGATATCTACTAATATTGTGAGCATAGGTAAGGAGATTCTTGATGTATCCAAGGGACAGGTCCCATTAGGCAAAGAATCATGGTGGTGGAACGAAGAAATTCAAACGGCTATCCGTACCAAACGAGAGTATTATAGGAAACTTAAAGATAATAATAGTAACGATACATATGACAAATACAAAAATGCAAAAAGAAATGTGAAAAAAATTATCCAAGAGTCAAAGAGCAAAGTGTACAATGAACTATACAAGAGATTGGAGACTAAAGATGGAGAAAGGGAGATCTACAGAATTGCCA
Organism: Dillenia suffruticosa; assembly: GCA_033439265.1. Classification (NCBI taxonomy): domain Eukaryota; kingdom Viridiplantae; phylum Streptophyta; class Magnoliopsida; order Dilleniales; family Dilleniaceae; genus Dillenia; species Dillenia suffruticosa. Next base: position 30,658 of record JAVTVX010000035.1, read on the forward strand.
AGTTAAGGAAAAAAAGAGTAAAGATCTAAATGGTGTTAGGTGCATTAAGAGTGGAATTAATAATATACTTGTAAAGGATTAGGATATAAGAAAGCGTTAGCGTGACTATTTTGACGATCTTTTTAATGTTAAAAGTACAACAAATATATAAAATATCGAGATAACTGTAAAAGATATTAATAGAAATTTTAAACGTAGGATTCGCCATGAAGTGAAGGATGCTCTAAAAAGAATGAAGAATAATAAAACCATAGGACCTGATGGCATCTCTATAGAAGTGTGAAAATGTTTAGGTGAATTTGGTATAAAATATTAACGGATATTTTCAATAAAATTTGACAAACTAAGAAAATACTCATAATATAGAGAAAGAGTGTAATTGTACCGCTATAAAAGAATAAATGAGATATACACGATTGCTCTAACTATAGAGGAATTAAACTTATGAACCATACCATGAAACTATGAGAGAGAGTAATAGAGTATAAATTGAGATCAGAGATAAATGTATCTTAAAATCAATTTGGATTTATATCAGAAAAATCTACCACGAAGGCAATCCACTTGTTAAGACATTTGATAAAGACATATAGAGCACATAAGAGAGACCTACATATAGTATTCATTGACCTAGAAAAAGCATATGATAGGGTTCCTAGAAACGTATTGTAGTGGGCGCCGGTGAAAAAAGAAATATCCTTGAAATATATTAATTTCATTAGAGATATATATGAAGGAGGAGTAACCGGCGTAAAAATTTACGGAAGTTTGAGTGATAGTTTCCCTATTAACATTGGACTCCATCAAAGTTCAACATTAAGTCCCCTCCTCTTTGCAATAGTGATAGACGAAATCACAAAAAATATTCAAAATGAAATACCATGGTGCATATTTTTCACAGATGATATAATGCTAGTTGATGAAACTAGGGAGAATGTTAATGCTAAACTAGAGTTATGGAGATTCACACTGGAATCTAAAAGGTTTAGATTGAGTAGATCGAAAACCGAATATATGAGATGTAGGTTTAGTGACAGTTATAGGAATGATGAAAAAATGATTAGCTTAGATGGGCAAAACGTGTCAAAAAATGAACGATTTAGATATTTAGATTCCATCATTCAAAATGATGACAATATAGATGGAGATGTGAACCATAGGATTCAAGCGAGTTGAATAAAATGAAGCGCATCCAGAGTTCTTTACAATCGCACGATGCCATTGCATTTGAAGAAAAAATTTTATAGAACCGCGGTAAAACCTATACTATTGTATGGTACTGAATGTTGGGCTATTAAACAACGACAAGAGCAAAAGATGGTTGTAACAGAAATGAAGATGGTTAGGTGGATATATGAAAAAACTATAAAAGATAAAAAGTTAGAAATGAAGATATTCGTAACAAATTGGAAGTTAATTCAGTTGTGGATAAGATGCGAGAGTGTCGTCTAAGGTGCTTCGCGCATGTGCAAAGAAGACCTAAAGACGTACCAATTAAGAAAATCAAAAATTTAAATATAAGAGATATAGTAAAATGTAGAGATAGACCGCTAAAAATTTGGATCAAGTCATCCGTAAAGACATGGAAGTTAAAGGTTTAGAAGAGGAAATGATATTGGATAGGAATGGATGGCGTAGAAGAATCCGCACAAATTAAACAAATATATTTTAAATATTTATCTAGTGATTTTTTTATTTATTTTCTTTTTTGTTTTCTTTTTATTTTGATATATTTCTATATTTCATTTTTTTTCTTCTTTCTTTACTTTTTTCAAATTTGTCTCTCAAATGACCGACCCCAAATATTGAGATTAAGGCATAATTTGTTGTTGTGTAGACTTACATACTCTTTGAAACCAAGCAGCCCCAAGTTTTTGTGCTTATAGGTATTTTTGGACCAATCCAACCCAGCCCCGAAATATCCAGAGGAAGAATAAATAAAAAGGCGATCAGAACCAGCTTTGATATAATGGGATGATGAATATGGGCATCTTTTTGGGAAATTCATTGTCTTTAGGAGTTTCTATTGTAGCAGATTCAAGTCCTGTAGTTCACAAAGTTATAGCAGTTTTTATTTTAGAATTTTATTATTTAAGTTGGTTTCTACCTTTGGTGTCTAGCTATTTAGGACGTAATTTCTTCATTCCTTTATTGCTATAGAAGAGTCAATTAAGGAGTTACCAAAATTGAGTCCACCTAGTAGTTCTGTTCTTAAGACATGCCAATATAAAGAAGCATATGACCTCATTATTGAAAGTTTTATGATTATTTCAGTGTTCAAGCAATTTCCCTTGACTTCTCTCAAATCTTAGAAGGTTTGATTTTTTTTTTTTTTTACCTAAAATGTGATGCCTAAGGAACTAGTAGTGTGAGACTAGCAAACATCTGTTCCTTCTTCTTACCTATTGCTATTTTCCTTTCAATTTTAGTTGCTGAAATTTAACTTTGAAGAAAACTACTGATTACTTCCTAGAATCAGCTCGTTAAAGCAACCAAATTTTCCAACAAAATCCTAAACCGTTCACCCTAAATTCCTGTAGAATTCGTCCTGCGACACCAAGCCAACAAGAGAGAGAGAGAGAGAGAGAGAGAGAGAGATCTTAACCAAACCTGATTCATGGGTTGGGCTGGCTTACCTAGCCTTTGAAACAGGCTTCCACGAATTTTCGTGGTTCAGGCATTTTGGAAGCAACCCAACTCAAGGGTAAATAAAGAACTGAATCAAAACCAAGGAGCAATCCTACATCAAAATCTTCTCATCGGACAAAATTTGAACTGCTCAATATTAAGCCATTCAACTTTAGTAAAGAACATGCCATAGGAAGAAGGCAAATCATCAAGTCCAACAAGCATGTCATTTTAACATTTAGTATGCTATACCATTTCAGTGCAATTAGAAGTCACTGGACCCCTGATACTGTGAAATACTGTGGACAATAGATGCCTCAATTTAGAAATAAAAAGTATACCATGTTCATTTTGCCTTGTACCAAGGAGAAATCCCATGCAATGTATGAGTTTAGAGATTCCACTGCCAACAAAACCTGGGAAAAAAAGTAAATGTTATAATCCTAGAATAAACAATGGTAGTGTCAAAATAGCTGCTCTGAAACTACAAATCAGAATAATTACTCAAAGCAAAAGCATCAGAATTTGAGATGGGAAAAGACGGCCTTAGAATTTTTGATAAAGTAAAAGCTCGCAATTAAGTATGGTTAATTGGAAATGTCACCAGTAACAGCTTGCAAGTGACACATATCGAGAGAGAGAGAGAGAGAGAGAGAGAGAGAGAGAGTGGTAGTTTTTGGTGATATTTGAGAAAAGAAAAGTGTTCATGAGATTGATTTGCTTGAAGTTGATGGAAGATTGTCCAAGAATCTATCTAGTCATAGGAAAACTCTTACAAAACATCTTGGGTGGCTTCCAATTAAGGAGGAGCAGTTGAAGACAAATGACTTGGAAGAAGTGGATAAGAAGGGGATTGCAATACTAGATTTTTTCATTGGGTTGCGAATGGCAGGGGGTAAATGTGTTTTATAAGAGATTGATGATGATGTAGGAAACAAGATCACCAATTCTGCCTAAGGATATTTCGCCCCATTATTGGAGGCCTATTGATTTCCTGTTCACACTTTTAGAGACTCCAGGTTAGAGAGACCTTTTGAGAGAGCTGAGATTCGAGAACCTCTTGGTTACAACAGCGGTTGTTGGTTTTGATAGAGACAAAGCCCCTAGACCTGATGGTTTTGCCATGGCATTTTATCAGGACTTTCGGATATTATTTCTAAGGTCTTGATTAGAGTTTTTTATAAGTTTAGACTCATAGCTTAAAAATCCTTTACCTTCAAGGAACGGGCTGTGGTAGAGATAAGGGTAATATAAATAGAGTTCTTACTTCTATTCTACCATCCCATGTGCAAAAACTCATCAAAAAGTCTAATCAGATCCTAAGAAATAACATACCAAAAATCCTGATAAAAAGCCATAGTAAAACAATCAGGTCCAAGGGCTTTGTCCCTATCAAAACCAAAAACCATCTCTTGTAACAAAAGTACTTTTATTGGAGGTAGACAGATTTTGGATGTTGCCCTATGTCAGGAAGCATGAGAGGGGTGTAGTCTTCAAATTGGATTTCTGGAAAGCTTATAATAGAGTTTAGTTGGTGTTTCCTAGGTAGTGCATTGGAGAAAAATGGATTTGAGAATTGTTGAAGAAATTGGATTAGAGGGTGTAATGGCTTTTTTTCACTTTTTAATCATTAGTGGGGAGCCCAAAACATGGTTCTCCATGTGCTGTAGGTTGTTAAGACAAAGATATCCCCTTTCTCCTTTTCTTAGTACTCTTGTGGTGGATCCTTTGAGTATGATAATGAAGACAAACGTTCATGCCAATATCTTTTCTGGTCTTAAGAGTGGGAGCTGATGAGGTGTACGTCTCCCATCTTCAGTTTGCTAATGACACTACTTTTTCTCAAGGAAAGTAATGAGGGCTCTAAGAATATGATCACCCTCAGTATCTTTGAGAAAATTGTTGGGCTTAATTTTGGGCATCAATGCCTCTAGTGATATTTTTTATCGCATGAAGAGTGAGTGGCCTATATCTTATTTAGGAGTTCCTTTGGATAGCAATCCTAGGGGCTCAGTTTTAGGACTACTGTGAATAGAGTTCGTAGGAAATTAGACGATTGGAAAAGGAACTTTTCTTACTTTAGGTGGGTATATCACTCTTATCCTTCCGTCTCTGTCTTATGTGTGCTGATCTAATCTTCCTACATTTTATCTCTATTTAGGATTCGTGACAGAGTAGAAGATAAGAAAGAGAGCTTGATTAGAGATTTTCTTAACTCTGAATATGTATGCAAAGAGAGATCATTCGTTGAGGTGGTGAGCTGGGATTAGGCTTCTAAACCTAAGCCTTAGGGCAGTTTGGGTCTCGATTTCCAAAACATTTGTCTTGCAAGTAAATGGTTTTGAAGATTTCCCTTAGATCCGAATGCTTTATGGGATAAGGTTATAAAATATATATATATGGTTTACGTTAGGATGTCAATGGTGGAGTGAGAGTTTCTTATTACAATCCTTAAAATTCCATCTCTAGTTTATATCAATCTTTTATTCCTTATCTGACTTTCAAAGTGGGTTATGGTTCTCATGTCCTAATGTCCACTTCTTTCCCTCAACTTTATAGGTTGTCAATGCTCCTTTTGACTCCTATTAATGATTTTTATAATTGCGAGGAATTTTTAAAAAAATCTAAACAATAAAGAAGATATAGAGTTTTTCTCTTTAATTTCCCCTTTACATAGCAATAAACTTTCCCACAATGTTCCAATTGTAGATTTTTTTCATCACCTTATTAGTCTTCCCCAGCACCCTATTGTTTTATAATAACAACAACAACAACAAACTGAACCTTAATCCCAAATTTTGGAATCAGTCATTTGAGAGGCAAATATATGAAAGATAAAATATGTATATAATTAAAATTTAAAGAAAAATAGAGAAGATAACCCTAAAAAAAACAAAATAAACAAATTAAAATTAAAAATAAAAAATACAAATACATATAAGAAAAAACTACAAATTAAAATATATATATATATATCCATATAAATTTAAAATGATAAGAAAGATGATTTAATTTATTTCAATTCTCATACGCCACTCATTCCTATCTAAAATTATCTTTTCAACTAAACCATTAACCATTATATCTTTACAGATATCTTGCATCTAGATTTTCAACAGTTTACGCTGATATTTCACTAAATCTCCTATATTTAAGCTCTCGATCCTCCTAACCGGTGTGTTCTTGGATCTTCATTGCACATATCCCAACCACCTCAGGCAATACTCTCATATCTTATCCATAATTGAACTAACTCCCAACTTAGTATATATCTCTTCATTTTTAATAATATCTTTTCTAGTTTTATCACACATCTACTTGAATATCCTCATTTCGACTACAGTCATTTTATATTTTTATTATTATTTAATAGTTCAATACTCGATACCATACAATAGTGCAGATCTTATTGCGGTTCTATAAAGCTTCCCTTCAAATGCAATGATATCATGCAATCGCAAAAAACTTCAGATTCCCTTCTCTATTTCATCCAACCCGTTTAAATCCTATGATTCACATCTTCATCTATATTGTCATCATTTTAAATGATGAATTCAAGATATCTAAAACGTTCACTTTTTTGTAAATCTTGTCCTCCTAACTTAATCATTTTTTCATCATTCTGTTAATTGTCACTAAACGTATATTTCATATATTCAGTTTTTTACCAACTCAATCTAAATTCTCTGAATTCTAGTATGTCCTTCCATAACTCCAAATTAGCACTAATACTCTCTCTAATTTTATCGATCAATACTATATCATCTGCAAAAAGCATACACCGTAGTATTTTATCTTGGATACTCTTTGTGATTTCATCTATCACTATTGCAAAAAGAATGGGACTTAATGCTGAACTTTGGTATAACCCAATGTTAATTGGGAAGCTATCACTTAAAACCCCGCAAATTCTTACATCGGTAAGAGCTCCCTTATACGTATCTTTGATGAAATTAATGTATTTCAAACATATCTTATTTTTTATCAACACTCATCACAATGTTTCTAGGAAACCTATCATATACCTTTTCTAGGTCAATGAAAACCATATGTAAATTTTTTTCTGTACTCCAAATGTCTCTATCAAATGTCTTAACAAGTGGATGACTTCGGTGGTGGATTGTCTTGGCATAAATCCAAATTAATTATAAGACACACTTATCTTCAATCTCAATCTATAATCCACCACTCTCTCTCACAACTTCATAGTATGAATTATAAGTTTAGTTCTCATGTAACCGAAACAATCTTATATGTCTCCTTTATTTTTATATAATGGTGCAAGTGCACTCTCCCTCCATGTGTGGGGTATTTCTTGGTTTGCTAGATTTTTTTAAAAAAATCCATTAACATTACTATCCCAACTTCACAGAAACATTTTCACACCACAATAGGAATACTATCGGGTCATATGGCTTTATTATTCTTCATTTGGAATTCTGTAACATTACTATCTCAACTTCACCTTATTGTTCTATAATGCATTTGGAATTCCTGTAAATTCTTTCTTTTCAATTATAAATTTCCTTTTCTATAAATAAAAATGATGATGGACTAAACCATTAGAAGATTAAGGTCCCAATGGCCATTTAGAGGTTTTGATTGCTCTCAGAATGACAAGTTTTATAGAGCTTGATTTTGATCTTTAGGTCCATTTGGTTGGAGAGGAATGCTCAAAATTTTAGAAATCATTCCATTAGTGAATCTCTCTCACAGATAAGTTTGGTTTTGGTGCTTTGTGTGGACCTTTGCTTTGGGAGTCTACAAAGGAATTTGTTGGGGGACATTAAGAGAGATTTGAGAGCAACCATTGTCCGGTCTCTTTTTCTTAGTTCTTGCTTTTGCCTTTTCATTTTCTTTTAATACTTTTCCCTCATCTTAACACATTTTTTTCCCTTTCTATCCACCAAAAAAAAAAAATTCTTCTTTTAAGCTTTTGATGTTTCATGTACAAGTCTTTCTTGCTTCAGAAAATTTAAAAGCAACAAAGCTGTTAAGGCTTACATTTAAGGGATGGTGTCACCTTTTAGCAACGAGCATGATAAAAGAATTATTTTTAAAAGAGTAATACAATTTAGACCAAAAAAGTCAACAATGAACCGACAAAATCCAATGTGTTGTCACATTGATCCTTCAAAAGTAAATGAGGAAATCTTTTAAATTTCCAGCACCAATAAAATACACTACTCACAATTTTGTCAATTTAGGATTATTCTTTAAATAGATAAAGTAGAAAAGAAGATCACTTATGTTTCATGAGACAAACCTCAAAACTTTTTCCAGCAGAAATGGTCATTTCTCTGTAGTCTTCATTTTTTCTACAAGGGATATATTAAGAAGAATAATCAAGCAATAAACAAGGAACAACTGAACTCGGAAAAATTATGACATAGTCAGAAACTTACCCCGGTTCAATTGCACCAGCCTCCTCTGCTGAAATAAAGAAGGGAGAATTGGCAAAGACCTCCCTGAGGGTGAGATTTTTGTCAAAAAAATTACCCGTGGCTAATGCAAGATGCAAAATCACAATTGTATTTTTGAAGATTTGCATGGAAAAAGGGAAAAAAGTCCTATTTCAACTTGTGAATACTACTTTACAACAACAAAATGAATCTTAATCCCAAATTTTGGGGTCGGCCAATTCAATACAACCTTGATTGCACAAAATAGTCATCCATAAATAATTTACTCCATGTTTCCTTTCTGTTACTATGGTATCATCCATTGACAGCCCTTTACCAATGTCTAACTTGGAAACAAAATGCTTGATGAGGTCACTGGCTTTCGTCTTTGCTGCAGCATTATGTCCACACAAGCATGCACACACATATTTGCACAATTTCATGTTCACATGCATATAGAAATGGATGGTTAACATTCCCATTAACATTAAGGCTTTTATTTGGAATGTTGTGCTTAATTGGACTAACACTAATGACTAAGGCAATTAAGACATTAAAAAAGAAGAAGAAGAAGCTGAAGCTTGCCCCTAATATATGTGCCATAAGACAGGTTATCACCTCTTTTCCATTATTCAAAGACCCAAACTATGTGATCTGAGTCATTGATATTATTGGCTCTTTTTGCTTGTGGATTTCAAGTATTTTGGCAGTGGAAAGGATGAAAAGACTTTCTAGGAGAGAGCGTGATTCTTTGGTGCCTATGGTTTTAAAAGGACTGCTCGGATCTTTAGAGATCGTCTTTTCTTCCAATATGTTTTGGGATAAGATTGTATTTTTTGGCAGACCTTTTGGGTATTGGTTAATGTTGCATTTTAGGGCTATTCTTTTGAAAATATCTCTATTGTCACAACATGTGTTTTGACTATTATCCAGTCTTATACTCTTATTTTCTCAAAGGATGCCTTCAATGTATTTGTTTGCACTTAGTTTAACAATATTCACTTATTCTGCTGCCCAAAAAAGGCAAAAGGATAGAAAAAGAAATATGTATTAAAAAGAGAATGAAGGGTTTTCCACGTGTGATCAAAAGGATGAATAAGGTAATAAGGTTTCACCCAAAAAAATCACAAATCCACAACCGTTCATCACAGAAATTAGAAAACCAGAGAAACAGAAATAAACTTGGTAACATCTGATCAGTTAAATTATGATAGAAGTAAAAGAATTACACAATCATGAGAAAAAACTCAAATGGAGCATTATTTAGATAGATTTTTCATCTTGGATAAGAAAAGGAGAAAAAAGGTGAAGAAAAATATAAACTCATAAGTCGATAATATTATCATGAAAACTCTAATAATGATCTTAAAGTGATGCCGATGAGGAAAGTATCTTGATTATTGAATCACCTAGCAACACTATACCTAGAAAACCATTTTTAAAAATTCACTGACAGTCATAAGCCGATACAACAGACAAGAAACCTGCCACAATAATATAAGAAATAACATATACCTCAGCACAATCTCAATAGCAAAGTCAAGTGAAAATTTCACCCCATTTTGTCCTCTTCTTTCTCCACGGGTTGGTAGTCATTGGTGCACAATAGTGTAGCTCGCAATATTGCTAATTAATAAAGCACATTATACTAGTTTCTGGTCATCTGTTTCTCCAACGGCAGCACAAGTAATAGGAATGGCAGCACAACAAATAGGAAGTATTCTCCAAAGGTGTAGCATCCCGGTCAAACACACTAGTAAAATTTCCCAGAAATAGTGCAGTCATTGGTGCACAATAGTGTAGCTTGCAATTTTGCTAATTAATAAAGCAAACAATACCATTTTCTGGTCATCTGTTTCCCTCACAGCACCAGAATAGGAATGGCAGCACAATGAATGGGAAGTATTCTCCAAAGGTGTAGCATAGTGCTCTTTACAGGTTAAACACACAAGTAAAAGTTCCCAGAAATATATGAAAGTTGAATACACTATGAAATATCAAAACAAAAGTCTTAAAAAGAATAAAAACTAAAAAAGCACACACAGAATGTAAAGAAATCCAAAATGCAGCATAAAATAGAGGAGGCGAAAACCCCTCACCACCTTACACTATCAGTTTCAGTTGAGTTCAATATTTAACAGAAAAATAACTTTAGTATGAGATTCAGTTTGGTAGATAAAGCCACTAATAATGCGAATAACAGGTGACGGCGTTCGAAGTAAAACAAGTATCTTGGTAAATACAATTTAACAAAGTAGTCAATAACAGCAATAATAACGTTCAGCATCAGTGTTATCATAAAGTGATTATGGCACATTGACAAGGCTTTGTGGAAAAATCAAGATCTAGAATCATTACCCTATAAATTTTATAAATCTCTGAAACTCAGATGCGTAAATGTCAACTGCTTGTTCTAACACAGCAACTTGACTACCCTGTCTGCTGAACAAAGAATATCAAGTTAGGGGAGAAAGAATAATGAGAAGAAACAAGAAATTTTATTGCCTTAATGTAGGGAATCAATCGCTGAAAAATAAAGAAGAGTAGCCAACATTTAAGCATCTTTTATTAGAAGAAAGGGTGCGGGTAGGGGAGCCTTTTGCACAACAGATGGAAAGTAATCTTACAATTTTCTAGCATCAAGTTGCCCCCATGATAAATAAAGAAAAAGCCTTATAGAAAGCACCATTGAGGTAAGGCTATATAAAGATGGTCCATAACGTTGTCGTTGCTCTTCCATGGGCCTAATAATAAACTGGTCTCAGTATAAAATCACCGGAGTCGTATAAGCTAATACATGTCATATTCTGAATCTTGAAATATAAAACAATACAAAATAGCTAATTGAGAAAAGATTGTACCCTTCATCATCATTAATTTGGCGAATAAAATCTAGCAAAACCTGCAATTGGAATATATCATCATTGTAGATATGCCTAAAGAATATGAAATTGTATCATGTAATCAATTAGACCAGGAGACATACCTGAGGCACACCCACCAGATATTTGACCAGCGTTTTGTAGACACCGGTTGCAGAACCAAGTTGAGCTAACTGTCTCCTTCTGTTAAAGAAACATTTGTTACCAATTACTTAGAAATAGCATTGAAACCACGGAAACCACAGAAACCATGGAACCATGGAACCCACCTTTCCATCTGTTGCCTCCACAAAAGAGCATATCGATCACGTATACTTCCACCTGATTTGACCAGAGCTTCAACCTCAGCATGCTTATTCCTCTCTGAACGCTCTCGTTGTTGTCTAATTAGATTACCACGAAAATCTTGAGGCATGTAGGTCATAACTGCAAAAGTATTTGAATGCACCATAAACAGACCAAATCTCAATGTTTAGCAAAACCTAGATGGAGACTCAAGTAGAAACGCATTTTTGGAGCGGATATGAATCTTCTATAGACAAGCTTAGTGTCAAGCTGCACCTCCATAGTTGAAGTGTTGCCTAAAGATTCATCTAAGTTATCAACATTCTAATAAAATAGTAAATGGAATCTCAGTCCATTTTGTAGATACCAGCAGAACATTTACAGTTTAAACTAGAATGATGTTGGGCATGCAGATTTAATCCTGAAGTTATTTTGATAGAAACAGAAGAAAATCAGCAAATTTATAAAGGAACTGTATCAAGCTGCTCCTCCATTGTTGATTCAGGGGCATGCAAAATTTAAACATGTTTTTGGAGCAGATGTGGCTCTTCGACAGACAAGCCCGGTGTCAGGCTGCACCTCTACTGTTGGTGTTGCCTAAAGATTCAGTGATGTTATCAACGTTTGAATGTAATAGTAACTGGAATCTCAGTCCACTTTGGGCATACCAGCTGAAAGTTTATATTTTAAATTGGAATGATGTAAAGCATGCAAATCCCAAATTTATTTTGATAGAAACAGAAGAAAGTTGGTAAAAGCTAAAAATTTAGAAAGGACGAAAGAGGATAAGATGTCCTCCAAACCAAAAGGAAAAAGGGGCAATCTCTTTGCCCAAGTTGGGAGGAGGGGACTTTAGATCAGATCCTAGGTTGAGTTCAACAAAGCATTCCAAGGCAAATGACTTTGGAGGTTTATGGCTGAGCCACACAATCTACGGAGAAGGGTGACAGCAGCTAAAAAATGGAATTGCTATCAACAGGTTTCATGTGTCTGCAAATTATGTAAACAAGGAAATACATACTCAAAACAGGATATGTCTAGATCAGTAGAAAAGAGAAAGAAAAAGACCAAGGCCAACTACCAAACTCTGTTCAGCCATAGTACAAGGAAGGGCAAATCTTCCCCCCTCCTGAAAAAGACCTTCCCATTTTTAAAGAACTCAAAAAGAAACCACATCCTCAGTAGAAGAGACCAAAATTGATGGAACTAGGCCAACAAACTGCGAAGATTGACCAATGAACTTATCCACTTCAAAGGGTATATGAAATACTCAACACTACACTTTTGCTTGCACATCTTTAAGGAGAGTTACCAATGCAATAGGCATGGCTATGGCTAGACTACCAAACACATGAGCATAGATGTCAGTTGTCAGTGCATAGGGTGACGGATTAACTAAATGTTATACCCAGAAAATATGCTCAATGGTGTACGGGGAACATATAAAAAGTAAGGCTCTAAAATTGTGACTCAGGATAAACATTAAAAAGCACTAAAACATGTTCTTTGGAGGTGCATAGAATTAACCTGTGTTGAATACAAATTCAGAATTTTTGGATTGAAAAAACTCCAAAATACTCAAAGTGTTTTGCAATTTAACTTTAAGTTTCCCAAGAACAGAAGCAAGGTCAGCATCTTCATGTGTGGACTGCTGTTGAAGCTGCAATCACATGACAAGCAAAATAAACGGGGTCTGTGAAATAAATCATTTTGAAGCAGCTCCTACCAAAATAGGAACAGCACAAATAATATAAGCAGAATGGGTAAGAAAATCTTCAACTCTCTCTGAAGAAAACTTTGATGATGACAAGACTTAACTTCCAGAGTAACAAGAAACATTGCTTGTATGTGGTATTTTAATCTCTTACCGGTGAAAGAGACAAACTGTGTGTTTTTACCTGGATTGGCCAATGTGATCTTTCTATTAGATAAAGAATTTCCTCAATAACTTCTCGATTCTTCCACATGTTCTCATCAATCTTATGAGGAGGTTGTCGATCTGCTTCTTCAACTAGATAATTTTCACCTGAAACATCAATCACCATGCCAACATAAATTTCCAAGGCACAAAATCTAGCAAGCTCGCTATGGGTTTTAAAAATGCATAGACAAAGATAAAGAGTTGGTACAAGTTGCCCCATCATGAGCATATAATCATGACAGATAACAGTAACACCATCCCTCCCCCTCCAAACACCCACCCACACAAACACAAAAAAGAATGATATTATCTTGATCATTATTATAATCAAGAATAGATAAACATGAAAGTTCAAACATCAGACTGTTGAGAAAGGAGGAAGGACTAAATTGCTTATGACTCAGAAGTTCCTAGACCAATGTAAGAACCCAGAAGTTCCTTGACCAACTTATTAACGGATCAACATTTAACCATAAATCAAAGAACTTTGAGAATAGTAAGTGCCTGAACATCTTAGACTGCCATATAATTAGTTTGTTGTTTCAACCTCCCTATCACCCATGGTTCTGTTTGATGTGCCAAAATTAGCTACCCATGGCTCTTGCATATGAATGTAAATGGGGACAACGTTTTTCATGCACATTTCTTGTATTCTGTGGCACATATATTACATTCTAATAAGCACTTGGGAGGATAAATAGACCTATCACATAAATTGGAGAAAATAAACAATTCCAGAGAAGAATCACTAACAAGATTAGTCAAAAAACTAAATTCAATATTCAGTTCATAATCAATAGGATGATGTACAATAAACTGGGACCTTTACTTAAAAGCCTTAAACCTTAGAGAAATTAAAACTAAAATGCAATCAGTCCTGACTAAAATATAGAAGTAAATATCCTAAAATTCACAGTAACAAGCGAATGACAATAATCTATTCTTAATATGTTCTACATCACAACATTTCTAAGAAATACAGAACATAGAACTTAAATTGCTTTCATTATTGCTGGTAAAAGCTATGATTGCACCAAAACTTAAGATATAGTTGTTAAAATTGACACTACAGAACACTTTCTAATTTACAACAATGTAAAAATTTTTTTTTAGACCCGTCAGTGTCACCAACTCCCTGTTCAGAATGAAATCTGGAATAGCAGTTTCATTTAAGATGGAGACTTCTTTTCCCTTTAATTTTTTGTTTTTTTTTTTTTTTTCTTCCCTTGAAATGATAAACCAGCAGGATCCAAGTAAGGGGCAAACAAAGTCAAATGCATTGCGTGGTATCTCATATTACTACAGTTGCCCTTCCCACCATAATGTACAAGAAATTAGCCACCGTATTGGCTTCAAGAAGCCTCCTCTGAACTGTCCCTCTTCAAAATATCCGACGGAGAAATTAGGTAAAAAACAAATAAATGAGATCAGAGGGGCAGATCGACCCCTAAGTATTGGTCTCCAAAAAATCCTATATTGGCCTCAGGCCGAACCCAAAATTTGGATTAAGGGTCAGTTTGTTGTTTGTTGTTGCAGAGGGGCAGATCGAGCAAAGCAGCCAGTCACCGGACACTAGTAAATCAAACCAGTGCAAGGATCATAAGTAGACAGAGGAGGAAGGTAAAAGTAACAAATAATAGAGTAAATGGGTTCGTGCAGATACTTCACCCTCGCTGAGCGAAAACTCCTTCTGCAGATCTCTGGCCATCGAAAGAATTTCGGTGGTAAGACGAGCAACATCGCCGGAGAGTGGGGGGCACGGGTATTTATCGTAATAAGAAGCCAGGTAAGCCCTTGTAATTGGCACCAGACCTTGCGTGGAAGCCATATTGCAATTTTATCAGAGAACAGTGAATGGGCTATTCTCCGTTTAATGTAATTTCCGGTTCAGTCGGGATGCGAACGCGATCGGCGGAAACGTTCCCCCAAAATAATGAGCAAACCCCGCTTGGGTTGTGAATCAACACGCAGCGTAGAGGGGCTGGTAAGGAATATTGGAAGAAGAATCACGACGCTTCCCCCACCGCGAGGGGGACGCGATGATGTGACGGGATGTGATTCAGCAATTAACAAACAATGGGAAAATGCTGAGGACCTGGTCGAGCATAGAGTACAAACTCCGGTTTTATTGTCCAGACCACCTGAGATGTACTTTTAATCTTAAAGCCAACGCTGCAGGCTCGAACTGATATTTGCGTCAGCTCTCTTCACGTCAATAATGAGTGGTGTTTGTCTGGAATTCGATTAAGGCGTAGCCCTAAACTTTTTTTTTTTTTTTTTTTGGGTTGCGGGGGTGGTGGGTTTGAATAACGGCGACAAAAGCAACGAAATAAAATAAAATACCCAATGGCTCAACCGGTGCTTCGAGGCCTCTGGCAACTAACCGAGTGATTATTATAAATCCCACGATGGATCCGTAAGAAATTATAAAATAATAAATTCAATAGATTTTCTCATTCAATAAATCAATCTTTTGGATTGAATTTTTTTATTAGGTTTGAGTCAATCACTTAAATCTATAATAAATTAGTATCAGATATTATGAATCATCGACTAATATTAAAAAATAGGAAAAAAAAATTGGGTATGAAGCTATTGAATAAGAAATTTGGTATGAAACCATGGAGGAATATCTCAAAAGACAATAAATTAAAATGCAATAATTTCATTCACATGTCAGATAAGAAAATTGATGTAATCGATCAAAAATTTGATGAACAAAATCGAAAATTTGATAACAAATTCAACATTTTATTAACAATGTCGGGTATCGATGAGAATATCAAAACTTTTGTGAAAAATGAGTAAAAAATAAAAAGAAATTAGAAAACAATAAAACAAATCAAATGATAAATGAAACAATATCAACACACATAGAAGAACACAGTATTGATATATTTTTTGAGCATTACATTCTATCTATTCCTAGTGATGAAATATTGAGATCTACTTTTAATAAAAAAAATGTTAAACATGGAAAAATGATCACAAATAACTAAAGAAAAACTCATTAATTGTGATTTCTTATCAAATTTTTCAAAAGTTGAAATTTTGGGTTTTATTGAGAAAATTTCTTCATTAGAAACAAGATTTTAATTGTTCAAGAAAAAAGTTCTTGACGATGAATTCTTGTCAAACTCTCTAAAAAGTGAATTTCCATTATTCATTGGGCAAAATCATTCACCAAAAACAAGTTCAAGAAATGTCTCTATTAAGTTATTTCATTTCTATTTTTCTCTCACTATTGATGTAACTTAAGTCATGTCAATTGTTCGTTTTTATTATCTTATATTCCACCACAAATACAAGTCATAGTTCAAGATATATGGATTCAAGTTTCAATTCTTAATTTTTTTCATACTTGAGGACAATAATATTTTTAATAGGAAAAATATTGTAACAATTTTGATTATTGGTTAATTATAGTTAGAAATATTAGTTAGTAGTTAATAAAAATAGTTAAATTAGTTAGTAAAAAATAATATAAATAATAATGTCAAAACATATATTGGTATATAATTGAATGTAAAGAAATGTAATCTCTCTTCCTCTCTTTCTCCCTCTTTATCTCTCTATAGTCTTTTTAGGTTATTTGGTGTCGGAGTGGAAGTCGTCCAAAGAGAAAAAAACTACCCGTCAGAGTAAAATCCGTTTAGAGCGAAAGTCCTCCACGGACGTCTGATTTTTCAATGGGAGGGTAATGTTACAAATGTCACATTACATTCTCAATAAATCATAAAATAGTTTTTAAATTTAATAGACTCTCTCGCCCAATATGTCGATCTCTTGAACTGAATTCTACTATAAGGTTTGTGTTCATCACTTTCTTCCATGACATGGTTCTACTCTTGGCAAAGAACCATGCCCCTTTGGATCACAATAGGTGATTGTCCTCAACATTGCACCTACCAAAGATTTTGGTTTGAGTCGGGATATTAGTTCACAATTCAATCTAGTTTTGGTTCCTCCTTCTCAAATTAAAAATCAAATAGGAATTAGCATTCCTATCCGATTCCAAAAAATAAAAAAAAATCGAATAAAAATTATCTATCTTTATCTCTCTCCTTCGATTTCTCTCTTTACCCCCTCTTCTCCTTTGGTTTCTCTCATGCCCCCACTGAGCATTCCTTTGTTCGGGGTTGCTTTGATCCAGGGATTGAAATATAACTTCTCAATTGATGGCTATTTTCAGTTTTGTTTGATTGATTTTAACTCCAATTTCAAATGTTCTGACAATTATTTTCTGCTTGTTTGAAAATGAATTTTTTTCAAATTATCAATTGATTTTATGAATTTTTCTTTATTTTTTGTTGATTTTTGTATTAATTTTGTGATTGATTTTCATTCCCTCAATTTCGTGGATTCTTGATTATCGGCTTTGATAAGTAATTCTTGTTTTTTGTTAATCGATGGAGTTTTGCTCTCAAGCACTCAATCCTCAATTGATTTGTTTCCGTTCTTTTTCTTGTTTAAATTTTCTTGAAGTGATGTTTCATTTTAAACATATTATCAATCACAAACTTCATAAATCCAAATGAAGATTTGCAAATGGATCAATTTTCAATTTGTTAATTCTTCAAAATTATCTTGCAAGTTTTAGGAATTATTTATTATTTAATATTAGTCAATTCCAATTCTAATTATAATAGAAAATTCTTTAATTTTGATATAAAATGCAACATTGCTCTCTGTCTAACGAATTGAACCGAATGGACATGATCCAAAACTAAAACCAAATTATGTTTGAATTTATTTGCAATCGTGATTATGCCTTCTCTAAACTACTGATCTTTACTCATATTCATTTATTTAATAATATTTATTAATTAATAAAAATATATGAAATTTATAGATATAATTCAATTTTTTTATAAAATAATAAAATTATTATTGTATAAGCATTTTCTATTAAATGCTAGACTTTGCCTCTTCAACCCATTTTAAATATTGCTATTAAAACTTGAAATCAATTCCACCAAAACATTAAATAAATTATTTATTTAAATATTGCTATTAAAAATCAATTCTAATATTCTGTATTAAAACACAGGTTTTTCCAAAAATGTCAAGTAATTTGTAAACATAGTACAAATCCACCAAAATAAACCCACTAACATTCTTTTCCAATTTCCTTAATTTCATGCACAGCAGTTTATGTAAGTGATTTGGAGATATTTGAAGAGAGATAAACTTGAGAAAGAGATAGATTGGTTATTCAGTGGGAAGAAAAAAAAAAAGATAAGAGTTTAGGACGAGGGATGATTTTTTATATATAAATGTAATTAATGTATCTTATTCAAAAATTATTTTCATATAATGCCATGAACAGTTGCACTTAAAGTGGCTAATTAAGGTTTAGTTGATCTTATTACTAAAGGCAAAACAGTTTACAAATTATTAACGTTGGAAATGATATATAAAAAATTTTATATTTTTATATTTATAGAATTTTATATTTAATAAATTATTTATTTTATAATTAATAATTATATATTTAATCATTTTATATTTCCCTATTTTTATTATAAAATATGATGATTTTATTATTTTTATAAAAGAACTAATATTTAGGTAAAAATACATTTACTTTTTATTTATTCATATTTTTGTTTTTTGTGTTTTTATAAAATCTCTTCTCCCCTTATGTTTTCATATCTATTTTTGTTTTCATGCAATTTAAATACAAAATAATTCAGTCAATCTATTCTCCACTTGATTTATATATTTAATTAGCTAGATTTTTTTTCCAAATAACATTTCCATCAAATAAGCTCGAATATTTATTTGATTTACACATAAAATATATTTCATATCATATAATTATTAAAATACATATAATTAATAATATTATTAAATTTATTTTTTGTTTGTAAATTTAACGTAATAGGTTAATAAATTTAACTAAAATTATTAAATTTATAAATAAATTACATCGAGTATGACCAATTTAATTCAGTCTTATTCATTTCCACCACTGCAAATTAATATATATAAAATTCAATCAAAAAATCTACCTTAACTAAAAAAAATAAATTAATAAATTTATTATTTTCCTGTCGGGCTCTAGAAACTCCAAATCAATAAAATAACTTTTCAAACTCTCCTCGATTTGAATTACGTTCCCAGATGGGAGCCAGGCTGCTGTGCCTTTTCCAACGCGGCTGGTTACTTTGCCATATGCCACGAGTCGAACCAAAAAGTTAGGGCTACGTACGCCTCAATCGAATTCCAGACCAACACCCCTTGTTATTTGATGAGAGGAAGGTTTACACAAATTTCAGTCCAAGCCTGCAGTGTTGGCTCTCAAGCATATTTCAGGGGTCTGGACAACCATACCCGAGTTTGTTCTTTATGCTCGACCAGGTCCGCATCATTTTTCACTGGTTCGTTAATTATTGAGTCACATCCCATCACATTACCGCGTCCATCCGCGGTCGACAAAGAGCAAGTGGCCGAGTGCCGGAATTGTTATGGGTTCTGACATCGGGCATCCGGAGATTACACGGGCTTGGAGTAGGTTTCTGTCAACATGTCTGGTGGGAGGCGTAGTCCTCGGCGCCTCCGTTCTGACCTTCTACCTGGTTTCTCCGACTCGTGTGCCCGGAACGTTGGGGAGGAAGAAGAACAAGAAACCCATTCGCGTCTATATGGATGGTTGTTTCGACATGATGCACTACGGGCACTGCAACGCGCTTCGTCAGGCTCGTGCTCTTGGGGATCAATTGGTGGTTGGTGTCGTTAGCGATGCTGAAATTATCGCCAATAAGGGTCCTCCCGTCACTCCTCTTCACGAGAGGTTTCTTCGATTCTTTAATTGTCCTATTCAGTGCATAACGTTTGCCTTTTTGCTCTTATCATCTTCCCTTCTGCTAATATAATTTGCTGAGTATTCTTAAATTCTTTGATCTGGGAAAAAAAGAGTCATTTTATGGGTGCATATTTACTGCCTAGCTTGGGAACAGGAGTTTTGTACGGATAATATCTTATTTTTTTAAAAAAAATTTAAAACACCGTTAAAAAAATATTTTTAAATCTAATACCTATACATGACGTGACTTAAGTCACACAAGTCACGGCATGTGTAGTTATTAGTAGTTATTAGATTTGAAAATAATTTTTTGAATGGTTTTTTTTTTTTTAATTTTTTTTAAGTTAGTTCCGAACAAAGCTCTGGAACCGATTTCATTGTCCTTTTAAGTGTAGGCCCGTGGCTTACTTGACTGATTTGCAGCTTCACTTGCCTAATACGTATGATGTACACCTGAAAATGAATGAAAAAACTTGGTGAACGCATGATTTTTTGTAACTTATTTAGTGCGTACACGTTTGCCTCTTTGCTCTTACCATCTTCCCTTCCACTAATATAATTTGCTGGGTATTCTTAAATTATTTGATCTGGGGAAAAAAAGAGTCAATTTCCGCGTGCATATAAATTGCCTAGCTTGGGAACCTATTTCATTATGTCCTTTTAAGTGTGAAAGGCCCGTGGCTTGCTTGACTGATTTGTAACTTCACTTGCTTAATACCTACCTGAAAATGAATGTAAAAAAGTTGGTGAACACATGATTTTCTGTAACTTGTCAAAATGTGGTTGCTGTAAACGCAATAAAGTTTCAGTTTGATCTTTGTCCTAATTGTGGAGGAAGGATAGCAACATGATTCTGACGATGCAAGACTTTCAAGTGATCTACTTTTGTTCCTCGTATATACTGCTTGGGTTATGTTATCCATCATTTTTTGTTTCAGCTGACAAGAAGCTAAATACATTTGTTAATTGCCAATTCTATGCTTATATTTGAAAGTTGATGGTTACATGTGTGGCTAAGTTGATTAAAGTTGAATGCTTTTTGTTGAACCATATTCACACTTACCTATTTGCTTTTGTAATGGGGCATACATTATAGGATGATTATGGTCAGTGCTGTGAAGTGGGTGGATGAAGTTATTCCAGATGCACCCTATGCCATTACTGAAGATTTTATGAAGAAACTATTTGATGAGTACAAAATAGATTATATTATCCATGGGGATGACCCGTGCATACTTCCTGATGGAACTGATGCTTATTCCCTTGCAAAGAAGGTTGGTCGTTATAAGCAGATCAAGCGCACTGAAGGGGTGTCAAGCACCGATATTGTTGGTATGCATTCTCTTGCTATGTTAAACCAAATTTTGCACTGAGAAACATCTACTGCAAAGTGCAAGTGTAAATTTTGAAAATTTTCCGTGATATTATTTCTTTAGCAATTATGGTTATTTACCTGCAACATATTAGATTTCTTTGATGTTATGGGTTCTGCTGAAACATGACCATAGATAACTAAAAGATATGATTGCTATGTTGGATCTGCTTGAACTCAGTCATTCAAGAAGTGTTCTGGGCATTTTTGAACAGGCCGGATGCTTCTTTGTGTGAGGGAGAGATTTCTTGGTGACACTCATAATCATTCTTCCCTGCAAAGACAATTCAGTCATGGTCACAGTCAAAAATTTGAAGATGGTGGGTCTGGTGGTGGAACTCGCGTCTCGCATTTCCTTCCGACTTCTCGCAGAATTGTTCAGTTCTCTAATGGGAAGGTAATCGCAGACCACAAATTTATAGCCTATAACACAACCACAGTGTTGGCTTAAGGAATTGTTACTTCAAAGGTTTCTTGGTGGTTCTGTGCTGTTGGAATATGACTAAATTGTGAACTTTAGAACCTTTTTTTTTTCCATATTTTCTTTTTTCGATATCCCTCCGTGTTTTTATTCCACTGTATATTCTATCACATGGCAAGAAACTCTTAGTTTAACCATTTTGAATTTGTCCTGGCTGAAAAGTGGGCATCTTGATATGACCTGAGTAGCAAAAGATTGTAAACACATCTTCATTTTGGGAGAAGCAAGTCCTCTTATTGACCCGGACACAACAAAAATTTCATTTGTAAAGAGAGATTTGAGATTCCATAAGTAACTTAGTGCTTGGAAGAAGAAAAGGAAGTATGAACTTGAAAAGCTTTCCATTTTAAAGTTCACTGATATGATTTTATATAAATTAGTTGTCTTCAAATTTAGCTTAGGCTCCAAACGGTAAGAGTGCTAGCCAGAAATAAGCTATTCTCAGTAGACTGGAGTTGAGGTTGTTTGAACCTAGTGTTGCCACCATAGAAGCTAATCTTGCTTTCTAATTTACATGACCAAAAGGAGAAGGAATAAAAAGATGACACAAGTTGAGGAGAATTTAGTGTCTCAACAGGGGCGACTCAGGTATTCTCATGTTTTGTTGGAATTGTAGGGGTTTAGGTGATAGAAGGAAAAGGAAAAATGTTATAGAAAACATCCTTAACAGTCACCCTAATATTGTCTTTGCTCATAAATCTAAAGCTAGAGGAGGTAGATCCTGGTTTGGTTAACTCCATTTTGGGACTCTAAGTTTAACGACTACAAATGTCTTCCTTCTAGTGGCTCTTCATGCGAGATACTTTTTCCTTTCTGTTTTGTTTCAGGTTAGAGGTTTCCATCACTGTTGAATTGCTTTTGTTTATGGTTTGAATACTCCATGGCTTTGTCATTTGTTTTTTCTTCTTCTTTTTTTTTTCTTTTCCCCTTTTTTGGACGAGATGGGGTTTTTGGATTACATTCACCAAACTGGTCTTTGGATGGGGATTTTAATGTTGTGAAGTTACCTTTGGAGAAACTTAATGGGACTAGGACAGCCAATAGTATGCCAGCCTTTGATTTCTTAACAATGACAATAGATCAGCCAGGGCATACTCCATTTCTGGCAAAGATAGTCTGAGAAAAGAAGGTATATGTTGGTTGATCGGCATAATCAGTGGCCGGAATCATGAGGGATGGATGCAAATAATGAAGCTGAGCAATTTGATTGCTGTTGGCTGATTTGGGAATGCTGGGAACTGAGGTGTAATTTGAGGCACTCATCAAAGAAGAAGATTTTGGTGGAGTGAGAACAAAGTGTGATGGGCTTTGAGAGATTTTCTAGGCCAGGAGAAAAATGGGATGGTCTATTCTGGTTAAAAAGGACCCAAGTGAGAAAATAAACTGTCCCATTTGGGTTAGACAAGGGACCAAGCCTACAGCGGTTAATGAAAACTGTTTGGGCCATGACCCGATGGGTGAAAAGGGATTCAAGAAGGTCAAGAAAACCCGTGATGGCAAATTCAAAGACTTATCATAGTTGGGTGAAAATGCTTTACCACATACATTACCACCATAGATAACACGAGTTTTGAAAATGCACTGTCTTCTCCAATCTTCCTTATCATAGTTGGGTGTTGTTGTCATCACCCTACTAACCATCAAAGACTTCCCATGTGCTGACTAGACATCAACTTTATCATTCTCTTTAGGGAAGTCATCATAAACAGGTTGTGACATTTTCCTCCTTCATCATCAATCTCAACCAGATTCACTCTTCTTTGAAGACAAGCATAGGATATATTTCCAGTTTCACCACAGCCGAAACACTTAAGCTGAGACCCAATGTCTGTATCGCCAAAATTTGGTTGTGCTTCACTCAGTATTTCGTTCTTTTCTTTGTCACCTTTGCCCCGCTCTTCCTATTAGTTAAAAAATTTCTAATTATGTAAAGATTCCTAAATAGTTAAATATAATGGAAAAAGAAACAATAAAGAACAGAAACTTTCGAAATAGAAACCTAAATGAAGAAGGAAAACTAGTAGGCACCTAAAAAACTAGAAACTTTCTAATTCTAAAATACTCATGCATCACTTGTCTTCTCAAGCACGCTCGTTTTTGTTTAACTGATTTTTATTTGGAAAGCAAAGGTTCTTATTGAGGTAACAGTTTTTATTTGCTTCATGGTGCTTAACAACATAAATGTCAATGATTTATTACAGAAGAGAACACCTTTTAAAGCTATCTTTCCAGATGTTTATGTCATGTACCATAATAATAATTCTGAAAAAAAGAGATCACTTGTTTCTGTATTGATAGGTTGCTGGAGAGATTTGAAACTACTTTTTTGATGTGGGTGCTGATAATTGGGTTTGTCCTGGGAGTCTCCTTGATTTATTTATTTTTACGAATTTTAAATGTTTTGGGGGAAAAAAAGATGTTGGTCTTCTTTGGAGATGAGTGTTGGTGACCATTCCTTGTTGTATTTGGAGAGCTTAATGCCTGAATTTTCAGAAATCAGCTCATCGACTTATATCTTCTTTGGGATAATTTTTTATTATTTTTATTTTTTATACTTCTTTGTGGGGTTAAGGAGTTTATAAAGATTATGTTTCAAAAGAGTAAAGGAGAAATAGTTATTAGTGCTTTTGTGTTTGAGCTTATTTTTCCTTCTGTATGGATTTCTCATTCTTGGAGGTGTGTGCATTCTTCCCGTCTGATATAATTTATTTTGCTATCCAAAAAATTAAAAAATGAAAAAAGTGGCTGATGAGTATCTTAATGGGACTTAGCTGAGAGAGAGATGCTGTAAAGCTTTGTGGCATATATCTTGGTGTGCATTTACAATGGCTCATTGTTTTGAGCTTTACAACACATGAATGAAATTACATGGTAAAAACCTTTGCAACATATTAAGGCCACCAATTTATATAACGATTTGTAGCCATATATTTGCAGTTACTTATGCATATTTTTGTTTTCTGTTTTCTGTTTTCTGTTTTCTGTTTTTTGTTTTATCTAATTTAAAGGCGAAAATTGACGGAAAGAGGTAAAGTGATAAGGAGGGAAGCTCATGGGGGACTTTGATAAAATTTTGGAACCTGGGGGGCATGGTGATTGTGGGCCAGATCACAAAGAGGTGAAATTAATTTATGTCCCAAACTCTATTATCATAGACACGAGCCTATATGTGTAGGCCTGCATAAGTATATGTATATGTAGCCCAAAGTTGAACTTTTACCTGCCGGCTAGAATGTTGTCAAAGTCGAAGTTGCTTTTGAAGGGATCCACAATCTGGATCATGTGATCTCAGACTGGGCTTTTGTCGGTTATCTGGATGCCACTGTGGTGATCTCAAGAAAGTATATGTTTGAAGAAATTGTAATTTTACATGCTTGTTACGCGTTTCCTTATTTGTTAATATTGATTAAAATTTACTTTAGAACCACCTATCCATAACACCACCTCCAACACCCCCCTCCCCTCCCCCCCCCCCCCCCAAAAAAAAGGAACTCCCATGTACTGAGATAAATGTAAAGCTGTTAAATCAATGTAAACTCCCACCTAATGATGTAGGAGTCCAAGCAACCAGTAAAGCCTACCCCTCTGCATATAATACAACAGGCAAGGCATTGTATTATGTTATGCCCTGTACGATAATTAACTAGGATCCATGCAACAGTAGGATAGACAAAATTAAGCAGCTGGAATTGAGGCAAGAAATATTTGAACACTTAAGAGTGGCTTCCTGTTCAACATAGTTCTCATCTGCCTGTTAGCTTTGTGCTTAAGGAGGATTCCTTCTTCTGTAATTACATTCATGCACAGACATGTCACACAAACATAACACACCCCAATAAAGATAGGCGCTCTCCTACAAAATTTTCAATCTCTCCCCCCCCCCCCCGGCCCCAAATTGCATTGATTTCTTGTAAAGAGAGGTCTCTGCCTTCCATGCATGCACTGGTATACTCATTTTCCCACTCTCCTCCAATCATATTATATCTTTTTTGCTTGGGATTTTTTCTTACTCTTTGTGCTTTTCTTTTTACTGACATTGTTTTGACCTACTGTTGTTTTTGTTTGCATTGAAGTTTTTGTTTCTGTAAGTGCAGGGACCAGGTACTGATGCGCGAATAGTTTACATAGATGGTGCATTTGATCTTTTCCATGCTGGACATGTAGAGGTATACAGATTTCCAACTTGGTTTTCTTCATTAGTGCAGTCACATTTCATGAATTCAGTCTATTCCTTTCTCCATCAATGGTGTATGATATGTTTGGGCACATAGGTAATTGCTTTTAATAAGAGAACAGGTTGATTTGAACTTTCACCAAGTGAGGCTTTAATTCTGCACACATTGTATTGGTGATATCAGTTCTTTCTATATTATACTGATAGGAGAATATTATATTACATTATTTCACTTTGATAGGGAAAGAAGCTGTAGCATTAAAAGGAGAACAATACAAGGTGGTGAGAAATCCTACTGAGGGAAAAAAATGCAAAATAAAACATAACTACAGAAGTAATGCTTTCCTGCTCCTTTTATTCTCCTTTAAAACTATGCCCTTAAAGATCCCTTACAGACAGGTCGACAAAGAAGCATAAAAAGTGATTCATCCAGTATAATACAGGAAGGAACAAGGTTGAATTTTGAAGATTTTGACATTCCTCTCTTTTCAAATACATAAAGACAAATTCGGGCATTTTCACTGTATTTTTAACATTCTTAGAGGCTCGAAAACCCTATTTTCTCATTGATGAATCTTGTTGATAAATCTTCCACATTATGTGGGCAAACTGCATTTTTCTTTTTTTTTTTTTTATGATTCTGAATGAGGGATGAGGCCTTAAAGCAGACAACAACATTGGCCTGAGCCCACAGGGAAAGATCCAAAACAAAGAGAAGAAACAGAAACTAGGAAACAAAAGCAGTACAAAAATCTAAATACAACAGCTCAAACTAGTCTGGATTCTGCAACTCCCATGATGCCTTTGTTGAGAATACTGGCCAGCTCCTTGGGGGACGACCAAGAATTGTCAGACCAGGGGAATCTTTGTGGAAAAACTCATTATTTCTGCAGATATCAGCCTAGAGACATTATTTTATTTTATTCTTTATAAATAGAAGTAATTCTTATCGTGCAGTGAACTATTTAATTATAATTGGAGAAGGCTTTCTCAAGTTTTTCCTGCTTTCATCACATTATGGTTTTCTTTTAAATTTTATTTTTGTTCTTTCATGTTTGTGAGTTACTGTTTGGATTTCTCGAGATCTAATGCATCACCACTCGATATTTCTGCTGAAATATCATTATATGTTTAACTGGCGAGAAGACATCTTACTCTAGTAGAATTTATGAAGTAGGGACATGGACCCGACACATCAAGATATGGGCACATTGACCGAGGACAGTTCAAGAATAATATCTCTTCTATTCTATTTGAGACTGTCATTGTTAATTTCTCTGAGCATTTGGGCACTTGAAGGGGATTCTTTCTAGCCTAGGTGATCATGATAGAGTTACTAAATCATGCTTTCTGGTATCTTTGTAGTACATGTCTATCGTTGCTAATCGTATTCAGCACATTATGAGGAACTCTTATGGTTGGGGTCCAATAAGGAGTGTATGGATCATTTACTCAGCTAGAGGTTTTGTGCAGATCAGACTAATTGAGGATAACCACTTGGCAATTTCGTGTATAAAAACATTATTGTAGTGAGAAAGTGGTTACAGTGTTTCCCAATAAAGCCTGATTGTTTCTGGCATAAGGTTTTTATAGCAAGTGTGGCCTTCGACAAGATGCATTTGGTGCTTTGACGGAAACAACAACTACTCATGCGTGCTCTTGGAAATTCATGTCTTAGGTATGCTCTAAATTCCATATTTTCACCGAATACAACATGAATAATGGAACTCAGCTTCAGTTTTCGGAGGATATTTGGATGGGTGGTGTTCCTCTTTCTCCACTTTCCCCATGAGTTTTTGCTTTGTCCTCTCTACATAATGCTCCTTTTTCAGAGTTTTTCTTATAATGGGGGAACTTTCACTTTTATGTAATTCAATTAATTGAGTGGCTACCAAGTTTACTTATATTTCTAATATGATCCATTCATTGGGGCTCTCTAATCAACATCAGAATTTGGGGTCGTTTTCTCGTTACTCCTTCACCCTTTTGACCTGAAATAGGACAACCTTTCCTTCCCTTTTCATAAAGCGGTCTAGAGAAAGTCAGGACCTTTTTTTCTCTGGATTGTGATCCCTCGGGTGCAGATGGTTTTACTATAGCTTTTCTTCAGGACTTTTGGGATGTTATATTTGAGGATTTGTTTAGTCTTTGGTTAGTTTTATACTAATGAGGTGGTGGGTAAGTGTATGAAATCAACTTTTATTATCCTTATACTTAAGAAATTTCCCTCCTTCAAGGTAAAGGATTTAGACCCATCAGTTTGACTACCGGTCTATCATATTGTAGTCAAGTTTTCAGCTAACAGGTTATTTGTGGTATTAGATGAGACTATTTCACAAGACCAGAGTGTTTTATTTGGATGTAGACAGATTTTAGATGTAGCCCTTGTAGCCAAGGGGCTTGAGGGAGAAGTTGGATTAGAGGGTTCTTGAGTTTGTTTAGTTTCTTTGTCATTATTAATGGGGAGTCAAAAACTTGTTTTCAGCATTGTGTGGGTTAAGACATGGGGAACCTTTGCTTCCTCTTCTTTTTACTCTAGTAGTAGATCCTTTGAGTTGGTTGATGGAGAGAGGGATTCATGCTAATATGTTCTCTAGCCTTTAGTCTCTTACTAGCTGTCTCTCCCTCTCTCTCTTTCTCTCCTTCCCTCTCCCTCTCTCTCTCTCTCCTTCCCTGTCTCTGCCTCTCTCTCTACCGTCGCTTTCTGAACTTAACTTGCTGCTTGCGCGTGGATCTGAACACTTACCTACCCAAACCCAAGATCCATACCTCAGAAACCCCATATCTGCCCACCGGTTCATATCCGCCCTCGCAAGCTCCAACTCCGACAGATCTGGCCCTCCCAAATCTGCTCTCTTCGCATTCTGTCCGCCCCTCTCTCTCTTTCTCTCTCTCTCTCTCCCTCTCCATACCCTTCTCCCCCATTTTCGCTGTTCACAACCAATCGCTAGACTTTATCCTCGACCCAAATCTGTCCTTCAGAACCAGGTTGATTTCCTGGTACTGTCCATTCACCACCTTTGAACCTCCGCCCAAGATCTACCTCTCCCCACCAACGGAAACCCAGATCTCTGCCTCTCCCTTGCTGACGCCGACAAGAATCCCTCTGTTCCCTATCTCTGCGACTTTGCTCTTAGCCTCCCTCTACCCCTGCGGCCCCCGGCAAGAACCTGTCACTCTCTCCCCTTCGTCACCTCCCCTCTATTGGTCTCCCCCTCCATTCATCACTGCCTCCCTCCATCGACACTGCCTCCCTCTGTCACAGCTCTCTACCTCCTCTCTGTCTCCCCTAGTGATTGTACTCTTGTCTGTATCATTTCTCTCTGCTTATCATTAGCATATTTATTATGTATATTAATATTGTTATTACCGTTATTATCATTATTATTCTTATTATTATTATTACCCTTACTATTACTATTAGTTTTATTATTATTAATATTATTATTATTATTATTCTGATCATTATTACTTATATTATTACTATTATTACTCTTACTACTTCACACACATATATATATATACACATGTCATTTTAATATCTATTTATTTATTCTTTTATGTATTTACTTATTACTATTAGTTATCTTTACATCTAATTCGTTTTTATATATCATTATTTTAAGAACTCCGCCACGGCTAGTCCCAACCCCGGGTAAATGAGTAGGGTTGCGATAGGTCGACAGCCAACGTAAAATATTTTGTCAAATGAAAGATGAGAGACAGAGATATAAATACTTTTGGGGCGTTTCCTCCTCAATGACACGCTACATCAAATCCCGGATGTAGCGATAAATTAACAAGGGATACTAGGGTGCGGGTAAATAAGTTAGTCCACGAAAACAGGATTCGTTTAGCCATTTGGAATATAGGATTTTTGACTGGTAAGTTAGGAGAGATTAGAGAAACAATGGATAGACGAACAATTCACATTATGTGTCTTCAAGAAACTAAGTGGGTCGGAGAGAAAGCTAGAGTGGTAGAGCCGTATGGTCATAAACTTTGGTACACAGGAAGAGATAGGAGTAAGAATGGGGTAGGAATAATTGTACATACAACTCTATTAGAGGATGTGATAGAGATAAGAAGGAAAGGAGATAGAATTATACTTGTCAAGTTAGTAGATAGGGAAAATATAGTTAATATAGTTAGTGTGTATGCGTCCCAAATAGGTATAGATACAATTAATAAAAAATAATTTTGAGAATATTTAGATGAATTTATACAAACCATACCTAGTAGTAAAAAACTATTTATTGGAGGAGACTTAAATGGACATGTAGGAGCAAGGAACGAAGGATTCGAAACCGTCCATGGCAACTTTTGATTCGGTATTAGGAATGGGGCAAGGGATACCATTTTAGAATTTGGTACAACATTTGATCTAATAGTTGTAAACACTACTTTTAAGAAAAGAGAAGCGCACTTAGTTACATATAAAAGTGGATCTAATGCTAGCCAAATGGATTTTTTTCTAACTAGAAGAGGTGATAGAATGACTTGTAAGGATTGTAAGGTTATCCCGGGGGAGAGTGTGATAACTCAACATAGACTTCTAGTTTTAGATATGCGCGTGTCTAAAAGGAGAAAGAAGTATCGCCCATTTGTAGAGCCAAGAATTAAGTGGTGGAATTTGAAGGAAGAAAAGATAACGGCTTTTAGAGATAAATTACTTCAAATGGCAAATTGGTCTACTAATAATGATTCGGACACCATGTGGAAAGAGATATCGACTAACATTATGAGTGTTGGTAAGGAGGTTCTTGGTGTATCTAAAGGTCAGGCCCCAATAGGCAAAGAATTATGGTGGTGGAACGAAGAAATTCAAACGGCTATCCGTACAAAAACGAGAGTGTTATGGGCATCTTAAAGGCAATAATAGTAACGATGCATATGACAAATACAAAAATGCGAAAAAAGATGTGAAAAACATTATCCATGAGTCAAAGAGCAAGGTATATAATGAATTATACAAGAGATTGGAGACTAAAGAAGGAGAGAGAGATCTACAGAATTGCTAAGCTAAGGGAAAGAAAGGGTAAAGATCTAAATGGTGTTAGATGTATTAAGAGTGAAACTAATAGTATACTTGTAAAGGATGAGGATATAAGGAGACGCTGGTGTGATTATTTTGATGATCTTTTTAATGTTAAGAGTTCAATAGATATAGGAAATATCGAGATACCTGTAGACGAAATTAATAGAGATTTTAAACGTAAAATTCGTCCTCATGAAGTGAAAGAGGCTCTAAAGAGGATGAAAATTCATAAAGTCATAGGACCAGATGACATTCCTATAGAAGTATGGAGAAAGAGTGTAATTGTACCGCTATATAAGAATAAATGAGACATACAGGATTGCTCCAACTATATAGGAATTAAACTTATGAGTCATACCATGAAGCGATGGGAGAGAGTAATAGAGCATAGATTGAGATTGGAGATAACTGTATCTCAAAATCAATTTGGATTTATGCCAGGTAGATCTACCAAGGAAGCAATCAACTTGTTAAGACATTTGATGGAGACATATAGAGTACAAAATAGAGACCTACACATGATATTCATTGATTTAGAAAAAGCATATGATAGGGTTCCTAGAGAAGTATTGTGGTGGGCGTTGATGAAAAAAAGGGTATCTTTGAGATACGGTAATCTCATTAAAGATATGAATGAGGGAGCTACAACCGGCGTTAGAACTTGCGGGGGTTTGAGCGATAGTTTTCCCCATTAACATTGGACTCCATCAAGGTTCGGCATTAAGTCCCCTCCTTTTTGCAATAGTGATAGATGAAATTACAAAAAATATCCAAGATGAAATACTATGGTGTATACTTTTTGCATATGATATAGTGCTAGTTGATAAAACTAGAGAGAGTGCTAGTGCTAAACTAGAATTATGGAGACTCACACTAGAATCTCGAGGGTTTAGATTGAGTAGATCGAAAAGCGAATATATGAAATGTAGATTTAGCGATAGTTATAGGAATGATGAAGAAACGATTAAATTAGATCGGCAAGATGCCCCCAAAAATGATTGATTTAGATATCTAGGTTCTATTATTCAAAATGATGGCAATATAGATGGAAATGTGAATCATAAGATTCAATCGGGTTGGATGAAATGGAGAAAGACATCCTGAGTTCTTTGTGATCGGACGATACCAGGGAAAGTTTTATAGAACCACGGTTAGACCTACACTATTATATGGTACTGAGTGTTGGATTGTTAAACAACAACACGAACAAAAAATGGTTGTAGAAGAAATGAGAATGATTTTGTGGATGTGTGGAAAAACTAGAAAAGATAAAATTAGAAATGAAGAGATTTGTAACAAGTTGGGAGTTAGTTCAATTGTGGATAAAATGTGAGAATGTCGTTTGAGGTGGTTCGAGCATGTGCAAAGAAGACCTAAAGATGCACCAGTTAGGAGAATAGAGAATTTAATTATAGGAGATCTAGTAAAATGTAGAGATAGACCATTGAAAACTTGGATGCAAGTTATCCGTAAAGATATGGAAGTTAAGGATTTAGAAGAGGAAATGGTTTTAGATAGGAATGGATGGCGTAATAGAATTCCCACAAATTAAATTATTAAATCAATATATTTATGATATTTATCTATTAACTTGTATTTATTTTTATTTTATTTTTATCTTATTTTATTTTCTTTATTTTTTTATCTATATATATTTTATTCTTGTTTTTTTTTTTTTTTTTTTTTTCTGTCTTATATAAATTTGTCTCTCAAATGGCCGACCCCAAATTTTGGGAATAAGGTTCGGTTTGTTGTTGTTGTTGTTGTTGTAAAGAGGATAGCAAGAGTTTTAGGGATGCGATTGGTCTTTTTAAGATTTTTAAGGGAGTTTTGGGCTTAAAATCAATGTGTCCGAGAGTGAGCTTTGTCAGCATAGATGTTCCTAATGAGACTCTTCATCACTTGGCGGATATTAGTAATTATGCAAACAAGGAGTCACCTATTTCGCATCTGGGGGGATTCCATTGGAGGTAATTCTAGGAGTGTTTATTTCAAGTATTGTGTTGCAAATAGAATCTATAATGGACTAAACAGGTGGGGGTGGATGGGAGCCTTATTTACCTTAGATAAGCATATCACCATTATTTTTGGTTGCTTGTTTAGTCTTCTTTTTGTTAATTATTTTTTTCTCCCCGTCTATGATTCCAGTTAGGTTAGTGGAGAAGTTTGAAAAGTTGATGAGAGACATCTTTGATCTCGTAGTGGATTGTGGGGGGGGGGAGAACATTTGGTTGGTTAGGATCAAGTGTCTAAACCTAAGTTTGAGGGTGGGATCAAGTGCCTAAACCTAAGTGTGAGGGTGGGTTGGAAATCAGTAATGTGGTATCAAAAAACATTTCTTGGGCAAGAAAAAAGTTTTAGAGATTCCCCTAAAACCCAATTCTCTCTGTCATCAACTTATAAAGAGCAACTGTGTTCTCCATCAGAATGGATGAGATGCCAACAATAGAGTGAGAGTTTCTTATTGTGGTATTTGAAATTTATTTCTCATTTGTTCATACTTCTTATCCTTTGGTGTCAACAACAGAGTGAGAGTTTCTCATTGTGGTATTTGAAATTTATTTCTCATTTGTTCATACTTCTCATCCTTTGGTGTCCTTTTAAGGTAGGTGACGATTCTCATGTATTGTTTTAGGAAGATCCTTGGCTGGGGATTTGTGCTTATCCCTTTTTTTTCTTCATCTTTATAAGTTATTCACACTTCCGGCTGCTCCTTTCAAAGATTTTTATAAGTGGGAGGGGCATTTGTCTTTTTGGGATTTTTCATTTTTTAAGAAATCTTATTGGTGGAGAAGCCGATAAATTTTCTTCTTTAATTTCTTCTCTACAGGGTAATGAACCTTCTCCAGGTATTCCTCGAACGAGAGTTTGATTCTTAATTATTCGGGGCTTTTATATGCAGATCTCTATTTCATCCATTGAATTAGCTTTATTCAGAATCCTCCTTTTCAATTGAACGATTTTATTTGGAAGGTAAAACGTCCTATCAAGGTTAAGGCTTTTAATTGGTACATGGTGCTTAATAAAATTAATACCAATGATTTTCTTGGGGGAAAAAAGGAGATCTTATAAAGCTATCTCCTTTCATGAATGTGCCATGTGTTACTTTGATTCTGAAATTTGGAGATCACCTATTTTTATGTTGTATAATTGTATGAGAGATGTGGAATCGTCTCTTTGTTTTGTGTGATAATGTTTGGCTTTACTTTAAGAGACTCCTTGATTTACTCCTTACAAGTTTTAAAGATTTGGAATTATTAGACAAATGCACATTTTTTGCCATCCCTTGGTGTACTTCAGGAGACCGGAATGCGAGAATATTCTGCAATCAGATCGTTGAACCTTCTCTTTTGTGAGAAAATTGTTGTTTGTACATCTTTATGAGCTACCCTCAATTTTATCAGGTTATAATTGAGCATTTAGTAGAAATAACAAGAGATTATTATAAAGATGAAAGAAAAAATAATTAATATTTCATTGAATTTTCTAAAGTGACACTTGAAGTGGAATGAAGGATATATCTTATATTAACTATTTACCTTCTAAAACTTTAAATATCTGAATCTTTATGCCTATCAAATGATCTTCAGGTTGCTAAGGAAGTCTCGAAAAAATCTCTAGTTGAATATGATAGTTGTCTTTAATGTGTTGTATGATTGTCACATCCAAAAGTGTTTCAAGCACAAACTTGGCTCCACTGTAGAAGTTCTGGTGCAATGCAACAGCGAGTGGAACACTTATATGTATTTCCTGTTTAAAATATACAAACTCTTTCTTGTAATGAAGGCCCGCTAAGCGTGCGAATTGGTTACTGATTGGCTACACTTGATTTTTGTTGCATGTAGATATTGAGGCTTGCTCGAGGGCTGGGGGATTTTCTTCTTGTTGGGATTCATACCGATCAAACTGTCAGGTAACAACCTTTTTTTTTTCTTTTTTTGGGGAGGGGGATACATTTTCTGTTTTATATTTTCCATTGCTTTCTATGTATCTTGCTTTCATTTGTTTCTCTGAGTTTTTTATTTGTTCCAACTGTATTTAATCTGACTTTGCTTGTTAAGTTCCAGTCGTCGTTCATTTTATGCAATGTGATGCATGGATCTAAGTTATGGTTTTGCTTGAGTAATCACTCTGAAACTGGAAAAGTGGTACTTAATTGACATCATAATTAGCTGCACATGTCAAATATTTATCTCCAGAAATATTGGAAATGCCAGGAAAAATGGCGGAACATGAACTACCAATGACCTAAGAATCTAGACTTTGGGGGCTTCTTTGTTTGTCTAGCTTTTGAGGATTTCTCATCTTCTGAACATCTTGTATTTATCTTCTCTCATTAATTAATTAATTATTTTTCTATCAAACGTAAAAAGTTGTCTTGCTAAGCAAGACAAACCCCCTCAACAAATATCTGGTAATATCTAGCCATCCCTACAAAACTACAAATTTTAGAGATTTTGGTTGAAATACTCTAGACAACTATTGCCTCTATTTATAGATAATTCCATTTTTAGAGATGGATAATTATGTGCTCAGAATTGATACAGAAGCTATGCATGTAATAAATTTGAGGTGTAATAATTTTCATCGATGCATATCCTAGTCAAAGGGACTTCTGATTGGTCTGGACTTGACCTCCTTAGTCAAGCTATTTCTAACAGCTTACTTATTTAAGCACCTATGCTCGTACCAATATGTAAGCTCATGTGCACACTGAGAAATCTAAATTTAACTTTTGTCTTTGAAAAAAATGGTAAATCCTTCTTTAGTACCTACCATTCCGTGTTTATTTTATGAAATGCAGTTCTCCAAGTTGAGAACAGTATTTAAGTGGTGCTACCGAGGGGTACATATTTTGTCCCAAAATAAATGACTTGTGCAGCGGTAACTGTAGAAAATTTATTGCGGTCATTTTATTATTTCTCACTATATTTCTGTGCACTATCACTCCCCTTTGCATCCTGCCTTCCAAAAAGTAGTTTTTCTAGCTTGAAGACATCCTTTAGACACTATGTTCCAGTGCATGTATTTTAGTTGTCTAAAGTTTGTTGCATGATGTTTGCTTCAGCGCCAATCAAGGAGCTCATCGCCCCATCATGAATCTCCATGAGAGAAGTCTAAGTGTCTTGGCTTGCCGCCATGTAGATGAGGTGATAATTGGTGCTCCATTGGAAGTGTCCAAAGACATGGTTAGTAGTTGTCTTCTGTTTGTTGTGCATATTCTTTTAGAATTTTGTTTTCCCTTTTCCTTTACCCTAATTGATTCTTTTGGAAGCACTTCTGATTATCCTCAACAGAAATCCTAGGACACCTAGAGTTGTCTGCTTCTTTGATGGAGATGATGTGCTTATTCAGAATGACTATGTTAGGTAGATAAAGTGAGTGCCAGCATTCATTTCATTGTGCTTCTGATTCAAAACAAGCACACAAGTACAATTGGTAGGGTGCAGACAAAAACAGTAGTTGCTTTTGTTTTATTGAATGTTATTTTTGATAGAAAAATAAATTGCATCAGAGAGAGAAGGGACTATTAAGAACTCTCAAAGGATAAGAAATCCTAGAGGCCAAGCAAACACAGAACAAAAGAAAAACTAATGAAAATTGTATTTCAATCCTCTTCAAATCCTCAAGCCTAAAATCCTTATAAACTCTTAAAGCATGAGCCCAAAGTGTTTCTTCTTCCATTCAAGACTGAAAGTCAGGAAATGGTTGTGATGTTCAATGAAACTGCAATTGAGTTTTAATGATGCCTGTTCTCTTGGCAGTTGAAACTCTAATGACGGTGGTAGCTTAGCATGATCTTGGTCTTGGACGTTAATCTCAAATTTTAGGCGGGTCATTTGAGAGACGAATACAATAAATATGAAAAAATATATAATTAAAAAATATATATAAAAAATCTATTGAAGCTTAGAATGACGAGATGTGATTTAATTTATTTGAATTTTCTTACGCCACTTATTCCTATGTAGAACTATCTCCTCAATTGAACTTATAACGATCATATCTTCATGGATAACTTACATCCAAGTTTTCAATAGCCTACCCCTACGTTTCACTAAATTTCTTATATTTGAGTTCTCGGCTCTCCTAACTGGTACATCTTTGTGTTTTCGTTGTATGTCCAAATCACCTCCACAATAAGGCTCACTTCTAACTTAGTACGTATCTTTTCATTTCTAATCTTATCTTTTTCAGTTTTATCACACATTTACCTCAGTATCTTATTTCAACTACACCCATTTTATGCTATTATTGTCGTTTAATGGCCTAACACTCGGTGCCATACAATACAATAATGCAGATTTTATTGCGGTTTTATAAAACTTTTCCTTCAAATGCAATGACATTTTGATTTCGCAAAGAATTCTGGATGCTTTTCTCCATTTGATTCAATCCGCTTGAATCCTATGATTCACATTTCTATCTATATTGTCATCATTTTGAATGATGGATCCAAAATATCGGAAGCGTTTACTTTTTGGTACGTCCTTTTTCATCTTACTTAACTGTTTTTTCATTATGCTGATGATTGTCACTAAATACATTTCAAATATTCAATTTTTGATCGGTTTAATCTAAATTCTCTAGATTTTAGTATAGTATTTCATAACTCCAATTTAACACTTATCTCCTTTCTTGTTTTATTGACTAATGCTCTATCATTTGCAAAAAAATATACAATATGGTATATTCTCTTGAATGCTTTTTGTGTTTTCATCTATTACTATTGCAAAAAGGATGAAATTTAATGTCGAATCTTGATGAAGTCCAATTTTTGTTGGAAAGCTCTCACTTAAACGCTCGCAAGTTCTTACATCGGTAACAGGTCCCTCAAACATATCTTTAATGAGATTAATGTTTCTCAGCGAGATCCCCTTCTTCATCCACGTTCACCACAATACGTCTCTGGGAATCCCATGATATGCTTTTTTCTAGGTCAATGAATACCATATGTATGTCTCTTTTCTGTGCTCTTGGTCTGTTGCAAAAGTTTGGGTGATCTCTCCATCTGAGATTCTAGGTGTTTCTATGTGGATTGTTTAGCCTGTTCCCAAAGAATATGAAGGAAAATAATTACCTGCTTGACAATCATAATCATGGTGGTTTCCACCACAAAAATTGCAGGTGATATGCCATTGAACATGCATTCCGTCAATCTTTTCATTTAGAGCCTCCATTTGAGTCGTTTTCTACCATTTGTGATCTTCCATGAAAAGAAACACAAAAAGCAAACGTCTAAAATAAATCTCAAAATAACTTGGCTAAATCAAAATAACTGCAAATTCTCAATCCCCGGCAAGTAGCTAAAAACTTGATGCAGCCAGTACAAATTAGCAATGCTAGCAAGTGCACCGGTAATTGAAGTAATAAAATGATAAGTCCAGTATTGTTTCCCATAGGATTTGAGTAAAATTTGACAATTAAGTTGACTTAAGCTCGGATGTTATTTGAGAAGATGAAATTATGGGTTTTGATTGTTCGACTTGTTATAGGTTTTGGTTTTACGAACAATTTTTTGAAATTTTTCCGTCGGATTTGTAAATTTGGACTAGTTTATCATTCTTCTGAAGCCAATATTCAAATTTATAATTTTTCTGAGCATTATGGTAGTAGTACTAATTCTCTCTCTCTCTCTCTCTCTCTCTTCGGGTGTTAGCAATTGTATAACATGATTGCTTTTTGATTGGATAGTCAGAAAAATGAATGTTCGTATTGCTTTCATCTGTTGTTAATTCTTGTAGCAAAAATGTGACTTTTCATGCCAATGAATTCATAAAAGTGAATCTCGGGTTCTACATGAACTTTTTATTTGTTCAAGAGGGAAAAAGGAAATCTCGGAGATAAATTTCCACGGGTTGGTAGAAGTCTACTTTGTCTAGGCATCAGTGGATTAATTTACTTGAGTGTGCACCTTTCCCTTCCTCTGTTACTCGGTCACTATAGTTCTGAATCTCAATTTTAGAGACTGGGAGAGAGAGAGAGAGAGAGAGAGAGAGGCGAAAACCTTAGAGCTCTGATCATCTGATGGAGGAGAAGAGTGAAGGAGAGTGTCTGATCGTCGGAGAACAAGAGTATCTGATCATTGGAGAAGAGAGAGATCATCGCTGCCTGCCGTATGATTGTTTTAGAGAAGAGTCTGATTGTCGGAGAAGAGAAATCGAGAGAGAGAGAGCATCGCGTGTCACCATGACTGCTGAGCCTTTATTTTATTTTATTATCATTTTTTTTTGTCCCTGCAGAATGGCCGGACATGTCACATATCCGGGGACAGGACAGGCTGGCACTGCGAGACTGGCCATTTTGGGGGCTTTAGTTTTGACATCCATCTTTAACACCTGCAGTCCCTATAATGGTTATAGAAACCAGAAAAGAATGAGTGCAAGCACAATGCTGTTTTTTCATTGTTATCTGAGAACTCTGACTTATAGTGGCCTTGAAGTTGTATAGTTTAGTTTTTCTACACTGTTAAATCAATTGGATACAAGTCTGAACCAATGAAGGTTCATCCTGGCGAGTAGATCAATTAAGATATGTCTGGTATCTTGTCAATGCATGTCCAGTTTTTCATTTTCTAGAAATTATGATACTTCCTTCTGCTTACCTTCCCTTTAAATTTCACTACAGATTACAACATTCAATATCTCCTTAGTTGTCCATGGAACGGTTGCGGAGAACGATGATTTTCAGAAGGTAAACTTTGAGATAAGTTGTTACTTTCTGAATAATGCTGGACCTTTGGCTATTTATCCTGCATCCAATGTTGCTAATTCTGAAGGTTGCTTACAAGTTGATTTTGTTACAGGAAAAACACAACCCCTATGCTGTCCCAATCAGCATGGGCATCTATAAAGTGTTGGAAAGCCCTTTGGATATTACAACCTCCACAATAATAAAGAGAATTGTATCAAACCATGCAGCATACCAGGTTTGTTTATCAAGAATACAGTGTTACTCTTTATTGTATTACTGTTAGGATGATATGGAAGTATGTTAAAAATAGTCTGAAAAGGGAATGTGTTGATAGGATCATCTTTGCTGATTGGGTGTCTATTTTAGAAGTAGATCATTATTATTTGTTTTGTGCAGTGATTGATTTTTCTGCCATGTCCTTTTCTTTTTTTATTTTTATTTTTTTTTTCTCTTTTGGACATAACTGTCTAAAGGTTAGTGTGGTTGTTGTGCAATAGAAGTTTGTCGGCAGCATCCCGTTTCTACCTATATTCAAGACTTGAAAGCTCATATCGTGGTATGACTGCTCAAATTGAAACAAATCTGACTGAGAATTCAAATTGTTCTTTGCAGAAACGCAATGAGAAGAAAACAGATAGTGAGAGGAGGTATTATGAGGATAAGATCTATGTCGCCGGCGATTGACTATTTCTACTGCAACTGGTACACTTGCGTCGCCAATTACATGCATGCCTATACCAGATACTTTGCCTGTCTCTGGGTCTTTGTTTTGTAGTATCTCTGTGGAAGATTCAATGTGGTCGGTGCTTGCACATGACTTGGATCCAGTTTTGGTTAGATTATATTGCTGAGTGATCTTTTCATCAAAATTTTTAGCTTTTAGACTCTCATGGAGAGCAAGTAAATTATTTTGCGAGATTATTTTTCTCTGAAGGGCTATTTTCAAGGGGCATCCATTTGCTGTTGGTGCTCCTTGCAATTCTGCAAAAATCTAT
This sequence comes from Dillenia suffruticosa, assembly GCA_033439265.1. Taxonomy (NCBI): domain Eukaryota; kingdom Viridiplantae; phylum Streptophyta; class Magnoliopsida; order Dilleniales; family Dilleniaceae; genus Dillenia; species Dillenia suffruticosa. The sequence continues at coordinate 71,338 of JAVTVX010000035.1, forward strand.
AATTTCCGAGCCCCCCAGGCCCGCCTGCTAAAGAGGTTCAGAGAACTGTTGCCGGGAATTGAACTTCATGGTAGCTATTGAATTTGCAACTGAAAGAGAACTGTTGTTTGGGGAAATCTTTTATTCTTCTCTCTCTCTCTCTCTCTCTCTCTCTCATTGGCATCTTGGACGGTGGTTCTCACAATTGGTTCAACCGTGTGAATGTGGCTTCTTTGCCAAGTTAATCTTGTGATAGGTATGCTAGTACAGTCTAAACGCCATTTTATGCACATGGTAGATTTTCTTGTTGACGTGGCACGGTCATCTCTGTTGTGTTACAAGTCGTGTCCACATTTTTTTTTGGGGGTTGATTTTTAGGTCTAGAATGCAAACATCACTGTTAGATGCAGCTTCACACTCATGTAGCTGTCTGTAGAGGTAGATTCAGTGAGTCCCATATTGCGTAGTCCAGTTCTGTAAACCTCTGAGCTTCATACTTAGATAATCAAACCCATGGCATGCCAAGAATAAAGTCACTAGCGAACCAAGTTCTTTTCTGTTTTCCTTTTCTTTCTGTTTTCTTTTCAAATTTTGCTCATTTTATTTGGTTGCTAGGAGACGATTCCATTTAGAAGAGGGGAGTTGTGGTCGCTCAAACCCTCACCATTAGGGACGAACCCCCTTGTATGACTGGGAACCCCCCCCCCCCCCAATGACTGGGCCAAGACGTCGGTGGTGTTATTCTTCTTTTTTTTAATTGATCAATATTTGATAATAAATTTATTGATTTTTACTAATCTAACTCAAGTTAACTGTCAGGTCCATTAAGAGACGAGCTCTTCTAATGCTTATTATTTTTATGTTTTAAAATTTGAATTTGATAATTTAGTTAAGGAAATATAATGCGATTAAGAACAAATGTTTGTTTCTAATTCTGCATTCTGATGCGGTCAACAGAGCACTTGAAACATTCAAACATGAATTATAATAAATAAATAATGATTGTTGCCGAATGCAATCTCTGTTTCCCATGTAGAGTTACAAACGCAAACAAACCAACAAAAAGATATGGCGACTCCGGTGAACGGCTGGTGATCCTCCGATTACCGGGTAGAGAAGCAGTTTCCATCTAAAAACTATTATCCCTCTTTTAAGTTATGTTTTTTGCTTATGTTGTTGGCACATCTCGACTCCACTTCCCGTGAGGCATTCGGGCCGGATGGTTCTCTTATCAGAATCCAAGTATAGTATTGTGGCAGCACTGTACCAAAAAAAAAAAAAAATTGTGGCAGTACAGATACAAACGTAATTATTCTTTCACATCATGCGTTCTCACCGAAATGAACTGATGATTGGATTATAGATCTGAACATCTAAACCGGACCAATAACCAATATAAAAGGGAAGCAATCACAAAACATAGGCTTTTTATCAACCCGAGACAATGTACATCCAGAACAAAGTGGTAAATGTACCCCGTCTTGACGACCAAGTTCTTTTTAGCATTTGGGTCTTCAAAGAGGAAAGGCACACCAAACAAATACATCGACCAATAACACACTATCTGACCCTGCATGCTGCAGGGCCAGCCGGTGAACCATGTGGATTGGGAGAACGACAGCCAGCACCAGCGCCTACATTGCCCACATATCTGTGATGGACCCGGGATTCAGACATTCTGCCAATGGCAAATGAACCAGCACCACCTCCACCTATCATGCTATGAGTTGATAATAACGAGCCTTCACCTGCACCACCACTACTGCTTTGCAAGGGCTCTAGGGTTTCAACCACATCACTCATTAAGGGCCTCGCTTTGGGATTCTGGCTCAAGCAATAGTACGCTAGGCTGCAAGCTTTCTGAGCTGCCCTCACCGAATACTGATTTTCCAATCTGGGGTCTATTATTTGCAGCAACTTTCTCTTGTCATTTAATTTGGGTCGGGCCCAATCTACCAAGCTCTGCTCCTTGCTTGGTCTCGTCTTGTCAACGGACCTCCTTCCGGTCAACAGCTCCAAAAGTACAACTCCAAAGCTGTATACATCGCTCCTAGCAGTTAGGTGGCCTGCTCATTTCATGGAGGCTTTGTTAGATGTTGTGCCACTGCACTGTCGCAACTCAGAATTATTTTATCATGGGGACCTAGAAAGCTCTACACTTGCAAGCACTGATATTGAATTACTTAAATATTGACTTAACAATGTACTGGGCAAAGTACCAACAGATAGAATTAGAAGCCCAGGAAGTGGTTTGATAAGAGTAAAGCCAAAACCAGCCTAGTATGCAAGAAATACTGCTTGTCCTCGGGACTCCTTCCGACTTCAGTTTTGGAATGTCCATTTTCTTATTTATTATTATTTCTTTTTCATCTTGTTTTGGCTTCAGGGGAAGGTGTAACAGGTTATCCTAAGTTATGTCAGACTCTTATTTTCCCGCATGAGTTGAGATGCTTATCCATGACCACAAGGTGAGGCATTAGAAGGTCGTACCAGTCATTACATACTCAGGGGCAGCATAACCATAGGTACCCATCACCCGAGTTGAGACATGTGTCTCGTCGCCTTGAGGTCCAGCTTTTGCAAGGCCAAAATCAGAAAGCTTTGCTGTATAATCCTGCAAAGCAACCCCACAAAACAAAAGGGAGAAAAGAGAAACAGGACCAAGGTGTAGATTGTTAGCCCCCTCAGAAAGAACTAATGTAGAAAAACATTTTCCAATAGTGAAAGGTCTATAAAACATTACTTACAGAGTCCAATAATATGTTAGAGGTCTTGAAGTCTCTATAAATAACAGGCCTTTCTGCATTGTGAAGGAAAGCGAGACCTTTTGCTGCTCCAAGTGCAATCATCATCCTTGTTGCCCATGATAATGGAACAGTTGCTTCTGAAAACCTCAATAAAGGGATATTAACATGGTTAATAGAACAAAACTAGCAGCTAGTTCAGACCTACCAACATACAAATATACCCACACACAATTTATTCAAAAATTCTAAAAATCTGTCTATGCTATTGATGAGAATCATCACTATAGTCACCTGAAAAGCGCCATCTCTTTTGTCCCTAAATACCCTCAAATTTTGAAATACCTGTTTGCTTGTTTGTTGTTATTATTATTATTATTATTATTTTGCTTCAAAACAAGAAGGTTTATCGGTATATTAAAAAAAAATTTATCTAAATAAGTACTTACAACCATTATATTCTCTAATTTCTCTCCACTTCCCTTTTTCTATCATTGCACCCTCTCCCTTTCAATCAATTCAGACATGATAACAGAGAGAGACACTAAGAGAGAGTGGCTGAACATGTGACCCTGAGTCTAGTAAATAAATAATTGTAAAAGCAGCCTTTGCACACAAGAATTTGCGAACCATACATTGAAACTAGTCAATGGATTCTACATATTCCTGTAAACTTGTAAACTATATAAAAAAAATCCTAAGAAATTGCACATACACAATGTTCTAATATTTTGGTGCAAAGAAGACCACACAGCTTTACAAGGGAGATATGATAGCATTCATATTTTGGGATATTGCAAGACTAGAGAAACATCTAAAGGCATAGAATAAGGTAGTCAAAACGATAATATGCTATCATTGAAGCCTCAAGTATTGCTGAATTCAAGATGATAAAGACATAGATGCATACATGTAATAGCACATCAGATTTCGCAATCCCATGTGAAGTTTGCTTAAGTCTTCCATAGCCTCGAGGCATTCCTTGAATTTGAATGTCATTGCTTCCATACCTTTTGTGATAATAGGACATTTTGGCACATAAACCAACAATCTTAACCTATTTTCACTCATTGTATCATCTATTGAAGCTACCCCTAACTTTTTCCCAGATAAAACCATTCTAAACCTCTTCATCAAACTAATTACCAGTTTTAAATACTGATCTCCCTGAGTCTCATTTTGTGAATCATTTTAAATTCCATATACTCTAACATGATGCAAGCCAAAAGCCATACATCCCTTATTATCTCTATTGAGCTAAGGTGCACCATAGCAAACTCGCAATGTGACCCAGCCAAACCTCCCACTCCCAATAAAAGAAAGAGAAGTCAAAAGGGAATGCTGTTGGCACCTTGGTCTCAACAAATAAAGCTACCACTTCCAACAAGACAAGAGGGAGAGAGGGGGTTAGCTCAACAAACATAGTCCTCATGAAGCCATGTCGCAAATTTGAAAAATAGATACATAATTCTCGTGAAAAATCAAGTTCAAGGTTAAATTTGGTATAAATAAATAAATAAATAAATAATAAAAAATTGCCTGATAAGAAACAAACCAAAACCTAAAGGGATGGTTGCCAAAATTTCCTGAAAATCTCATGAGAAAATGAGCCATCTACTGATGGAGGACATTGAATTTTATTTTGAAGGCTAATTCAAAAGTAGGCATAAAGTTAGAGGGATATTTGTGGTTTTGGCCATAGGAAAAATTCAAAACAGATCCCTGACAAGATTTCCTCCAAACTTACAGTGGAAAAAGGGTAATATACAAGTACTGTCTGGTCGCATTTCAAACCTGCTGGACTATAGTCTTTACAAATCCTCAAGCCAGAGTCCAGAAGTATAAAGACAATTTATTCAATGGCCCAGAGGTATTATGCTCTCTCTAAGTACACTATAAGAAGACCAAAACCACACATTTCCACAGCAAGTGAGCAATTTTCTCTCTCCAAAAGCTCTAAACTTCATCAGTAACAAATAAGGAATTCTCTTATGACAACCCCAAACATTGTTACACACAGCAAAGAGACACTTCCACATTTCCCTCATAATAGAGAAATGTAAAAATAAATGATCTACAATTTCAAAGTTGGTATAGCAGACGATATGTATATCTGGAGAGATAGCTTTATAAGGTGTTCTCTTTTAAAGAAGATCATTAGTATTACTTTTATTAAGCATCATAGACCAAATAAAAGTTTTAACCTTTGTAGGGACCTTTGCCTTAAAAATAAAATTGTTTAATTGAGAACAAGGATTCTGAGGAAGACTACTTAGATAATGTAAGAGAGATCTACATGTAAAACCCCCCCCAAAGAATCAAGACTCCAAATTCTAGTGTCACGAACATAAGAAAAAGGTTCATTATCCTGAAATGGAGAAATCAAAGAAAAAATTCAACAGCTTCTCTGTTGATACAATTCTTAAAAAAAATGAAAATCCTTATAAGACAAATATCCCTTCCAAATATTAAAATCTTTGATAGCAGCATGGTTTGGATAACCTATAAAGGCAAGGGAAAGAAATGGATTGGGCAAGTTTCCAAACCATGTCTCTTCCAAAAATAACACACGAGAATCATCATCTACCTTAAAGGATATCAAAGGAAGAAAAGTATTGTAAAAATGAGAAATCAATCTCCAACAATTGTAATGAGAAACTCTCACTCCATTCAATCTAATGGAGACCACACTTGCTCTTAAAACACTATTCCAAAGAGAATTGGGTCCTAGGGAGAATCTCCAAAACCATTTGCTCGCCAAAAATGTTCATGGATACTACATTACGGTTTTGGGTTTAGCACCTGATCCCAACTAACCAAATGTTCTCTTTTAGCCAACCCACAAAGAAAGTCTTCCATACAACATACACTATGACAATAACTTGCCATCTTTATTATTCCCAATACCACTACACCTTAATCAAAAGAAACAGTGAAAACATTTTGGACAAACCAAGCCTAAAAGTCGAATTGTGAGCCTATTAATGAAGCAACAACTGGTACCATAGAGAAGTGGCCACAGACTAGAGAGCCTACGGAAAGGAAAAAGAATTTCACGTTCTTCCTTTTAAGAAGGGAAATATTTGTCGATCACCTCAGACCAATCAATCGAATATTGATTAATACGGAATGCATTAGCTGTCCGCTCTCAAGTTGGGCAGTAAGGGTTGGAGAAGGGCAATTACTCATTCTTAAAACCAGCATTCTTAAGACCAAGGAGTCCGGCGGAAAAGGGCAATCCAAATTTGCCAAATCACTCATGTTATGATCTTCTACATCTCCAAACAAGAAGATAACTAAATTTAAAAAAAAAAAGAAAAAAAAAAAGGTGACACTAACTAGTTTAGCACTTCACACAAATATTTGGAAAAAGAGCTCTATTTGGCAACATAGCAATGGTATATATCATGGTTATCTAAAGAAGATTTTTATGGGGAAGTAACTGAAATTAAGGAGAGAAACTGAGTATGGATAAATGGGAGGCTATGAAACATTTTTTTTGCAGGGGAGAGGGTTTCCTAGCATTAGATGTTTGGTAGATTTTCACAAGGCAGTAGTGGAGAAGTCGTTGTGAAGGTTCTAAGTAGAGCATAATTCTATTTGGATAGGGGTTATAGTAATCAAATGTGGGATAACTCAAAATGGGTCGATGCTTAATGATGGCTTGCTAGTGGCCATATGGATGCGGGTGGTGTAGCCTGATGGGTAGGGTTTAAAAGAGGGTAACAACTTGGGAATTATTTTTGGCATAATATGTGGTGCAGATTCTACCCTTGAAGAGTCGCTTCCCAACCTATTTGAGTTAAAGGTGGATAAGGAGTGCTCCTTAGTCTGGACCATAGAAATACCTATCATATGTCTCAGCTATTCTGGAGGCTACTGTAACAAGGACAAATGACCAGGGGAAGTACTAAAAAGACAAGCATGAATAAGAGTGATACAACCAAGGAAAACACCCTTCCATCCATCAAGTCTCTTAAAAGAACTTAGACACAACAGGATCTGTAAAAGAAACATGCCTAATATTACCTTCCAAAGGTTGTCATCTTTCAATTTTACCCCAATCGAAATGTTTGTCATCTGGTAATTTGTTATTGGATAAGTTTTTTGGACAAAATTTGCATCCTAGGAAAGATGGGTAAAAATTAAAGAAAATGAAGGAAAATAAAGGCGTTGCACTTCTGTGAAGGAGCTTCCTCTACCCAGAAAGTGATGTGCTTTGAGATGCCAATTATATCAAATTTTCCTAACATAAAAAGCAACTCGATTTAGTTGACACCTGAACTTTTTTGCAGGCATTTATAATGTGTTAAACATCACATGCTAAGCTATTGGCAACATGGAGATTGTAGTTATTTATTTATGGTATACTTCCACTCCATGTGAGCTGAATACCACAAACCAATAAATTATACATTTTAATTGGCAAAAACTAATGTGACACGGCATATATTATGCTAGTGTAACCTTAAGCTACATCCACGTGGACTCTATGATGTGCAAATGCTAACAGCATATGCATCCCCAAAGGGTTGAACTTCTTGTTTGAATATTTAGTTAAATAGGAAGGACTGCCTAGTTATAGTGCAGACTCCTCTTAAATCGTCCACATTGCACAGATAAATAGGCATGAAAAATACAAGAAGCAATTGAAGTAACTGGACAGAAAATATCATGGGGGTGTTCAAATGAAAGCATTCAAGCAGACAGTTGCATACTTCGAAACAAGTGATTCTCCAGGCTTCCTCGAAACATGAACTCATAGACAAGTAATCGATGATCATCCTCGCAACAATATCCAATCAACTTAACCAGATTGGGGTGCCTAAGCTGCCCAAGAAAGTTCACCTCTGTCTATGAAATGAAAAGAGGAGTAACAGAAGCGCAAGTTAGTGTAGTGATGGCAAATTCTGATGTATAGCTAACAAGAAAACAGAATCACTATGAATGATGGGCCGGGGGGGGGGGGGGGAACTCACAAGCCATTCACGGTGTCCCTGCAGGCCTTCCTTGTTAAGAACTTTGACGGCAACAGGTAAAGACTTGAGGCCAACTCTCACATTCTCGTCTATGTAACCCTTGTAGACAGTACCAAATCCGCCTTCCCCAAGAATGTAGTCAGAGCGGAAACTCTTGGTGATGGTCTCGAGTTCAAATAGGGTGAAGGCGATGACATGGGTGTAAAGCACTGCATTCTTCCTGGAGTCCTCGAAATTGAAGTTGCGGGGGGTGGAAGGATGTTGATCGCTCAGATCTGATGATACCGACCGACTGTGCTTCTTCTCCGGAGCACCGTTCTTAAGTTGAGGCGACGGCGACAACATATGCAGCTGCTGAACTGCCAAATCCATTAAGACAAAACCCAATGTGAAACCCTAATTACTGCAATTGTTCAAATGTGGCGTTCAAGAAATTTTCTTTTCGAACACTAAATTTCAATATTAATTCATTCACAATCACAAATTCCGAAATGGATGGATAAGTTTCATTGAAAAATAAAACAAAACAAAATTAAAATGAATAACTGGGACCAGCACTTTTGATCTGCTAGTGCTATGCTGGATAGAGCAGAGAGAAAGGGGGAAAAAAGTGTGACGAATGATGGTAAAACAAAGCCCTAGATCTGGAAGAGAGAACCTTGAGCATTGGAAACAACAGCAGATTCCTCGCGAGTGCCGCAATTTCCCATCTTCAGTGGAGACGGAGAGGTGTGTCTGTGTGGATGCACTTGCACACAGAGACGGCTGCTTTGTTAGCTGGAATTGCAAAGACACTGAAGAAGAAGAAGAAAAAGAGGACTATGGTTGTAGTTTTTGTTGTTACTGACGCTTGGATGAAGAAGAAGAAGAAAGTGTGCTTTTGCTCCTTTCCTTGGGCTTGGGGGTTCTCTCTCTCACTCGCGCTCGCTGTCCAGATGATGACCCAGACTCTCATTTTCCGCGTCCGCGCTCCCTTCTTCCTCCCTCCCTCACCTCACCACTCGACTCCCCTATTCCCAAATTTCATTTCTCAACCACTCCAGTCCAACCATACACCCCACCTCACATCAAACACCAGGTTAGAAGATATTCACACATCGAATCACATCGGAAATATATATATAGATATATATATTAGTACTTTGTTGATGTTGTTGCCGTTTTATTTGTTCCTTTTAACCTTAGCCACTCCACTCTTCCTCCGGTCCTGGGGTGTTCCACAACTCAGCAGCACGGGTAATAGGTTATAAATTATTTAAATATATCAAACGAATTTAATGTATAAAATAAATTTTTTAAAAATTCATTAGAATTTTAATAAAATTTGTTTGATGTTTTCAAAATCTTTCAATATATTATGCGAACGGGTGACCCAAAAAAAAAAAATCTATTACATTGAAGATCCTGCCATCTTTTTGCCCTTTGCTCGTATCTTCCCTCAGCATTGGTGAGGTGCCATGGTTTGTTATGATCTTATTTGGCAATATCTTGCAAGATAAACTGATCTTATGTCGCACCAAGTCGTATCAAACCCCAAGTCCTTTTAACCCGGGCTATAATGGGGTGCATTGCCTCGAGTATGACAACCGTAAATATTTTCCCTTCGGCTTGAGCATTTTGTCACGTTTAAATATTCAACATTTGCCCCGGGCTTTTTTTTATTTGTTTGTTCGTAGTAATAAGATTTGAATTCAAATTTATTATAAAGGAAGAGGGATTAATTTTATTTAAATTGAAGTTCATCGGCAAAGGTTAGGAGCCTTTCTCCTTCTTAATGAAGGATTTGTCATCATGTTCAAGTATTAACGTGGCTACTCAGAGACAAACCCGGTCAAGGCAGGAAGGTGACTATTTGCATGCTTAAGGGGCATCTTGAGTTCGGTTGGAGCCCATTTGCAACAAATAAGCAAGCCTACGAAATCAACATTTCTCCGGAACTCAACCACAATCGGATAAAAAAGGAAATAAACTAAGGGCAATTACTCAAACTTTGGAGTTTTATACCGCTTATAAAATAAAAAAAAATTAAAATAATCTAAACGAAAAAGTCTTTCCGTTAATAACCCATATATATCGAGAGTTGAAAACACGATACAGTGTATCACGTCTTCAATTTGCGATATAATCCCAGAGAGAGAGGAATCCATAGGAAATGGAGAGAGAAGGGAGGAGCGCGGTCGGGGGCGGCGGAGGACGAGGGAGAGAGAGAAAGGGGAGGAGCTAAGGGGACGGAGGGGGGAGGGTGACTCTCTCTCTCTCCCCCACTCCGCCTCCCGCCACCCTCCCCCCTCCGCCCTCCCCTCTAACTCTCTCTCCCTTCCCTCCGTCCCCCCGGCTGCACTTCTCCCTTCTCTCTCTCTCCCTCCCCACGGACTCCTGGAATTATGTAGCGAATTGAAAACGCGACACATTGTGACATGTCTTTTAACTTGTGATATACATGGATTATTAATGGAAATATTTTTTCATTTACGTTATTTTAAATTTTTTAAAAAAATTTTAAATTAAATAGGTGCAAAATTCTAAACTTTGCTCTCAAATAATTTTGAAACGGACCACTCATTCATCAGGGGACAGCCACTCATCCCCGGACAGTTATTATTTAACAAGTACTAAATCTCACTTTCAATCTATCACATTGGACTAGAGTGGAAATTTATTCCCTTCTTCGAGACAAAATACAGATTGCTGCAAACATGAACTAGCCCCGTGTCCATGGAGCGAAAGTATAAAAAGTTTATTTTTATTAAGAATAAATTGTTTTATGATCAACAAAAAATGTCACTAGATTATACGGTTGATAGAGTGAAGATTGATGGAACTTCTAGAATGTTGTTCTTGAAATAATAATAGGTAAAGGTTGAAAAATTTAATCCGGCAACTTTGTCGATTTATTGCTTTCTTATAAGTTCCGGTGGAAAAATAAATTTAATTTTTTTCTAAAACTAAACATATTAATTTTTTCTTTTTAAAAATTAATCAAGATCATATTTTCTTTATCCAAATGTATTTGTTTTGATTTTTCTCTCTATATATAAAAATAAACATTAGTTTTTTCTCTAAAATCGAGAATATTAATTTTCTTTTTAAAAAAATGAAGGTATTTTAGATCTTATCTATACAAAAAAAAATCAATTTTTTTGAAGAAATTAATTTTTTTTTCTTCTTCTTCCCCTTGTGTTACGTTACCCCCTTGGTTGAGGAGGAAGAAAACCAGTATACCGCACATATTACCCCCACGTATACCGCACATATTACCTCCACAAAAATTTAGTGACGAAAAGTTGATATACCATCTATGCTTAAAGGAGAGAAAATTTTCAAAAAGTGATTTTTCACTCATTTCTCCAAATTTTCTAATTTAGGAAAAATTTTCCAATCAACGTCGGGGAATTAATTAAATGGGAGAGCCATCTCTCATCGTTTCAATACATTCTCTTTTTTTAATTTATGGATGGATATGTTTTATGGACATAATTGACAATTAGGGTACGTTATAGGCATTGCACGAGAAAATAGTACGAAAGGCACCGTACATCACAAGCGAAAAGTATACTAATAAATTAATAAGAACAAAAATATACAAAAAATGTAAGCCAAAAACCCTTTTCTTGTGAGCAAAGGCTCCATGCGGCTTAAAAAATATACTATTCGAAGCAAATACAACTTAGTGGGAAGAGACAGTGAAGTAACCGGGCCGACCCGGGCCGGTTCAAGAACGGTTCGAGGAATCGCGTGCCGGGCCGGCAGCGGTTCCTAGGCCAGACCGGGTCGTGCTGGGCCGGTTCCTATTTTTTTTCTTGTGGAACCGGCCCGGCCTGCTGAACCGGAACCGGCGGTTCCGGGCCGGGCCGGTTCGGTTTTTTTTTTTCTATTGCATTTTTCTAAATTTTTTTCTAACTATATTTTTTAATTCCATTTTAATTTTATAATTCCATTTTTTTTAACTTTGGTTTTTTTTTTAATTAACTTTTGATAATTCACTTGTAATTAAAAATTAGAAACACAAGATTTTTAGAGTGGTTCCACCGAATTCGGTGTACGTCCACTACCAAGTTCATCACTTGGATTTTTAAATCCACTATTTTTTTTACATTATTTTGATAATTACATCATTTTGATTTTTTTTCTATTTAAAATGACTTGTAAACAAAAGGAAAATATTAATAATATTATTATTATTATTATTCTTCTTCTTCTTCAACTTCTTGTTCATCATCTTCCGAGACTTTGATAATTCCTTACATTCTTTTTTCTGTATCCTTCCAATCTTTAATGCATATTAAAGTTTCTAAAGTGTCGTCCGCTAAATTTGTACGTTTTTCGGTTAACACTCGACTACCTGCACTAAAAGCACTTTCGGATGGTACTGTAGATACCGGAGGGGTTAGTACATTTTTAGCCACTTGGGCCAAAATTTGATAATATGATGCATTATTTTTCCACCAGCCTAATATATCATATAAATCTATATTATCAAAATCTTCTAATCTAAGTGTTTGTTTATATAAAAATAATTCATTAAATGATGATGAAGAAATTTTTTTTTTCCTAACATGTGTAAGGGATTAAATGAAAATGAAGATGATTGAATACTATTACTACTACTACTAGCTATATTATTAGTATTTAAATAATTAATTTTCTTTTCATATAATTCAAATATTGATTGTAAAGTATGAGATATTTGTTGTTTTAAAAAATGTGAGTTAATAGACATTTCAGATGGAAAAGCTTGTGCAAAACAATCTATTAACATTTCAGCACCTTCAACCTTAACACGTGGATCTAATGCACTTACAACTAAATATAAAATTGAAATTTTTTCATAATATTTTAAAAATTTTGTTTTCATTGAAAGAACAATTTCACCAAATCTTTCTTCATTTTCAAATTCATTAAATACATAAATAATTTTACAAAGATTTGGTAGCATTAAATGAGTAGTTGGATAATAATATCCAGAAAATAATTTTGTACATAAATAAAAAATTTTCAATAATTTTGTAAGTGTAGACGCAAATTCAAAAGCGGTATTATCAATAAAACCATATTCATAATTTGAATTTGCAAATTCAATTAAAATATTTTGGAAAGGAAGAACACTTTGTAACATGTCATATGTTAAATTCCACCTAGTGTCACATTCCATTTTAAATTTTTTATATTTTTTGTTATGTAAAATACATAATTGTCTTATTTTTTGAGTTTTTACGGCAGAATTTCTTATTTGATGAATTAAATCGCGAATAGGTTGTAAAAATAGTTCTTCCATTACTAAACCATCCTTAACACATAAATTAATTATATGACATGCACATCTAATATGAAAAAAAAACTCCATTTAAAATTATTTTTAAAGAAAATTTTAAACTATTAACCGCAATAGTATTAGCCGAAACATTATCAAAAGAAATAGAAAAAATTCTATCACTTATTCCATAATTATAAACAACATTTGAAATTATTTTAGCTATATGTGCATCAGAATGTGGAAATTCCCAACGTTGAAAAGCTAAAATTTTTTTTTGTAAAGATCATGAATTATTTATCCAATGACATGTTACTACAATATAATATTCTTTTTTATGCTCACTTTTCCAACTATCCGAAGTTAATGAAAATTTACATTGACTAGTCATAAATTCTGTAAGTATACCATTTTTTAATTGCTGATATCTATCTAATGATCTCCTCCTACCGGATTTTTTACTACTTTTTTTATAACCGAGTTGTAAATATTTTTGAACATATTCTTCAAATACAGGACATGCAACTATACTAAGTGGTAATTCTTTTCTTGCTAGCCATTCTATTTATCTAATTTTTTCTTTATCCGAATTATATTTAAATGTACCAGTTATATTACCTCCCCGTAGAAATTTGTATTTGTTTTGTTTGTGGTAATTTATCTGGATGATTATTAATTAAGTGTCTCTTAAGTGTGCCTACCCCCAACTTTTTAAAAATTTATATTTTTGATGACAAATTTTATAAATTGTTTTTTGTTCATCATTTTTTCTTTCAAAAAATATCCATATATTAAAATCATTTTTTTAGTTTGTGCTGTGTTAAATTCAGTGTTACTAGATTCGGTTTCTTCCAAAAAAGTTTCAATATCTATATGATCGGGAATTTCAAAAAATGGAGGAAGAGGAGATTGTTGAGAAGATTGTGAAGAGTGTGTTCCGGCCATTTTATAAAAAAAATTAAGATTAAAATTTTTAAAATAATATATACGATAAAATTTTTTAAAGGAAATTTAAAATTAAATTTTTTAAAAAGATAATACAAATGTAATGCAAATGCAAAAAAATAAATATGTAAAAAATTTAAATATACCGATTTGACGAATACCGCAGTTGTTTTTCGCAAAATCTTGAATGAGCTCCCAACCTTGAAATCTTCTCAAATCTTGATTAATGTAGATAATGGGGTATAAGGTGATGAAATGGTGTAAATTTTGATGGAAATGGTGTAGAATTTAATGGAAATGATATAAAAAATGGTGTAAGTAATGTGGTATAAGAGAATAAAAATGGTGTAGAAATTGGTGAAAATGTAAATAATTGTAGAAATGTAGATAATGGAGAAAATGAAAATGGTGTATAAGGTAATGAAATTGTGTAAAAATTGATAGAAATGATGTAAATAATAGTGTAGAAAATGATAAAAATGATATAAAAAATGGTAATACAAAGGAAATAATAATGAGAGAATGTAGTAATATTGAGAGAATGTAGATGTGAGAGAGAAAGAGAGATTTTGTTGTGAAGATTTTGGAAATGGGGTATAAGGTATTTATAGGAAAATTTTTTGACCCTATGGATCAAAATAACCTCAAAAGTAGCCGTTTTATATCTGTTGGGAGGGGTAAAATTGGAAAAAATTTCAAAATTCAAAAAAAAAGGAGGGAAATTTGAACCGGAACCGGCTGGGCCGGGCCGGTTCAGGTCCGGTTCCATGCCGGTTCCCGGGCCCGGGCCGTTTCCGTACTGGTCCCGGTTCCGGGCCGGTTCCGGTCCGGGTCGATTTCCAAACCGGGCCGGTTCCGGTTCAATTTGTTTTGAACCGGCCCGGCCCGCTACAGGAACTGTTCCAGGCCGGGCCGGGCCGGTTACTGTAGCATTGTGACGGTTCCGGTTTTGGGCTTGACCCGGGCCAGTCGGGCCGATTTTCGGGCCCAAATCGGCCCGGTTTCCACTCTAAGAAGAGATTCCTTGCAAAAAAGTCAAGTTTTTTAAGAGCAGAACACAATTTTGTCGATGATTTTTTAATAATTTATCAGAAAATCATTTACAAATCACTCACTACTCTTTTTTCCGTCTAGCAACGCAATCATTCACTATCTCCCTATAGCCATAGCCACCCACTCTCTCTCCCCTTGAACCACTTCAACGATACTAACAAATTTATATTTTTAACTTTAAATTCAACTTTTGCTGAATGTAAATTTATTAATATCAATTTAAAAACTTTTATAAATTAACTTGAAATGGTTGCATAAGCTATTTAGTCATTTAATTAATTAAATAATAACAATAATAATATAATAACAGAGAGGATGGGCACGATGGAAAGAAGTTAATATCTCATTTGCTTTTCAACGTCCATCCAGGGAATGACAGGCGTCCTCGCACTCCACCGCGAACTGGTCCTCAACCACACAAATTTTCCTTTTGTTTATTCCTAGGCCATCTTGTCAATTTTTTGTTTATTATCCTTAGGACACAGGTAAAGATGGCGAAATTACTTGTTCGGATCTTACGTAAAGCTTGTGAAGTCTAACGAGAAAAAAAAAGGAAAAAAAAGGGTTTGACGAAAAAATAAAACAGAAAGTGATGCACAAAGGAAAAGGCAATTCATTAAAATAGCAATATCGTCAGCGGCATCGTCATCATCGTTGTCGTCGTCATATTAACTGGGCCAAAGGACCAACCGCCTGGTGCTAAGCGGATCTCTCTGGCGGTGTCCTCCCGCTCATTCATTTTACTTTTTTCCCAAAAAAAAAAAAAAAAAAAAAACAGTACCACAACCATCAACTATTTACACTCGTGCCGCTCCGTACTATGTATAACATGAGGAGGGACATACCACTGCTTGCACTTAAACAGAGAGAGAGAGAGAGAGAGAGAGGAGAGAGAGAGAGAGGGAGAGGAACTGAGCTTGACCTAATTAATTACGCAATGCAAACCACTGACGGGATGCGATAAGTCCACCCCAATTGCCAACGATAAGGGTCTCACCGTGTTCGAAGCCAAGGGAAACCTCGTGTTTTACCTAGATAATTATTAACACGGTGAATTTGATATTATAAATAAATTTTTTTATTATATAAAAATTTAAATTTGAGATTATAAAAAAGGAAAAATTTATACTACTAAATTATCTCTCTAGAGACCCATAAATAATTATTTCACTAATTCAAGTGTGAATAGTCACTGAGAAATCTTTTGAACCTTCATAAGTGATAAAATCTATAAGTACCACGAAGAATGTCACAACAGAAAGATTCTGACACTCAAATCACAAAGAAGGGTTTAGCGAGAATAAAAAATGGATTGAGAATAACCGTGAGATAACTTTATGTTGTCTTTATGTGAAAAGTATAGAGTTTCTGAGAACGCATATAGTTGATTGTCTGAATTGAAAATATATAACATGTGCGTATGGTGAGTCCTATATGTGTTTAGAGATGTAGAAATTATAGTTTTCTTGTAGGTAGATTGTTGAAAATCTTCCAAAATTATTAGGGTTGTAGTAAAAAAACTCTAAGAGAATTAGAGTCTGGTTGGCTAAGAAAAGTTCAAATTGTTTCAGAAATTTCCTATCTTATCGAGAGGGATTGTCAAGATTTGTTTCCTTAATGAGAGAGATCTTCCTGAATGGGTGGTTCATATCCAATTAAAGAAAGTTTTAAGTTCGTTTGTGATTTACTTCATTGATGAGTAATCTCAAATTGTGTTTATCGCGTAATGGAATGAATTTTTTTGCGTTAAGAGAGTATTCATAGAGTGGGATAACCGAGAGGTTTGGATATCGAGAGTTGAGATAATCGAAAAGGTCGATTATATTGTCCATAATAAGGCTCACATCCTTCTTATGGATGCCCATGGCTAACCACTTCTTAACATTCATCGCAAGGTACTCCAACGCTCCCTCCTTTTCTCATTTAATTTAGTAATTATTCAACTTTCCTTCTGTGGGCTATTGCCTTTAGCCTTATCTTTTCTATCATCACCTCTCTCTCTCTCTCTCCTCCTCATATTATAAATATTGTTTGATACCCAATAATATTTGTGGATAGTGGTTTTGAGCGAGGTTGAATGTTGAGGTTCCTATGCAAGAAGAACAAGAAGAAGAATATGGTTGCGTACGAGATTCAAGGGTCATACACACAACTAAATTGTTGACAATAGGAGGAGATTCTTGGAAGAGAGGAAGAGGAAAGGGATAGCCTTTGGAACAGATGTATTCCGCCTCGTCGTGTACCCTCCTCATCTTGAACCCATGGACGCTGTGGGCCTTATAATCCTCGTCGTCCATATGTTTGGTTCATGACACAACTTGATTGTAACAATCAATCGAAGTAATTGAAGCTTTTCAAAAGTAATGGCTAGTCCAACAGCATCCCCAGGAGGAGAGATAACATTGATGAGCTTCTTATCCTTCCTCACTAGCAGAAGGGGTTTGTTAATCTTTCTCTTCTCCCAAAGTAACAAACCGGCCAAAGATAATATTTGGTCATCCACAAGAGACTCCACACAGATACTCTCTGTGTAGATGTGCAATAATTGTTGCCTACACTTACAAACTTAGAATGATGGAAGGGAACAGAAAGCTTTGACCCTTTGATGGCTGCCCTCAGCCTCGGGCAGTTTCGGCAAAATCTCTATTTAAGAACTCTACAAAGAAGTATTTATACATTCAACTTTTGTTGATAGTTTCTTTGTAGTAAAACTTCCAATTGAACACAAGTCGAGTCTGTAATCTAAACTAGCCCTAAGTAGAATCTTTGCTCCCGTACCTCTTCAATGAAAAAATGGCCATCAGAAATTGAAATCAAAACTAAAACGACAAAAACCCAATAGAGAAATCACAGCGACAACTAAACGCCAACCGCTCGGAATGAGTCTTGTTGGAAAAATGTTCCAACGAAGTAGCACTTCCTTGATTGGACCGGTATATGAAACTTTTAGGTCATATTTTACAGCTTGATTATACATAGGAACACGACCTGCCGATGCTACATTAGCCCTATTTCATCAGTAGCCGACACGAGAACGTAATCATTCCCTAATAACATGTCGGTTTGAACTTCATAGAGATCATCCTCTGTCATTGTGCTCCTAATGTCCTCGATGCCTAGATGAATTTCAAACGAGGAACCCTTAGCCATTATCTTGGAATAAATCTTTCTTATAGAGGATTAATTCACAAAGCGTTTCTAAAAGAGACAAAATTATTAAAAGAAAAATGCAGTGTTGCCTACTCCATTAGGATGCCATGTCCGATGAAGCGTGTTGGGAATGATTCATGAGAATCGAAGCATCATGTACCACATTAAATGAATTGTATTTATGTCTTTTCTAGTTTCCATTCAGTATTTACTACTCATAAAGACCTTTCTATGGAACGATCCCATGAGTAGGGGCAAATGATGGAACATAATCCAAAGGGTCTCCACTCTTAAGCCCACAATTCTTTAGGCTTGCAATCCCATGGGAGCTCCACACCATATCAAGACATGTCAATGATAAGCGATCTATATCTCAGAAGGACAGACACGACCTATCCTTCCATAACTAGTTAGTTAACCCTCTTCAATAGCAATCTGATCGGCTTGTGGTTCTAATCAATATCCGGTAAACCATGGATGATATCTTTCCCGTCAGTTTATGACTAGGGGTGTTAATGACACCGGGTAGTGTCACGGGTACCCGTGACACTACCCGATCAAAACTCGAGCCTGGGCTCGGTCAAACCGAGCTCGAGCTCAAGTCTAGCTGTGTCGAGCTCGAAAACTCGACGAACTATCTGAAATATTTTAATTTTTTTAAAAAATAATTTTTATATATAATTATATATATATTTTTTAAAAAATTATATATAAAATTATATTTTTATGTATATTTTTAAAATATATTACCTATACCATCCAATGACACTATCCGACGATATTTCGAGTTCGAACTCGAGCTCGAAAAATAAAAACTCCGCGAGCTCGAGCTCAGGTATTGTGATACCCGAGCTCGACTCGGGTGTCATAACACCCCTACTTATGACTGACAGTCTTGACCGGATGCTAACTGGTCTCATACCCATCTGTGAGACCTCCATCAGTTCTATCTCTACTAGTCAAAGGCAATATTCACATTAATGTTGACTTACCTAACCGATCACGCAATGAGCTTCCTAGATCAGGGAGAAAATCTTTAAAACCTAATCGATAAAGAAGAAAATCTCCACACTCCACTGAACTTTCTCAAATGCTAAAAATCTTAAATCTTTTAAAAATATTTGACTAGAGTCCTAAGACATAGGGACACCCTCACAAGGAAACTAGGGTTATGTGCCCCAAATGCCCACGCCTCATGAGATAGAGACCTATAAGTACATCATGCAAATGGCTAGCCAAATAAGTTCTCTCAAAACTATACACTTTACACACAAAACTACATAGGGCTCTCATTCTCAACCTTTTTCATGGCTCAGTCTGTTTCTATCTCTTTCGAAAACCTCTCTTTCTGATTTGAGCGTTAGAATCTCCCCGTTCAATCACTTTCCAGCGATCTTTTGCAGGTTTTATTTCATTAGCTAGAGCAGCTGTCAAGACTCCCACTCAAGTCTAGGAAGCCAATATTTGTGGAGTCACAATCCACCTCCAACACATACCTTTCATCAAACTTTCTTGGGTATAGCAGCCCTTAATCATAAATTTTGGATTCGAGTTATAAAAATTAAGAAATATGATTTGAGAGAATCAACTCTTTAATAGATTTCACAGTATTTGGATTGAATTAATCGGGTGAAACTAAGATATACGTTAATGATAAAAAAATCCGCTTAAAAAAAAAACCTTTCTCAGTCTTTCGGCTACTGGTCATCTCTCTTGTGGGCTGGGTCGGGATACTGCACGGGCCCATGCATGTAGGACTGCAAAAAACAGGAAGCAAATTAGGCCAACGCTGCGGCTCACGGTCACAAGCCATAACACAAACCTCTCCTCTCTTTCTACCTCTTTCCTTCTCTCTCTACCTGGCGACGGTGACGGTGACGGCGACGGCGACGGCGATATCTTTCCTCCTCTTTGAAGACAATCCTGTGACAGCGACAGTGGCATTCTCTCTTCTCCTTGAAGACGATCGCGGCGACAACTGTTACGGCGATCTTTCTCTTTTCCACGTCGAAGACTGGCGGCAGAGCAATGACGACCTCTGTGCCATCGAAGACTTTCGAGCCTCGAAGTGAATATGTTAAGTAAGAGCTAAAACCGCTCATTTGAAGAGGCTGAAATCTGCCATCAACGGGCGACAGCTTATTCTTCTTCACAGAGAGAGAGAGAGAGAGAGAGAGAGAGAGAGAGAGAGAGAGAGAGAGAGAGAGAGTCCAGTCCTTTACTACCTGAAATGCTTTCACTCTCTAACATCTCTCTCCTTCACCGCCCCGGCAGTTTCCTCAATTCAACAACACTCGCCCGGCCTATCAAAATTTACAGCACCACCATCCTGTCATCCTCACAAATCCTTCCTCAACACCCACCCTTCTTCTTCTTGTTCTCTCGATTATCAATTTTTTACAACCTCTGATTAGAATTGTTGCAAATTAAACACATCCAGAAAATACCCAGACGCCAAATCATCAGATTCTTCTTTTATTCATCAATTTGGTGGTCCTAATTTGTTGGCTTTGGCTTCAGTCATTCCGTTTACTTGAAGAAACAAAGAGACTACATGCCTTTGTATAAAATGTTGTGGGAATTCTGTGACATTGGTGAATAATAATTTGATGTGTCTATCTAAAATTCGGTGAAGTGGCCGAGACTCGAAAAGTGTTTGGTAAAATGTTTGAACGAAATGTGGTTTCTTAAACGGTTATGATGCTTAATGATTAATTTGTTTGAGCAGGTGCACAAGACGAAGAATAGCTGGTCTTAAAAAAAAGGTATATTAAAGGAATGAGATACTCTTTATTCGTCTTTTACTGCTCGCGAGGATGGGACAAATCTTAATTTTTTAGACCTTTCTATCATACGAGATAGGACGGGAGGATCCCTTATTGATAGGTCTAATCATCGTGGACATTTGACAAAATACTCTAAATCCATCCTTGGATATACAAGTAAGCCTGAAAGTCCTCTGTAACGTACTCTATTTCGTAGCACTTCGATTTGTACCAAAGAACTAAATTAAGTCGGTTTTATTTTGACCGACAGTTAGAAGGTTACCTCTATAATAGATTAAAGTATAAGTAATTCTGATTTCTTGATTTAAACTATTGCATAATTGTTGATTTTGTTTGGGATATCATATAAGATTAAAAATTATTCACTTAAATATGATTTATTAGAAGGTTTGTAAATCTAAAATTACACATATATGACCCTTATATATAATTACTATATAAATGGAAATTTCTAAAACTCTCATCTACTCCTCAAAAAATCTATAGCAAGTGGACAAATGTTAATTTTGCCCATTTATACTTTAAATAACTTATCTTTAAAATAATGATCTAATTTTTTTACACAACACTAAATTCACCGTAATTTTGTTCTATTAGTCTAGCCGCTTAATCAAACGTTTTGCAAAGGTGATTCATCACGGGGCAAAAAATTTCATCTTGAACTGTAGTGTAGAGATGGGATTGGCACCCGGCTGTAGCCCGGACTAGGTTGGTCCGGTTTTAATGATCAATTTTTTAATCTTTTAGAAAATTTTTTACTTTGAAATATGTTGAACTGAACCGATCCGGTTCAGCGGACCTGGTTTACTAGGCCGGACCTGGTTTACTAGGCCAGACCTGTTCCAAACAAAATTTTTAGAACTGACCTGGCCCAACCCGATTTTGAAAGCCTTGGATTCGGACCGAAACTCACCCGAACCAGACCAAAACCATGTCTATAGTAGTGGCATTATTCATTTAGCTTTCTTGATTTTATAAATAATATGATACTGAGATCAATTGAAAATTTTTTACTAAAACTTTTAAAAAGCGGCTTCAGGTTTATGCGGTACAATATAAACAGATAAAATTATAGTAACCATAATACTTATACCAAAGGTGAGTAGTAATTGTAACACTTTTGAAATTTGACTATCAAAAAATGTATTATATATTAAAATCAAATCAATAATTGATTTGATTTTGATACTTATTTGGTTTTTTTTTTATTTCTTTATTTGTAATAAATGTTTCTATATCTGTGATAATATATTTTCTTTATAGATCTAACTTATCGTAATAATTCATAAAAATAATAAAGTATTAGTATTTATAATATTTTTATATTATTTTCATTTCTAACATGGTATCATAAACCATATTCATCTATCTCTCATATTTATATTATATATATTATTTTATATTGTTAACATGATATCATTGTATATTTTATAAAAAGGGTTATCCACGTGCCTGCACACTCCTGATCCGTTACGGAAAAGCTCTTCTTCATTATGCACTATAGACACCCCTCGATTGATTTGTTCCAAAAAAAGTTACTCTTCATTATGCACTCGCACGTGTCTCCAAAAGAACCCTAGTTCGTTACGGAAAAACTACTTTTTAACATACACTTATCTTTTTTTTTTTTAAATTCAAACTATTTTTTTATATTATATTGAATCTGATAGAGATGTTATAAAATATATTATATATCAAAATCAAATCAACTGATACATATTTAAATTTTCTTATTTTTATATTTCTTTATTTATAATAACTGTTTTTATATTTATAATAACATTTTTTATATAAA
Source organism: Dillenia suffruticosa (assembly GCA_033439265.1). Classification (NCBI taxonomy): domain Eukaryota; kingdom Viridiplantae; phylum Streptophyta; class Magnoliopsida; order Dilleniales; family Dilleniaceae; genus Dillenia; species Dillenia suffruticosa. The sequence goes on from JAVTVX010000035.1 coordinate 94,020, forward strand.
TTTATTTATTAAAATAACAAAATATTAAAATTCATAATATTTTTATATTTTTTTCATGCCTAATATGATATCATAAGTCATATTCATTTATCTCTCACATTCACATTATATATATTATTTTATAATTTTAACAGCCACGATATCCGATTGATTCTGTATCGGTGCAAGTCTTTGAAGAGGTGAAGAACAACGAAAGGTCGCCAGGAGCATCAAACAGAGGAGAAAAGGAAGGTTTGACGGGAAATCTGATGCCTAGGGGGACCTAACGTTCACTAGCCAACCTTCGCAATAATAAGCTAGCACTCGCCCCTAGTACAGTGAGCGAGGGTGAGCCAGAGTAGACGGTCAACCGTTTTAGAGGATATTGAAGGGGAAAATTCCCGAACTCGCTGGGCCTCATTGGGTTGCATATTTGAACGGTAATAAATGATGAACGACATGCTAATAATAATAATAATAATAATAATAATAACAGAACACGAATAACGGAGAGCGGGTTGAGTTATAATTAATTCAACACATCTGGTAAAATGTCAAATTAATTCAACTCGGTTCCCTGGTACTGATTAGCAGTCTTCAATTATAATTCAGTAACCATTACTACCATAATTAATATATTTTTGACAAGGGAGAGGCATGTTTATCCTAATTATCAAATTTTGATAATAATTATTGATATTACATATTTATAACTATTAAATTAATTCAACAGTTACCAATTCGTTTTTCTAAAATTGCTCAGATAATAATCTAACTATTAATCCCGTAATTATCATTCATTAGATGGGTTGTGTTTGTCCTGACCTAACCTAAAACCTCCCCCAGAAAAAGAGGGGGCCGGGGGATGGGGGGGGGGGGAACGCAGCACTGACAATGCGCCAACGGTATGGCAGATGCCGCTTGTTTTTCCCTTTTTCCCTTTTTCCCTTTTTCCCTTTTGCCATATATTTCTCTCTGGCTTCGTTCTTGATCATTCTTCTACTCCTATATATATACTCCCGTTGGTCCTCCTCCCACACACAGCTTTCTCGTGAAGAACAAACCTAACCCCCTCCCCAAGTTTTCGTGTTACAAGGTGAGCCGGTGGGTTTGGTGGTTCATCGGATCTGAATGTTCTTCTTTTTTGTTTGCATCTGATCTTTTAACTCGGAAACCCCTTATTATGTATTGTATTTTATGCCTTCGGTTTTAGGGTTTAGAGAGAAGAGAGGAGAGAAGATGGGAAGCACGGGGTTCTCGTGGAAATTGGCGGATCATCCAAAGCTACCAAAGGGAAAGATAGTGGCGATGGTTGTTCTTGATGGATGGGGCGAAGCCAATCCCAATCAGTACAATTGCATCCATGTTGCCGACACTCCCACCATGGATTCTCTTAAACAGGTCTCTCTCTCATCGTTTCGATTTACTATTTATGTTCTATTTGGGATCTGTTCCGAATGCTTTCTTTACTCCATAACCGCAATCTCCCACGCTTTATTTTATTATTTATTTTTTTCGCGGGCACGTGTGTATGTTTCGTCCAAATCCATGGATCGGCCTCTTTTCCTAGTATTCGTGTCCCCGGAAACTACCATCATCTGCTTTCTAGTTGATAGATAGCTATTAATATCAAATCACACAGCCTCTGTTCTGTTTTATTGTGGATGGGATGAACCATAAATAATATATATGTTCTCACTCACTCTCCCTCCTTTCCTCTCTCTCACCTTCTATGCATGAAAATATGTACACACACATCTCAACCAATTGAAAACTCTCTTATGCTATGCCTGTGCTTGATGATAGGGTGCCCCTGAAAAATGGAGATTAATTAGGGCTCATGGCACAGCCGTCGGCCTCCCAACTGAGGATGACATGGGAAACAGTGAAGTTGGTCACAATGCTCTCGGTGCTGGGCGCATCTATGCTCAGGGGTGAGCCTTCCGATGGATCTTTATTTAGTTACTCCTGCATGACATTCTAGTTGTAGATCTTTTCTTTTTCTTTTTTCCCCCTTGTTTTAGAAATACCTTTATGATAGATTGACTACTTCAGTGCCGTTGGAGAAATTTTTTATCCAATACTCTTTCTTCCATGAATGCTTTTTAAGCACTTATACCATGCATCATCAGCCACTCAGTTGCAAATTAAGCTAGCCAAAATTAACTTTGTTTATGATACTCAAGTGTTTTTGGGATAATTTTTAGTTTCTTATCTATATTGGTTATATGCCTTCCTTGAAATGCTAATTCTTGTCACTGTAGCGCGAAGCTTGTTGACCTTGCTCTTGCCTCTGGAAAAATCTTTGAGGATGAAGGATTCAAGTACATAAAGGAATGCTTTGATAATGGCACTTTGCACCTCATTGGGTTGTTGAGTGATGGGGGTGTTCACTCCCGGTTGGATCAACTGCTGGTATATTTTGTTGTTTTGCATCACACTTTCGGCTGTAACACGATGAGAAGTGTTAATAGAAACCTTATTGTTTATTTTGTGATTGTAGTTACTTCTTAAAGGTGCTAGTGACAATGGTGCAAAAAGTATACGCGTTCATATCCTTACTGATGGGCGCGATGTTTTGGATGGTACAAGTGTGGGTTTTGTAGAAACTCTGGAGAACGAGCTAGAAAAATTACGTGAAAAGGGTGTTGATGCACAGATTGCATCTGGTGGAGGTCGCATGTATGTCACTATGGATCGTTATGAGGTATTGATTTTTGATTTAACCCCATAAAGGACATGTGACTGTGAATGTGGTCTTCTGTAGGTTGACAGGGTGATTGCTTTTGAGAGTACTCCCATCTAGTGACAATTCTCAAGCCTGGCATGCACTAGATGCATTATATAGCTGTTCTTTGACATCAAAATTATTGTACTTTACCCTTTTCGAGGCTAGTTTCTCTATCATGAATTGTCTCGTTGCTATTGTTGCTGCTGCTGCATTTGTTGGTCAGATTCTTGCTTTTTGTACTTTTTGACAGTTGAGATTCATTAACCTATTTGATCATTAGCTGATGCTGATTTATTCCTCATTTACCTATTGAGAATTTTGAAATAAGTTCTTTGAATTAGACGTTGCATTTAGCTATAGGCCTACTTTACCAAGGTAGGTCCAATAAGTAGGATTTTACTCATTTATGAGGGCGTAATCCTTTTTTTTCGTGCACGTGTGTGTGTGTGGGTAGCTTCATTCCATACCAATCACTTTGGCAATTTCTTAGCTAAGGGGGCAATATTGGGAAGGCTTCCTCATTGGAGGACTATAGGCAATAAATTTATTGAATGAAAATCGAGAGAGAGATTGTAAATCAGCTTATCCTTTCCCCCTCATTCTCTTCTCTCTTCTTCTACACTACTAAAGAGTTTGTGTCATCATGAATGGAAAATTTTCTTTTCCATGAAATAATACTTGACTCATCAATGTGTTAGCTGATAAGTTTTCCCTTTTTTCCCTCCCACATAGAATGATTGGGAGGTTGTCAAACGTGGATGGGATGCTCAAGTTCTTGGTGAAGCACCCCACAAATTCAGGAGTGCTGTGGAAGCCATAAAAAAATTGAGGGAGGAACCAAAAGCCAATGACCAGTACTTGCCCCCCTTTGTTATTGTCAATGAAGATGGGCAGGCTGTTGGCCCTATTGTGGATGGTGATGCTGTTGTTACATTCAACTTCAGAGCAGATCGGATGGTCATGATTGCTAAGGCTCTTGAGTGTGAGGACTTTGATAAGTTTGACAGGGTTCGATTCCCCAAAATCCGCTATGCTGGAATGCTTCAATACGATGGTGAGTTGAAGCTTCCAAGCCATTTCCTTGTTTCCCCTCCGGAGATAGAGAGAACGTCTGGTGAATATCTGGTGCACAATGGTGTACACACTTTTGCTTGCAGGTAAATCGGAAACAACTTTAATCTCAAGATTCTAATCAAAACAATAAAGCTTTCTTTTAGTGATGTTCTACATGTTCTCATTTACCTCTTGCTTGGTAGCTTATTACCCTAAAATATGTGGGTGTATAGCTTATAAGTTTGTAGAACTGGCTTATTGGTCTGGAAAAATTCAACGCTTCCATGATCAAATTTTTTAGTTTGAATGCAACTGAAATGATTTAGAGGAGCTTAAAATTACATTGACCACTAGACATTAGGCATTGATTTAGCGGTATTATTAAGGTCTATAACTACAAGACACAAAGCAAGCACCTCTTCCTCATTTCATTTGTTTTCCCCACAAGAAGAACCTCCTCCTGTTTTCCACATTTTGTTGTTTTCTGTATTTCTTCTTTACATTTATTCTCCCTCACCTCTTCTCTGTCAGCTGTTTTCTTGGTGATGTTACTTTATTTCAAGTATAAAATCTCCATAGATCCCCCCCCCCCCCCCCCGATTTAGTGAATTTGATTTCTCATAATTCCACATTTTAGAAATAAATAAGGTCAATTTTTTAATGATTGGGTGTAATAGACGTGATCAGAAATGTTATTGCTAATCCGCCAAACCAAGTATATATAATTTCAGAATGGAAGCCTTGATATTTGAAAGACGTCTTTGATCTAAGACCCTTTTTTAAAATAATCTCTCTTTCCTAAGGAAATGCTTCACTCACTTGGTCAACTTCCAAGGGCCTTAATAGGGTGTTTTGGAACTTTATGTGTGCATAGATCTTTTAACTGCACCGAAATGGATTTCTCTTATTGGACAATGAGCTTCTTTTCTTGGATATTCATTGTGTTCTAAATCCTATTTCCCTTGCAGTGAAACTGTAAAATTTGGTCATGTCACCTTTTTCTGGAATGGAAATCGATCAGGCTATTTCAATCCAGACATGGAAAAATATGTGGAAATTCCGAGTGATTCTGGAATCACATTCAATGTCCGACCAAAAATGAAAGCTATTGAGATTGCTGAGAAGGCAAGGGATGCCATTCTTAGTCGTAAATTCCACCAGGTTTGTACAATGGCCATTAGCAGCTCGGTTTGATTTGGTACATCTAGTTGATGAAGACGTGCTTGCACTTGTTTTGCTCAGGTTCGTGTCAACCTTCCAAATGGTGACATGGTGGGACACACAGGTGATATTGAGGCAACAATTGTGGCTTGCAAGGCTGCTGATGATGCTGTTAAGGTGTGATGGTTTTAGAATTTGGCATATTGTTGCTGCTGATATCTGTCATACCATGATTCTGCATCTTGTTATAATTTGATTTCTCTTATCGATCTACTTTTCTGTTAATCACCTTTATAAATGCAACTGGATAGATAAATATTGAGTTTATATCTCTTATAAAGAAGTAATCCCAGTTCATGAGAATTCTTCAAATGTTTGGCTTGGACTTTCTGACATCAACATTATCTACTAAGCTAACTATAGTGATTGAAAAGGAATCTGAAGTTAGAATGAGGGAAAAGGATAAATAGAATGACCTCTGGTTTATTGCTAAATTGAAATATTTCTCGTTTCTAACAGATTTTTATTAATCTGCTAATTAAGCTGGTTTTCTCGTGCAGATGATCCTTGATGCAATAGAACAAGTAGGCGGAATATATGTTGTCACTGCAGATCATGGGAATGCTGAGGACATGGTCAAGAGGGACAAGTCTGGGAAGCCCCAGCTTGACAAAAATGGAACCATTCAGATACTGACATCCCATACTCTTCAGCCTGTAAGTTTACTTGTTGTGTGTGTATATATATCGGCACATAGGTATAACTTAAAAACACACTGACAATTGCTGTTTAGGTGCCTATTGCTATTGGAGGCCCTGGGTTGGCGCCAGGTGTCAGATTTAGCAATGATGTTTCTAATGGTGGTCTGGCCAATGTTGCTGCAACTGTTATGAATCTCCATGGTTTTGAGGCTCCTAGTGATTATGAGCCTACTCTCATTGAAGTCATCGACAACTAGATCACATCTAGAGAAAAGGAGGCTGTACAATGCTTTGTTCCAAGTTTTGGGTCCGAGTGTTTTTCTGAAGCAATTGGAGGACATAATTTATCAAGTAGTGGTAGGGGATATACAAATTTGAATAACGAGCCTGCTAGCATTGTTCGAATTCTTGTCTGTATTAGATATTCGGGCACTCTTTCAACGTGTTATCAGCCGTACTGGATGTAGAAACGCCTGCATTTTCTTTCCATGTGGCGTTTGCAATTGGCAATTGGATAGGATGGATTTTGAGTTTCTTGTGTTCCCTTCCCATGTTTGGTTTCCGTTGGTAGTAAATTTGATTTGATTTGATTTGATTTTTCTTTTCTTTTCTTTTCTTTTTAGTTTAGAAGCTTATTGAACCGAACAAGGGATTACCTACTCGTACGATACCTTTTGGAACGCGTGGGGCCATTCCAGTTGCGGCAGACAGTTTTGGTTGGCGGTGGTCGGATGCCACCTTTTGGTATGCGTGGGGTTATCCCAGCGCAGGGGGTTTTAAAAACCGATTAAACCTGCAAACCGAGTTGAATTTTACAGACCGACTCTAATAATCAGGTTAACTAAACGTGAGTGTAGGTTAAGTTGGAACCCAATTTTTAAGTTTTCAAGTAACTGGTTAATGTTCTTAATGAAATCTGTACTTTTACCACATGCAATACCAACCTATGTATACTTCAATTTTTAAAACCCTTACAAATAAATAATTGTATCATTTTATTTCATCATTTTGGATCTAATACAAGAAATTTGTATAAAATCAATTAATTTAACAAGTTTATATAAACATTTTATCCATTTATCCATCCAAAAAGAGTTTGGTACTTTTAAGTTTATACTGCTGACTGCTGAGTACTACTTATCTTATGCTTCCTGTCTTTTTAAGGTATGTTGTTCAATACGCCTTTTGTGTATATAAACCTTTTATGGGAATCTCTCAATTTTTCGTTATTATTAAAGTTTTTGCTACCATCTCATGAGCTCATTAATCAAGATATAAATGATTGTTATTTTTATTTTTATTTTGCTTATCAAATTTGAAGTTGTATTTCTATTTTACTTATAAAAAAATATGAAATGAATGATGTTTTAATTATGATTTAATCTTTGAATTCTAATTTTATTAGAAATAGAAATTTTATTTTCAAATATACATATTAAGAAATCCATTGATTATATTTCTAGTTGTAGTTAACTTCTTGAAGTTATTTATTTATTTATTTTTTTGGGTTATTTTAGATTGAAAAGGTAGTAAACTTGAATATCCCTACCACAGAAAACCTGAAATAAATAAGATATATGGGGGAAATTACGGCCTCTAGTCCATTAAACAATACTGGGTTTTTGGTTTTGTTAAGGATTTGTGTAATGGCGTTGATGATAGTAATAATGAAGTGACAATTTCAATAAGTGGAAATGTCATGGTAAAATTTTCTTCTTTTTATTATATTAAAAGAACACTTCTTTATTAAAAAAGTAAAAAGGTAAATTTTCTATTCTCTATTATTAATATAATAGACCAACCATTTGGTGTTCAAAAACTATCAAAAAGGTTTCTTCACGTGAATATTCTTTAAAAGCTTTAGTATTTTGGATTTTTGTAGAATAAGTATTTTTTTAAAATGGACCTTGCATTTAAAAAAAAAAAAAAAAAAAAAAAAAAAAAAACAACTATTTGATTACTTTTTACAAACCATCGACGAGAACCCAAGAACAAGTCAAACTATAACTCTTAATAAAGGGTATACGAATAGGATGGGAGGGTAAAATGTCTTAGTATTTTATTTTTCTCGTATTCTTTTTAAGTATTAAAATCATAATTTTTGTTAAGAAAAATTAAATAATAAAGATGACGATGTAAATATATTAAAAATAAACTACTTTATCGAATAAAGGGAATCGGATAGGAGGGTAAAATGTCTTAGTATTTTGTTTCTCTCGTATTGTATTAAAATCATAATTTTTGTTAAAAAAAAATTAAAGGATAAAATTGACGATGTAAATATATTAGAAATAAACTACTTTATCGTCACCACCCCGGGGTAGATGGGGCTGGGGGGAAGGCAGAGAGAAGGGAACTCTCTCGTGATTCCCAGTCCCACTCCCCGAATTATTGTTCTCTCTCTTTTTCTCTACAAGTAAAAATTTTAAATTTTATTTACTCTTAAAACTTTTTATTGGCCAAATTAGAGAAAAGTACACAAAAATTGAGTAGAGGAGACTTTGGAAATTTACTTTATTGGTTCCGGAGCTAAAAGGGGGGTTAGAGAGAAAAAAAGAGATTTATTTAGGGTTGAGGAGAGCGAAGGCCAAATCAAGCATTTCATTTTCATGGTCGGTGGTAAAGAGCTCTAGATGTCTTTTTCGACAAATATTTTTATGATCTCTCTGTACAAGGGGGGAAAAAATTCATCTTGTTTTAAAAAAAGAAAAGGAAAAAAAATAAAATACAAAATAAAAACCCAAGAGCCTGCCTTCTGTCTCCCTTGCAGCACCAATCCCTTCGAATCCCTCACTAAACAGATCATCTTCGCCATACTAGACTCTCTCGCCCTCACCCACGACTCTCTCCCCCTCAAGTCCTTCTCTCTCTATCAAACGTTGTGATGTCTATCGTGATGGGGGGTTAAATTCATGGTAGGTGACTCATATAGTAAAGGTATTATTTAACTCTGATAGTTACTTGGTCAAAGGGTTAAACTGCATACTCTCCTAAATGCGAAAGGTTTAAGGATTTTATCATAAAAATCAACAAACGCAAGCTTAAATTTACTACTTTGATAAACATAATGTCATAAAAATATCATAGTTATATGGGCTAGTGCCTTTATGGATTGGATATTCAAGAAGAAAAGAAGGCGAAAATAATATAAATACTATAGAATCCTACGTAACCTCTAATTTAGTTAAACGGGGGGTAAGCACTGGAGCCAAATATCCCGGGGCAAAGTGAGGGGGCTCGTTCTTTCCTCTCTTCCTCATTAGTTGGCAAACGTTACATCTCATCATCAATAGAGAGAATCAACACCTCCACATGCATCTCAAAAACAGTTGCCGTAACACCCCCCTTCCAAATCCCCATATACGTTTTCCACCCTCAAACCAGCGATTCTTGGGCTCTCTCTCTCTCTCTCTCTCTCGTCTGTTCTTCTCTTTATGCATATTGCCCTTTTCAGTGACTCGCTAATTTGTAAATAAAATAAAAAAGAGGAAAAAAGAGAGTTACAATAGTGGAAGCTGAGATCAAGAAACCAGGAAACGAAGACCAAGAGAAAGAAGAGGCCAAACATTATATATATATATATATCTCCACATAAATATAAATATATATGGAAGGATTTGATGGTCTGTTAGAGAGGCTTTTGGAAGCAAGGAAGAACAGAGGGAAAAAAATACAGCTGACAGAACAGGAGATCCGCAACCTCTGCATCACCGCCAAAGACGTCTTCCTCACCCAGCCTAATCTCCTCGAGTTAGAAGCTCCCATCAATATTTGCGGTATGATTTTTTTTTTTTTAATATAATTCATACCCTTCACCCTTGTTCTCGCCTCTGATCTGACATTTGCATGGAAATGGTAGAACATAACAAAAGATTCCATCGTAATCGAATTTTCCCCAATACATTACATACGCTAAATAGTGATGCATTGAAATTGACGAGTTTGGGATCTAAAATTAAGCGCTGTTTCTTTCATGCCTCTTCCCATCAACATTATCATCGTTTATATAGTTCTGCCTGCAATGCAATGCAATACGATAGTATATTACAGGATGCCACGTAAATGTGTGAATTCTGAATTGTTTCCAATCATCACTTTTTTTTTTTTGGGGGATTGGTGGGTGATCATACCGTAACGATGTGCACCTCACCACACTTGATTTCTTAAGTGGAAACTCTTCTTACAAATTTATATAGTTCTGCCTGCAATGCAATGCAATACAATAGTATATTACAGGATGTCACGTAAATGTGTGAATTCTGAATTGTTTCTAATCATCACTTTTTTTTTGGGTATTGGTGGGTGATCATACCGTAACGATGTGCACCTTACCACACTTGATTTCTCAAGTGGAAACTCTTCTTACAAATATTGTGATTTAAGGAAAATGTTATGCCCTATTTGAATTGGAACACATTTACATGAATAGGTACCAATTGCATCCTTTGAGATAACACACAATCATTAAATAATAACCCTGAACACTCTATATATAGAGGACAAATGTTGGCTAGGATAACACATACATAGCAACTTCCTATTCTTTCATCTTGACTTGAATCACTCTAATTGTGAGATACTCACTCTAACGAAATCTCTCACTGATCTTTCTTCAACTATCTTATTCCATCTGTTAGGGACACATTCAAATGAACTATTATCAGTTGCATCCCTCGAATAAGACCCAACCATTAAATTACTACCTCTGATAATCTATAATGCAGAGGATACATGACGGCCAGCATAGCACGTAACAAACGTTCTATTCTTCTGTCGCTTGTATCTCAGCATGAAAGAAAAGGTCATGTGAGAAAGGTCATACTTGTTCTTTGTGATATGAGTACACTTGATTGTTTTCAAGCTGCAGACTAGAACTGTATGTTTTGGAAAACCCTTTATGCATAGGCGAAAAGATAAAGATTGGGTATTACTAAAAGGAAGAGGGCGAAACGAGAATATGAGATATGAATGGCATAATGCAGGTGATATACATGGTCAATACTCGGATCTTCTGCGGTTATTCGAGTACGGAGGATTCCCACCGGATGCCAACTACCTATTCCTAGGAGACTATGTGGACAGAGGGAAACAGAGTATAGAGACCATATGCCTTCTATTGGCGTACAAGATAAAGTTTCCAGACAACTTCTTTCTGCTGAGGGGAAACCATGAGTGCGCTTCAATCAACAGAATCTACGGATTTTACGATGAGTGCAAGCGCCGTTTCAGCGTGCGCCTGTGGAAGATATTTACAGACTGCTTCAACTGTTTGCCAGTGGCTGCGGTGGTGGATGACAAGATTCTGTGCATGCACGGGGGCCTGTCACCTGAGATGGAGGCCTTGGATCAGATCAGGGCCATCGAGAGGCCTGTTGACGTGCCTGATCAGGGCCTGCTTTGCGATTTGCTGTGGGCCGACCCTGACAAAGACATCAAAGGCTGGGGGGAGAATGACAGGGGGGTCTCCTATACCTTTGGAGCGGACAAGGTGGCCGAGTTCTTAAGAAAGCACGATCTTGATCTCATTTGCCGTGCCCACCAGGTATACATGTCTTCTCTTCTCCCTCTCTTCTTATTAGCTACAGTTTACACACATAATAAGTGCCACTAGCAGGTTGTAGAAGATGGGTACGAATTCTTCGCAGACAGGCAGCTGGTGACCATATTCTCGGCTCCAAACTACTGCGGAGAGTTCAACAATGCAGGGGCTTTGATGTGTGTGGATGCCAGTTTGCTCTGCTCATTTCAGATCATCAAGCCCTGGAGAGGAGGCAAGCCAACGCAACAAGAATGAAAAAAAAAAAAAAGTACTCCATTTGCCAAATTCTGAATCCTCCCTAAAAATCATACATCTTCCTATTTGTGTAAATGTATTGCCAAATATCGTCATAAAATATGTCCATACATACCATTCTTGCTTTTACGACTAAGATACAAAGGAATTAATAACACATCTCTCCATTAATTTATTACTTTCAAAAGGGACGATAGTTATACAGAATATAAAATGATATCGGGAAAGGTTCTGACCTTTTGCTCCATTTAAAAATCCCATGTAATTGGATAAATATGACCTAATATAGTGGTAAAATACAAATAATAATAATAATAATAATACCTCCCTCTACTATATTAAATAACACGTTACTTTTCTTTATTAATTTAAACTTTTGAAATAGATCTTAATTATGCAAGATATAAAATCTATTTCTCATTAATTTATTTATCACAGGATGCACACCCTATTTATATTAACTGTATTGCTTGATTGCTCTAACGAAGAAAGCTACTACTCACGGATTTATCTTCCGATCAGTTTCAGACATGTGTTTAGCCATTTTACCCCCCCCCCCTCTCATGGTAATTGTGGATTGTCAATTAGATTCATCCTGTTCAATTGAAAACTGAACCGTGCTCAATGTAATGCTTTAGTGAAAGTGTTCAGATTGACAGTCCAAATCCAAATCCAAAAAGTGTTCAGATTGTCAGTCTTCAAATGAATTTTTAAGTAAATATTCTATTTAAGCAAAGCATATACCGGTATTGGTCTTGAGCCAATGGAAGGAATAACGAATAAGCAAGCCAATGATCAACGGTAGCGCCCCCACAATCACCTCACCACCCTCCGTCTTTGCTCTCGTTTCAATCGAGGCTAGAACCAATATTAACACCCCCCCCCTCCCCAAAACAAAAAAATTTTGTCGGAGGCATAGGATGGCAGCTGCTAGGTCAATAATCCCCGTCAGATTCACATCTAGCCACGTTAATCAATTACCTACTACAGTTCGAAATTTTATATCTCTATTCTTTTCCTTTATAATAAAAAAAAAAACTTTACACAAAAAAGAAAAAGAAGAAACAAATGGATGCTGGAAAGTTCGAACAACATGATCCAAACAGTAATCAATCAACCTTCTTCCTAATTCATTTTCTCTAAATAAATTAGCTTCTTTTCAAAAACACCGCACTCATTAAATATTATATCAAATAGGAACACTGTAGCATAGGGTAATAAGTCCATGGGTTTAACCGCTTCTCAAAATAGAAATTAATAAATATAAGCTTCCAGAAAATGGGGTGCACGACAACAGCATGCAACTAATACGGATTCCCATTTGACGGTGTTTTCTATGATCAAATCGTATCATTTAATGATAATCATTTCTTATGATATAAAAACATAATAAAAAATCGTTGAATAATAATAGTATGGTCAAAAATAAAATTTGAGGGACGAAAGGTTTAGGTTTTTAGAATTTATTTATTTTTTTAACAAACATATAAAATTTTAAATATAAAAATCAGATTTATCTGTAAAAACAACTAAAATTATCATTATTTTAATAATTTTTATATTACAAATTTCATCATTTATGTTTTCTAAGAGAACCATGATAGCTTACACCATACCTATATATATATATATATATATATATATATATATATATATATATATATATATATATATATATATATATATATATATATATATATATTTTTTTTTTGACACGAGGAGCTGGACGCATAGGTAAAGCGCATAAAATTCTCGACGCCCCAAATAAATTGAAACAAGAAAAAGAAAACACCTAAATTTGTAAACCTGAGTTCAAACAAGTTCACCATTCATACCACGTGGACTTTAATTGATTGCATTGATAAGTTCGATTATGGACCCTATCGATGAAATCCCACCTCTTTCAAGGAGGGAAAGAGCCAGTTCACATTCATGCCATCCTTTCAATCCATAAGCCAATTTCCTCAGGGTCTCCTGCTTCATTTCCTGAACCCATGATGGGGCAAAACTCACAACTAGTCCCACAAAGCAACAGACATAAGCCTTCCAAGTGGCAGGATCACAACGAAGAGAGATGTTGCCCTCCAACACACCCACCATAAATTCCACGTGGAGCCCCACAACACGGGCCCTTCTTGAGGATGCCCAGAATGACGGTCTTGCAGCAACACCCCATAGGTAGGATCCTGACAGAACCAACAAGTATGCTAACGCATACCCCTCCAATATGCATGACACAGAACTTACCCTTTTACATTTCTCTTCCCTTTCAGAGAGCAACCAGGTTGGAATTGTTTCCCGGAATAGTTCTTGAACGAGTTGCAAACCACCAGTCACGCATAATAAACTTGCGCCAAGCGCTGCCACCTCTTTTAATCTTGAAGCAGCAAAGGCCAGAGAAGCTTGATTAGATTTCAGGCGCCCGCTTTCCCTGTTTCCCAAATCAGTTGCTACTTTGAAAGCATACTCAGCCACAAGTTGTACAATCACATTGTTCACATATTGGATATTCTGTATTGTCCGACAAGACCGAAGGTATAGCCATCCAGGGGCCATAAAAGGATGAACACCACGAGCAAATATCACGCTGCCCAATAGACCATTAACTCCCCTTTGACCTGTCAAAGGACAGGTTGAATCATGGTGTGCTCTGAGGAATGACGTGAAACAACTCCTAAGGAGCTGGGCTACAGCTTCCTGGTTTTGTCTGAAAACAGAGCGGGTACACGATACAACGATGAAGTCATGCCATCGACGAATTTTTTGGCTCCATAACGAACTAATAATGGGCATGCTAGGCCAAGGACAACCTGCTGCACAGTTCTCCAAGGCAGGTCCCACAACAGCATGGATGTACTCCAAGTTCTTCTCAAGCTTGAAAGTAATGGTTAAACTAACAAAAGCGGCCATTGGCAATGGAAGCATTGCAGGTGCAACCCCTGCCAAAAGTACAAAGGTCAATGAGTGAGAAATTGATTCCTGCAAAAGTAATAAATGTCAACATCATAGCAAGTTTTAGATCATCCTATGCCAAACGCATGATTTACTGATGTCCTTCCAAGTTTCCTGATGAGGATAGAGCGGATGATTCTGAGGTCTTAAACAAAGGCAAAAGAACTAGAGAACTCCATCCCCAACTAAAAGAGGGATATACCCTTGTGTGGTTCGACCCGAAATCACTTTACCTCCCAGTAGTTCAAAACTTGTCAAAAAGATCTCTTGAGATTCACACCCCCCACCCCCCCAAAAATCTAGTTTTAGGTGGTCAAATGCTGAAAAACATAATAAAATGATAACATTAAAAATTAAATTAATTACAAAGAAAAAATTTAAAATTAGGGTTTCTCTACAACCAGCCTAAAAAACTGAAATTAGGGTTCTCTCCCAAACTCTTATTGTGGACAAAATTTAGTATCGTGCTATCAGCAAAGGTCCTTGGACATTAAAACAAATCGCACAAAATCAGAGTATCATACCTCATAAAAGTATCAGATTTGAGACCGATTGAAACAATAACATTTTCAATATAAGGACAACAAACATTTACATTTTAAGCATAAAAACAAATGGTCCGATCAGGTTCAAAACATTTAATCCCTCCCTCTCTCTATTCCACTCTTGATTTCAATCTTTCTCTACCTCCTGTTCACGACCACCATCACTGGGATTTCTTTTTTTCATTAAGGCCACAGACTAAATCAATTGCGATCTTCGCCTACCCTTAGTTTTGTCATGAGTTTTCCCTTGGATTTCCTGTGATTTGCTTCCAATCATGGTGGACTAGGTGAAGCCTTGCTCCGATATGAGTTGTGTAATGAGATGGGTGTTGGGTTTGCTTTGCCACCGATCACAGTTGTTCGAGATGGTGAGTCGCCCCCACCCCCACCCCCACCCCCACCCCTTTCAACTTCGGTTATGTCACGGTAAAAAAATTGGATTGTACAGGGATCGAAATTCACGGTAAATTTACGAATTTGGAAATTATGGTTTCCAATATTGTTAGACCACATGGCAGAACCACACGATCAAGGCTAAAAGGTTTCATGAATTCTTCATTGAGAACCATGTGAACTCACCCCTAAAAAGGGAGTCTTAACAATTTGGACCAAGCCAACCTTCCTTGGATGTCTTTTTATCGATACCTTAATAATATTTACAATGCATTTTTCAAATCTACAAGTTTATTGTGTGTATCACTCTTCTTTATATGTGATTATAGAACTTACTAACAAAACCAATAGCAAAAATCTCACACCCACTCATCTCTCTTAATTTATCACAAAATATTTATTTTATGGGATTACATATTTTGGGGTTAATTTTCATATTTATATGTTAGAATTTTATCATTTGTTAAGGCTATGGTTTCATAAATGACACTGCATTAGGAACTATTTTTTTTGTGTGTTTTTACACAATATATTCAAAGGTATATAATTTATTTTTTTTCCCCCTATTTTAGCCTTCTTGAAAAGTAAGTAGAGAAAAAAAATAGTTAGTTTGTAAAATAAGTCTACAAAATTAATTATTATCCTATAAGTTTAAGATTTCTGTGTCCCTCAAATTTTCTATCGTGTCACCTGCCCCCACTGAACAGAACATCTAGTTTTGCCCATGCATGCACTTCATGAATGTGTGTGTGCAATCATCATCAAAAGCTCCAAGATTAAATCTAAAACTGCAAGACCACTAGACTAAACTAAATATCAGAGGCCAAGTATAGGATGGGCTATAGAATATACCAGAGAAACAGCTAGGAACCTGAACACCAGTAGCAGCAAGTATTTCTTTGATCTCAGACTCAACCAGGAAAAGATTTGCAGCTGGACTAGGCCACTCCGTTCCATTCATTGCCACTGGTTTCCATACCCCACGTGTAACTTCAGCAGAGAAGTAGCTAATAATAACAGCAATAGAAGCAGGCAGGAAATCGACAAGGTCCCTCAAGCCTGTGCAGAGATGAGCTTATAAGACGCATGCCAATCAACAAAAGATATGCAATAGGAAAATACTAATTTTCTTTTCAGTATCTTTGGATGAAAACATTATACCCGTTGTGTAAAGCACCAAAAAACCAAAGTACAGGAAGTCATGGAAGGTCTTAACGAGAAACTTTTGAAGCCAACAGGAGACAAAAAAGAATCAATTTATAAACATTAGCCATTAGTTATATCTATGGTACAATAACCTGTAGTCAGGTCCCGTGATGAAAGCCTTCCATGCGCACAAGCTGTTAATATCGCCTCAAGGACGAAAGGAATGGCCTCTAATACTTCCCAGGCTGGTAGCATGGGTCTCTGACAGGAATCTTCCATATTGCCAGGAGGGGAGCTGCAAATGCTGCCACTTGATGGAGTAGAAGGATGACCAGGTAGGGTCCCACTCTGAGCCATTTTCGAGCATATCATTTTTAGAATTACATTAGCAACTTGATGAACTGGATTCCCACCACAAAGGCCAGAAAGAGGTGAAGCTATGCATGATCTGTTCTGACAATACCACGCTCTTAACTTTGGACAAGAATCAATGTAAATGGGTTTGTCCATTGATGATTCATGCAGCAAAGACTTGCTGCTTAATTCACTCTCAGAAGCAGTCGTTTGTGATGCAGTGCAGCTGTTGTGCAGTAATAAAAGATATTCCAAAGTAAGCTCACCACCAATGGCACTTCTTCCTGTAACGCATTGCTCAAGAGGTGGCCTATAAAATTTCCAAAGACGAAGAAGAAAGAGAAATGCTGCAGAGAAAACCATGTAGACTGAAGACTCAATTCTCATGCTTATTTTCTGACTCAATGATGGGGTAAGTGACCCAAAAGCCTCACACAGTGGCATTAGTGCAGCTGCAACATCAGGAATCTGCAAGAGCAAACAAATTTAGTCAGCAGAAGCTTCGAATTTCAGTAGTTGATCAGAACATCTAAGAAGCAGTAAATCATAACAAGATGGCCATAAAAAGTTATTATAGACCAAGATTATATCTACTGCAGAAATGATGTTCTTAAAGAAACAATAAGGAGGTGCACCCATAAACACTAGAAAAGAAGCAAATAAGCCACCAAAAGACCACTCTATGGAGAAAAGAATGAGCCAAAATATCAAAAACTCTCAAAGTGCACTCTCGACAGTCCAAAATATTGCAAGAGGATCAAACTCACAGCCACTTTTGCTGCTCTATAGCATGACATATGCTTCCAAGCCCTCAACTCACTATACAAATTTTGGCACCCAATGGACATTGTAGAAAGATACACACACACACACACACTGATTTCGGTAAAGCCACAAATCTACACCTGCATACGCACACATTTATATGCACGCAAACTGGGTTTTTACAGTTCAGCATTGAAAAGATAGAAATACCTTATAGCATTCACCCTCAAGCAGCAGCATGGATGTCGCCAACTTGACGCGATTTATTTCTTACGATAACACTTTGTAAACATGCCAACAAATTGGTCACCAGTCCGAACATGCTTGTTTCAAATGAGGACCCTCATACTGAGGTATTTCAGCTTGCCAACCAATTGCTTGTACCTCTCTAGATTCTCTAACAAGTCCCCTATATCAATTCCAAGTTTCACATTTGGAACTCTCAGAAACACAAGGTTTTACCTCTAACATGGTAGTGACAAGTCTGTCCAAACTACAACCCCACCCCCCAAAAAAAAGTCCTGTTGAAAATGTACTTCTAGGACAAGAAAAATGCTCCTCATATTTCAAGCAAACTTAATGTCCAAGAAAGAGATGTGAACGCCTAGTCCATTGCCAAATATTTGTTGTTAAAAAATTTGAGAGCACCAGTGCCAGCATTCACACTATTGTCCACATAAACAACCACAAGTGTGCATGCATTATCTGTGCGCTGAGAAAACTCTTGATCATGTACACTCCTCTACAAGCGAAACTCGAGGCCACCTCACCAAACCTCCCAAACCAAGCTCAATTGTGAAAAAAACCAATTGCTCCAAAAAGTGAACATGATAACTAGCCATTTATTTTAAGGATTTAAGTTGGATAAAAACAAGATGTTATCCCTTATATGAGTAGGAAATTTATTAACTAGTGTCAAGCTCCACTTTCGTTGATCTTGGGGGCTCCAAATGTAACCTTCCCAATAGGCACACATCTGGCAATAAAACAAATTTCCAAAAACTCGGATTGGTCATAATTTTAAAATAATAATTAACATATTTAGAATGAATAAATTTTACTTTTCTATATAATTTTTATTTTAAATATGTCTAGTTTAGCAAATTAACAATTTAATTTTTAAAGGTGGATGCTAATGACTTATGACATGTAGGTACAAAACTTGTGGCTCTTCGTTCATATATTGTATAATCAATCACTAAGTCAAAAGATCATAGATGCCTCTAGTGAATGTGATTGTCAAAAAAAGCTCATCACAAGTATCCATCAAGCTCCTAAAGTATCTAAATAATTGAAAAAAAAAAGTATCCAAAGTATCTAAATAATTGAAAAATGGATACACCACGTGGAATATCCAACACATATTCAAGGACTATTGCATCCAATACATATCCAATATGAATACAGCTTCTATTTTGAAATATGTGTGCTTCCTATAACTTTCTATGCCCCTAATTTTTCTCCTTCAATGTATAGAGCCGACATATTGTAGAAGCCTTAAATAAAATTTTGACTACTAATGACTAACCCCAAAGTACCATGTTGAAGGGAAAATGATGAAGTAGATTGAAGAAATTGCAAAGAAAGGAGTAGATTCAAGATGCACCTCCGTAACCTTAAATGGTTCCTTGAAAACTAGCTCTTATGACAAGATAGCAGCAAGAATCTTCTTTTTTGCAACTTTGAGCAATAAAGCATGTGTGGATGTTACCTGCATCACTTTTGCTCCATATTTGGCTGCACATCCTTTTTATTGTTGGGGGTGGGGGGGTTCTTTCAACTCCAAGTTTGGAACATAAATTTAAGGCACAATGATATGAAAAAGAACTTTATCTAGCATTGCTTTGGGATGTTTAAATACATAAAATGTAGATTTTAACCACATCATTTGAGCTTTGTATTTGGCCGCACAGCATCCGACAACTTTTTACCTACAAACTGAAATCAAGCATGGGACCCACCAACATCTCACGACCAATGCTTATATCTAACCATTGATCTAGGAGAACAATAACTTATACAACCTATTATTCTCAAAGTTCCCCCTTCCTTGCAGCTCCCTTGCTTCTCATTTACATCCAAAGAACCACATAACAACTTATGAACTATGCTTCTAGAAACCTTCCAGATTGGGGCCTTGACATTGAACATGCTAGTTCCATGCCTTCTTCTGATCAGCGAATTTTAGACTAAGCAGAACAATCTGTCAATAATGGTCTCTTACAGCCACCAAATAAGGCTAAAATCTCAAAGAGTGACGATAAGATACATAGAAATAGGCATTGCTTGACATGAAATCTTGCAGCCTCCTAATGACTCAAGGGCCATATTCTACAAAACTAGTCAGAAATTCCAGGCATCAAAAACATGCCACTTAAGTCCCGTTTCGCAACAGTTATCTGTGAAAAAAAAATTTATCATGTGTAACCAAATTTGGATAAGAGCTTATGATAGAAGTGATTTATGAGATAAATGTCTTTGGATATTAACAGCATAGAAATATCTATAATAGTGAATTCAAAAATTCCCCCATGGTTAAAGGAAGAAGTTGTTTAGATATTGACATTCAACAGCTATGAAATTACTAAAATTCCTTACTAAAACAATAAAAATGTAATATAACATATAATATAAAATCCTAGACAACGTTAATTTTGAAGCAAGTTACTGCAATGAAGCTAATGGAGCTATAGAATCCTCCAAAACCTTATTCCCTCCCACGAACTTTTTAGTCGTACATTATTGCAAAAGCAGTATAATTTTTCATTATGAAGGTTGTATATTGAGAAGGTCAATCAATGGCTTCAACTCATCAGGCCATACATCAAAGGTGGTCGAACAAAGCTCTTTATCTTCAACGTCTGGTCCCCCCGTCTTCTGATTAGTTTGTGGATATCAGTGGTTCAGTTAATGATTCCAACATCAATTTGACAAATCAAACATATATTCAACAAATTAAGAGTTCAATAAAGATGAAGGGGTCGGGGGAGTGGAGAGACAGAGACAGACGCTAACCTGGAACCACCACGAGGTCTCAAGATAACAGTCCCCTGTGGTGGTATTTGATTGCAATGCTAGCATCTGAGATTTGTTAATGGAGAGACTGGAATTTATTGGAAATGAAGTTATTAAACAAGGGAATCTTTGTTGGAGGATTTTAACTACGTTATTACGAGTTTTAACATCCACTTAGGTACTTTGCCCCCCTTGAGCAACTGGGGAAAGTAACCAAGTCCTCATCTTTGGCAATCGCTGTTATAAAGTAGTTTTCTCTTATGCTTTTAATTTACTGAGCACTCAATGTTTCATCAAATCACTTCTCCATAAGCTCTTATTTAACATATGCCAAACTGGGGTGGGTCTTAAAGAATCTGGAAGTTAGAAATTATCCACCCCCTTGGGTTCACTAGTTTGGACTTACCCCTTTCAATGGCCTCTAACGCCATGCTGGGTGTTCAGAACTTCAACACTGCCATCTCATGTCAAGAAAGCTGTCTACTATGGATTCACGGTGGGATTAGGGTTGAAAATTAGGATAAAGGTTTAGGTGTACGAAATAGGTTTTACCACTTGAAATTTTAATCTAAGCAATCTGTTATTCTTGAAGAGATTACTATGTTTGCAGAGAATGAATGAAAATCCAGCAATTAAATTGAAAGAAAGAAAGCAACATATGAGAAGAAAGAAGATAGATTTAATAGCATCACGTTAGTAGATCCTTCGACATCACACGTAGGGCAAGAAAGCATCATACCTTCGGGCTTGAGTGAACTTAAATCATAAATTCAAAATCTTATTCTTCATTCCTCATAATAAGGTAACTAATCTTTAAATAGAGAATTAGCCTAAAATATCAAAAAAAAAAAAAAAAATCTTACTAAGAAAAAAATTTAGAAACTTCTAAATAATCCTAACAATGACTCTACAATGATTACATGGAAATAATTTACCAAATAACTAGTCACAAAAAAAAAACACGCAAAACAAAACTTATGCTTCTAGAAAAGATTCTACAACTTTCTAACACGAAATAAAGCCTTAATATGACTTATTGAAGCTCCCAGCTAAGCTTGTCATCGTCTGATATGTGCCAAAATAAAGTTTGAGCATTAGATCCACTCTTCACACGCTTTCTAGCAAATTTTGAAGGTTGCTGCCAGCATACTCCATCGTCCACTCTTTATGCATATTTACTTATTTGCATATTAGGCATTTGCATCCATATTATTTATGAAAGTAAAGCCTTATCCTGTGGATTCATAGTCTCTAGACACTCTAGCTATAGTCTTAGCTTATTATCCCACACTAAGATTTCTTACATTTTCTTTATTTATTTATGTATTTTGTGTTTGCATCCATATTACCTATGAAAGTACAGCCTTACCCCGTAGATTTATGGTCTCTAGACACTCTGGCTATAGTTTCAGCTAATTATCCCACAATAAGATGTCTTATTTAAACCTATCTCATCTCATCTCATCCTCTGTTAGCAATAATTATCCCACAATAAGATGAGCTAATTATTATTCCAGCTCTCTTCTTAACCCGAGCACCACGTGTGCCCTTAATATGAGCAGTAAATCCCATAATGGATAACAACTTGTGCCCCTTTGTTTTACAAGGAAATATCAACTATTGTGTGCGTCTAAACTTCGACCTTATACTTAATTCATATTGTAAAAACTGCTTCTTTGCTCTATCAATAAATCAAGGACTCTGCTGCTGTCATTTCAGCAGCTCACTCAGTTTTTTTTTTTTCCTCGTTTTCAAGGATGGTCACTGCATCTCTCACCACTTGAATAACTATCCTTTGCCTGATGGGTCAACATCCAATCTCGAGTGTCATTGGGTGCCGTTCATTTCCCAGGCATTGTTGGAACCGTTACTATTCACCCACACATTAAATCGCCAAGTATCTTAATGATGCAATTTTCAGTATTTGGTATAGGAGCCAATAGTTTATTTTGCTTAGCAAGAGCATTCAAGAAGATAAAGTGGATGCAGTTCCATGGCCCTTCCTATGGACGAGCAGGGACTCCTATGGAAAGAGTGATAGTTGAGTGGCTCCATGATGAATAACTCTCGACTCTATGTTTAGGGTCAGGGGGTGGGGGAGTATTGGGGAATTGACTCACACATGGGGAGAGAATTGTATGTGTGAGTGGTGAATCTCAACAATGGATAGATGGCAAAAAATTGAGGTGCATATATATGGAGTTCAATACCTATTGATGAAAAATATTTGGAGGAATATTGGTTAACAACTCATGTTTTGCATTTTGCTTTAATATATATGAACCCATGCAGTAAGCCACCGGGTATACTGACAATCCAGTTCCCATCATACATCACAAAATATACCAACCAGCTCCATCAAGAACGATTGACAAGCAATATAGAGAATAGGCAATTAAGAACTTTACTCACCACACCATGCAGAGAAAGAATGTGAACAGTATCAATGGAGGAAAGCCCAAAAAGAATAGGATTTAACATTGACATGTGGTCAACTAAAGGGCTGCCTTCTCCACTAAAGTTTGGTGGCACAGGAGGAGAAAGAAGCTTGACTAACAGATGCACAACATGTTCCTGAAACCCAACAAAAGATAAAATTTATCAGCTTGCCCATTTAAAATGAAAAAAAGAGAAAACAATTTGCATATTGAGATATTTATGAAGAATTAATACATCATGTTATAACTGAAAATGTACATTTGCGTTTTGGGGGCAATGCATTTTTTAACTGCTCCAAGTACAAAAATCTACAATAACCAGATTTGAAGATGGCTGGAAGTGAGGAAATAAAACTAAGTGAATCATAATGGATAAGTTACATGGTTCATCTTTGTTCAGAAGTGGAGAGAAGGAAATCCACTATCAATGAGCAAGAAACAGAGTACCATGATGGTGATCTGTCTAACTGAAAACCGAGCCCCAAATATACTCCTCTCTCAAATTTGGCTACAAAGAAAACCACTCAAAACCCTAAATGAAATATATATATATAGACCCAGAAAAGCACAATTCAGGCCATGAGAGAGAATTCAACTCAGAAACACAACACAGAATTAAATTAATCCCAGGCTAATAATTAAGTTTGGTAAACACTTTCAGATATTACAAGGGCATGCGACCTGGATGTTCCAACCACGGCTAAGGGATGCACCGCACAATATCTTTGCAGCTGCAGATTTCTCCTCTTCCATTCCATTCAATGCAATATGATAAACCTTTTCAACCTCTGCTACACTTGGAATAGAAATGGAGACAAACTTCTCAGCCAAATATGGGGTGCACATTTATCCTCAAACCAGTACTTAGATTTTAGCTTGTGCTACCTGGAAGCTGAAGTCATCATAAGTGCATGTACTAGAGAACCCGTCAATGTTGCTCCTTCCATAAATGTTTCCCAAGGAGATTTCTGGACTGGTAATAAATCTGAAAATGAGATGGCTGATGCCGATACATATCCAGGCCAAAAATAAGCTAACTTGTCGATCAAGTCCCGTGCTATGCAAGCCTCAACTATGAGATGCCTCAAGTTTCCAACTGCAAAGGTCAAGTGCATGAAAGATCAAACTGCAGATGCCATTCAGAAACAAACAAGCTGACTTTATGATATAGTCGAGAACAAAGCAATCTATGTAGAAAACTTACCTGATTTTATGGGATTCTCACCATGGCAATCTCCAACTAAACCCTCCTTTGCATTCCTGGGGTCAGAAATGAAGTTCGCTGCTTTTGCAGCGGCTCTATTGGCTGCACTAACAACAGACAATGGAGGGCATAAGAGACCAGTAAAATGTCCAAGAACCTGAAGTGAGGATAGAAGCCCCTGTTTTCTTGATACATGGCCCTTTACATCCAATCCATGTTTATGTATAGCTTCCTTACAACTGGACACTGAACCTCCCACACGAGAAGAGGAATCTGATATGGAGTCATCCTCCAGAACATGAGCAATTGACAAGGGAACAATAGAAAGAAGCACACAAAGACGGGCCTCAAGATGTGGGACAGGCCCCTCTAAAGGATCACGTTCCTGGATGTGAAGGAAAAAATAAGAAGGAAAAAGAAAAATTATAAATGGGGTAAGACTTTTTACAAGTCGTTATACTCATAACAGGGGAAAGTAATAACAGCTAATTGTCTACACTATCTCAACTCGTTGAACAAGTCGAAGAGCAGAAAGCCAGAGTTCCAGGAAAGTTTCATGCCAGCTTGCTCGATTAACTATGTGGAGAGTATTGATAGTTTCTGCAGAGAGAAAGATTGCAAAAGTACTTCAATGCCCGAAGCAGTTACTATATTGTTGAAATGCATACTGAGCCTACCAAAGAAGAGTTGGGGAGGGGCGAGGAAGAAAAAAAAAGACTGTGCAGCAGATTTTGGAAATTCTCCTCACATAGTTCACCTGTAAGTATATCAACGGCTGACCTGACAGGAAGTTGTTTTGCATCCAGTACATTCTCCATGTATATGTCAAAAGCAATCCAACAAGCTGATTGCCCAGAACCAAAATTGCAGCCAGAAAATCGTTTAGATGGTCCAATATCAATAAGCATCCCTATCATGTGGCTCTTCTTCAACTGATGCTGAAAACCCAAAGCTTTCTGGATGTTTGAAGACAGTTTTACTAAGAGATGTTGAACCGAACTGAATTTTGATGATGCCAATTTCTGAGCTTCAAGAATCTGAATCTTCTGCAGGAGGGCATCAAACTTTTCAGGCCTACCCCCCCAATGTCCATTCATCAAGGAAAACATACATTAGAACATTTTAAAGCTAGTATAGATTAAAATATGTAAACTAATCTGCATAATATTTGTACTATTTTCAGTATGCAATATGCAAAGTAACACAAACAGTGAAAAGAAACAAGGCCTTAGGAAACCATCCGGTGCTTCCGCTACTTTTTACTCTTAGATTATAGCACTTGAAGTTATACAGAAATTAAGGTTGAGAGAATTCAAGAGACAAAGAGAGCCCTTGAAATTGATAGCATGATTTCTTAGTCTCCATATAACCTACCCTTATTGTTTACAAGCATTCATACTTGCACATTGTTGCAGGTCCGTGTGTGCTGATTCAAACAATTTATTTGTTTTTAAAAGAAAATAATAAATAGTTATAGTGTGAAATAAAAATCGAGTAAATATACAATATTAAATTGGAATAAATTGTCTACTATTGTTTCATTTGACAATCAATAATTTAAGAGCAATTATAAACTTTTCCGCACATGTTTGATTGGATCTTTCTGGTATTCCTCCTTTTGGCCTTTCTGTTCTGTGACTGTTTGCTTGTTTTCCTTAGATTCTCAACAGAACTTGAAGATATTAATTAACTACTTATTGTGTGAAATCACAATTATTTGACAGGCATAACATAAAGTAAGTGAACCTCTATTTCAAGATAAAGGGGGTAAATTTCTAAAAGAAAATCACTTAAGTAGGTTTTTTTTTTAACTCGGTCAACATGTGTGTACGATAGAAAAAAAAATTGTATTAGACAGAAAGATGAATGTGAAAGACTCCAAGAATGAGAAAATGTTAGAGGAAAAACAAAATCAACACAAAAACAAAATCAGAAAGGTAGTTGCCGCTTCTTGGTAGTGGAGGAGGTGAGTGGCTAGAGTTAGGGGTTGATGAGAAGAAAGGTAGAAAGTGAAAGAGGAAAGAAATATGGGAAGGAAAACTATAGTTCTGCGGTTGCACAATGAGCAGGTAGGAGGAAGAAAGTCTTCAGATGGGTTGACAACACAGAGAGAGATTTGAGAAAGAGAGCTCAAAAAGGCTTCATTTTAATTTTCACTATCCAATGCACAGTGCAAGCTAGCTATGTTATAGTTATATATATAATTTATAGTGTATTATGTCAAAAAGAATTATTACACAATTGCCCTTTTGAGCAAAATAACTCTAGAAATAAAATGACTTGCAACACTCCCCTTCAAGATGGTGCACAAATATCTCCCATGCCCATCTACATACAGTTGATAAAAACTACTACCACTAAGGCCCCTGGTGAAAATATTAGCCAGCTAATTTTAAGACCTCCAAAATGGTAATGCAAACTAATACTTCATTCAGCTTCCCTTTGATAAGATGCATATGGATCTACATGGATTGAGTAAAATGTTAATCGCAGCCTTGTTATCACAATAAGGGAGAGTAGGTTCAATTGTCATCTCTAGCGTCTACCATTTATTGCTAGTTGACCAAAGAAAAAGGCATGAAAATATCACTAAGATCTTTGTTAAACAAGCCAAAAGAATTTTAAGTTGTACTACCAAACACTAGCATAGTAGCAGGAATATGATTGTTCACTATATTGCACAAAAGATAGATATTTCATTCAATGCCAGATATAAGCATGTGCAGTGCACAATGACACACTTTATAGGACACTGCATCTAAGGCATTTTAATGTCAAATGTGAGTTACAGAATTGAAGAAATACTAGATAATAAAAGAGTGGGTAATTTAAGAGAAATAATATATATATAAAGGCAGTACATACATATTCAAGTGAACAAGGCGAAGAAGAACCATGGCTCTTCTGTTTCCAGTTAGTTTTCCCAAGACTTCTAGGGCTACAAATGAATTTATTCTCCTTATCTCATCATTAAGTCCGAAAATTTTTGAACTCAGATTCCTTTGAGGTTCAATGTCTCTGAATACTTCGCTTCCTTCGCTTAACACATCAGTTTGCAAACCCCAATCATCCAATGTGCAATCAATTAAGCTGGCAATGATACTAAAGAAGAAGAACACCACCGCATGTCCAAGCTCCACAATATGTACCCCATAAGTTTGGGATAGACAAAGAGCAATATCAACAGATTTTATTATCCTGCGATGAAGCAAACCAAGAGCACAGAATGAACCAATTCCAACATAAACAATTTGTTCAAGTATCACTTATAGCAGATTAAAAAAAATCTGAACCTTCCAAAGAGGTGTAGTTTTTGTTTGCAAATCAAGGTTCAAAAAAACAAGCAATGCAAAAAAATGTGACCATGAAAATACACAGTCTTCAGAAAAGGACACAAAATTGCCAAGATACAGTAACACAAGAATATATTTTTACATTTGTAATAGTAGATACTGGTACTGTAGTAATATTTTTTCTTTACAAGCAGTTCAAAACATAGCACATGACCATGCAAGTAATTTTCTAAATTCATTCAAGCCTCTAACTACGGTTAAGATCCCAAATGAGCCTACTTGGTGAGGCTCATGCGGTTGCATGGTCAAGGAGTCAAATGTATGGAAACTTACCATGCAAGCAGAGAACCTATTTTCTTGGTTTGAATCATCAGCCCAGACATTCACCTCAGGTGCCTAGGCACCATCAGGTGTAGTACCCTCTCCCGCCCTCTAGGCAGGTGAGGCACCTTAAAAAAGGCGCTCGCCTATTTGCTGAAGCACTAGAGGCACTGGGGTAAGCGCCTCTTTCATTTCAGTCTTTCTTTATTTTTTCAATAAACACCCCATTAAAAAAGTCAAAGCTCATCAAACAGCCCATTAAAAAGTAACAAGAAAATAGTTATTAGAATATAAAAACCCTAAAGCTGGCTCAAGCCACATCCTCCAATATAAAAACCTTAGTGCCCTCCAGCAAACTGCCTTCTCCTGCAAAAAGCTTCACACAATAAGATAAGTCCACCAGGTTCTCAAATTCTAGATTGGTTGATATTGATAAGGAGGAAGCTACTTCAGAGGACACAGACAGCGAGGAGTATAAGTCTAGTGATGGACGAGATGACTATCTGAATGAAAAAGATGCTGTGATTGACATTGATGATGATTAGGGCCTTATATCTTACTAATTTTAAAATTTATATCTAAGTTTCATTGTCTAGGAAGTGGGTACTAAGAAGTATGAACTAACTTGACAATGTTTTTGCTTTATCTATTGAATGCATGACGTTTTTACATTTTTTCTTTTATAATGTCAGAGATAGAGAAATTCTAACTTTAAGATTTGTTTTTAGCTATGAATTTTTAGACAATTTCTTAAATTTATTTTGAATTTAGAAATTATAATTTTTAAAGGGCACCTCACTTCACTTATGCAAGAACCTTTTGTGGCACCGGGGACCTCAGGCGATAGAGGCCGTTAATGCCTTAAGGGCACCTTGCACCTTCTAAAACACCGGGAAGGATCAATTTCATGAGAAAAAATGGGGAAAAAAATCTACACCTCTATCATTAAGGTTTCTTAAAAAGTGAAAATTTTGAGAGATCAAATATCTCCCCCAATTATAAAAGTGTTTGATAGGAGCCGAATGAAATCTAGACGACTATAGACGAGAGAAAGTGATAAGCAGCAGAGAATCCTTAATCCAAGGATCCTCTCAAAAATAACACGGGAACCATTGCTCACTTTGAAAGACACGAGGAATGAAACTATGATACACTGTTGTCATGGGCGATAGAACCAAGAAAGCAGCAAGGCCATCAACATGCCCGAGGCACCAGGCACCAGGCACTTGGCCAAGTGAGGCAAGGTGTTAGGCCAAATTTTCAAACAAAATATATAATATTACCAATTTTTTTAAATTTTGACAGTACCCAAAAAACCCAGAATGCTAAGTCTAATATTGTTACAAGAAGGTCTTGAAACAGAATGCTAGCAAAGCATGAAGACAGAGTTGCATAAATTTGAAGAGGACAGAGTCAATAAAAAAAATAACAGAGCATGAAAGAGGATCATAAAGATGAAGACGACAGAGTTGAGAAAAAAAAAAAGAAAAAGAAAATGATGATGATGAATGAGAACATCAATAAAAAAATAGAGAGCACAACAAGGAAAAAAAAAGAGTCAACCATGAAAAAGAAGAGAAGAAAGTGAAGTGAACTAAATAAGAAGTCGATGAAGAAAAGAAAAAATTGGTAGTATAACACTTAAGAGAAGATGAAATCGAAGAAAAAAAAAATGGTGGTAGTTCTTTGAATTAAAAAATTACCTTTTTGTGGGTGGGCTTGGTAGTAGTCAAAAAATAGTTCTCTGAGAAAATAAAATAAAACAAAATTGGCAGCAGAAAATAGTTTTCCTCCTCCCTCATGCCCCCGTCTCAACTAAAAAAATGGCCAATAAATAAAACAACATAAAACAATTTTTTTCTACCAAAAAAGGCCTTCAATCAGGCTCCACGTAGATGAAGGCAACTGCCTCAGCCTTTTTGAGGTGCTCAGGCCTCGCTTCACCTCTCGTGAGGCGTCTAGGTGAGCGCCCAATCACAATTAAATTTCCAAAAACTACAATAAGAAAGTCTCGCTCCAATATTCGCATCCCATATATTTTGTCGGAGACCATACTTACCATTGATAACCATATGTTATCAGGAATTGGGTCCTAAGGAAAATCTCCAAAACCATTTGCGAAAATCCAACAACTATAAAGAGAAACTTGAGCATTGGTGTCCCATCTATTTTGTCGGAAACTAAACATACTCTTGATAACCTTATGTCATAAGGAATTGAATTCTAAGGGCATTTGCTTACCAGATGGGTACCACATTATCACACCCAAATCATCTCAGACTTAGGTTTTGAAACCTGACCCCGACTCTTTAGATGGATCTCTTTTACCACCATACTTTTCGACCAAAAGGAATCTCAAGTCAACTTGTCATTGTTATCCACTACCCCAACAGGAAACTTGAAGGGAATGAAAATGGAAAAGAGAGTAATAAGACCACCTAGGGTAAGAAAAGATCCCTTCCACCCTACCAAGCTTGTACTAATTCCACCAAAACAAAATCCCAACAATGGGCAGTCTCAGGATCCCAGGAACCTTAGAGAAGAGATAGGCTACTCCATCTATGCACAATTAACAATAGCAACCAAATGATCAAGAGTTTCAGCAGACAAGCTTATGCTGAGACGATCACCAGGCCATATCAATCTTAAACCCAAACATTTGCTCTAAGATGTTATGCAGGGAGCTCATATCTCTATAATTGTCACTATCACTTTTAAGAAAGAGAATAGTGTCATGCACAAACTCAAAATAGGAAACATAAACATCCTCACCTCCCACTCTAAGGCCAGAGAAAATGTTCACTCTAACCCCTCTATTAATCAGACATACTCAAAAGGGTCCATCACAGAGGTGAAAAGAAAAGAGAGAGAATCTCTCTGTCTTAGTTAAGAAGTCAAAAATCAACTATTAGGCTCTCTCTTGATGATGACAAAATAGTAACTAAATTTAGACAGCCTCTTATCCATCTATCTCTAAAGAATCTCAAAACCCTTGTTCTCCAACACATTATTTAAGAAACACCAACTAATGCTATCATAGACTTTTTTCAAAATCAAACTTCAGCACGACAACCCTAGCAAGGCTCTTAACATAATAGAAAACCTCTTTAGCAATTAGGGCTGCATAAAAAAATCTACTACCTCCTATAAAAGCACTATAGGTGCAATAGATGATACTATCAAGCACTGTATCCAACCTATAGCCTAAAACTTTAGCCTTAAATATAGAGCACATTGGCAGCAATCTTCAGACTTTGTTAAAAAGCCTACTAAAAGGGAATCTAATGCTCAAACTTTAGTTTGGCATATGCTAGATGATGAGTAGCTTATTTGGGAGTTTGAATAAGTCGTGTTGAGTTTTTACTTTATGTTAGAAAGTAGCTGAATTTTTATTTTATTTTATTATTTAAGTTAATTTCTATTTTTTTTATTTTAATTATTTAGTAAATTATTTATATTTAATCATTGTAGAGTTATTATTAGGACTATTTAGAAATTTCTAAATTTTTGTGTCAGTAATAGTTTCTATTTTTTTTAAACTAATTCTCTATTTAAAGACTTGTAACCTTATTATGAGTAATGAAAACTAAGATTATAAATTTATGTTTTGAGTTCTCTCATACTTTGGAAGGTGTGATGTTTCTTATCCTAACTGTGATACCTAAGGATCTACTAGTGTGATGCTAATAAACCTATTTTCTTTCTTCTCATCTATTGCTTTCTTTCTTTCAATTTAATTGCTGAATTTTTATTTATTTTCTGCAAACTTAGGAATCATTTCAAGAATAACAGTTCATTTAGATTAAAATTTCTATGAGTAAACCTAAATTCCCTACACCTAAAAATTTACCCTAATTTTCAAATCTAATCTCACCACGAATCTCCAGTAGACAGCTTTCTTCCTAAGGTGTCTTATGCCACTTAATTCGGTAAAAACTCATGTTGAGACTAATAAGTCTAAAACCCTTCACATTCAACAAATAGGATTTCAGAGGAATAAAGATATTAAAAGTAGAATTCATACTTTTACCTACCACTCCATTAATATAGAACTCATCAAAGACCTCATAAAAATTTTCCCAAATGATATCCCAAAAGTAATTGAAAATAAAATGGTGAAACCATTAGAATTCAAACTTTTACCTGCCACCACATTAATATAGAACTCATTGAGGCCACGAGAGAAACCAAGAAAAAAATCTTGTCCCACAATAAATTAGTAGGAACACTATTTTAGAATTGGGAGAAAATGGCACAACCCAATTTTCTAGCAAATTGGTTTGTTATGTTGACAAGATGTAACAAAGTATTAGTGGACAAAGCTTTGCATGGATGTCTAACCTACATCAAGTCATTAGTAATCATTTTGTTAAGAAGAACAATGCACACTAAAGCCTTAACCTTAGGGAAAATCTTTATCCTCCAAATGAGATTAGCTAGTGAAAAAGATTAGTTATTAAAGTTACAAGAGAAGATGGGCATAAAAAGCATTGTAAGAGAAAAAGACCCGATCAATTAAGAGTCCAAGTCCTTTAATTTGGAGAGTTGGACAGCTGAAAGATTCAACCAAAGATAAATGAGGTGGAAGCTCAAGAACCTCCCTATCATTAACACTACTGTTAAAATAAAAGTCCCAGGAGAAAAGAACATCCCTCCCTGTAGGCTTTGGATTTAGAAGGATTTAGAAGGATTTAGAAACAGGAGTTTTTTTTTTTTTTTTTTTTTTTTTTTGATAAAAAAAAAGTTGCATAAAGGGTTTCAAGAGGAAGCTACCCAAAAGGAAATTATAAGGCTAGAAACTCGATGCCAGTCAAAAAAAAAAAGCAACATCCAGATCTATAGAATTACTAAAAGCCCAAACAGAAAAGAGCTTTGAGCTGATTAAAGAGCTCTCTCTACACCCAAAGGCCCCACAATTTCATTCTCATCACAATAGCCAAAAAATAGACAAAGGAACTTAAGTCAAAAGATGTCTCCTTGCCTTATGCGTGGGCATATATGACCAAATCCAAACTTCATCTAATACACTTCCCGCCACCACCTAAGAACAGCAAAAAAAAAAATCCAAAACCATATTCCACAACTCCCTCACACACGGGCA
The DNA here is from genome assembly GCA_033439265.1 of Dillenia suffruticosa. NCBI lineage: Eukaryota > Viridiplantae > Streptophyta > Magnoliopsida > Dilleniales > Dilleniaceae > Dillenia > Dillenia suffruticosa. The sequence continues at coordinate 126,966 of JAVTVX010000035.1, forward strand.
AAGTAATAGAAGATGATGAATGGACTCAACCTGAGATTTGCACCAAAATATCTATTCACAGGAACCGGACTTGTCTTTTGCAAATTGTTCAAGGTAAACATACTCTCCCACACTGCCTTCAACCTGAAGAAAGAAAAATGAGAGTGGCCAACTACCCGACCTCCAGCCTGTAAAAGAGAGAAATAGGACTCCATAGTAAGCTGTCCTTCCTTCTGCCCCTTCCACCAAACTGAATCAGCCGCTAAAACATCCAATTTTTTATGTTGTAAAAAAGCCGGGAAAAAAAAAACACTCAAACACTCTAGATAACTCCCAATCATTTACATTACACAGAAAGGCAATACCCCAACTTAAAGACGCATCATCCAGCACATTGAAACAATCACCTACGACACCTTCCTTCAAAAGAACCAGCCTCTAGATTTTTATAGCCTAGTTAGTTGGCTATATTCTTAAAATATTTAATGTCAAAGATTTTTCCTGAATTGCCAAGTTTCCTTATTTGACAGGATTTGTTTGGTTGTTTAGTTTATTAGACTTGGAGAAAGGATAACTACATGCAATTAGAGAGTATAGAATTAAAATATTATTATAGGTAAAAAACTCTGGGGTTTGTGCAGGAGCACTTGGAAACTTCATAATTTTTTCTCTGATTGGTCTACAGCATTAAGAAAAATTTGTGAAATTTATAAGAAAATGTTCAAGTGATATTTGGATTTGGGACTGGGAATTCAGATGGGATCATTCCTTTTTCTTGTGCTATTTTATTTATTCTTTATTTGTGCTTGTTAATTTTCTTTACAGTTTGGTTTTAGTTACCAAGAATGGCCTCTTTAGCTATATTAAGGGAAAGAAAAGAAAAAATAAAATGGATACTGTGCTTAAAATGAACTCAGGGAGAGTACGTACTTGTCTTTACAAGCATCCACCCTAAGTAAATTACAAGGGAAGGCACATCTTCTCAGAAGTTCAAGAAAAAGCCTATAAGCCTGTGGTTGAGATTGTCGGTTATAAATCACCCTGCAATGTAAGAGTTACATAGAATAAGATTCATGAAAGATATGGGTAGAAGATCCAACCTTGCTCTAAAAAGGCTGAGTCGCATGACTGAGGGGTTGAGGCAGCAACAATATGTGACATGTACAGATCTAGCACTGTAGAAAAAAAAATTTAAAACAACACACTTGCGGAATTTATTCCAAATATAACACACCCATGTCGAGTTTTTAAGACTTGACATACACTATTCATGCATGTCGAGTCTTGAAAACTCAACACGTTTTTAAAAATAAGAATGTCGAGTCTTGAAGACTCGACATGCATCTACAACGTATGTCGAGTCTTGAGGACTCGACCTGCATTGAACATGTCCAGTCTTCAAGACTCGACATGTTCGTGACACAAACCCCCCGTCCCTTCTTTTTTTCTTCCTTCTTCTTCCCTTCTGCTTCTTCTCTACTCCGCCGCGGACGACTGCATTTTCTCCGACTGCGCGCACCATTTGTAGCATCTGAGCAGATCTGCAATCTCGGGGAAGTTCATTGAGCATGATCCACAGCATCTGAGGAGATCTACATTTTCTCACGATGATTGTACAAATAGTAGAGTAGATTGAGGTTTTCGACGGTATACTAGAAGGAGACGACAATATTGAAATTTATTTTTTGTAATATGTAAATTTTTTTTAATTAATGAAATTTCTTTTATTTATTTTTTCTGTTAATTATACTTTATTAAATTTATTTGTTTTTTTGGATTTCCTGATATGTTGTGATGTTTGGGCTGCGTTGTAAATCTGTTTCGAAGATTGATTGTGAAAAATATTTTAAAATTTGGAGTTTGTGAATTAGTTTGTTATGATATTTGGGCTGTATTGTACACGAATGTGGTTATTTTTCGAACATTGGTTGTGAAAAATACTTTGGAGTTTGGAGTTTGTAAATTGGGTTGTTGTGATATTTGGCCTGAGTTGTATACCAATTTGGTTCTGTTTTGAAGATTAGTTGTTTATACTTTGGAGTTTGGAATTTGTAAATTGAGTCAGAATAGAATGTGCAAAATGTAGTGGAAGGGGTTCTGGTTTCATGTCGAGTCTTGAAAACTGACATGCTCATTTTTTAAAACATGTCGAGTCTTTAAGACTGACATACATGAACAGTGCATGTCGAGTCTTGAAGACTCGACATGGGTGTTTTATATGGTGTATTGTTTTAAATTTTTTTTTCTATAGTGCTAGATTCGTACATGTCTCGCAACAATATCGCTCCATTGCATAGGAGTTGGGGGTGGGGGGTCACAAGAGCAGCCTCTCTCTCTCTCTCCCCAACCCAAATCCAGGGGAGCTTTGTACAGATTTGGCTCATTTTTGAAAAAAAATGTTTAAAATGACATTGATTGGGAAAAAATTCCAAAACTTACACACGTGTCGGGTTTTCAAAACGCGACATGTACTGTGTTATGTCAAGTCTTAAGACTCGACTTGCTCCCTCTCTCCCTCTCTCTCTCTTATCTCCCGCCCTGCACCCTCTCTTCCTCTCTTGCCCTGCACCCTCTCTCTCTACCTTCTGCCTCTCCTCTCTCTCTCTCTCCCTCCCTCCTTTGGATTCCCGCCTGCCTCTCCTCTCTCTCTCTCTCTCTCCCCCTCCCTTTGCCTCTCTCTCTCCCGCCCTCCCTCCCTCCCTCTCTCGCCCCGCATTGCCTTGCCAATCCAAAGGGGAGAGAGAGAGAGAGGAGAGGCAGGCGGGAGAGAGAGAGGGACAAACATGCATGTCGAGTTTTCAAAACCTGAGTCTTCAAGACCCGGTAGTGTCACTTTTGGAATTTTTTCCCAATCAAGATTGTTTTAAAAATTTTTTTCAAAAATGGGGCCAAATCTGTACAAAGCTCGACAACCCACGATACGGAAGGTGAGAACCGCCTAATGATTGTCTGAATATGCTATACCGAATGGACGAAAAAGAGCAAAAGAAGCAAGAAGGGACAAACCTGGAAGAAAGCAGAGAAAGGAGATGAAGAGGAGACAGAAGGCGGATGGAGAGGGCGTAATGGAGGAACTTCCAGAGAGAGGGATGGTTATTGTCGAAGCAGAGATGGTCCACCAGTAGCTCTCCCAAGTCGGCAGCGTCCAAAGCACCGGTGCCACTAACAATCTCGGCAGCCCAGACCGTTGGGGATTCATTTCTCTCTTGGCACCATTTTACTTTCTTCAGGACTCTTTCCTCGAACCCTAACTGCTCCATTCTATTAATTTCCACAAGGAAGAGAGAGAGAGAGAGAGAGAGAGAGAGGGTCACTTCGGCACCCACCCGCCGGGTATTTGCGAAAGAAACGGGAGAAGAGCCTCAATCACTCGCTCACCCACTCATTTCCTTCGGAATCAAATACCACCCCATGGCAACCGGAGAGAGAGAGAGAACAGAAGGCTCCCACGACTCGATATCAATAGGATAGGAAGTGCAACAAAGGCAGGAGGAGTCTATGGATGAATTGGTTTTCTACTGTCTTGGCTCTGCTCAGGTGGGCGGGTCCAGGCCGTAGGGTCTCCTTGGCTGAAATTTTATCTAAAATTTGGATTGCAACTACTTCTGTGGAAGTCCATGGGAGTTGGATCGGTAGGTATGGTTAGGGAGACCAATGGTTTACTCGGGTCGGGAACTAATTATTTTTGGTAGGTAAGTATCAAAATAACATAATTCTTGTACAGTAATACGTGCGAATGTGCTGTTATTATGAGATTTATATATGTCGTACATGAAAGAACATGCCAAGTGCAGAATCTTCTAAGGACTTTCAATTATTGTGAGGAGGCTCTCTCTTTATCTTTTGTTCAGAGAATTCTCACAATCCAAATTGCAACCATAGCCCCCACCTACCATTAAACGGCATGTGCATCTGCACATTGACAACTTAGCATCACCGTTTCACCATCAATTTCACCTAACCAAACACAACATCCACTCCCCCCTCCCCCCCGGGCCGCCCCAAAAAAAGAGATATATATAAAGCTATTGCAGATCGATTAATTCTTTTTAATTGAAAATAGTTTTACTATAACACAGTAATGAAAACATGGCATTCTTTCTACCCTAAAAAAAAAAGAAGAGAAAACATGGCATTCTGTAACTTCCCGTCCCTCCCAAAAAAAATACTGTTAGTTAATGAAAACACATTATAACATATAATGTATAATTATATATATTTAATTGATTTAAATATCAATATAATAACAATAACAATTTGAGTTTTAATTTTAATAATTTGAGATCGACTAATTTAAAAATCAATACTTCTAAAATTAAAAAATCGCATCCACCTCTCTCTCTCCACTATTGTACTTTTCTATTTCTAATACCCTCTCTTCCTCTCACCTTTTTAATACCTTTAATCTCTATTAAACACTAAAATTTTAAATACTAACAATATTTAGAATCTAGGATAAAAATATATGCACATGCATAGCACACTCTTCAATCTTTAGTACTATTAACAATCTTTAGTTCTATTAACAAAGGAAAGAGAAGTTTAATGATTTTGACAGTTACAAGTATTTTATTTTTATAGCGAATTCAAATATTATTATTTTAAAAATATGAAAATACTTTTGAATTGTTGAAATCTATTCTCATAATCATTCAAAACCTATTAAATAATATAATTAGCTGATAATAAAATTCCACTCGATAAAAAAGAAAAAAGACAAAGAGATTGTCAATGGAAATCTCTCACTTAGATTGAGAAAAGGAAGATTAAGCAAAGAGAAGTTTAATGATTTTGACAAGTGCATATATTTTATTTTTATAATGAGTTCAAATATTATTATTTTAAAAAATATAAAATATTTTTGAATTGCTGAAATCTATTTTCATAACCATTCAAAATCTATTAAATAATATAATTAATTGATAATAAAATTCCACTCAATAGAAAAGAAGAGAGAAAGAGAGATTGTCAATGGAAATCTTTCACTTAGATTGAGAAGAGAAAGATTAAGAAAAGAAAAGTTTAATGATTTTGACAGATGCATGTATTTTATTTTGATAGTGAGTTCAAATATTATTATTTTAAAAATTTTTAAATATTTTTGAATTGTTGAAATCTATTCTTGCAATCATTCAAAGCCTATTAAATAATATAATTAGTTGATAATGAAATTCCACCGCAGAGAAAGAGAGAGATTGTTCACGAAAATCTCTCACTCTGGATTGAGAAGAGAAAGATTGGAAAGGAGGGGGGGACCCACGTGACGTAGAGATATGAAATTAAAAAATGCGTAGTTGAATTTTCAATAATATATATTATTTCAAAAATTTTCTTCTTTACTTCATTTTCTCCCTCACTCATTTTTTTTTTTTTAAATCTTTGTCTCTAACGAGTGTTTGCTCCATATTGAGTCTTCAACGCTCTCTCTATTTTTTTTTTCTTTATATATATATACAAAAGTTTTGATTGAATTCAAATCTATATGCATGGGCGACGTAGTTGGGAAATTGAAATGAGGGGGGGGGGTCATCTTTTGGAGTGTCTTGGCCAACTTGCAACCAACCAATGTATAATAATAAATTTAACTTAGAAGTTTGAATTTAGATGACAACTTAAGTACAAGTAAAGATTTGTCCACAATTTAAGAGCAAGTAAAAGCTAAAAAAAAAAAACTTGGTTAAGCAAAAACGTTTTTCTGCTCAAGCAACATCAACCGAATGAACAAACTCAAGAGTGTAAAGGAAAGAAGTAGAATTTTTGGAGTTTAAAAAGCCCGTTGGTTCTTGCCTCCATGTCGCGTGGGATGCCAAGATACGCGTAGTAAAAGTCTTGCACGCAACTGAAAATATATATACATATATATATATATATATATATAATCAAACCTTTATAAATCTTGAATTAATGTAGTTAAATAATGTTGTATAAAACAAATGAATTAAATATATATGTGGGAGGTATTTATCAAAATATGTTTATGTAAACTATCACTTGAGTATTTAATTCCCTTATACAAAACTCATAGGTTTCATCTAATAGTATTCATCATCATTAAATGCGAGATTTTATGAGTGTGCAAGCTGTGGAACTGATGGGGTTAGGGCACACCACGCCAGTTAATTTAGAGCAACTAGCTACAAGGAACATGGCAAGTGGGAAATACGAAAACCAGCACCCATATTAACATTTGGGCACCTCAAATTTTGATTCGGTAGTAATTTTAATATTGAAAATTATTAATATAATAATAACTTTAGGTTTTATGAAAATTTAAAATTTTTCTTATGAAATTTTATATTTTTATAGAATACTTGTGACTTTATTAATTAAAAATAAATCTTGATAATTCAAAATAGAAACAGTATAGATCAAGGAATTTTGAATTTAGTGATATAAAAAATTTGTCTCTTGAACCAAGACTTTGATGTTTTGATTTTGAACTCTTATCACTTCCCAACGGCATCGCACTCTTCTACGACAAAAAGATTAAAATAAAATAAAAAACAAAACATGTATCAAACAATATATCCGGTGTAATACTCGCAGAATATGTATTTTTACTCTACATATGATGTATCTATTTTTTAAATTCCATATTTTCTTGGACACTTTTATGTAATACTTGACTGTAACAATATTATGATTCAATAGTCAAGTAATCATATGTATAATTTATTTAAATATTATTTAATTATACAATATTGAATCAAGAAAACCACAATTCTTATACCTTCTAATTATATCTAAATAACACCCCACTCTTAAATATTTAAATTTCTAATCACCAAACTACACTTATTTAAAATAACAAAATATACAATAACAGTAGAATTTATTCACGGTAAATATATATATATATATACATACATATATATATATATATATTATTCTTTTTAATTTTAAAGTTGTAATCTCATATTCTAACTTTTGGAAAATTTTTATGTTATTGTATCCGTTTCCGTGCTTCTTTGAAACTACATTTGAGGCCTTCAAAACTGGGAAGAAGGAAAGATATATATATACATATATTTTTACATAAAAATAAAATTAATAAGAATTTAAAAATAAAAGAAAATAAAATTCCAGAATCTTATATCCTAGTTTTAAAAGTTTGCCCTATTGTCGTATTCACGATACCATATCCGTATTCATGCTCCCTGCAATGAGGTAAACTTCACTGAAAAAGAGGACTTAAGATGCCCAAAACTTGATTGAAACTTATCTCCTCTGGTCGGATTTTCGCCCGGAGGGGTGGTATTGGTCATCGTTGTAGCCTTGTCGGTGTTAACTTGGTTTCACTTCATCTGCACTTCTGTTGACTGGTTCAAAGCCTTCATTATCTATTCACTTTCCGATCTCCTTGCTTTCACTTGAAACTTTTCAGTGATTTGTTCACTTGGGGACGAAATCATTTCAAAATACCTTTCGTGTGGTGTACTAGAGTACAAAACCTGGATATAATTAAAAAAAAAAAAAGCTAAAAAAATGTGGGTGGCGGCTAAGGATTTCATGCACCCTGACCCCCCCAACTCCTTAACACCACTTAAAATAGAAAGCAAGGTGTAGAGGGGATGCGTATATTGTGGGGTGGGGCGTAGTGGTTTCTTGAGATTCAAACCCGAATAGAGAGCAGGCTGTTGGGTGTGTGTTTTGCAATTTACGATTTAGCATCCTCACTTGGTCTCTCTCTCTCCCATTACGTGCTGCATTAATTCTTCCCATTTTCAGAAGAATCGAAACAAAACACTTTCGGAAAAAATAGATTAAAAAATGGACGTAGAATCATCGGCAGCAAATGGGAAAGAGAAATCAAACAGAACTGCACCTGCAGGGGGTGGAAGTGGAAGGAATAAAAAGAGAATGGTCTGGTTGCCGTGGGTGGTGATCCTTTTGATGGTGATACTGTTGGGTCTGATTCTAGGGCTTACCGTTTTCAAGCCCATGAAGCCCGTGACAACCGTGAATTCCGTGTCAGTGCACGACTACCAGGTCTCCCTCGACAGGGCCCGCTTCAGGCTTAGCATCAACGTCACCCTGGATGCCCATCTGACACTGAAGAACCCCAACAAGGTAGGCTTCACGTACGGCAACTCCACGGCCTTCCTCAACTACAGAGGGGACGTGGTCGGGGAGGCCCCATTTCCCCATGGGAAGATCCCGGCGGGTGGGACCGCCCCCATGAACATATCCCTGTCCATTGGAGCGGATCGCCTCCTCTCCAATTCCACCTTCTACTCCGACGTCGTCTCAGGTTCCCTTCCTCTCTCCACCTACACACGCATCTCCGGCGAGGTCTCCATCCTGGGCATCACCATTCCCATGGTTTCCTACACCACCTGCGACCTCACCCTTGGCGTCTCCACTCGAACCATCTCCGACTATCACTGTACATACAAGACTAAGTTGTAGTCCTCTTTTGATTCCCCACCCCCCAAAAGAATTCCTACTCTACGCTTACACAGATGGCCCGGTAGTTTTGGTTTTGATGATCGAGGGTGCTGGCTGGGATTCTGCTCTACCTGGGAGGAGGTCTTACTAACATCTTCGGCATTTAGGCGCACTCTTCTTTTGGTGATTACGTGAAATTGTTCTCACTTTATTCTTTTTCACATTTTCTACTTTTCCTAGTCTTTTAATTTAATTTTATTTTATTGTGCATTTGATTTACGTTGTACTCTATTATCATAGTTAGAATTGGCAATTGACAAATGCATCATCCTAAGCCCCCCTCCCCCAGCAAACCCAACAGGTATTTCTGGTTTTGAATCGATCAATTTTACCTTTTAAAAAAATCCGAAATTCATATCTTTAAACACAAAACAAGAAAGAAAGAATGACTTCATATTACAAGGCCCCTATGAATCTTATATTTAGCAAAATATTAATTGTCATCCGGTTGCTCCAGGTAGGCATTTGGACCGAGACCAACAGTAAATCTTTATAAATCCATTTTGAAAGTCAATGATTGTTACGCCCAAAATCGGGATCATAAACAGCCGTCCGTTGTCTCTGAATACCGACTGTATTTTTTATAAAAAATCAGGCAAAATTTTCTCATAAATTAGAAGTTTCCCGTGTACAATTAAACCTGTATATTCAAAATTAACCTGTAATTTAAACAAATAGCTATCCCGGCCTCTCCAAAATCAACAAATTCCACCCCAAACATCTAGGATAACGCAAGATTATAAAATTTCCAACAATTTTAGTCACAAACCTCTACTGTCATGCCCAACTAGAGTATGAGCAACTGCAACACCGAGCGGATCTAATTTTATACAATGTATAACACATTTTCCAAGTAAAAAGTTTAAAAACTTACAATGCCTCAATGCGAGTAAAATGAACCAAAACAAGAATTATGCACACAACTGTTCATAAGTTATACAGTCATCCCATAATACTCGCATGGTCGAAATAAAATAAATATTTCATATTTCTATTTAAAGTAAATCTCACCGTCGTGAATACCAAATCCGCCCTATAACCTGTAACATCGATCTGTCACAATAAACTTGTCTTAGGAGATAAAAGAGAATGGTGAGTATCATGGAAAGATATCCACTGAATGAGGGGGATAATATCAAGCATAAATAATATAAGTGAACCATTGGAATGTCAAATAACATTATTCGAAACAAAATTTACATTTCACAGCAAAACATGATATGTTTAGTAATTTGAAATCATTTGAGGTCAACCGTGACCAAGAACAGACGCATCGGGGGTTTTATTATGCATACACTTTAAAACGCTCTCTACTCCAACTTTGGCCATGAGTTCGCTGGGGCTAACTCATCGTCGTGTATAGAACCCCAGCCGGTGCTAAACTATGACGTCACACACGTCCTCCCCCTACGTGGGTTCAATCAACCGCGTCTATAACTCTTAAAATAAATGACGTTTGCGAATATCTCCTGCAAAAGCGTATCCGGACAACCTGTGCCTCTACAAACGCCGTTTGTAGCTACCAAATCATCAATATTATCATCATAGTATCATAAGGGCATAACGTCCCACAAGTAAAATCATATCATCGCATAATTAGTGGGCATCCGACTCATATAGTTCATCAAAACATTTCAAATTTGCGTGCCAATACGTTTTATCAAATCATTTCAAAATAGCATATCAATACAACGGTGAAAAGATTTTCAAATAATGACACAATTATTGTTTTATTTCAAATCATGAATGCATAGTTATCGTAAACATAATTCAAAATACTCCAATAATCACAAAACAGATTTGAAATTTAATATCATACGTCAAATCAATACGTATCAAAAGTATGTTTTATCGAAAACACGACAAAAAACACGTTTTACTATTTTATGCAAAAAATTAGGTTCTCACTCAGATATCTAGGGAGGGTGGTCACTCCCTATTTTTCAAATCAATCCAATTGATTTCTCGAGTCTCTAAAAGAGAAAACTAATCAAATCATCAAATTTTATATCAAATAAAATCCTAATAAAAGATTTTCGATTTTTTTCTTTCCAATTTAAGATAACCTTAATTTACACAATCATTTCTAAATTCTCGTTTTATCAAATTTCGAATCATTTGGTTCACCAATGATCAAATTTCTAATATTTCTTATTTTCTCTAATTTTCCTCGAATTTAACATATTTCCGAATATGTATATAATTTATGATTTTAAATTCAATTTAAAATCAACAAAATTTATTCAAACTTTGAAGTGAGTGCGTTTCTCTCACCTAGAGTTACTCAGGTTTCAGATCTAGCTGTCATTCACCTATCGGATTGGTCTAAAACCTGTAATATTTCTAAATTTGAAATATATTAGCAACAACTAAATTTTCAACACCAAACCCTAAAACTTTAACCAAATTATAGTCATTACCTGCAGTAAAGATGCAGGTGAGCTCTCGAAAGGGAAAGCCAGTTGCGGGCTCACGGGCCGTCACGGGCTCACGGGCCGTCACGGGCTCGCGGGCCTGTGGGCTGGTGGGCTAGCGGGCTCGCCCGCTGGTGGGCTCGTGGGCTCTCAACTCGGCTTGCTGGCCGCAGCGGGTTTTGTGGGCAGTAATGTGCTCGTGGGTCAGCAGGGTCGCGTTGGAGCGCGTTGTGCTAGGGCAGTGGGTCGCACTGGAGCGCGCTGGCGCTCGTGCTGGGATTGCGCTGGCTCGCGCAGGTGTCGCGCGTGCTCGCGCAGGGGTCGCGCGTTGGCTCTTACTGGGGTCGCGCTGGTTCGTGCCAGTTCGCGCTGGGTCCTGCAGCCCGTGCGCAGGCGCGTGGTCGTAAGCAGGCGTGGTCTCGGGCAGGCGCGCGCTCGCGTTGTGGAGCGCTTGCAGCAAATTGCGTTCGGCTGGGCTCGCATAGCTCGCGGGAGATCGCATTGCATAGAGGAGGAAGGCTCTCGTGGGAAGGTGTTGCAGCGGCGGTTGGGTACGGTGGCGATGTTGGCGAGCGGCGGTGCTGGCGGCTGCGGGAGAGGAAGGGATGAAGATCGAGAGAGAGAGAGAGGAAGAGAGAGAGAGAAAGAGAGAGAGAGAGAGAAAGAGAAGGGAAAGAAGAGATTAGGGCTTTTTAGCCCTAATCCAATTTAGGATTTTTTTTTTCGGTATTACATTTTCTAAACCCTTAAAATCAAGTTTCGTTTTAAAAACTAAAAGAGGACTAAACTGCAAATAAATGCGGGTACTGTCTCCTCATAGCCTTCTCGGACTCCGAGATCTCTTCCTCGACTTGATCACTCATTCGCAAAACTTTAACTAATGAAATTTCCTTATTCCGCAGCTTTATGACCTATCGATCTAGAATAACCACGGGCTGAACTAGAAGACTAAGGTCTTCTCGTAACTCAAGAGGTGGAGGCTCAAGTACATGAGAATAATCGGCCAAATATTTCCTAAGTACTGAGATATGGAATACGTCCTGAAAACGGGATAGTTCATTTGGCACCTCCAATCTATATGCCACACTCCCGACCCTTTGAATGATACGGAAGGGTCCAATATATCTGGAGCTCAATTTGCCAAATTGCCTGAACCGTATAACTCATTTCCAAAGAGATATCCTCAAAAAAACCATATCTCCCATAGCAAACTCAATGCTGCTGAGACGTTGCTCTCCGACCTCATCCCAACATATATTAGGGTGCGGCACTTCCCGCCATACAGTGCCTCATACGGGATGATATACCATACTGAAAGGTGCCGATCCCAACTACCATGAAAATCAATGACACATGCCCGAAGCATATTCTCGAGAGTCTGAATAGTCTTCTCAGACTGGCCATCCGTCTGAGGATGATATACCATACTGAAATTTAATCTAGTACCCAATGCCTCCTGCAACTTAGGTCAAAACCTAGATGTGAACCTAGGGTCTCTATTTGAAACAATCGACATGGGCACCCCGTGAAGCTGAACTATGGTATCAATGTAGAGACGTGCCAATGCCTTTAAGGAATAGTAACCGCAGATATGGATAAAATGTGCAGATTTGGTGAGTCGATCGACAATCACCCAAATCGCATCATGTCGTGTATAAGTCCGCAGCAACCCCATCACAAAGTCTATAGAAATATATGTACCATTTCCACTTACGAATGAGAAGAAGCTGTAGTGTGCTCGCTGGATGCTGATACTCGGCCTTCACCTGCTGACATACTAAGCATCGTGCCACAAACTCTGCTATATCCCTCTCCATGCCTAACCACCAATAGCTACCTCTAATGGTCCGGTACATTTTCGTATCCCCAGGATGCATAACATATGCAGACGAATGTGCTTCCTTAAGGATAGCATGCCGAAGATCATTATTGGCCGGGACACACACTTTGTTTCTAAATACCACAAGTCTATCGTCACGGACTCTAAAGTCTCCGCCCTTAGCTCGGTGGACTCTATACGCAATACCCTGAAACTCATCATCCGTACTCTGAAGCTCCCTTATACGGTCAAACTGACTCCTAAGGCTCGTAGTTCCACTAAACAAGAAAGGTAGGCTTTCTCTGTCGACTATGAAGATGATGCTGATTTCCGACTCAAGACATTTGGTACAACATTTGTCTTGCCCGGATGATAGTCAATAATGAGATCATAATTTTTGAAAAGTTCTAACCATCTCTTTTGTCTCAAATTCAGCTCCTTTTGGATAAATAGATATTTCAAACTCCTGTGATCTGTAAATACCTTACAGGTCACCCCATAAAAATAATGCTACCATATCTTTAATACGAAGATTATGGCTGCCAACTCCAAATCATGTGTCGGGTAATTAACCTCGTGTTTCTTTAACTGTCGTGAGGCATATGCAATAATCCGACCATTCTGCATCAGAACACAACCCAATCCCTGTCAGCTAACATCACTGTACACTGTATACACCCAACTACTAGTGGGAAGGGTTAAAATAGGAGCAGATGTCAACCATTGTTTGAGTTCTTGGAAGCTTACGTCACAACGGTCATCCCAAACAAATTGACCCCCTTCTGGGTCAATTTAGATAATGGAGCAGATATTCGGGAGAATCCTTCTATAAATCTATAATAATACCCGACCAAACCGAGAAAATTACGAATCTCGGTAATTGTTTGTGGCTGCTCCCACTTCATTATAGTCTCAACCTTCCGCGGATCAATATAAATACTTTCTGCGGAAACAATGTGCCCTAAAAATCCAATTTGTTTAAACCTAAACTCACATTTCGAGAATTTGGTATATAGCTGCTTCTCACGGAATATCTGCAATACCACCCGAAGGTGTTTAACATGATTTTCATCACTCTGTGAATATATCAAGATATAATCGATAAATACGATAACGAACCGATCCAAGCAGTTGTCAAAAACTCGATTTATCAAATCTATGAAATCAGATGGGGCATTAGTCAGCCCAAACGACATGATTACAAAACTCGTAATGGCCGTATCGGATGCGAAAAGCTGTCTTGGATATATTTTTTGCCCGAATTCTCAACTAATGATAACCCGAACGAAGATCAATCTTAGAGAAAACCCTGGCTCCCTACAGCTAATCGAACAAATCATTTATATGTGGTAGGGGATATCTGTTTTTTATGGTGGCTTTGTTCAATTGTTTGTAATCCACACAAAACCGAAATGTACCATCCTTTTGCTTTACAAACAGCACCGGAGCGCCCCAATGTGAGGTGCTCGGGCGAATAAACCCCTTGTCCAAGAGTTCTTGTAATTGAGTCTTTAGCTCTCTTACTTCAGCAAGCGCCATTTTGTATGACAAAATAAAAATATGATTGGTCCCCGATACTAGATAAATCTAGAAATCGAACTCTCGAATTGGTAGTAATCCGGAAAGTTTCTCGAGAAACACATATGGAAACTCCTGCACCACAGGGATATCTTTAAGTCTCAGTATCTCAACGGTGGTGTCGACAATATAAGTCAGATAACCCACGCAACCATGGCATATCAAGCATCTGGCCTTCATAACTGAGATAATACTGCGGGACAATACTCGTTTCTTGCCCCAGAATACTAACGGTGGTTGCCCGGATCTCCTAAACTCAACCTCATTCGTGAAACAATCCACGGAAGCTTGGTGTAAACTCAGCAAATCCATCCCTAAGATGGCATCGAAATCCGTGATATGGAGCAAAATTAGATCTGCCTCTAATACTGTCTCCCCAATACCAACCTCACAGTCCCTGTACACTGTATCTCGAATTATATGCTTGTCAAGAGGAGTGACTCCCATAATCTCTTCATCAAGTGGTGAGAGAGATCTATTAGAATGGCGAGCGAACGTGTCGCTCACATAAGGAAAAATTTGACCCGGTATCTATAAGAATACGAGCATTGATACTGAATATTCGCATGGTACCTAAAAGTAAGAAAAAGATCAACAAAATTTAAAATGTGAAAAAAAAGTGAACGAATATATATATATTTATATTTATATATATATATATATATATATATATCAAAATAGTTAAGTTTTGAAAAGTTTAACTAGTCAAAACTGTACATCGATATCATAATATACAAAAAAAAAGTCATACAAAAAGTACAACAAAAGTACTACATTGAGGGGTCTGCGAGAGGATTACCCGTAATAATATCAGGGTTTGTCTGTACGTCCTCTTGTGTCATCGCAAACACACGAGCCTGGGCACTAAGCTGTTGTCGGACGATCTTGGCACTGTATTACTCCCGGCTGCAGTTCGGGGAGTGATAAGAGCTGAGTGCGCAGGTGCCCCCTGCTGACCTATGCCAAACGTACCAGTACGACTCTGTTAAATCAATCCTCCTCGACCTAAATCGGGATAAACACTCTTAACGTGATCTTGCTTCCCATACTGGAAGCAAGTAATTGGTACCCTCATGCCCCAAAGGCATGGTGGCTACTGCATTTACAACAAAAAGCGGTCTCTGTGTAGTAGACTGTGTAGAGACACTAGGAGCTGGTACCCCAAAACCTTGTGGTCGAGGTCCCTATCCTAGTATTGCTGGTCTGAAGCTAAAATAACCTCCGAAATATCCAAAACATTTACCCCTCTTCGAAGACTGTCCACCCTGTGACTCAGTTTTCCCAATGACTCTCCCTCTGTCTAGCCTCAGCTCGGACGATTTCCTCCGCCTGTAGTGGGGGTGGTGGCATCCGTACCCTATATATAATGTACCACTCTTGCCACTGCCTCAAGGTATTGAGTGGTGGTAGAGAAATCTTAGCTGCAATAGCCGGTGGAGGTGCTGGGGATGGCGCTGGTGAGCGTGCTCGAGTCGAGGAAGCATCCTCTGGCACTCGTGGAGCCTCGGGTGCCTTAGGTGCATCAGGCACTGAAAGACCCTCAAGTTAGACGAATCTAGCACCTCTCCAACCACATCTAAGTTACATAATTCTGCGAAAAGAATACATTGTTATTAGATAGAAATCAAGAATTAGGGTTAGTTGATCCGTAACTAACCCCCTAAAAAAATGAACTATAATTCAAAGTATTTGAATGCGAAATAACGGGTTTGATGCGTTATTTATCCAACTCCATAACCTAGAAGAACTTATATGCCTATGGCCAAGTATGAAACTTTAAATGACTGTATGAAACTCTCTAATACATTGAGAACTTTTCATATACTTGGAAAGACTTTTACTACTATGTTTTCTCTAAACTAGACGCTCTGATACCAATAGAATTGTCATGCCCCAAACCGGGATCGTGAACAACCGCTTGTTGTCCTTAGATGTCGGTTATATTTTTTACAGAAAATCGGGCAAAACCTCCCCATAAATCAGAGGTTTCTCATATACAATTAAACATGTATATTCAAAATCAACCTGTAATTTAAACAAATGGTCATCTTGCCCTCTCCAAAATCAACAAATTCCATCACAAACATCCAGGACAACGCAAGGCTATAAAATTTTCAACAATCCTAACCACAGACCTCTAATATCATGCCCAAATAGAGCATGAGTATCCGCTACACTGAGCGGACCTAATTTTATACAATGTATAACACATTTCTCAAGTAGAAAGTTTAAAACGCTTACAGATGCTTCAATGTGAGTAAAATGAACCAAAACAAGAGTTATGCACACAACTACTCATAAGTTATATAGTCATCCAATAATATATACGGCCAACTACGGACCTAAATGTCAAGATCTCGCAGTGTCAAAATAAAATAAAGATTTCATATTTTTATTTGAAGTAAATCTCACCGTTGTAATACCAAATCCGCGCTAAAGCCTGTAACGTCGCTCTATCACAATAAATCTGTCTTAGGAGGGAAAATAGAGGGGTGAGTATCATGGAAAGATATCCAGTGAGTGAGGGGGTAATATCAAGTATAAATAGTATGGGTGAATCATTGGAGTGTCAAATAATATTATTCGAAATAAAATTTACATTTCGCATCAAAACATGATATGTTTAGCAATTTGAAATCATTTATCAATCACACGATAACAAGCATGTATGCATCCATGTAAAATCAAGTAATATCAGAGCGAGCCAAAAATGGTCTTGGCAAAGATCAACCGTGACCAAGAATACGCGCATCGGGGGTTTTATTATGCATAGATTTTAAAACACTCTCTACCCCGACATTGGCCATGAGTTTGTTGGGGCTAACTCATCGTCGTGTATAGGATCCCGTTCGGTGCTAGACGGTGGCATCACACACATCCTCCCCCGACGTGGGTTCAACCGGCCATGCCTATAGCTTTTAGAATAAATGACATTTGCGGATATCTCCTGTAGAAGTGTATCTGGGCAACCTGTGCCTCTACAGACACCCTTCGTAACTACGGAATTATCAATTTCATCATCATAGTATCACAAGAGCACAACGTCCCAGGGCACGTCCCACAAGTAAAATCATATCATCGCATAATTAGTGGGCATCCGACCCATATAGTTCATCAAAACATTTCAAGTCTGCATACCAATACGTTTTATCAAATCATTTCAAAACAGCATATCAATGCAATGGTAGAAAAGGAAATTATCAATTTTCAAGTAATGACACAATTTTTTTTTCATTTCAAACCATGAATGCATAGTTATCGTAAACATAATTCAAGACACTCCAATAATCACAAAACAGATTTGAAATTTAATATCATACGTCAAATCAATGGATATCAAAAACATGTTTTATCGAAAACATGGCAGAAAACACGTTTTACTATTTTATGCAAGAGATTGGGGTCTCACTCACATATTTAGGGAGAGTGGTCACTTCCTATTTTTCAAATCAATTCAATTGACTTCTCTAGTCTCCAAAAGACAAATCTAATCAAATTATCAAATTTTATATCAAATAAAATCCTAATAAGAGATTTTCGATTTTTTTCTTTCCAATTTAATATAACCTTAATTTACACAATCATTTTTAAATTCTCGTTTCATCAAATTTCGAATCATTTGACTCACAAATGATCAAATTTTCAATATTTCTCATTTTCTCTAATTTTCCTCGAATTTAACACATTTTCGAATAGGTGTATAACTTCCGATTTTAAATTCAATATAAAATCAACAAAATTTATTCAAACTTTGAAGTGAGTGCGTTTCTTTCACCTAGGGTTCCTTGAATTTCAGATATAACTGTCGTTTGCCCGTCGTATTGGTCTAAAACTTGTAATATTTCCAAATTTGAAATATATTAGCAACAACTAAATTTCTAACACCAAACCCTAGAACTTCAACCAAATCATAGTCATTACTTGCAGTGAAGATGCAGGTGAGCTCTCGAAGGGGAAAGCCGATTGCGGGCTCGTGGGCCATGGGCTCGTGGGCCGGTGGGCTGGCGGGCTAGCGGGCTGGCTTGCTGGTGGGCTCGCAGGCTCTCAGCCCGGCTTGCTGGCCGCAACAGGCTTCGCGGGCCGTAGTGGGCTCGCGGGTCAGCAGTGGGTCATGCTGGAGCGCGCTGGCTCGCACAGTGGTCGCGCGCCTGCTCGTGCAGGGGTTGCGCGCTGGCTCGTCTAGGGTCGCGTGCTGTCTCGCGCTGGGGTCGCGTGCTAGCTCGCGCTGGGGTCCCACAACTCATGCGCAGGTGTGGTTCCGAGCAGGCTCGCGCTCGCGCTGTGGAGCGCTGGCAATAGATCGCGCTCGGCTGGGCTTGCGCAGCTCGCGGGAGATCGCGCTACGCAAAGGAGGAAGGCGCTCGCAGGAAGGTGTTGCAGCGGCGGCCGGGTGTGATGGCAATGGTGGCGAGCGGCAGTGCTGGCGGCGGTGATTGGGCGCGGCTGCGGGAGAGGAAGGGACAAAGAGAGAGAGAGAGAGAGGGGGGGAAAGAAGAGATTAGAGCTTTTTAGCTCTAATCCAATTTGAGATTTTTTTTTTCCGATGTTACAATGATTTTTTTAGTTTAGCTATTTATTATGGGAGTTTTGAAGATCCTGAAGTAGAGGAGTTAAGGTCAATGATCGAAGAAGGGTATGATTTAAGAAATGACTATTTCCCAATAGCGTTTCTGCACTTCTATGTTGTGAGGAAAAGGCGCTGGAGAGTCAAATGGCGATAGAAATGACTTCCTCAGTGTTCTGTCTTTGCCAAAGGAGGATAAGTTAAAAGTGATTCGGACATTGTAGCTGTCTTCTAGGCAATTATTCACTCTCTCAAAGGCACGCACATGCAATCCAATTACGTATAGCGTGTCATAATAAAGAGCTTAGTAGGACCAATTATGCAAATCCCACTCTGTTTCCTGCTCCATCTTTTCCTACTAGATTCTGGTATTCGATAATATTAAGGGCGCCAGTGCTGGATATTTTATTATACATCCTTGTTTTATGCACACGATTCATGTTTCAACACCAGCCTTGTGAGTTTTGGCCTTACCTAACTACTATTGACCATGACATTCTACAGTGTGCCTTTTTAACTAATGCGGCAGAATAAGCCTAGTAATTCTGATCCTGAGGGCTCATAATCACCAGAAAAATATTGGCACACGTCATGTATTGTTTCACTTTAGAGATAGGTGCGCATGCTCTGGGATTGTGTAATACCCAATTAACAAAAAAAAAAAAAAAAAAAAAAAAAAACAAAATTAGGGCTTAAAGCCCAATTTTCTCTCTCTCTTTCCCCCTCTCTTCTCTCTTCTTGTCTCCCTTTTTCTTCTCTCTTTTTCCCTTCTCCCCGCCGCCGTGTCTCTTCCCCTCCCGCTGCCATCCTCCGCCGCGAGCGACCGCCCGAATCAGCCGCACGATCTTCCTCCCACGAGTGCGCCGTGGCCGTCGCTGCTCCAACCCTCTGCGAGCGCGCAACTGCAGCGCGATCTCCAGTCCTCAGCGAGCGCGAGCACAGCCGCGCGATCATCTCCGCGCGAGCGCTAGCACCACCGCGCAGTCTTCCGCGTGAGCGCGCGAGCGCTGCAGCGCGACCCAGCCTAAGCGCGAGCAGCGCTCGAGCAGCGCGCGAACCGCGCGCGAGCAGCGCGCGAGCAGCGCTCGAGCAGCGCGCGAGCAGCCGCGATCCCCAGCTCGCGATCCCCAGCGCGCGACCCCAGCGCGCCTCAGCACGCCCCAGCACGAGCACGAGCGCTCCAGCGTGCGACCCCCAGCGCGAGCAGTGCACGATCCAGCTTACGAGTGCGCTTCAGCGCGTGAGCCAGCGCCAGCGCCAGCACGAGCGCGAGCGCGCTCCAGCGCATGATCCGGCTTGCCAGGCCGCAGGCCCACCAGGCCGCAGACCCATCAGGCCCGCCGGCCCACCAGGCCCGCCAGCCCATCAGCCCGCCAGCCCGCGGCCCACGGCCCGCGACGGCCCGTGGCAGTCCGTGAGCCTCTGCGAAGGTAAATGACTCTAAGTTTCGATTTTTCGCACTTGGGTTTCGAATCTCTTTAGTAATTGGACTTAAATTGTTCGCAATGGTTTCAAATTTGGAAACATTCAGGTTTTAGACCAAACCAACGGGCGAACGAAAGCTAAATTCGAGATCCGAAGAATCCTAGGTGAGAGAAATGAAATCTCTTCAACCCTTGAATAAACCTTGTCAAATTTGGTAGCATTAGTTGATTTGTTTATAAATTGAGGAATTTAGGGTTCGTACGAAATTAAGAAGAACGATAAATCCTGACAATAGTCGAAATCTGATGAAAATCGTGATGATTGAGTAGGTTGGCTATTTTGGTGATTCGATTGAGGGGCGTCTTGTTTTGCGTATTTTGGCGTTATTGGGGAGTGCGCTACCTTCCCCAAAACAGTGAGTGGGATTTATTTCAATGCTTTTGTTTAATATGTAAATCCTGTTTTACAACATTTTGATAATGAGCATGATTTGTCGTATGTTGGAAATGTTTTGACTGGTTTTAAAATTGACTTTTGTGAACCGTTGGAGTGTCCAAAAACTGTATTGAATTATGAAATTATGCATCCATGTGGTTGAAAAGTATAATGTGCCATTTTATGCTATATGTTGCATTGGTTTATGAACCGGATTTCGGCACATTTTGATATGATATTGGTTTTGGCCTTGAGGGCTTTGGATTGTATTGTTCCGTAGCTACAAAGGACACCGTGAGAGGCGCTTTGGTGGCGTCCGGATATGCCTAGGCCTGGGGTATCCCACGAGTTGTCGTGATTTGATTATCTACACGGTACTAGCCAGGTTGAACCCGAAAGGGGGAGGATTTGGATTTGGATTGGATATCCTCTTCAAGTCTAGCACCTGGACGAGGTTCGTCGCCAACGCCGGGGTAGAGAGCACTTTAAATAAAATTGCATATAACACCCCCGGTGCGCCTGTCATAGGTCGCGGTAGACCTCTGCCAGGACATTTTCGGCTGGCAGCTCTATGATTTTAATGACAGTGCTTTGGATGCATATTTGACTTGAAAATGCGTGAAATGATATATTGTTGAAATGAAGAGCATGATGATTTGAAATATGATTTATATACTTATGTTTTGACACTCCAGTTTCACACTCTATATTTGACGATTGCATTGACCCACTCACTCACTGAGTATTCTTTCCCGAGTACTCACCCCTCATTTCCCTTTTGTTTCAGAGATAGTATTTGACAAGGAGTGTCGCTTTTAGGACGCTCAGTTTCTTTGGGAGATCAGGCCTGGACTTGAGGAATTATTGTATATTTCCGCTGCAATTTGTATTGGTGATGTATTTGTATTCTGAGGTCTATAGATGACCATTTTTTTTATAATTCTGGGATGACTGTATAAATATGGACATTTAAATTGTGGAACTCTCATGTCACTGCATGACATTGCATTGAGGCATTTCTTTTTTGTTGCGTCTGTATTTGGGAATGTGTCATGTCTTAGAATTGTCCTCTAGGATCGCTCGGTGCCTCCTCTAAATCACAGGAGGGGCGACTGGCGGCTGTCCATGCCTTTGACGGGGGCATGGCAGTAGAGGTCTGTGGTTAGGACTGTGGAGAATTGTTTGTTAGCCTTGCGTTGCCCTGGATTGTGCAGTAGGATGATCTGATTTATTGTTGAGGATAATATATGCATTTTGAGGCCGGGATGGCCCCTTTTGGACAGGTAACAGGTTTATTTTAATATGGGAGACCTCCGATATATGGGGAGATTCTGCCCGATTTTCTGTAAAAATACAGCCGGCATCCAGGGTAACGGGCGGCTGCTCACGATCCCGGGTCGGGGCGTGACAGATTGTCTTGGAAAGAGGTCGCTAGTCGTTTTCCATTCACACGGTAGGACGCAAAGTCAGTGCAGTGAAATACTAGAATACAATACAACTAAAATGCATCCCGTGTGTTTGTTTGCTTATAAATCTCACTAGAAGAAGGAAACTGACAAATACCATTTCACCATGCATTAGCATTTTTGTTCTCTGCAATTCCACCAAAATTATCACGGTTGAAGCTATCTTTGCTTGTCATCTAATGCAATGGGATGCATAGAGTTTTCTCTGTGTCTCCATCGATTGTAGTCATTGTATGCCTCTTACGGATTTTCATGAAAAATAGTTATCAGCTGCGCTTGCACGTAGACTTGAATGTCTGCTGTGTACATTTGTGAAATTCCATGGTGGGTCTTGGTTTGTTAAGTTGTTTAAATTTTTAGATGCTTATTGTATAGTTACAGTATGCAATGCAACAATAGCATAGCAGTTGGGAGGAAGAATAGAAGCACGACGTTTAAGCCTTAGCGGAAACGGAAACATTTGAGATCTACCCAGGTGACTAACGGGAAGTCAAAATATTTACCGCCAGCATCAACGACTCACAACCAAATGCCAATGTCATGATTTGCTTCAAATTCAAATACATACAAATAAAAATATTTTTTTAATAAAATTATTATTATTATTATTATTTTTTATTCGTCCCCAGTGCCGTTGGTGGGGGTGCCAGTGCTGTTGGTGGGGGTGCTTTATCCTCTGCTCTACTGGTTGATTTTCAATTTTCCTTTTTCTTTTAGCTGCCACACTAGACATTTGACCAAGTGGATGATGCACCAGAACAACACCTTATCGCTCAACTATTCTTTTCTGATTCTTTGCGGCCTTCACCTTAATTACCTCAGAGTGTGTGTGTGTGTGTGTGTAATTTTTTTAGGAGATTTATAGCCCAAGGTCAAGGGAGAGAAGGGTAAGCAGGGCCATGCCACCAACCAAATCCCGACTAGCCATGACGTGAAAGTCTTGCATTCAACAATTTGTTTCTACTGTACGAGTCTCTCTGCATCATCATCACTAATTTAAAGCTTGCACGCTTTGTAATTCCCGGCTGAAATGTCAAGTGTCAACAGAAGAGGCAGTCACCTAAGCGCATCAATCAATATATATAAGGAAAGATGATGAGGATAAAATAGGTCCAGATACATAAGACCTTCACTAGTAATACATGCACAGTTTTACTTGCAGTATTTACAATCCCGCTAGAAAATTTATATGAAGATATGCACGTAAGGACTTGACAAACAAAAGAACGGAGATGTTTATTTTCCTTGAGTCTAATGTCATTTCACCATGTCCCTGCAAAGAAGGCTAGATTTGGCTTCACTCAAAAAACCCATGATGGCACAAACGGATTAACCGTTGCAAATAAGTAATTTGCAGCAGTGCCTTGATTAGCTCAACATGGAATATTGTTAATGAAATCAATTCATTAACAGATGGAAGCAAAATGCCGGTTCATTTGGACAACAGAGGTTAAAGGCGCCATAAATGGTAGAAGTTAAGCTTAAACATAGAACTAGAGAACACACGCTACTAAAGATCATTTCCTATCGCACAATGCCAGTAACCCCTCCCAATTTATAGAGGAAGGAGACATGATCAATGCGAATCTTAGAAATCGAAGCATTTCAACAGAAGACATGACCATTTGAGTGGAAGATGCACGCGATAAATAAAAAGTGGCTATATCACATCAAGTAAAAGCATATTTACTTAGAAATTTATTGTCAGTTAATGACCTTGCATACTAACTAGTGAATTCCATTACTCCATAAATCATTCGTTTGAACAATCTCAAGACTAGGGGGCAAATGAGATGGAACATAACCCAAAGGTCCATTGCCATCAAACCCAAAATTCTCTAAGCCCGCAACCCAATAAAGATTTTGTGTTGAAGCATGACAATAATAAGGGATTTATCTCTCAGGAGGGCGGACACAGCCCATTCTTCTATAACCTATCGGTTGACCCTCCTTAACAGCAGTCTAATCGGTTCACGATCCTAACCGGTATCCATTACTTAATAAATCTCGAATAATACCTCTTCCATCAATTTGTGACCGATAGCTTCAGCTAGACACAGTTCGATCTTGTACCCATCGTTAAGATTTCCATCGGTCAAAGATAATATTCGCCTAACATTCTCCTTAATGTTTATTTGTCTAACCGATCATGCAATAAATTTTCCAGATCATGAAGTAAATCTTCAAAATCTAATCGATAAGGAAGAGAATCTCCTAATTCCACTAAACTTCCCTGAATGATAAAGATCTCAAGTCTCTTGAAAATATTTGAATATAAATCTAAAATTTCGAGACACTTCCATAAGAAAATTAGGGTTATTATGCCCTTAAGACATGCAGCTCATAGGATATATGCCTATAAATACATCATACACAAAGATATCCAGATATGCTCTCTTAAAACCATACACTTTACACACAAAACTGCATATGACTCTCATTCTCAACCCTCCTCTCTACTCAGTTTATTTCTATCACTTTCGAAAACCGTTGTTTTTGATTTGAATGTCGAAGTTTTTCCCGCCGGAGCACCCTCCAGTGGTCTTTTGTAGATTTCATCTCATCAGTTGGAGCAGCTATCAAAACTCCTACTCGAGTCGAAGAGCCGGTATCTATAGAGCCAAAACCCACCTCCAACATTTTGGTTTTATTCTCTTATATTGAAATCAAAATAGATTAAATTGAATGTATTACTATTAGAAAATAAGGTATCAGCAACGAAAATATCCGTCACTGATAATAAAGATTCTGTCATTAAGGAGTATTAGCGACATAAATATTCAGTTGCTAATTTTGTCGCTGAAAACCTCTACACTAAATATTAGTGGTGAAAGACTATCGGTCGCTAAATTTTATGAAAAATTAGCGACGGAATATTTTTATCGCTAAAAATTTCGTCGTTAATTTAAAACAATATGTAAAGTTATTAGCGATAGAAATATTTTATCACTGATAGCTTTACATAATCAGCCCATGTCCGCCCTTCCTCCTTTTTTTTCTTCCGAAAAGTGTCATCATGCGGATTCGAATCTAAGCATGCAACGAGAGTTTAAATTGTAACAATCACCATATTACAATATCATATCTGATTATCTTTTTTTTATTATTTGTTATCTTACTTTCATATTTTTTTTAAGAATAATAAAATAATATAAAATACTAATTTGTTATAAAATAATTAAATAATAAAATACTAACTTAAAATAAAATAATAAAAGATTTAAAAAATAAAATAATATTATTCTTAAAAAATAAAATAAAATAAAATTCTAATTTAAAATATTATAAAATAATAATTATAATTTGTTTATATAAAATAATAAAATAGAAAAAAATATAATATAATAAAATATAAAATGCTAATTAAAGAAATTAAGTTTAGCGATAGATTAACGATAAAAATTTTACATCGCTAAAATTTGTTACCGATAGTTTTACATAGTTTATGAAATCAACGGCGGATTAGCAACGAAAAATTTTCATTGTTAAAAACTCTATCGCTAATCCGTCACCGTCACCGATAGTTTTACATAATTTTTTTTTAATCCTAAACCAGTACACCGATAGATTAATGACGAAAAAAATATGTCACTAATTTTCGTCGCTAATCCCTCATTAAGTATCATTATTTCTTTCGGTTCTGATCGATAAACGACAGAGATATTTTCATCGCTAATTTCTTGATAATTTTTACATTTTTCATTTTATAGCGTTTGACGTTAATTCATTGTAATTCTGATACTATTTACGATGGAATTTTTCGTCATTAATTTTCCGTCGCTAATACTTTATTTTCTTATAGTGTATGAATGATCCTTCTGCTAAAGAAGATGCGATAGTTTTCGATAATAAAGTAATCTCGTGGTTATGGTTATTTGATATAATGTTATTTTTAACAATTAAACTAGTAATAGAAAAATGTACTATATTGTTTTCATTAATTTAGCAACTAGATAATGAAAATGATATAAGAAGAAACGAAGAAGAATGGGGATTCAATTCAAAGTGGAAGACGAATTAAAGGTTTTATATAAGCAGAAAGTACGATAATATTTTTTTTTTGGTGGACAAAGTACGA
Organism: Dillenia suffruticosa; assembly: GCA_033439265.1. Lineage (NCBI taxonomy): Eukaryota > Viridiplantae > Streptophyta > Magnoliopsida > Dilleniales > Dilleniaceae > Dillenia > Dillenia suffruticosa. The sequence continues at coordinate 153,172 of JAVTVX010000035.1, forward strand.
TAATATGAAGAAACGGGAACTAGCAATCGCAATTTGGAGGCCCACAACAAAGACCGTGACAGGGAAGGAGAGGGAGTGGGCCAAGCGTCAAACGCGCTTAGTCTCATATAATAAGGTGGAGAGAGAGAGGTTGGAATAACAATAGGCTTATGCTCCACGTAAATAAGGAGAGGAAGGATTAACAAAAGCTTCATTTCCTTCCGATTGCCATTGCAGAACTCGTAGCGGAGGTACCGACACCAACAGTTGTTGTTGGGCTCCATTGGCCTCTTTCGATTTGGTCGTAGTAGGAAGAGAGAGAGGCCATGGAAACAACAGCAAGATCATCAAACACATATAAGAACGAGATGTGCAAGAAAGCAAGCCCAAGCGGCAGGGACGGTCAGGTGCCAAGGAATAACTCAAAGTCATTGTCTTCGTTCAGGCTGAGGTGTCCGAGCCTGAACACGCTTAGGCTGCGTCGGATATTCGATTTGTTTGACAAGAACAGGGACGGCGTGATCACGGTCGAGGAGCTGGGGAAAGCCCTCAACCTCCTGGGCCTCGACGCTCAACTCTGTGACCTCGATTCCATGATCCGCTCTTTCATCCAACCTGGCAACCCCGGTCTTCAGTTCGATGATTTCCAAGCCCTCCACCGCTCTCTCGATGACACTTTCTTCGCAGCAGGCGAGGAGGATAAGGCAAAAATAGGTGGTCAGGCCGAGGGGTCGTTGGATGCTCAAGAGGAGTCGGACCTTACGGAGGCATTCAAGGTATTCGACGAGGATGGAGACGGCTACATATCGGCTCAGGAGCTGCAGGTGGTGCTCTCCAAGCTTGGACTCCAGGAGGCCCACGAGATTGACAGGGTCCAACAGATGATCGTTTCTGTCGATCTCAACCACGATGGCCGGGTCGATTTCTTTGAATTTAAGGACATGATGCGCAGCGTTCTCGTTCGCAGTTCTTGACTCTCTAGTAATGTAATTGTAAACAGAAACACCCTTATTGCCATACTCTTACTACATCCATCAGCTCTTTTTTTCTTCAAGTTTAGTCTCGTTCTGTTTTATCTTATTATTATGGTCTTCAATCTCGCATATGATTTCCTTTCTGCTGCTGCTTCACTAATTTGGTGGTTCGTTCATTGCCCCGACCCACCATTTGGTCTTCTCTTTCCTTTTCTTTATAATTTTGCTCCAACTCTCACAGTACCCCAATTGTTAGCAACGCAATGTATACATATTATTAACCCAACAAAAGCACATCTTTTGCCTTTCAATATTCTCATTTTTCGCGTTTTTTTTTCAATGAAAATTATGGGAGACGCCTCGTTCCCAAATTTTAAAAAATAAAAATATATATATCTACTCAAATCATGTTGAATAAAACAAGTGCATCTCATTGTTTTGGACATAAAATGGCGAAATACGCTATTCATGCCTTCATGTCTTTGAGTAAATGTCATACTAGCTGTAAATGTATCCAAACTATAGGCCGGGACACCATTTCATTCGAGCCACTTATCATCTTCTGGGTCAAAATTTTGGAAACTAAAAATCGGACACCATTTATCATAAAGCGCATGTAATCTTTGAGTCACTTGTTATCTTTTAAGAAGGAATTTTTCAATCATCTCATCTTACATTTCCTAAAATTCCCATATTGATAAGTTACCCTCAAGGGATCATTGTTGATCAAGCTCTTGAATTCTTTGCATAGAAGAAACTAAGGTGAGGTGTTTATTGATTAAATGCCCACGTAGGGCAAGTTAAAATTTAAAAGTTTAAAATAAAGGGGTAATGGGTAGTTACCCATTACCCCACTCTCCCCTATTTTTCTCTCGACATAACTCTTCCGGGAGTTGTAACCCAAAAATGTGATTGGTGATTGTTAAGAGAAGGAAATTTTTTTTTAAGAAAAGAAGAGATCATCACGAGAGGGTTTTTTTCGATCAATGCAAAAATCACCGAGTTAAGGGTTGAAACGTTGTGATATCGTGTTAATAATTCGTTTTACGTGACTATCATCCCGACTACGAGTTGTTCCGGTTCAAAGTTTACGGTTTTCGAGATTTTTCGTATCACCGATTGAGTTATACCATGAACTTATCTTTTACGATTCTGAAAAATTGTTTACTGTTGCTTCCGTTGCGTGATTGAGTCACCATTATCTAACAATGTTAGATTTTGAGAGATATGCTATAAATAATGTCGATGTCAAGATTCTAACCATTGCTAAAGATGGATCGGTAAAACTAGTTTTTGGTTGGCAACTTTCCAATGATTCAACCAAAAAAAAAAAAAAGAAAGAAAGAAAAAATCTCAGACAACTACATAAACAAAGGAAATGTCTCATCCAACAAAAAGATACTTCTGAATAATATATTTTACTAATGATCGTTAACTCCCACAAATAGAGCACAAATTATGCTGTACATGTTGGTTCTATATGCGGTATAAAATACAATCACAATCTCCAAAATACTCATAATGTAATTTTGATCTCTCATTCGTTCAAAAGAAGTGGCTCATTCTATTTGTTTGGTCCACTTGCACTACATAAAAAAAAAAAAAAAAAAAAGAGTTTGCATGATCTTTGGCTTGCATACTTTTGAAATGGTTTATTACACTTCGCACATCAATGGATTTAATAAATTTTTAGGGTCTTTGCTCGCACAAAATCATAACAACAACATTAAGTAAATCTATTTTTTTTTTACACCCCACCAACTTCTTTCGCAATATAGGAATCCATTTGTGTTGTAATAGTACACGCATCTGCCATGAAATTTATAACTTTTGCATGTACACATGAAATTGATCTCATGGATTGTAACAAGTAGCTCTACTCAAGCCTCACAAACTCTTGATTATGTTCAAGAAGAAAAAATGGAACAATCTATTACTCATTCTTACTCGTAAACCTAATTAATACTTTGGCACGACTACATCTTTTTTATTCCTTATGCTAGAATTTCATAGCCTTTCTAAGCATTTGACTTGATACAGGCATGAATGAAGCACCTCTAGACTTTCTTGATGGTTGCAGCTCCCTCAATACTCATCTTTCCATTTTATTTTCTTCAATCTCCTGGTTAGCCTTTTCTCCATCATCCTTGTCAGCATTCCAAAATTGCAACCGCTCAATATTAAGTTTTTGAATTTCCTCTAACTCCCTCAAAGTAGTCCTTTCCAATATCTTATCTTGGCTCCGCAGAAAGTAGTCCTTGATGTAAAGTTTCCGATATTACCAAGTCAAGCAGTAAATTGGAGACATCAATCTTGACTTAGTAATTTCCTAAACAACTCCACAGAGTACTTGAGATTGGTTCTCTCCATCACGCTGCTCTTCTTCACTCTTATCGACTTTCCCTCTCCGCCTCCACCAACTCCGCAACCAACGCCGTCCCCAATCCTGACGTCTCCTTCTCTCCACTTTCACCCCTAAGCCGGCTCTCTCTCTCACGAATTCTCAATCTCGACCTTCTCCAATTTTTATTTATTTTTTTTTTGTCGTAAAATGAAAATATATGTGTCTGTGCGAGAATTTTTAAGGTATTTTTTAATTGTTTTAATGGCAGAAAAAAGAAGCGGGGGCCATTTTGTCATCATCCACGATCAAAATAATCTTTTTAAAAAATTTAAGAATCTATTTGTGCTAAATCCTTTACATTTTTCATTTAGACCCATAATAACAAGATAACGTAAATAACAAAAAATGAATTTAATAATATATCTTCGCATCATAAAAAACAAAGATTTCATTTCTGAGATATCAAGAATATTTTTGTTTTCTTTTTTTTTTTTAATCAGATATTACAAGAACTATTTAATATAGCCAAATAATTGTGAAATTTAAATAGATTAAATCAAAAAAATAAGTGAAATAAAAGTATTTTGAGAAATCAAAACTTATATCATTGTATCTCATCATTAGTTGTTGCACTTAGTTAAGTAAAGTTGATTTCATGATTTATAAAATTATCATCCTAAAAATTTACATGATTCCTATAATATAATATTGATAGTCCTTAAATGAGTATAATATTTATAATTAATTTTACTTTATTATTAAATAAATATTATACTAATATTTATATTTTATGATATTTGATATGTTAGAATTGATGAGAGAGGTTTATTAAGAAAAGTGAAGAAAAATGAGGTAAATTGGAGCAATTATGTACATAATGAAAAATTGGACAGTTATACTCTTTCATTAGCACATGAACACGTAAATCATAACAACAATATTTTTGGAGATATTAAAATTTTTTGAAGATTTTATTTCATTCATAATATTTAGGAAATAGGAATTTTTGAATCAAGTTATTTTTTTTCTTTTTAGAATTTTCTTTTATTTGAAGTTTTTAGGATTTTTTCTTAGGGAATTTTATCATATCTTAGAAAGTAACTTGAATAATTTTTCTTAAGATAAAAAACAAGAAAAATTTATCCTTGCTTTAGGGTTGCAGCCGGCTCCTAGATACACGTATATATATTTCCTTATTCTCTTGACTTGGGTATTACATTTTGTTTTGGGGAGGTAGCCCCTAAGAGGGCAGCAACCACCGTAACTGGAAATCACATTTTCCTTCTTTTCCAACATAATAAAATCATTTTAGTGAATTTTTCTTTTCTATCTTTCATTTTTAATTCATTTTTCTAGTTGAACGTTTATTAAAATCTTGATTTTTAATGATTATAAAATCTAATTGAATATATTAATTCAATAAATTATATGTATTTATTTAATTCATGCATTTCATTTAAATTTTATTAAATAGTGGTCAATATTTAATAGCTATAAAATAATCTATAACTAATTAAAACGGTAAAACCGTAATTATTTGTTAATTTTAATTTAGTGGTGAATGACATCTCTATCATGAAATTGAATAATCTAATATCAACATTCTCGTTCTGTGTTTGTCACTTAAAATTGGATCTCTCTTGATCTTAATGTTATTGAAACTTTAAATGCTAAAAACTTTTTTAGGGTTTTTTTTCGATTATGAAAATAGTTAAAAAAATTCTCTTAATTATCGATAAAATAAGAAAAAATTGGTTATTCGGTATTTGTTGAACGACTATAATCAATTTATTTATAATTGTTGAAATTTTTAGGTATATCGATAATTAATCACATGAAATCAAGATAGAAATAATTCTTTTGATTAGGATTTCTTTTCATTTATATTTTCTCTTTTAATTGATAGTATTTAATTTTCTTATTTTAGTTAATTTCATTATTTATTTATTTTTATTAGTTCTAGATAATTTTTCAAACTCTCATATTTTATTTTATTTTTCTTAAAAGAAATAATTTCGTCGTTCTCTATGAATACAACTCTACTCCCACTATACTCATATTGTTTAAAGTAGGAGAAATTTTTTTTTTATTGGATTGACACCAATCAAATTTTTGCGCCGTTGCCGGGAAACGGTGTTAAGTGATTTATTTATTTTAAATTTTGTTTTTTTGCTTGTTTTCAAGACTAACCCTTTGCAGAGAATTTGTCAGAAATTGTCAAGGATATAGAAAAGAAATATTTTAGACACAAAGATATGGCTACCCAAATAACTTTAAGAGAGTTATTATTCTCTGATTTTAATGAAAATTCTTTTTTACAGTAATTTTCTTAATGTGACAGCAAATACAATACATTTTGAGAAACAACAAAATCTCTCAAAAAGTATTAATGAGATAAGTATTTCTTCCCTCAATCAAAAATTAAATGCTCTAACTTCTATGGCTGAAAGGTTGTTGTAGAACAAGTCCAACAAGTGAAAATATGCGAAATTTGCTCGAGTATAGGTCACCCAACCAACAGGTGTCCTATACTTCAAGAGGAGTTTAACAAATAATAAAATATTATAAGTGAATTTTCAGGGCAGTCTCAAAAACAGTACAATTTTTATTCAAACTCCTATAGTCAAGGTTGGGATAATCATTTTAATCTAAGCTATGAGGTTAGACAATAAGAATTTCCATAGCAATTTTATAAAAGACTATCATTCCAACTACAACAACCTCTACAAAACTGAGTACGGGCTTTTGAGGATCTTGAGGATCTTTTCAAAAGTTTTATGCAAGGAACATGAATAAGTATTCGAATTCTCAGTATCCAAATGTCACAATTGACAACGTCAATAAGTAAAATTGAAGCTAATCAAGAAAATTGTCGTCTCAAGTTGAGATTAATCCAAGGGCGAATGAAAATGCTATACTACCGAGAGATGGAAAAAAATTGCAAAATTCTTCATCAAAGGAGACACAAAAAGAGGGAGAAAATGAAAAGGAAACAATGCCTCTTGATGCTACACCAAGAAAGGTAAGTGAGGAGCTGAATAATTCGAATTCGAAACTAACTATTTCTTCTCTTTTTCTTTATAGATTAGCACATTCTAAGAAACAAGGTGATGAGAAGGAGATGGACTTCATCGTCTATGTCAACTTTGTGCAAAACGAATTGAATTTTGTGTTTAAGGAGAATTTTACAAATAATTTTGCACAATGGAATATGTTTTTCCTATATAAACTCTCACACCGAAAGCAATCCACGGTAGACCAAACAATCCTTCATTTCATTTCAAGATTAAAATTCATGTTTGGCAAATTGAAATCTAAATGGACTAAACCGATATTTAAGCGAGATTGAAATGAAGAGATCATATCGAGTCAGAGACACTAAACAAAGGCGCTTCTTGGGAGATAACCTAATATTTTATTTTATAATTTTTTTTGTTGTTCTTTATTTTTATTTATGTTGGTTTGATTTAAACTTTATTTTGATTTACTTTTGAGTAAAAAAAAAAACAGAAGTGGACTCTTGTTAATATGCCTTTAACACTCTTTCATTTCTGCCCATACTAAATACAGGGATAGATATACTATCACTTTAGGGCGTGCTCACAGCCTAAACCTCCTTCCCTCCTATCCACTCAACACACATAGGTAGCAATACTCTCACTTTAGGGCATGCTCACGCCGTAAATCTCATTCATTTCTGCTCATAGTTTATACATAGACAAATTTGCTCTCAGTTTAGGGTGTGCTCATGCCCTAAACAAACTTCACCTCAACCAAAGCACATACATTAGGCAGAAACACTCTTCATTTAATGCATGCCCACACCCTAAACACAATTCACTTCTATTAAAAGAATTAATAATAATAATAATAATAACAACAACAATAATAATAATAATAATAGAATAAAAAAAATTGACCAGAAATGCTCATTGCTGAAGGTGTGCCCACGCCATAAGTCAACTTCATTTCTGCTAACACAGGAACGCATTGACAGATATGCTCCTAGTTTAAGGCGTGTCCATGCCCTAAACCACTTTCATTTCTGGTAAAAAAAATAGAGAGAGAGAGAATCAAATTACATTTTTATACTAACATTTTCACTTCAATTTTTTTTAGCATTTCTCTCCCCACCTTTAAGCCTCATGAATGGATAGATGTGCTCGATACTTAAAGCGTGGCACGTCATAACTCTTTCTTCGAGTTTATTGTAATTAATCCTCCATTCTCCACTTCACCCTAGGGGAGTACTATTCTCACATTCCTCTTTTATGAATCACAAATGAAATTAAAAGGATTTGGGTTATTATATGGAGGCAGGATGGATTTCGTTGCTGAATTGCCTTGCCAATTATGAATCCAGATCCAGTCCAGTCCTCACTACATGTCGTGTTTTTTTGAATCCGGCCCATCCCATCCCATCCCATGTTGGTTTGCTTTTATTTTAACCCGAAGAGAAGCGGAAGTGTCCGCTGTCCGCTGCCAAATGCCATCACTACTTTCTAGACGGCCCCCCACCAATGCCACCATAAATGGGGACTAAATAATTGATCAACACAGAGGGATAGGAGCTGCACCTCCCTGGTGTCTATTGATCAACGCAGAGAGATAGGAGTTGCACCTTCCTGGTTTCTATCCTAGGCCCTACCAGTAATCAACAGGGGAGGATGGAAGTGGAGAGGCTGTTTTGGAAGAGAGAAATAGTATGGATGTGGACTGTTGTGGGGATGCTGGTGGGGATTGTTATAGTAAGATTATGGCAGGGGATGTGCTTGCAGCCTGCTCGGATTAGGAGAACACTGGAGAGGCAAGGCATCACAGGACCCCCTCCCTCTTTTCTCCGCGGCAATGCTCCTGAGATGCACCGAATTACCCAACTCCATCTCCACCTCTCCCCCAAACCCTCTTCTTCTCTGTCCGCGGTTGTGGGTCCCTCGCACGACTGGTATCTCCGTATCTTCCCTTACCTCCATCACTGGGCCCGACTCTATGGTATGCATCTCTATATTTTCTTCTTTTTCTTCAATTGATTGTTTCAACACCCCTACAAATCTTATTTTAGTTTTTGACTTGGGTTCCATAAGTATATACTACTGCAATACCCAAGAATAGAAATGCTTTGGATTCTTCATCTGGCACCCATATAAGCCCGACTAAGTAGATGTCATGTGTATATATGTCACAGGCCCTGTGTTTCTGTACTCGACCTGGAACAAGCAGCACCTGTACGTTAGTTGCCCAGATTTGATTAGAGAGCTAAACCTCAATAAGTCCATACATTTGGGCAAGCCTACTTATCTCACCAAGCCTCTTGGCCCTTTGCTCGGCAATGGCATCATCCGAGCCAATGGCCCTCACTGGGCTCTCCAGCGTAAACTCCTTTCTCCTGAGTTGTACCCGGACAAGGTCAAGGTATATAGAAATAAAAATGCTAATACCCACATCATATGTTTGCTTTCTATGTTTGTCCTCCACTCTTTACCCACAATCCATTCCACAGTCATTCAACTGAATACTTGGAGATCTGGCTTAAAATTATATAATCTTTAGCAAAAACAAAAAGTAGCACTTGAAAATCAACAATTTTATGTAATCTAGCAACAAATACTATCAAATGTTTCCACAATTACTACCATACACAGCAGGATTTGATTCCATTTTTTCATCACCAATTTGCCAGGTCTTTGAAGTTGCTTTGCCTCATTCTATTTAGAGTTGATCATATATAGTAATAAAAACACTAATACCCACATCATAAGTTTGCTTTCTATGTTTATCCTCCGCTCTTTACCCACAATCCGTACCACAGTCATTCAACTGAATACTTGGAGCTACTGCTTAAAATCATATAATCTTTAGCAAAATCAAAAGTATCACTTGAAAATCAACAATTTTATGGATCGTACAAGAAATTCTATTAAAACCAAAATTAAAGAAAAACTTTAGTTCACAAAATTGTTGTTCGTTTTACGCTGCACATGTAAAATCAATAGAAGCATGCAGGGAATGGTAGGGTTGATGATGGAATCTGCTACAACAATGATGGGAACTTGGGTTAAAAGACTTATGGAAAGCAATGAAGAAGTCGCTGAATTTGTAGTTGATAAAGAATTAAGGAGCTTCTCGGCTGATGTCATCTCCCAAGCTTGTTTCGGAATCTCTTACTCTCAAGGCAAAGAAATTTTTGCAAAATTAGAGCAACTGCAGGATGCCATTGGCAAACCGGGCTTAATTTTCGGGATTCCTACCCTCAGGTATGCTTCTCCTTTCAGATCATTTTGTCACGCCAGGTCCCAACCCAGTCAAAAGGATGGTCAGAAGAAAAACATGTGCGGGCAGCTAAACTCGTTGTCATAAAAACATATAATGTCTTTATGCATACATTGTAATTGGATATGTTTGTGTGCATTTTAAACCAATCACTGATAATCTTATGACTCTGGACTATTTTGTGTCAGATTTCTCCCAACCAAGCATAATAAAAGGATTCAAAGGTTACAGATGGAGATAGAATTCTTGATACTCAAGGTTATAAATGATCGACAGGAGCTGGATGAGGTGGATGCTGGATCCAAAAAAGACCTCCTTAAAAGGGTGCTGGAAGCGGCTCGTTTTGGTATCAAAAGCACTGCGAATCGCTTTATTGTGGACGTCTGCAAAAATATTTACTTTGCTGGGTATGAGACCACTGCTCTTACTGCATCATGGTGTTTAATGCTTCTTGCATCATATCCTGAGTGGCAAGAACGTGTTCGTGCTGAAATTTTGGAAGTCTTTGGCCGTGATCAAAATTGCTTCCAAGATCTGGATACACTCAACAAGTTGAAAACGGTATGTGCACTCTTTGTGCATAAAATTCATTTTATGTTGCCTCTTTCTATGGATTATTACATACTCATAACATTCCCCATACAGCTGATGATGGTTATTCAAGAAACGTTGCGGCTTTACTCCCCACCTATCGTTCTTGCAAGGGAAGCTCTTGAAGATATAAAGCTGGGAGATCTTTTGGTGCCAAAAGGCACTCATATCTGGGCTTTATTTCCTGTACTGCACCGAGATCCAAAAAACTGGGGCCCAGATGCTAACGAGTTCAGACCAGAGAGGTTTGCAAACGGAGCATCTAAGGCATGCAAGTATCCCCAGGCTTATATGCCATTCGGATGCGGTGCTAGGCTGTGTTTGGGCCATTCATTTGCCATGGCAGAATTGAAGTTCATTCTTGCTCTCATTCTCTCCAAGTTCTCCTTCTCCCTTTCTCCTGCATACCATCATTCCCCGGTTTACAGAATGCTTCTGAACCCACAACATGGAGTTAAACTCCTAATGAAAAGATTTTGAACAATGAACGTTTGGTTCTATGTACCTGAAGCGATTTAAAGAACACAGGGGGAGCTACCGACAGCTTTTGGTTGTTGAAAATAAGCGATAATGGTTGATTTTTTTTTTTCCTCCCGTTGAGGTACAAACTTGATCAAAATAAACATAAATACTAGAAGTCATACATTGGTTGACCCAGTTGACCACTTTATACAACAATAATGCAAGCTCAAAACAAACAGGAACAGGATTAGCTTCACATTACTTATCAAGTCTCGCCTCTTGTTCAACTATATCAAGTGTTTGCATTATACTCTTTGGACAAGAAGATTAGCTCCATATTCAGGCTCCACAGAGAACTTCAAAACAGGAGAGTGACGATACTTAGGTGAGACAGCAAAGGAAAACCTGGACAAAAGGAGAGAGAGAAGGATCTTCAATTCCACCATGGCAAGGTTCTGTCCTGCACAAATGCGTGGTCCAGCACCAAAGGGTAAGTACAATTGTGGAAGTTTCCATGCTCCGGAACTTCCACTGGCAAACCTCTCAGGCTTGAACTCATCTGCATCTGCTCCCCAAACGGATTTGTCACGGTGCAGAGTACTGACAGGAACCAAAACGTTGACGCCCTTAGGCACAAGAAAGTTCCCAATTTTAATTTCATCCAGTGCTTCTCTTGACATTAGTGCCACTGGGGGGTACAGACGCAGTGACTCCTGAATTACCATATTCAACTGCCAACAGCAACAATGACATAAAAATGAGTAATTTGTATTTGAGGTTAAGGATGTTAATATCAGTAGCCACGGCTGGAAATAGGTGGTGAGATCTTTCAACAACAAACCGATTTCATGTTGCGAAGGGTGTCAGCGTCTGGAACACGGCCAGTGCAGACTTGTGAGAGCTCATTGCGAATGCGATGCTGCCAATCTGGATTGGAAGCCAAGAGAATTAAGGTCCAACAGGCAGACATGGCGGTTGGCTCAATGCTGGAAAAGTATATGTTGTTACAACTGTCGACAATAGAGTTATTAGCTGCTTCCGGGGTGAGGTTTCTGTTGTTGGCTCCATCTATGATCGCCTGCAGCAGGTCCTCACCAGTAGCGAATTTGCGTTCCTCTACCATCTTTGAGATGGATGATCTGATCTCCTTGGTTAATCTCCGCATTTCTTTATTGTTCTTGGTGGGAAAATAGCTGAATTGGAAACACACGAAGTGAGAATAACTCGTGTGAGATGGTGAAAGTACGTATCTTAGTCAAACTGGATTACATATTGTACCGAGCACTGGCAAGGCCAACAGGGATAGGGTTGTTAGATGACTTTGACATAAGTTGCTGGAGAGCTTCAAGATTCACAAAGATGTCCCCTGCTTTGGAGTAACTGCTCCCAAAACAGGTCTTGGAGATGACATTAGCGGAGAACTTCCTTAGATCCTCATCAATCCTTATGTCCTGAGCCCCACCACCCTCGCCTTTAATCTTCATTTCCCATGAACTTGCCAGCAAGTCCGCTGACTCCAGCACTATGTTTACCATGCCCTGCCAATTGCAATAATCTTTATTTTATGGATGGAACTCATTCCTTCAGGGAGAGAAAGAACAGGAAGAAACCTATTGCACTAGTGTATAAGTTAAGTAGGGGGGGAGAGAGAGAGACCTTGACTTTTTCCATGTAAAGTTGAGGAGCAACAATTTGACGATGGTAGCCCCAGTCGGAGCCATTGGAGGTTAAGATCCCCTGTCCTATGTGCTGTTGAAAATTATAATTAGCAGGCTTCCCCAACTTCATGGATGGGCACTGAGTCACTTCCTTCACCATCTCGTGCTCGCTCACATACATCACTTGGACATTTCCCAACGAGCATGCGAATGTTGGTCCTGTCACGTACCCAAACAAAAGAGAGAAAGAGATGCATAAATATATTATACATAATGTGTTTCAAGTCAAATTTATATATATAATGTTCCTGTTAGCAATAGGGATGCTGACCGTAAAGCTTGGACCAGTATTTGAAGGAGGGGAAGAGAGAGTGAACCCAGTCGTGAGAAACTTGACAAGTGGGTTTGTATAAAGCTCTGACATAGTCGCAACCCCTCTGGATCCTCTTCATCTCTGGAAGATTGCCCTGGAAGAGTGAAGCTCGAGGACCTTTGATCCCTTGCCTGCGGAGTTTGGATCGAAGAGTTTGAGGCTTCAACCATAGTTGATGAATCAGAATGCAGCATATGCATAGGACCACCACTCCCAACAACATCTCTCGTGCTTTTGAGATGATTATTAATGATAATCGTATTATAGAGGAGTTATATGACCTGACCCTTCTCGATCCTTAGATATATATATATATATATATATATTAGTGCCAAAAGCGTGTCTTTAAAATTCCTCTTGGTGGGACATTAAAGTCCAAATAATGGTGCCCTACCCGACTCTTCAATTCTCCATTTTGATTTCTTTCGCTTTTGGCCCTGCATACATACATGTATACATGCGTACATATATTTATATAATATAAATATATTATTGTATATATATGTATGTGTGTCTGCAACTTCGTTAATCCCATTCCCACACATTATGTCTTTCCGCAACTTTGTGCTTGTCTTGTTTCACTTTCACCCACTCGCTCTCGGCATGAGCATCTGATGTCCCATTGTTGCCCTTTGTTATGCCTTTGTTTTTGTTGTCTTTTCCACAACTTCCAAAACAGGCAAAAAGGTTTCAGTTTCAGCCATGGGATTCTGCACTCTGGCTTTATAGCTTCGATATATAGAGTACACAATATAATCTATTATTAGCTAAGGCCATATTTAGAAAACCTGATGTATATCCATTTTATCTTTTTTCTAATTAATATCTTATATAAACAATATGTAGGTAACAACCAAATTTCTTTGAAAAAATTATTAATATGGTAATATTTTTTTTATATTAAAATTTTCACCTCATCTGAATCTAATCTAATCTAATCTAATCTAATCTAATCTCATTTTTCAAAAAGAGAGCAGAGTAATGCTAATAATTAAAATTTTTTAATCTTCAAATAAATTATTATTATGGTGATAATTTTTTATATTAAAGTTTACACCTCATTTGAATTTAATTTAATCTCATTTTTCAGAAAGAGAGAAGAGTCACCCTATAATTAGATTTTTTTTAATACGTAAATAAATTAACAAAATTAAATGTGGTATGAAATTTTTTTTTTTTTTTTGGGGTCTCTGAATTTTTCAATTTGTAGCCCTTGGTGTGATCTGTAATCATTGGAAGTTTGTCGTGACGTTGCATTTTGCTGTTAATGTAATGGAGTTGTGGAACCGGGAAAGCCTCCGTTGACCATGACGACCCAGTCTCACAGAGTCATAATGAGTGCTAACGTACGTTGCTAAAAACAAAACAGAGAAGTGGGCCAAAATTTTTAGAGCCCACAAGCACAAACAAAATTAAAAGCCAAAACAGTTGGGCTTGGTCTTGGGCTTGGGCTAGGGCTAAGCTAGTTACCAACTCGGAGAGAGCTCCTGAATCCAATCCGGATCCCCTTGCGAGATCCTATTCATGTCTAAATTGAAAGAATTGTCTAATCCCCCTCCGCCCCGTCACTAGAGTTGCTTTACAAAAATTTTACATAATTTGTGCTCATTTGTATGGAACTTTCCTCAGTCACACCTACAAAAAGGAGATGCAATTTTAAGTTTTGTTTAGGATAAAAGAGTTCTAGATTAAAAAATAACATATATATATATATATATATATATATATATATATATTTGATGTTTGATGATTATAAATATGTCACCGGTAACCGGTAAGCAGTACATGGTTGATTTTCTTGGATGGGGTTGGGGTTCACTTTTACGGACATTAGCCTCGTGTTACATTGTTAATTGGGCCTTGTGCACCCCAAAAAAAAAATGTTTACTACTTCTATACTTTTAGGTAATTTGTTGCCTTTTGATGTAAACATTCATATAGAATCTCATATGTATATACAATATTTATGAATTAAATTATCCCCTTTTTTCTTACGGATGATTGAGTGGTGAGTGGGGACCGGGGAATGGGAGGGCGCATTAAGAGTAAAGAAGAAGTAAGATTGAAGGGGACTAGAATAGCTAGGGGGCAGAAATAAAGGAAATTTCCCATGTCCCAATCAGTGACAGGTGAGGTGATTGAGGTGCACCGCATAGGATTAGGAAGGGAAAGGAAGCTCTCCCCTTTTGCCCACACAATCAACAAAAACGTTTCCATTTCATTTCAACCCGGTCTCCCTCACTGTCACACCCTTGGCTTGCTTAATTTGCATCTAAAAGGAGTGTTTTCTTGTTTTGGGGGCGGGGGGGGGGGGGAGTCAAAAGATGCGTGTTAATTCTGAGATGCACCACTTCCAAGTTCAATTAAATCGGCTTTTTTAATGGGTCTGTATTCCCACTCTCCTTAGTTTTTATTTATTTATTTATTTATTTATTTGGCCATGGATATAGGCAGACACGTTTAGGAAATGGAATTGTCTTTTGTCCGGTCCAGTGGGCTTATGCCTTTTGCTGTTTGGTGTGTGGTGGTTTGCCATCTCTAGCTTTTGTACGTGGGAAGGGCACCCCGCAACCTCGTCAATCAAATCCCCACGTTTAGTGGAATCCTATTCCTTTGGGTTCCAATGCATATGCACGCGACGAATCTGCATCTGTCTTCCCTATTCCATACAACTGTCCTTCACCCCCTTTGTTTTTAACAATCTCCCCCTCCCCCCCCCCCCCCGGCCCGCGGCGGGTTGTTTCTTTTTTCATTTTGAGAAGCATTAACCTTTGTTGGTCACACGACCACATGGATATTGGTCTCTCATATGTTACAAAAGACGGGAGCCACTTTTAACTTTGTCATATTTTGTTTACTAATCACTCCAAATTTTATTAAAATTTTTTAGAGATATTTTTTTAATATCATAATCATTTTAATACTTTTTATATAAATAAATAAATTGACTTGTACTTGTAAAATATATATAATTTTTAGTTATTTATTTTAATAAAGATTATTGGAATCCAATAATTTGTACTATATTTAGCATATATGGTCATTTGACTTTTAAGCGATCAAAAACGTAATAAAAGTACAGGCAGAGTGTGGGTTTTATAGACAGAGAGGTAGAAGATCGCGTGGATGCCTGCATCCACATCCAAATTATGAAACGAATGATTCGACCTTAATATTAATCAAATTTATGAATTTTAGATTAATATTTAATATTTATTAGTTTTTTAATAAAAAAATTAAAATAATTAATATTTTAAAGAACACGAACTTAATAATTATCAATATTTATATAAAAAAAAAGTATAAAATAACTCGTAAAATGCAATACAAATTACCAATAATACAGTGCCAGGTAAATTAAATTAGACCTAAAGAAGGAAAAGGGTAGCTAGCCGCCGCAGCCCAACTACGGTTCAAAGGTTGTATGTACGATGTTTTTGGTAGCTTCTCCTTCTCTCCTCCTACTCTTCTCTCTAGTTTTTGTATCCACCCACACCCAACTCACCCTCATTCGCCACTAGGATCATATTTTCTGATTATTTTATATTTCTTCTGTTTTTTTCTCATTTTTTTTTTTTTTTTGTTTCGGATTTTTACGATGGATTTTCGTATTTATTTATTTATTTATTTAGACATGGTTCATTATTATGTTTCCAGTGGTCATGCGCCACGTATTAATTGAGTTTAGAAAAAGAATAAAATAAAAGGATATATTTGTGAATGAGTGAATAAAGATGGTTTTAAATTAAGTTTGGTGCGTAGGGTTCTCGGTTTCCCATATTATAATTAATTGTAAAAGGACAAATTTGATATTATGATGATGATGTTGAATGAAGTAAATCGGTGGATATGAGGACAGAATATCACTCAGGGATGGTAAACAAATAAATCCATCCATACCAATAATGCCCATATTGTACCATACCTAACTTTTCTTTGATACTCAATTTTTATTTTTTTAAAAACAAAAAAGTAGGAATTAAAATTTAATTTTTCATTATGATTATAAAGTTGAAAAGATTAATAAATTATATTTTATTTATTTATTTTTTAAAATATGTATCATCATTTAAGAAGGAAGTATAAACCTTAGTGATTATGGGAACAATTGGTAAGGAGGGTTTTTAGAAAAACAAATACGTATCTATGTATGTTTATGATTGAGAGGTTAAGATAGGAGAGGAGTTAAGAGAAGAAATTATCAAAGCGGCTTATCTCATCAACAAACAGGGGGGGATGGGAAAGGAACAAAAGCAGTGGAGTTGCCTGGAAATTTCGTTGGCGTCGTATGGGGAGAGGGAGAGGGGCATGCTTGGGATTTAGCTAAATTTTATATGTAGGGTGGGCCTCATGGGCATGCGTGGGACACCTCCTCGTCCTCCCCAGTCCCCGCTCCCCACTCCTAAAAATTGGGCTGAGACGAGAACGCCAGATGGGCGAAGGCTTTACTTTAGTTAGTTAATAAGACGGCAGCATTTAATTACCTTTTATTTTTATTTTTTTAATTAAAAAAAAAAAAAAAGAGTCCCAAACCAAAGCAGGTGTCATGTGGGGAATGGGGAAAGTCGGTTGGCATGGCACAATAGGGAATGGAATTGTAGGTATTGGTATTGAACTTCTCTGGGAGCCTGTGAATGTGAATGTGAATGTGATTTAAATCCCACAACATACTCGTAACTCCGGATTCAATCAAATCAACCGCCCAATCTGATTCCCATTTGTTTGTTTGCATTGGAAGCGCCACGATTTCACGTTCCTTCTGGAATTCTCATTCACCTGACGGTTCCCCATCTAACCGTCCTTCTCTCTTATTATTATTATTATTTTTTTTCTTTCTTGAACACAAAAAACTGAAGCGTCATCCTTTTTTTTTGGGGGGGGGGGGGAGGGGCAGTTGTTTTCCTGAGAAAGAAACTTTTAATTTTTAATTCGTGTCGGATTGGGTTCTTCTTCTTCTTCTTCTGGGTTTTTCTTTCGAGGGTTTACTTTTTGCTCTTTTGGGGTTGGTTGGTTTTGTCTGCTCCTTTGTTTGCTTGTTGATTCTTGATGCTTGCAGGTTCGGTCAGCGCCATCACAAGATATACCACCGACAGCCGATACATACACAAACAGAGACAAAACGAGTAGCTGAAACCGCTACGCAACCGAAGGAGACCGCGCCTTATCTGCCCAATCGCATAATATTCGCAGACACCGACAGATCTCAGTTACTCTTGGTCGTATCTGGGGAAGACGAAGTGCGATAGACAAGAGGTAGAGGTACAGGTGCTCTCTCGAGTCGGTGGATGTTCACAACATAGTTAAGAAGGTGGGTTTGTTAGATAGAGAAGATGATGGAGAGATTATTGTTGACGACCGGAGGAGGAGAATCGGTGTTTGCGACCATGAAATTTGCGGTGCTGCCCATTGCTAAAGTGTTCACAATGTGCTTCTTGGGATTCCTCATGGCCTCCAAATATGTCAACATTTTGCCCGCCTCTGGTCGCAAACTCTTGAATGGGGTAACCTTCCATCTTCCATGTTCATTTTAACAGTCCTCACTTCTTTCCTTTTTTTTTTCAAAGAGAATTTCGGTTATCATAAGATTATTACCATTGAAAGAATGCGGCTACTAGCAATAGTAAGGGACCATCAACTCTTTAATTGATTACGAGGATCCAAAAAAAAAAAAAAAACTCTAATCCATTACCATTTAATAAACCCTCCTCGCCCGCTGGAATTAAATTGCTTCTTTCATATATTACTTGAGTGCCACAATAGTACTTGGGAATAGTACTTGGGATTTCCTGTAATGCCGTTGCCGTTGCCAATGATCATTGGAATGGCCACATCCTTTGTTATTCCACAGGCCTAAAGGGGACTAATTTATAAATATATTTTTGTTTTTTCAGTTGGTCTTTTCCCTCTTGCTACCATGTCTGATTTTCTCCCAGCTTGGCCAAGCCGTTACTGTGCAGAAAATGCTTCAATGGTAAGACCAAATAATTCTTTTTCCCCATATGGCTATGGCTAATGTTTTTATGGTTACTTATGTTCTTCCTAACTCTGCCCCACATACGTGTCATCAGGTGGTTCATTCCTTTCAATGTTGTTCTGGCTACCATATCAGGCTCCCTCATAGGTTTACTCGTTGCATCCGTTGTTCGTCCACCTTATCCTTTCTTCAAATTTACCATCATACAGATTGGAATCGGTAATGTCCCCTCCTCCTCCACTCCACTTCCTTCATCCTACACATACAACTGATTCTAGCAGCAATTCTAAATATTTTCTATTTAACTCTTTCCCCTCTTTTGTTTCAAGTGGCTTATCTCTTGTAATTGACCATATCTTTTGGAACAGAATTGACTCCCTCTATCCCCATTTTTTTAAGTCTATTTTATCTAAGAGGAAGAACATGTTTTCATTTCTATATTAATCCTTGCAACTGGCTTTCCTTTGAAAGATGCTAGTATTGTCTGGCATAATACTCTCCCATGGTTGTACCCCCTGTTAGTGCTCATTTTCTTATGAGGCTCCTTTCTCTCAAGGTAAACATCTCTATGCTTAATGCTCGTTATCCTGGTCATCAGATTCTTTCGAGGTTTTTTAATGGATCCTAGTGTTTTTTCATTCATCGAGCTGCACAACAGAAGCACTGCAGTTTACAGTGAAACTAAATGACCATTGAATGCCTAATTTCATGAGATTAAGTTTGCTAATGTAGCAATCATGAACAAGAAACATAAGCTTATATCTTAGTGCATTACATCTTTTGGGAAGGAAACACCAAATCCTTGCTACATTTTGGTTCTCTTCTGTCCCCGTGCATGTGGTGTGTCTTACACCTTAGATTTTAGGTAATCATAGTTGCTACATATATAAAACAGTCATCCTTTATCAACTCCTATGCGAGCTTCATATTTTAAATAATTCTGTAATGCCATGTTGTTTTAATCTTGATGATTTTATCCATCGTGTATCTATCTTAGGCATTGAGCATATCTTGCTTGAGCTTTGTTTGCCTTTGACAATGGTTGCAGGGAACATTGGTAATGTGCCTCTTGTTCTGATTTCGGCTTTATGTCGTGACAAATCCAACCCATTCGGTGACTCAATTAAATGTTCTCAAGATGGCACTGCATATATCTCATTTGGCCAGTGGGTAGGTTCTGAGCACTCTTACCTATTCAATGCAGTTTATCAAAGTTATTCTTGTTGCAGAATATTCTATAAAATGATGTGCTTACTTACTTTGAATCAACTGTCGTTTATAAAATGCTGCTATCATGTCGTATTGCTTGAACATTTTTTTTCATGATTAGCCCCCTGTAGGCCGATGCTTCAACCTTGTATTTCTTCTGTCTTCTTCATTTCTTTATTTGACATTTTATGTCTGTTGTGCGGTCATCCACCGATGAGATCATGTGAACTGTTTTTTGGATGGTTAATTGGTGCATCAGTTTTGTACATCCTTGCCCCAGTTTCCCATGTGTTCCATTTAATTTCATTTTGAACATGCCACCCATCTTTTATCTCTCGTGGTCAGCCTTTGAGACGAGATGGGATGCTCGAACAGAATGAATAACATAAACAAGGCTTGATATCCATAGTTATTAAACCTGAACTGCACATTGACCCACGTGTCTTGAAATTTATGGTTCAACCAGTTGAATCATTGGATCACTGGTTCAACCACTGATTTTTTTATTATTTCAAAATATAAAATTATATTTTTTAAATATAAAATATTAATCATATTATTTATAAAAATATATATATTTTAAATTTGAACCATGAATAATATTTTATAAATATTGTAAAAATGAAAATTCGTCCATTACCTCAAATTTACCTTTATTGATGAGAGAGATATTTCCTCAAATATTATTTATGAAAGGTATTTTATACTTAATTTTTCTTTGAACTCATTTTTTTTTTTTTAGAGAAATAGGGCGGTGGCATCATTATTAAGAGATTGATTAAATTTTTTGTTTATGTGTGTTTGGAATATGTTACAAGTTTTCCCACTGTTTTGAGACTTTCCATTTTTGAATGGTAGAAGCGGGGATCATTATGACTCTCATTGGGAAGGTGATTTTTTTTTCCTTTTTTGCTTTGAGTTTTTTTAATATGACAAAAGTCTACACGAGGATCAAAAAGAGTTATAATAACTATGCATGGGTTTTGTAAAAACCCGCAGGTCACACGGATTGCGAGTCAACCTGCTATTGACTCACGGGTTTGTATGGGTTGACTACATAAATGGTTCAATTTATGAACCGATCTGTAAAATGTATGCGTATGGGTCAATGGTTGGTCCAGGTTTAATAACTATGCTGATATCTTTTAAATATCATTTTAGTGCATATAAAATTATTTAAGTTCAGGCATTTTAAGGTATAGAATCAACAGATAATGCCGCAGTCAGAAGTTACTTTTATTGAGCTGTTTGTGGGTGAGCAGTGTACAAGTGTTCTGGTCATTATCATTACATTGCTCCTGATGACTGTACATAAATTTTTTTGGTGCTGACTGGTTCAGCACTAGTATATTTGATTGTTTTACTTGCTCTTTGTTTAAGGCAATGTGAAACTTTTTTTGTTTCTTGTGTCGTATATTTTTCAGGTTG
This sequence comes from Dillenia suffruticosa, assembly GCA_033439265.1. Taxonomy (NCBI): domain Eukaryota; kingdom Viridiplantae; phylum Streptophyta; class Magnoliopsida; order Dilleniales; family Dilleniaceae; genus Dillenia; species Dillenia suffruticosa. The sequence goes on from JAVTVX010000035.1 coordinate 174,434, forward strand.
GCGCAATTGTTCTATACACCTATGTTTTTAATATGCTTGCACCTCCTCCTGAAGGTACCTTTGACATAGAGGACTGCAGTCTCCCAATTAAAAACCCTCCAAAGGATGGCTCACCTGAGCAAGTTCCATTACTTACACATGAGGCTGTACTAACAGATTTAGATGCTTCTAAGAGAGGAATGGTGAGACCTAGTGCTTACAGATTCTTTCCTATGTATGTTATGGTAGTGTCTGTTCTTGCAGTTAATTGATTAGAAAACCATAAAGCTTGTCCTGTATCAATTTGTGAAGCTTGTTTGCCAAGATTGAAGGGGCTAATGATTTACCCAGATGTGCATTTGATCATCATATTATACTATGGTTGTAATTATCAACTGATGGAATTGAGTTTCAAACGATGGACTGCAAATTAACTGTTTATTTCATTAATATTCCCACATCAAACATTAATAGGACATTAGATGGCTTTGTGTCTAATCACAATGTGTCTTGGGCTCATGGAATCAAACTTACATCCACTGTCGGATTGTGTTATGATGGAAACTAATATGCATGTTAGACATAGGTGATGTCCGATGTATTTCCTTCGCCATGTTGCAAATGCAGTGTAGTACTTGTGGTACATAAATGATTGTCGACTATGAGATTCGGTATGCTTCTTTTTGACATGCTTTGGTTCTTTGTGCAGATTAAAGAGATTCTAAATTTTATATATGAGAAGCTAAAACTCAAGCAAATCCTTCAGCCTCCTATTATTGCCTCTGTAAGTCTTAACTTTGTTGAGCTTTCATACTAATGGAGCTGTTTCAACCTTTTCTTGGTGACTGAAAAATGTTTATTTTCTAGTTTCATGCTTGGGTATAAATTTTCAAGTCTAGTAATTGCTTTTTATATGTTTGTCGAAGATGGAGGTAGTGTTGGAACAGTGGTAGTTTTCCCCAGTTTTCTGTTCCTTAAAAGCATCACTGTGTGTAGGGATGATCAAGGTCACACAAACAGGAGGGTAAAATTTGTGAATTGTGCATATGAAGAGTATTACATTGGCATGGCTTAAATGTGAAGCTTGTTAAGTTTTGGAAGGCTTCCCCCCCCCCCCCACAAAAAAAAAAAGTCCATGTCTCTCTTCCACCAGTTTGATTAATTGTTTGGTTGGGATTTGTAGTATGCAATCATTTTTCTGATGTATCAGTGTGTTTATCATTTTTTAATGCTTTCTTTTGGACTTGTTATCGGTCATATTTCATTTATTTGATGCAGATCCTGGCCATGGTACTTGGGGCTGTACCTTTTCTAAAGCGATTGATCTTTACACCTGATGCTCCCTTTTTTTTCTTTACAGATAGTTGCATTATTCTGGGGTAAGTTTGCTTGCATCTTCCTCAAGTTGGTGCTCTTTTAAATCATCACTAATACTTCTAGTGGTAATTTGTCTGAGTTTCTGTTTTTTTTTTGACTTTGAATAGAGAGAAAAGTCAAAATAAAGCTACCACAGGTATAAAAGAGGTTTGAGACATAATAGGAAATTAAATATATGGTATTTAGTGATAATAGTAAGTGATAAAACACTGTCGTGTTTTATTTACATCAGTGTCAATGCCAGTGTCTGTTGTTGCCAATCTGTATGAAATTCATTACAGGGAATGATTTGACGAAATTCATTGTCCATGCTATATTTCAAAACAAGATGCAATTTCATATTCGTCTTGGTGAATTTTAACTTTTGGGAATTGGCTAAGCTTTTCCTTATTGCCGCACCATTCTTCATTGTAGAATGCACATATAACTGGATGTACGTGATTGTTCATGATGGATGTGACAATACCTATGGCACATTACCACCATGGAAGTGTCACACGTATTCCTTTTAGTCATCCTTTCATGTGCTGCCAAGTTGCAAAGTGATAACACTTCGGCTTATCTAATAAAACCTTGACAATCAAACTTGGAAGCATTTATATATATTCCTGGAAATATTGTTCAAAGTTTGGTCAAGGTACTTAATGAGTTGAGTTACACCTCTTTAAGGAGTTCATTGTGTTAAAGATATGCTTTTCTTATGTGAATGCTATTCCAAGATTGGAGTTTAGAGATCAAATACTAGCGTAAAGAATTACTGTTACGTGCACCGAGAATGATTTGAATTTCATTCGAAGTATTTCATAACTTATTGATTTATAATCTAACAATGTACATGACAATTAGGGAGGCCATGATTCCATGTATTTTACTGGCATTAGGGGGCAACCTCGTGGATGGTAAGTTAAATTTTCTCTTTTCATATTCTTCAACATATTTGCTCACTGTTGTGATCAAACCTCTCATTATTTTGGGGTAGGCTGCCAGTAATTATTTGTCAATTTTGGGTCAAAGTTAAATTGAAAAGCAGCTGCGTGACAGCTCTATCATTTTTTTTTTTCTTTTGCAGGACCAGGAAGTTCCAAGCTTGGCATGCGGACTACTACTGCTATAATATTTGGCAGATTGGTTTTGGTTCCTCCTGTGGGACTTGGTATTGTTGTGTTGGCTGATAAGCTTGGTTTCCTCCCCCCAGGTGATAAGATGTTCCGTTTCGTCCTCCTCCTCCAGCACAGTATGCCCACATCTGTGCTTTCTGGTAATGCTAATTCTATACCCTTGCATTTTTACATTTTTTCAAGTTAAATGCATGATCTAGAGGATGATATGTAAGCTTGACTTTTGGATGCATCAATCAGCCTTAATATATGAATAATATTTTTGGAGAGAGACTCTGGTGTTCTTCTCACAATTGTTTAATCGTTTCTTTAAGTTGCTGAGGATTGAATTAGAACTAATATGTATGATTTGAAGGTTCTTATGACTTTCTCGTAGGATTAATTGCATCATTTACTTGAATGTAGGTGCTGTGGCAAACTTAAGAGGATGTGGAAGGGAGGCAGCTTCTGTTTTGTTTTGGGTACATATATTTGCGGTGTTCTCCATGGCTGGGTGGATTGTTCTTTATCTCCATATACTCTTCTAGTTTAGTCGCTAAAGATTGTTGCTGTTGCTCAAGGCCAAGCATGGGTGCTACTGTGTGCTACCGTGTGCTACCGTGTGCTACCGTGTGCTACCGTACTTTTTTTTTTTTTTTTTTTTTTTCACTCTGGTCAGTCCCGGTAGCTAAAAAGGAAGTACGTGGAGTTGGTCGTTGGTCATCTGTTAATCAGAGAATGTAACAAAAGAAGTTTAACTGCTGGGCCCTGTGAATCATGAGAAGAGAGCTCATGAGAGGGGGCAGCGGTGCTCTCTGTTGGAGGCTTCCACGATTCTTTACTGTCAATTTCCATGTACTGTATATTGTTATTTAAAATATTATGATTTTTTTTTTTTTTTTTTGGTGGGTAGGAGCATTTATCAATGAACCCGGTACATTTCTGCAGGGGGGAGTCGTTTTGTTTATCCGTTCGTTGTGAATGAGCGAGGCGGTGGGAACAATTCCGAAATGCCCTTTTTCGTTCAAAAAATTTTTTAGAAGAAAAGGGTTAATATATTCGAAGCTTCGGTGTCAATCTGTACAGACTCGGGACTAGCAAATTAATTTTAAAAAATAAAAATAACCTCTTAACTTGTCAATAAAAATAATTTATTTATTTAGTTATTTTAAAATAATTTATCTTTTTAAATTTTCAAGTTAATTTTTATTAATTATTATTATTATTTTAAAAAAATTGTAGTTCTCTCTTTTTCCTCCCACCGTCTTTCTCTCTCTCTCTCCCCTCCCCCCCCCCCCCCTCTTTCTAAACAACCAAGATATGCTTCATCTTTTCCCCAAGTACGCCTGCCATTGATATGGAAACCCAAAAGGTTTTGAATCATGACAAGCAAGCATCAAGTTCGCTACTTTCTTTACCCAAAAGCTATTTCGAACACCATTGATCATTTTTGCATCAAGAAAAATATCATGTTTAACTTGAAATCTTTCTGCATGTTCCAACTCAAAACTTCATTTGGCATTCTTCTGAAACTTTTTCTTAAAAAATCTAGATGTTACTTTTGATTTTTAGATTTCACGTTCATCATTAACGACTTCTGTGAAGATTTTAAATTTTCTAATCATCTTCAATTCTAAATTTCGATTTTAGTTCCATGGTGCATTTACAGTTACTTTCTTTCTTTTTTTTTTTTTTTTTTTTTTAAGCTCTAGAGTGAAATCTAATACTCAAATTGAATAAATTCCATCTCTACAATTTCAACACACTCATCGTCATTGTAATGCAAAATCCGGCGACTAGTGTAAAATTGAATCTTGGAACACCTTTCTTTCCACTTTCTGCAATGATTTGGACGCTTCAAAACCCTAATTCTGTGATATGCAAGTTTGTGTTCATCACCGTAATTGAAAAATACAAAAATTCGGATGATCGGATGATAAACAACACCCTTAAAACCTCCCTATGATGATTTCTATAATATTTTCGAACCTCAAGAAAATATTTATGCAAGTCAAATCCTTCATTTGCCTCTTAACGATTTCTGGACGGTGAACATTTGTGTTCATCTTGTCCGGAGACTTGACCATTTTCTGGCTCTGAAAATCACCTCTCAAACTTAGAAAACAAGTCTCTCTCTTTTGTTTTGGATGCAGAGAGATATTTAGAAATGGAGGTTTTTTTTTTGTTTTTTTATTTCGTTTTAATTTTTTTAATTATTATATCTTATCATCATTTTTATTGTTTAACACTAAAATTTAATGGAATATTGACGGTAGGGTCCCATTTTTACAGAATGCTTAGTTCACGAGACATTTTTACACCAAAAAAAAAAAAAAAAAAAAAAAAAAATCTAACTGGCACAAAACTCATTCTAGTTTTCCTTAACCCCCTTCCCCTCCACCAAGAAGGATCAGAAAAGCCAACCAATCGACTCAACAAACTCGAACTCAGGAGTGATGAGTACAAACGACCAACTCTTGTTACTAAGCCTCAAAAAGAAAAGGACAAAGGAGATTGATTATCCAACCCCTTAAGCAACATGTCCAGAAACACCTTTAATTCACCTTTAATATTGGGTATCAAGAATGTCCTTTCCTTCCATCCCCCCACCCCCCCAATACAAAAAAAAAAAACAGCACACGCTCGGAACTTGAAAACCCAGGAATGCATCTGTGCCAAGACAACAAATCTGCGAGTGGGAACCCTAACATGTAGACCAGGTCACCCATTGCATTAAATCGACAAAAAGAAGAGTTATTCATGATTTTATTGTTGAGCTGGTAATGAGGGAACTGCTTAGAAAAGAGACCACCACCTCCTACCTCTGCTGTCCCTTTGGTTTAATTGATGCCGCCCCCTTTCAACACTGCCTATTGATCCTCTTCTTTCCATAAGAGGATTGCCTAACCACAGGACAAGAGCAACACCCATGAGACTAACAATAGGAGCAGCCGCAATGAAAAGCCATCTTCTTCGTGTACTCTCTGAGTCGTGACCCCTTGCCTGACCATCCATATTTCCTTGCTCTTCTTGCTGTGGTCTAATATGACTAAATTCACCAGCTTCATTCATCTCAGCTTGTTCACTTATGTCCGATGAACCATCACTTACTTCTTGATGTTGGCTACTCTCAATCTCCACTGTGTGACTGGTGTGATGCTTTGCCTCCTCATAATCCCTGTCATCTGTTGGAAGCTCATATCGACAGAGGGGGCATGAGTTTCGTGAACTCAACCATTGCAAGATGCAGGATGGGTGATAGAGGTGAAAACAGGGAAGCTGGTTAACTTCAGTTCCAACAGAGAGAGTATCTTTGCAGATTGCACAGGTCAAATCAACGTGCCTCTCATCCTCATTGGTGATAATTACACGAGGCAAGTTATTTACTGATGATATAGCAGCAGGTGGAGCCCCTCGCCTTGAATTGTCACTACCAGCAAGATGCTCAACAAGTTCCTCAAAACCTCTAGTATCAAGATAATCCCTGTTCACTCTTCTGTAAAACCCTACCTCAAGTTCTTCCATGTTATGTTGCACATTTAGGTCTCTAGTCCCCTGGACTGTCCACTGAGGTGTGCTGTCGATTTCCACAGAATCAAAGAGTTGATAAAAATTTCGGAAGCCATTGCTTTCTCTTGGACTAGAATAGGCCAAATTCTGATGCTGAGTTCCTCCTACAGGGGATATAACTGTATTTTCCTCTGCATCGGCTTCTTCCCATTCACCATCTTCATCTTCTTCTTGACCATCTGAATACCAATGGCTTTGACCTGCATGCATGGGGTCAATATCAGTGTCAATGTCAAGCTCACTTTCATCACCTGGTTGGACAAACATTTCAGTTTCCAGGATACTATATCCATCCACAGAAGCATCTGAGTCTCCTGCATAAGCACTAAAAGAAATGGCATCACTCTCGGTGTGAAATGCCCTATAGCCACCAAGGCTGATATTTGATTCAGTCTCTCCAAAAAAAGAATCAAAATTATCAACATCACTTTCGTTGTCTGACAGGACTCGCCGCCACCTCCTGGATCCGCTAGGAGTGCTGCGAGAACTCGAATGCTGAAGTAACCTTGAGGCACCAGACTCTGCATTGGAATCTGCAGGTTGATCCTCATGCTCGGAGGCAGGGAGCTGATTTTGTCTCACCAGATTAATCATGTGAGAGAATTGTTGTGAAAAAAGATCTTCCAATGATTCAGTACTGCTGTACCTAGTTCGTCTTCTTCTGGACTGCCTCCTCTGATGAGAGGATTGTACTGGAGTCCCATGATCGTCAAGAAGCAATAGTTTACAATACCCACATAATGCAATATTTGGCAGATCCCCAGTTGACTCATTATCAGGGGAAAGGATTCTCTGACAAAAAGAACATACTTCTTCCAGATTAGAATGGTCTACTACTACATCACCACTGATGTTAGCAAACAATCTGGACTGGGTCGATTCCAGGGATGTATTTGGCAAGTCCATCTCCATCTGAAAGCAAACAAGATAGCAGCTAAAGAAACAAGCATAATGTAGAGTGCTACGGCACAGAAGCAAGCAAAGAATCACTAGTTGAAATTAAGACCACTTGAATGAGTGGGGACGCCAATGAAGTAGAGGCAAGTCGGAGCAACAAAAAGAAAAAGAAATGGAGCAGCAGGGAGGGGCAAATTGATTAAAGCAAGAGGAAAAAAAGACTAAGGGCCTTATTGTTTTTCTCCTTGCCTATACAACGTGCAACTAACAAAGTAATGGGTTATTGTATATCATAATTCTTTTCCAACATATCATCAGTGATAGCATTTTTTTATTATTATGGTTGGAGATTTAAGTTAAATTTCTACGGAAGAAAAAAGTTATGCATTTGAGCTTTGATACCATCTGGGAGGGAATGACAGCTCCTAACCCTAACCCTCGTCATGCCCCAATCCGAATACCTAAGAGCAGTACGGGGCCAAAGACAAAGCTGGGAGTGGGCGTAATACAGTCGTAATAACATTAATCTGAATATGAGAGGAGAGTTATGGGATGCAAGAGTGTTGGAGGGAGGAAGTGTTTTTGGGGAATGAAGAAAAATAGATTTGGAGACAGTGGTAGGGAGGGGAAACCATATAACTATCATCATCATGAACACGATCAATAATAGCAATTTAATTCAATTCAGAAAATTTGCAGGATGGGCAATATTAGGAATTAGGGGAACCAAAAGACAAAAAGAGTTGGTTTTGGTACCAAAGCGTACAGAATTAAGCAACAGCACAACATAGTATGTCCTGGTCACGAACCCCAAAAAAGGGTATTTACCTGCAGTTCAGGGGACTGCGCGGGTGGCTCCCATGGTAGCTGGCCTCCGGTCGGTATTCTGAAAATTGGTTCTGTGGTGATGACCCACCCACACGAACAATTTTAAGATTTGTTACAAGAATCCCAGGTAGATAAATCAAGAAGAGGAAATTCCAGAGGGGGAGGTGGAGCAATTGAATTGGATCGGAAATTGGGATACCCCGCTAGCCCCCAAAAGGCGATGATGATAATATTTGTGTCTCTTCTTCCTCACGTAAGTATGAGCTGCGGAGAGGGGAGGAGGGATTATAAGTGTCTTATTTTTGCTGCTGCTGTTTGTAATTTGAGTCGTCTTCGTCGTTCCCGACCCGAGCCACACGACAGTCACTTCTTTCATACGTACCCCTGAAACTAATTTTTATTTTTCCAAGTTGCCCGGGGCATTTAAAACTACAAGATATTTGAAATAATAATAATAATAATAATTATTATTATTATTATTATTATATAATAAAATCAATTAATTAATTATAACATAAGATAAGCATGTGGATTTTAATTGCTACGAGAAGAATTGAAATCAAAACTGGTTTTTATAATTAAAAAAGATTGTTAATGTAATTTATAATTATTTTAATAAAGAACATGAAAATGTTTTCGTAATAATTAAAGATTTATTAAATAATTTGGAGGCAACTTAACTAAATTATAAGGTAAAAATAGATGAGAAGAAGGGAATTGAGGATTAATGTTTGGGTTATGGGTTGTTTGAGCATGGAATGGAAGCAAAAGCGTCAGTTTTGTTTTTAGGAGCAGCGAGTGTGGAGGCGGGGAGGAAAGGAAACAATCTAACACAAGGAAATCAAAATAGCTATTTGATGTCAATGTTGAACTCACGGTTGAACTAATTTTATATTTGGTGATTTTTTTTTTTTTTTTTTTTTTTAGTATGATTTATTAATTTCATGTTTTATTGATTTCTGAATGTGGTGTTGTGGGTTGGCGCGTGAAGCTTAGTTTGGCATGGGATGGGAGCCCAGGAGGACCGAGTGGTTTATTATGTAATTACCTCTGCATTATTATGAATTACAATTTCTTAATTTATTTGTAATTAAAAGAAGAAAGAAAGAAAGAAAAAAAAAAAAAAAAAAAAAAAGAGGAACGAGGCATTAAATTTCCTCTTCCAAACAAGAAGGGTATCAGTTTTTACTTTACCTAGTCATGGCCTTACTTCCACGATTATGAGTATTTCCGATGATCCCCGTCACATTTTAACCGTTTTGTTTTGTTTGGTTTGGTTTGGTTTGATCATCTGTCTCGTCACTTAAGAAAAAAAATGGGGGAAATAAAAGAGAATTGAGCTTGCAAAGGAAGTAAATGATTTAGTTGTAAATGTGGGGAAAATGGGAGAGATTTTTAATTAATGGGTTTCTTTTTATTTCCGGAGAAAAATAATATACACCCCTTCCCTTCCCACAACTCCACCCCACCGCTACTTCTTTATTCCGTAAATTCTACCCTTCTCTCTCTCTCTCTCTCTCTCTCCATTCAATACAACGTAGGGTTAGGACACCAAAAACCACAATTGCCTGCTAATTTCTGTACAAATGCCCAGGTGGGTTTCTTTCTGCATTTTTGTTCTTTTATTTTTAGTTTGTATTTCACCAATATTGCAGAAATATCACATGGTTGCACGCTGCTTTACTCGTCATTCACTTTGATTTTTCTTTTTTGTCCCCTTCTCGATGTGAAAACGTGTCTGGGGTTTATATCTAGAGTAATAGATTTATGATTAAAATTGATTGATGATGAAATGGAGAATTAAAAACAGAAAGGTTCAAAAGCCAAAGTGGAGGAATGAAGTGAGGAGGAGGAGGAGAAGCCCACGATTATCAGCACTATCCGTATCACTACCAAATCAAAATGCAAATGCTTCCCCGCACTCGGACTTAAATGTCATTCCAGAAGAAGAAGAAGAAGAAGAAGATGAATCAGAAGCCGAACAACAACAACAACAACAACAAGAAGCACAAGATGATGAGAATGCATCAAACCCAGCCCCGGACCCTGACTCCCAACCCCAGGTACGCGTGCAAAGACCAAGGCCACCCCACACCAGAAGCAGCAGCAGCAGCAGCAAGAAGAGGAAATTCAGACCCGTCAAAGAGGTCGCTTCCCACTCCTTTCCTTTTATTTATTATGCTTCCAATTTGCTAATTAATTCTCAAATTGATATTTATATTTTAAACTATTTGAGATGAATTTGATCTTTTAGATCACAACCACACTAGATACACCACTTTCCCTTTCGCACATAAGCGCTTAGATGATAGGGGATTTAAAACTATTTTCGATAAGAACGCCTTTAAAACTTTTTTCCTTCATACAAAAGTTTTAATGTAATTGCACTAGAATCTTTATTCCATTGCATGTTTATATACGCTAAATCCCACTTAAAATCAATATTCACATAGTCCCTAGTCTTAAATTCCAACAAGTAATAAACTAACCAATTGTAAATAATAGTTTCAATCAACCATATCTTGAGTTTTTATTATTTTTATTGCCGTCATATGGACCCTATATGACTGCAGATGTTACTTCTTAATGAAATGCTGATCCGGAACACCAATCTTGCTAGGAAACTGTAAAAATCTGAAGTGCATAAAGTTTATTTTGACAGAATAATGAATAGACAGACTAGTTTTGCCAAAATTAGAGAACACTGTCAAAGTCTAATCAGCTAAATTTTATGGCGCATTTTTTATTTTTTATTTTTTGGCCTTTTTCTAGTTTTTAAAGGTCTTTCATCTGTACTGGAGGAACAGGATGAGTTAGATGGTTGTTAAGGGATCGAATCTCCTTTCCTTTGCTTTGCTTTTTGACACACCCACTTTCTAGTTTACTGATTTAATTTCTTCTGGAATTTTCTGGTAAGGTATTCACCTTTTCAAAAGCCCTGCTCAAGTTTTCTGCCTTGTGGTATACTATTAGTACTTGCATACATATTCGGCAACTTTGAAGGTCACTCATTTTTCTGTCTTTTCCTTCTCTCTCTTGGTTTGTTTTGCTTGGAAAGATTCCAAAAACCTTCTCTCCTCAAAACCTGCGGACTACCCATATCTTGCCCTCCCTTTCGTTGGGGAAGATAATGAACATTGAACCTGATAGCAGATCTGAACAAAAGAACAAGTATATAACAACTGTGAGGGTGCGGAACTTGGACATCATCATTTAACTAAAAAGAAGTACTAACAGTCTCCCTAAGACAAGATACCATGTTATAAATCACGTTAGAACTGTTAAATTACTCCAGAGATTCTGCATTAATTTTCCTGTCTACCTCCAATGATGGGAACTGCGGGGCACCTTCAATATGGGCCATTGACCAAAGAAATTAGTTTTAGGTTGTTCTGTTCTTGTACAAGCCGTAGTAACAATTGATGTAACTTCAATTCCTTCCTCCTTAGATGGGCAAACCCTCAAACTCTTAATGTCACCCCAAACTCCTTTCATAGACTTGTTTGTTTCTGTACAGGGTAGAACTACAAATAATGAAAATTGGCCAACAAAAAGTGGTGAGACCCCCAACTCCGTTTCAAACTGCAGTAGAATGATATTTAAGGATAACCTACTATTTCTTTCTTTTGGAGCGGCAAGCAGGTCTGCAGTCAGAAACAAGTCCAAAACACAACAATGGTAATGATAATACATGCTCTAATTGGCCCCTTTTACATGGTCGAACTTGTAATTTTACAAATTGAACACTTCTGAGCTCATTTACCACATGGTAAAACGCCTACATGTTTTTTATTGCATTTTTAACCAGGTGAGCTGCCAGCAGCACAACTAATGCCTGAGAAAAGAATACCTGAGCTAGTTCTTGATGTATTGCAAAGGTGAGTTCATTGAAAGAAAATTACTCGGTATACATACTGAATCAGTCAACAGTGTCCTGCATAATGTAATATTAAACTCTTAGACCTTAAATTAAGAAACAAAGCAATGTTAAAGTCCACTGGAGTCCCAGTTTTCTACGTTAATGTTTATTTCCGCTTACAGAAGGGATGTCTACGAAATATTTGGTGAACCAGTGGATCCAGTAGAGGTATGCTGTTCTGCACCTCTATGGTCAATTTTTACCCTAGCTTTGCCATCCTAACTGTGATTGATGATATACGGATTTCTTTTAGGTTCAAGATTACTATGAAATCATTAAAGAGCCCATGGATTTTGGCACGATGAGGGCTAAACTTCATGAAGGATTGTACTCAAATTTTCAAGAATTTGAGGTTTTTCTTAACCTTTACTTCCCTACCACACTTCCTTTTCAATATGGACACACTGGAATACTCATGCAACTTAATCTAATGAATCTAATGTTATTTCTTTATTTATACAGCAGCACCACTTGTGTTCTTTTTATGCATAAACAGAAAGCCTGTGTTAGCTTCCCCAAGATAGAAGTACAATAAAAAGCATGTATTTACAAATTTGTGCATTTTGTTAACATGAAAGACAGTATTCACAAATGTGTATAATATTGCTGCGTTCCTGTATCTGTCTTCCAGGCAAAATGCTTTTGGCCGGTGCCACTTTCTACTCGCTTATTTGTGTTTGAATTCATTGTCTCACGCTTCACCTTATCAAACTTTTTTGCAGCGTGATATATTTTTGATAACCAGGAATGCAATGCTTTTCAACTCTTCTGGTACAATCTACTTCAAACAGGTATCTTTTAGATTTTTCTAATTTCTTGTCATTTTCAGAATGAGTTTGCATTGCGGTGTTCATGTTGCAAAAAAGTGCATGCTAATTGTTCTCCTTTAGCTGAAGCACAAGAACACTTCCAAGAGTATGCATATTATTTGTTGTCCTTTAACTCTAACAATGCATATTATTTGTTGTCCTTTAACTCTTAACAATGCATATTATTTGTTGTCCTTCAACTTTAATGATCTTGGGTCCTAACAGGCCCGCACCATAGATGAACTGGCTAAGAAGGTTTTTCACACTTTGAAAACTGATCCTGAAAGCTTTGAAAGAGAATATGTGGCATCAAGGCGAAGATCTTGCCGGAGGATCCATTCTGAATCTGAGATTTTGTGTTATGGCACTTGCCCTAAGTTTGCTTCAAATGCCAAAGTCGCTACTACCGTTACTGCTTCATCCAAAGCTGCATCCAATACTATTTCTGAAGCAACTCGAAGGAGGAATCTTCATGCAAACCCTCAGTGTTCTGGTTCAGGAATCCGTGTTGCTGCAGCAGATGGTGAAATTAAATCTGGTGAGAAATGAAACTTCCTATAGGTGAATTTGCTAATATAAGAGAGAAATGATTATTTGTGGCATAATCCCTCGGAGTTTACTGGTATTGTGAGTTCTCTGCTTTATGAAGATAAGAACATAGCGTAAAGCACCCATCTTTTAGTGGCTTCTGCATTTTTTTTCCTCCCCTTGGTAAATATATGCTTTTGCTAGTAGATGAAGAGGTAACTGCAATAAGACTTCTTCATTTGACCTGGATGGAATACATTTTGGACACTAGTTTCACTGACACAGATAGATTTATGCCAGTTCCAGAAGGTTATGGCTATTCTTGTTTCACAAGAAAAAGGTCAACAATCACAGATTGAAGAAATTGATATTTATGTTCTTGTTATCCATTCGGAGGCTTGTTTGCTGTAGCCAATGGAAAGCCTGAGTACTCTCTCTCTCTCTCTCTCTCAAACAAACACACACAAAGGAGCAAACGCTGGCGTACACACTCAAGTTTATGCATTTATGCTTGTATATTGTATTTCTAGTAACCTACTAGTTGCCTTTCAGGAAGATACAAAGTAAAATGCTGGGAAAACAGAATGTAGCCTACTGATTGTCTTTATGGATCTGTATATTTCTGATTCAACTAATGAATGATGAACTGTTATTTGCCCTGAAGGGTAGTAATTCCAGTTGCATTTCTCATACACACTTTTTGCACCATTGCCGCATGATCTACTAAACGTCTTTAGCATCAGACACCTCAATCAAGCTTACAGTCGCTCCTCCCTGATATTTAGCATATTCTTCATCTTCTTCAAGGATATTTTGGCTTCATTTTACAAATACTTATTAAATTCAGCAGTCTCATGCAGCACCAAAAGGTCAAATGGGGCTCAATAAAAAATTGAAGGATAAATTAACCTACAAGATTCACCATTTCATCAACTTTTCTATTTAGTGGATTGTTATGAGCTTTCTTATGGTTTGTCTTATTTGCTTCAATCAGGTCCCAGAAACATTGGTAGATCTTGTATGTCTGAGCTAGATCGGCGCCATACATATAGGCCATGGATGTCCTTCAGCATCAAACAAAATTCAATTGTATCAGCCGTTTATAGAAATATGGTTCCACTTATAAGGGTTAGTCATTTATTTTCAGTTTTTGCAATTTCTGTGTAGAAATGGAGAAACCTGTACTCCATGTGTTTGTAGACCTTTTCTTTTTCCCCTTTTTCATCTTTCCCTTTGCTCCCATTATCGTACATCTGTAGCCATTTTGTCAAATATATGAAAATTGCAAAATTTTGCTGACTTGGCTGTGGAACTCAAAAACATTTATGAACTCTTACAAGTCCCAAGCATTTATATTTTCTTAGTAGAAAAGTTGTGTGATATTACTTCTAGTGATCACATTTTAGTAGAAAAGGTGTTATTTTCCATAACCAGGGTTAATTCTAGTTCTGTCTTGTTTGTTTGAGGCAAATTTTATGTGGGGTTAGGCAAGAATCTTGCAGGTGTTTAGAGACCTATGCATGTATATGTATGTGATGTGTATGAACATGAGCCTTTCATCAGTTATTTTAGCACTCGGTTGGGTTTCCTTTTTTTTGGGGGAGGGGGTTGAAAGTATGAGGTCAACAGATTCAGCACACATCCGCATGGACATTAACAACCAAACCCCTCGCATTTCTTGCCCCATGTTCTAGTTCTTGGTCACCTTCCAATTTTGATTGTAAACTTGAAAGATTCCTAGCTGAAAGATTCTACCACCCTGCAAGTGATCTTCTATATTATTATCCAACCTATAAATTCCTAATATGTCCTCAAAGTTGGCCCTTTATAGACCTGAGATAGTCAAGTAAGAACTTCTTGGTTTATTCTCTGTTGTGATTTTTATGGTTCCAACTTTGAGGTGGAATAGTTTACCTAAATTAATATAGCACTACTATTGGAAAGAGTATGGTTGAGTTTGAGAATGTTGAAATTTTATATTCAGATATAACTGCTGCCCTTACAAATTCCACTCTCTGCCAAGAGCTAATGCTGCCTCTAGATTCTGTAGGTTGATCAGCAGGACATTAGTTACGTGAAAAGCTTGATGTCGTTTGTTAAAGATTTAGGACCAACGGCACAAAAGATTGCCAAGCATAAGTTACGGCAATGCTGGGACGTTACTCCTGAATTTCAGAATCCAAGTCCATCTCATCACATACAGGGTCTAGCGAGTCAAATTCCTTCAGCATCTGCCTCTATGCACCAAAAATCCAGCACCTCTGATGCTGTTTTACCCTCTCTGGTGGCTCAAAATTTTTTTAACCACCCCATTGAGCATCAAGATTTTATTGGAAAACTTGTTGAGAAGAAGAATTACAGTAACTCAGGTGACAAAGAAAGAGCAGATATTGATGACGGGTTAAATATGTATACTCCTTCAAGAGTAGCTTCCTTGGAGGAAGGGAAGAGCAGTCATGTGGTTGGACCGAAAGGGGAAGGTCATTTAATTGAGGGGGTGAACGTCTTTGGTGCTTTCAACACAGACGAGGTTGGGCAGAATAAAAACTCTGAAATTCGGTTGGGAGCAGCTCCCTGCTATGATAAAGCTGGAGATTTGAATTTGTCAAATGTTGTGGCTGGAGATATTGTCAAGAAGTCAACTAAAATTCCAGAATTAGCCAATCAACTGCCGGCTTCAGATTTAGCTACAGGTAATTATCAGTCCAATACATTGGACTCCATGATTAATAGCAAGAAAAATCCATCATGTTCTCAGCTTGTACAAGCCAAAGAGATGTCCATTTTGGGTCAGGACAAGGGCTTAGGAGAAATTGTTAGTTTGGACAATTACAGTGGCACAAGTCCGATGACAAGTGCACCAGGCTCAAGGACTGGACTTGGTTGTCATGATGCAGATGAGGTTGAAAAGGAGAGACAATGCATTCAATCAACAGCAGCACCATTCATCTTTGACCTACCATTCTTGAAATCAAGGCTCAGTCAGATGAAGAATCAGGAAGATCATCGAACCCTGCAGCTGGGACTGTGTAGTGACAAATCCTTGCATAGAAAGCCATGTATTAACGGGGTTTGTGTCCCATTTCCACTCCCACCCCCACTGCATGCAGACAAGCCATGTACTCTACCTATCCAAAACTATCAACAACAAAAGGTCCTCGATGGCATGGATGCAAAGCACGCCCATCTGGCACTCCGGCTGTAGATGTAGGCATTACAGAATTCAAGTTTTATGCAATACAGAGAAATGGGAAAATGGAAAATGTAAATGCAAACGCTCGTCATTGTTACCCTATCCACTGATTTTCCAGTATGATGTTTTCATTTGGAGTAACATCTTTCCACTCTGATCAATGTTTTGGGTGGGATCATATGTCAAGACAACTGGTCATTTATTAGCAACTATTAGTTCTGGCTTGGCTCGTCTAAACTAACTGGGAAATACCTTCTTTGCAGTTCGTTGTGCCCTTTTACTAATTGCAGTTAAAAAAGTGGTTTTCTTGGTTGTTTTTCAGGTTGTATAGGTAACACGAGCCGCACATATGTATGTAGCTATGCTCATCAAATCTTTCTTAAAGTGAAAAAAATGAAAACACAAAGATCTAGGAGCAGATTTGAGAGATGTATCAAGATGAAGAGTAGCTGAATTGTTGTACATGGTGTTTGAGAGGGGGGGCTTTGGATCCGCCAGTCCAGTCCACCACCAACGCGCATTTTTTGGTATTTGATTCAGAGGGGGCGACAATACTGGGGCTAATGAGCTTAGCTTGATCCAGCTGTATAAGCTTGGACCCTGCAACTACAATATATATATATGTATATGATGGCGATGGCTTCCTAGTTAAAAAAGAAGATAGTGGGACGTGGAATTGTTTATGTAATTGTGGGATTCAGTAATCATCATTAGATGTAGAAAGATAGAGTGTTTAAACATTAAAGAACGGAACAAAACGGGGAGTCAAAGAAGGAATAGACACTTATCTTTTCAAATTAAAAAAGAAAAAGATTTTATGTATAAATTTTATATATTAAAATATTAATTATTTTATAATTCTCTAAAAAAGGAAGTGGGGGGGGGGGGGGAAGATAATGTTGGGGGGTGGGCGTGGGGGTTTGTCGCGAAAACAATGGATGCCCTTTTCCCCTCCCCTCCCCTCCCCTGCACAAAATTAGCAAAGGAAAAATAGAAAGTAGTGCTTTCCGAATAAGTAAATAATAAATTATTATTATTTTTTAACCCAAAAAACCGGAAGAGTTCGTTAAGAGCCGACGCGAGAAAAGGAAACGTTCTCATTCCTCCAATTTCCGGTCTGGTGGTGCTTCTTGGGTTGGGGGCTGTGGGTGGCAAACAAAACCCAGATCTTGATCCTGTGTTGATCGCTGTTTCCGGTGGCGCTGACCTCGACTCAGACGGTTCCTGAATAATTAGAGAGAGAGAGAGAGAGAGGCATAGAGATGGCCTATAGAAGGAGGCAGGGGATCACAAGGGCTTCTACTTTTAAGGAAGAGATCGTTCCACACCCTCCCTCTCAATCTCAATCAACTGAAGACGAGCAAGCCGACGATATCTTTTCGAATTCAAACTCAATTTCAAATTCATCTTCGTCCCCTTCTTCGAATTCGCTTGCCGCTCAGGCCATCAGAGCCTCCGCTGCTCATCGCGACTCCTCTCTTTCCTCTGCTTACGCCTCTGATCCCTTCTACTCTCTCTCCGACCGTCCTCCTTCCTCTACCTTCAAGGTTCCTCTCTCCTCTTACATTACTTTTATTTATTTCTTTGTTTTTGTTCATTCTTTGTAACCCCCTTGCATCGCCTCCCGAATTTTTCCTTTGCCATCTAATTGAATTTCTGCCACATCGGATCGGATACTGTTGATTTGATTCTGAATGGTAAAAAAAGTGTAGTCGAATGGAAATTGTTTGTGGTGGATTTGCTTATCTTTCTTCATCTTGTTAAATATGAAAATATTTTAAGTATATGTTGCGTGTTTTGAGGGGGATCATTAGCGTAGCCCCAAACAATTGTACTCTAGATATCAGATTTGATCATTGTTGATATTAGTAAGGAGTTAAATTGAATGAGCCCCTATATGGTTCCTTCCTTCTGCCATAATATTTTCTACTCCCTGCTTGTGATAATTGATTTCCATAACCGTATCCCAAGTCCGTGGAGCGGTTCATCTTCATAGCCTTCTGATATGAGTGCCAATCCCAATGGCTCAATATTCGTAGACAATGCCCCCAACGACCCCCCAAAGCAAATAAAGCATGTGATAAATCCCAGTCAACGTGTTGAGAACCCGGTGATGTCTTATGGCTCTGAAACTGTTTAGTTATTAGCAGTAGGAGGTCTATGCTTGATCCTGAAGGGACCTTTGTTAAGTAGTATATATCATGCCTTTGGAGATTCCTATCTAACTGTACCTTTTCATCCACTTGTACAAATGGGAAGAATTATCTCCAAATGTGGATGAGAAATATTTGCATTTCTCATATTCACACAGAGGCTTTGCAAAACTTCTTCCCTCCTGTTTTTGGTGTTTGGTGTTTTTACACCATGGAAAGCATTTCACTATTGCCTTTTGATTTCTCTCCAGTGATATGTTGGCTGGTCGATTTCAATGGTTTCATGTTTTGTGTGGACTGTTTGTTACTCTTATCTAATCATGTTATTTGATATCTGAAATCCGCAGGGCTCCGATAATTATGAATATACATCACTAAAGACTTCGAATGACTCGAAGTATGGGTTTTGGGGTGTTTTGGCTAGAAAAGCCAAATCCATTCTTGAAGATGAAAATGTTTCTCAACAATTTGAAACATCTGGCAGAACAAGATTGCAGACGCTTGATTCATCAACAGATGACCAGGTAAATATCAGCTTTAGATATTTCCAATAAGTCAGCAGAAGCTGGAAAACCATTATATTCTCGGATACATTTTTTAAATGTAAAACAGGATATGTGTTCATCCATTTTCAATGTTGTGTCATGAAGCACGTTATGTCCTTACACCTGTTTCCTCTATAAGTTTTTATGTCTTCTTTCTTCAATTTACAGTTCTATCAGCCCTATCGACCACAGGAGAGCAACCGGAGAATGGACAATCTAAGGTTGCAGAAAGGCTTGGATGCAATCACATCTAAACTAAATTATATAGGCGATACCCTTGGAAATGCCTTTGAGGTAAAATGTTTTTTTTTCCCTTATTGTTTCTAAATAACATGATTTTTGGAATTTCAACATCTTTTGTGTCTTTTAGACTGAAATAACTGCTATATTGTTGCCTACATTTTGATTGTCTCTTTGATTGTTTCCTAATCTATTATTAGTTTAAACACTCTATAAGTTTTGCATTTAACCATACCGGATGCATTTGAAATAACTCATCTAAGGTGTCCTTTGTTTCTTATCGCGATGGGCATATTCATTCTCAAAGGCTGTTGCCATGCCCATTTATAAATCATGTATTTGTTGAATTATTTTAAACTTAAGAGTCTAAATCTTAAACATAAGAAATAGATATGTACTACTCATATGCATGTGAAGAATTACTTGTACTTTTTAGGCACCACTACATTAATGAAAAATGCCAGATGTAGGTGGACTTTATGTCATATATGAAATGGTGATGATTTTTAAAGTGGATTGACATTATACAAATATTTATGTCAATATGGTGAAGATTGTTTTACTACCATGGAATGGATGGTCATGGTAACAACTGAATGGAAATAAAATCTGACAACTTTTTTTTCATGTTTCCAGGAAGGACGTACAATTGTGGAAAATAAGACTGCAGATATTATCCAAGAAACACGCAAATTACAGATTCGCAGAAAAGGAAGCAATTCTGATGCACAGAACGTGGCTCCTAGTATGCATAGCCCTTGGCAACAACCTGTATTGCAGTCAACACAAGCACAGCCAAAAACCAATCATGAGACTCAGCTCAAGGCTTCCCGCGACGTAAGGTGGCAAACATGGGATGTGTTTTAATATAGTGATAGAATTCACACTTTTTTAGTTAGAAAAATGTTGCTCTCTGCTCAAATGGATGAATTTAGATGTCCATTGCAGAAAAATTATTATATCTCTGACATACAGGTCACTGCACAATTAAGCTTCATAGGGATCTTTGCAAAAGCAATTAGGTAGTTTGTTTCAAAATCAACTTTTCACAGCAAAAGTCAAGTGTCATCATCAACAACTGGAGAATACACCCAGATCTTGCTCTCATTTCTTAAAACTGTCAGTGTAATTTAAATTCCAATCACATAACAGCCAACTTATTCTCATTTCTACCCATGCTTAGTGATTTTGTGCAACTTGGGCAAATTATTATGAAAGCAAATAGGAACTGGTATGGCTTGTGTAATGCATCATTTGCCTTGTCCTTGTTTTCATTCACAGGTTGCAATGGCGACAGCTGCCAAAGCTAAACTCCTTCTTCGGGAGCTGAAAACAGTCAAAGCAGATTTGGCTTTTGCCAAGGCACGATGCACACAGCTAGAAGAAGAAAATAAAATCCTCCGAGAGAGTTGTGAGAAAGGAGATAATCCTGCAGATGATGACCTGGTAATAATCGCCTTTTGGGGTATTATCATTAAGTAGCATGTCTTTTCTTTTTGATTAAGACAACAGAAGGCAGGCATACTCAATGAACTATTTTGTCAAACTCAAAGGAAACCACGAATTTCATGTTTCGGTACTTCTTGGCTATAAGCTACTAAGACTAGCAACATACCAAGAGGAATGTGATCACTATTGTGCCTTTGTTTTTGTCTCACTGTATTGTCTTGTTTGATTGAGTTGGTCTAAGTTATGGGGAATCACCTTTAGGAGAGCTTGAGGGTCTCAACAGATTAAGCTCCTTTGGGTAAGTCATCTACTTTATAGGTGTCCAATGTCTTAGCATCAAGGATTTTGCTCTTAAATTACACGTGTAAAATGGACCCTTTATTTGATTGTTATGATTTGGAAGTGTGTGACTTATCTATAACACAAGCTAAAGTCATCCCCATCAATTTTCTCACTTTGAATATGCCACTTAATGAACGATGTACGTTCTCAGACATGCTTTCTTTTGAGTATATTGATATACATATTCCAGAGCACTTGCTAATGGAGGGTCTTTAACTAGTTTATGTTTTCCTAATCTCAGATACGCCTTCAACTGGAAACGCTCTTGGCAGAAAAGGCTCGTTTGACCCATGAAAACTCCTTGTATGCACGTGAGAATCGCTTCTTAAGAGAAATTGTTGAGTACCATCAGCTCACTATGCAAGATGTAGTCTACATCGACGAAGGCATGGAGGAGGTCCAAGAAGTATATCCTTTTTCCATTCCTGAAGTTTCCAAGATGCTTTCAGAATCCCCTTCTTCGCCCTCATCCCCATACTCTCCTGAGGCTGTTACTTCTCTGAGCCCACCACCAGCGATAGCAAAGGAAACCCCTGCAAAATCCTCTTCAGGAAAAGGCAACAAAGTTTTGGGTATCGCGACATCAGACAGTACCAGTGACAATATTCCTATTGCAGATGATTCAGAAAGATACCCAGAATCTTCCTCTTGATTAAATAATTCTTTAATTTTTTCTCCAAAGGTTACGTACAAGCTGTTTTGCCGCCTTCATCTTGTTTTTCTTCTTTATTTTTTTTCTTTTATAATTCGTATTTGGGGTGGTTGGAGGAGTGGGAAGGAAATCGTCTTCTCACCCGTCAGTATTCATTTGTGTATCTGATTGTAGTATAAGGTTAGTGTTTTGGGCTTGGTTGTTTTGATAAGTGGGAAATTTGTCCACTCTCCCCTCGCCCCCCGGGTTTTGGTGTTGGAGGGGGGGGGGTTTGGAAATTTTGATAATTGGGAAATTTGTGCCATCTCTCTCTCTCCCAGTGACGACCTAAGATTTGCTGCAACGTGCAAAGGGAATAAGACGCTTCTTGTGGCATGGGTGGGATGTTAATAGCGAATCACTCTTTCCTCTACTCTGAACTTTTGAAAAATTTTGCCTGATCATGATAAGCTGGCTTGTCCATTCCATTGCTTACAACATAAATAGAGGGATTTTTTTTTAGACTTCCCATTTGCTTTGAAAGAAAATGCAACAATTACCTAACCCAACATCCCATGTTTGGACCCCTGAAACGTTTTCCCCCTTCCCCCCAAAGATTGTGCTAAAAAACTTTGGCCCTGCCTGACGAAGGAGGGGCGGGCAGGCACACTTGGGAATGGAGATTTCTGCATTGGGCCAAAATGGAGCGCACCGCATTCACTTCAGCAAATTTGAGGGGAAAAAACAGCCGGTGTAAGGCTCTATTCATTTGTTACGCTACAAACAGCAGAAAGTGATCTGAATGAATCATTTGACAGAGATTCTGCATTTTGTGCAACTTCAACCAGATACGAAATTCTTGCTCCTAATAAAACTAATCGTTAGGCACAAGCCTCCCACAACCAGTCAGTCTTGCTTTTCTTCACACGGCCATGCAGAACATAAAAAGACTTGATATTAATACATTTAGCATAATCAAACACGAGTAAGGAAAAAAATTATTATATTATGGCACATCAAGAGCCGTATATTACGGTTAGACCTTATCGAGGGACTTGCATTGGAGCTTGAAGACCCATCATATACAATTAACTTTTTTCATATACAATCTATGAACAGAAAGC
The DNA here is from genome assembly GCA_033439265.1 of Dillenia suffruticosa. Lineage (NCBI taxonomy): Eukaryota > Viridiplantae > Streptophyta > Magnoliopsida > Dilleniales > Dilleniaceae > Dillenia > Dillenia suffruticosa. Next base: position 197,115 of record JAVTVX010000035.1, read on the forward strand.
CAGTATCTGGCTACCTCAATATTCTTTTCCTCCGCAACCCATGTAGGCAGATCAATATACAGTCAGAATTACCCAAGGGGTGTGATGATCAGGAGAACACTTCTCAGAACAAGGATTATGGGCTCCAAAGCAGAAAAACTCCTAGCTCATCATAGAGCAATCTAGAACAGCTGGAAGAACAGACTGGTCGACCCATCACCAAAGGACCGAAGATCTGCAGGTTTAACCAGAGCCCTGCACAATGGGCAAGTTCGTTCCCGCTCAAACCTAAAATCCACCAATGCAAGTGATTCGGATCATTAGGAAAAAGTTGTACATATTTGATCAAACCACAGATATTGACATGGCGATAGTTGCTGCAAACCATCCTCAAGAAGGTGAACAAGCAAAAGGAAACCAACCGCTCATAGGATGTTGACCAAAGTATTAAATTACTACATCACAATAGATTTAATCTACTAGGGCACAACATTGCTCCAAAAAAGGGACCACAAGGATGAGGGTTTTCCTTTTAACTATTATTATTATTATTATTATTTTTTGGTTAAGGACATGGGACTGAAATAACATTATTTTTACATATATCACACATATACAAGTTAGCATCACAATTCACAGCATCGTATATTATTATAATGTGACTACTTTAATTTACCCTGGGAACAAATGCATCTGTTGAATGCTCAAGAAGTGTCTAAAATAACAAACCAATGTTCTTGTCGGAATGGTGCCCCTAGTGTTCTTTCTCATAGGAAAAATAAAATCATTTTTGTGTTCTTTCTCGCGGAGAACATATTGTTGTAGAGACAAGCGGGAGATTAGGGTTGCATGTGGTGAGCATGGATTTGGTTTATGTAAGAAAATTAGTCCAACCCAACTTAAGTGGGTGGCCCATTTTCAAACTCGACCAGCTATTTTATCATCCCAAACCCTGCATTTCAGTTTGTCAAGTGCGTGCAAATTATCACTAAGTTGAAACTAATATAAACATTTATCGTTAAGAAATTCCACAAATGATTGATTTAACAAAAAATTATCACAAAAATACTATATACCATACGATGAAAATAAAAAGAAGATAATAAAAGACAAAGTTTGAAATGAAGTTCATAAAGCACACATCTCCAATGATAGCGGAGAATTTAAGTTCCTATAGCCACAAAAAATTGCAATACTTGTTCGAAATTACATCAAAGAGAAACCAAAACAACTAGAAAACTATAAATCTATAATAAAACAAACAATATATACATATTATATATATAATTGTATATATAGTTACAATTTACAAATTAAGAAAAATAGAGAATAGTATATGTAATTATCTATATGGTAGGCCGGTTGGGTTAAGGCACACCACCTGACCGAATATAGGCAAATCACAAAATTTTGAACGGCCACAGGTCATATAATAGTGTAAACTAGTGGGTTACACGTGGATGCGGGCAGTTCAAGCGGGTGGGTCGGGTTTAGAGGATTTATGCTCACAACTAATGGTCACATAACCCTCAAAGCAAACTAATAAGTCAATGATGTTAGCATCTTGGACTCTGGGTGCATCGAATCCTATCTCAAAAGTTTTGAGGTGATTTGGATTCGATAAAATTTAGTGCGCAATTTTAGCACACAAAAAATTGAAAGATTTGCTTATGGTTTTGGACCAAAAAATAAAAGTAAAGGTGTTGTTCTAAGGTTTTATTTTTTCATTTAGGATGATCATCACAAGATAAAAAATGGACAATAGTCCAGCTATCACCTTGACATGAATGAACCGGAAGTGATAATAATGCAAAAGGCTAACAAAAGAATGTGCCTTCAGCAGTTAGCAAAAAATTATGAAAAGAAACCAACAGTTATACGATGAACTCACCATTCTGAAACGCAATCTTCACAAAAGATATGTTTACATCGAAGTAAGACTGGAGCATGCATCTTTTCCTGGCAAATTGCACAAAGATCTCCAGCTGCAGTTACCTGAGTTACATTTTCATTAATTTAGAATATGTCAATAGCTGTGTTTTATGAAGTAAAGAGGAACAGATGGCGGAAGGGATATCCGGGGCCATCAAAATGAAAATCAATGTTTCAGATGAATGCAAAAAAAATAGAGAAGATTTTATGACATCTTTTTTGCAGAGAGTCAGTTTACATCAGCAGCAGAACACAGCTTTGTTTTTGGATTAGCCGAATGAATTCTGGCTGGCCAAGCCACGGGAGCAAAGCAATTCTTCCCTTAATGATAAAATGAGGCAAGAATATTTTAATGTCATCCCCGGAAAATTTCTAGACTCAAACCACCAAATGGAGTGGCCAAAACCACCTTGAAGTAATTTACACGTGCATAGAAACAAAAATTAAATCCTTAAAATGTAAAATAAAGAATGTTTAAATAGAGATTTCTCCTTTTTCTCTTAACAATTCATTCTTTTTATTTACAAAGTCGCTCATATTGATAGATTCCTGATTTCCGTAAATTGGGGGAACATGTTTCCTACCTTGTCCAGGAAGCTTTTTCAGGGAAGTGATAGATAACCTCAATCAGTTTTATATTATTGTTTATCAAGAATGAGAAATATAAGCAATGGACATCAAATAAAGTCTCACTAACACATGCAAAAATACAGGAATCAACAACACCAGCAGGTGAAAGAAGTTATCCATTGCTAACAGTAATTGCAGCAAACTATACAAGAGCTGGTGTTATCTTGCTCCATTGAGCTGTCTGTTCCCATGCACTACTTACAAAAGCCTGGCTCATGATGACTGCACAAAGTGTCTTTTTCTTTATATTAAAAAAAAAAAAGGAAAACAGTTTGCTTGAAAAAGCATGAATAAGTAAATAAAACTACAACAAACATATTGAATATAAAGATAAATTACCTGCTCTGATGTTGCATAAGCCCCATAATGGACTTCTTTACGTGATAGTGCCTTCAAAGCAGCAACGAACGATTGAACCTGAACATCAATGAAGGCAATAACAGATTCAACAGGCCATTCCAGAAAATCCTTTCCATTTCTTGGGATTTAGTCCTTATAACATAAATGAAGTCAATATACCAAATAAAAAGCATAGCTTACCAAAACAAACAAACGAGTCTTAACATATTGATGTACATATAGTATAAAAGGAAGTGATGAAGAACAATAGGCCAACAAAATCCAAACCACAAACCTTCTCCACAATAGAGGTGAGCTTGAAAGTTAAATACAATCCTGTCATTAATGATGAAAAGAGACTCCCATATTCTTTGTTCAAGAAAAACCGGTACCATACAGGAGTGGGCAGTAATGCACGATAAAGCAGCAAAAGATACTCCACCAAAGTAAGCATTTGGCCCTGGAAACCAGAATTGCAACAGTCAGCACAAAATATGACATTACGTGCAACAATCACAACATAACAGAAGATATTAAGCATGCTATCTAACCTGCTTCCGATAGTTTCTGCCTCTGCTATTCTTGTAATACATCAATAAAATACACTTCAGGGCCATTGCTGCCTGACGGACCAGAGTATCTGTAAAGAAAAAGCATTATCAATAGCTTACAACAGCCAAAGAAGATCATAAATCAAAAATGCCCTCTTCACAGGATCTCTAAACACTAAATACAATTGTCAAACTTGGAAAGGAATAGGTGTTCTTCCACCCTGTTCCTTTCTTTGGGGAATAAGAGCACCAAACACAGAATGGCATGAAACATTGCCCATAACCACAAAGTCAGCTCTTTGAGTTGAGGAGGATTTCCCATGTCAGACTGATTCTGTTAAGTAAATTATAAAACTATAAACACCTAGCTTGTAGAAATTCAAACCCAAAAAAAATGCTAGTAGGACAAGAAATATGGAGCTACAGGCTAAACAAAAAAATTAACTGATCTATCGCTCAATCAGAGCTAACATAAAATTTAGCAAAGCAAGTGAAAAGTCTACTAGCATGGAGAATTCTGAAACTCGGCCTTTTATATGGTAATAGAAGGTGAATTCCTAGGTGAAATTAATGTATAATTACTCCCCCAGATTGCTCTCATTGCTTCCCATCTACAAAATAATGACTAGGGTATTAGCTGTAGTTGCACACCATTGACCATGATAATGAAGATCGCATGCCAGAAAGGTGGTATAGCCTTTGGGGGGAGCATTATTAGTGGATAGAGAAGATCTTCATTCTGATACCACCAGTAAACACCCACCACATGAAGTGTAAAGATAAGGGAGATACCAATCAAGACAGACATTTTCCTTTCACCCTGCACAAGGCAACAATCCCATTACTTGGTAGCTGAAAAGATCCAACTCATGGCAATATACAAGAAGCAGTTTTCTGACCCCAAATTGAAACATTATATTACTACTCTACAACATACCTTTAGAGCAGTCTGTTTTCGCAGAATGTCATTTGACTTGAACATGACTGCAGCAATCCATATTGTAACAAAGAATCCTAGTAATTGCCAGATGGATGAAGGTCATTAATAAAGTGGAAAGGGAATCCCCGCAAGCACAAAATAGCAAGTCCAAAACAACCGGGATGAGATTTTCACATTATTATATAAAAAGGACCAATCGAGAAGCAATATTCCGGATAGAATTTTGGATAGGCAGACACGATTGACACAGTTTGGGACACTTGGTGCTGCTACTTTCTAGTAAGTGTAAATGTCATATGGTGCATTAAAGAAAGAAGAATAAACACCCATTCACTGATTCTTAGCATTCAGAATGGCTTTAGCAAATTAAGAAACAGGGGGACGAAAGAGAAGTACCTTGCAAATGCTGGCGAATGAAGACAACCAAAAGAAGCAAAGAAAATGGCAGGACTTGCTCAATCCATCTAGCAGCCTGCTGGATATCATATCTCTGGTATGAGGAATCCCTGTTGTTGTTGTAGTTAGTCCCCGTGCCATTGGCAGCATCTCCATCTGCATTTCCATTAGAAACAGAAGCTCCCTCCCCAGCCCCGCGATCACCCCTGGACTCTCCCTGAGTACCCGGGGAGGCTACCGTTGCAGAGAGATGCTGTTGTCCTGACACCTCACTCTGCACCTGAGCAACCAGGGATGAAGACGCGGCGGAAGAAGGCGAGGCAACTCCAATGCGATCGTGGTGGTCAGGTTCACCGGCTCCGATTATCCTAATGGAGACCTCACCGCTATTGGGGGCTGCGGAAGAATCGTCGCGGAGGGCGGGGGAGAGCAAGCCCTCGGATTCTGGTGGAGAAGCCCTGGTGCGAAGAAGTCCGGAATACTCAAGCAAGGCGGAGAGGGGAGCCTGGATCAAATTGGAAGCGGATAGTTGCATACCGTAGCGTCGGGAGGAGCTGATGCTGCTGGAGGAGGAGGAGGTGTTACTGCCACCGGAAGATGTTCTGTAGGGATCGGAATTGCCAGAAGGAGCCTCCATTTGTGCCAAGGCCCTAACCCTAAACACCAGCAAAAAGAGACAAGGAAGAGGGATCAAAATATAGAGCCCTAAAAAAGACCCCGCCATGATAAATTTAGATCAACGCAAGAAGAAAACCCTAAAATTAAAAGAGAATTAAAAGGGAAAGTACCTTCGAAATCGGAACTCCGTTTGATGAGGTAGAGTCGGAAGAGAAGATTGTAAAGGCGTGGGGGATAATATTGAAATTTTGGGGGAAAGCCCCAATGAAGAAACCCTGGGTCGATGGTGGAGTTGTCGAAGGGGGAGAGAGAGACAGAGATTCCGATCGTTAAATGTTTCTCCGTCTCTCTTCTCTGTTGGGGATTTGGTTGGGATGTATTGAGATTGGATTGAGCGATAAGGAAAGAGAATTCCCAAAATTAATCACAAAACGAATGCCCTATGCTCCCAAGCTCGGCTCTCTCGTACCCCCACCACCACCACGACGTGAGGGGAACTTAGGGCATTCTGTTCTCTTTATTTCCAATCTTTAATGCTTGTTTGGAGTCAGAACTTTAGAATAGAAGACGACAAAATAAAAGGAAGAGAGGGTAAAGATGAAGGGAAGGGAAGGGAAGGGAAGGGAAGGGAGGGGGAGGGGGGGTCACCCCGTGGGGATCAAAAAACAAAATATAATTAGACGGGGGATGGAATGGGATGGAATGGAATGGGATGGGATGGGGGAGGGGAGGGAAAAACGCGTACACCAGAGGGAGAGGGGTGGTAATAGTAAAAGAAGTAGTAATAGTAAGAGGGTTAGCATAGCAGCGGTCAGGTAGGTCAGGTCAGGTCAGGTCAGGTCACCCTAACTTTCATCTTCATCCCAACAAAAGAAATCATGAAAGTTACAGCGTCAGAATTCTCAAAACCTGAAGTGAAGGTGGGGGCCGGGGGAGGGGGGGGGGTATCTTTAAATTATGAAAAGCAGTAGCAGAAATCACGATTCAAGAAATCATGATTTCTCCGCCCAAGATCACTGTTATTGAGAGAGAAATCACTTCTTGAGAATTCTTGTGGGGGTAATGAAAAAAAAAAAAAAAAAATCAGGAAGCAGTACTAGAAATCGTGAATTTGGTACCTTTAAATCTCTAAATCACAATTATTTCCGTCCCTCCTGGAAATAGATACAAATTGATTTCCATCTAGATCTCTAACCGTCGTCGTCGTGGTCGTCATCATAAAAAAAAACCTAACATCTCATTCAATGAAATTGAAGGTTAAATAGGATATAATCTCTTTTTTGATTTAATAAAAAAAAAAAATCAATTTTACTTTCAACAACAATGATTTCCCCTTTTCAAGTTAAAAATCAAATAAAAACAAGTATGAATAAGATTCATAAAATTAAGACCGGATCTCAATTCTCATTTTTCAAAACCCTCTCCAATCCATCTAATCCCAACTACTTTTTTCTCCACAACATGTCACACCAAAAATAAAAAACCTCTATGCACCCATCTATTCTCTCTCTCCTCCGCCCATTTCAATTTTTTTACTTCAAATATCTCTCACTTTAAAATATATATATATATATATATATATATTATTTTGTAGTCACAAGTCAAAAACTTTAAGGACAAAGGTTTATGCCAGCTCCAAATCCAACCTCCAAATTCACTACTTTTATTTCTATATGATATATTTATTTACTCACAAACCATATGCTCAAAATTAACTAATCATTTATAGAATGGTAATCCCCCCACCCCAACACTGGCTGTGTTCCCGGGGGAATCCGCTCTTACGATGGTGATGGTAGCATGCCGGAGATTTATATCACGTGAGGTGTGGGTGAATGGGAATTTATCTCATGAAACTAACATGCTGGTTGAGAGCACCCATCTATAAAAATTATAAAAATTTTTATAGTTACATATTTTTTATATTTTTGTTCTTTTTATTTTTATAAAATGTTATCTTTTATATCGATTTTATTCATTTTTATTTTTTTCATTCTTCCTTCGTGCCCTGCGAAATCTCCAAAATATATAGAAATACATATCTATCCTTATTAATATTACACGGTATATGCTATATATAAAAACTATTTTAGAACTTTAATATACATTTTGAATTATTTAAAATAAAACCCTAAAAAACTCGTTCCCCCTTCATTTAATCCGATTCCATTTTTTTGTTTTTTTTTTTCCAACTTGAGTGTCTGGGTTTCATTATTCTGTTAGTGTGGCTTCTCCGCTCTACCTCAGAATCTCCTTTTGAGTCGATGTTTAGTATTGGCGGCGGATTTCTAAGTCCACATCGCAGTATGCTGCATGAAATACAACGAAGGCCTTGATGTGTACCCAATATTCATTTTCGACTAAATTTTGAATTCTTTTCTTTAACTTGTTTTTTTTTTTAACCCCAACTCAACGAATTGGAAGAGAAAATTATAACAACTCAACTGTCCCTGAAGACTTTCTTTGAACTTGTTAAACTAACTAATTTTACTTATATTTCAAATATTTTTAATTCTAGCCAAAAAGTCAAAAAAGGTATACAATAAATAAAGTTATAGGTATCAATAATGTAAGTAAAGTTAATAACTTTATAAGAGTTCATGTTTTATATTTAGCATTATTTTAAATAGATTTTTAATCTTGTTCTAAAGATATACTTATTATTTTAATTTGTTTTCTAGTTGAAATCAAATATTATATAGAGATGATTTAATAATTTGATCAAATTTTTTTACTATCTTGACTTGATCTAATTAATCTGAATCGATCGTTGCAGAGTTTATTTTTTGGGACGAATCTCCTAACATTATTTTTTCATACCCTGAGAGAGTCGAACTCCCGACCTGATTAAGGAACAAAGGTGCCCATCCCACCTATGTCAACAAAGTATATTATGAATAATTATGATAAAAAAGATTAATTTTTGTTTTATTATTATTATTATTACTATTTTGGTCCAAACCAAAGTTTGCAATTCGGTTGATTTGATCGGGGACGGTCAAACCTAAACCCGTTGATGACCGTTTGGGCCGGACACGGAAGATGTTATCTGGGCCAATAGACTATGCAGTTGGGTGGCCTGCTCCGAGACCGAGACAAAAACCGCATTTGCGGGCTTTTGTTCTGGAGTCAATGTTGATGACAGGGTTGGGCTTTGGGTCAGAGAGAGAGAGAGAGAGAGAGAGAAAGAGAGCCCACGTAAAAAACAAACCCGGAAATTTGTCCAGCCAGGAGAGAGGTGGGTGGGTTATTATTTGATTATCACAGGGCAATTCTGTCCGTCTCCGTTGATGTTTGTGGCCATCGTCTCCATCCATACTTGGGGGTTCATTTTTTTTAGTTTCAAAATGAATTCGCAAACAAGGAAGAAAGCCCCCTTTTTATACAGGCGCACAAGCATAACAGAGATTTCGATGGGGGAAGGGGAGGGGAATGAGTCACGACTCACGAGTCGAGAGACGAGACAGCCCTTCCATTCCAACTTCCAGTGAGAGGGATGAAAAGGGAGGAGGGGGGGGGGGACAATTTGAGCATGTGGAGTGGCACGTGCATATACCTGTACTGCAAGTGAAAATAAGAATAAGCAATAAATTGTAGAAATGTGATGAGCTGGCGCAATGACATGTTAAGTCGCATATTAATTAACAACTCCAAATAAAAAAGGGGCTAACCTAGGCCCTCAAATTGTATGACGATGAAGTCTCCCAATTTCTAGGGCAAAACTTGTAATTCATCGACTCAAGTGGTTTCAAATACTGCCTCCAATTCTGGCGAGAGATCTGGGTTTCTATGCCAGGTGATTTCCCTAAAAATTATTAATATATGAATTAGAATTATGGAAATTGTAACAAAGTAGAAAAAGAAAGAAGGGTATAGGAAAATTGTCTCTTTAATTATTGTTTTGCCTCTGCTCTACTAGGCTGAGAAGAAGAATAAGAAGAAAGAGGAGGAGGAGGAGGAGGATGTTGAGTGGGAGGGTTGCCCCGGGGGGGGGGGGGGTTTCCTGGCTGTAATTTGTAAGGCTCTTGTTCCCTTTGTAATTGCTACGGTTGTCTATTTTAAAAATCATTTTGTCTTGTTACGGTTGCCAAAGTGCCCTCATCTGCCGTCTATTTTAAAATAAAATTAATAATTTACAAAAATAGGTTTCTTTCCTAGAGAGAGAGAGAGAGAGAGAGAGAGAAAGAGAGGTTTAGCAGTGGTTTTGCCTTTAATCGTAAGCATTCACATACACATACACATACGCATTCCGTTTCCCTAATTTTCTAGTAATGTAAGGCGAAGGCGAAGGCGAACCAATTAATTTATTGACTAATCAAAGTTTCTCTCTCTCTCTCTCTCTCCGTCTTATTCTGTTTCTCTCTCTACCCTTACTCGACATTCACATACACTTCTGCTGCCCTGCCGCAGGTCCACCCCCTCACCCACCCCAATCATATTCATCAATCATCTTCGCTGGCTTTCTATATTTGTTTTTCTTTTCTTCAATAAGAAAGAGAGAGAGAGAGAGAGAGGGAGAGAGCAAGAAGCTTATCACCTCCACGTCCTTTTAAAGTTGTGAGTTTGGATTTTTTTGGTTGTGGATTCGATTCCCTCACTCCCCAACCAATCTTCTACAATCTCTCTCTCTCTCTCTCTCTCTCACTAATTTCAGTTCGGAAATACACCCCCACCACCCACCCGACCCGACATTCTCGATTCCTCATGGATAATTACAGTAACAGCAAAAAAAGGAAAGAAATAGGAATTTAAAGAAAGAGAGAGAGAACTGGATCTTAGTTGGGTAGATTGTTAGTCAATTCAGCCCTTTTAATTTCAATTTCAAGAATCATAACCCTCAAAAATGCTGTCACTGAACTTGAACCCGCCCTTTCCGCTAGGGTTTCCTCATTCTTCTCCTTCTTCCGCTCACCGGTGAGGTTGGAATTTATTGCTCCCAAGTCCAAATCTCGGTTCCCCCCTCGGTACCCTAGGGCCTCAGGTTAATCCCCCAAAGGAATGTTACTTTCGGATTAGCCTCTTTTATGCAGTTTGTTTTCAACTCTCTCTCTTTCTCTCTCTCTCTCTCTTCTTAGCCAGTTGTGCTTGCCATAGTACAGTCTCTCTATCGATCGCATTTTCGACATTGGGGGTTGCTGATCCATGGAATCTTTTTCACATGTGGTGCCTCCTTCAATATTTGCACTTTGCAGGTAATGTGCCCACATTTTAATCAACATCCTAACTTGAGATTTCCCAAGTATTTCTTGTACAATCTGTGCTCCCTCGCATTTCAGGATTATTAGCTTCTGTGATTTTCTAAAAACCAGACTTGGTCGGTAGTGCGCGCAAAGATTCCTGCTTTTGTTGGTAGCTCTCCAGTGAAGTGAGTTATGTGTGTCTGTGTTTGTGTGACTTTTTAGCTTTGTGAGGGGGGTTGTGGTTGGGATTGAGCATCTTTTACAAGGAGAATTTCCAAAGGGTAAAAGAAAAGAAAACAAAACAAAAGAAGAAGACCACTACAATCTTCAATCACAAGACTTGCAACGGGTATTATTTCCCCCTTTCCTGTTGCTATTACTCTGCTTCTTCACCACTGAGGCTCTTTTGGGGCCTGCCGCCGTGGATTTCTGCTGACTGCTCTTCTGCTGATCTTAATTATACTTCAGGGCATCGATGGGGCTTCTTCTTCGAAGTCTCGCGATGCTTAACTTGTTGATTTGCTTCTCATGCTCCGTGTTGCCTCTTTTACTGGTCATGGCTCAATCTGATGCTGATGCCCTAGACACCCTTCTCCAAGATTATGCTTATAGGGCCTTTTTTCGTCCCAAGACTGGCATTCCCTACGATGGCAGTGTTCCGTCAAATTTGACTGGCATTCAGATTTCTGCAATGAGGCTCAGGAGTGGTAGCTTAAGAAGTAGAGGTGTTAAGATGTACAAAGAGTTTGAGATTCCGCCTGGCGTGGTGGTTCATCCATATGTGGAGAGGCTTGTTCTTGTCTATCAAAACTTGGGCAATTGGTCTTTAACCTATTATCCCTTGGCTGGGTATTCCTATTTAGCTCCGGTGCTTGGTCTTCTTGCTTATGATGCTTCCAATCTGTCTGCCACTAATTTACCTGAATTGGACATCAGGGCATCTGGGGATCCTTTAAGGATTAAATTCTCTGATGTGAAATCAGTGCCAGAAGGGTTGACGGCAAAGTGTTTGTGGTTTGATTTGCACGGACAGGTCAACTTCAGCAATGTCGCTCCAGGCAATACATGCTCCACATCCCAGCAGGGTCATTTTTCTATAGTGGTTGAGTCTGTAGCCCCAGCTCCGGCACCGACATCTCCCACTCCAGAGGGTGGAGCACCACCTGCACCGAGCCCCAAAAAGGAAGAGAAAAATAATTCCAAGGTGTGGATAATTGTTGGATCAGTGCTTGGTGGGATAGTGTTGTTGGCTCTTGTAGCAATTCTGGTGATGTGGGTGAAGAAGTACACAGACAAAAAGAAAATGGATCAGATGGAAAAGGCTGCAGAGGGAGGGGAATCCTTGCAAATGACCTCTGTTGGAAATACAAAAGCCCCAGCAGCAGTGATGACTCGAACGCAACCAACCCTTGAACATGAATACGTGCCTTAAGTTTTCCCATTCCTCCTACTTGTAGCAATTCTGGTGATGTGGGTGAAGAAGTACACAGACAAAAAGAAAATGGATCAGATGGAAAAGGCTGCAGAGGGAGGGGAATCCTTGCAAATGACCTCTGTTGGAAATACAAAAGCCCCAGCAGCAGTGATGACTCGAACGCAACCAACCCTTGAACATGAATACGTGCCTTAAGTTTTCCCATTCCTCCTACTTGTACAAGCTGCTCTCTCAACCATTCATTTCAAGTTCAATTCATGATTCAGATATTCTTCGGATCACGTACTTTTTTTTTCTTCTTTGGTCTTAACTTTTCATTTATCTTGTTTTTGTTCTACTTAGGATCTGGGTTTGTGCAGTGTGGGTGATATACAATCATTTGTTTTGTTGATAGTAATTTGTTACGATTTACAAAACCTTATTGATTCATTATGGTCTGCTTGTAGCTTAGAAGTGGAACTGGTGGTTCCATGGACACAAAAATTACATTCTTATTGTGTCCTCAAACGGCCGTTAAGTTCTGGTGATGTCTACGAACCATGAACTTCAGGTTGAGGCCCAAATTGGCCTAAGTGGGAGGGCTACGATCTAGGAAGATTTCCAGCCGGATTACCAGTGCGTGAATGTGGTGCTGGGACTCCACCAGTCACCGCCTTCACATTGTTGCCACTTACGTAAGGTGGAAAGAACTATGCTCTTTTACGATTCCTTTGTTCTTTTCTTTTCAAGGTGTCTACATCTATCCCCTCCCCCGCCCTTTCTGCATATTATATTTATTTGTTGTATACTTGCGTCGTACTCTTGGACCTGGAGTTGATTTCTTGATCATAACGTGGATGAGAGAGAGAGAGTCTGTATGATGATGGCTTGATTTGGAGGTTACACAGATGAGCCAAGTGTAGAGTGAAACCTAGATTGAGGCCATTATGACAACTGATGTTTATGTGTGTGGGAAGCCAAGGGATTAAAGTGAATAGATGAGGCCGATGAGGATAACTTAATCGGTATTATTTTCTTTTTTAAAAAAACCTTTTTGTTAAAAAAATTTTCGATTTTGAACTTTTCTATTTAATAAAAGAAAGAAAGAAAAAAATTTGTATAGATGAGTCCAAATCCAAACAAATAGCCATCGGGCTCATGTTCATTCGTTGTATCGTGGCATACATGCTAGTAGTGACGATAGCCTATTTGTTGATGGGAAATGGGAATTGTAGTTGAGATGGGAGGCTGTTTTTGGGTGTTGTGTATCGTTGTGTGTACTCTCTTTCTTGTCTAAAGGAAAGTCGACTAACTAGTCAAAGTAACAGCTGCTTGTGTGTAAGCAGTTTATCTAGGGTCAAAGGAATGTGGTTGGAGAAGAATGGTCGTCTATTGAGATTTTTTATTTTTTAAGTTTTCTTTGTTTCATACGGTACGCGTTTGATTCTTGGGGAATCCTTCTTTTGAAAACGACTCTCCACTCCACTCCTCCATTTTTATTTTTACTAAAGGGTTTATATTTTATTACTTTATATTATTTTATATTTTGTGTGTGTGAATTTAATTTACTATCGAGTATCCGAAACTTTATTCCAATTAATCTCGATCGAACTGTTATCAGTTCCTAATCGAAAGGAAGGTCTCTTAACATCATTTTTATTACTATTAATACTCAAATCCTAATTTTTAATATAGGATATTAATACTATTCTTACTAGACCAACGAAGAGTCCTTTGTGTTTCTTTTACTTTGATACGCTGTAAGTGCTACTGACTGTACCAAATACCACAGCCCTGACCCTGTCCTTGGCTTGGCTTGGCTTGGCTTGGCTCGGCATATGTGCTACATATATAGTGGATCCATCCCCACCCCATCTCCATCCAAATTATTAAAAGACAAGAATGAATGGAATAGGACAACCAAGCCTTGTGTATTTGCACGTGAACGTGAAGTGTTGCGAAGAGAAGCCTGTTCCCGTTGCATATTATTGATGAATGGGTCGTCCGTTGTTGCTTCTCTTTTGCTCATCGGCATCACCGTTAGTATCTTAAATCTTAAACAAAATGGAAATACCAAGGGAAGTTGGATTTGGACATACAAGTCAAAAAAGAAGAGAGAGTAGTGAATGACACTGATTGGTCCAAATTGTGGACTGAGTGATGTCATTTAACGCCCATGGTTCCACTGGGCTATTATTCATTAATCATTAATCAATTCATAAGCTGACAGTAAAATCATGGTCCCTCCATACATAGCCCTGCCTGGTCACCTGGACATGGACCAAGCCAAAATAAAAATATATATATATATTATTGTTTATTAAGGAGATATATGTCACGGCCCCATAGACACGCACGTAGGTGATTCCTTTTATGCGCATGCTTGGACACATTACAATTACAGTCCCAAAACAAGCGTATGGTTTTCATATTCATCATGTACCGATTTCCCACTCATTCATTAAATACTAGCTTGACATGAGAGAGAGAGAGAGTGGACACATTGACAATATTGCTTGCTTGTGAAGACATTTAAAGGAAGTAAAGGCATCAAGACATTTTGTTACCGATAAACGGTTGGTATAATAAGATATAATGTTAAATCGTTTAATCAACTTCTCGAATTCAACTCGTAAATTGAGTATGAAAAAAACTATATTGGAAGAATAATTCTCTTAATGAATCACTATAAATTCCAAATCAAATTAATCAAAATATGATTCTAAATATCGATTGATATAACAAAAAAAAAAATTAAGACATTTCATTCTTTTCACATTCATGCCAACACCAATCCACTCGTAAAAGCCTTTTGGGGTAGTAAATGCGAGACGTTCCACTCTCTCACTATTCAAACCCACACTGAATGAATACAAGGGACAAACCCTATAGTTTCTCATGCATCAAGAGGTGCGGCAAAGAAGAACAGTGCAGGAGGTTGGTGAGTTTGGTCGTGGTCTTCCAAGATTGCATTTGCAGAAATATTAACAATTTTACCACCACTGATGGACTCTGGATCAACCTCTACCAATGTATAGAAGTATAAACCCCCCCCCCTCACCGCCTCCAGACATTTCATTCTTTTCACATTCATGCCAACATCAATCCACTTGTAAAAGCCTTTTGGGGTAGTAAATGCGAGACGTTCCCTTCTCTCATTATTCAAACCCAAACTGAACGAATACAAGGGACAAACCCTATAGTTTCTCATATATCAAGAGGTGCAGCAAAGAAGAACAGTGCAGGAGGTTGGTGAGTTTGGTCGTGGTCTTCCAAGATTGCATTTGCTGAGATATTAACAATTTTACCACCACTAATGGACTCTGGATCAACCTCTACCAATGTATAGAAGTATAAACCCCCCACCGCCTAACACTTTCCCTTCTTCACATAAACAATGACATCAGATTTTGGTGACCAACATTTATGAAGGAAGATCCATATACTATTTCCACCATAACATATGTGCGATATAAGGGACGCAAGAATCTCGGTCACAATTTTCGCAGGGGCACCAAGGAAAAAAAAAAAAAAAAAAGAAGGAGAAGAATGAAACAAACCACCACCACCACCATTTGAACTGTCAACCTGAACAAAAACATGACATGGAATATTAGGCAAACGAAGCAAACGAAGCCATCAAATCATCGAGGTTCAATGATTATTATCAAACTATTTGCACATGCAAAAAATCTAAAAAGAAACTCCAGAATCCGATGCATTACATGGCAACCAGAATAACATCCAAACTTTTGCTTTTGCATTATCCCATGTTCACCTTTACAAAACAACCGAAGGTCTAACAGCTCATCCTAGTTCACACCATAAACAAAGAGTAAACAGAAATAGAACTGCACAAGAGCTTCAAGCTTATCTTGGCATGGCCGGAGACTCTGATGGCCACTTATTCCTTTCACTGGCTAAATTTCCTGCACCAATGTTAAATTGCAAACCTTAGTATTGTGACCATAGCATAGTAATTTCACCGCATATGATAGTGAATAATCAAAACAAGCATAGGGGTGTTATGACACTCAGATCGAATTGGATAGTGTCGATTCCCGAGATAGGCACGAGTGTTGTCTTGAGCTTGAGCTCGGTTTGACCGAACTTGAGTCAAGCTTTGACCGGGTAATGTCACGGGTACCCGTGACACTACCCGACTCTCATAACAGGCCTAAACAAGCAAACATCCCAAAAATGTGAGACAAGCATTTAATGCAGCAAATTGAGCGGTTGACCAAGAGAAAAAAAAAAGAAAGAAGGAAAAAAAAAACACTGCTTGATCGGAGCAAAGACTAATTTGCATTCATGTCTCCTGGAAATTCATTGAGAGCAAAAGCAAAGAAAAAAATTTACCAAAATTGAAACATATAAAATCAAGAACTCAAACACAGGCAAAGCTTTGTCAAATATTTTCCAACAACTTTGCCTTTTGCTGATAAGGGTCAATATAAGTCTTCCCATTGACTAAACACTATGTTACCATAGTTTCTCTTCACAAATACCAAAATCTTACCATCGGCCTTCTAAACCTGCGGCCCTCAACTCTGCCCTTGGCCCACCCTAGTTTGAACCTCGCTTAAACTTAGAAACGAAGACCACAAGGTTGCTTCAAGGCAAATGCCTGACATGAATTCCAATTATAGAAGCTCTTACATCATGGCAATCACATTTGTAGTGACCTGCTTCCAATCGTAAAATGGGTAAACAACATCCTTGTTTCTACTTTGCATCAAATTTCCAGGCCAAATACCTTAGATATGAGTAACTCAATAACACTGTTTCCCTTCAGATTCAGTTGAGCGTTTTAACTAACAGTTGATCGAACCTTCAACACCCTTTTGCATTCCTTCTGCAAAGTCCATCCTGGCAATCAACCTATCCTAACTCACTTTTCAAGTGGCATATTTATGCAGTTGCTTCACTCAAATTAGGTCTAGTTGCCCACCCTCATTTTCTTAAGTTGCTCCACGAATTGAGCTCAGTTTTCAAGTTAATGTTGGCATAAAAATTTCCCTTTTTTTTGTACATTCTCTCATATCAAGCAATACAAAGGAAATTTTCATTTTGAATGATATTAACTTGATTTTTTAAATCATAATATTTTATATCTGCAACATAACAGACACAAAAAACAAATAATTATGTGTGCATCAGTCATAGGTTTAAATCACATTATTGATGTTGACCGCAAGTGTAACACTATCGGACATAACAATGTAATGCAAGGGAATATGAGCAATAAAGGAATGCTTTTTATTCTTTCAAATCACATCAAAACTTATTACTAAATCAAATCAAGTCACATTCTGTGAATTATCAACAATTTTCTAAGTTTTTTACTATTTTTTATCAATTGAATTATAATAATTCTATTCTTTATGTTTACTATTAGAATAATTTTAGAGAATACAAATTTAAGTAGAATAAATTATTGTTTAGAATTAAGTAATAAACTAACAGAAACATTATTCATCTTGTTAGAAATCCAAAAAAAGAGTTAAACCTAATATCTAGGATTTTGTAGTCATTTCTTTTGTAGATAATGATTTTTAATATATATATATATATATATTCATTTTAAAAGCAAATTGTGAAGATTCAAACCAAAAAAATAAGGGAAGGGTAGAATCTTGGGGCTGCATGTGAGAGAGAGAGAAAGGGGAGGTGGCTTCTGTTGCAGCTGCAAGAGAAGGAGGTCTGTGGCTGCTTGCCATGATCTATTGGGTTGGGGGGCAGATTGATTGATGGCGGCAAGGGGATGGCACTTCTGGCAGCAATTTTCTTGTCATCACGGAACATAATGTCTGATATTGAACCCACGAAGAGGAATACTATCCATAGTCCTGTCGCAGGCCTCATTGAATTGGGGTCAGTCCTGCCGATACAGATAAATATCGGCCTTAAAGGCTGATACAGTCGGATCCTTAATTCCATGGCATTAGTGCTTGTATGTGCAGTGTTGCCCCAGCTAAATTTTCTTTTTTTTTTGGGAGGGGGGGGGGTTAGAGGTGTGGCCCCTGCAAAGTAAAATTTACAAATTCACCACTGGGCTTTTCTGCCACATGATTACAGGATTATGTCCGAAGGAATATCTTTTTTTATTTTAACTACATTCACTTATATCAAGCAATACAAAGGAATTCTAATTTTGTATAATATTAAGTTGATTTTCGAAGCAAAATATTTGTTGCCTGTAACATAATATATGCAAATGCAAATAATTGTGCCTGCATCAGTAAATATC
Source organism: Dillenia suffruticosa (assembly GCA_033439265.1). Classification (NCBI taxonomy): domain Eukaryota; kingdom Viridiplantae; phylum Streptophyta; class Magnoliopsida; order Dilleniales; family Dilleniaceae; genus Dillenia; species Dillenia suffruticosa. Next base: position 215,344 of record JAVTVX010000035.1, read on the forward strand.
CATGCATGTGTTGTCCCCACTAGTGAAAAATCTTCAAGGTTATGCATCAAGGGACACCATTCTTTAAATATAACAGCAAGAACTAAAAATTTAAGAGAATTATGGGCTCAAATTTAAGCAGTTAACATTAAAAATACATATCTATAATAGTGTTAGCGATAGTTTCACATTGTATTGCCTTTGGTGAGGCAACAAGTGAAGACAAGAGAGGCATGTTAACCCTTTCAAGAGGAAGAGTTTGCCCAATTTCTCCTCTAAATAATTGAAAACCAAAATCCTTGTGGCTTCTTTTTCACTATATTTGAGCATTTCTTATTCAAACACATCCTTCATGTTGGTACACAATACAACAACAACCTCAGCCTTAATCCCAACATCATGTTGGTACACAATGACAAAAAAAACTAAGATCCTCAACGAAGCACAACAAAGGTAACTAGTGAATTGTTCAACATTTTCTACACCAACCAAAAGGTCCCAAAACCTCGTGTTCAACATTTTCTACACCAACTGAAAGGTTAAAGGGGTCAACTGGGAGCCTTTTCATCACATTGCAAAACTCCACATAACATTGCAAGTGCACAACTTGACATGAATGGATTTTCCAGGTGTCCAATGGATGTGAAGAAGAGAAAGAACTACATTGCAGAACATCAATATTTACTCTTTTTCCCCCTTAGAAGATTTAGCCTCTCAAAATTCACTATTTCCGAGAAAATGTTCAATCTAAAAAATATCTTTAAAAATTTCATTTTAACTGCTTCAACCTTGTCAACTGAATACTTACCCATAGTTCACTCATCCTACATCCCCCTCCTTGCCGGAAGTTCAGGATAATATGACCATGCATATCTTCAGATTGTGACTTACGCTTGTTTCAATTACTAAGATGCCAGTGAAGTGGTAGGTTTCTAGTCTGTTATCTACCTTAGTGGGATTCATGCTGAAACAGTGCTTTTCTATGGATTCATACATGTGCACTGTGCTTTTTCTTTTTCTTTTTCTTTCTTTTTTTTTTGGGGGGGGCAATGGAGAGGAAGAGAGACTCAAAACTATAATCTTTATCATAAACAAGCTGAGGACCATTTAAGCCCAAACTCTTGGCTGTGCATTTGTGCGGAATCTTTAAAATTCCACTAGCATGTTACAGCCATTTTGACTTGTACGTACAAATGAAAGTATTGCAGCCACATGATTGCAAATTGATAGTATTGCAAATACATAAAGACTACCAAATTTTCAGTTCCAATTACTAATTTCTGAAAGATGATAAAACCCACTATTAGTTGGAGCATGAACTGGAGGATGAGGCCGCAACGTATTAGATGAACACATGCATAAACAAAATCAATGGATCCCACTTCTAAAGGAAAATACATTAATTTCTCAAATCTGTGATCTGGATAAACTTATTTCTGAAATGTAAAGTCCCATGATGATAACTATTACCTGTTTGAACATTCGCAGTGTCCATCTCGAGCACCGAATGAGGTGCAATGAAAGGGCCCCCTTCAGATACTCTCTCTCTCTCTCTCTCTCTCTCTCTCTCTCACACACACAGAAGAATCGTGCAAACACTGTAGAAGTTGATATCATAAGTGGATGAAGCGGGAAGAATGCATAAATAAATGTTTTCGAAATTATAAGATGGCGTTATCTCTGAAATTATGATCTGATCCACCAAAAGTTTGTTGTTATTAGGAAATTTCATGTTCAAAAAACACTCGAACTAATCGGAAGGAAAAGTAAGGAACTCAAAATCATTCAATCAATTGAAACAAATAATAGCATTGGGGGGAGATTGGGGTAAGACCTTAAATTTAATTGCTGGAGGCAGCAGAAGCAGCAGCAAGGTTCTCGATTAGCTTCTTGTCTCTCCTCTCCATAGCCACGTCCCATACATCGTTCCCTATGTGCTTTGGCTATTTTCCAAAAACCCCATATCATCGGTCAGAGAATCCATCAAATTGAATTATAAAAATTAAAAATTGAAGAAGACAAAGAAGAGAGAGCAGTTAGATTAGATCTACTCCAATCGGAATTGAAGAAGGAAGGGAATACACACCCGGCCATGAGCAGCTTTGTGGATGTAGTACTGAGCATTCCCCATTATGCATAGCATCCCCGCTATGATTCCTAGCGGCAGCGCCGCTTCCAACCATACCCACGCCATTTTCACCACTCACCACGCCTGCGCCTCTCACTCTCTCTCTCTTCTCTCTCTCTCTCTCTCTCTCCCTCGCTCTCTCTCGCCTCGCGTTCAATCCACAACTAAAACACTTTTTGTTGTTTCCAACCCAGTCCGATTCTCTCTTCCGACCCGAACCGAGTTTCGGCCATCCATGTTACCGAATAACTCCTATCAAAACGACCCCGTTTTTACTCTTTTCCCGGTCAAATTTTGTAAAACGTTGTGTTTCGGTTTCAACATTTTATAACATTCGTTTCACTTCACAGACCAAGTATTTGTATCTTTGTATCTAAAAGTCTCTGTCTAATAAATTATTTTTTATTAAAATAATTTTTATATTAGTTTAATATATTTTATTTCCATCTAATTAATTATTTATTTTATATTATTTTAATATACTTTATCTAATTTATATTTTTATATTAGTTTTAGTCTATCTAATAAATTTTTTATTAAAATAAACCTTAAACCATTCTTATTAAACAACCAGAGGAGAGGAGAGGAGAGTATAAAATGATTATAATTGAAATTTGTATATTTAAATAGATGTTTAGTAAAATTAAAAAATATATATATGACTAGAAATGAAAAAATATGTATTAAATCATGAGTGAATTCAATTACGAATAAAATGAAAAAATATCGTCTAAAATATGGATGTAAGTTATCTATAAAAAATATAATTATAAAGAATTTAGTTAAAGAGATGAAATTAGATATGAATAAGTTACATAAGATAATTGGAATTAATTGAATTAATGCACTTATTATCATCGTTGGCATTAAATTTTTATGAATAGGTTATTTTTACTTTTTTTTTTTCTTTCCATCTCTTCTGTATTGGTTTAAACGGTTGATTTCAAAATTTGTAATCAAGTTTCAGTTTGTTATTATACCGCTCTCTTATTGTATAAAAAAAAAAGAAAAAGAAAAAATATACAAATATCATAATTTATCTTAAAATATTAAAAAAAAAAAATCGACAAATCTCTATATAAAACCTATACAAAAATCATTAAGATATAGTCTGTGTAAAACTAAGTTAACAAATATATAAATATGAATGTTGTTCATTGTAGTTACCGTGAGTTACCATGTCTAAACTCAATTATGCATTTCATAATTTTTGGTTTAGTTAATCCCTACCCAACCCAAGTATTGCCACAGCTTGATCGTCTAAATATTCTCCAATCTTGTACTCAGAGAAGGATAACACCCCGCATGTAAAAAATGATTGAGAAGACCAGTGTAGTGTGTTTAGCGTTTCCCGTAACCTTATGTTAATTTTGCCACATGCATCGATCAATCCTTATTTTGAAAATCCATTCTGAAAATCCATTCTGTAAATATAAATATAAATATAAATATGAGCAGCAACGCCGCCAAGATATATGTTAAAACTTAATGCCGACCAATAAGATTGTGCAAAAGGGACACAACAACAAATGAGAATTCATTTTAGATCCCAAATTGAAGAATTAAGTGAAAAATTCTTTATGTGTAAAAATGCTAATAAATAAAACTAAGGAGTATAGTATTGTATAGTATTCCCTCCTTAACAAAAACGTGACATTATTTTTATTATTCTTTGGAAACTTTTACATTTCAAGTAACAATAAAATAAAACTAAGAAATAAGATTAAGTTTGATTAATATAATTATCTATAGTGTTACTAAATTATTTATTTTTATTTTTATTTTTATTTTTGAAAAGGGAGCTTCCAAATAACTATCCTCTCAAAAATCATTAAAGTAGTTGTTTTGTGAGAGTTACAGAAGTACTTACTACCATTACAAAGGAAAGAACAAAAAAAAAAAATCTGGATCCCCAAGTTCCAACAAAACCAGATAGCAACTTACGCCTCTCCAGAAGATATTAGCATGGTTAACGAGACAAACTGACGTCGTTTTCACCAAAACGTTTGCAAAATACAAGCCCCCCCTCCCCCACCCGAATCAGCCCACATACCCACCTTCCCTCCTCACAAACACCTACAAGAAACCACCACTCTCTCTCTCTCTCTCTCTCTCTCTCTCTCTCTTTATATCCTTTCCATATGAACAGCTAAGATTGTGTTGTCCCTATTATCATTTCATTTCCTATTGGCCTCCCCACATCCAGATTCCAGCCTGGGTCCTCCTTCCATTCTCTGATCACCTGCATGTTCAACGCGTGTCCTTACCCTTCATCAACTCTCATCCTAGCCATTCACACCTCCTGCATACCCCCCGCTCCTTTTTTTCTTCCTTGTTTCTACTACTCTCTCTCTCTCTCTCTCTCTCTCTCTCTCTCACTTCCTTCGTCTCGTGCTACTTATGCTACTATTACTGGCATAACCGTGCGTGTCTAATGTTCACTTGGATCTACTACCACGCCTCTTTACTTTTTGTCCCAAATTTTCCGGTTTGTTTGATTTTACTTTTCACTCCGCGGCAGCAGCACCCAAGCAGATTTTTTTTAAATATTAATTATTGCTGATTTTATTTTTATTACTATAATATGCTTAAGAAGCAGACGGACCAACCGAATTTTATTGATAAAATAACAGAGGGAAAACGAAAAAACAAAATAAGAAAGGAAAAAAAAATAAAAAAGAAAAAAAAAAAAGTAGAAGAGAAAAGCTGGCCCCTTTTCTCTCTCTCTCCCTCTCTGCAATTTCACAGGCTTTTCCATACCCTCTCTCCTTTTTATTATAATCTCCGCAAACAAAACCAAAACCCCCCTTCCCTTATTTGGGATTTTCCTGAAATCTTCTCAGTTCCCCTTCTTCTTCCTTTTCATCGTCGTCGTGGGTAAGTGGTCTTGGATTCGAACGATTGAAAAAAAAAAAGCCAATAAGGACTATGTCAGGTTTGTATAATCCCAACTACTCACCAGCAAGACCTGTATCTCCTCAGATAAGAAACACTCCGGATGTTGACAGGTACACAGTCCCAGCTCTCTCTTTACATGCTCACATGCCCTTAATTTTACTTTGAATCCGCCCGACTGTCTCTCTTTTGCTTTGCCCTTTGCCTCACTCACTCGATCGTTCCCTCTGCAGTCAGTACTTGACAGAACTGTTAGCGGAGCATCAGAAGATTGGACCTTTCATGCAAGTACTCCCCATATGCAGCAGACTCTTGAATCAAGGTAACTAGGGTTTATCTCCCTCCCCCACCCCCGATCTGGGTCTTCTTTTTGTGGCATTACTTGGCTCGTTAATGCCTTCTCCTTTTGTTTTACACTCGCTGTTTTGATCACCCAATCGATTGGCAACCCCTGCAAAATCCTCTTTTTTCTGGTGTGTTTCAAGGTTCTGAACACTGGGTCTGTCTTCTTTTGTGGGGTTGGTGATGTACTTACATGCATTGCATTGTTGGTGAATCCTAAAATCTGAAGTCCCAATCTTTGCGAGGCCATCTCATTTTGGGTTGGTTTTCCATTACCACTTTGTTGTAAAAATGATCGCATTAGTTTTCGGGGGCAGTGTCAAATACAGCTGCTGTAAAGTTTGCCAAAGAAAAAGGGTACTTCTATCTGTATTTTGTATTATAAATTAGGCTACTGGAAAAGTGATTGTACATTCTTCGAGTGCCTTGTATAGTGAAGATAAATGGCAACATCCTAGCAGGATATCGATCCCTTGTCTTTGTCAATCCAATGCAACTTTTTCGTTTTGCTGATTTTGCTTTGGTTAATGTCATGAGAAACCTGACTCCAAGCAATTAGTGACCCGGGCTGCCAGACCATTTTATTCCAATAACCATGGTGAAGCTTTGAAACATTTTTAAAAGTGCTAGTAAATATGCATGCTGACTGGAAAAATGGAGTCTTACTTGTGGACAGCTTAGGATATGCTTGTGCATTCCTTGAAAATTGAATGGAATCGTGTTTCTGCAAAGGAAATAGTAACAGATGGACCTCATTTGAACCTCCTAGAATTTTATAGCAGACATGATCAGATTTAGGCCGTCGTGAGACACACTCCTCAACTTTTGGTATAATTTTAGATGATTGTTTCCCTTCACTCCATTCACTTCATTCACAATCTTTGAGTTTTGTCATCAAAAACTTGCATAAACTAAATGATCAGCAGCCACGTCATTATGGACTTGACCCACGAGTTCTGATTTTAGTTTCAAATACCATAAACTTAAATTAGTCCTCTAATGAACTTGTAGTAGACGTTGAAGGATAGAACCAGAAAAATAAAATGAGTAACTAGTTTTTCATTTGGCACCTACATTTGAATTAATTTGGACATTGCAAAATTATTGCTACGAGTGAGTTATGAATTTTTGCTGTTGGTTTATCATGTAACTATGATATCTATAGTAGATTGGAGCATTAGGACCACCTGATTATATTTTGCCCTAGTCATCTTTACTATTCAAGTTGTATGCCATGCCTTTGTGTTAAGGCTTTGTTGCTATTGCAATTGGTGTTTGCTTTCCAGCTTCCGCCCAGTTGTGATGGTATTTGCCTGTTGATGTTCATTTTCTGATGTCATATTGCGTTGGTTTTGCATGCAGAGATTTTACGGGTGTCTGGAATGATGTCCAACCCAGGTTTTGGTGACTTTGACCGACTGCGTCATAGAAGTCCTAGTCCCATGGCTTCTTCAAACCTTATGTCAGGTGTTGGTGGGACAGGGTTAAGTGGTTGGAATGGCCTTCCTCAAGAGGTATCTTGCCTGTTCTGCCAGAGATCATATTCCTGTTTGTAGCATTAAATTTTTCCTTTCCTTGCCGTACTTTAGTCAACAAAAAAGGTCATGCAAAAGAGGTAATATTTAGTAAGTCTTACAAGTTCAGTGTATACAAGCAGATACACAATGTATTTTGAGCTTCCCAGCTTAGCAAACAAAACTAATGTGTTACCCAAGGAATATACAAAGAGCCAGATTGATAATTATTTCTTATTTTTCTGCTCCCCCCTTTCACCTTATATATTAAATTTATGCACATGCACAGAGAAGAGCTCAAGTCCTTAATGTCAAATAGAATGCCTGAAGTCCCTGATATGTGAGGAGCCTGTAGAAGATTTGTAATGAATGGAGTCTAAGAATCAGTCTTCTTTGGCTGCGTTTCATGGATTTTAATCATTTAATTAAGATACGTTTGTTCAATTAAATAATATCTTGGATCTTGCGTAGTCTAAACTGTGATGCTTCAGTGAAGCTTAATTTCCAATACTAATTCCTGTTAGCCACATGACCATCTTTTTTCTTGTTCTGCTCTTTGTAAGGCTGTAGCTGTAGTTAAGATCAAATAAATAGCACTTTTGAAAGAAATTAAAGTAGCAGTAGGTGATAAAATAATGGAGTTTTCACTTGCTTGTGCTTTGCATATTTCCTTTTTGTAATCTTGAAGTGATGAATCAGAATCTGCCAAGTTCCTCTCTGCTATCTTAGCTGCTTCTGTTGAATTTACTTATTTATTTTGCAGCCTTTTTAGTTGTTTTCTGAACAAAGAGAAAAATGTACTACTGTAACTTAATTATTCCTGATCATCATGTGTGATCTCTCATGGACCGGCCTTGTCTATGATGCAAGAATTTCTTTACTAGGAAAGGATAGGATCATGATTGGATGTTACTTCCATAACTCACTTGCGATTAAACGTTACTTTCATAATTCACTCCAAAAAGTCTTTAAGTTTGTAATCCACAAGTAAAAGATTGCTGCATAGTTCTGCATTCGCACATAGTTCGTAGCAACATGTAGTGAAATCACCAAGTTTTGTAGCGACTCCTACTGACTTATCCATTGCTCGTGGATACTTATACCCATATTGGACTTCTGGTTTGGATATCACTTTTGTCTCAAAAGATTAAAGCGATTGATACATAAGGCAGAGATCTGAGCACATAAGTATACTTTGTTCCTGCCCATTAGTGGACCAAATATTAACAGAATTATCACTTGGATGCCTAGTAGTTGTATAATGCTAGTTAGTGTTGTACATTACATAATATGGAAGCAGATAAAATATTATGAGATTATTCCTTTTGTCTTCTCTATCTTGTCCAAAGAGACACTTTGGGACCCCACCTCTTGAAGCATTTTTCTTTTCATTCCTCGGGACACATAAGAAAACATAGATTATAGATATGAAATTAAAGCTTACATGGCCGGCATTTTATAGCTCCTTCCCCGTAACTCGATGAAGACTAAATATAGTTTTATACTCAAACTTTTGAAAGCATTATTTTATGCTCAAACTTTGAAAAGCTTTTACTTGTTTGATGATTGTTTGACTACTGATCTCTCAATACATTTCTCTTAAGTGTGTGTTCCTTTTCTGCCTCACTCAGAGAATAAGTGGACCACATGGAATGACAATGGACTGGCAAGGAGCACCAGCAAGTCCTAGTTCATACACTGTGAAGAGGATCTTGCGCTTGGAAATTCCGGTCGATACATATCCTAACGTAAGTAATTTATGAGAAGAATCAGCTTCGTGAAAAAAGATTTTTGGAGTCTGTGTATTGTTGCATCTGAATGATCTGTTTCTCTATGGGTTCAGTTCAATTTTGTTGGGCGCCTTCTAGGCCCAAGAGGTAATTCTTTAAAACGGGTTGAAGCAACTACTGGCTGCCGGGTATATATTAGGGGAAAAGGGTCAATAAAGGACCCAGACAAGGTATCACTGCCATGTTTTTTTATCAGTTTCATCACTATATGCATTACTTTTGGTCAATGCACCTTTTTTTTTAATACAGTTACCATGATTTTCATTCTTAAGGAAGAGAAGTTGCGGGGAAGACCTGGATATGAGCACCTGAATGAGCCTCTGCACATCTTGATTGAAGCTGACTTACCGGTGAATATTGTTGATATCAAGCTTAGACAAGCACAGGAGATCATAGAGGAATTGCTTAAACCTGTGGTATGTGATCTAAACCATGTTTTTCTTATCCTTGTGGAAAACTCATTGAACTTCATTTCTGTTCATTTATTTATTTGGGAGAATGGGTGTCTGGGGAAGCAAAATTATAATTGATAAAATTACAACAGATAACTATACTTTTTACTGTTACTCCACATTCAGGTTTGGGGTGCCTTTTTTGGGAGCCTTTCTTGTCAAACTTATTTCTTGATTGCCTAACACAATTCCATTTGTATCATGAAATTCCAGTTGATGAACCTTTAAACAAGTTTTTAATGGGCAAGGTCTTTATGATGATTGAGGTTATAAATTAGGTGATAGAAGACTATGGGATCTAGTAGTAACAGTGGTATGTGTAGGGAGAATAACTTCTGTTCCTGCATGCTACAAGTTGTAAATCGATGGTCAATAGATGTAACTATATGGTGGCAAGTGTCCTTGATTCAAGTACTGTTGAGTTCATATGATTTCTACTGACTTTGTTCAAGGTACTTTTTGAGTAAGTTGGAACCATGCTTGGTTGTCCGGGAAACATGATGGGGGTTCACACCTTTGCCATCCCTCTCTTCATTTTCTTCCTTTCCCCCCTTTTACGTTGACCTATAAGGACTTTAAGAGTAAAGAATTTAGTCTGTGTCCTTCCATTTGTATGTCGTTGTTGGTCCTAATGCTTTTAAATTTATTTACCTGGAAAGCAAAATGTGTAAAGAAAAAAAAAAGGACTGTCATACGTCTGTTAATATGCTTCTTGTCTTCTTTTTAGATAATTGCTTAATTAGGTGTTGGATATGCAGGATGAGTCTCAGGACTTTTACAAGAGGCAGCAGCTGCGTGAACTAGCCATGCTAAATTCAAATTTCAGAGAAGAGAGCCCTGGGCCAAGTGGCAGCGTGTCTCCTTTTAACACTAGCGGGATGAAACGAGCCAAAACTGGACGCTGAGTGTTGTATGTTCTCGTCAACAATGGTCTCTGCCCATGCTCCAATATTCATGCCTGCGTATACTGTTGAATACATGTCAATTAAGCATAGCTACAAAAAAATAGGGCCAACAGTTGTTGCTGGTGAGCTTTCTGGTGGGCAATTTCTCTTCACTTATTGTTTGTCTTTTTTATTTCTTTGACAACAGGAAGCAAAGAGAAAAAACTTGAAAAGGAAAAAAAAAAGATACAAAAAAGAATCTGAAAAGATCATTTATGGTTGGCCTCAGGCCGGCCCAAGTTGAAATTTAAAGTTTGTTTGTTGTTCGAGTCTAGTTTTTTTGGTTTTATTTTATTTAATTTTATTTTTGGATATAGTTGGCTCATAAAAGTTAGGGTTGTTAATGTTAATTGTTGGTGTAAAACTCTATATATTCATTGGATTTATTCTTGTGTCGGAAGTGTTGGGAGAATATTGGAATATTTATGTAGTGTTGGTGCAGGGTTTGGAGCATAGGCAGAGTAAGTGACTTTTTAATGTTACTGGTTAGGTCTATGATTCCAAATCCTGGAGTTATATTTCATGGAAGTTGCAAATTTGTTAGTCTCTCGAACACAAACAGAGCATATGATGTGGATGTTTGTGCAGTTAGCAAAGGCTGGGAGCTGGACTTGGTTTGATTGAACTACTTGGATTGAAGCATGCTGTACACACCTTTTTATTTTTATTGTTTTATATCTTAGTTCTGTGAATCTTGTTGTGTAACTTATGGAGGAAACTATTTGGGTGTTTGTTTGATTTGGTTTCGGTGCATATCTATGGGGGTGTCGTCGGAGCAAGAGAAACAAACGGTAGTCTATTACTTGTGGCCTTGTGAAATGTACTTTTGCTGGGTATCTGCATCCGTAGCGGTTTATGCATATCTACGGTTCACAAAAGGGAGGAGAAGGAGATGGGCCTCTGTGGATCGGTTTAGAGTTCGTCGCTATGCGCCTTTCTTAGAGGCATGATTAATTTAAGTTCACCTCCGTTGATTGGATTCGATTCGATTCCATGCAACACCTTCTCATTTGTTTCTCAAAGAGGGAAAGGAAAGGGAAGGGTCATGCCCCGACAAATAGAGGATCGAACAAGTGATTCTCGTTTCTTGCATTTGTTGATGTTGGTGGGGGACGGAACTCATCACTTTGTGGTCTTTCACTAGACTCCAATTTCACATGCTCTCCGGTATTCCAGGCTAGGCTATGGAATTCCCCGTATGGAGGAGACCCAAATTGCTACGCCACTATTTTTTTTTTTTTTTTTTTTTTGGGATAAACGCAAGATTTGAATTCTGAATCACATGGTTGGGGGAGAGAATTGTGATCACCAAATTGTCTCTTTGGGGACAATGCTCAAGCATTTGCAAATCTGGCCTCATGCAACTCCCTTGATATGAAAAGTTGTCTAATTTCTCTCTGTGTTTTTTTTTTTTTTTTGATTGATATATAGAGAAAATCAAACTTTAAATTTTTATAAGGGAAAAAGGATGATACCCCTGGTATGGATTTGCAAATAGGCAAATAGAGTGATGATATAACCAAAATATTTTTACAAAGTGAGATATTACATTTTAAGGGTTATTTATGTTGGAAACAAATTTATGATGAGTTTCAAATAGCAAATGAAAACGCAAAAACTTGGTTTGATTTTTTTTTTTAATCATTTCTTTTATTATGAGAAAATCCCAATTTTTCGTAAATGTAGACACTTATTATTATTTGTGTCATACACCTTTATCAATATTCACCTGGAAAGGTTAAGGTCAGGGTTGACTGCAATTAGATTAAATTTTCAATTCAAAAAATAATTTTCGTTATTTTTATGATAAAATTTGACTTTTATTTGTAAACTTTTTAGTTAAAAAAAAAAAAATAGAGATAACCGTATGTTTGGAAATTTAAAGGGAAAATATCCGTATGATGGATGGAATATTCCTGGATAATGCTGAAATAAGGGAAAAAAAAAAAAAAAAAAAAAACTCACTAATAATTAACTGTAGAGGAATAGAACTGGAACCGGAGAGGAACCGAGGATACGAGTACTAAATATTTGGCGATAGACCTCCCCAGTCCCCACAACACAAAGGCCTCAGGTCGGCGTTGCGAGAGCGAGAGTCGACGAGCACAGGAGAGAGAGAGAGAGCGTAAGTCCAGTGAGAGAGAGAGATCGTGATGGGGAAGACGCCGGTGAGGATGAAGGCAGTGGTGTACGGGCTGTCGCCGTTCCAGCAGAAAGTAATGCCAGGTCTCTGGAAGGATATCCCTGGCAAGATTTCTCACAAGGTCTCCGAAAATTGGCTTAATGCCCTTCTCCTCCTCGGTCCTGTCGTTGGCACCTACACGTATGTCTCTCTCTCTCTCTCTCTCTCTGGCCTTTTCTTTTTCTCCTTTCAATTTCATCGTCTCATTTTACCCAATTTCTTGCTTACTCTCGTCGCATCAATTAGGGTTTCCCCTTTCCAATAATTTATATGTTGCTTCTGTAGGTGTTTCAGATTCATTTTCTTTCTAATCCCTAAATTTATATATCTGGATCTGCCTTCTCATGTTTTCCTATGTATTATATATGTGTGCGTGCTTTCTGCCCTATTGTTATTACGGATAGTAGTGTGTCTAATCATTCATCATATTGTATCATGGCCCTACTTGGGGCATCCTAAGAACGCTGACCTTCTTGCATCAATCCATCACTAGTTCCTCGATATTCCTCCAAAAAACATTCCATTATCTGACGATCCTGATTCTACTACTTCCCCATGATCCTCTCAAACGTTCGTGCCTAGGGTTTTTTCTTCTTTTGCCTCCTCTCTCTCTCTCTCTCTCTCTCTCTATATATATATATATATATATATATATATGCAAACTGCAAAACACCTCGTGTTTTTTGTAGTTACTGTATGAAATTGATCTGCAGTGTGTATCTGGAAATTTTCTTGAATCTGTTTTGCTTGATTATTTCATTTTGGTTAAGATAAACTGATGATCAAATTGATTTTGAATTTCATTTTTTTTTTGTTACTTGTTGGATTATGTGTGCTTTCACTGTGACGGCTAATTTGATGACACTTTTGTTGGTGGCCTTTCTCTCTCTTTCGTTCCTCCCCTTTGGTATTAATGTTTTGACTAGTAGAATACTATTTCCTGCAGTCTATAACTTTTGTGTGTTTCTTTTGCAAGTTATCCAAAATTAGGGTTTTTATTGATTTTGATCTTTTTTAATCTGCAAAAAAAATGTGTAATATATATTAATATCATAGAAGAGAAATCAAATTGATATTATATTTATAGAGATAAAATCTTGAGCCATAACAAACCATTTTCTGTAGACGGTAAATTAGATAGAAGGCTTCTAGAATCTTGAATGTCAAATCACTATGGTAAAGTTAACATCTAGGAATTTTATATGATTCAATGGTTTCTTTTGGATTTTTAAATAAATAAAATATGTTAATTCTAAACTAATATATCAAATTTGCAACAGTTGAGATTTCTATTTGTTCGTTATTAACATTCCTTTATGTGGAAGTTAATTTGAACATTAATTTGAATTTAACATTTTTCCCCATGTAATTTTTATCATAATACTATCTAACACCTTACAGTTCTTATACCACTGATGCACTTGCATGCATGTTGTCTGATTCACCTACACATCTACCTTTTTCTTGGTAATGGTTAGTACTTGCTTTCATTTTCTGGTTGCAACAGCTTGAAACATCATGAAGATTTCTTCTCCATCGATATACATTTTGTGTGTGGGTGTGTGCGCGAGCGCGCGTGCGCGTGTGGTTGGTTTCCATATGATGATAAGATGATCACTTTGACATTTGTGTTTTATAGACAAAGATTAGTTTGTCTTTACATCGAGCAACATATGACATGGAGTTTAAGTCACCTAGTGCCATTTCCTTGTTTTCTACGAACATAGGCTGCATCGATGTTCCTAAAACTCTCCGGATTGTAATAGAGAGAATTGACACTAGTACACTTTTAGCTTCCTTTTGTCTAACCGAAGAAAGCTCTGGTGAGAGTGAACTTGATTGCTTAATATATGACTATAGCCTCGATTTTATTCTCAAGTTTTTGGGGGACAGTTCTTGTCTGATGAGGTGATGATATTTTATCTTCAGATTTTGGACAAGCATTGCATCTGGACATGTTAAAGTGTTGTGTTGTGTTGTGTTGTATTTCCTTTATCACTATAATTTTTGTTCAGCATGGTGTTATATTGCGGTTATGTAGGTCTCACAATTTTTCCCCTGCTTCTGGATACAGGTATGCCCAGAACTACAGGGAGAAGGAGAAGCTGGCTCACAGATACTGAATCCTAGTTAATAATTTGTTTGTGAGCAGCTTGGTGTTTTATTGAGCTGTTTCTTAAAGTGAACCAAATTTGAACCTTTGAGGAGACATGAGTTCCTAATGAGTGAAGAATAATGTAGAAACTTCCAAATTTTCAATATTTTTTTTATTACATTATGATGGTTCCTCTGACGAGGCGTGTAAAAGTTGGTGTCAACTTGGTCCCAAGTATTGAAGGCTAAGCGATCGGATATGCATGGGTTGGTTTTGAATGTCTAGAGGTAGAATTTGCGCTGCTTGATTTCATGGATATTAGGAAACAAAATCCGCATGCATTGTGATGTTTTAGACTTGATGCCCTCCCATTTGGCATTTGCTGCTTTTCTTCTATCTTTCTGGAGTTGAAAGCTTCAATTGTCCATCGCAGGTCTTATTTCTAGTGAATGCCATGCAGTAAACTTGAGCTTGAGCATGAGTCGGTAGGCTTGTTCCACTGGCCCAGCCTGCCCTTCAATTAAGGGTTGACGGTGTATTTTACCATGTCCCTAAGCTTACCCTTTTAGGTCTGGCCTCAAATACTGTTGGCGTGCCTATACTTGGCCTGAATGACTCACGGGCTTCACCATTTTTTATAGGCCCTGTCGGCCAGGGTGGTTTGGCACGGAATTCAAAAGCTTTAAGTAAGTGCCCCTGTTTCTATTATACTCATGCAGATGCAAAAGACACAAAGTATAAAAAAGTGTAATGAATTATAACAACCCTCGATCATAAAATGCGTATCTGATAAGACTGGTCTTTTGGTCTTAGTGGGAAAAATTTGTCGACCGTATTAAATGACGATGGGACACATCTCTTCAAGAGAACAGTCAACGTAATTAAGATGCTCTTCAGCCTGCAGCGAGGCCAAGTGTACATTAACATAATTTTCCACATGGCATTCACAAATCGAAGCATCTTGAAGCTCATCTGACGGCTTCTGGAGCATGGTTACAGTATGGTGTGTGCAAGCAAACTAACTTGGTGCATGATAGACAGAGTGTAGCAAGCACAATACCCATCATGAGTCCAGAAGCACCCTTTCGCATATCCAATTTCATTGCTCGCTTTTCTACCCTCCAGAAACTTGGAACTAGACCCCCACAAGCGAACACCATCAAGTGGTCTAGACCACTGTAATCAATTCCAGCAAGAATGGCTCCTATTGCAGATGTTGGACCCACAAAACCAATCAGGGCAGATGCTGCAAGAGATGCATGCCAACTATCAGTTGCCCCGAACATGCAGCTTGCCACAGCTGCGCCGCGAGGCAGTCCATGTAGGGAGACAGGTAGGACTATGTGCCGACCAAGACCATATGCTTTTGGGGCAGCAACCCCCAATGCGAGTCCCTCCGCCAGAGCATGAAATGCCACAGTTCCACATGCTAAGAAGGACATTAGGGTGAGAGCACTAACGGGAAACCCAGTTACAGTTGACAAGTTATTCACTGAAGTTCTCTTGTGACCAGCAAGCTTCAAAATACTCGACATTAAATTATTAACAGATACATATCCGGCCCCAAACAATAACATCAGGGGTAGAAATCCCATCTTGGATGAGAAAATCAGCTGCAAAGGCCGCCAGAAACCAAGAACAAATGCTATGCCCGAGGATACTCCTGTAAGAAAAGCATGTTGTAGATTAAAGGAAAGACCAAATGAGACGAGTACAATCCCTCCAAGCAATGGCCCCAGACCAAATAGCAGTGAGACAAAAAATCCAGAAGCATCTTCAGAACTGCAAAGGAATCAAATTTAGTTAAAAGAAAATGTAAATACTACCATGGGTATGTTACAACAAAAAAAAGTATGCATAGACAAGGCACCAACAGAAGCAACATAGACCAAGCAAGATGACAGGGCTTTAGGATGAATAAACTACCCCATTCACATTTTGTGGGCAGAAGTTACACCCAAAGAAAACCCCACATGGAATGATAGTTCCAGCGGAGCAAGCAGATTTATTTTCTCAAATGCTTCAAAATTCTCACATAAGTGCCAAGTAACACTATCATAGTGCCAGGCACATACACCAGCTCACCTCAATTTAACAAATTTTTACTCCCATTTAATTGTGGTCCTTTGGTATATTTATAGGAAGTCCATACCATAGAAATTCTACAGATTTCGATCTTGGACGGATACAGTGTGACAGTTGGGAAGTATCAGTAGTTGCAGCTGTTAGTATGAAGAGATCAAAGGAGACAAAACGGAGGATAGCTAAATAGAATAAGGCTCTGATAGATTGGAAAACAATTGGCCCAAATTTCAAGGAACGAGGAAAATAGATCGGTGTATAAACCATGTAGTATGCCAAGTCACAAATAGTTCATAATTCATAGAATAACTAGCAGTAATTGCCATTCTGAACCTGCATTCCTTCTCAACGCAAAGTTCCAAATTCACTTACTCATACACATGGGTGAAATTCTGAAATGCAGTGCTCAGAGCTTCCATAAATGCCACCGAAAGAGTAGCAGCTGATGCAACATGGGATGGAGACGCTTCCTGTAAACAAATTTCGAAAGAAGGTACTATAATTATTTGAATGATTCCAAAGTCATAGAAAATTCACTACAGGACAAGAAGATATCTGGCTTTGAATAGATGCTGAGGCTAAAAGATGCAGAAACTATATCATCATCGTCTTAATCAATTTAATTATTCATGCCAAAGCACTGGCACAATTATGTTCATTCTACCAATATGGCCATCACAATTTTTTCATTTCTTTCCTCTTGTTTGCTCTTCCTCTCAGGGGGCATATCTGAAACCAAATTTTGAAATCAATTAACTGCACAAGGTTAAGGTTTCCTGGAAAATGGATGTATGTCAGCACATGGTGTTATGGTTGCCATTATTGGTAAAGTATATAAAGGAGACAGTTGGATTAATTGAAATATTAGAGGAAGTTCTAAGTGGGTATTTGGATGGGATCATCATTTAATAAGAAGTTTGAAGGATCCAATCTTATTAAAAGTGTGCAAAATAGGGGAAGCCATAGAAGTCTCATCCACTTCTGAAGACCGAGATGATAAGCATGCAACATGTGCAAGTTGCCTAAATCAAGAACATTTTATGGCTTAGAAATAAACATGTGTTTCATCCTTTTAGTTGCTAGGAATATCCAGGTATTTAGCTCTAGCATTCAATAAATGTCATACATGTGGGTCTAGACTACACGAATATATAAACCACCTTTGTTGCTCAGTTGTAACTAAGCAATTTCAATCAATACAAGTTCTTTTATTTCTTTTCTGGCATGATATCAGAGAGTTCTAGGCCTCATTCACTCTTCCATCACAGGTCCTAAAGGACGAAACACAAATAAACACCAATCCATCGCCAATCCTCCTTGACTAGAACCTATACACAAGTATGTAACACATGGCATCAAATTTAGAAGCATGCAAGCAGTTATAGTCATGGATAGACGGCCTTAAGTATACTAGGAATTTCAAAATAAAGGCAATGACTTGAGCTAATACTCACATCTTAAAAAGAGAAAAGTGTCTTAGCAAATTCACACCAAAAAATAACAAGTATTTACCGATAAAAAAGGCCTGATTTAGACCCGACAGCGTTGAGATGAAAAAAACAAACAAGTATCATAAGTTCAAGTCCAAGTGAAAAGGTGGTTGTGTAGAGAAAATGATTTTCAGTTTCTAGGTTAAGGTGTAGATTAGTAGTTATAGTTACACCAGTTACACCAACTTTTTATAATTTCACAAAACAAACATATTTAGCAATATCAACCATCAAATATGTCTTTTCCATATATTATCCGAAAAACCAGGACTCTGAAATCTAGAATGGACTTTATTTAGGTCCCAGATATCTTAAGAAGAAGGGATTACCTTGAATGCATCGGGAAGGACTTCTGCGACAACCATCCATATCATACATCCAGCAGCAAAGCCCGTACAGAAAGGTAGGAACTTGCTAAATGCATCAGCACATATAAAGGAAGGAACTGCTACAATGGGCTGCAAGGACATAGGACATGAACGGTTGCCAAGTCAAAGAGGGCTCTTCAATACTTTTGTCAATTTCACATTCTTAAACTCAAAGATCACAACACCATCCATTGACTTTTAGATGCACATTTGTATTGGTTTCTACTTCATTTTTATCCCGTGTTTAGAACCACAGTTTGAATCCACAGCAGCCATGAAGTTTTCATGCAAATCACGAGTGCAATTCCCTTAAGATTAGAAATGCATTAGAAGTACAGCTGTAGGCTAAAGCACTTTCACGGAATATGCAATTCCCTCAATCATCTATACAAAGTAGAATGATCTATTGTCTACAAAGAAGGCTTGAATGAATTCCATTTCACAGAATATGCTTGATAAGTTGCTCTCTTTAACATATAAATGGACCTAAATGGATGCCAGGAAAACAAATGTGTGAAAATCTACTCATCATGAAATAAAAGGGAGTTATGTTTCAACTTTTACCACATAGCATCTCCCACCATTCAGCTAAGAGGTGAGAAAGAAACATGTTCAAGAATGAGAATATGTTTCATATAACTAAACGTTACCTGGGGTAGTGAAGTAATCACACTCCACAACATTGCATTTTGTGGAGAGACTCCTCTTGATGCAAGTAGCATGCTTACAGCTAATCCCTCTGGGATGTTATGTACAGCTATAGCCAGAGTCACTAAAAGGCCTTGAGTGAATCCTTTCGAACCAGCAAAGGACACACCAACGCCAGAGCCCTCACCAAAGGAATGAAGAGTCATTATTCCAACAACAAGGACAACTTTAGTTGCATCTGCACCTTTTATATCCAACATACTGACGTCTCCATATTGCTCAAGGAACTGGAAACAAAAGACTATTATGAGAAATTATAACATATTGACACATTGGAACACATGCACCAAGATAACACTTGCTAATCTAAGCATAAACGCACACACAAACACCAAAACCAATTACAGTTTTTGAGCAGGATATTAATAAAAAAAGAATTAGAACATTAAGAGAATTAACATATCCAGCTCTCACTTGTGATAACAGTATCTAATCATGAAGCAAATGTGGAAACATCCCTAATAAACTGAGGCAAGATTGTATCATTTTCCATAGTCAAAATTGAATCAAATAATTTATGCATATCATGAATCAAATAATTTATGCATATCATATTAGTATTTACCCAAAAACAAATTGAACAGACTGCTAATGAGTTTGCTGTTTCAAGGGTATCAACTTCAAGTAATGATGCACAAGAAGATGTAAATCTTAATCAACCTACATCTGGAACTTTCACAAGTTCTCCCGATTCATACCAATGCCCTGATTCGATGATAGCTGGAAAATAAATTTCTAAAGGATGCAATTTTTGTTCTCTCTTCTATCTCTATGAAGAAAGAAGGGCAAAATGGATAATGCATCACGTCTGATTAAGAAAACAGCAGAATGGAACAGAAGCAGCATCATTCAGCACCACGTACAAAGCCGGATTCCCAAGACTTAGACAAACAAGTGGATTCTAGTTACTTATCAGGTACAATTTCACACAAAGCAATGGGCCCACTTTTGTAGCTGAATCCTCCATCATGAAAAGCCTTAGTAGGAGCATTATCTTCCAAGCAACATATCTAAAATTAAATGGCAAAGTCCACATGACATGCTCTTTCTGGCACTTTTTAAGTAACAAGTGAATTATATCGTCTATTGTTTTAAAATTAATTGTGAGGGAGGGGAATGCCGATGGTGCAAGTAACTTTAGTGAAATGCTACAATCTAATGATAGACGCAGACAGGGATCAGAACCACGAGCCATTACCTTTTTGCAAAGCCAAATGAAAATGCCGCCAGATAAAATCCCAAGCACAACCCAGTTACCACTACCATGGTCTTGGCCTTCCTGCACAAGGTCAAAGCTTGCAGCCAACATCACCCCAGCAGCCATTCCATTGCATATTCCAGCCCATTGTGGATCAAGCTCGACAAAGAAGAAGGGCACTGCACCTAAGCCAGTTGCTGCAGCCATGGCAAGGGTAAACAAAGCAACAGTAGAGATTGAAACACTAATCTTCCCAGGCAACCCACTACCTGTAGCATCAGAAGTAAAGGAATTCTCTGCACCAGTGACATCTATGATGGTTCTACCAATGTCCTTGTTAGGAGCAGTTCTTACACTTTCTACAGTTTGTGTCTCATGCTCTGCCACAGCATCATTCAAGACTATAAAAACCAGTAAAAGGGTCAGCACAGACTTGAACCTACAGTGCATTGTTGCTCAGAAATGTATATATATCAACAGCCAAATATGATGATGCTTCAACCTTAAAATCCTTTTTTTTTTTTTTTTTTTTTTTTTTGCTTTTTTAGGCAGGAGCACCACAACCATATAGCACTGCAGACTGTTCACTCATAACTGGATTCAATGGAAAGCCATACTAGGTATGCACCCTGAACACTTTGATCAAAGAAGCAGCCAAAAGGACAATAATTCTGAAAGAATCAAGGTAGCTGAAATCAAGCAAACAAGTGGTTATGTGTTCCTGCGGAAGTCAAAAGGTGTTAACAAGATTATTAGCAAGAAATGTTAAAATATAAACGTCAAAAGAAAAAACATGAATCCATTCTTGAAAATCCTCGGGGTTTTATTGGCATATCATTATATCAAATCAATGTTCAACAGGGAGCAGTAATCGCCATGTGCTTTCTTGAAAACCCAGTAAGAGATTATGAAATTAAACATAAACCAAATATTTCAATCTGGAAATCCTCCCTAACATGAAAAGGCAAAACCATTTGTAACTGCAATGACACATATTCCCCATTCCAACTTACAGCAACGTGGAAGAAGCTGAAGTGGAGACTAAGGAAGGAACCCAGTTTCTAGATCAATGGAAAAAAGAAAACCTACAAGGGCATGGGGCAAAAGGAATAGCTGATTGGTCCTTTTCCTTGAATGTGATGGGGAAAAAGCCAAAACCCAAACATATGTGAATGACAAAATATGAAAACAAGAAAAAGCAATGTATTTCGAAATCAAAGCAGCCTAAATAACAATAAAAAAGAAAGAAGATTACCCACAATCAGAGTCACGATAGTCGAATTGCAATTTCAAGAAGAGAGCGAAATGAAAATAGATTCCAGGAATAAACCCTGAAGTAATGGGGGAGAGAGGGTACAAAATGAAACAGAAAGAGAAGGGGGATATTACCAGGGGACAGGGAGAGCACCTAGTTTTTGTGATTGGGATTGGTCGAAAACCAGCAAACTCAAAAACTCCTTATTCATTTATGATTTAGATAACCGCAACCACGCTCCAAATTCCCCCATTCTCCTTTTTCTTCCGTTTTTAAATCTCTGTCTCTCTCTCTCTCTCATGTCATTTCCAATTGTGCTTCAGTTTCAATTTTCAATTTTTTGATTCTTTTCTGTTTTGGAAGGAATAAGTAGGAGGGGAGGGGCAAGTGTAATTGACAATTGAAAATTGAAAATTGAAAATTGAAAATTGAAAGATTAAGACGTGTCGTCTGACTTGACTTGGGGTTTGACAAGAAAAGGAACCACAAGCTCTTCAACCCTAACCGGATGGCCGCTGCACTCCTCAGCCGTCCCTCAATTTCACAATTCTCATTTTCAAAATCTTTTTAAAATATCTTTTATTTCCCAAATACTCTCAATATAAAATTAATTAATATTAATATTTTTATATTTAATAAATTATTTACTTATTTAATTATAATTATAATCTTTTATTATATTTATTTTATAATTAATGAATACATATTTCATCATTTTAATTTTTTATTATAAAAGATAATTATTTTATTATTTTTTTAAAATAATTAATATTTATATAAAAATTTTTATATATTTTATATTTATATATTTTTCACATTTCTATTATATTCTAATCTCATTTTTTCGTATCATTTTCTATCTATTTTTATTTTTTATTTCTATTTTCAGTATTATTTTCAAGAAATTTTAATTTATTATAGTTAATAATTGAGCTAATATCAAATTCGACAAATTGCGAACAATTTCAAAATTTTTTATTGGCAAGGGCGACTGGTTTTACATGTAGCTTTGAGATTGATATTAGATCTCCCCTCCCCCCTCCCCCCCCCCCCGGCCAAAAAAAAAAACCTCATGCAATTCATTAAACTAGTGCACGAGCGACACCTTTTGTTAATTTAATTCGCCTCGTACACTTGTTCTACTCTTCCTCCCGTGATTATTGCATTGTGCATTTTTGTCTTGTCCGGCTCTCATCATTTTTTTTATTAGCCCGATCGGTATCTACATTTTCTTACCTACACCCAACTAGTTTTATATGCACTGCTCATAGCTTCTTTTGCCAATGTCCCTACAGAAAATGTCCTACATTATAGGAGGCATACGTACTTGTGTCCCCTTCACAATGGTGGATACATGGTTGGGCACAGTCCCTTCATCCTCCAGGAGTGGGGCGAGCCGTGAGAGTTCAAAATCAGCAACTTCAGCTGTATGCTTGGAATCCAGTAGTATGTTGCTTGCTTTTATATCACGGTGGAATAGGGGAAGGTTGCCTTGGGTCTGGAGGTAAAGGATACCTTTAGCTGAACCCAGTGCGATCCTTACTCTCATTCCAAAGTTAGGCTTTCTTTGGATTTAGCTGTCAAATCACAGGAATCATCTATGTAGGGGCAAGAAGAAGAAACTAGAACCGAACAAGATCCAGACAAAGGGAAGCAATGATTGAAAATATGACAACCTGATACTGCAATAGGCAAATATTTAGATAATAGAATCTATAAAAATTATAAAAAAAAAAAAAAAAAAAAAAAAAAAAAGGGATCGGCTCTTTGCAAATTCCCATGAAACTTGGAACCTGCTACTACAATCAAGTTCTTACTACTGGTGAGGATTATTGTGCTAGTTTGTGAGGATCCGGAATTTGTAAAAGGGATTGATTAGATCAATGATCACAAACTCACGTCTCTGATGCAGCTTCTTCAGAAAGGAGGAGTTTTCTTCAATTCAATGAAGGGCTTCATTATGCTAGTTTGTGCCCATTTCAAATATCACACCAGAGAGGATAGATTACACTCATCTTGTAAGATTAAAGTAACCAAATGATCCCTTAGAAAGGAACAATATCGTGTTACGAAAAATTTAAACAATAATCCTGAAACTTAGCATACCTGATAGCCAGTGTCGCAAGGTGCCATTAGGCATGATTTCATAAACAAGCATTCGCGAGATCAACAGGAAGATATGCACATATTTGTGGATTCGGCCCTTGTCACCAAAAGGTAAATCAGATGAAACAGCTTTGTTATGTTTAATGAAAGCAGAAAAAATTTATGAATCTCCTGTACATCTAAGAAACCTGCAACAGAATAACAATTTTTACATGGTTCATACGAGTATGTTATACGGGGAGTAGTCACATGCCCATGTGCTCCTTCATCAGTTCTTCCTTGGCATGTCATGAAAATATCAGGAAAGGAGGATGAAGTTTGAAGTGGAAGAAGATTTGGAAAATAATATATTGTGCAAAGTCCGTCTCTGACAAAAATCTAAGAATCCAATTTGAGATGCCTAACCGTGCAGCTAATAGCATGACACGATAAATTTGCCTACTTATATCAGTAATCTATGACATAGTCTCTTACTAGAGATGGGGCATTTAATGGTTAGCTAATGCTTCTCGTTTACCTGTTCCCCTTCTTCATCACAGTATCTGAGCAACGATACCAGGTTTCTGTGATGTAATCTTAACAAAACTATTTCTGTCAAAAATTCCTTTCTGATCCTGTATGGATCCTTCTTCTGCACACTTTAAAGCCACAAGTGTGCGGTCAGGTAAGGTGCCTTTGTGGACCTCCCCATATCCTCCTCGGCCAACTTTAATAGAGGTATTGAAATTGTCTGTGGCCAGTGCCAATTCCTTCAGTGTGAAGCTCTTCACGCCATCAATTTTTATAGAGATCTTTGAGGCCGCAAAAAGTCCACACCACTTGTCAAGAGTAATTTCTGACTAAGGGTACTTTAGTCTTTGTATTTACGAGTTCATTAATATAAATTCAGGAGGCCATCACAACATAGGTATGAAGTATGACACTTAGGCTAGCTCTTAACTCTTCTCTCTGATAACACTACTTTCTAATGAAGTATGACATAATATCAAATTTAAGAGATATTATCCAACTTTCGAAGAAAGGCTTAACACAAATGTTTCCTTGACAACTTAAGCTGCTGTCTAGCACGTCTTCTTGCAATTAGCATGGCAACCACGGCAGTGATTGTCACAGCACATGCCCCAGCCCCTACGACAATGGCAGCTAAAACTCCTTTGCCATACCTTCCTCAGGAGGCGGAATATACACTTTAGCATGATTGAACATACAAACTCAATTCACAAATGCACTTAATGGATTATTACAATTAGATATTATGAAATTGGAATGTCAAAAACACGAAAGGAATATGAATCTGCCTGACAAAGGACAACGGACACGCCAATATCACTTCACAAATCCCAATAAGAAACTCAAAACTCTCATCAATTACCTGACAAACTTTTGTGTTCAATCAAGGAAATAACACAGGCTTGCACAGAAAACAATCATAATCGTTAGATTAACCACAAAACCCCCAATTCAATGAAGCATACACGCAGTACACAAAGATTCATACCTCACGTTAAAGAATTAGGGTACGAAAAAGGGGACAATTCGAAAAAGTATATAAGAAATTGTGTTCTCTTGGCTCAATAGAACAGGATGCACCTCAGAATTCTACAAAACCCGAGAGAGAGAGAGAGAGAGAGAAGAAGAAGAAGATGGAAGAGAATGTAAGAAGGACCCTGCGCGCGAAGGGAAAGCCAGAAATCAATTTCGCTCAAAAATTATAAAACAGGAAGAAAAGATGCACATCCCACTCAGTAAAGTACCATGCTTAATGTAATGCAACAACCACCAAAATAATACCCTAAACATCTCAAATTCAAAATCCTGAAATCTTAAATGGTAAGGGTGGATAGCTGCATCATTAATCCCTTATTTATAGGATGATATTATTATTAATTACTTTGACTAAGGGCATATTTCAATTTAATTTGCTTAATTAAGAATTATTATTGAAAACAAAACATAGATTAAATTGTTATGCAGCATTAACATACAAATTTTTTTTTAAAATTTTTTTATTGGTTAATTAATAGAATCCATCCTCTTTACACGTCCAGTGACAGATAGTTAAACTCGAACCATGTTGACTTGCCAATTTAAGCCCCCACAAGAAAATTAAAATTAGGGTTAGGGTTAGGGTTAGGGTAGCCTTGCTCTTCAAGTTAGAAACTACCCCCATTTCATCTCTAAAACCATTGCAAATCAAACCGTTCAACAAACGGTTCATATTTTGGTCTTATAATTAACTAAATTTATAATTATTATTAACTCATATTCATTGATCTTTTATTCTATACTTATTTTAACATCCTGTAAATTCTTTTTAACACACTTGTACCATTGTTGTAAAAATTATATATATATATATATATATATATATATTGTATTAATAATTTCTAATACTAAAAATCCTGGCAATGGAGACTAAACCCCACTTTTGTGGACGGGCTCTTTGTTAAAGTCATAAGATGGTATTCTTGTGTTTTAGTGTTTGAATCCGGACCTGGAGAGCGAAGAGACGTATGGTTTTTAGTCTTCTGCATGCACTTTCAAACTTCAACTCCCCAAATAGAAAAAAATAAAAAATAAAAAAATGAACAATTGATCATTTGCTCTAAATCCCTTTACTTATGAATACCCAGCTCCATCTGCATACAATTCAAATTCATGTGCCAATACAGCATTGTGAAGAAAAAAAAAAAAAAAAAAAAAAATCCAAACAAACAAACAAACATGCCATATTCCTAATTTTCAGAAATACGATTTTTACAGCCTTCCCGCTTAATGAAAATGAATGCACCAAAGGCTTGAAGAAGGGGGGTGGGAATCTGAAACGAAGTATATTATTATACAGCATCAATGGATTACGGTAAACACACACACAGACACACAAATGTCAATAGACAAAAAAGTCATTCAAATTATGCTTTTCCTGAAAGCCACATGACATTAAGCCTACTCTAACCAGACTGCCTAATGTATGACCCACAGGGTGGCAGCATGACTCCCACTTGACGGTCATTATAAACACCACAATCACTTCAAAGCTAAACGGCAGAAAGCAATCAATTTGTAACCATTCTTATTAGTCTGCATAAATAGGGACAGAACATAAGTTTGCGCAATGTAAATGCAACAGAACAACTTCATACTTCATGGTAGAAACCTTGTTATGATCATCACCGGGGTCTGATGGATGGGATGACACCACTGACAAGGTCACTACCACCGAGATCAGCAGTTATAGACGGTTCACTATTGGAAAATTGAGCCAAGGGAGTAAACACTGACCCTCCTGAAGAGGAGGCATCTAAATCTGGCAGAACAACATCCCCTTTTGGCAGCATCAGGGATATGTTTTCCAACTCTCTGACAACTTCTAACATTGAAGGTCGCAATGCAGATTCATCTTCACAACACTTGAGTGCCAAGGCCATGAATCTCTTTATGAACTCAGAAGGGTATGGACCCATGCTCCGGTCTATGATGGAGAACATCATTCCTGATTGACATGCTCCCAGCACCTGAAATTGGGCCAGTTTAGTGCACAATCCATATGCTGTTAATGAGTTATATTATGCCAAGTTACAAAAACTAGTGCATCATAAATCTCTTAATAATGGACATTAGAGTCTTTATGGTAGTTGTCCTTTAAAATTTAGTAGAAGAAAACAGTAATAGGGAATAAGCAACAAAAATTTTATTCCATTATTCTGTTATAGTAATAACTTGAGACGCTTCTTTTGTTAACAGGCAAAAAAACCTTGAGATAATGCTCAACCAATTCCTATGTGAAAATTAATTAGGTTAGCCGCACGTTCCTTTTTCCCCTTTTCTTGTTCTGTCCAAATTTAAAGCAATCTTATTGGCTACAGGTTAATTGATCTGCTTAAGTTTTTTACCTTCTTTTCCATCTTTGACAGAAAGGTGTTTTGCATTTGATGATGATATAGACAACAGCAACAACAACAACAATGATGATGATTACTTCCATAGTTTATTCATTAATAGGGCTTTTCTTCTTGAAAATTTTTTCTGTGGTATCTATTCCTTTTGTGGAGGAATGCAGCCACGCCCATTTTTGGTGGTTTATGGATGGAAATGTGGAGAAATCCAAGACTTCATCAAATCAATTGCTTTTCTCCTTTTCTGCTGGATATGGTTGCCATTCTGTCTTCTTTGTGGAGTCGTTCATTTGCTCTTCCTAGGGTTGAGTGAAAAAACTAAAAAGAACTATTTTGTCGATTGAACTTTGAAATTTCTCCTTTTCTGTCTTTTCCAGCTTTTATTTTGCTTGGTCAGAGGAAGGCAGACAAGACTCAAACCCTGGACCTTTTAACACATATAAGGATTTCAAGTTGTTCGTATGACCAATTTAACCTAAAGCCCTTGTCCCCCTATCTACTTCTGGTTATTGCTGTCTGTAGAAGGAAACTTTATCCTGTCTTTTGGTTTCCATCTCTTTATTCTGAGTTACTCATTCAAATGCTAAAATTAATAAAACATTCTCAAACCAATTGACCAAAATACCTCTCGCACGATATTTCTTCCGTGAGATATAGGTCGCATTCCTGTCAAGAGTTCCAGGAATACAATTCCGATGCCGTATACGTCACTTTTCTCGGTTAGCTTGTGTGTCAGGAAGTATTCTGGATCAAGATAGCCCTACACGAAGGCAATATTTCCATGAGATATTTCAGCAATTAGATCCAGGGTTAAAAAAATAAATAAATACAAGAAAGGAAAACAAAAGGAGAGAACAAAAAGAAACAGGAAGAGATATGCATCACACACACCCACACCCACACACACGGGAACAAGAAGTTTATTTCACTTAAGTATATAATATAAATGGGAAAATATTAGATAACTTCAATGTAAAATTTTCTACATCATGACATAACATTATTGCTACTTGGTGGTATACTGCCTACTGTGAAAGAGTACTTATTTAACCAACCATTTTACACTTGTTTACGTATGATGAGCAAAAACATTAATGCTATACACCACTAATTCATCTATGTAGCCAATGCGAGTTCTTGTCTAGGTGCTCAAATTTAGGGAATTCATGTCTCCATTCTGTATACAAATTTAAGGAACCACAAGAAAGGCCAAAAAAAAAAAAAAAAAAAAAAAAAAAACTATCTTTGCTGGTTGGACTCCAATTGAAGATTCAAGTCACTCAGTCATGGAAATCACAACAAAAATGTGTACTATTAGGCATGTTACCATAAAAAAGTAGAGAAATCTTAAAAATAAGATAATGTGGCTTCTGGAAAGTTGCATGAACCTGGCAGAGCCAATGTGAACCAGCAAAGTTGAATGAAAGAGTTATTTCTAGTTGTCAACTTACTGGTGTGCCCCTCACAGTTGTGGATATATGACCTGTGAGAACTTCGTTGCCATCAGCTAATGGAACAATCTTTGAAATTCCAAAATCAGATACTTTTGCAGTAAATTTGGAGTCCAACAGTATGTTGTTTGTCTTAATATCACGATGGATTATTGGTGGATCTGCTTCAGTGTGGAGGTAAAGTATGCCCTTGGATGAATCCAAAGCAATTTGCAATCTTCTGGCAAAATTCAGCAATTTTTTCAATCTATCTGCATTATTAGCCATTGACATCAAGCTAAATTATAACTAAGAATCAGAAGAGATTGTGAGGATCAAAGTTAAGAAATTGAAGCTCATTGGTCTCATGATGTCTAAGTCTAAGGGTTGTCACAAAAGTGATAAAGATAATGACCTAATTGTAATAACATGTTTCAAAAGTTTGAAGGCAGAAAATGCAGTTATTATAGTCCTTGAGCAGAATCACATCAACATAATGAAGCAGTACTTTGATCATATTTGACCATTTTTTATGTTATTGAAGAGTGAAAATTGTTGACCAAATAGAGAGATCTCTTGGATTATAATATTAGAACAAGAGGAACAAGAGAATAGGTTTACCAGAAAGAAGATCACGAAGTGACCCATTAGGCATGAAATCATATACCAGCATCTGCATAGTAATTCCGATGATATCAATACTAAATTTCAAACATCAAACAGGAATGAGTATTAACAGAAGTTATGCACCGCCAAGATTGTGTTGTTGCACCACGTATGTAGGTATCCTAGAAACAGTTACATGCTTTTAGAAATCTCCATGGGTAACAGCTTATCATATCTAATCTCAGACTCAAGCATGGACAGAATACAACCAAAGAAGATAAAATCTTTAAAACCAATTGATAGAAAATGCAAATACGGGTTTCTTGAATTAAAAAAAAAAAGCAATTTGTGTAACTAGCAACTAGTGAAGACGTTAATCATCTTTTTTTTTGGATGGGGGGGGGGGGTTGCTTCCCAGGCAAGTGCAGCACTATACCTGTTCACCTTCTTCATTGCAATATCCAACCAACGAAACCAAGTTACGATGGTGCAATCGTGACAACGTTTCTATTTCTGTGAAGAACTCTTTCTGGCCCTGTAAGGAACCCTCTTGTGCGCGCTTTATTGCCACGATTGTTCCATCAGTTAAAATGCCCCTATATACCTTCCCATACCCTCCTTGGCCTACTTGAGCTGATATGCTAAAACTGTTTGTTGCCGCTTCAAGCTCTTCAAAACTGAATCCTTTTACACCCTCAATTTTTATTGGGACTTTTGTAACTGCAGTCATGGAAACAAAAGTAATATCTTTCATTAATAGCAATAAATGTTTGGAAAGATTAATGTCTTATTGAAGCAGTCACAGCCTACCTAAGCATATAAGTTGAAAGTTTTATTGATGGAGGAATTTATACTAGAAATGATGGTACTGTGGTAGTTAATGAATTTGAGGAAATGTTCCTTTTTTAAAATCTATTCACTTGATTAAGGTATCAATTTCTAAAAACGAATAAACTTTTCAAAGATAGATTCACATAATGAGCGACAATTAAGGGTTTGATTAGGAGATAAAAATGTAAGGTCGTGTCCTATTTCAACAATCAGACCATAATAATGAAAACAATGGCAGGAATGATAATGAATATACTTCAATGAAAACCTGAAGTGATATTTGGTGTCACAGGTGTTCAAACCCAAAGTTTCAGATTTTTTTTTTTTTTTTGTTACACAGAAATTCGAATCTGGGATCACCAGGTTAAGGGAGGGGGTTGTGACCAATAGACTATACCCTTGGGGACACCCAAAGTTTCAGATTAGAACCATTTCTTTATGTCAAGTTTCGTGAGCATATCTTGGGGAAGCAAAAAAAAGGGAAAATGAATAAGATTTTGTTGTTTTATGTTATTATAACTAACAACTCTATTTGAAGAGAATAATGTTAATTTTTTCTTCTTTCCATGAAGTCTTTATGCTTCATAGCATACATGACAAAAAGTAAAAGTAGATGAGCCAAATTAGGAAGTAAAAACATTAGAAACAGCAACTAACAAACCAACCACTTTATTCAGTTTTAGAATAAACTATGTTAGTGTGTCATCCTTGCAAAAGATATCCAACTTTTTTCCTTTACTCTTTTTTTTTTCTTTTTTTTTCCTAGGTTATTAATACCCAAACTATACATTAACTGCATATAGCCTTCGGAAGAAATGAACTCACGCTGTTGTTCTTTAGGTTTCTTATGTTTGTTTTGCTTGAGCCAGAATGCTGCCGCAACAGCCAAAAATAGTGAAGTTGAACAGAAGATGGCCCCTAATACAATTGCTGACACAACTCCTTTGCTTAAACCTGACTTTGAAGACTCAAGAACAACTGCAAGAAAAGCAAAATTATCAAGATAGAACAAATATGGATAATCACTACTCTGGATTCACCTGTGAAGCACTTAAGCGGATTCATAATGACCCATTAAAAGAAAAAAAAAAGAGTACAAGTGTTTCCTGGAAGGTCAAAACTACTAGTATTGGTGGTTAATACAAGAACATCTGCTATTCAAACTATGGCCTTCAGGGTTGTTTTATCATTCTCACTATAAGTTATGGTTTTCTCCACTCCACTGTCCCCCTTTTTTGGTTTTCTTATATATATATATATATATATGTTGATCAACAAACATCATATAAGAAAGAAAGTAGGCCATCAAAGGGAAAACTGCTAACGTCATTGAAAGGAAAGTACATGTATGTGTGGGCACGATGACTTAGTTGCAAAACCACAAAGTTAAAAACTTCTACAAGTTCCAAAAAGTGATTAATGGAGAATCAACTTTCCTCGAACTGAGAAATTACTGTTCCAAGGCTGATTTAGATTCAGTTATTTTCTGGCATTCAATTCTAAGCAAACTTCATCCTGAAATTATGAATTAAGTGTGCAGAGAGAGAGAAAGCAAGAACTTAGTTCAGTTTTGTAATAACAAAACAAAAGTTTATCATAGAGACTGACAGCTGTATTTAAATATCATAGACAAAAATGTAAAAGGCATACCTTTTATGTAACTATAGGGTCCCAGCAGTGTAAAACTAAGTAAGTCATACGGGCCAAAGGTCTCGTTTGTAGGAAGTGTGAATGTAGCAATTGCATTCATAAGCCGATGAATTTCACTATCATTGAATTGATGCATTGTGGTGCTGCACTGAGGGAAGAACTTTAAATTCATCCATAGTCTATGACTTTCTTTCCATTCAAAGGAGTCAATATATAGTTGATAGGTGTACAACTGCAGGTTAGATGTCATGTACACCTCAAATGGGTTCTCATACGGACGGAAGTCTGTTATGCTAGGACTTCTCAATCGTAAAACGACTCCAAGTGGTGCTGCACAAAAGCATTGGCAAGAGGAAAGAGAATTTGGAACAAATTCAAAACTATCACTACTCGCACAAGATAGAGGACTGCAACTGGCAATACTGGAGTTATCTGAGCTCCCAGGACCTTCTTCACCCCCTATGCTGGGTCCACAGAATTGGATTACATTTGCTTCATTGGCTTTTGAACAGATGGGATTACCTTGAAGACTAGACAACCGCATCAAGTAATTTCAGCCAGTAAGGAAAAAGTTACTACTGATTTCCATTGCTAAGGAAGCACTTGGAAAATGTATGAGCAATGCAGTGCTAAATTTGGACATCAAACAAAGAATCCAATTGCAGAGATTATATAAATCCTCCTTAAAAGATGCATAAACAAGACCTCTCTGTTCTATAGAAACCCAATTTCTTTTCTTTTTCATTGCATTTTCTTTCCTGAATATGAAGTTGAGTAATGCTTCTTCTTCTTCTTCATTTCCCCCCTTAGCAATCAATACCATGAAATATTCTTAGCATACTAATACATGGGTGAATCAAGCACAAGTCCTGTACGATGGATGGTTAGTATATACCAGTTAATCTGACAGCGAATTACATTGCAAACCCCAATCATTCACCTTTATAATCTTGTGATTGTGAAGGCTATTTTGAGACTGGAAGCTAACCTGATGTTTTAGATAAATTAAAATTTTTAACGAGCTCATATGCCATGAAATTGTTCTCTAACGTACCATATAGTAAATATGCTAGGGATACGTTTTCATTTGGACCTTTCGCTGATTGCTATGGTGGTCATGGTCATTGGTCTAGATGCTGTTTGTTTTTGGTCTATGTAGCGTGGAATTTTTCTTATTCATAGAGTTGGAACTAATGCTTTCATTAATGACCTGCTTTTAGCTTATATCTCCATATTCATAGAATGGGACTTGGTTCGGATGATTGGGTTGCAGCAAGTGATTATTCTTTTTCCCTTTCCTTGTTGCATTTAGGGACCATGCTATATATAGCAACTTTCCAGCTGCATTAAATAACCTCAATGAGGCAGCTTTAGAAGGTCAAAGGAGCAATATTATTAGGAGATACTAATCCATGGAATTTTTCATGACATGAGTCCGAATCTTGTCCTTTTTTGTGCTGATTTTGCTTCTGATAGCACTTATTTGGAATTAATATCTTTATCTAGAATCTCAGTTTTTTAACTACTGTCTTTAACATTAATGATTTGGTTCTAAACAGACCCTCTGAGGAGGTCAGAGTTGACTGTTAAATATCTGCAAGTCAGATCATGGGAAACTTAAGTGAAATTGCAGACTAACCAGAGCAACTATTATCATGGAATCTGACTAGTTCAAGGTCTAAGGATAAAATATTGGTTAGCACTGTGGTTATTTCTAAACTGAAAAAATAGTTTAATTTCAGAGTTTTTTGTGCCAAGTCCTATTTACTGCAACAATGAGGACATGTTTTCAATTTATGATTGAGGGATTATGAAAGAGGTTCTTGGATTTCATGATCAGAATGTTTAAAAGATTGGATTTAGTAAATGTTCAGAAATTTGATGCATATGGCAAAACCTGTGGAGTGTGATCGTGTTGCAGTATGAATTGTATGCCATGCAAGTCCAAATAGTATCCGTGGTAACAATCACTTACCTCAAGTTCACATATGGAGGAGGATTAAAACTGCCTGAGATATTAGACAGGTTATTATTCTGAAATTCCCTGTAGGAAAATGAATGAGAAGAACATATGAATTAGAACTGGCCAAACAATGAAACCCATTGCTGTTTATTACAAGCTAATCAATATGGGAATAGATAATATAATTGCCAGATTACTAAAGAATGTATGTATATTAACACATCATTTATTAAATTTATGAGACATTTTTTATTTCCCGAAATTGAACTTGTGGAAAAAAGAAAAGGAGAATGAAGATCAGTATGCTATATGCTTACAAGATTAGTCTATCAATCCTGGTTGCACTCATATTCTGCCAGATGGTTGGAACATAACCATTCAGAAAGTTGTTTTCAAGTGACCTACAATTTAATGTATTCAATATATAAAAACAGATCCCTATACTTAATTGCTGCAACCGAAAGGATGAATCACTTCAACATAAAAATAGACGGAATGAGCAATACAAAATAAATGAAAACTACAGATTTGATGAGTTCTCACAATTTCTGAAGAGAGGGGAGGCCTGAAAAATTGACAGGGATAGTTCCAGCCAGGTTGTTGTTTGATAATTTACTGTAACATTGACACATAAAGAGTTTGCATACATGTAGATGCTAGGAAAAGTAAAACATAAAGGATAAACTATGTCCAACAGGTACCTGCATACACATTTAGCTCAGTCGTACATATGTGGAAGTACATATTTTCAGTTGAGAGAGTGTAAGATTCAAAAAGAAGAATGACCGACAATTTTTGAACTCAGCAATGACAAACATGGTTTGATCCATCACTTGCATCCTTATGAAGCATAAGTATACCCAAAGAAGCCAAAATTGTGAAGATTGGATCGCAGAATTTTGAGCATGCACAATGTGTGGTTGTGCATAAAATGGTACCGCTAGTCACTTAGAACCAATATAATAAAGGCAAGGAGTAAATTCTATATAATATTGGACAGTTAAGCTGGACAAGGTCCTAGCTTATTATCTGATGTGAACTTATAGAAAGCTAAAATTAGAAAGGATGAAGTTGCCAATCCTGACTGCTTTGGATATCAAGCTCAGATGAATTGATTTGAGTTAAGCTACTTACATGGTTGTAATATTATCAGAAAGCCTATTTGTCGGTATAGTCCCCGTGAGTTGATTAAAACTGAGATCTCTGTGCCAGGAAAATTAATACGAGATTAGGTACTATCATTATTTTCAGATTTATCACAAATAAATTAATTACTCGATTATTTGCTGTGGAAATTAATGGCAGATAGCAAACCACTAGCAAGAGTTCTCCTGGTAGGAAGCAACAATTTTACGACTTTCAATTTTAAACAAAAAATTGACAATAACATCATTATCAGTAAGGATCGATGGATTCAGAAAAACACTAAAAAGAACAATGTCCAAACAATTTTTGGACAAGTTAAGTACTTACAAATAAAGTAGGTTCTTGGTTTTGCTAAAATCAGGAATAGATCCTTGCAAGTTGCAGTTCCTAAGGCTCCTGCAAGTATAAGAAATCTCTTTATTGAAGCTTTAATAAAGGTTCTTTCATTGTTTAATGGAATAAATTTTAGGCTAATGATGAGAACAGAACATTGTGCTGGGTCTAAAATTGCCAAAAAGATGACTGTGTTCCCACTAATCCATCAGAATGTTGTCCTTGTATCAATCAACTAATGGTCTTTATAGTAATCCTCCTTTTTTTTTATCCTAGCATAGGAAAGGAAGATATATCATCTAGAAAGGAAGAGAATAGGCAGAAGATGGACTAACCACAAGGAGACAACTAGAAAACTTAAGAAGAAGAAATTTGCAGGGGAGTGAGGAGAAAAGAAGACAGAGAAAAGAAAATTACAACAAAGGCCTATCCAATGTCACAGGGAAAATTTACAAAGGCAAGGAAAGTTTCTTTCTTTTCTATTCTTTTTTACTGTACTTTCATAGCCTCATAGGATTCGACAAGGAGACATTAACAAGAGAGAAAAAGAAGAGGAAAAAAAGATGAAAGATGGAAAGGTACACAACCAGTGGAAAAAAAATGCTATCTAATCGTATTAATGTCCTCAACAATCATTACTTTTAATGTCCCCATGACCGAACACCACAAAGAACCATGAACAGGAATCTTCTCCCACAAGATAGGAGAGAAGAGAATGATAATTCTAACATCACTCTTCATCCACAAGCTCAAATATTGGATTCCTTGACAAAAGTGTAAGACTCATTGCAACCACAGCAGCTGAACTTATACATCATGCACATAATTTGAACAAGCTCAATGCTTGCTGAAAATACTTGAAGAGAGCCTAATCCATCAAGATCAAGCAATTAGACAAATGGAAAGGCAGGCTTCTTTCTGTGGATGCTTCAAAAAAAATAAAAACAAAAACTGTTGTACAGGTTTCAAATGATGCTAGTGGATAGCAGGTCATCATCTAGGCAGAAGACTGAGAAGCAATATGGAGTTGCAGATGATTTTTTTGCAATGATTGGTGATATGAAGGCCTGATCAGCAGCTCACTAGTTCTGAAAGTCTAGCACAAGTCAAAGGAACCATGCAAATCAGCAGAAAGTAAAGCTTACAATTTTGTTAAGTTGGGCATGCCGCCATAAGAATCAGGAATATTGCTCCCACCAAAATTGTTGTTATCAAGTTGGCTGCGAAAGAGAGAAAGAGAGAGAGAGCAGATGAGTGAGAGAAGTTACCAATCCATTTTGTATTGCGAAACAGATCTGAGAATGTTATCATAACAAACAGGAAATATTTAATTTGTAAGTGCAGCCAGATCATAGGCAGATCAGTGAAAATCAACAGGCTGTCCAATGGAGCGAAATAATTTTAACATTAGGACATGAATTCAACACAAAAAGTAAGAAATGACTATTACCTTAATTTGGGGAACCTTTGATTATGACATATAACATGATATGAGATAAAAAGAGAAAGGAGACAAGATTTAGAGAAACTTAAACTAAAGATATTGGGCATTATTACTGCAAACCACCAAACCACAACGGATGCAGAACATAGTAAGTGCAGCGTGCAATTTTCCACTCTCTGGAAATTACAGACAGATGGTTTGCATAATTTCTATTGCTCAAGATATCCTCATCTCAAGAAAAAGCAAATCATTTTCTATTGAAAAGCAGACAAAATTTTGTGGTCTAAATCAATGTGTCAGCACATAGACCAACCCATTAAGATAGCAGTAACATCTGACAATGCAATAAAGTTACAAGCAATGTATGGATCAGTTGTCTCAAATATGAAGTCACTGGCCGATTTACCAAAATAACTTCTTGTCAACTAAACCAGCATAGATATACCAGCAAAGCACTACACACACACACACACACACACACACACACACACACATATTTTACAAAAAAGAAGAGCAACAGATCATGATCATGCCCATAGATGTTAACGACCGGGGACCATTAAGCGTTTTATGGCCCTGTCATCTTCTGATCTCAACAAAGAAAACAGGTATGAAGAAAGTGGACAACAAGGCACTGAGGCGATCAACCTTCAAAGAAAGGCCAAGTAATGCTAACTTCTGCTCAATTAAAAAAATCATTAGAGACGTTCTAGCCTTGAAATGTCCTTCAGAGAGAGAGAGAGAGAGAGAGGGAGGGAGGGAGGGAGGGAGGGAGGGAGAAACCCTAGCCAGGTCTTTTAGGCTATCTGAATGCACAATATTAAACTTTTATGCATGCTTGTCAGAGACAAGTTATGAGTCTACTCTGGGGGTTCAGAGTTGTGTGACACTAATGACATTTGGAATCATGAATAAAGAACCTCCTCAATAATAGAAAATTTTCATAAATGCATGCAAATTCCTAGATCTGAATAGTCATTTTTATCTTGACCTTTTCATTCATCTTCAACTTGCTTCATATTTTTGGTTTGGAACCATATCGTGGAGGAAGGGAAGCAAAAGAAACAATGGTCATGATTGCTTAACCATATTTGGAGAAGATATTCGTATATGTTACTCAGAAAGCCAAGTAGAAATAGCCTCATTTATTGAGATCCCAAGGAAGATGACGTACAGAATCTCCAGTTTTGGCATATTTGCAAGCTCTGGTGGAAGATATCCTGATAAGTTGTTATTGTCCAGTAGGCTGCAAATGCCTCTTTTCCATTAGTAGGAGAGAAAAGAAATCTGCATATAGCAACTACACTAATCTCCAAGAACAGAGGCTAATAGCAGTAGATATGAGAATGTTCAAGGTGTAATATGTAAGAGATCATATCAGAATTATATCATCACTAAGCTGCTATTGATCTTACAAGTGTATGAGAAGCGGTAATTTATAAAGCTCGGGTGGTATCTGACCACTGATTGAATTATTATTCATATGGCTGCAGAAAAAAAATTTTAAGTTCTTATGTCAATATACAAATAAGACAAAGTGATGAATCCCAGCAAACATTTAAATTCTATAGAATCCACTTACAAGTGCTTTGCCTTTTTCAGGTTTACAAATGAATTTGGTAGTGGTCCTGAAATGTTATTCAGGTCAAGTTGAAACTTTGTCAAATTAGGAAGATTACCCAGCTCATCTGGTAAAGAACCAGATATGTTATTTCCACTCAGAAGCCTGCAGGACAGTATAACACACATTAGCATGAAGAAATCCAATTACCATAATTGGGGGCATATCTACAAACTGAAATCGAAAGGACTACCAGTTTCCAAAAACCAATATTTAAATTAGGCCTTGAAACCACTAAAAATGTGATAACTTCTGCAACTAGTGAGCAATTAGAATAAGCAAACAACTTTTATGGTACCTTATCTCACCAGACACAGGCCTTTCAGAGTTCTTTCTTAAACTTTTAAATACGGTAGTTAGGAAATTTCCTATTCAATAAAAAATGATGGAAAATTATAAAGGCGAACTATTTCCATCATTCCACAATGATATACTTGTTTGCATTGGCTAACAGAATGCATTGCCTAATTTCACTAATGAATTTTGTTCATATACTAATTTATAAAGTTATCGGTACCTCTCTTAGAGTAAAAATTCTTAAATTTTATGAAACAACCAATTACTCTAAAAACTCAAACTTATGGAAGGAAATATATTTATTATCTCAAATCTCAACAATCTCACTCACTTGTTCGATACAATATTCAATCACATGGAATGTTTCTTTTCTAAATAGAGTGAAGAGAATAGAGAGAAAAAGAGGAGCCAAACTCAGCATCTGCATATACCATCATACTATGTTAAATTGCATGAAACAACCGACCACTCCATAAGCTCAAATTTGTAAAAGGAGGTGTTTTACTAATTTTTTTAAACTTGATACGCCCTCACACTTGTGGGCTACAACTTATGAGTTCCCCACTCATGACATGTTAAATTGGAGCCTAGTAGGAGAAGAACTCACAACCATGAGCTCCAATATCATGTTAAACTTTGTGAAACAGTCGTCCATTCCAAAAACTCAAACTGTGGGAGGAATTGTTTTTATTATCTTACATCTCAATTACCATCAAGTTTCATACATTACATAAACAGTGGAAGAACATCAAAGTCTAGAGTCACCCTTGTCTTCAGGAACTTATCAATCTAGTCTAGATTCAATAGGAAAAAATTGTAGAATCAATAGCTTAATAATTTTAGTTACAATAATTTGGGGACACATAGATAAAGACAACCTTGAAAACTATGAAAATAAACAAAAAAGAAATAATTGAAGAAAGAGAAACACAAACAAACATCTGGTCCACAAAGCCCAAACTGATGGAGGAAGGTACTTTTTGTATGTTAACATCCCATAAGGCATGTGTGCGTAACAGCCTGCGTGAGGGTCCCAAACATGTGAAATACTAAATGAGGTTAAAAGGGTGGGGAAAAACTTGAGCTAGCCACTTCAATGATACCGTGTGAAATAACCTACTATTCCAAAAGCTTAAACTCATAGAATAAGAGATTTCGTTATTTTTACATCTTGGCAATGACACTGCAGTAATTATGAAAATTCCTTCAACACATAGATGAGTCATAATTTCAAAATTGAAATCGTAACATATGAACTAAGTGTAATCTTATTCTTGTAAGAAAACTTTCTCAGTGATAGTGGTATCATTACAGTTTCAGTATGATACCTCAAAGGAGACTCAGAAGGGCATTGCCAACAAATAATTTGCATAGAAAGTCTAACTAGCAGGAAAATCTGTCGGAACTCCACTATACATAAATGAGAATGTGAAGAAAAATAAGAAGAAAAGATCCAAACTTATGAGTGCTAAAGGAGGTGAAGTAAGAAAATGAATCAAAATAGAGCTTTACTGAATTAATAAATACTTAATCCAAGTTCTAATGCTAAACGAATGTCACAACGGCAAACAACTCAAAGCAAATGGAAATCAAATAGATTGAAAGTAAAACCCAACAAAAGGAGATATCTGAAATAGCCGAAGTCCAGAGAAATACCAACAAGGAAACCCTAACTAGAACACTCCACGACTGAGTCAACTTGTGGCCTTGCTATTCCTATAATAAGTGCATCAACTCTCCTCAATTTTTCACAGTACAATCCTACC
This sequence comes from Dillenia suffruticosa, assembly GCA_033439265.1. Taxonomy (NCBI): domain Eukaryota; kingdom Viridiplantae; phylum Streptophyta; class Magnoliopsida; order Dilleniales; family Dilleniaceae; genus Dillenia; species Dillenia suffruticosa. Next base: position 255,855 of record JAVTVX010000035.1, read on the forward strand.
AAGGTTTTAGGACAATGTCAATCCATAAGTAAATGCTAATTCTAAATCAAAACAGGCAGACGTTACACTACGTAGTTTTAAAGCAACCCTGCTTCTTAAGGACAATGACAATTTCAACTTACAAGAGATTCAAATCAGTAATATTGCCTATTTCCTTTGGAATACTGCCACTTATTCGATTCCACATAAAATTCCTGCCAAAAAGAGAAAATACGCAATAAGAACAAATGCTGAGCATAACTGTTTGCAGATTAGAAAAATAGAGGAGTAATATAGAGCTATTTCCATAAGGGCTATAGACGGTGATCAACTGTTAAAAGACTCACAAAATAGTCATATGAATCAATAGGCCCAGCTCAGGAGCTAACACTCCAGAGAGATTCATATTCAGCAACCGCCTGCATCGAGGAACACAAAAGGAGTAAATAAAAGAACTAAATGACCACCGACATATGTTGGCGTAAGTAGGAAGGGCACCTTCCTCCCTTCCCACTGGGTACAGAAAAATCATTGTTGGGAGAGGGCCCCCTCAATTAAGGCCTGACAGACTCTCCGATCCGATTAGTCGGGGCAAAATTTCGGATAATGAATGATCAAGATACCAAAAAAAAACAAAAAAAAAGAACTAAATGACCCTAACTCTTGTCTGGATGTTTTCTCTGGTTTTTCTGAGCTGTATACATATCCTGTCCGCAAGATCTGGGCAATTGAAGTTCACCCAACAGGGGAACGACAAGTGTGGTCTCCTAGTAGCATGAACACACCCCTTCCGCCAAAACCCCACCTTCAACCCTCCTCCCAAAAATAAAATAAAATAAAATCTGCAATGCATCATTCACAGGATTTTCGCATTTTTCTTTGTTAGATGAAAAACTTTTTATTTATGATATGTCTACTACTTTCTCATGCTTCTTTTCATCCCTAGTAAAATTCAGTTTTTTTTGGTTGGGGGGGGGATATTTCTTCACCCTGGAGAATTATTTTTCCCCTTTGTCTGAACCCTTTTCTCTATTCTCACTGATAACTTCATATTTCAAATTTCAAAACCTATAAGCTCCAACAAGGTTATCTTTCATCGTGTAACTATTGATATCATAGCTGTGGCATATCATTAAATATTAATGGTAAACTCTTAAATTGTGGGATCTTGTGCATTCCCTTCATTTCCAATAAGAGGAAATTGTATTCACTTCTTTTCATAATAATTGTCTCATATAACCTATCCCACAAAACCATGTACCATAATAGATTGTGGCAGCAAATTTAACCACAATAAGAGCCCAACTATTCAGAGGTTCATTTATTACAAGAGGTCAACAAAAAGGGACTCAAAAGAACTACAAGTGTGAAAGAGAAAAGGCAATAAAGAAAGACATACAATTCTTGGACATGAAGATAGCCATCCTCATCACTAGGAAGTAGGTGATTACATATCACCCCTGTCCAGTTTGAGACGCAGGGATCTCCCTTAGTCCAATTTAGATACTTGTAAGGATCAGTTAGAGCACGACGGACTTGTTTCAATGCCCAAACTGTAATAAAGAACAAAAATAAATAAATATATTCATTACAATAATTTTAACGATAGGACAAATTATGATATCACTTTTGAGTGCCTAGAATGATGATGATTTGTGATACCAAAATTACTCGAGCTAATGTTCTAAATCTAATACAAGATGAAGCGAAAAAATCACCTTCCTCTGGATGAGTAACCTGTCCATCAGCATGTACAACTAAGAAACTGAAACATAACGAAACCCAGCATAAGCATCGCAGACTTGCCATCTTCTAAACAGCAAATATCAAATAAGCTTAACATCCATTTGACCCTTTAAAAGAAATGACAGCAAAACGTAGTTTAGGATTAGAATGTTTTGGAGAAGAGAAGCAGTAGGTATTGAAACAGAGAACCAAACAGGGAATAAAAATTGGTGAGAAGTGGAGGCCATTTTTAATTTAGTAATAGAAGAATGAAAGTGATTTGAGGAGCTGTGAATCAGTCGGGGCATTGAAGGAGTAAAAGGGGTTTCGGTAAAATGGCATTGTCTGATTGCATTTGCCCATGAAATCTGGATTTTAATATATTTTTAAGTGCCACGATGATTTTGGGTTTTGTCAACTTGCACGGTCTGCACCTGCAAGAAAGGGGAAAGAGAGAGAGAGAGAGAGCTGCTATGAACGAGTTTCCAACTGACGGAGAGAGAATCTGCGTTGACTAAGTTGGAGACTCGTTCATAGCATCTCCCTCTCCCTCTCTCTCTCTGTGGGGGCAACCTGCGAGGACCAGGCGCGAAAAATGTCGTTTCCTCTCCTCTCCTGCATTCAGTGTTAACTTTGAAAGAAAAAGAAAAGAGATTGGAATGCCGTGAGATGGGAACGGGCATGGGCCGGCCCAATATGCCCCTCCAGGTAACGTCTAAATTTGCACCCGTCCCATCCAGACCCAACCTATTTTTTTTCCTGTTATTATAACTATCGCCATTTGAAACCATGTCCATGTTCCGACTGATACAATTCAAACATTATAAAGCCAGTTAGGTATTGGTTCTTCCAAATTCCGAATCTCCATTCCCACAACACAAAATCGAGACTTATATTAAAAGAATGTAGCATTCTTACCATTACACTCACTGGAGTTTGCAATCCGGGCCCAACTTTCAGAAAAAGAATCTGAGCTCCTGCGTTGACGGTGCTCTTGCAAATACGCATTCTAGTGTGAGCCACGTTTTTGCGTCAGGCCAGACTCGAGGATAGAGCAAACTTAAACCCAGTCAAGCCCGGCAATGATCAGGTCATTCTCATCTGATTTAATTGCCACATCGGCAGAACCACAAGCATATGACACAAATTGAGTGTCAATTCAATGAGCATACTCGAAAATGACCGTTCGTTTAAACAAACCCGCAATTTACAAATTGCACTTGCACTGCACTTGCTCCATAGATCCTATCCTATATTAGATCCCGGCTTAGGCTTTTTCTAATTAATAATGGCATGTTTCTGTGTGGACATTTCTTGGAAGTTGGAAATGAAAAAAGTGATAATTGCTTGGATCAGCATAAAAGTCCATGATCCAATAGGCAAGGCAAAAATCACCAAGAAGAGAACTCCAGGTCAAATGCTCCACAGCCGTTTTTGAGAGGCAAAATTTTCCTTCTGAATCTTCACACCGGGATGAAAATATACAAAACAAAACCAGAACCACTATTGTCCCCCTGCAATATCTGCAAGCCAAGTTTATGACACTCCCCGGAAACTTAGAAACTTGTCAAACGACCTGTCATATCCTTGTATGTATGCTGAGATATTGGCCTTGTGAACAGGCTTGGCAGTAAATGCGCTCAATTTTAAATCAAAAGGAAACACATACACATTATAACTACATGACAAAATCTCTTAAGCTTCCTCAAAATAATGTGCCATTCAACAGAACAACGCCTGGCATGTGGGCAAGATTCCACACCAAGGACGTAAGCAGCAACTTGGAATTAGAAACCCTTTCGTTTTATACTTTCTAATGGCTAAACAACACGAGGCAATTTGTTTGCGCTGCAATTCTTCAAGAAAATGCAAAATACTTGACACCTCTTCAGACCCCACGGTTGGTAGATCAAAGTAAAGCACATAGGAACGGTTGGGAAACTGTTAATTTTCTCAGGCCGGTCAAATTATCAGATTACTTAGAAGTGAGAAATATGCTAATATTTGAAGTGACAGTACTCGGTTAACATAAGAAAAGGCAAACCTGCTTGCAATGGGCGGCGGGCTATTGAGGCACCTCCCCACCAACCCCACCCGGAAAAATGGGGAGTTTTACTTTTTAAAAAAGGACCTTTTAAATCTTATTTTCCTCAACAAAAGTTCCACCATGATCTCCATTTGTTGAGTATATTTTAGGAAAAAACCCCTTACTGCAGTTATACCCAATAAAATTGGGGGGGGGGGAAGTGAAAAAGAAGAGAAGTAAATTAAGCTTATAAACAAATCTATACAATTTCTTAAGATTAAATATGGTTCACATAACATTAAACAAATAAATATACAGACTCACGCTCAATGCTTTTCTTTCTCCCCTTTTCTTTTCCTCTATTATGTGGTGCGCTTGAAGCATTACTGAACACATGCCCCGAACTTCAACCCAAATCATGCGACTCTGTTGAAGTTCTTGCAAATCTTTTCCCCTTGTGAGCAAGAACTAAAATTTTGGATACCAGAACATACCTTTAATGCCCTCCGGATCAGGTTCAAATCCTAAATTCCGATAAAACTCTACAACTGCAAGGGCAATAAAACATAAGAAGATGAAACTCAAACGCTTCAATCTACTACTGTCATTTATCTGCAGAGGAATGCAAAGGAAGAATTAAAATTAGTGAAGTAAAGAAGAAGAGAAAAAAATTGTAGCATTCAAAATCAACAAAATTAGCAAAGGTTAAGGAGACAGAAAGATGTTCATTTTTCCAATGCACTTCAGTGGATCAGAGCACGCAACAAATTGGAAGGCCAGCATAAAAGAGCATGCCTTTTGATGTGCCAGGATTGCAGAACCAATGATCAACAGTTACATCTATTTAAATTGCAGAAGGTCCAAATAGAATTGGTTGCACACCACAAACTTTGACAGGAAAATATCAATGATAGCCACCTAATTTAACTGAAGCAGAACCCAAGAGATGGGATTCCAGGGGACATACCTTGACTATCTGCAAAGAGTGTAATGTTGCCAATATCCCTCTGCAAAAGAGCTCTTATAAGCTTCTCAATGAGAGCCTTTCCAAGGCCTTGGCCCTGAACAATGAGTGTGTAAGAACAAGTGCATCCAGATATGTTAAACAGATTCATGTGCAAGAACAAGTGCATTTCCCACAAAGTGTTAACAGCTCAGCCATCAACATCTAAAACCATGCCCAGATTAATTCATTCTGAACATGCAAATCTGTTTTGTAACATTAGATTTTGTTGCTACTGTAATTTGTTTTAAAGAAATTCATATGAGTGAGGAATGCTCTGCAAATATAGCCTTAAAAGTGGTAAAGAGAAGTGGAAAAGTGAATAACTTGAATTTTGTAAGGCAAGAGTCACTCCTCCAAAAACATAAACAGTGAATGGCATAAATCTGGATCTGAACCGCAAAGCTATAAGATCTCACAGAAAATAAAATGGATAAATAAACATGAACCTATCAAAATACACTTATTTCCTCATAAGAACTTCTCAACCTCTAAACAAGAAGAGTTGCCAAACAGCCTGGAATTTGAAGAAAGTGGTTCCTCGTGCACGCTAAAAAGTTTAGTCATGTAACAGATTGCTGTCCACAAATATGGGTTTTGCCACGTGGTCTTTTTATAGAATTAGCTGAGATCGGCTAAACCACTCCAACCGATTCCCACATTCAGGTGATTAACTAGGAAGGGACTCTGTTTCTTGTATAGGTTTTACCGTGTGCCAACCACTTAAAAAGTGTGTAGTAGTAATTGCAAGCCCGCTGAGAGAAGGAACACTAAATGATGAAGCATATCACATTCACAAACATTAGGTTTCAAAAATTACAGGGATAATAAGACTTAGCTTCCTTCCCTTGATTCTATTAATTTTGGGAGATGATCATCTAAAATAGTTAGTAAAAATGTGAAATTTAAAATTCTTCTTCCACTTTATAGATGGAACCTTTGGATAGTAGGTCACTAAATAAATATGTAGCAATGATTCTCCATATCTGTCATGGTATGTGCTTACCATGATGGAAATATAGATCAAAGGGACCATTATGGCTCAATTTCATTAAAATATTGAATAAGCACCACATAGGCCTCACACACACACACACACACACACACACACACACACACACACAAAAAAGCACAAACACAAACACAAACACACATGTATTCCAATACAGGGTCTGCTGCAGCTGTGGCTAATTGGAATCCTAACACAGGAACCCACTTGACCCAATTTTCAGACAGTGTAGCCACATGGGATCAATCTTTCCTCAATCATGCACGCATGACACACTTAACCAAAACAGGTGGTACCTGATAAGCAGGATCAACGAGAACATCCCAAATTGTGGCATTGAATGCATGATCTGATGTAGCACGGGCCATGCCAATAAGTCTCTTTTCTTCACTTCTTTCTGTCAGAGATGTTCCAGTTTAAATTACAACTTCACCATTTAAAAAATAAATAAATAAAAGAAAAGCAAAGCGCAACATAGAGCTAGAACCAGTTTTATGATAGAAACATGGCTAAGCTTGGTTCACCAACAAAAATAACACAGTTTTACACCAATAATACTAGAATCATATCATTTGCCAATTACCTGTTTTAGTTGGCTTCCTCACCAAATGCAAAGCAGCTACCATGTAGCTGTTTTTCAAAGCTGCAGCTAGTTTTGACAGTGGCCTTCGAGGCCAGCCAACCTAGAAAAATTGTGTAAATAACCAGGCATACCATAACAAGCCCATAATTTATAAACGTATACCAATTATTTATTTGTGGTGGTGATCTGTGTACCCCCCCCCCCAAAAAAAAAGACCTTCTTTTGGAACGAGATGAAAAAGACAAAGGAATGGAGTAGATGGCAAGGACTATTTGTCCTATCCTAGTCCCATGGGAAAGTGTGTGTTAATAAGGAAGGAGAATAGCATTGAATCTTCAAATCATATGGTACATCTGCAAAAATCCTGTTGAAAACAAACACCTTATCACATAGGGCCTGGAGATCATAAACATCAACTTCCCCACCAAAAGTAAATATAATTTGCACAATTGCCCCATCAGGTTCAGTCTTTTCAACAAGAACAAACTCGTCAGGCAACAGTTCTTCCTCTTCTGGTGAGGAAGAAGCTGTTTCAATTAGTTGAGTTGTATTGTTCTTCTGAAATCTGCAAGAAAGCAAGCCATTGCTCTTTAGAGTTCATATGGTGGACAAGCGAACTATTCAGGGAGGAAACAAACCATCATAGAATCTACATCACAGCATTACAGATGAAGCCAGACCAACAAAAATCTTAGTTAATTCAGATACTCAACTGGTATCAATAAATAACAAAAATGAGCATCCAAACTAACCCGGATCTGATGGACTCCCAAAAGCTAGTTCTTAATCTACAAACCTTAACCTTTCTCCTTTCTGCAATTAAGCAAACAAAAGGATGAACAAAGTAAGTCAACTTTACAATGCTGATTGAAACTGGTTTCCAACCACTAGACTAGAGGCTAGATAACTAAAAAGGTCTGTAAAAAACAGAAATTGTTGTCCCAAATCATAACACAGCTAAAGCATCAAAATATTAAGTCTCCATTCAATTTTAGAGAAAATGTGGGTTTAACTGCTCTATGAATGAACTGCTGGATGCTAAATGAAAACGTTCAGTAGCCTTCAGTAGTGTAAAACCTTTTCCCTTTTATAACTTTGAGGTGTCACTGTGTCTATGTGTGGTATCATGTCGTCTTAGCAATTGTTAATATTGTGAGCACTAGAATCAGTGGTCAATGAAATTTGCATTGGAAAAAGTACAAGGGCAGTGGTCAAAATATATGAATGTTTACTTAAATTGTTAATGATAAGTCTATAGTGTTTCTAATCGATTCCATTGGAATTTATACAATAAGGTCGTGTGTATAAAGTTAGAGGTAATGCTGTCAGGGAAAACGAAGTATGAGAAGATATACTGCAGAGGGGAGATTCATGGATGTAGCCGAATATCGGTATTTTGCAGACAAAAGTAGTCAGTTATTGAGGCAAAATCATTATACTTGTAACGTTGAATCAGGATCAACTAGGACAGAAATAAAAGCATTGGGTCGAAGTCTTCTCTGGCTTCAAGCATCCTTGCCTCGAAGATTCTTTACATATTATTTTCATTTTCTACCATGCTAAACCTTAATGCATTTAAAATTCAAGAAATTATGATCAACAGTCTCAGAATCACAGTGACATTTTTAATCATAGTGAGAACGAAGGCATGGACAGTAGAATGAGGAGAAAACAGGAATAAGGAATAATGGAAAATTACGGGGAGCAAGTGCAAGACCATAGTTGAGATTGCTGGGAAAGGATAATTGATCCAAAACCTGGCAGTGAAAATCAAAAGAAACAATGCGGCACCTGCATCCATGGGACAAACAAAAGGGGAAGACGTTAAACTTCACACAAAACCCTAGATCCAGAAGGAAAATGAAGGGAGAAGAAAGATGGATACCCAGAAATGGATAACCAGAAACCCTAGTTCGTGAAAATAAAAATAAAAATAAAAATAAAAATAAAAAGCAGTCAAGTGAGAGGCAACAGCATGGGGCGGGCGGTCAATGAGAAAAAAGATAGAAAGAAATTGGTCTTTCGAAGGTAATGGCGGGGGCTTACAGAGAAGACCGAGAGACTGTCAACATTCTTTCCACACACACACACACACACACACACTCTCTCTCTCTCTCTCTCTCCGGTGGACAAGAGACACCGTTCGGACCAACCGAACCCTCAAGTTAATAAATAGATATTTCTGGGTCAGAAATACTTGAGAGTTGGGGTGGGGTTGGGTTGGGCTGGGCTGGGAGGCTCCTCCATTTTTTTTTTTTTTTTTTTTGGATCATTGGCATTGGATTACAAAATTTACGAAATTATCGCCCCTCCCCACCACCCCTTCCTTTTTTTTTTTCTTTTTTAGCTTTTGCTTTATACAAAGACCCACTTCAGATCCGTGGTAAGCTAGCTGGCATTTTAGCGTCTCTCTTAAAATTAATATTTTTTATATAAATAAACTTTAACTTTTTCTAATAGAATTCATTGACCTATACATAACCACACCTCAAATCCCTAACAAATTAATTTTGAGATAAAAGAATAAATTTTTTCACTTGATAATATAATTTAGTTAATTGTTTAATATAAATAAAATTATAAATCATATTTTAAAATTTGAAGAAGACAATATCAAACCGCAAACTAAATAATTTTTCAAAATCTAACTAAATTCATATATCATCTTCTAACTTGTTTCTATTTTTCTCAACATTTAATTCGAAAAGCTTAGAGCTATTCAACCAATAAATATTTAATTTTAATTTATAAGAAATTAATAAAATCGTGATAAATATTACATTTTTATAGAGGTTTCTATTTTTTAATCTAAAAATAAAATTTAAAATAATAAAAATAACTCAAACCTCCGGTATGAATCAATTCAAGCCGGAGCTCTTTTTTCCTCTGGTTTTTTTTTTTTGGGGGGGGGGGGAAGGGAGGCGGTGATCTCCGAAAGAAAATTGGATACAACTAAATTATTAAACTTCTCGTTGTTGTGGGAATACGAAAAGGAATGCTAACTCATCACAACCATGAATGATCCCACATTTTTCGTATTTTATATCCATTCGATTCCTATGTTCCCAAGCAATACGCAAGGCAAGCTGGTCAGCGATACCATCACCAGCCAACCTGGTCAAGTACCCAGGACAAAGCCAATGCCAATGTCCCAACTCTAAAAACTAGTACTTTTGTGTGGTCAAGTCCCCCCCCCCCCAAAAAAAAAAAAGAAAAAAAAAATAGTGCCCTTATGAAACTCTATCCTTTTTAAATTTTGGACAAGGGTACCCTAATTTGGATCTCACTCCAATTACTTAACATGTTTACGATTTTAATAATTGTGATTTGACAAACAATTTTTTATTTTTTAAAATTATTTTTCTCTAAATTTTTTGATTGAAATTGATTTAATTTTAAATAATAATGGAGTATTTTTTTTGTATCACGCTTGCTGCTAGGGATTATACGGAGTTGTTGGTTATCTTGTGAATCGGTAGAAATCAAATCAAAAGATGGTGGGAAAGGCAATGAATGATAATGACAGCGTCGTATATTGCAGAGGGAATGGAATGGGAATAATCCAGTGGCCACAGTGTCCAGTCCCGCATCACCCGACAAACAAACCGACGACTCTCCTTTCGTGCAGGTGCGCACCGGCGGGAAGAGGAGGGGCCAAAATAGTGAAAAGATCAGACCGAAAAGGTAATGTCATCTCACGGTCAAGGATGTAAGTGAAGTGACGAAAAGAAAAGAAAAGAAAAACAACGTTGGGTTGGGATTCTAAAAAAGTGAGAGAGAATATTTGTTATTTGGGGAGTGGTGGGGGAATTGAGAGTGCGTGCAGCTTCTGATGTGTCTGACAAGTGGTAGTGATGGTGTGTGTATTTGAGGTGAGTGACATCTCTCCCCTCCCATCCCATGCCACGCCTTCCATTCCGCCTCTCTGCTTTTCATGCACGATCCATCCATTCCAATCCTTTCTTTTCTTAACCCTTTTTCTTTTTCACAAACAAAGCAGCTCACTCCGTCCTCCTCAAATAATTAATTTACAAACAGAAAAAAAGGCACCAGACTTCGTATCTCATTCTCAATTTAAATTATTGTTACTTACGGCTCGTAGAGGATAATATTTTATTTAGGTAACATCACATTGGAGTTTTTTTTTTTTAGAGGTTGGAGTAAATTATTAAATATTATCATATATTTATCTCCTAATTAAAATTATAATATACGAGACTACTTAAGACAATGTTCATAATTAAAATTACAAAAAAAACCCTTTAACGCTCTTAATTTTGGTAAACAAAACAAAACAAAACAAAACAAAATTAATCATCATTTTGAAGTTGGTGATACATATATTCCGATCAAAATTTTAATATTTTGAATATTAATGTTTTTTTTTTTATATATTTGATATTTTTAAATTATTATTTAAAATTTTTTGAATAAGCATTAAAATTTAATATATATGTAATTCAAACGTATTATTTCATATTATTTTTCTGATACGTAACAAAAGAATAGTCATCTAAAATAATTATTTAAAAATCTTTAAATATAATATTGTCATTTTGGCTTATATATAAGTACATGGACATATGTACATACTCTAATGTTATTGAACACAATTGATCATACTCTTTTTTTAACCGACAATAAATTTTTAATAAGTTAAAATAAATTTTTAATGTGTAATATAATATAATATAGGGAGAGGGTGAAGGGCAAGCTGCAAAAGCATTCCACATGTTTGCCTTGTTTATTAATAGTTTTCGATGAACGAGGGAGGGAGGGAGCCGAGGAAGCCTTGCATTTGCAGCGGGAACGAAGGGCAATAAAGGACAAAAGAGAAGGAATTTAGGACGGCTGGCTTTAATCGCGTATATCTACGAGGATCACCGGGTTATTCTCCTCAACTTGAATTCGTTCATAATCCACTCTCTTCACCATTTTCCCCAACAACCCCCGATCCTAAGCCCAGTTCCAGAACCAGTAACTTAACCTTCAGAGGAAGAGAGAGAGAGTGTGAGAATATGGTGTCGGAGAGATCTTTCTCCTCCTTTGTGCGCTCTTCAACTCCGTCGCCCAAGTTCTCCAACTCATTCACTACCGGGTAAGTCTTCCATCTCTCTCTTTCTTTCTTTTTTGGTCCATGATTGAGAGAGATGATAAAATCTTTGTCTGGTCTTAGTCTTACATTACGCATTCTAACCACGGTCTATATTGCCCTCTACAAAGTACCCACTTAATCTTTTTTTTTTAGCATCATTGTTGCGTACATTCTCTAGGTGTTTAAAATGGACTTATCTTGCCTGTTGTTCTCAATTTAATGCTTATGTTTCGAGTTAATTTGTATGAACGAGGAGCCATCATTTGTAGAAAAGAAAATCAAACGTGTGTGTTTTTCTGTAGAAAAATCAAATCTTCTTTAATACATGGGTACCTTCACACCTACTGATTCAGGGGAAGACTTGGAAAAAAGAAAAAGAAATTCAAATCAACAACCCCTGAGACCCGTCTGTCAATTGGATTCAAAGCAGAAGTTGTCGATATATTTAGCAGCGACTAATGTTAGATGTACCACATGAATTACTAACCTAATGGACTATATCTTGTACAGCAGTCCAGTTAACTTATTCTGTCCGCTTTTTAATTACATTTTTGTTTAAATTGACAAACATAATTTGATTAGAAATCAGTCAGTGGACTATTATTTAGAATTTGGTCCATAATTAATTTGTTCCATCTAACATTGTTGTTTCACACCACATTATAGCCTCTGTCAGTTTGTGTATGACCCTTTGCTACCATATTTTAGTTTGAAATTAAAGAATAGCCAGTGTCATGTTATCTCTCCCATCACTACTAATCATCTATTTGGAAAAAGGGATTAATCCTTCTGTGTAGATTTGCTGAGTAACATTGCATAGTCCATATCATGGTCATTTTTTATGGAGGAAGAGAAAAAAAAAATCACTGATTAAGTATTTGAATGATGATTTTGATTACATGATATTTTTCATCTTGAGACGTACTTCGTGTACAGTTCGGACTACTCCTGGAATTTGTAGCCATGGCTAAATGGATGGTTTTAAATGTATTACTATTTACTTCTCTACCTCTTCATGCAAACGGCTCACTTTGATGCACCATTTCAAACTTGTTCTGTATGCTGCTCGGTCTCCAAAGGCAGAGCTGCTATCACTTTTATAAGAAAAATGACAATAGGGGACAAATTTATGGATTGTCACAGATTTGTTTGCTGATTCTTTTTCCTACTGCTGTGATGATACAAGATTTTTAGGAAATTTATGAATTTCCTTCTTAACACAATTTATTATGCAGTATTTTTACAGATGTTGCTGGAGACGTGACTATAGTTGTGGATGGAGAGTCATTTCTTTTGCATAAAGTAAGTTTCTTTTTGGGAAAATGTCTGAAAGGAAACATGGTGACTTGACTTCTATTCTGACCTTAATTTCTGTTTCTCCATTTAGTAATTTGCTTCTCTGCATAGTCATTAGAAATCTCTCTCTCTCTCGCACTCTTTTTACCCCGTCAATACTTTGAATGGATTTGAGAATATACACTCCTTTGTCTATGTAATGGTGAAGGGCCTCCTACACGAAGGTCTTTCCACCCCTTTTCTACACCTTTTGCCCTTAATTGTTGGCCACTAGGATAGTGCAGCTTTTTATGGCTTAAATTTCAGTTTTTTGGAGCTTGTTTTAGAAAGACCAAAATGTGCACCAAAATGAACCCTTGAGGGAATTACCTAGGAAGTGGAAGTTGCATCACAAGTTTTTTTGGGAGGTTCAATTGAATATAGCAGCTTAATGTTGAAGTTTTGCACAAGCTGCATCTTAAAATTTAAACCCTTGGCTTCATGCTGCTTGCTTTTTCTCTGATTATGGATGTGCAATTTTTGTTTCTTTCCACCCACTCATCTAGTCATGGAAATTGCATTTCTTTTGGAGCAATTAATCTGAGTAATCAATCCCATGTTTATTCCTTATAGTTTCCCCTTGTGTCCCGATGTGGGAAGATTCGGAAAATGGTAGCAGATGCCAAAGATTCAAATATTTCAAAACTGGAACTTGCCAATTTTCCTGGTGGGACTCAGGCGTTTGAACTGGCAGCAAAATTCTGTTACGGTATGAACTTTGAGATCACGCAGGCAAATGTTGCCCGCCTGCGTTGTGCTGCAGAATTCCTGGAGATGACTGAAGACTATCGAGAGAGAAACCTTGTTGCACGAACAGAGACTTATTTAAATGAGGTTGTGATGCAGAATCTTGAGAAGGCAATAGAGGTGATGTCCACCTGTGCAACACTACCTCCAATTTCAGAGGAAGTGGGAATCCAAGACCGATGCGTGGATGCAATAGCCATGAATGCCTGCAAGGAGCAATTAGTGTCAGGTTTGTCACATTTGGACTGTGACACTGAAGCTTCGGAGCTGAAATGTGGTGGCCTTGAGTGGTGGATTGAGGATCTTTCAACTCTGAGAATTGATTATTATCAAAGAGTTATCTCTGCCATGGAAAGAATGGGTGTTAGACCAGATAGCCTTCTGGCATCAGTAATGCATTATGCTCAGGCATCATTAAAGGGTATTGGCAAACGCCAAACATGTAACTCAGTCATGATGAATGCCAGTCATGGAATAGCAGAAAATGACCAGAAGGTAATTGTGGAGACTCTTGTTAGTCTTTTGCCAAAAGAGAAAGGCTCATCCATTCCACTCACTTTTCTGTTCGGTATGTTGAGAATGGCAACCATTGTCAATGCCTCTATTGCTTGCAGGCTTGAGCTTGAGCGGAGGATTGGTTTTCGCCTGGAAATGGTTTCACTAGATGACCTGCTTATTCCATCTGTCCAGACTGGGGATTCCTTATTTGATGTTGACACCGTGCATCGGATCCTAGTGAATTTTCTTCAGCGGATTGAAGAGGAAGAAAATGAAGATTTTGGGTATGAGTCTGAAGGTGTTGGCTCCCCAAAGCATGGTGCTCTATTAAAAGTTGGACGACTTATTGATGCATATCTCGCTGAAATTGCTCCAGACCCTTATCTCAGAATACAAAAATTTATTGCCATGATTGAAATGTTGCCTGATTATGCTCGTGTCATCGACGATGGGCTTTACAGAGCAGTTGACATATACTTGAAGGTAACTGCAGGAAATTCATTAGCACGAATTTATAAGTAACTTCAAGCTGACATCTTCTCAAGCCTTTATTTGATACCGCTGATGCAGTCTCTGTTGGCTGAATCCTTACCTGTCTCTCTAGTATGACTGCAGTTTCTGCTTTTGCTATATATCCACCCTGGGTGGTAGGAATGGTATAGAATTGAATAGGAATCTGTCAGAACAAAATTGTCCAGGTTTCTGAGTTCTACAACTGCCTTTAGTCCCATTTCATTTTTATTTGCATTTGCTTAGAAACAGATTTTAGAAGTTTCATCTGTTATAAAGTCTACTTTCTGGTTCCCTTCGCATAATGTTTTGACATGCATAAATGACTGACCATAGACCATCCATCCTTTGATATGTATGACTTGTAAGGTTCTCAAGTACTTATTACCACACTTGCATATGGCATTTAAATCCTTCTTTTTTTGGTTGCTGGCCAGGCCCATCCATTGCTAACAGAGCTTGAATGTAAGAAGCTTTGCAAATTCATTGACTGCCAAAAGCTATCCCAAGAAGCCTGCAATCATGCTGCTCAGAATGATAGGCTCCCTCTCCAGATGACTGTGCGGGTCCTCTACTTTGAGCAACTACAGTTAAAGAACGCCTTGTCTGGAAGTTCTGGGGATGGATTTTTCTCACAGAGAATTAGCAGTGGCATTCCAAGCGCAGCCATGTCGCCCCGAGATAACTATGCTTCTTTGAGGAGAGAGAATCGTGAACTAAAGCTTGAGATTTCAAGAATGAGAGTGAGGCTTAGTGACTTGGAGAAGGAGCAGGTCTTCATGAAACAAGGAATGATGGAGAAATCAGGACAAGGGAAAACTATCCTTACATCACTTTCTAGGGGGTTTGGGAGGATTGGAATTTTTGGTGGTCCCGCAGGTGGAAAAAGGCAGAAATCTGGGAGGAAGTCACGGGGCTCAGAAGGGAAAACTGGTAGGAGTAGGAGTTATTCTATTTCCTAAATGAACAGATTAGCATTGGAAAGAAAATTAGAGTGTTGGGATTTGAGTGTAAATAATGGAAATATATGAGATTAGCATAGGCAGGCAGCTATAAGCATAACACGTCTTATTCCCTCTGCATTCCTTGTATCTTTTCTTTAGCTGTGTATCTTCAAATTTTAAACTTTAAATAGCCATTCTCAAGTTGCTCCAAGTAAGAGCCCGGGATAGCACTGATATCAAAGGTTAGCATCTCCCTCCCACAACAGTTGATTTTTAAAATTCATGGTAGATTTTTCTCCGAAGATTTTGAAGATAATTTTGGTGTTTGGCATTCTGTAGTCAGTATATGAAGAATTTAGGCCCATAGGCCTCCCTTCTTTATCAGGTTTTGTGCCCAGTGGTTGCAGAGGCATAGGCAAAATGAACAGAGAAATTCTCAACAAAAGAGAGGACAACAATATGATCTTATATTCTTACATAAGACTCTGTGTGTCGACATCCACCTTTCTATTAGGAAAAATCAAGACAAAATACTCTAGCAACACGGTTGACCATAACAATATTAATAATCTCAGTCCAAACCCTCCAACACTGATTTTCTGCATGCTGTAAATATTTTCGAGGAACTACAACCAAATTGGTTTTCCAGTATAATCAGGAAAATAGCTAGTTCGATCATGCACTTGGATTTCCAAGAAGATGCTTCCGAATCTGCATTGGGAACAAAATTACAAATCCAGGAAAATCAAGATAAGGTTAATGATGCAAACTAAGATAAATGGACGATGTTACAACTACTAAACAGTAGAAGTTACTATTCGAGCACTAGTTTGGCGATGCATCTCCTTTTACACTTCAATAGTTTTTCTTTTCTACTCCTTTTTTAAGTGTAAATGTTACCTATCCATATTCTTCAATAAATTCCTTCAAAGACAAAAGTCACAAAAAAATAAATAAATAACTACTCCTGCCAAATCATTACATACCTCGGGTAGCTTCTGGCGAAAAACAACATCCAGTCTTGCATCCAATGTGTTCTCACAAACTATCTTCCCATCTTGCGAAGCCAATACAACCCCTCCAGAGCTTTCAATAATTAAAAATGAGAAAATAAGTGAAATGCTAAAACTCCTAAGGCCGGAGGAATAATTATACTGTACCGGTAGGATGGAACAGTCCTTCAAGGAATAATTACAGAGATATGTAGAACTAGAAGGCACCAATTCATCCTCTACTACTAGTAAGCACTTAAGAATAAATGCTAGATTCACAAAATGATGGTTGAAGAAACAGAAGCAGATTACCAAAATGACTCCTGAACAAGACCAAGTTCACATTATAAAATTTAATAGTTATGCTGGAGGGAAAGTTCCTTCTTTATATGCTATGCAGGACTAAATCAAGTACTATTTTTTATCTAAATGTTTTGGAGGAGATACAGGTGCCCTTAGATAAAGGAATTCAATTTCTGAGATCTAATGAGGCAAAAGAGAATACCAAAAGGCTTCATGGAGATCTGCATCCTTAGGAGGTGGTGGAAGATACACGCGTTTGTCAATGGTAAATGTAGGAGCATGAACTTGAGATTTCTCTGCATATTCTCGTTTTGCTTCATCCAAAACAGATTCGACAAGCCCAACATCAATCTCTCTGCACCTTAATAGAACGGATGGCTCCTTCAGCCGCAACAAGCTCTGGAAGTTGCAAGAAATATGTTGAACATTGATCAGTCTTGTCTTGGTGATCCATACATCATAAAAAGCAATCGCAAAGAAAAGGAGCACTTATGATTTTATAACTCAAAAATACAAAGTTATACAAATTCATAATTCCTAAACAACATAAAATGGGCAAGTTTTTCTGAAGGCCACGATTTTCACATAATGATAGTATCTCAGGCATAATACATTGTAAATAAGAAAAATCCATTCTGGTACCTGAACAATCAAGCCTTTAAGAAGCTTTTTGTATGCCTCTTTGTCACTAGAAACACGTAGAAGCTCCCTGCTCGCGGCATCTTTCATAGCATTCACTATATCATCTTGTGCTTGAAGAACTTTAATGCGGGAGGCATTCAGCTGCATTGAGTACTCACTGCATTCCAATATTTTGAAGAAAAACACCCATGATGTGAGGTTTATAAACCAAATTATCTGAATGTTTTCGCTAATTATTTTCCTTTAAAAGCAAAAATTCATGTCTAAGCTATATTTTCTGTTTGTGGAATCACTCTTTGCTTTCTTGTAAGCAAAAAAGGCATCTCAATCGCAAAACAACCAAGGGCAAGGGTGTTTGTATAAGAAAAAAGTAGCATTTTAGAGAAAATTTCCAAGATCGAAGCCCAAAAAGAGCATTAGGGATGTTGACAAGGAATATTTATCAAAATTTCAAGCCCAGTTACAATGGTAGAAATAATTATAAAGCATATCATATGGAGAATGATTGAAAGTAGATTTGACTAGCCATCATGATTGTATCACTTGCACACGTCCTAGATAGACATAAAATTATGGACATGACTTGATGCGAAAAATAGACTTAGTGTAGTTATTGCATGTATGAGTAAAAGACATAATCACAAATCATAAACTAGAATATCCGATTCAACCATGTCTAAAAGTTGATCAAGAAGATCTGAGATGGCTGAAATGGTGAAACTAAAACTTGGACTGGCATGATGACACTCTATATGACATGACTGGTCACAAAAACAGAATCAAAGACAAACTCTGATAACAGCAAGGTGACCGAAAGAAGAGGGGTGGAGTAAGAAAATTTACATGGAACTCACATTTTCCGTCGAATTTCGACTTGCTTGGCCTTGCGCTCATACTCCTGTCTAATTTTCTTCTTCTCGGCTTCCACTATTTGCAGCTTCTCAATGTTGAATTCCTACCACCAAACAAGGTTAGAGCAAATAACATTACTTCAGAACACACCTACAGATTATCAATGATCTAACGATTCATGTGGACAATAACAACAGCCATGTTAACCCTAATCTACACCATCTTCTAATTCAACCCATTGATTGAATTAAACATCAGATATATTTTTTCCTTTTTGAAAAAAGCAAATGATAGGAAAATGAAACGGCGAAAATTCACAAAGAGAAACAGAAATATTGGGATTTACGTGGATGAGAAGAATCGACTTTCATTACTAATGAAGAAAACTAAAAGGAAAGATACCTCTTCGGCAGAGACGGAGATCTCGTTAGCTTTCTCCTCGGCCTCCTGTCGGATGAATCTGACCATCTGCTGGATCTGCTTCGATACATCTGCGTCGTTCATCTTTTTCCTCCTCAAAGATTCCGCTTATGTCTTCAAGGTAATCCTAGGGTTTCAAAATTCACCCGAAATGCTACACGAAGATGAAAGTGAGAATTCTGAGATAGAAAGATCCGATCACGATCAGACCAGATTTCGGAAACGAAACGGTCAATATACCGCCGAATTATCATCATTTAGATCAATCATCTCCTATTGGGCCTCCTCTCACTCCCGTCCATGCGTTTGGGCCCTCACTCGAAATGCAACGTTTTGTTGCTTTTCCTTTGCAACAACCTGTAACAACCAACGAATTAATAAAAATAATTAATAATTAATAATTAATTATAATTTTTATATTAATCAATAATTAATGAGATTTGATTAGTAATTAAATAAAGTAATTAATAAAATTAATATAAATAATAATTTTTAAAAAATGTAATGACATGTATTAAAATTGTATCAAAATTCCTCTTTCTCTTATATTCTCTTCCTCTCTTTATTTGTCCCCCTAATCTCTTTCCGTTTTTCTCTCATATTCTTTCTTTACCACCATTGAAGGCAATAGTAGCCTAATAATCATAAATTCTTTTCTCTAATTCTGAAATTCAGAATTTAAATTTTTATATAACAAAAAATAAAATAAAATATCAGCCTGACATTATTATCAAATTCCCCCTTTATTTATTTATTTATTCACCCGATCCACAAGAGGCAAAGCCACGAAAAGAAAAAAGAACGCTGATCTATACATCGCACAAACCAACACATTCAATACAAGCCAAACCTAATTAGGATATGATAAAATTAAAGAAGTATAAACTTTAAAATAAAGGAAAACAAAAGAAAATTTTAAGATATTGTTGATATCATTTTTGTTGAATTTTTCATTGGACATTAAAAACATAATAAACAAAATATCAACAATAATATCACTTCATAAAAAAAAAAAAAAAAAGAAAAAAAAGACTCAAAACGGTTTGTTGATCAAATCTTGACAAACTAAGGTGAAGGACCATTGAGCACCCTTTTGAGTGACCCTACCTGTTTATATATAGAAAACACTAATTAAAATCAAAATTGGATCCAAACATCAACGGTGACTGAAATCTTCACAATCAAGATCCAAGGATCCTCAACCATCAGGCAATCCTTAACTCACGTACATCTCATTTCGTATCAAAGCTTTTCATTTTGGCTCCAAAAGCATTGACGCATTGACTACCGTCAATATACCAGGGTCGAACTCTATTGCACCACCCAGTGGTAATCACACGTATATGGGGAGAAGAGGGGGGAGGGGTGGGAGGAGAGAATAAGGTGGAGGCCTTCTCTCAGCAACGTGTGCCCAACAGAACCCCTCTTCAATTTTAGCAAGATTAATGTTAATTATAATATTTAGTTGCTTTTAATTTTAGTTCATACTTGCTTTTACTTTTAGCAACTTTAAAACGAATAATTTTTTACTACGGAGATAGTGTTTGAGTCACAATATTCTTCCTCTTTCAACCTTTAACCTCACCCTATGATTTTAGCTTTCTCCTTTTTATATTTACTTACTTTAAGTTACCTCTTTTGATTATATTTGAATATTTTTTTAGCCAAACTATATGACTTAATACTTTCTTTTGAATGCAATTGCATTAGGAATGAACTCTTGGAATTCATCGGTAATTGAAATTGACGTTGTCAACACCACCCCGTTACACTCTTGGAATGAACTCCACCCCCATTAAATAAAATTTGATTTCGTGAAGCAAGACTGCGGTCCTTCTCGGATGGAGGCGGGGGGACGGGTGCACATAATAAGACGAGCAGGTGTCACGTCTATATTCCGCACCTATCCATCCAAACATAATTCCGAAGCCAATTCCACGAACCATTAATACATCATTAATTCGTGGGCGGGGTCCTCCTCTCTTCTAACTCGACCAAAAAAAAAAATACCCCTCTGGAAATTTTGGTATATTTACTACTTTATTAGTTGCTAACGTTTCTCAATTACATGAAAATGTTCGTATATTTGCACACAGGTATTGGATGAAATAATGATAGATTGTAGGGCGAGCTTGTTTCTAGGATGCTAACTCGGCGTAGATCCCTTTCTCTCATGTGAACACGTCGTGGTACGCACATGCATAATGGCATTTAATGGTCCTTCACCTTTAAGCTGAGGTACCCTACCCTGGGACCGGGAGAAGACCTTAGCGAGCCATGACAGAGGAAACATCAAAGTCAAGAATATCGGCCCGATTGATACGTGGATGTGTGGCTCATACTGTCGGATAGACGTACCATATCCTGACTGTATTAAACTACTTTCCACAGGCAGAATTATGGGTGTAATTATATTATTTTTTTTATAAATTTATATTTAAATTTATTATAGATAGATAGATTTCTCTTTTATATATATATATACACGATGGGTAGTTGGTAAGAAGGTATTAAGTATCTATATATATATATATTTTTTTTTATGTAATGGCAATCTTATTCTTTTGACTAATCCTTAAAATTATAAAAACACTAAATTGATCAATCATTTTCCGCATGCATGCGTGAATAAGCAAAATGCAAGGAACGCACATTGCTTTCTTTTGCTCACTGGAGGCCATGCCACGCAAACATGATAATTCGAGTGCCCGCATGGACGGTTTCCACTGGTGGGACATATGATGCGGTGGCCCTAAGCACAAGATAGAGATATGGTCCACTTTGATTTATTAGAGATTGAGCTGAACTTATTGAAATTTCTCTGCAATATATACATATGAAGTATTATTATTATTTAGAAAAAATTTGAGAAAAAGGAAATGCACATACTTCAAATGAATGAAGACGTATATCATTGCCAACAAAAAACAAAAAAAAAAAAAAAGTGAAATTAATTATTTTTCCAATGGAAATGGAATACGGGCATGCCAGTACAAATTTTGGGTTACAAATAAAATTTTGTTTTGGGTTGATTTTTTGGGGGGAAAGGTGTAAAGACTAGACTTGAGGAGTGGGGCAAGCGTGATACCATGATTTTGAACAGAAGATGTGTTAGAGGAGGAATGATGCGCATATGCGCCAACCCTAACCCCTCCTAATCTGAAACAATATCTGACAGCAAATTGTATAAGAGTAGTTAGTTTTGGTGGTTCCTTGTTTGGCAGCATATGATCATTAGAATAGGTGCATGAATCATTTTTTATAATTACACTAAAAAGGTATCATATTAGTGGAGTAATATGTTTATGAGATGCAAAAGAGCCTGTACTTACATGGTGGTTTAATTCGGAATTTTCAATAATAAAGAAGATAAAATATTTTTCCACTCCACTGCAAATTCTAATCGCGAGAATCCCATTGCTAAAAATAACAAAGCCATGACTTGCCTTGCCTTGCCTTGCCTTGCCTTGGATGGTTCATGCATGGTTGGGTGGGGGTGCCGTAGCGGTCGAATCTCATTTTTAGGTTCCCAAAGCAAAAGCAGAATCATGAGCAAAACAAAAGGTTAGTGCTTAACAAACAAAACACAATAAAATGCCTTTTTTTCCCCCCCCCCCATCTTTAATGCCCCCCTTTTTTTTGAAAAAAAAAATTAAGATTAATTCTACTAATATTATATTGATTCGACTAATAATAATAATAATGACTTATATTCTCCTTCACCATTTTTATCAAATGACGTCTCCAGTCAATCAAATCTAAGCTTAAAACAACACTCTGGCTTTTTTGTTATTTTGGTTTGCCAATGCCATTTACTATTACTGATATATTTACAAAATAAATTTTGATAAAAAATTGTTTATCAGCAAATGCTGCCTCTCCTCATGACTTCAACTGGAATTCAGTCGGTCAGGACTTAGAAACTGTCCGCACAGCACCCCACCCCCACCCCACATCTACTACTTCTCAACAAACCTAAAAGCTGACTCTCTCTCTCTCTCTCTCTCTCACTCTGGTTAGACTGTGTTAGAAGATTCACGTTAGTTATGTCGTAGTTGCAGTTATTTGTAGGCTGTAGCCATGATGAACCGCAACTTCAAGGATTCTCCGACCTCCGGTGGAAACTTTCCGCTCACTTCTCGGCACCGGCGCGGTCGTAGTCTCACCGCAATTTCTAAGGACACCACCTCCGACGAGCATCTGGAGCTTTTCTCTTGCAATCGCCGGAGCCTCTCCGTCGCTTCCTCCGACGAATCCAACGGTTAGAATTTAATTTAATGGCGGAAGATTTAGAATTTGTCGTTTTTCCGGAAACAGACACATTCGCATTTCAGTTTTCGCTTCCGACTGACCTGCGAATCCGGTCGCTACCGTCTCTTTAACTTGAAAACCGACGTCGTTTTCGCTTCTCACACACCCACTCCACATTATCCTAATTCACTTTCGATCTACTAGGAGATACACCTCAGATTCTATATTTGATTTACCAATAATAATTCATGATTTCTTGAATTTTGAATCTTTGCGGGTTGTAAATTGGTTGTAGCGTCCCTGAAATTGGGGAGAATTTCGGTTGGATCGACAAAGTTGAGCAAGAGCGGAATTGATGATCTATTGACTTCCACAGACGGAGGAAAACACGACTACGACTGGTAACATCTCCTATATGTGCATTCAATTTTGTTGCCAATTTTACATTTGATTCGGAGATATTGTTTGATTTGGAATCTATTAAAGTATTTTCATCTGATCTATTTCCCAAATAGAATTCTAATCCACATTGATTGCACATGATATGAGACCCTGGTTCTAGCATGTCCTCTTGAGTTCTATAAAAGGAAAATCGCAATGTTTACAATCTTGGGAGACAACCATTTTATCTCTGGACTCTGATCAACTACATTTCCAATGCGACTGATGCCATTGAATTTTTCTATGCTAATGATTATATTACGATCACAAAGATAAATCTGAGTCCAAAACTAAAGCCTAGAGACACCATGTTTTGTCCAGACATCATTGGTACATCAGTGTGCTAGAAATGAGTGAAAATGGCGTACATACTAAGTAATTGCTAGTCCCTTTAGGTAAAACCTGGTATGACCAGATTTTAACTTCAGTGCCCAGTGAATGTGTGACCAAATAAGGTTTTTTTGTTTTTGCCTCCACAAATCTGTGGTTATGATTGTTATTGTACTATAAGATGATTATGGTGCAAATTTTATTGAATATGGTAGTATTAGAAGGCTTTGTAGAGAAATGGGCTTCTGTTAATCCCCATGTCCTTTCCAGAGCAATTGAGGATAAAGATAATAAAATTTGCTTAGACTAAAAACAAATTGCCTTTGAATTTAAATAACAAGGAGGTTCCCTGCATGTAGAGTTTGTGCTTATTTGAGAAGTGGAAGCTCTCTTGCCGAAGAATGTCCACTTCTCATCTTGACAACAAGGACACTTATAGTATGTGTAGAAATTTACACGTTTGTTTCTTGGCAATGAAGATACACCTGTCAGCCACTTAATATTTTATCACTTTTCACAGGCTTCTGACTCCTCCCGGAACTCCTCTTTTCCCTCCATCTGATGGAAGTGAGGCTCAATCAACCATATCAGCACCAAAGAGCAATTCTTTAATGAGATCAGTCTCTACAACCAAGGCTTCAAGGGTATGCATGTTCTCCTTGGTTTGTTTAGACTCAGAGCAAGATATTTGAAAATTTTGCTTGATAATCTATTTTCCTTTCCTTGTGTGTTTATTATATGAACAATGGAAGCACAGCAAATTGAAAATGGCATTCTTTCTGGTGAGCTTGGGTGATTGAGAGATCAGTTTAACAACTATTTAACATGGTGGTCATTTGAGGGTGTTTTGGTTAGCATATACTTCTTGCTGGCAAAATCATGATTGGTGAATTGGTTATACTACCTAAAAGCTATTTAATAGCATTGGCTCTAGTGTTTGCAGACAATCCTAGTGTAGTTGCATTGACAAGTGTTTTTCCTTCTTTGGTCCAAGCATCTCAACTTAGTATACATTTCATTATATGGTGGGATGACCTCACACAACCAGTCTGCTCAAGCACAACAAAAATGACTCCAGAGCATGTCTGACACTTCAACTCTCCAAATCACCTCATAGTTGATTTAACAGAAAAACTATTACGGCAAAGACAAAAGAATACATAAACCAATGAATACAGGCTATAGTCTTGGATTGGTTTGGCCCCCAGAAATTCCACCTTAGTTTTCTTCTTATTGTGCCTAGTTTGTCATATTTCCTCTTTAAGTTGGCAACTACTGTTTTTGTTTAAGCAAATGAATCTCTATTCAGTTCCAAAATTTTGTAAGAGCTGCAACTCTTAAATTCTTTTTTCTGCTTCAGCTCTCAGCAACACAATCAGAGAGCAATCACCCTGCAAGACCAGCTAGAAGCAGTTCAGTGACGCGTCCTTCTGTCTCCACCACACACTACAGTACATATTCATCAAGTAAATTCACCTCTATCCTCAATACAAGCTCTGCTTCTGTTACATCTTATATCAGACAAGCAACACCTGTTGCCCGCTCTCCATCTGCTGCAAGACCTTCCACCCCATCTTCCCGCATTCCTTCACGAGCCTCTACTCCTTCTAGAGCCCGTCCTGCCCCTACCACCTCCTCAGTTGAGAAGAGCAGGACCCCACAAACCTCTAGACCATCAACTCCTACCTCTAGACCACAGATTCAGGTCACTTTAAGTTCCCCTGCAGCTCGGTCTAAGTCCCGGCCGTCAACCCCTACTCGTCGAAGCCCTGCACCTTCTCTTTCACAATCAGGAGTTTCTTCAACCACAGTTGGACGTGTTTTAGTGAATGGACGCAGTGGAGGAACGGCGTCCCGGCCAAGTTCTCCAGGTCCACGAGTCAGGTCCCCACCACAGCCAATTGTTCTTCCTGATTTTCCCCTTGAGACACCACCAAACTTGAGAACGACTCTACCTGATAGGCCAGTTTCAGCTGGTAGGTCCCGGCCTGGAGTTGCTGTCACTGTGAAGGGAAGCATGGAGACTCCCAGCACTGTAAGTGCACCAAGGAGA
Source organism: Dillenia suffruticosa (assembly GCA_033439265.1). Lineage (NCBI taxonomy): Eukaryota > Viridiplantae > Streptophyta > Magnoliopsida > Dilleniales > Dilleniaceae > Dillenia > Dillenia suffruticosa. The sequence continues at coordinate 281,593 of JAVTVX010000035.1, forward strand.
CAGTCATCACCCATTGTCACAAGGGGAAGGCTCACAGAATCCCTAGCAAAGGGCCGTGTTCATCTCAACGGGCATGCACCAGATCCTGAACCACGTAAAGCTTCACCGGTCTTTGAATTGGCATCCCGAAAGCCTGCAAAACCTTCAGCGGCTGCAACAGAAACTACTGGTTTTGGGAGGACTATATCAAAGAGGTCTCTTGATATGGCTATCAGACATATGGTAAGCACATTGTACCTTCCTCCGATGCATGAGTTCTTTAGCTACCATGTCCATGACTTTGAATATTGCTTTTCTCTGTGGAGGTGTGTTTATTTACTTGATTCTGTAAATTCATCATTAGCAAATAAGAACATGACTTTTGAGTTAGTTTAGTGTCAAGATTAAGACAATCCCTCAACTTATACCATATGTCATAGTCACCCCTTTGCACCGTGGGCTCAATTTGATTGGCAAGACCTTGGTGAGTGAGAAAAAATTTTTCTTTCTTTAATGACCAAAAAATCTACTCTAGAATATCCATTTTTTGTTTGAAAGGCTCTATATTGTAATTTGGCGTGTACAATATATTGTCCCCTGAGAAATATAAACATTGTAGAAGTAGTGCTGCGTGTTACTTTGGTGTCATATATGACATTCTTTTTTGTTTTTAAGTGCAAGCATATATATATCTATGGTGATCCATACTGCATATCCCAAGTGTCTTTTTTTGTTGATTTGGTCCACGTGGTTGATGTATAAAGCCTGAAGCCCTATCTCATCAAGTCCTTGGTGATAGAGAATGGAAGTCATCAAGTTGGCTGTGGTGATGAAATTCCGTCGCTGCTTGTGGACCTGGCTGGGCAGCTGTCACTTGGACCAACATCAACGTGATGCCTTTTGAGCTATGAAATTCTATGTCTCACCATACACTGGTGAAAGAGTCCCAGTGCTTCATCATAGTACTGCAGAGAGGGCGAGGGTGGGGACGTTCTCATGTTTTGTTCAAAAGCAACCTCAGTCAAAAAAAAACAAGCATTGGTTGGTTGGAGATGGTCTTCTATATTATAAAAGCTAATCATGTTTCTTTTTTCTTTCTAGGACATAAGAAATATTATGGGAGGCATCCGTCCACTTCCAGGCACTGCTCTCTTTCCTCAAAGCATCCGTTCTGCAGCCCCAAAAACCCAAAGTGTTCGTGCTCTGAGTGCACCAGCATCTGTCAACCTCAATGGAAGCCTGACTGATAACGATAATGGTGCCATCTTCGAGAATGGAAACCACTTAATCAGGTCCCCAGACAAAGTAATAGAGGAAAACGGTTGGCCTTCAGCAAAACTGAGTGATGACATCTATGAGAGCTCTCGATATGATGCAATTTTGCTCAAAGAGGATTTAGAAAATACAAACTGGCTACATAGTTTGGATGATAAGTCTGATCAAGGACTCGTCTTTGACAACGGATTTGACCATTTGCCTGATTCCTTTGCTCTTTTATAGCCTTGAATAGTTCACTTTGACTTTTTCCTCATATTATAAGTTGTTTACATTATTTGGTTTTAGTTCAAAGAATGGGCATCTGGCAGTTGTGCTTCCTCAGATAGCAAGGAGGGTGTTCTTTATCTTCTTGTTTTCTGTTCAAACCTAAAGTGCTATATTATAACAAGAATGAAGGCAGCCTGTAACTCTGTACAGAAAGCAATGGGGAGGGTTTTCTCAGGTTCTTACGTTAATATTTTTCATTTCGGAGGTACTTAATTATTTGTATAGTGTTCTCGTTTTAGTGATTACATTCTGTCTGCAGCTTCAGACCATTGATTAGCAATGGAAATGTCATTTGAGTACGACCATCCTGAATAGTGGGTTCCTCTGTTTCGGAGTCCATTGATACTGCGGTCGTGGTAGTGGTTAAATTGAAGGCCAGAAGAATGCTGCGAAACGGCCCCTGCGATGTTCTCATTGAATAAGCCGCCGAATTAGCTGAGACTAGCTTACAGTTTCAAAATCAGAGTTAATTTCTTGCTATTGCCCTCACTTTCGATAACCCCAGAGAGAGAGAGAGGGAGAGAGAGATAGAGAGAGAGAGAGAGAGAGTGTGTGTGTGTGTTTTTCACATGAAAAGCTGCCAATTGATGTCACCAGACTCTCATGACACATGCAATGCAACCAACCAAACCATTGAAGTGTGGCGGGATCCCATTTTGAAAGGTTAAAAGGCTACACGAATCCTCACCTTTATCCCAAAAAAAAAAAAATTATGAACAATTCATCAATAGCAAAAGCTAATTTGAGGACTTGGGATGCACAAAAATGCGGGTAATGGATATGGACAGACATTAGAGTGCAGTGGGTGTAAGGTAGTAGGTGAACCATCTGTCTCAAGTGTCTCAAATTAGGGAGTGAACATGTCAGACACCACTAATTAGCTATCGAGTGATACATGAACAACCTAACACCCCCCCCCCTCCAAAAAAGTCCCCAGAGAAAAAGCAACCATAATGTAAAATAAATTATTAATAATAATAGTAACGGCAAATCTAACCAATCTATGGTCTTCACCTTTCAGGGGCATAACCAAAAGATGAATCTTCCCATCCCATCCCTGCACTCGAAGACAAGAGTAGGCATTTACTCAGAATCGAGACTACCCTCCATTTTGGTTCTTTTTTGTTTAGCTTTAGCCAAGAAAATAGAAACAGAACGAAGTAGGGCTTTGTGGCGCTTGCATCCCATCCATCTACCGCCGTGCTATGCTAAGGGCTTGATTTATGTGAAAGTGAAGGCGATGGTAAATTTGTTCGTTTAGAAACTGGGGAAATGTTCAATTGTTCGTACTCTGCAATGGTGAAAATACACGGGTCCTAATTGAGTAAAAATTTTACGATTCGTCCATTTTTTTGCCCCCGGGGGGGGGGAAAGCTGAATTTGTCTTTTGTCTTTTTTATATTTTAATTAAAATAAATAAATAAATTACCACATAATTATTAGTGTCATTAATTAATTACTCTGACTAAGTAATCAGTGGTTGTTGGCCAGGCGAATGTCAAAAACAAGAAAGTAATTTGAAAAAGGAGAAAAGCAAGGAAAGATTAAGGAGAAGATGGTTTAACTTTAGAGTTGTGTGGGCCAAGTAGCCATGTGCCGGATATGTGCTCCATCTTTCCCTTCGGCATCCTCGGCCTATCTTGATGTTCTTAGCCCTTCGATTTGGCATAAATTGAACCTGCGATACACTATCCCTTCCTTGATTAGTCATAATCGAAGAGATGGTTCTGCTTCAAGACCACCCCCGGAAAACTTGTTTGGTGCACGACGTACGTCGAAAATTCAAGGTGGGGGGGGGGGGAAGAGAGAGAGAGAGACACAGAGAGAGAGAGGTAGAGGACGACCGAGTAAGGCGTCAAATGTCAAAGCGGGTGATTTTGTTGCCTTAAACTAAGTATACCTTTTTAGTATAGAAAATTATTATGAAAAATAAAATTTATATTTCATTAAAATTGTTTATTTTAATTAAATATATTATATTTTAAATAAGATGTAATACGAATAAATCAAGACGAGTTGAAATTTGTTCTGTATACGTAAATGCAATTTATTTAAGGAAGAGGGGAGGGGGGGAGGGAGGCCACAGAGCTACCAACCACACATATTTAAGACAACGGAATTGCCCTACACATTAGCTTTTGCAGATATGATGATGATTGTAAATAGTTTTGTCCACCAGTGTCGCCATTGCCAGCACCATGCATGACTCCTTTTGACTGGTTCAGAGATATCTTTCAGAGGGACATGGTCCATGGTTATAATTATAATTGGTGTTAGCACCGTGAGTTGTGGAAATTTATTTCCCCCCATAACACCATATATTAAAAACCTATAAACAACAGCAGCGATGGTGACTCCACTAGATGTTGCGGGGGGGGGGGTTGTCTTCTTTGATGTGGTCCACCTATATGATAAACCACTAAACCCCATCAAGAATGGATCCTTTTACGGTGGGTGTGGGGGCACACATTCCTTTCATAAGTGGGTGCTTGAGAGAAAAATTTAGAAAAAACCAGAAAAATAAGGATGTGGGTGTGGATCGGTGTCCTAACTGTAACTATACAACTCCTTGACACCCCCCAAACATTCTTACCAAGACAAATCCAAATCAATACCGTCAAATATCTCTAGCTTTTGTGGGTCATATCAACACCAAATTGGATTGATATTATATGTGTGTGTATATATAATGCAATTGCAATATAAGACAAATGCAACAACCGTAACCGTAACCAACCCTGAGGCCTAAAACCCATGCAACCGCTTAGTAAATTGTTTGGGATTTTCACGTCACATGGAGACGGAGGTGAGGTGGTGACTCTCTCTTCCCAAGGACTCGACCATTCACATCTTGTGCCATACAATCCAATCCAATCCAATCCAATCCAATCCAATCCAACACAATACAACCGCAACTCAAATTATTTTAGAATATTCCAACTTCCAATCCAACCCATAGAAGCTTGTGGATACTGCTACTGCCTAATCCACCTCGTGCTCCCTTAAGAATACTGCTACTGCCTAATCCACCTCGTGCTCCCTTAAGAAAGTAAGGAAGAAAGAAAGAGAAGAAAAATAATAATAAGAAACCAAAAGTCAATGATGGCCAAAAGTAGTTTAATTTGAATTTCTAAAATAAAGGTACTTCCTTTCCTATTACATTACAATTACAAGCAATGATTAAGACCAACTCGATTATGACCTACTTAACCTACTCCTCCGATGAGTTTAAAACCATCATTTTCAAAAATTAAAAAACTTAAATTGTTATTTTAAATAATAATTTTAAGGATTATTTATAAAAACAACAACAACAACAACAACAACAACAATGATAATAATAATATCTCCAACCCCTCCTTTTAATAATAATAAAAATATATTCCAAAAATCGAAGAGAAAAGCAAAATTGTGGTGATGCGGACGGGACGCAAGCAAAAAAGGCACACTCGTAAGACCGATACCTCGTCATGTCATGTCTGTCGACATGCGCTGATGAAGTGTTCAGGAAATGTGGTCACGGATACAGCAGATAACTACTCTCCTCCAGGCCAGACTGGACTGCTGACACCGACAGTGACAGGTAGATCATTACACCCCTAAACTTTAAAGTTTAAACACCACTCCCACCGGGGGGCGCCCGGGGGGGGGTGGGGTTTATTTTATTTTTTTAATTATTATTATTTATTAGGTTAATCAACAACATTTTTGAAAAGTGAAACCGCACCTCACACCTCACACCTCACACCCCTCACTCTCACTCTCTTATTTCTCCCTCCACCTCCAAATGCCACATTGACTTATTATTATTATTTTACTTAAAAAAGTAAAAAAAAAAAAAATGTTAGTCTCCTCCTTTTAATGTTAGAGCGAGATTTTTAATAATATTAGTATTTATTAGCAAACTTACTTCGATTAAAAATATAATAATTAAATATTTGTGAGCCGATAAGATTCTAATTATAAAATTAAAAATATAAATATTTTTATTTTATACTTATTTTTTATAAGATAGTTTAAAAATGAGTTAAATAATAAATACATTAGTATTGTTGGTGCTATTAAAAAAAATACCAATAACATTAGTATGTTGGTGTTACTAAATAATACTCTCTCTGTTATACTTTAAGTATCTTTTCAAATTATTACATTAAAATTAAGAAAAAATTAAATAACTATAATTTTAAAAAATTAATATTATTTAATTAAATTATTTTTTAAAAGGTTAAATTATTAACTAAACATAACAAAAATAAGAATAAAGGTAAAAAAAAAAAACTAATATTTTTTTTAATTTTAAAAATAATATTTAAAGTAGAATTAAAAAATTTAAGGGACATTTGAAATAAAAGGGGGGAGAGTAGCAAATATTATGATGTTGGTGTTACTAAATTACTAATTCTTTGAAGTAATGGAATAGAAATTTCTAAATAAATTACGTGATGTAGTAAGCAATGGGTGGGAGTGGGGGCCGGGAGCTCAAAAAAGGAGTTGGGCTTTAATGGCGGAATCCCAACCCCTCTCTTTCCTTACTTTCTTCCGCTTGATTATTGAAACCCCAATATTTTATTAGAGAGAGAGAGAGGGAGTGTGTGTGGAGATCTGTATCCGGGTTGGGTTGGGTTGGGTTGGGTTGCTTAGCTATGAATCATCTTCAACCCTTTTCGGCTTTTCAGCTCTCATTTTTTGCTTAAAAACATTATGTGTCATAACCAACAAAGCCCTTTCGATTAGTCAACCGAATTTTTAGTAATTAATGAGATGCTCACACGGAACTAAAACCCTTACCCTCTCTCCACTGACAACCTTGTGACATCCCTTTCTTCAATTTTTCCAGGTTCTCTCTCTCTCTCTCTCTCTCTCTCTCTCTCTCTCTCTCTCTCACTCTGGGGTTGGTTTGGTTTGGTTTGGTTTGTTTTGTGCGAGACGCAGAGACATACATACATACATACGCGACATTCCCAAAATTTCACAGATGTTTTTCATTAAAAGAATTTTCTTTTCTTTTCTTTTTTCTTCTTCTCTTTCTAGTTCAAGTTAACTCTCGCCAGTGTTCTCTTTTGCTGCTTGTGTTGTTAATTTTAAGTAAAATGTAGTTAAATTTGATGTCCGTTTCAGGGCTTCGAGCTGGGGAAGCTGTAACTGTGTGTAATGTGGTGCAGGAGGGAAGAAATCTGAGAAACCCTGGTGAGTGGTGACTCATACTTCAAAAATTCATTTCTCTTGCATAATTTAGTAACTCTACTCCTAATTTGGTTGATTGTCATCTAAGCATATCTTCCACAATGTCTGCTTCGATTTTTGTTGCTTGGGTATAGTGTGAGCTTCCCAACCTAGGTTTTTCTTATGTTTGCAATTGAAATCTTAGAACCCAGATTCTCGATTTGCCTCTTCTGGCTAGGTAACATTGCAATTTGCTGAATTCTAACTCGAGAGAACAAGGACAGCCTAACCCTTTAGCTCTCTTATCATTTGTTTTTTATTTAAAACTAGTCTTGACCACTTCTTTTTTGCTTTATTTAGGGAAATTTGCACCAATTTTGTTTTCATTGGGTAGCAAAAACTGCCTTAAGAACCCGAGTATTGATTACAATTATTCCACTTGCCACTCCTTTAATCCTCCGCAAGTGGTATGTTTCAGATCTTTGACTAAAGTTCTTATTTGGGATTGACTCTCTGCACAAGGTTAAGGTGAAAAGTGGCTAAGGGTTAAAGCTCTAAAAAATTGAATTGGAGGACAACAGTACGTCATCATAGATCTAGTGCATTTGGCTAGCTAAAACGGAGAATACAAGAGATGCAGTTAACGTTCAGTGCATATAAAACACAATAACTGGCTTGACATGGAAGGAAACTTACGCCACAGAACCTGGCATTTTGCCCCTTTGCTTACAGCGAATAAAAAGTGATATCAACTTCTTTCACAAGATTTGTGGCTCCTCCATAAACCCATGAAAAGCAAAAGAAAAGAAATTCAAAGTCTTTCTTTTAACATGGGAGCCTTACACTTCATTGTTTCCTAGCTTTATGTTTTATGTTCCTGCTTTCTTTCCATTCGAGTGGCCCTTTATTTTCAATGTGGTTAATAAACTGATGTTGTCATTTGAGAACCTGGGAAACTGTCTTAGGAAGTCAATCAGAATTATGGGTTGGCCCTGAATTTGGATTTCTTCTCTCCAATTTTGACAAAAGTTGCTTTGTCTTTGTAAGTGCTGTACTTCCAAGTTTTTTCCAATTTGTAACCATTGGATATGGGGAGATTGTAGTTTGCTAAAGGTCAGACCATTTGGATTATCTTCTGGAAAAGAATTTGTCCCTTTGCTGTTATTTTATGAAAATGTTCCCAAGCTAACACAATATATATATTTTTTCTGTATAAGACCTCGAGTATTTTTCTTTTTTTTTGATTACTTTTGCTCTGATATCTTGGCAATAAAGAATATCATAGAAAAGAATTCTGGGGAATACCTTTTAAATGGAAAGGAGGACTCCACTTCATCTTTCCTGCCTTGGATTCTCAATGGCATTATATTGGTCCTTTAAAAAAGGAGAGATGAAAAAGCACCGCCACTCTTCACAACAATTCAAACCATTAGGATCTGTTCTTCACTTTCCAAACTTTATTAGTACTTTAGATGTGCTCAATTCTTTAATCTAAGTTTGACAACAAAAATTTGGTGGAGAAGATGTATCGCACTATTGCATGGCCATGGTATAATTATCTGGCATTTAGCAGAGACATTTGGTGTTGCCATGGTTCGCAAGGAGCTGATGGACTAAGGTGATGATAATTGACCATTCTATGACAGTCTGGAACTTTCTATTATTGGGTTTATGTGAAAGCATACAACATATAGAGAGTATTTTGTAATGTTGCATGCCATTACACTTCTAACCTGCAGTGAGTTTGTTATGTTGCCGTGGTTTGTAAGGAGTTGAAAACTGATCAAAGCAAGTCTGCAGCCTTTTGTACTGTTCCAGGTACACCGAACATGCCAGGATTGTATATTGTAAACAGTCACATCCATCGACCCCACGTGAAACAACTATGTCCGAAACTGTACTTGCCTATTCTGACATTGTACTTGTTCATACCCTTCTTTCTCCCTCTCGTGGCAATTGCTGACATCAATTCAGACACGCAAGCGCTCCTCAAGTTTGCCGCTGCTGTCCCTCATGGTCGGAAGCTGAACTGGCATTCTTCAACTCCAGTCTGCACATCATGGGTAGGGATCACTTGCACTGTGAATGGCAGCAGTGTCTCTTCTCTCAGGCTCCCTGGAGTTGGATTATATGGTCCCATTCCAGCAAACACCATAGGGAAGTTGGAAGGCCTGAGGATCCTCAGCCTTCGTTCAAACCGCCTTGGTGGAAATCTTCCTTCTGATATGCTTTCTCTTCCTATGCTCCAATATGTCTTTCTGCAACATAACAATCTCTCTGGTGATATTCCGTCAACACTTTCACCGCAGCTCACATCTCTGGATCTCTCCTTCAACTCCTTCACCGGTAATATTCCTGACACAATCCAGAACTTGACACATCTCATTGGATTGAGCCTCCAGAATAACTCCCTCTCTGGGACAATCCCCAATATCAACCTTCCAGGCCTTAAGCGTTTTAATGTGAGCAATAATGATCTTAATGGTTCCATTCCATCCTTCTTGCAACGATTTCCTAGTTCCTCATTTGAAGGAAACTCCTTGTTATGTGGACGGCCCCTGATACAATGCTCTTCAATTGTTCCCTCCCCTTCTCCTTCCCCTAGGTTTTTGCCATCCCCACCGATAATACCGCCAAAACCAAAAGTAAGCTCAACTAAAAAATTGAGTGCTGGAGCTATCATTGCTATTGCAATCGGAGGATCTGCAGTACTGTTCCTATTAGTTCTGATCATGGTAATCTGTTGTTTCAAGAAAAAGGAAAGTAGAGGTGGTGATACAGTGAAAGGAAAGGCCCTTGGTGGAGGAAGGAGTGAGAAGCCAAAGGAAGACTTTGGTAGTGGGGTGCAAGAAGCTGAAAAGAACAAGTTAGTTTTCTTTGAAGGCTGTTCCTATAATTTTGATCTTGAGGATTTATTGAGGGCTTCAGCTGAAGTGCTGGGAAAAGGGAGTTATGGGACGGCCTATAAGGCCATCTTGGAAGAGGGCACAACTGTGGTTGTGAAAAGATTGAAAGAAGTGGTAGTGGGGAAGCGAGAATTTGAACAACAGATGGAGATCGTTGGGAAGGTTGGTCAACACCCAAATGTCATGCCTCTGCGGGCTTACTATTATTCCAAGGATGAGAAACTCCTGGTTTATGACTATGTTGCAGCTGGCAGTTTATCCACTCTGTTACATGGTATGATCAATCACTTCGCTTTATTAAACATTATTTTCAACAACACTGGGAATTTTTAAAATCCAAGAGCACATATTGTAATCTGCATGTACCACCATTTATATTATATTTATGTATAACATATCTGCAGAAGTCTTTCCTCATTTTTCCACATTTCTCACTCAGGAAACAAGGAGACTGGACGGGCCTCTCTAGATTGGGACTCCAGAGTGAAGATATGTCTTGGAACTGCGAGGGGAATTGCCCATATTCATTCTGCAGGTGGTGGGAAATTCACACATGGAAACATCAAGTCCTCCAATGTCCTCCTTACCCAGGAATCTCATGGTTGTGTCTCAGATTTTGGTCTAACTCCTATAATGAACTTTCCTGCTGTCCCATCTAGAAGTGCAGGCTACCGAGCTCCTGAAGTGATTGAAACTCGTAAGACCACACAAAAGTCTGATGTGTACAGTTTTGGTGTTCTCCTCCTTGAAATGCTTACAGGCAAAGCACCAGTTCAGTCATCAGGGCATGATGATGTTGTTGATCTCCCAAGGTGGGTCCAGTCAGTTGTTCGGGAGGAATGGACGGCTGAAGTTTTTGATGTTGAGCTAATGAAGTATCAAAATGTTGAAGAAGAGATGGTGCAGATGCTTCAGATTGCAATGGCTTGTGTTGCAAAGGTGCCTGATGTAAGACCTAAAATGGATGAAGTTGTGAGGATGATTGAAGAAATTCGGCAGACTGACTCTGATAACAGGCCGTCATCCGAGGAGAATAAATCCAAAGGATCAAACACTCAGACTCCTTGATTGCTTGGGAATTTCTTCTTCCATGGTTTCATGTTAAGGGTTGGGATCCAAGAAAGTAAATATTTATGATATGCCATTCGGCTGACAACCCCATATTCGAGAATTGGTGTTCACTTTCTTGGTAGTGCATTTCTGTTCATTCATTAGATTGAATTAGATTTCTGTTAAAAAATTAGTGTGATTTATGATTGTCTTCTCTTTGCACAACTAATGTAACAATCTCAATTACAACCATCAATTGATTCGACAATGTTCTACCAAATTAAGTTTTGTTTCCAAAATGGTTAAAGTCGATTATCTAAAAGGAAAAATGGCTCCTGTTTCATGCTTACTCCCTCCGTTTCAGAGAATTGAAGAAGCTCTAATCAGCTTTCTCTCATATCTTAGTGCTCCAACAATGGCTTCTACAATTTTCTAAAGACTCTGAAAACTCATTAATTAAAGGAGAGATTTAAGGGACAAATTAAAAGCAGTTTAGTCAAATACTCTCACAATCAAATCAATCAAATACCTTCCTAAATCTTAGTGCATAAGAGTGTTAAGTCCCATGGTCTAAACTTCAAAATGAAATTCTTTTTTAAATTAGACATAATAATACTTGAATTGAATTAATCATATTCGAATATCGGTTAATTTATAAAAGAATGGAAAAGGAATGAGTTTATTGCCCTTCCTTTTTTCTTCTACTTTCTTCTTTTTTTCTTCTTCCTCCTCTCTTTTTTTTATTTTTTATTTTTACTGCGAGCGGAGATCAAAAGGAGTATTACTCTATAAAAGATTGCACAGGTGATTCAATTCATCCCACCAATCATTCATCTGCTACATTCACCATAAAATGTCTACATCTACATTGAGTATATAAAGTATAATATTTGTGTAAATTTGCAATTCCTTAGCTAATTTATCTAAAAAATGTAAGCAAAATTGGGCTGTGAATTCTCCCCCGCGTGACACCATGTTGAAGCAGCATTTTATATCATTATCTCTGCCTGGATGATGTCATTCCTCAAATGCCAGCAACAGGCGGAGAGAGAGAGAGAGAGAGAGAGAGAGAGAGAATTGTAAGGCAACGTCAGTGTCCCAAGTCTGAAGCATTCTTATTGACCAAATCAGCACCAGAAACATATTTAGCAACAAAGGAGATTAACCGGAAAGGAGCACCAATCAGCGGGGCATCTGTGAAGGACACTTCAGTTTCTTGATTGTCGGTGGTTTGCGAGTCTAGTTCTTGAATTTCATTCTCATCCAGGGGCATTTGTATAATTTCTGCAATCTCCAAGTGCCCAGGAGAATTTTCCTTTTTTTCCACCAGCAATGGTGCCATCATAGTGGGAGAATCAATGCTTATATTGTTTCCAATTGTCTCCTCTTTAGAGGGTGCAGTTTTGAGGGCCACATGACGCACAGACTTCTCTCTAGTTTCAGACACAGGATCAACAGTACTGCTACTCTCCACATTTTCGATCATCACATCAGATCCAGCACTAGAAGAAGATTGAGCTTTTACAGTTTTTTGCTCAAGTTCCACATACAACTCATGCACCTGTAAACCATAGATTATCAGAGACAAGAATGAATTAAGTCTAAAACCAAGCCAAATGTTAAGAGGTGATGATAATCTGAATGATTGGCATTATACATGTAAATATAGCTCCAAGTGGTCATAATATAAGAACACATTCCAGACATAAAATTGCGCAGTCATAGCAGTGGACCTCGTTTAGATCAAAATTCTAAGGCCTAATAACATTGCTTTTAACAGCTACTTACATCCATATAGTTCCATACTGTTTGTGCATCTATGGCATGGTGACAGTAAAGACTAATGCCAAGTTACCTTCTCAACAAGGTCTGCATTTTCTGTGATCAATTTTTCGACCAGCGCACTTGCTGCTTCTAACTGAGAATACAACTCCCCATTCTCAGCACCCTGCTACATCAACTAAAATTTGTCAGGCATGAGGTTTCACAAGAGGTCTCCAGCACTTGTAATTTAAACCATGCAAAGACCACAGTGTCGACAGTCCAACCTCACAGCTATATGAACCACTGCACACTGTCATAATCACACTGATGCCAATACATAATGCCTCCAATTTAAAAATATGCCAATAGCACAAAGATTTGGGTTTGACAAACATGAGCCTAGAGCTGGCTCAAAGAAGAAGAGGTAAACAAGGAAAACCTTTTGGCTTTCATTTGATGAGTATACACCATGGGTAGTTTTCTCCAGCATCTGTATCTGTGACTGCATCTCGGATAAACAAGCCAGCAATTTTTGATTTTCTTGAGAGAGATTTTCCCTTAACTCTTCCAACTCAGTAACCTGCCATAGTCTATTTTTAATTTCCATATCAGAACAAACAAATAGGCCTGCCTAAAACCAGTTTTAGATCAACTCAACAAAGCCTTGAGATTGGACTTTTGCTCAATTGTGAACTGTGTCTACAGCTGTGGCAAGTCCACAACAAGCATAAAACTTTGACAAAAGGTATAAACTTGGACAGAAAGGTTGACACCAGTTAAGACACAATAGATGTCGTGAATTCACAATTAAAATGCAAGACTTGACCTAGCATTCTAGTTAGCACAGTAGTATACCTGTCTTCGAAGATTTGTATAATCATTATTCAGGCTTGTAATTGTTTTGTTTGCTAAATTCTGAAGAGAAAGAGATATTTTTTATCAGTATTTTGAGAAAGTGCTTCCAAATGACAGTTATGCAAGGAGAATAAAGAAAAGGAACTCCTGCAAATTCAACAGTGTTCCAGCTCATATGAAGTACATGGTCCCAAAAGAAAACGTAAGATACCTCCTTTGCTGCCCAGGTTGATATCTCTGCACTCATGTGCTTGATTTTATCCTCTAAGCTCACCTGGAGCAAGTAAAGAAAGAAATAATAAAAAATAATTCTTCATCGACTCTGCACCCAATTCTTTTTTCCTTCTTTTTCTTAAGGGAAAGAAAGATTACCTCCTTTTTTAACCAATCTTCCCGCTCTCTATAAAGATTCTTCACAGTTTCACCTATGTTTACCTGAGGAACATTGTCTAGACTGATTAAATAATGAATGGAATTTTTGTAGATTCCAGTAGTAAATAAATTACTTAAGCAAATGGATGAACTAGCATTCAAGATTACCTCCTTTTGTAACCAACCTTCCCGCTCTCTATGAAGATTCTTCACAGTTTCCTCTATGTTAGCCTGAAAAACATTGTCTAGACTGATTACAGAATGGAATGAAATTATTTGTAGAATCCAAAAACAAAGAAATTACTTAAGCATAAATATCGCATCAAGTGGTATCTATGTTCGGATTAAACAGCATGAATTATGCAAATTAACAAGCCACAGCAAGGAAGAATAGAATGATACCTCCTTTAAGAGCCATGCTTCTCTCTCTCCATCCAATTGTTTAATTCTTTCCTCCAAGATTGTCTATTAGACATGGAAGTAAGCACTTAAGTCATACAAAAGATGTTACACACCAAAAAAAAAAAAAAATCCCAAACATGCACATTTACAAGCAAAAGTTATTTTGACCAAAAAACCCTGTAAACTACAGGACAGTTACCACTTTTGAACCCAAAGTGCAGTTCTCATTTTGTAATTGACCAATTTTTTCCAGTAAGCCGACCTGCAAATAATGCATCATGAAAAACCAACTCATCTATTAGTTTCTAATAAATCATTGACATATATAGTTTCAATTTGGAATGAGAAACATGTTTTGCAGAAAAAAAAGATAAGCAATTGGTGAGCAAAATGACCCTTGGCTAAAAAGACAAACTTGCAGTGAGATCCCATGACCCAACTTGTAGTTACCTCTTTTTGAAGCCAGGAATCCTTTTCACTCTGCAACCATGCAGTTTTCATCTCAAGACTAGCCTATAAACATATCAACCAAGCAAACCATATCAGTGACAAAATATACAAAAAGCAGGAAGTAATCCAGCAGACCAAAAAGAGTGGGAATAATGATTTTCTAAGCACTATTACCATTTCCTGATCCTGAGACTCCTTTTCTTGTTCCAATTGTAGAATTCTCCCCTCTAAATTGGACTGTACAGAATATAGTCAGCGAGTTTCTAATCTACAATTTGGGATGATGGAGTTTCAGTAAATAGAACAACACAAATGCATGGAATTACACAATTCATCATTACTTCAGTCTCCAACAAGCAGAATTTATCCACATCCCACAAAGAACCCAAATATTAGCACACTACAAACCCAGAAACAAATAGGAATAAAAAAGATCTAATGCTGGAATGGAACGTAATAATTAAAGCTACTCTCCTTCAAACCCAGAAATCAAGCACTTGGGACCAGAATGGAGGTTTAGGTGAAGCAGAACCATGAAGCCGTACAATTAGAATCCCTACTGTTACATAGAATAGCAACAAATTATTTCACCATTCAAGCTGCAGTGAACTAGTTTACAAAGATGGAGAGCTGAATGTTGTAGCAAATGCTAAATTGCTACCTCTATGTATGAATTTAGCAGTGCAGGAAACCTAAACCCCACCCATGAATTGATCATCTTCAAAACGAGAGAAATACAAAAGAAAAGCACGATAAGGACGAGTACCCTTTTCAATTCATATTTCATAAATAATGTCGAGGTACGGAAATACCAATATTAGTGATAGCAGAAAATTAACAATATAATCAGAAAACTCACGAGTTGGAATAGTGCACCGTTAGCGTTGTAATGTTTATCATGTTCTTGTTCCTTATCTACCTCTGATTTGGGTGCTGCAGCAGCACTATCAACATCAGAAATCTCGGAAACAGGAGCATCGTTGAGGTGATTGTGATCCACGGAAGAAGCTGTTTCCCCATTCGCAGCAATTGGAATTGGGACTTCTGGATCAATCTCCGCCTCCAGCAGTTTCGTATTATTATTATTATTAACATTACTATTATTCTTGTTCTTCTTTTTCTTGTTTTTCTTCTTCTTTTTATCGTCCTCCATTCCTTCAAAATCAAATTCAGATAATGCCCCAATAAATCCGGAAGCAAGAAAAGCGAAATCATACAATGAAGAATCCAGACACAGGCAATCTATCCAATAAAAACCTATATTTCGATTTAACAAGTAGAACAATCGTAAACGTTGGAAATCAGTGAAATCCAAATCCAAGTCTTGATTCGACAAAAATAAAAGAATGAAAATTGAGAAAATATACTTACCGGAGAGGAACAGATCCGGCAAAGACGGAGTGGAAAAGGGCAAGAGAATTGAGAGAGAGAGGAGATCTGATTTTGGGGAAATTATTTGTTTCGTTTTTCGTGCTTATGCTCAAAATGAAATGTTGACGAGAGAGAGAGAGAGAGAGAGAGAGAGAGGGAGGGGGGGAGGGAGGGAGAGAGAGGAGATCTGAATTTTGGGGAAATAATATTTGTTTTGTTTTTTGTGCATATGCTCAAAATGAAATATGACTGGAGAGAGAGAGAGAGAAGGATGGTAACGGCGCTCATTCCGTGTGCAGTAATTTAATTAATAATTAGGATTCTGCCACCTCAGCCCTCAGCCCTCAGCCCCAGCCCGCAGGGCTTTGTTTTGCGGTATTTTTTTTGGGGGCGGGGGCGGGGGCGGGGGGGGGGGGGAAGAAGGGCTTTGTTTTGCTGTTACGCTTGATCTGCCACTGGGCCGTCGCATCAGACCCACTAAATGACTTCCTACCCTGCTGATGGGCTGATGGGATACAGCGGGAGGAGCCCATTGCACTCCTACGTTCCCTTTTTTTTTTTTTTTTTTTTTTCTGGGGTGAAAGCACTCCGATATTCCTTGACGACCTTTGACGTGTTCTATTTTTTTTACTATTTATTTATTAAAAAATAATTGATTAATTAATATCGATCTAATTGTTTGAGAAAGAGAGAAGACGAGACAGCTTAAATATAAAAAACATATATATATATGATATGGGACCAAAGACAACATCACCAAAGTTAAAAAGAAAAAACTCAAACAAATATGAATATTGCTGTTTTGAATGAAAACTTAGTCTAGTTGTAGTTGAAATCTAAAGACGATGATAGACGAGGAGGCCCCATAGGGATAGATTTAAGATTGTGTAAGATTTTAGAATAGATGATTCAAATAAAGTAAAATACAACAATATTATTAAGAATTTTATAAAGATTAAATACACAGTAAAAATTATCATAAATTTTACTATTAAAACTGCAGACTTTATTATGAATGGATAATTTAGATTAATATGAATCTAATTATTGAGATCAAGTAGATAGTATTGTTGATTTTTTTTTTTTTATTCATAGTGAAATTCGAACTTGAGTCTATTATAAAGGAGAAGGAGATTGGTGCCATTTGAACCGAAATTCATTAGCAGACAATATTATTGATATCAAAACACCTCCACAACTGAAAACCTTTTTATTTTTTTTAAGAAATAGAAAGAAACATTACAAACCCTAATCCCACCGACAATTAAACACTTTAAGTTTAAAATTTGAAAATTAAATTATTTTTTATGAGTGATTAGTGATATGAAAACTAAATGTAATTGATACTAGAAATTTTATTTTACTAAATTATAACACACTATTTTAATTGTTTTAAGTGTACATCATGTTTAGAATTAAGTAGGAATCAACCTATCAAACAATCTATATATATAAATATATATATATATATATATATATTATATTAGAATAAAATTTTTAAAATTTCAGTTCACCTACATTAGCACATTATTACGCCATATGTATTTAAAATGATATATATATATATATATATATATATAATGAAAGTGCTTTCTTCTCATCAACGCGCGACTATCTGCGTGTTGATTATAAAAGGTGAGGGTTTGCTTGATTCATTTATCGAGTTAAATTCTTAAAATTTATTTCGAATTCAAATTTGTTTCAGAATTTTAAAGCGTTACGCTTGAAGATTTAGACTTAAAAAATCATTATTTGTTAGTCCCTTCGTTAATAACGGTGTCGATGTATCCGTTAATCACTGAACTAGATAAATGTTGAAAATGATATGCATATCATATTGTAAGGAGTTGCTGAGGTGGCACTTCCCCTTAAATATCACTCTCCCCCTTTCTCTCTCTCCTCTCTCGATTTTTTTTTTTAAAGAAAGAACACTACTTCACGAGAGAGAGAGTGTGTGTCATGTGGCTTCCTCCGATCTCTCTCTCTCTCTCTCGATCTCTCGATCTGGAACAAGGAAGCCTTTTAAAGGAAAAATGAGGGCTCCAAACTACCAAGATAGCTCGAATGCTCTGAGAAGTTCAATGACGAAGAAGGAGAATTTCGATGGGAAAGAAAGTGGAGTGAACGAATTTGAGCCAAGTTCTGTTTGTTTAGCGAAAATGGTTTAGAATTTCATAGAGAAGAACAACGAGAAGCAGTCGGCGACTGTGAGGTGTGGACGAAATCCATGCAATTGCTTCAACGGCAACAGTAATGATAGCTCCGATGACGAATTCGACGCTTTTGGTGAAACGATGTCGTCTTCTTCCTTCGATACCTCCGAATTTCTCAAAATAAATCAGTCCTCTCAATTACAATGCTTCGCTTTGCAAGTCCAAATCGGAAAAATCCTCTTCTTTTTCAACTGGTAATTATTTTTTCTTCAATTTTTATCTATACCCAGAAACACAATTAGAATCGCTGAAAGTCTCCACCATAACCTAAAAGTCTCCTCTCTCTCTCTCTCTCTGGTAATCTTCAATTGTTGAGATCGTAACACGATTAGACTGTTATGTTTGATTTCACTGATCACAAGAAGTGCAAAGAGACCTAACCCTTTTCTCCCAAGAAGGGCCTCCCCAAGAAGAAGTCCAGAGAGAGCTGCGAGATGGGTCTAGAGTTGGAAGTAAATGATGACGTGGATGGTGGGGATTTGTAGAAGAATATTAAGATCATACCCAGAAACATGGGCAGAATGTGAGCTTCACAAGAGATGAATGCTATCTGAGTCTGTGAATGTATGGAGAAGATTTCTCCATCTTGAACTTCCCTGGTGTTGATGGAATTTTGACAAATTGCTTTATTGGGTATATTTACCAAATGCCTAATCTCTTTGATGGGTCTATTTAAAACCCCTTAAATTGAACTGGGTTGGTATAAAATTTTTTTATTCGATGATTTCAAAATGTGGGCTGAAGTTTGTGGAATTTTTTCTGCTGCTAGTTGGAGAGAGATATTAAAATTTATGATATTTGAAAAGGATAGAAGAGAGAGGGTGGAAGAAGAAAGAGAGAGCTGAATGGATTTTAAAAGATTAATCAAATGGTGATTGCAAAAGAGCATCGAACAGGTCGTAATTAAGGAAGAGAGTGTGCCAGAGTTTAAAGCTTTCTTGAATCTTTAGCATCTTCGACCATTTCTTCTAAATTTTAACTGAAGAGGAGAGAGGGAGAGAGAGAGAGAGAGCACCATCGAAATTGGAGTGGCTACGTGGGAGGCAAAATTACAGAGAGAAATGAGAGGAGAGAGAAAGGAGGAGGGGGAGATGGGAGGATTTTTTTTTTTTTTTTTTGGAAAAAATGGCGTTAGAAATAGAGACCGTTCCCAAATGACCCACAAAAAAATTTTTTAAAATAACCTCGATTTAAAAAAATTTCCTCAAATAATAAAAATTTGTCGCGTTTTGGAGACGGGACACACTGTGTCGCGTCTCCAAAACGTAACAAATTCGGTTATTTAGGGAAATTTTTTTAGATTGGGGTTATTTTAAATTTTTTTTTTTTTATGGGTGATTTGGAACACGTCTCTCAGAAATAAATTAACATGTCAAGGAACGTAAGCAGCTCTGATGACGTGTCTTATCACATCAGTATATTAACGGGCAGATTGATACCGTTATTAACGGAGGGATAAATAAATAACGATTTTTAAAGTTTAAGTTATCAACTATAACATTTTGAAGTCCAGGGAGGAATATATAAATTCAGGATAAAGTTTAAGTACTAAACAAGTAATTAAATCTTCATTTATTCAATCGTATCTCTCTCTCTTCGCTATCTCTCTCTGATCGGATTTTCGGCAGCCCGGCCAAACCCTAGCAGGTGTTTCACCGTCTCCTCTCCCGATTCCTTTTTGATTATGAGCCTATTTTTTTTCGATCTGCAATTACTCTCTCTCTTTAATGCTTTACTTGATGATCTTTGAATTTAATTTCTTGGGTTTTTAATTTTTGTGCACGCCGTCTGTCTTATTTTATATGCACGGAAATTTTCTGGCGTTGAAACATTTGTGTAATTCTATTCTCACGGTTCGGTTGGATTTTCTTGATTAGGTTGATACCATACTTCGCGCGGTCGACGAATCATGGCCTCCAAGCGTATTCTGAAGGAATTGAAGGACTTGCAGAAGGATCCTCCCGCTTCTTGCAGTGCTGGTACAATTCTTGCACTGTTCAATAGTTTGTGTCCTGTGGTAATCGATTTCATCGTCTCGAAACTCTAGATTGTTCGGCCTAACGCGTGTTTTATGTGCTTAGTTGTCTATCTTTCGGTGTGCATAAACTTGAGATCGCCATATGCGACTTATGCTGTTGTTTGTTGCTTTCAAAAGAGAGGATTTCAAGTTGCAATGCTTGACTATGTGTTTATTAGGGGGTGTTTCTTGATGGAGCTCGAATGGTTCAATCCTCATTTCTTTGCCCTTTTTTATGTCACTCCGAACACTTACTTTTTTTAATGTGATTGTTCTGTGTTGAATTTTGATTGTTCTATGGGAATTAATGGGAAGTCGCTCTTTTATTGTTGATGCTTCTCTAGGTCCCGTTGCGGAAGACATGTTTCACTGGCAAGCCACTATTATGGGCCCGCCTGATAGCCCATACGCAGGAGGAGTATTTCTAGTTACTATTCACTTCCCTCCTGATTATCCTTTTAAGCCTCCCAAGGTAAGGTTTACAGTTGCAGTTACATGCATTTACATACCTTATCTTCATGATGCCAGATTATGCACAAGTGTCTGTACCTAATGTCATATTCTGATATAAAGATTTAGTTGGTCTAAGATTTTGGGGGCAGGAGTGGAAATATTGGCATCCATATTTGTGTTATGGTTGTCCACTGTACATATTGGTTCCTAATTTTGGCTAATTCTGTATTCCTTGTTCTTTGTAAAATAATACAAGTGACTGAAAGGACAAGAAAAACAATTCTAATTTTGTATTTCTATTGTTCATATTTGTTTTATTTGCATCTAGATGGACCAAATGTGTTGTTGCTTTTATCGAGTGTTAAAGGGCATTTCAATGGGATTTTGGTTGTTGTTCTTTTTTTTGGAACCTACATAGTGCAAGGGAAGCTCGGGGGAAAAGGCTATTTCACTTAATGCTGATGCATTGAATCCTTTTAGTTGTTGATGAGGGCTCAGTGGTTGCATTACTACGATTTTGATTTTTTTTTAAGGGGGGGGCATGCTTTGGAATACAGTCATCAGTCATGCTATACTGTTTTTCTTATGACTTTTGAATGTGGGCAAGGGTAGCCATAAGGCAAGCTAAGAGTCAAGGTGCTGTCAAAGGGCTAGCATGTCTTACACTTTTGGTGGTCATTCTACCTGGTTTTGCAGTAGTTCAATTGGTGCTATTTTAATTCCATGTATTTACATGATTCAATCTTGATCAAAAGATGTTAAAAGGATTTTGCTTTAACTTCATTTGATAGCGCCCCTCAGAAGACCTGAATAACCTTTTAGGGTAAATGTTCATATTTTCTTCTGTTTGGGTGTAAAAAGAGAATTTTATCTACAAAACTGTTTTTCAAATAACATGTGATTTCCAGCATATTTTAGTAAATTGGCTCTTGCATGATTTTCTTCTTTGCTGAAATTTTCCGAATTAAATCTTCTTAGGTGCCTAAATAGGTGGTAGATTAGTCATGTATTATGTTCATTTCAGATGACGGAATTAGTTAATGAAAATGCTTATTATGATGGATTTGGTGTTATCCTTATAGGTTTACAATTTGCCAGTTACTTTTTATTGTTTTGGGCTGGGGGATTTCTGTTTTAAAAGGTGATATTGAAGGATGCACTAACAATTTTTTTATTTTCTTTTTCATTTGCACTTTGATTATATTGTGTGTGAATGAATGAGGTCCATACTCACTCAACTAAGCTTAAGCTTAAGATTTTATATCCCTGGGGCTCAGTTTCATATTTTGTCCCCTCTTAGCCCCAGTGGATATTATGTGATTTTGAAATAATATAGAACAAATTGCCCCATAGTGGCTGCCGACCATATATTGCAGTTATTATTTTGCATTTGTATCTAGGGCTTATTGACTTCATTATTATTTAAAATTTTAATTTTCTGTTTTCAGGTTGCATTCAGGACTAAGGTATTCCATCCTAACATCAATAGCAATGGAAGCATATGCCTTGATATTCTCAAAGAACAGTGGAGCCCAGCTCTGACTATTTCTAAGGTTTGACATTCATCCTCTTGATTTTTCTTCCTATCTTAATTTTGTCTTAAACCTTTTCTTTATTATTATTATTATTATTATTATTATTATTATTATTATTATGATTTTGGGTGGTGGGAGTGTCGTCGAAATTTTGTATCATGGAAGTTTCTTGTGTCTGGTGGGGTCTCTGGTCGTAATGGTTTCCCACAACTAAGGCATTGAAATTCAGTCGATCTAATTATTTCTTTTATGGGATGAAGAACTTGAAAAATAAAGGGTGCTATGCTGCAAATAATGTAGCCATGGCTCCAAGTTGCACTTCTTTAACAGCGGTTTATATAACGGGTTGGAGTGAGCTGATTGTAAATGGATATATCACTGAGAGAAGTTGAGAGCTGTGTTAATTGATTTTCTATATTAATGTCTTATATTGTGGGGGTAGTTTGCTTTTTTAGGTCCACTGATGATATTTGCCATATGAATCAGGTACTGCTTTCTATCTGCTCTCTTCTGACTGACCCAAATCCAGATGATCCTTTGGTCCCAGAAATTGCCCATATGTACAAGTCTGACAGGGCCAAGTATGAGAGCACTGCTCGCAGCTGGACTCAAAAGTATGCCATGGGATGATTGCTTGCACGTATAGTTCACCTTGAAGTAATTGGTCTCTAAGACCTTACCTTCAAGAATTGGATTTGTAAAACTTTTGGAGTTTATTTTGTGCTGGATTGCAACAATTTGAAACAAACCAGTTGGTTCAGGAGGAAAGCTTTGGTGGTCTTTTGTTTATCTCTGCATTATTATTTTATTTTATTTTATTTTATTTTATTTTTGTTGAGGAGTTTCATGTTGGGGATTTCTGATGGCAGTATGAATCTAATAGGTGCAAGTAGTCTCTAATATGCGGTATCTTCATTTCTTTGGTTGGTAGTGAAAATGGCTGACCGAGAAGGATGACTGGTAGGCATTAACTTGTATGTGATGTTCTAGTGAAGGAGCAAATCGAGGCATGTGATCAGCCTTGTTAGGTTGGCTATTGTGTGCCTTTATTGCTTTTGTTTGCCAGGCTCAACAATGTCCGGGTTCTTACTCCTGTCGTGTTTGCTAGAGAAGAGCCCGGGCCGGTTTGGGCCCGAAAACCGGCCCGGCCGGCCCGGAAAAAGCCCGGCATGTGAACCGGCCCGGTGCTACAGTAACCCGAACCGGACCGAATCAGGTACTGTAGCGGCCGGGCTGGTTCAAGGGTTTTTGGAACCGTGAACCGCCCCGGATATGGAACCGGCCCGGCCGGTTCCAACGGCTCTTTGACCTTTTTTTTTTTTTTTGAATTTTTTTAAAAATTTTCGTCCTCCTTGCTTGGCCAAACCGGCCCGGCCCGGTGTGAACCGGCCCGCCGGTTCCGGTTCAGCGGGCCGGGCCGGTTCAAGCAAAAAATTTTTGGAACCGGCCCGGACTGACCTAGGAACCGCAGTCAGCCCGGCCCGCGGTTCCTGGAACCGTCCTTGAACCGGACCGGGCCCGGCCCGGTTACATGTCTAGTGTTTGCAAATGACGCGTGCAGGAATACATAGAAATTGATCAAGACGGAAAGTTTAATTTGCCTCGTGATGTTATTTTACTTGTAGCTAAAGCATAAAATTTTTGCATAATATAGAATTTTACATATAAAATTAAATTTTCCTTCTATAAAGATTTAAATTATAAGAATATTTGATACAACGGCAATTCAACTCTTTTGGTCGATATTACTCGAGGTTCTCTGAGAAAGTATGACGTGATATGAGCTCCTACAATCTTCGTAATTGCTAGCTTAAATCCTGAACTGTAATAGTAGTAGCATCATGGCAAATCACAGGCTCAACAATTTTTATTTTTATTTTTTGATTTTATATCGATCGATATTCGAATTCATACTCTGATTAATCTGGTTCAGCACTTACAGTAATTCATTTAGAAAGTTATTCTTTCATCGTAATTTATTTCATATTCAAATCGCAAGTCAAATTTATGACCTTAATTAAGAGATTTAGTATTATATCCTATTAAATCAACTGTCATGGTTCAATTGAGTCGTACCGGCTCAACAAATTATGGAGCCCATGGATCGTTAACTCTTAACACAATCATCCTCTGCTTTCTTTTAGTAAATTAAATCATTTCTTGCAAACTCTTATTGGATCCTATTTTCCCAAAGTATATACAATCCTCTCTCATCCCCCCGCCCCCCAATATTTGTGGTGATTTGTCACGTTCTTAATTTTAAAATTTTCTAAATCTAAAAATTATAAGAGCAAATATGTGATATTTGATGAATTATATATCATAACCATAATTTTTTTTTTCTATTTTCAATATGTTGTAATGGTTCTTTTTATAAAAATATATTTAGTGATGCATACAAAATATCATTTTATTTATATTTCAAAATTTAAATTAAATCAATTTAGAAACAGTGAGGTGCATTAGTATAATTATTAGTTTCCCTTTTCTTTTATTATATTCATTAAATATAAATTAATTTTATTTTTGGAAGATTATTTTATTTTTCTTAATTTCTACACTTGATCTTAGCCAAAAGGCCGAGAAAGGTATTTTTCCTTATTTTTTTCCTTAATTTCGGGCAGTACAAAGGCGACCTCTCGTTGGTTGGTCGTTTCACCTGCAAAAAAATGATCGAGTAATTTTATATTTTCGTTTTAATGAAAAGGTGTGGTGTGGGTGTCGTGTCGATACGAAACATTTAACTTTCCACCGGCAGAGAAAAAAGGAAAAGCACCCGCATTTTTCTCTCTCTCCCCTCCCCCCCTTCTCTCTCTTCCGCCAGAGATTCCCAGCGTTGGACGTCCTTTTGATAATTCTAGATCAAGGCTCTGTTTTTCCTCATATCCCGATTCACAATTCAACCGGATCCACAACCCCACTCACTTTGGACGAGCTCAATTCCTAGGTATCATCTTTTCTTTACCTTCCTTTCTTAATTTTTAATTTTCATCGATCTCTCTCTCGTATTCCGCCAAAAAAATAAAAATAAAAATAATAATTTGTAGGTCAATTTCAAAACAATTAATACATGAATTATCAACTAGATTTTTTTTTTTTTTTTTTTTTGGGAAAATATCAGGGTATGAATTGCGTAATTATATTATTAGTCAGCAAATATTTGTAACTTTATCTTGTCGAGATAACATGACTAAAATGACTAAATTCAGAATTTATATTTGATCCAAATTTGATTTTTAATTAAATCCAATATTTATTTTTTGGATTCGGCGATGAAGCTGATTATGGTATGGTTGACTCTGTTCTCCATGTTCCAGATTTTGGGCAGCAAATGTGGAAACATTTCTAGCTACCCACCGCCGGTATGCTGCTAATTATGTCTTGTTCTCGTGGAATTTTGTGACCAACGTTTCCTTAGATAATATCATATCCACCTCATCTCTTTGAGCATGGTTTTACATCATGGGAAATGATCCCAAAAGCTATTCTACCTAATTGGGATTTACGTGAACAACATTAACAATGCCGATGACATCTTCAATAGCAATGACAGACATCCATGCATGTGCATGTTGCTCAAAACCAATAGTTTTCCCTTGGCCAATCATCTTTCAAATGAGAAACCGGCTGGAACTTGTGTGTATTGGAATCGTCAAAAATGACACGCCATGGATGACTTTTGATTTTGTAGTGTTTATGGAGTACAGTTCTAAAGATGGCCATATCACTGATATTGTTTTGGACTTGGATCTTTAGCAATCATCATAAAAATATTCTGTGACCAGATACATGTTTCTTTGTCTTGTAGGATAGTCTGGTGTACTTCTTAATTTGCCTTAATATGTGGTCAATGAAATCAGCATGAATGTATCTTTTTAATTAGTAGCTAAAAAAGGTGCTTTGCGTACACATATCAGGCTATCAGATTATACAAGATATGCTGGTTCAACTCAGTATTCTCTCTTCCTTTCTCATGACCCCTCTAGTTGACTAATGTTCTTGGTCTTATCTATGGATCAACTTTTCAGGGCGATGCTCTTTTCCTGTTGCAATTATCTAGGTGCTAGATTCAGTATGGGACTCTGCAGTTCTAAGGTTCGTCTCTTAAAATAACTATCTTGTGAAGCAATTTTTTCCCAAGAAAAGTGAAGGTAAAATCTATATTTTTTTCCCCTAAATTCACTTTGCTGTTTCTGGATATTTTATTAGGATGTTTCCTATTCTCAGTCCAGTTTCCTGTTTTACAATTCTGACTATGTTATGAGTTGAATTGTGATGCTATATTTATATTTTTGGTATTATGAATCAGAAGTTTGCAGTTTTCCACAAATTGTTTGATAACTTGTTTCATAAGGCATGTCCACTGACCATGCCAGAGTAGTTTAAAACGCTGGGAAGGAAGGGGAAAGAAAAGAGGAAGTTTAAGCCTTAAGAGTGGAATAAAAACTGTTGCTTTTTTTGATAGGAGGAGGGGGCATGGCCCCAAAACAAAATTAGCTAAAATAAGCACATCCTAGGGAAACCCACTCCCACAACATCTTGCTGCAAAATCTGAGAAATCACATGAGGGTTGGCAACTCTGTGGAGACCCAGGGGCAAGGAGGAAGCCCAAATGGCCATCCTATCTGCACTTCTATTTCCTTTCCTGTAAGTATGGATGAGTTGAACAGTCCAATCACGAGCAATAAGTCTCTTAATGGAATTCACAAGAGAGCAAAACTCATTCACTTCATGCCTATTTGTAGTTAACATGTCCAAAGCCGTTGCACTATCACATTCACGAATAACCCTGTTGATCCTCATGTCCCAAGCAAGCTGGAGACCCTCAAACCCCCCCCCCCCCAAAAAACTATAGAACATTGACCAATATTCCTTGCAAAACCAACCAACCAGCTGTCCTGGCTATCTCTGATCAAACCCCCCCAACAGCTGCCCGGAACCCTCTTTTTGAAGGCCCTCTTTCTCTTTCTCTTTCTCAAACTGACCACATTGACTAAAATCTGAAGATTTTCCCATGTTCATTGGCATGGAATCATCTCCCTCAAGAATAGCCTTGTTCATTGATTTCTTGTCTTCCACCTTCCTCCTTAGCACAGATGTCCAAAGGGGAAGTATCAAACCTCTCTCCAGACTGATTTGCTTCTCCTTTATTTGTGCCTGAATCTGCATTGGCAGCGGAAGATTCCCCCAAATCAGCAATCGCATTAAATCTTGCTCCTCCCCTATTAGCTCCTCTGTTTTGATTCCCATTTTTATCATTAGCATTATTTCCTTGTTTGGATCCTTTCCTCCCCTTCTGGATCACCTGCATCCATGGACCATAGTTTGAATTGGCCACAAATGCATCATCGCGAACAGAAACCATATACGCAGCTGTTTGATTTGATTGTTGTGGTGTGTCCTGTGGCAATTTTAGCTTTGACCAAAATTCTTTCACATGGCCATTGCATCCACATTCAAAACAAATGGTTGGAAGCCCCTCATATTGCACCCTTTGCATCCTTCCATTTATGATAATTCTTGAAACCAGAAGTTTGGTAAGATCAAGGGCAATTGCAATCCTAGCAAACTTGCCGCGCTCTGTGGACTCCATATTATTGTCAATGCTTACAACTGCACCAATAACCCTGGAAATGGCATGAAGGTACATGGTAAACTTGTAGAATTTATCATTTTCCAAAATTGCATAAATTTTTTTCCTCTTGGAGCAATATTTTGAAATTTGAACTCCAACTCTTTAAATAAAAATTTTCACTTTTTTATATTCCTGAAATTTTAACTAATGCTAATTCCAAAAATCTAAAAAGAAAAAATGTTATTGACCTTAGTTTAAACTCAATAAAATTATGAAATTTAAGTCACCAGCACTAAAATATTCAAGATAGAATTTGTTCACACAAAAATAGTCATAAATAATATTAAAACAAGTTCAAATCTAAAATACGAAAATATTAATGAATTTAATACAACTCATCTAAAAAAGATATTTGATAGGAAAATATCAAACTATTAAGTATCTTCATTCAATGATGCCTTTTGCATTTGTTTAAACTTTCCCCATCCCTCAAGATTGCACAATAAGAAAATGTCATTATGTCATTACAAACAAGAAAACAAAATAAAATGAAAAATATTAACAACACAAAATTGAAGTATAAATTAATTTCGAATATATAAAAAAGAGGATAATACCTTCGGAAATGATACCCAAGACAATTCTTTTATTAGTCCAACATCATAACTTATTCTTTGGTAATCCTTACACAAGGTAGGTTTATACATACTCTATCAGAATCTATGGTTGGTTCTATAGGATATACCCTATATCCATTAGGTTCGAACCTTCATTTATTGGTTTCAAATTTTGTATCCTTACCCTGCCCTATGAGAAGGTATATCCTACCCTTACCCTACCCTATTGCACAAGGTTGGGGTCGGGTGCAGGTTCACCCTATCTGTTTGCTCACCCCTAGTTCCTACATACTCAGAATTCTACCATGCAAAACACGGTATCCTATGGATCTGCCTAGCAGCCGAACTATAACAGTTAACTTCATAGATTGAGCAATAAAATTCTGGACTCTATCTGAGAACTGAATAGCTGGGATCCCTTTTTCATTGCTGAAAATCACATCTCTTGTTGTAACTTGAAATTCAACTTCATCCATCTGGACTCCCAGATCGGATGATGACTCTGGATCAATGTTCAGGAGTTTATCCCTGAGAGAAAATTTCTCCACTTCCATAGTGGAGTCATTATCAACATCCACAGCAGAGTCATTATCAGCATCCCTCTTCCCTGATTCTAACTTTTTTGGTCGCCCTATCATCATCGCGGCAAGGTGGCGGATCCCTTTTGTCACAGGAGCCATCAAGAGAAACCACAATCGTTGCCTTTTAAGTAGGAAGAAAGTACGTATTATCCTCATCTAGTGTTGCCAAGTGAGATGAGATCTTTCGAGGGGTGCTTTTTGTATCCTAAATTTGACACTGCATCTTCAAAGACTCCACTATCAAGATTCAAATAAGTGAAACAAGAGCCTTGCCATTTCTCAAGGTGGGATCTGTATAGTGTCAAGACTGTGTAATTACTCAAAGACTAGGAATTTGAGTATGAAATTGTGAATGAAGTACAATCTTGTCATAGTGAGCTGAATACAGCAGTATTTGAGCCATCTGTATGTGAACTTATTACCTATGACCTTCCTACACTTATTAGTCAACTTTTAAGTATTTACAAGTCTAAGAGTTCTTTATTAATCACACTAGTAACTTGGCCTTTTTATTATTGAATACTTTAGCACAATTAAATCACCTTTTCTGGTAGTGCAATTGCTATTTTCATTGCATCGTACATGAATGGATGCTATTGTAGGCAACATGTAGGGAAAACTTAATTGTCTTAAATGGACTCATGGAAGTGGGTAAATTGCTGTTTTGGCTTGCCATGGATAACAAAGTGGACAGACATTGAGATTCTTGAAATTTACAACAAAATGTCCATTAATTTATGACTTGGCCACATGGTTTGCGTTCTGATATGATAGCATTACATGACATCAGTGTGGCAATTGCCCTTGGGGCCAAAGGGTCTTACTGTTTTTGGGCAATTTCCCCTTTCTTTTATTCATATAGTGCCCTGTAACAGCCAACTCCAAATGAACTAATGTAACTAGTACTTTAAACTCAGAAAATTAAAACCCTGTACATCCCCATTATGGATAAACAGGATTGATGATGTGTGTGAATAGTTCTGGCGAGTAGTATGTCTACAACTCAATTTTAGTTCACTTATCAAATGAAGAATCTATTTATGTGATTTCTGCAGCATCAAGATGATAAAGACACTTCAGATCACAATGCTGAGTTAGTTGGTGGTAATGTGATACTCATCACTACAAAAGAAAGTTGGGATGCAAAGTTATCAGAAGCAAACAGGGATGGAAAAATTGTAAGTTGTAGTAATTTGTCATTGTTCTTGGGTAGCAGAAACACGCATTTCAGCATTTTTTTTAAATGCTACTAGAGATTCAAGTCATAAGGTTGAGCCACTCTACTTAGTTGTAACACATTTTACAGCATATTTTCTATCAATCACATCACAGAGGACGAGGAGCTTGAAAACGAGGAGATATGCATGCTTTTGACAATTTTGTTCATCAAGGTTTCCTATAAAAAATTTATCCAAACTCTTCCCAGGAGCTAGGGGTAAATTCAGAAAAGAGAGAAAAAATGATGTTACATGGGATACACATAATCATAATTACTGTATTAGATATTATATCAAGTAGTTGTTCTTGCTTATCTGCTGCTTTTTGCTAGATAGGATATATGTTATATTCAAGCTCGACCTTAACAACAATTTAAGTTTCATGTTCTGTATGTTAGATAAGATGTTAAATTTGTGCTTTACACACTTTGTGTCAATCAGGTGATTGCCAACTTTAGTGCATCATGGTGTGGTCCATGTCGAGTGATTGCACCACTCTACATTGAGCTCTCACTAAAATATCCGACGCTTATGTTCTTGACTGTTGATGTGGATGAATTGAGTGTAAGTATTATGACTCTTACAATCATTTTGGGACCTTTTAATTGCCAGATTAAAAATTTTCAAAAGTAACACTATAGATTTAACCCCCACCCCCCCCCCCCAAAATAATAATAATAATAAAGGACAGGAAAAAAGGAACCTACGTGACTAAATGGTGATGATCTTGGTGATATTCTGTTTAGTGAGCCAATATTTTTCAATGAAAAATTGGTTTTGTATGATACAGGAATTTAGTTCTTCATGGGATATCAAAGCAACTCCGACGTTTTTCTTCCTTAAAGAAGGGAAGCAAATTGATAAACTCGTGGGAGCCAACAAGCCAGACTTGCAGAAGAGGATAATATCCATTTTAGATTCAGCAAAGTAGTATTCCTGGGGTGAGTCCGCTGGGGCTGCTTCTTTGTAATATAAGTGTCTGCTGGGGTTGCTTCTCTGTAATCGAAGGGTATATGATGGGGAGAGTGGGAGGACTGTGAGGTCATTTTTGTTCACGTTGAATGTGAATTTTCCTAATAATTTACTCTGATTTTGCACTTACGGTTTTGTACTTTTGTGTGTGTGCGCTTGTTTTACCTGGTGGTGGCTTGTAAATTTGACTCATGTTGTCATCTGATCCTTAATGTGCAAAAGATATACTATTATATAAGATGAATTTTCACAGCACCTCATTTTTAAATTAAGATTATTTAGACCTTGATCTAATCACAACGTATTCTGGATCTGGTAGGTTCCAACTAGGTAGCCCTTTTCGGTTGACAAGCGATGAGTCCACTCTCAATCCTAAACCCTCGACCCATACACAACTTACTCAATGGATGGTGTGAAAGTTGTGTGAGATACGGATGGCGGATTTTTTTAAAAAAAGGAAAAAAAAATATCTATTGATGTAAAGATTATTGAAAACTTTTTAAAGAGAAATTTCTGTAAAATCAAGAGTTTCTTAACTGACTCGCTATCCCTCTAGACTTGATTAGGAGGTAAACGCATGCAGGATGTGCATAGATTAAATGACATGGCTTGGTTTGTGCGGTGTTCCTTACACATGAATCTATATGGGAATGGGACCTTCTTGGCCACACCGAGGGAGTGGACAAATTTGGAGGACGCGCAGGTGCAAGTGCGGGTGCTTGCTGTTTTCTTTGGTTGATTGGAACGCCGTGTGGGCGCGGAACGCTTGGGCGTACCATCCCACCCCATTTTCCCTATTTTTTGACGTTATCACTTTTCACATGTTGCCGTAGAATTAATAGCAGTTTGATTATCTATCTTACGAAACAACCCAACCCAATTGATTAGTTATTGCTGAAAGACAAATGACAAATAGCAAGACATTTGGCCACGGTGAAAAAATCTACTATGTCGATAGTTGCTATATCCATGGTTATGTTAGGCTTTTGAATTATGATTTTAAATGTTTCTGTAATAACTTTAAACGGTGTAATTTCAAATAATAATATTAGAATCTAAAATGACTTTTGAAAAATTATTATTAAATTCAATTGAGATAAGTTGAAATTCAATTTTTAATTATAAAATTTTATATCTTATAAAAAAATTTAAAATTAAAAAATATTATAAATAAAATAAAATAAATTTAAAGTAAATTAAACTCGATTTGTTATTATTATTGTTATTGTTGTTAAAATTTAAAGTAAACCGACTCAAGTCATCCTTTCTGGTCATATCGTCATCTTTATTTATTTTTATACCATAACCCTAAGTCTAATCCTTTTTGTTAAATTTGGGTAGTGGTTTCCTTGACATCAATTTCAATTTCAACCCATCAATTATATGATATGTCACCGTCACACAGGCACAAATGAACTGGCGGACCTAATCAAACAATTGCATAATTTTGGATTTCCACGCGTTAATAAGCTCATCTATACTACCTTACCCTACCTTACCTAGAACATTCAATGAGAACATGGGTTGCCACTTTCTCTTCAAGGTCTTTGTCAACCACTCAATATGCCTTTGCCAACTAATCTAACAAACACAACTTAGAAAAAGCATATATACTATCCATGCGCCCAACACGTCGTATGTTTTTTCACACTTGGTTTGTAAACAAAATTTGGAAAGAGCGGTGGTGAAAAGCACCCATGCCTGATTGCATCTCTAATCTAAGTTTTGCAGTAACTCCGGAGCCGACGCATATGTGATAAACCGGATATTGCAGGAATCATTCGCACCCACCAACGATCACTAATTCTGTAAACGTAATATTAAACTGGGGCATCATATTATTTTCACACCGATTGCAATGTAGTTACAAATTACAACAGGCAGGATCGAACTGTATCACTGAACACAAAAATACGAAGATAGTAAACATAGTAAGCAAATGAATATGAATGGAAAAAAAGGCCATATTTGTTTCTCCTAATTTTGCAAGATATGCTGTGGAAGTGGCAACATTTAACGACCTTTTGGATTCATGATCTGTGAAAACACTACACTTGGTGTGAGCCCATCTGAATCTTCACTCGCCAGGCTTCGACCACCGATGCTTATGGTCATTCCACTGCTCCTTGAATCAGTAACATTACCATCAAGACCTAGGGATGCATCAGGGTCCTTTCCTCCGCAGGCTGCATTACATGTGCCACCTTCAATGTCCATCCGGCCAACAGCTGAGCCACTCTCTTCCGCACTCTCCTGCAGTTGCAATGCAAACTCAAGGTTCCACAGAACATCACCCATTGCTGGCCGGTCAATGCCTTGGTCTGACACACACTTCATTGCTGTCTCCGCTAACTTCTTGAAGCATTCTGGGGCAATCTTCCCCATCAGATATGGATCAATGATCTGATCTAGAATTCCCTTCTTTTGGCAATGTAGAGCCCACTCTGCCAAGCTGACTTGCTCCTTTGGAAGCGTTGGATTCAAGGCTGGCCTCGCACACAAAATCTCAAACAGTACAACACCAAATGAGTACACATCAGATTTTTCAGTCAGCTGCTGCCTCCTGAAATATTCAGGATCCAAATACCCAAAACTTCCCTTGACAACCGTACTGACATGGGTATGATCCAGTGTAGGGCCTGTTTTTGACAACCCAAAATCAGAAACCTTGGCCACCCACTTCTCATCCAGGAGAATGTTAGTTGTCTTGACATCACGGTGTATAATAGTATGTTTAGCGCCAGTGTGCAGATAATGTAACCCTCGAGCGGCTCCAATACATATCTCGAGCCTCTGCTTCCATGGCAGTGGAGGCTTTTGGGTCTTGTATAAATGCTCACGTAGTGTTCCATGAGCCATGTAATCATAAACAAGGATCATCTCAGTGTTCTCCTCACAGTACCCAATCAGCGAAACAAGATGCCTATGTCGAAGTTTGGAGAGCATCTCAATTTCAGTTTGAAACTCATGCACACCTTGTTCCGAAAGCGGATTCCCACGTTTGATTGCAACCTTTGTAGAACCCCCATCAATTTCTCCCTTGTAAACTTTGCCAAATCCTCCCACTCCCAGCAATAGGGCCTCATCAAAGTTGTTTGTGGCTGCTTTAATTTCAGCAAACGAAAAGTGGCGACAGAGATTTGAGGGGAGCGAAGAGGCATAGCTTCCTGTGGTGTTTGTTTTTGCCGAACCTGCCGAGTGAGAATTTCCATATAGAGAAAGGGGAAGCCACCCTGATGGCCCATCACTTGAACTTGAGGTCTTCCCCAGCCTATGACGGCGAGAAGCCACAAATATGACAAAACCAATAAGCATTGCTGCAACCACAGCCCCACCAACACCTCCACCAATGACTGCCGAATTTTTCTTTCGATTTCCTGAACTGGGAATAACCCTTGATGGGTCAATGTTTTCCTGTATTGGAGGTGGAATTGGATTAGGACCAGCAAGATTCCCACTTGTGTCGCTGAGTTTAAATATCTCCAATCCATTCAGGATAGCATCATAGTAATTGGAGAGTGACCCAGCATCTGGATGTAACGCAAGCCATAGAGTCTCTTGGGGGTTTCCTTCTGGAACAAGCACCACGTAATCTTTATAGATAGCAACTCCATTGTGTTGTGTCCAGCCAACAACATCAGCACCATGCACAGCTGTTTGATTGTTGAGGAAGATATCAAATACCCTTTGGTTAATCTTAGATATATTTTCATAAATCTCGCAGAAATGAAGCCTAACCAGGTAATTGAAGTTTGAATCAACTGTAAACATCCACGTAAGATTGTAATTGATGTTAATGTTTTGATCCGGGCCCATACTTCTTGCAGTGGCATACATATCAACAGGTCCAACGTAAGAGGGGATGCCAGAAGAATACGTTATTGTCACATTAGGATCAGCAGAATTTGTCACCCCTGTCGCGGCCCCAAAGATGTAACCAGAATCATCATACCAGGACCTAAACATGCCAGTATCATCTGTGGGAGAGATGGCATTCCCGCCCACATTTAATCTATAGAGATTCTCGAGTGCAGTACTGTTGTCAATGGTGTAGGGAACGTTTTGCCCAACAATCATCAAACTTCCATCCGTTGTGCGGTAAATGTCGGGCATGGACACAACCTCAATTCCATTCACAAAAGCAAATGAATTGGTTGCATTGGGAGAAGGGGTGAAAGTTATGTTCAAGAATGCACTCTCAACATTGATAGAGTACTCCTTAACAATATAATCGTAGTTGAGTGCTTCAGTGTTAAGCAAAACACTAAAATTGTTAAGGAGAGTGAAAGACTGAGAAGTGACAGAGAATACTGCGTTAGAAGCATTCAGTCCAGCATAATTATTAGGATAGAAGTAAAGCCTCACAAATTTACGGCCAGAAGCCACAGGGAAAGCATAAGTAAACTCCGAGTAGAAGACTCGGGCAGTCATAAAAGGGACTTCATCGACCGATGCGGCTTGGGTGGTGGCCTTGGCCACAGTAGAATTACCACCAGAAGAAGCAAATTTGGATCCAACATCAGGAGTCCATTGCCTACCATAGGGATCCGACAGTTCGGAAGAGGCACCGCAGTTTAAGAAAATTTTATCAGTTGGGACATAGTTGGTGTAATTGGTTGCCTTCACCAACAACAATTGACAGATCAAAACTATACAAGAGATCAAGCTAAGGATGTCGGTATACCCCATCCAACAATTCCCCTAAAGGGTTTCCAAAAAACCTCAAAAGCGAGTATACTATATTTGAAGGAAATGAATCAACCAACAGATCATACCAATATGAAGATCTAAAAGCAAATCCACCAAATCAAGACACGCATGAAACTTTTGTTTGAGATCTAAGTTTCAAACAAAGTCAAATGAAGATCGAAACCAGCTAAATCAGCTCAAACCCACATTTTTTTGTTCCTCCAAACAAGAACCCGCAGAGAAACCTTAACCCATCCCAAACACGACCTTAAAACTCAGATCCCGTCAATCAACAATCTCAGAAACCAAAATATCAAAAAAGACAAAACCTTTGTGGGATATACTAGAAAAATGTAGCAAGAAAACAAAAGAAACAAGCTTGAGCTCTACTAATGGTTATGAGCGGAAAAAAAGGAAACAGTTCAAGTCATTTTTTAACAAAATTAACAAGAACTGTATCGACTTGGAAAAGGAAATACGATGAATTAGAGACAGTTGAACAGAGAGGTTGTACCTTTGAATCTGTGAAGAGAGTGTGTTTGTTGGTGTTGACTGAGGGGGAGAGAGAGATTAAACTGGAACCACAAAATCGGAGGAAGGAATGAAAAATGAAGGAATAGATGGCCGAAGACCGGAAAACTAAATTAAAGCAGAAACCTGTATATTAGCTTTTGTTTAGCTGTATTGGTTTTGTCTTTATGTGATGTCGGCGTGTTAAAATGACGTTACTACCCTCCATACATCATCATCTGGTCCTGGTTCTCGTGTTAAGTAAGGTTCGTGGTCTTTGCCGGTTGGAAAGATATAACGAGGGATGAAAGGAGTTGGTAGTGATGAGATCATGAAATTTGATATTTAATTATTTATTTTTTTAATTAGAAAAGACGAATGTCAAAGGAAGCGAATTTGGTAGCAATGAGATAATAAATTTAATATTTATTTAAAAAAATTATAGTAACAAATTCTTTTAAATGCCTTTGTACATTTTATTATAGAAAAAAGTCTTGATTGATACTCCAAAACTAATAGTAACATTAGTCATCCGTATTTCATTTTATTAAAACAACAACAACAACAATAATAATAATGTTTAAAAAATCACATAAATAAAAAACTAAATAGATTAAAAGTTCATCTTCCTATATTTTATAATTTTTTTGCCTAAGTTAATAGATATTTTATTCAATTTAAAATTACTCTATTTCGAAAAATGAATATATATTTTATTCCCATATAACTCCACCGTTTAGTGGATATAGCATCACATTAATCTTCTTTCTCTTTGGTATCAATTACTCAATATTTAAAGTTTTATCATGATTAATTTGGATCAACAGTTATAGAATTCATTTTATAGGAATAGATCTCGTAATATTAATTTTTTCATATTCAGAAAAAGTTAAACTCTTAATTTATTTAAGAGATAAAAAAATTCTATCTCACCTCGTAAAAAACCGTTGGTGCATCACATTAATCTTTGTGAGATGACAATGTCGTCCGTCCGTGATAAAAATATTTAATTAGGTTATTCGGGGTTTAGCCATTGTCCGGTTGAAGACGGTGCATTGGCAGATCAAATGTAAGGAATGGGTGCATGTGCGGACGCGGTCATTGGAACACTTGTGCGTTTCTCTACGCGTTTCCACTCCACCTGTCCTCACAAGAATCGCTTTTTATTAGGGTACCACCCCCACTATAAGTGCAGAGCCTTCTTTCTTCCGCTTCAACTTGTACTCATGCCTACTTGAGTTTAGATATATTAAATATTTTTATTTAAAATGTTAGACCTCGAAATCATGTGTTTAGATGTATTATATATATATATATATATATATATATATATATATATATTATACTGTATCGAAATTTGAAATTGAAGTTCTTGTAATTCAATTGTTCATGCAATACTATATAATTATTTAAAATATTAATTACTTAATTCAAAAAAGTTGTATAGTTTTTTAGAAAGAAAGAGAAGAGCGAAGATAATAAAATTTTAATTTCTTTTTTTTATAGATGAAATAAATGAATTTGAAAAGTTGAATATCTTCATAAAGAGAAAGAATTAATTTTTTTTTTTGAAAGAATGAATAAAAATTGAAACCAAAGTAAGTGAGAGATAAAAAGGTTGAATTATTTATGGAGAGGAAAATAAAATGTGGGAGGTACCTGTGATTTTTGTTGTCTAAACCTATTTTTGAGGGATGGGGACACAGTCTTGTTTTATTTTATTTTATATATTTGCTTTTTAAAATTTGAAGCATAAATTAAAGTATATTTGTTAGAATTTTTCCCCCTTATCTTTTATTTTTTTAACGAGAAGTAAAAATTAATATTTTTTAAAATAAAATTAAAAATTGTTTGAAATAATAAATAAAAAATGGAAAGAGAATATTCAAATTCGGATATATTTGAAGTATTTTAAATTTTAAATTTTAAATAGAATTCTAAAATCAGATAATTTGAATATATTTAAAATTTCACATTATTACGGATATAATAAAAAAATATGATTTCAAAAAAATTAACATAAAAAAAAAAAGAGAAGAAAAATCTCCTTTTACTTTAAAACTCATATTTCTATTTTTATATATAAAAAATTATTTTTAATTTTAAATAGTAGAATTCTTGTTAACAGAATTTTTTTTTATAAAAAAGGAGAAATTAAAAAAAAAAGAATTCTATCAAACGGGTACCTAGGTTTCTACTTTTTCGGAAGCTGCGTCGTCTTGCGCCGTCTTGCGTCGTCTTACTTTTTCATGGTTTGTTACAACTTAGAGGTGCTCAAGGGTAAAATATGTATATATTTTCATGTCACCCAATAAAAAAATATATATATATATTTTTTTATTATTTCACTTTTTTATAATGAATGACCCTCCATGCTCCGGTTCATTCATTAAGTGCCATAATACATATTATTAACTGACTGCCGCTATGGTCCATACATATAATTAACTATACAGATGTAAATATGAACAATCCCTTGTCGATTCGAATTTCGTCGTCCTCTAATTGATGAAAAGTATCGTTGGTGAATTAAACACGTGATATGTCAATTTTTTTTAATTTTGTTGTGGATTGGATAAATGAATGATCCCATAATTTTGTTACCATATGTCCTATTTCTCTCTCTCTTTCCACCGCTACATGTCAATTTGTTTTTTTTAATATTATTAATACACATTTTCTCTTTAAAATCCTTTTATTCTAAAATGTCCACGTGAGACATTCTCTCTAACTTTTCATAACATTCTCATAGTTTTCTCTTATTATTTATCTATTTGTTATTTGGTGAGTTGGAGTGTATGAGATCATAACACTTAGATGATCTTTTTCTCTCTCTTTCTTCGTTACAAGGATCATAAAATCAGAAATTTATATCTTTTTCTCTAAATGGATTAAATGAACATACAATTCTAATATGTCGTATAGATTAGTTGAGAAAAGTAGTGTATCATGATCTTAATGATCATAAGCGGGGCAAATGGATACAAAAAAGTGTTTATTAAGTAAATTATGCTTTCTCTCTCTCTAAGTGGGGTTAATGGAGATGTCAGGTGTTTGTATTTGTCTTACCTACTTGTAGACATAATATATGTTTGGGTTGATTAGGGCCACTCCTTGGTCTTGGCCGATGAAAATAATATACGGGGGAGGAGAAATATAGTAATGTAGAAATTATTGAGAGAAATAGAATGATGCACCAACACCTAAATGGTAAATGTAAAAAAAAAAAGTAACAAGAGAATTTCAAATCTTCCATATGCCTACAATGGATATGCCAACACGTAGTGATGGAAAAATATACCGAGGGAGATGAAAAACAATTTTAGATAGTGACCGTTAATCGAAATCAAAATTGAAGAAACAGTATATCAAACTAAACTCTAAAATCTACGAAACAAAATAAATTCTCATATAAATTATAGAGTACCAAACACTCTAATAATAAATGAAAACTCTAATAATCGAGAACTTAAAAATTGAGAATCTAAAAAAGTTTTTGTATACATTTATATCTAATTTGATTATTATAAGATATTTTACAAAATATAAAAGTCTCATTATGTAAAAATACAATAATATTGTAATATGATAATTTTTTTATAATGTGATGTTATTAAAATATTTTGAAAAATACTAAATAATGTATACAAAATGAATGATAATTTTATTAAAAAATTTTATGATTATACTAAAAATATTAAAAATATTGGAAATAAACGATATATAGTAAAAATACTATAATATTATAATACTATAAAAATTATAATTATAAAAATATTAAGTAAAAAAATATTTAAAAATATTTTTACATTAAAAAAAGTAATTACAAGCATTGGGTTATGTGTTATTATATGATTAATAACACATCAAATGATAATTTTATTATAAAATTTTATGACTATACTAAAAATAGTAAAAATATTATAATATTATAATACTATAAAAAATTATAATTATAAAAATACTAAATAAAAACATTTTTTAAAATATTTTTATATTAAAAAAATGACCAAGAGGCCGTTGGTCGACCAAGGCCCAGGCTTTGGTCTACCAAGGCCTGGCCCTTGGTCGGCCAACCCTTTGATCAACCGAAGGCTTGGCTTTGGGCCCATGACTGAGGTTTTGTAAACATGATTTTGGACATTCATTTCCCTTTTCTTTTCATTTATATATTTTTTGGATATAGTTTCTTTTCATTTATATACCTTTCTCTCTGTTCTTTTTATATCTATCTAATATAGAATAAAAATATCACATCTCTTTCCTTATTCTCTCCATAATCTATATCCGAGATAAAAATACCACAATCTCCTTATTTTCTTTATAATATTATATCATACTAAAAATGTTTTAACATTTCATTAACTTGTATAATACCAAAAATATAGTGCATGTGATTATTCGATGAAAAATTTTTCCTTTGTTTTTTCTATCCATAATTTTGAATTTTTTTTTTTTAATTTTCAATTTATTATCAGATAAATTAATATAAGTGCGCACATAGTTTTCATCCAAATATAAATAAAGATATTTGATGAACATAACAAATATTTTAAAAAAATTACCATTCGGTACAAGTCAAACCTTTATGATTATTTATTGTAAATAATCTTAATTTCTTATCAAATTTCAATCTTTTAATATTATAAATTCAAATTTAAGTTAACATTTTAATAATTTTTTTTACAAACGGATACGTCACCCAATATTTCATAAAGAAATTCAAACTTCACACAATTACACTTGTATTTATATCGCCTCTTGGCACTCTCAACACTTGCACAATTGTAAATACCGATTACCATCTCTTGGTAAATTTTTCACACGTGCCTCTTGACTTTCTTGTGTACCTTTCGACTCTCGACTAGAAATCAAAATTGAAGAAACAATATATCAAACATCAAAAGTCTACCGAGTAAATAAATTCTCTTAGAGAAATGAAATTCTACCGAGCACCAAATATTTAATAAATGAGAACTTTAGTAATCGAAAACTTAAAAATTGAGAGTCTAAGAAAGTTCCTATATAGCTCCAAAAACAAAATCTACTTTTATATTTAAATTAATTATTATTATAGAAATCTTAAATGATTTTTTAGAGTCGGTTGGAGTTTGATATTATAATATGATAATTTTTTTATTATAAAAACTATTTTATGTGTCATACATGTTAGTTGAGGAAAGTAGTGTACCATGATTTTGATGATTATAGTGTATGGAAGTTATAAAAAAGCATACTTTCATTTAATTTGAAAATTTAAACATAAAATTAGAAGTTAAATATATTTATTACAAACGGAGTTAACTAATGTAAAATTTAATATATATATATATATATATATATATATATATATATATATATAATATTTGTATATTAAAATTTTTTTACAAGTAACCCCATAATAAAAAAATATGATAATCTAGAGAATTTTCATCTTATTTGAACATATAAATTTTAGGAATATATAATTTTTTAAAAAGTGATAATTACATAATTTTATCCAATGAGTTCACAATGCCAAATACCATAAAAAAGTAATACGTATTGAAAAAAGTTAAATATCAAACAAGATTTATACGATGTCTTTATTAATTAAAAAAAATATTCAATTTTACTTTCAACAATTAATGAAATGTCTTAAATTTTTATTAAGACTTATTTGGGAAAAAAGGTGGAAAAAATAATTATAATTAAATGTGAGACGCCGGGAGTGAGAGTTTTCAGTTTTATTAAGGAGAGAAGAACATACAAACAATTGATGGCCCATTTAGATAATTTTATTTAAAAAAGTTGGAGTTTTAGAAATGATTCTAATTTATTCACTACTTGGCTTAGTCCATAGTTTGAATTCAAAACTAGATTTTTTATTAAGAAAAATAAAAAATAAAAAATAAGAAACAAAAATTAATGTTATGCAACTATTGACTCAAAGCAAACAATAGTGATCATAACTATACTCGAGTAAATGAGAAATAAAGTGCCGAGAAGAAATAAGACAGTGTATCAAGAGAAATAATAATATACCGAGAAAAGAGGTAGAAACCACTAAGAGAAAAGAGTGATGCATTGAGAGACCCAAAAGTAAATGCAAAGAAATAGTCCACCAAACATTAAAACTCAATGAATAAATAAATTGGATGACTTAAAATTAGGAGTCTATCGATCGAGATCCCAAAAGCCTTGGTTGACTTGGCCGGAGCTTTCTCCTCCTCCTCCTCTTTTGGTTTTTTTTAGGAAGTAGAGTTGTTGGTGTACATTAAATGAGTCGGCATTATGCCTGAAAGAAATATGGTATCTCTTGATTTTTTTTTCTCTTCCAAAATGACACATTTATTTTTGTGATTTAAAAATTTTAATGTATACCAAAGAGAGAGGTAGAAATAAAAAATTTAAAAATTTTACATCATTATTTTTCTTACATTAATATTATTTATGTGCTTATTTAATAAAAAAATTTCCCTTTGTTTTTACAAGCTATAATTTTACAATTTTTTTATTATTTTATTTTTCAATTTATCTTTTACTAAATAAATTAATAAAAGTACGTTTAAATAATTTCTATCAAAATGTAAATTGAGATATTTGATAAATATAACAAATATTTTAAAAAATACCATTCAATATAGTATGTTTTAACGACATCATATTACAAATCAAACTTTTATAATTATTTATTGTAAGTAATCGTAATTTTTTAACAAATTTTAAATTTTATAAATTCAAAATTGAGTTAACGTTTTAAAAAATTTTTTAGAAATGGGTACATCACTCGATATTTCAATTTAAACACATGGTATTATAACTCAAATAGTAATTTTTTAGAAAGATTTTAATATTTCTGTTCCATCTGACCTTTCAATTTCATAAATTCAAAATTCAACTAATTGTTTCAATAATTTTTTTGTAATG
The DNA here is from genome assembly GCA_033439265.1 of Dillenia suffruticosa. Taxonomy (NCBI): domain Eukaryota; kingdom Viridiplantae; phylum Streptophyta; class Magnoliopsida; order Dilleniales; family Dilleniaceae; genus Dillenia; species Dillenia suffruticosa. The sequence goes on from JAVTVX010000035.1 coordinate 324,738, forward strand.
GGGTACATCACCCAATATTTTATAATCAAATTCAAACTCTACATCGCGCATACGCGTCGTATACTTATTCTAGTATATATATATATAATGAATTTTATAGATTTATCGATTTGATTTCTCTACAACAATAATAAATTAAGATTTAATCTCAAAATTTAAGATCGAATGTTTGAAAGATCAGTATAGAGAAGAGGAGAAAAAAATGATAATAATACAATAACATAAAATAAAGAAAATAAAATTAAAAAATAAAAATAATAAAAAAGTAAAAATAAATTATTTATAAAAGTTCAATAATAATATAAAATATTTGTAATTCTAATCCTTAAAGCGCAGCTCCTTACATTTTTTGACCAGGTTGAAAATTGCAGCGGCTACGGATGTCGGTGCAAGAGAATGCGGAATAGAGTCTATTTCCACTGAGAGGGTTGAAAATGTATTTTTGTTAAACACATTTATTATGATCTCTATTTGTAATTATGCTACTAATTTAGTCGGGGGGCTCCACTTACCCAAAAACCTACTCCGATCCATGACCCCAAAAATTGGAATCGAGGAGGGGGTCACCCGAAACCGAGAGGAAAAAAAAAAAAAAAAAAAAAAAAAGAAACCTAATTACTTGGGCTGGGCATCACTCCTTTGCCCCTGCCCGGCTTAATACTTGGGCATCACTCATTTGCACGGGTATATATATAGATCTCCGGTTCCTGATCGGGTCTCTCTCTCTCTCTCCCCCCCCCCTTCCGTTCATCCTCAAGCTCCACACATCCATCGAACCCTACTCTTGTCTCTCTCTCTCTCACGTTCGCAAGCAGACGCTACAGTCTCTTCCTAGGGAGCAGGCCAAGATCAATCGGCGGTTAGGTACCTTTGTTCTTTCTCTTCGTTCATCATAATCCACGCATTGTTTTCTAGGCTTTGTTGTTAGGGTTTCTGAATTATTGAATCTTGGGGGAAATACGCCTCGGGTTTATCTGATTCATCTCGTTCTTCGATACATTTCCATGAGTTGAAAATTTTGACACTCCCCTATCTCTCTATTTGTTCTTTGCAATAGTTGTTTATACTGTTTTCGGTACTTAATACTTGGGCATCACTCATTTGCTCGGTATATATATATATATAGATCTCCGGTTCTTGATCAAGTCTCTTCCTAGCGACCGTGCAAAGATCAATCGGCGGCTAGTTACCTTTGTTCTTCCGCTTGGTTCATCATAATCCACGGATTGTTTTATAGGGTTTGTTGTTACGGTTTCTGAATTATTGAATCTTGGCGGAAATACGCCTCAGGTTTATCTGATTCATCTCGTTCTTCGATACATTTCCATGAGTTGTAAATTTTGACACTCCCCTATCTCTCTCCTTGTTCTTTGCAATAGTTGTTGATACTGTTTTCGTGTTCACAGATTTGTTTGAGGATTTTATCAAATTGTTTCTATTTATCTTGCTTGAAATCAGGGTTTTCTCCCTCTGGCACTTTAGTTGGACCAAATTGTTGGACATTAATTTCGTGTTGCAGAGTATCTCTTGCCCATGCTAGAACGATCTATGACATTTTTGGGAGGGAGTTAAATTATTAGGACGAAACTTGTCCTCTTATACATACATACATTTAATGTAATATGATTTACAATTCGCTTCTGTCATGCAGATTCTGAAATAATCATGGCAGAGGAAGAAACTCAGATGGAGGTGAAGGAGGAGATCCCTGACGTAAGGCTTTTTCCCTCCCTTCCCACCATGTCATTGTCTTGCTTGAAAATCCTTTTTAGTTCACTTTTCCCCCCCTATTTTCAACCTTATAATATATAAATTCTGTAGTTTGTATAGAGCCATTGTTTATAGTAGTTTCGTGGAACTAAATGCTGAAATACCTAAGAACACAGGATCCTCTTTTGTTTTTTGTGAATATACGATCTTGATATGCCTTGTGTTTGTTGGTGCTTACCAATTCAATTTTTGGTGCATTGGCTTCTTGTAAGCTTTGATAATGGAAAAGATGCTATAGGAGTTTACTTTGGCCCCATCTGCTCCTCATAGTTATTAAATTTTTAATTATGCTTCTAATATTCTTAAAGCCTTTGAAAATTTTTGTGGAATCTTGACCCAATCCTACAGTTCTATTTTTGAAACCATTGAATTAGAATCCACATTTTTAACTACACCCTTTTAAATGCTTATGTGTGCCAATATTGTATGGTTAGAATTATGTTCACAAGTGGCATATATTGTCAGGACACTCTTTGCCTCGTTGTTTCTTGTTGCCATTTGCAGAAAACAATTTTGGGAATTGTGCTAAACTGTTTGGCTTTTATTTTAAATTGTTTATTTATGAGCTTTTTCCTGCAGCTCGCTCCATTTGACCCAACCAAGAAGAAGAAGAAGAAGAAGCCTGTGGTCCAGGACCCTGCTGATGATTCCGTGGATAAGCTAACTGAGAAAACAGAAAATTTATCAGGTAGACTTTTAACTTGTTCAACAGAAAGTGAAACTTCTATACATTTTTCTTCCACTTACATTAAGCAGCATGTGTGAATAAATGTTTTCTGCACCATTTTACTGTTTGGCCAAGTATTTGCTCGCAATATATTGCGGTGATACATTTTATTTTTGTGTAGTTTCTGAGGGTGTGGAAAATGCTTTCACTGGTTTGAAAAAGAAGAAGAAGAAGCCAGTAAGTTGAGAACTTTTGAGCTAGTGTGAATGGAAGCTGCATCTCATTTATTCATTATTTCACATTTTGTATTTACAGGTGGAAGTAGACCCATTGAATGAAGAAAACGTTGATGCTGGTGAGGATGTTGATGGTAGGTTTGTTTTGTACGTAATACTACTGGAGCTTCTCTTATAGCATTCTCATGATAACTAGTGATGTATTTGAGGATTTTTTAGGCATGTGGTAATGCTGAATATTTTTCCTCTTATAGACCACATTGGTGAAGGTGAAGAAGGGGAAGGAATTGTTTTATCACAGAATCCATGGGATGGCACTGACCGGGATTATGAGTATGATGAGGTAATTTTTTGGACTAAGCATTTTGTGTCTTGCTCAAGTTTTAGCTATCTAGTACTCTTATACCTCTGAACTTATCTACATGTGTTTAATATTGAATGTTTTTTGTACTTCTTGATACTAGAGCCCTTTAATATTCAAGTCCCTAATGCTATGTATGTGTTGCACTGACACTTCTACGAATGAGTTTGTGTCCAATGGACACATCTTTGGTTGCAACATCGTACTGACACTAACATACTGACACTAACATAAAATTTTGTTGTATTATGTCATGTAACAATGCTATGTCATCAATATTGTGGAGTGGTCTATTGTTTGCTAAAATTCTTGGTTAACATCCTTATATTCTCTTTGGCATTATCCCAAGGACAAACCTTGAGGATTTTTTTTTTGGGGGGGGGCAATTTTTGTCAAATTTTGTCATTTGTATGTGCTATTTACTTTGCTCCTTACGGTAAAGCTTTAAAAGTGCATATTCATAAACTTTCTGATCTGCTTGATGGAACTCTTACATTGAGGATCTCACATATAACCATGTTTAATCTTGTGTATGCAGCTTCTAAGTAGGGTCTTCAACATCCTTCGCGAGAATAATCCAGAGCTTGCTGGAGATAGACGCAGGACAGTGATGAGACCACCACAAGTTCTTCGAGAAGGCACAAAGAAGACGGTGTTTGTGAATTTTATGGATCTCTGTAAGACGTAAGTTACATGCCTCGATCTCTTTTATTATTGTAAAATCAGAAGCACATGTATTTTATGCATAGCACAACTATCAGAAGCATTAGGTTAACTACCCGTTGGTTGTGTTGTCTTCCAGGGCAGTGTTTTAAATTTTGTTTCATGCATAGATGGGTGACTTTTCTGTTTAGAAAAATTATCAATGTGATGGTGGAAAATGATTTGACAGTGCAGTTTTTGTTTTTGTTTCTAGTCATTGGATATTGCTTTCCAATAAAGGACAATGTTACTAAGCTTCTTTTGTTCTCAGAATGCATCGGCAACCTGATCATGTTATGGCTTTCTTGCTGGCTGAGATGGGAACTAGTGGATCTCTTGATGGGCAACAGCGTTTGGTTGTAAAGGGCCGATTTGCTCCTAAAAACTTTGAAGGGATCTTGCGAAGATACGTCAGTAAGTACCTTCTTCTGGTATTGTTATTAACACGGCTACAAAAATTGAGCTGACCAACTTGGAAAACTTATTCTCAGATTGGTACTATTGGTAAGATATGAAAGAAAATATATGTATTGCTTTCTTAAGTTATGGGATTAAACGGAATTGATGAGCTCAAGAACAGATATGTATCTAGCTTTCTTATCAATAAAAACTGAGAGAAGACTAGACAAGAGGGGGGCATGAGTCTGGGGGTGTTGGGCTCCTGAGTCTCTTTTCCAAGCCCGGATACAGAACTGGCCTCACTAGGCCTACTATGAATGTAGGAGGTTTTTGTGGTCTGGCCTGACCACCAAGTGAAATCCGAAGCCCAGTGTCCTAATATTATCAGACCACCTTGATGAGGGAGCCTGAGCCTGTTGAGTGGGCTGGCTTGTCCCATAGGTTGGATGGCTGAGTTCAGAGAACCTAAAATAAAGAAGTTTAAACCATATATCTGAAGAAGAAGACAGGTTTTTTGGGCCCTAAAATTTTCAAATCTCTCTAAAATAACCAAAGAATTGAAAAAGATCTGACAAAATGACCTCTCTCTTGCTATCTGCACTTTACACTTCTCTTCATGCTTGTTGATCTAGATACTGATCTCGTGTAAGCACCAAATGGATAGAAAGCACCAGCAGAGGAGGGAAAAAAACCCTCAGTCTTATTGCCTGCAAACATTGTAACCTTAGATCTACTGGTTCTAAATCATCTTCCCAAAAAGAACATAGGGTGATTTTTCCAAGGTTAGAATCATACCCGAGGCTGCTTCCCAAGCAAAGAATATGCCACATTACGATGGAGCTGAGATATTCTACTTCTCCTGGGAAATACCAGGCAGAACAGAGATTCCATAATTCACCATATTGATCACCTTTTGACATGAAATACCCCCAAAGTATTTCCTTTTCACACCATGAAATCCTCAGAAGTCTGTGCTTTGGCTGCCATGTTATAATCATAGCATTGAGAATTGAGATCTTCTTTATTGTTTTAGATTGCCCTGTTTTAGAGATTATTTCTATTGACTCGTGTAAAAATTGGACGTTGTGAATTTTGTAGAACTCCGTATATTCATGTTCTGGTTTTCAGGTTCCAAGATTAAAAAAAAAAAAAAAAAAAAAAATCCATGAACAGGACCAAGATTGTAAGATTTAACCAAATTTCTAACATAAAATTACATTAGCATGGATTTCAGATGGTTTGAGGTGAGATTTCTTGAAGTGTTTGGTAAAGAATTTGCTGTATTCTGTTCATGACTACTTGGGTCCATTGAGATTGAACATGCTGTAGCATCTTATTCGTAAAGGAAGGATTTCATAGTATTACAAATCATGTTGAAACTGAGACTTTAAACTTGAGATTGATGAATGGTGATATATCCCTTATACTGTTTATCATTTTGTTTTTTGCAGATGAATATGTCATATGCAATGGCTGCAAAAGTCCAGATACCATTCTGACAAAGGAGAATCGTCTCTTCTTTCTCAGATGCGAGCAGGTATGAATTAGGCTATTATGGACAAATAGAGGTGATCACATTCTTTTTCAAAAGTAACTCGGTCTTTCTTCACCTTTCACGGATATTAATTTTGATGATATGGTCGTACACAATTTTGGGAACATTTTGTTGAAAGATTGAACATGATGGGTAAGAAAGTAAGGGAGAGTTGTTTTCTCTACTTGGTTTTCAAAATTGGAGATTGAAAAAAAAAGGGTGGAAAATGAAAGGAAGAATGTGGATAATAATATTTGCCTAACTTCCTCTCTTTTATGGACTGATATTGTTTGAGATTAATTTTTCCCCATTTTCTGCCCCCCCTAAAGGATTGTTTAATGCTTTGGATTTAGAATATCCCCAGTCTGCTAATCTATATGTTATCAACAATGATTGCCCTTGGTATATTATTTGACACCAAATTCTCTGGTATAGGTGGCTGTTGCTTAATAGTGGCTGTTGCTTAATAATGTAGTGGAGATGAGAATTATCTTCACTGAATTAACTTCCATTTGAATGTTTGCAATACTTTTGCAGTGTGGTTCTGGGAGATCTGTGGCCCCCATCAAGGCAGGTTTTGTTGCTCGTGTAGGTCGTCGCAAGGCTGGCACTTGATCTTCGAACTGTCTTGTTTCTTTTTGGTCTGGAGTGTTTCAATATTGCCGGATTAGAAAAACAACTTTGATATGAAGTCTTGTATTTCCATATAGAATTAAATTTGCCGCGCTGTTTTTGGCCTTCTGAGATATCAACTGGTTTTCATCCGTGATTCTATTACCGACTCCCCCATGGGAAACAAATTGCAGGGTTCCAAAGTGATTTTTTATGAATTAGAGTTTGATGCATAGACTTAATGGTCAAAGCTCTTTCTATACGGCCGAGATTGCATGTGTGGCTTTTTTGGGGACCATTTGTTGTATTCTAGGATACTTTCATCCTTTGTTGCTTGTCATATTTTGTGGAAGTCATAGGTTGGCCTTCTTATTGGCCCTTAGTTTTCATGGCTCGCTAAAATGTTGGAAGAAATTTCTAGTTAAGGCTACACCAATGATGTCGAACCGCTTATAGTGTAGTGGAAGTGCAGATGAGCTTTAATTCGTACATGACTAGGATGTGAAGACGCTTTTTTAATACCTCCAACCATTTGGCCCGGTGATATTAGAGATTCTTGGATTAAAAAAAAGAGGCGATTTCAAGGGGTCTGTATCAGCTTAGGCGATGCAAGAGCATTTGTAGGATTTCATGTCCAAGAAAGATTTATCGTGCTTCAAATTTGGCATCTGGGTATCTTGGTGGGGACGAGTTTGTCTAATGGAAATAGTTATAACTCTAATCGGATATTTCACAACCCTAGTGATTCATGGTCCCTCGGCTACCTTCGGAGAAAAATAATGTCAATGCAGGAGCATGAATTTGTTGTCAAATGCGTGGGGGAAAGTTGCAAATTGTGCCTGGATTATTATTATTATTTTTTTTTAACGTGGCAACGGCAGGAGGCAAACATTGCGTTTGACGAAAAAAGGGAAGATGTTCTGGTCAGTCACCACCTTCCATAATTCACCGACTCCTTTTGAGACCTTACCAGTGGCCGTTGCTATCTTCAAGACCCCCCCCCCCCCAACACAAAAAAAAAGTTCTTCCATTTCTGTTTATGCAGGCAGGCAATCGATCTATTTAATCCTTTACTTGTTCTTGTAGTATTTATATAATAGAAGTTCTGCGATTAAAGTGCGGGAATTTATTTTGTTCTCCACATCCATTGGTCTTTCTATATTTTATAGTATATCTGTGTTGTGGGTTAGGGGGAGGGGGGAATTGAGGTGCGGTAGTCACGTTTTTGCTCTACTTAAGTTAGCCGATGCTTTTGGATTGCTCTTCTAAATACGTTCCGCACGTGTCCAGCTTTTTGTAAAGCTAGTCCCGTGATATGGAGGCACGCATATGTATTCTTGCACGGACAAATTTGCTAGTAGGGTAAAGGAAGGCACCTCAAATTTCCACGCAAGCCATTTTGCTGGTTCAATGAACTCTGAAGTTGTTTTATCAGCTATAAAACTTCCAAGGAAATCAGCAACATGTTTCGGGAGCAGCTCTTGACAGCCTGAAGTTGAACCACTCCTCAAAATCACCAGATCCCTTGGCTCCTTGTTCCCCAACCTTCACCTAATGAAGTTTCAAAAGCGTATCGCAATAGAGGAGATCGAGGAATGGCAACGACAATAATCATCCTCAAGATCAGTAACTAACGTGACCAACAGACAGACGCATAATAAGAAAAAGATAAAACTAAATCAAACAAGAGTTATCCAGCACAAAATGCAAGGTCAATACAATGAAAGAATGTGAAAACAGCAATTGCATATCCGAGTCCAACCTCAATTTCAACCATGAGAATCTGAATTGAGACATCCTATGGACGACCCCACCTTTTCGTTTTGTATGGCAGATTCACATTCAGTTCAATTGCAAGCTTTCGATTAAGTCATAGATTTTCCTTTTTCAGGATAATCTTGTTGTCATCCCATACGCTTTACCCTTCCTCTACCCCCATCTCTTCTTCTACATTAACACTCCCGAGAGCAATCAAACCATAATAAACAACACCAACCGACCCTTCACCGATCTATCCACTATCAGCAAGCCTCTCATCTTATAATTTCTTCTCCCTATCAAACTATCAAAATCCCCTTGCAAAGGGGCCAGTACATGAGCATCTGTTGCGCCAATTGGAACACCTTGCCTTGCGGTTAAGTAAATACATGTCGACCCAAAAAAATTCAATGACAACCACTTCTCTGTCTCCTGAAACTCGTAAAAAAATTTCTGAAATTGGAAATACCCAGATTCTAAAATGAGAAGTAAAGATGAAGATTGGTCTAGATTTGAGATCATTCTCAACTATGTCCTCAGATGAAGATTGGTCCAGATTTGAGATCATTCTCAACTATGTCCTCAGAAATGTTGAAGAACGAATTGCAAGCACAAATGGAATAAAGGTCCCACTCCCGCAATTGGGAGTCATGATCATAGGCTCTTATAGGACAAAAAGGCCAGTGAAATTTGCGACGTTACTCCTACTCTTTGTTTTTAGGAATTTTATCTTGGCTTCCAAGGTTGAGTGATGATTCCCATTTCACACTCTTCTTGTGTCTCACTGTTTTGTCATCAACACGGCTAGAATAGAATCCCGTCCTCATACGCTCACACCCAACACCCACGCAAACATGTATATATACTAGAGTATGAGAAAATTTAAGAATGTGGCTCTCACTGACTTAACAACATGGATTCATTTCATACAACATTCAAATCTATTTTATCTGCTGTTTTCATTTTTCTTATTCTTAGGGTCGGTGCAAATGGGCCTCTAGAAAGTATGGTGATCAAAGGAGAGAATCAGTTGGCATGTACTAGCACAAATCATGGGTATTCTACTTATAGAGGGTATGATTATTATTGCTATTATTATTGATTTACGTATTTAGCATCCAATTTAAGTATCAACTTTTTATTGATTGGTTCATTTCTTTTCAGGACTTATGACTCGAGTGACATGGAAGAAGATGAAGCATGGTCTATGGTGCAGAGGAAAGGGAGCCAATTTGTGGTTGATGATCAGCCATTTTATGTCAATGGGTTCAACACTTACTGGTTGATGGTATTTGCTGTGGACCAATCAACCAGAGGAAAGGTTACTGAAGTTTTCCAACAAGCAAACTCTGTTGGTCTAACTGTCTGTAGGACTTGGGCTTTCAATGATGGACAATGGCGTGCTCTTCAAAAGTCCCCATCTGTTTATGATGAAGATGTTTTTCAGGTAAAAGAATCATTCTTAGGATCCCTAAGGTTCAACAATGTGCTTATTTTATTATCAATCATTCTTTCATTGGTTTCATTTCTTGGGTTTTTGCCTTTACAGGCTCTGGACTTTGTGGTGAGTGAAGCAAAAAAGTACAAAATCAGGCTTATTCTGTCATTGGTGAACAATTGGGAAGCATATGGTGGCAAAGCACAATATGTTAAATGGGGACAAGCTGCTGGCCTTAATGTGTCTTCCGATGACGACTTTTTCTCTCATCCCACCCTTAGAAGCTACTACAAGGCCCATATTAAGGTAAGGTGGCATCCCATGTAGCAAACCTCAGAAGTCACTATACTGTGGCTATTAGGTTTTCATTTTTGTAGTGCCGTTATGTTTGTAAAATTTGAACTTTTGTTTTTTTTTTCCTTTGTATGTTTCACTATGTAGACAGTGCTTAATAGAGTCAACACCATCACAAATATAACATATAAGGAAGATCCCACCATTTTTGCTTGGGAATTGATGAATGAGCCACGATGCACCTCAGATCCATCCGGAGATAAACTGCAGGTCAGCTTCTAATTTCAACCGCAAAATGTTTCGAGATATTGTGTGGCATCTCAAGCATCTAACTTCTGTATCATTCTTCTAACCATGTTTATGACATAAAAGTAATTGAATGTCATTATTTTCTAGTCATGGATTCAAGAAATGGCTGTCTATGTCAAAAGCATGGATCCAAAGCACTTAGTTGAAATTGGACTAGAAGGATTTTATGGTCCCTCAACACCTAACAGATATCAATTCAACCCAAATACATATGCTCAGCAAGTGGGTACCGATTTCATCAGGAATCATCAGATTATCGGTGTTGATTTTGCCTCTGTTCACATTTATGCAGATTCTTGGTATGTTTTACAGCATTGAGGCTTTTCTTTTTTTTTTTGGGGGGGGGGACCTAGTTTTAATCATTTTTATGGACACTACCGTGTTCCAAGTATTGTGAAACCATTAAAACTGCATCATTTGTCACCAAGGCAACAAATATGCAACAACAACAATATGGCAGTTTATTGTTGCAGCCTCTTTTTTCCTTTTAGTTTCTTCTTTTCACCATTTCTTCCAGATGCCCAAATGGGTGCATCGGTAACTGATTAGACAATGAAACTTTTTGATGAAGGGTTTCACAAACAATAACCGATGCTCATATCCAATTCATCAAATCCTGGATGCAAGCTCACATTGATGATGCAGAGAAAGTACTTGGTATGCCAGTTTTATTTGGCGAGTTTGGTGTGTCCACCAAGGACCCTGGTTACAATTCATCTTTTCGGGACACACTCATTGGCACAGTCTACAAGATCCTATTGGACTCCACCAAGAAAGGAGGGAGTGGAGCTGGAGGCCTTTTATGGCAGCTCTTTCCTGATGGCACAGACTATATGGATGATGGTTATGCAGTTGTTCTCTCAAAGTCTCCTTCAACATCAAACCTCATCTCTCTTCACTCCACAAGGCTCATGCTCTTCAATTCTATGTGTACATGGAATTGTAAGTGGGGTTGCAAGAAGAAACATGCCTTGGAGGCATTTCTCTTCCATGATGATCTCTAGATTTGCATATGCAAAGAAATCTTATGCGAGAAAAAAGATAGCAGGCAATAGAGGTGTGTGTTAAAAAATACACAATGTACTCTTGTACAAACATGCTTGTTGATGCTCAGATCCAGAACTACATGTATGCGTATACAAATATTCTCTCTATATGATATGGTGCTATTAAAGTTCATCTTTTTGTTCATTTCATAGTAGCTCAACTAAGGTTTTGATATGTTCCAGCTTAAAAGAATTGGCACCTTTGCTTATATGATTAGATAAGCCTCAATTGAGTGAGAAGAAATCTTCATTCAGGACAGAAATATTTGCAGACAATTGGAAATCCGTTATTGCCAAATAAGCAGCAGCACCACTTTCATCTTTTGAAGGATCACAAGGAAAACTTCCTTCTTAGACTCTGGTAATCAGGAAACAACAAGAGAAGTGGTGTGAGGCATTTCAAGCTTTCTTAAAAGCATACCTCTCTGCTGTGGCTATTTATTTACCTAATTAGCTTGCTGCAGATGCTGCGACCTCTCACCATGACAAGCTAGCCCATCCTGGTGACTAATAAGCTCCTTTGAACTTCTGTCCAAACATCAAAAGACTGTGACATTTTGTTTTATTTAATAATACTATACTTGCAAATGTATGGAAAAATGCTCTCAGATTCCTTTGATGACCTTGGTTATGCATTTGTAGCTCCAGAAACAATCCTGCCATCCATCACAAGTTTCCGGACCAAAAGGAAGTTAAAGAAATTAGGAGTAGAAAAGGCTTTACTCACATATGAAGGAACTGCCTACTTGGTCAGGTTTAGTTTTGAAACAACAGTGGCTGCCAGATCACCGCCTAAGAGGAAATAGGGATGCCTTAGGGCAGCAGCAGCTGATAAACGTCCTCTCCTGAGGAATCCCCTCTCTGAAATGAGCTTTGTAGCCAGATCCCAACCCCAGCCAGAGCCAAGATCAAGAATGCTTAGGTCAGGCCTTGACCTAGTGCTTTCCCTCCATCTATTCAAGTCATATCCAAATAACTTTATTTCTGAATTGAAGCTCTTCAGGCCTGAAGCAGATCTCAAGCTTGGAATTGCCATTTGCATTAGTACAATCCCCACAGAATACATATCAAACAGATCAGGACTGTTAAGCTACGAAAGAAGAGGAAAATTAATGGTAAGCTTCAAGCTGGATATCTAAATGGGCTAGAAATTAAATCTGACAAACATGTAACAAGAAATCTCTCTTTCCTTCTCATGGAAATATTGTGTACGCCACAGACACAATAAAAAATTGCTGTTTTCTCTCGTTCACCCAACATTAATCTTGATATCCACTAGTGAAAATGGTGAAAGGATTATACCTGCCACAGAATAGGAGAAAGCAATGCAGCAACCGGCTCTGGTGGAGGATTTGGTGTTTCCTCAGGAAGGACATAAAGTTCAGGGGGGCAGTAATCGGGATCAAGGAGGGCAAGTTCTGGTACGTAGTTCTTGCCTATTCGAAGGTCTGTGGCTGCTCCAAAATCTATAAGCTTAATCTTTCCCTTTTTGGTCACAACCAAGTTAGCTGGCTTCACATCCCTGTGAACTATACCAATATCATGTATTTTCTTGAGTGAAGTAATAATCTGGCGCATTATTTGCTTGATGATTAGTGCATTTCGTTCAATAGAGTCCACTCCTTGTAAGACTCGCCCGAACATGACTGATTCTAAATTCACGGGGAAGCTCCGACTTTGCATGTAAGCAGCAAGGTCTCGATCTCCCTGCCAGATCAAATGGAGTTATGCTTAATTAGTCTGTCAGGAAAAATGTGCATCTTTGAGCTGTATATCATCAATATATGTACCGAACCAAACAACCACTTGATGCCACAGGATTGCATGTACACTCTAGCACTACAAATTTGTTACAGAGTGTAAAGGTAGGCACCTCAAATTTCCACACAAGCCATTTCCCTCCCTTAGTGAACTCTGAAGTTGTTTTATCAGCTACAAAACTTCCAAGGAACTCAGCACATGTTTCAGGAGCAGCTCTCGACAACCTGAAGTTGAACCACTCCTCAAAATCACCACATTCCTTAGCTCCTTGTACCCCAACCTTCACCTAATTAAGTTTCAAAAGCATGTCACAGAACAAGAGGTAGAAGAATGGCAATAACAATCATCATCCTTCAGATCAGTAGCTAGGCAGAAACATAAAAAGAAAAAGAAAAAACTAAATCAAACAAAAATTATCAAGTAAAAAAGGCAAGGTCAATAGACCAAAAGAATGTGAAAACAGTAATTCCAATCCTCACTCAAATGTTAACCATGAGAATCTGAATTGAGGCACACTATGGACAAGCCAACCAGTTTTCTCTGTATGGCAGATTCACATTCAGTTCAATAGCAAGTTTTCCTATTTAAGGTCCTAGATTTACCTTTTTCAAAATAACCTTGTCCTTGAATCTGTCATCGATGGTCATCCTCAATGCTTTACCCCTTCCTCTCCTTTGCTCTATCTCTTTCTCTACATTCACACTCTTGGGAACTATCAAACCAGAATAAACAACACCAAACGACCCTTCACCCAATCTATCCACAATCAGAAAGTCTCTCATCTTATAATTTTTTCTCCCTATCAAACTATCTAAACCCACCTGCAAAGGGGCCAGCAGATAAGCATCAATAGCACCAATTAGGACACCTGGCCTTGCAGTTAGGTAAATCCATGTCAACCCACCAAAAATCAGTAACGCCCACTTCTCAGACTCTGGCAATTCCTCAAAAATTTTCTGGGTTTGGAAATACCCAGACGTTAAAATAGGGCGTACAGACGAAGATTGATCCAGATTGAGAGCATTCTCAAATATGTTTTCTGAAATGTTGAAGAACGCATTGCGTGCACTTGTTGATTTCCTTTTGGAAAGCCTGAATAGAGAGTTGAGGCGTGTTTGGAAGATGGGTTTTGAAGGAGAGAGGGAAATGGTCTTAGTATTCTGCTGAAGAGGAAGCGAAGTAGAAGCTGGGGAGATAAGAGAAGCCATGGTGGTGGTGTCTCAACTCAGAGAGGAGGTTAGGGAAGTAAGTGTTATTGTTCTTGCAAAATTAAATCGTCAGCTCAGCAGAGGCTGCACATTCTCCACGTGTCTGTCCAAGGTTTATCCATTAGAGATGGGCTTCTGTGGAGTGTGTGAAAACAGCGACTCCATATGCACAATCTGGCTCTTGTTGGATGAGGGCTTCTGGCCATTACGCTTTTCACAGATTAAGTGGCAGACTGAGACTAGACATTTTAACAACACAAACTCGTATACTTTGACATACTTAACCAAATTGTACAAGGCATGTTAGAAGCTCAAGTCAGAACCTCTTCTTCATCACCCCCCGCCCTTCAAAAAAAAAAGGACAACGAAAGTAACTCCGGCAAAACAAATAACAGCAAATGCAAAGGCAAATGCAAATTGAAGGGAAAACAGTTCAAGCATTAACAGAAGTACTAGCAGTTCTATTGGTACTGCAGAACAACGGTTCACATGTTGGTAAATAGGAAAATGTTTGATAACGACCTGTCAAAAGACATCAGAACATAGCAAATTACTCGTTGAACAGTTCACCTTTAGTATCAATATATTACCCAGCAAGGAGTGCTAATCCTAAATAAACCATCTCCACCAAACTCTACTTGGAGTAGGGGACGTAAATAAGGACCCATTCTGTAGAAAACAGACACCTAGCCTAACGGACTAGTTCTCTGAAGAAAAGAGGCGGCAGGCTTGACATAAGTAAAGCCACTGAAGATGTCTACACCTCCTGTAACTTTTGGGCTTGAAATAGGTGAATCCAACAATGGCATGTCAGTCCAGCGTTTCTCAAAGTTGGCAATGCAGTGCTTCCCAGCAACTTCTGGACGAAATCCCGGCTGGATTTCCCTTGCCTCCAATTTCCTCCAATTTATTGCCTTAAACCATTTGTTGTGCTTTATCTCTTCACTGCCCTTTGGTCCACTGCCTAATCGCTTGCTTGGCTCCTTTTGCAGCAGCTGAACAAACAGAAAAAATAAATTTTTAGGATGAAGAAAATATAAAAACATTTTTCCAAAAAAAAAAAAATAAAATCAGTGGGAAAGAGTTGCATATTTTGCAATTTCATAAGTAAATCTGTCAAATGTGATAGAGGGCTAATAGAGCTAAAAGGCCGCTTTGTTTCAAGATTTATAAATCTAAAACTGCTAACTGTTGCGAGCATGCAGTAATATAAAAATAAAATACATCAGACAAGCAGTTGAGTTACCCCTTTCAACAAAGAATGAGCTTCACTGGACAAAAATGATGGCAACTTGATTTTATCCTTTATGATTTTTAGCTGAATTTTGTCACGATTTCCACCAATAAAAGGGGGCTGCATGGGAACAAATGCACAGTTAATGGAAGTGTCAAACAGCTGAGCTTAAAACATGGTACAAGGTGTAGGCAGCAGGAGGTGGAGAAAGTCATATTAAAAACATTGCGTCAGACTCGTCCTTTTTTGTCACTAATCCATCATTCAAAGCAATCTTGTTGAAGCAAAAATAGCGATTCAAGGCCCAAAGCCAAAGCTTACTTACCTTTCCTGTAAGCATCTCAAATAATAGAATTCCCACACTCCACCAGTCTGCAGCCTTATCATGGCCCTTACCAAGAATAATTTCAGGAGACATGTACTCAACTGTTCCACACATTGAGTTTGATCTTGTGTTGTCCTCAAACTCCTTAGCGAGTCCAAAGTCAGTCAACATGGTCTAAAATAAAGACAAAAATATCATGCACAAGCCACACAAACAACAGGAGAGATTTGGAAGGTGGAGGAAAGAATATTAATATTACATGTCCATCTGCATCTAGAAGGATATTTTCAGGCTTTAAATCCCTATGCATAATGCCATTTGCATGAAGATGAGAAACAGCTGAAATAATTTCGGCAGCATATATACGTGCCAGATCCTCTCTGTAACAAATCATCAAATATAATTTAGCTCATGACTCAAGCACCACAGAAAGACAAAATTGAAAGCAACATGACCAAATAACCTGAAAAGACCATGGTGGTAAAGCTGAAAAAAGAGATGGCCTCCATTGATGAAATCCAGCACCAGGTACAATCTGTATTTAGTCTGCAACCAGAAGGACCTCATATTATTTGGAAATTCTAAGGGACTGTGTTAAAGGGACATATTTATGAAATTTTCTTGCCATGAGAACATCGAGCATAAGCTTCTATCAAGCAAGTTATGAGAAAATAAAACGTAACGTAAAATATCATTGCTTGAGGAAGGACTTACTTGGAAGGAGTATCTAAGTTGCACAATGAAGGGATGATCTATCTTTGTTAGGATATCCCTCTCAGCTTTCATGTATTCAGCATGATTCTTCTCCATGACCTTATCCTTCCGCATGACCTTCATTGCATAAATTTCTGAAGTACCCCTCTTCCTCACCTGATATACTTTCCCAAAGGCACCCTGACCCACAACCTTCATAACTTCAAAGTCTTCTAGAGATACACTTGGAACCTCCAACGATTTGTCAGCATGCTCAAAAGATGATTCAGTTACAAGATTGTCAGAAGAAGGTATAATTAATTCTTCTATTTTCTGTACTCCAATGTACTCTACAAGGTCCTCTGTATCCTCTGCCTCGTGAATGGTGAGCTTGCTCAGCATCAATGATTGAGTAACACAAGGTGATGGTCCAACATAAGAATGTGACCTGCTGTAAACAATCTCTGGATCATCATAGTTCGCATCTATTGAAGCCTCAACTGGTATTGGACCAAACACATCAGAAAAATCGAACTCAACAATGTCAACAACAACATGGTCCGAGGGAGCAACCTTTTGGGGATCCAAGGGAGAAAGCAACTGACTTTTGAAGGGTTTGCGTGTGCCATTTTTTGTCAAACAGCCTAATTGAGAAGATACCATGTTGCCAAAACCGCAAGAATCAGTAGTTCTATTGGCAAAACCCAAATACTTGTCACCACTAATTACGAATCTCTCCAAAGAATCCCAAAATGTGTACGGCTGAAGGGCTCCTGTCAACAGCCTTATCCAAGAGGAAGTCAGAGTACTCAACAGGGGTTCCAAGAAACTTTGGTAGCAAGCAAAACAAAATCCAGAAGAAGCTGTTTCCCGAGTTACAGGAAACAACGGATGCCTCAGTGAGTCTTGAATTCATGAAGATCAAGCTATTAGATCTGCAAGGCAAGTACTTTCAAATTAGGAAGTGCCATTGAACAAAGAAATCTACTGTAACTTGAGCAGCACATTGAAAAAAGATACCCAATTTCTAAATGGGAAATAAGGTAGGAGATAGAGATATAAAGAAGCCTACTCACACACACCCACTTAATTGTAAGTTAATGAAAAGGGAACCAGGAAAAAAAATGGATACTAGACATTCCATTTCAAGAAAGTATTTCTTGTATTTGCAGCCTTGTTTAGAACCTTATTTGTGGCCAAATAAATTTTGTTGCTAAGGAATGATATTACTTGCCTTAGTAGTTACAGAAACCAATTAGGTTGTTAACTTCGGACAATTCTCCAATTCTTAACTCTCAGTGGAAGACAAAACTATTTTAATCTCCATTAACAGACCAATTTCTATTTCAACTTGACAAACTAAAATGACCATCAACACGAGAAATCATAGTGGAACAATGACAAAACGAATGTTGCAGTTTATGCTGTTAGATTGAAGCAAGTCGCAGGCCCAAATATGAATATATGTATTAAAAAAAAAAAACAATTGTAATTTCATCAAGTAATTGCAGAAGCTTCTTTGTGAAAACCTAAATTGAAGTTATTGTTACAGACTACAAAGAAGGTAAAAATCTGGATGAAAAAGCAAATTAATACCCAGCTTATGAGATTGCAAACGAAGATTAAATATAAGTACAAGATACCCCATCCAATTAATGCGAAGGAACATCATAATCCAAAATCAACATTCTTGTCATGTACATGAAATCCCGCTAAATTCCATAAACAAAATACTATGTGTTCGACAATTCCAAACAAATCCCAGCACATAACTTTTTTTAGGCTTTGTCCAGGACATAAATTCTAACTAGATCCAAATCAAACCTGTGATTAGGTTAAGAAAAAACCATCAAGATCAAATACAAAAAATTCTGATTAATAATAATTAAAAAAATCTTTGTTCTATTTGTTTGGTGCACAATCAAACCCAATCCATATAAAAAGTCTACTCAATCTTTCATTCTTATTTTCCAAAACTTTCAAACCAAAAGAAAATCTCATACAAGAATAAGAACACCCCTTAAAAAAAAAAAAAAGGCTTCAAGCATTTTTTAAAATTAAAAGGAAAAAAAATCATACGTGTTCATAATATGCTAATCAAATCAATATCAACCCAAGAAGAAGATTAAGGATGTATACGAAACGTCACCTCGGATGGTCTTAGGTTCCAACCTCAAAACAAACCCAGCAGCGAAAAACAGGACAATGAAGAACACACACACAACACAGAATATGAAAAGAACGAAAGAAAAAGAGAAAAAACCTGGAGAGGCTGCCTGCGGAGAGGAAAAGCAAAACCAGAAGGAGTTGGGAGGGGGAACGTCTTTTCAAGAAATCGTGTGCGGACAGAACGCTTCGCCACACTTTTAATCAATTCTTCGAATATCCGAATTCTAAACGGAATTCCCAAATTTCGTGGGCCACGTTCCGTACACGTGGCCCAATTTAAGTGGTGGAGAGAATAATTTGAAATAAATTAATATTTAATTGTATTATTTTTCTGTGCAACTTTAGAATATGCTTTTGATTGGATGGTGTTCTTGCGTTTGGTTGGGCGCCTCCCAGTCCCAGTCCCAGTCGCAGTCCGAATGGTGGAGTTGGAATTCAATGCTATCACGCCACGCCACGCCACGCCACGCCACATTCAATGTCTTTTCTTCTCCTTCTCCTCTCAATTATTATCAATATCATATGGTTTTATCCCATTCAACTTATTTTATTTATTTTTATTTCCATCTTGGACTCCATTATTTTTCCCTTTTTAAAATTATTTTCACAAAAAAGGTAATTTAGAGTTTCCCCTTCCTTCCTATAATTTATACAAATTATTTAAATCTGATAACAAGTGATTTTTAGAAAAATTTATATTTGTCAAAAATATTATTTATTTTCAACTAACCCCTTTATGCTATTTTCATTCTTACCGTTATTTTTTAAATAAAATTTTAAATTTAAATACCATGTATAAAATAAATATCATGGCCAAAACTTCTTGATATCAAACCTGCCGTATCTAATCCTGAGACTCTTTCTAAATTAATAATAATTCGGTGCTTCGGCCTATTTTACTTTCCCCAACTTCAATTATTTCCCCCTGAGCATTCTATTCTCCCTCTCCAACTTTCTCGGTTGCAGTGCACAAGCACAAGATACCGCGCCGGGCAGAGAGTCTACTTAACCAAAAATTAGAGTCTCGATAGTATTAGAAAAATAGCGCACATAATAAATTACAAATTGATACTATATTTTTACCTTGAATAAATAAAACTTCACAATCACATACCATGTTTTTAACAAATTATGCTTTACACCCCTAAATTAATTTAGGATTTTATAATTTCCGTGTTGAACAGAGATCGGCAGTCAAGAGGCTATCTATTGTGGTGAAGGGGAAGAGAGGAAGAGGAAAGCTTTCCTCCATCTAAACTCTCACTCAACTCCCAAGATTTTGGGGTTTGAGCAGCGAAACTGGGGAAGATAGGTTAGCAGCACTCAAATTGGGGCCGAGGTTTTCTAGATCGAAGTTTTCATCTATGTTGCTCATGATCTTGCTTGGAGTTTGGTTTCTAACCTTTAGAAGAGTGAGGAAATGAAAAGAGATGCCCAAGTTGACCTATCTTAAATCTACCAAGAATTTGATAAATAACAATAGTATTATTCAAGAAATTGTATAAAGAACATAGTAATTCTTTTTTTATACATAAAATATATATATATATATATATATATATTTAAGCTCGAAATCTTTGGAGAAAAGAAGATGATGTGTGTTGAATAACATTCGTTCTTACACACAGGCCAGCAATGGTTGCATTTAATGACTTCTTTAAAGAAACATGTTTAAATTTTAATATGGTATACAAACAAAAGTTATGTTTAGTATACCACATTCGAGTCTCCCCATAGATAAAATGGTAAAAGGATTGTTGATTGTTTCTTTGGCTCTTTTCGATAGTATTAAATGATTGAAAAATTCGATTATTTGCTCATCCTCCTCCACACCGTTACTGTGTCCGTAAATTTTCTTCTTCTTCTCTATCCTACCATTCACCCAAAGTGTTTCGGCGTTAGTCCCAATTCGAGCATGTTAGGGTCCGAGGACTTTGATGTCTACGATGAATTAGGTTTTGAAGACAGCGAACAAGACCTATTTGAGCTCAAAACAGCTCTGACAAATGTTGTCGAATCAATGGAAGTTAGCCATGAAAATGACTCAAAATTGGCTGAAAATTTAGAGGCCGAAGCCCATGAAGGGGTTGGTTCCAAGGTGAAGGAGTCGGCCAAATCCAATGGAAGGCAAGTTTTTAGGAGAGGAAGACAAATTATGAGGAGATCGAGTATGATCGCAAAGCAAGTCATCAACATTCAAACCGCTTTTTACTTGGGTTTTGTCTCCCAACTTTGGGTCGACACTAACTCTGTAAGCAAACTCTTGTTTTTTTTCACCTATGCAATTATTTCTATCAAACCCATCAAGCACAGCGTACACTTTTTTTTTTTATATATACTTCTGAGTATTTAAAGGATAAAATAATTAATGGCACTTCCTTCCAAAAGCTTGAGTTGAGCTGTTGTTCCACAAAATTTAAGACGAGCTATATGCTGTTCCCATTCCCCCGCCAATGAAGCTTTATGGATCCACGATATGTCAGTGTAGAACCTAGTTACTTACCTCAGTGCGTTTTATTCACTATGAATAGTCATTGTTAAGCAATTTGTCCAGTCTTGATGTGTTGTTTCCTCATTTAGTGGATACATGTAGCTGTGGAAGTGAGACCAACTTTGCCCTCGGGTGAAATGGAAAGGTTTCTTCTTGAGGATGTTAGCCAGGTAAATTCACTTTGTTCCCCTTCCTAAGTCAAACTTGAATGTTTTACATTTCTTTGTTTTATTGATTGCGATTTTGTACGCTTCTTTGTTACTAAAATATTAATTGCCTGGGTCTTCTGAGGTCGGAGATGTTGTTCTTGTGCAAACGATGAGCATGTGCTTGAAAAGGAATTTAAGACAATTGGAATGGAAACCCTGGTGAGTTTTTCTTGTTTCATATATTGTATATATATTTCTCTTTTAATTACAGTATGTTTCACATTGGCCGTACAATCATTTCACGACCGGTACAAATTCCCTTTTCTGCTTTAATATCTGACATGGGTTTCTTTAGTTGCTACATTCAAACCTTGGCGTAGCTTTTCAACGGGATGTCTTTCCCTCCTGATGCCTAGCAAGTAAAATGGTGGTAATCTGCTATTCTCAAGATCTTGCCTTTCCCACTTTCTGTTAATCAGAGTTGATAGTGTACTGCAACTTCACACCACAAATCAGAATACTGAGGAAATGCCACCCCGGCTCATGTTTTGCCTCCATAGAAACAAGCAGTCATCCTTGTGAAATCAGTATTTATGCCTTCACGCTCAACAAGAAAATGCTTCCCCCCACCATTAGGGAGAATCCTCTCTACTGTGGGTGTTTTGACTGTCAAGGTTAAGGTTCTTCAAGTCCTATTATGGTTCTTGCTACTAGATGAACCGTCCGTTAGTGTGGGATGTACCTCTGGGTGATGGTCAATCGTTCTTTGAGCTGGAATCCAGAATGGAACAATAACAACGACAACCTAATACTTAAATCTAATTCTTAATCTCAATAACTAAAATCGGTTATTTGACAGATAAATATGAAAAAAATTAAAAAAAAAAAACTTTTGTTTAATATGTGCGTATTCTCTAATACTATTCATTTCTATCCAAAATTTTTTTTTCATCTAAATTCTTAACTATTATATTTTTACGGATAATTTGTATCTAAAGTTTTAACAGTCTACCTTTATATTTTACTAAATCTCATATATTAAGTTTTTAGCCTTTCTGACCGGTATATTTTTAGGTTTTCTTTACATATGTTCAAACCATTTTAGACGATATTTTCGTATTTTATTCACAATTAAACTAATTCTCAACTTTTTACGAAATTTTTTGTTTCTAATTTTATTTTTTTAGTTTTGTTATATATCCAACTAAATATTCTCATTTTTATTATAACCATTTTCTACTCTTGTTATTGTTTAATAGTTTAACACTCAATACTATATAATAGTGCAGATTTTATTGTAGTTCTATAAAACTTTACTTTCAAATGCAACGGTATTGTGTGATCGCAAAAAATTTCAAATACTTTTTTTTATTTTATTCAGCCCATTTGAATTCTATTATTCATATAACTATTTATATTACTATCATTTTAAATAATAGAATCAAGATATCTAAAACATTCATTTTTTTGTATATTTTTTTCCTTATAATCTAATCGTTTTTTTATCATTCTGATGATTGTCATTAAATCTACATTTCATATATTCAAGTTTTTATCTGTTTAATTTAAATTATCTGAATTCTAGTGTTACCCTTTATAACTCTAATTTAACACTAATACTTTCTCTAGTTTTATCAACCAACTCTATATTATCTGTATAAAATATATATCATAATATTTTATTTTAAATGCTTTTTATAATTTCCTCTATCATTATTACAAAAAGGGTATGATTTAATGTCGAATCTTGGTAGAGACCGATATTAATAGGAAAGTTATCACTCATACCCCTCATGTTCTTATATGGGTTACAGTTTTTTCATACATATATCTAATAAAATTAATATATTTCAAGGAGATCTCTTTTTTTATCCGTGTCCACTACAATATGTCTTTAGGAACTCTATATGTTTCCATCAAATATCTTAACGAATGATTGTTTTTATTGTGAATTTTTCTGTTATAAATTTAAATTGATTTTGAGATACATTTATCTCCAATCTTAACATGTACTCTGTCACTCTCTTACATAGTTTTATAGTATGAATCATAAGTTTAATTACTCTGTAATTGGAGCAATTTTGTTTGTTTCATTTATTCTTATATAGTGGTATAAGTGTACTCTCCTTTCATATTTGGGGTATTCTCTTGATTTGTTAAATTTTGTTAAAAAAATCCGTTAATACTATTTTATCAAATTCATCCAAATATTTTCATACTTCATGAGAATGCTATCAACTCCAACGACTTTATTATTTTTCATTCTTATTAAGATTTTTTTAACTTCATGAAAATGAATTTTATGTTTAAAATCTCTATTAAACTCTTCTATCAGTATCTTGATATTTCATATATTTATTGTACTCTTAATATTAAAAAAATTATCAAAATAATCACTCCAATATTTTCTTATGTTATCATTTCTTACAGATATACTATTAGTTTCGTTTTTAATATACCTAATACCATTTAAATCTTTTTTCTTTCTTTCTCTCAGTTTGACAGTTTTGTAGATTTTTCTTTATCAGTATTTAGTCTTCTATTTTTTGTATAATTCGTTATATACCTTACTCTTTGATTCATGAATTATTTTTTTCACCTCTTTTTTTTTGTATTTTTGTATTTTTTATATGTATTCTTATTACTATTACTATTAAGATTTCTATAACACTCTCGTTTGGATCGAATATGAGTTTGTATTTTTTTTGTTCCACTACTATGACTCCTTACATATTGGGGTCTAACCCTTAGATATACCAAGATTTTACTTTTCTTGTATGCCGGTTTGTGATCAAATTCTCTCACATGAATAGGCAGTGAGATGGCACTCTCATACCCAACAAAAAGAAACTTTTTGGGGCGCGGGGGGGGGGGGGGAGGGGAGGGGAGTGGAGGAGGAGAACTGGTTTACAGAAGACCTGCATCTGCTGATGTTAATCCTTCGGTCATTGTAGGGCTTTTGGGATGCCCAAAATGCAAGGATCCCCCAGAAAAAGCCCATAGAAATTTCTGAAATGGAAAGGCAATCATTTCAAGATCGCAATCAGAGCAGGAAGAAGAGATCTAGCGGCAAGAAATTCAATTCAAATGCTAGAGATTCTGAAGAAAACGATTGGGAGCTACCAGTGGATTATGTGTAATACGGTAAGCTATATTGTGAGAGCAATCTGCATGTACATATAATATCTAGTGCTCAATTTGTATACATTGCATTGGGACGGAGTTGAAGCTCTTTGTACAAACACAAAGAAAGTTTGGGTAGATTTGTTTGTGACAACACTAAATTGTCTTTTAACTCATAGCCTGAGGCGGAGGCAGTCTTTGACAACGGACTTGGGATGCAAATAAATAAGGTTAGTGAAAGGGGAATCTGAATTCAACCTTCGCGTTATTTGTTCGATGCTTTAACCAGCTGAGCAAATCGGCCGGCTGACTCCCGGGCGTGGTTCAATATTTTATATAATTCTGCACAGACCACGAGGCAGCACTTTTAGAGTGACTTTATGAAAGATGAGAATCTCGCACCGATTTTTTCTCTATCCTTTTCTCATAAATTAAATAAAATAGTAGCCGTTACCCAAACCCCCCACCCACCTCCCCCCATCTAGTTTCAAAATTCAAATCTAAATCCCACTCATCTGCCACCTCTAAATGACCCAAAACGTCTCCATTCCCAAATCATACATCCGTAGAAGTAGGTATGCATTCCACTCAAAATTCAGTTGAGATGACCTTTTCCCAACAAAATCATGGCAAAACAAAAACTTGGCGAAAACCCCTACAGCCCAAGAATTTCTGGGAGAATCAGAAGCCTCCTAATCTTCCTCCTCTAACTAAGAAATCAACCCCAACCCCAACCCCAGAGAAGACCTCACTCTTTACTGATCCCAACAATAAGGAGAACCATCCACCACGACCACATCCCCAATCCAACTCTCCTCCTCCTACCGCTATTGAGTCTTTCAATTCTTCCCTTGCGGAGGAGCTCAGTGCTTTCAAGAAGCAGCTTGAAAGAATGAGATTGGAGGCAGACAAGACTGAGAGAATGTTTACAGAGAGAGACATGGTGCTAGATCTGCACATGAGGGAGCTACTCATCCGAGGTGAAGTTCAGAAACAGCTGGAGAATGAAGTCGATCGATTGTACAGGTTAAACCAGCTCAGATCTGCTTGCATGGTAACACTCCAAACACTTATTTCCTTCCTCGTTAATTAAATTCATCAGTATTTTTTTTATAGTCCAAAGAATATTTTCTCTTTGTTGATCATTCAGAGAGTTTCTCCTATTCGATCCCTTAGAGCTAAGTTGGCTGACAGGAAGACTCATCAAGTTCCTGCACCCTCACATTCACAGGTTTCTAATTAATTATTCATTCAAGTTTGTCAGCACAAACTAGGTCATTCTATGTCAATTGGTTTCTGAACTATTGGTCTGCTGAATTTGATTTCCCTTTCTTCTTTTTTAACCTCATGTAGGAATCTAGAGCAGAAGAAACTCCATCAGAGTCTATAGATAGTTGCTCAGAGCAGAGCCCGGATTCAGAGCTTGTTCATACGGATCAGATTTGATTTTTTTTTTTTTTTTGGTCTTTCAACCTTTGCGGTAATTGAATATTATTGGGCTCGTGCTATATTTTTTGCTAGATTTGCATTACAAAAATTTGAGAGTGATTCAATGTAAATTTCTCATGACAATGGAATTGGAAATAGCAAGCGGTACGACTTTTGAGAATCTATGGGTGTGGTTGGAGTTGCACTCGTTTAGTTTCTAAAGGTTACAACAGCTTTCTTCTTCTGCAAAGACATAATGATTTCGGTCGCCGTAACTTTTTGACAAAAATGGATAACACTGCGTCCGGAGGAGGCAAACGATTTGAAATGAGAGATAATGCCATTAAATGACACCCAATTTGGATTCCTGTCCTCATGGAAAATACATCCCCAAACACACCGATTGGCACAATAAAGGTCACTGACAACGTTGTCAAAATGCCAAATGTCTGGCATGGCACTTCACCATCTCCTGTACCATAAAACCATGATAAGCAACGAAACTTGGCACAAAAATGCTACTTCAAGTCCGCAACATCATGTCTGCATCATACTGCAAAGCACCCAAGATATGGAAAACCATCCATCTGGAGAAGGAAAAAGAATCACTTAATCCATGGATAAGGATAAGCGGGGACATTATGCTTGCATCTGCAAGTATACAAGCATCCACTGCCAAATTCATCTCCAAAAAGGATGCAAAAGCATATAGGGATAACACCAAACTTTAAAAAACTCGGTTGAATGCTAGAAAGACCAACACATGAACACAGAAGCTGCACAACTATTGCAATTCAAGGACAAGTTCCCATATCTGCACTCAATTGCGATAGTAGAGCAAACATGAAAAGTTTAAAATAACTAATATCACATCATGGAGCATCTTGAAGGAAACCAACGTTCATACTAAAGGAAAAATTCATGGTACTTACATTGAATAAATTTTTCATGAATTGTACAATGCAACACCAAAAAGAAGATACTGAAAGAAAATCTAATAAGATGGAAATAAATCTAATTTTTGTTAAGAATTCGACATGAGATCTACCTTAACCAACCTCGCCAGAATACCAAGACTCGGCTCATCTAATTACCTGAACAAAACATAAATACCCTCAGACCTCAAGATAATGGTGCAACTTACAATGGACACCAGTTGAGCACTGCGAACAGCTCATTTCTCTGTCTATTGCTCCACCAAATGTAGTTCAAGAAAGGAAAATAATAAAAGAAAAGAACCTAGCAGAATTTCCAATGGTTATTGCAATTTACGCATGTAACGAAGGTTGTCATGGGTTCATCTGCACTCCTTGTCTGCAACTGATAGTAAGTGCACTTCCGCTGCCCACACCGGCCACATTTGAACTGATCGGTTGTGGCTTTGGGTGGGCCACCACGCTCACAATCAAATAAAGCTTTCTCTTTTATTTGGTTATTCTGAAGCTTCCTTTGCTCACTTGCCATTTCTTCTGCAGTCATGTTGCACAGCCTCTCAGGTTTGACCTCACCAAGAAGAACTTTTCTCCTCAAATCACAGTTGTTGGGGTCCTTGATATTGAACATGATAGACCTGTACTTGAACTTTTGGGTCCCATTAGAACGCCCCAACTTCTCAAACATCATTGATTCAACTTGCACGGCAACTCGAATTGCATCACAAGCATTTACTTCATCCCTGATATCGTCGTCAGCCTCGTCATAAACTTTAGACAAGGCTTCTGCAAGAAGTTCCCGGACTTTGTCCCGCACAGCATCATTGCATTTGATCATTGCACTCAGCTTTGGAGGCCCATTATGTGTTTGTGATGGCTTCTTCATGCCAGAAGCTTGTTTCTCTTCCTTATGTTTCTTTTCCACCGTTGCAGTAGTAACCTCCATGACTTTTTTCTCAATCTTGACAGATTCCGACCTAGAATAACTGGCAGAATCACCTTTATTTATTGTCGAAAGCAGCTTTGCAGGCACCTCAAGATTAGTGCTGCTTGTCTTACCAATCCTTTTGACTTTGACTGCTTCAGTTTTTCCAGTTTCTGTCTCTGCACTGGATTTATTGTCAAGACTTCCATTTTTCTTGCTTCTGGTTGTCTCCTCAATGACTATCTTTTTCCACATCTCAAGCAGACCTGAAGCGGCAGACTGAATCTTACCAACAGGATGTTTTGTGATCTGTCGAAGTCGTTTACCAACCTGCATTGCACATAAAAAGTTACATATGGCACGAAAAAAATAAAGTAGAAATTAAGATGACGAAACCCCAATTGAAGTTGGATGATCATGGCTAAAGAGCACGCCTATCACTTCCAACCTAGTCTAGCCTTTCCAATGCAAAAAGAGAATGTCTACATGAGAAAAGATTCGCTGCACTACAACATAAGAACTCTCCACATGTTAAGAACATATAAATCACCCGAAATAAGCTTCTTATGATGCTTAACAATATCAATTCCATAATCACTATAGCAATCAACAAAATAAAATCCAATGTTGCATTTTCCAAGCTCATGAACAATTCCCATGCTGGCAATCTAATTCCACTTCGAGTTTCATCACCTCAATTGACATGCCTTTGTGAAGTGATAAAAATCTATGTTGCATTTTATTCAAGGCTGGAACAACTGTCATCTTCCAAAAGGTTCTGCCTGATCTTTGCAAGTAGAATTAAATTAAAATAAAACAGACTTGTGCTCAATATATTGGTACCAATTTGTTTTCCCACATGAACTACTCCCTAGGCCCTACAAATTAGGGCAGAATGCAACTTCTTGATCCACAGATGTGACTGTTCTAAGGGAACTCATGAATGCTAAGCTGTGTATGCATAAATTTATTCAAAATAACAAACAGGGGTGGAGATCCTTGCAAATTTTGACATGTGCAATCAGTGGAAACAACATTAGAGCCAAGAAACCACCAATCTTTGAAGACTCATGAGCAAGGGCCATTTAAAAATCCGGTCCAAGAGGGATTACCTTGCTAAATGATATTCTCTAAGTCATCCGGAGCACGGCTTTATCTATAGGTCATTCCTCCAAAATCCATGAAACATATTGGAATATAGTTTTTGCTAAACTATATTCTCCAAGTCATCTATAGGTCATGTAGGCCAGACGACAAAGGTTTCATCTTCCTTGCATATTGTTTAAAAGTTAAACAGTAACAAATCTACCAATTTTTGTTTTATCATTCAGAGACAAACACTGAGAAAAGCAGGGATCTTTTGTTGGTCAATGAACCATCCATATAACTTGATGAAGAGAACTCGTGAAAGCTAAGCCGCTTATGCATAAATTTCTTCAAAAGAAAATGGAGGCTGTAGTGATACTTGCAAAATCTTACATGTGCCATCAGTGGAAACTACATTTGGGCCAAGAAACCACCAATCTTTGAAGACTCATGAACAAGGGCCATTCAAAAATTCGGTCCAAGAGGGAATGTCGTGTTAAAATTACATTCTCAAGGTCATCTGGAAAGTGTTGGATAACCCAGATGACAAAGGTTTCATCTTCGTTGCAAATTGATTCACACAGTCCCAAAATCTAACAATTATTACAAAAGCAGGCGTCTTTTTTTTAATGGATCCAAAAGCTATTCGATAAACTCAAGGAAAGAGAATACCTGAGTGGAGACGAGGGCATCATAAGAAACGGGGAATTTCTTGAGAGTCTTTAGGGCATCAATACAGCGATCAACCTCAGGCCCATCAGAGGAAGCGCCATCGGCAGCAGCAGCATCGGCCGCCTTCTTTACAGACTCGAACAACTCCAGCAGCTCCGTCTCCATCTGTCTGTCTTATCTTCCAGATCCGAAAACCCTAATTCAACTAAAACGTAATTTCAACGAATTGATACTAGATGTTTACAAAAACTCGGGGGAAAAAAATCAAAAAGTTTACCAGATGTGCGACGAAACGAAAGGAGGAGAAGAGATTGTTTCTAATTGTTTTCTCAGGGTAGTCTCGTATTGGTGTTGACGGCAGAGAGATAGAGAGAGAGAGAGAGGAGAAAGAAAAGGACAATTTAAGGGTTTTGAATAGAAGGGAGGATCGGACGGTTATAAACGCCTCCTGTCCTGCGATGAACACAAACGCCGACGATTGGGTTTCGTTGAGGTTGGATTAGATTGGTTGTTGAGATGAGAGTATAGAGGTAGAGAGGTCCAACCGCGTTTTGTTTTTTGATTCTGTTTCTTATTACCATTTTCTATTAATTAATTTGTGTTTCCAAAAATGAAAACCTTTTTGTGTTCAAATGAAGATCTGTTTCCAAAATGGAAAGTTGAGAAAAATTGGAAGGCTATTTCCTCGTTCCCCTCCCACCTAATTATATTAGGGTATTTTGGGGGTACATCTTTTCAAAAGCTCTTTCCAAAGTCATTTTGTTTAGCATAATTACATCTTTTATTATATAAAAAAAGATTTAAAAAATCAAGATTTTTATGATAAATAATATAATTTCTAACTTGTTAATATCTTTTCAATCTTTTTTTTTAATAATTTTTTTTATGCATAGAAAGGTCGAGCTCGAGATCTTTTAAAGAAGAAAAAAAATGATATCGGTTAAACATATATTTCACCTAAAATAGATAACAAGTTTGAATGTCTATTTTTTTTCATAATACAATTTTTCTTTGACATCAATTAATCGGTATCTCTAATTATATTATAATTAATTTAATTTGAATTTTATCAAACCCAATTAAAAAAAATTCTTGTAACATAATTTTTTTTATTTTTAAATTTAAAATTTAGTTAATGGATTTAAAATTTTTATCCAAATATACAAGAGTTTACGTTTCTAATCTCAGCAAATGATATTCATAACTATTTTATTGTTAGATTTCAAGGATTTGAATTATCATCGTCTTTTTAAAATAATGTTCAAATGCTTTTGTATATAATTTTCGAATCCGTATATGTTTTTACTTGATGTCTCGGTCATTTTTGTGGTATAGCGTGGGAGCTCAACAGTAAAATGTGAACAATGAAGAGATTAGAACCCGAAGAGAGGATCAAAGTTTTTTAGATTAAATGATCAGATATTTTATCCCCTTAACTAGAGGTTTCGAGTTTAATTTTTAAAAATAACAAAAAATGATTTAGGAGAGTTAATTTTAAAAATAATTTCTACAGTGATCGAACGAAATTAATTAGATAAAATCCGGATATTGATAATAAAAATCCAATCAAAAAAAACCATAAGAGCGGGTATTGCTCAAGGACAGTGTACCTAAAACCATGGATCATGGACCGTCCAATGAACAAACTTTCTCCTTTTTTTTTTTTGTTTGGGTAAGAGAACAAACTTTCTCTCGTTGTAAGGTCTTCAAAATTGACTAAAGGTAGGTTGGCATAATGGGAAGAATTTTGTGTTCCTTAATCAAGTATTTGGATTCAAGTTTTTTTGAGAACGGAAAAAATTATTTTGAGAGATCTCCCCTTTTATAGGAGATCCGACAATCAAGTTGACTCGAATTAGTAAGAGCAAAACTCTAGATACCGGAGTCAGGAATCAAACAAAAAAAAAAAGTCTTCAAAATTGAAATGAGAAATCAAAGTCATAATCCATCCAACCAAAATCATTTAACTTTTTCGTGTTTATGTGCGGAATTGGGCCGTCGATCTCTTGAGTTGGGCCTTGCGCCCATTTCCATGACGACTACCTCGTCGCGGGGCCAAGTTGGCTGACAGGACACGTCCATTATTTAAAGGATGCGAGTTGAGCCACTGTTGCAAGTTCAAAACTTGGACCTTTAAGTCAAAAATTTTGGACCTGGTTTTTTTTTTTTTTTTTTTTTTTTTTTTTTTTTCTCGTTTTAACCTCAATGGTGTTTCTTCACTGGCTAAGTAAAGGCTAGAATTTGATTTTATTTTGCAGAAAATTTATTATTATTGTTCAATTTAGAAGTGTTTAAATTATATATTCCACCGCTTTTTTATTAATAAATCTTCTATCTGAGGTTACTAGATTTGATATTAAAAATCCCTTCACAACTCTATGGTTTTAATTTACTACACAACAACCATTGGCCATCCACATTGATCTACTATTGATGAATGAACTTGAAATTCCAAAATATTATAGAAATTTGACTATGATACCGTGTTTAAAACAAAAGCGATATAATACTATGAAACCTTAATTATATATATTTTTAGTAAAATATTATTAAAATCAAATCAATTATTAATTTATTCTAATATATAAGATTTTTTTAATAATTGATTTAATTTTGATATATAATATATATTTTTTAATACAAATAAAATTGATAAAAAAATAATCATTGAATTGAATTAGCAATTTTTGAACGTGCTTTCTTACCCAAAGAAAAAAAAAAAATGAATGCATTAGATAGATGGGGCTTGGGGGCAGATTCTAGATTTGGAAGGTGAATTTCCAAGGCAGCAAACAAAGTGTTATCCTTTCAACCAAGTAAGGCAAAAAAACCAACATGCATTTGGGTGGGGGGGAAGTTGAACAACAAGAGGGAAAGGGAATTCAGATATTATAATTTCTTAAAAAAATGTTAGAAATGCAGTTTTTCTTATCCGAAAATTTTGTATTTTTTGTTGTTAAATAATTCGATCCGATATAAAATGGGAAAAAAAAAAGGATTTGGAGTTATTATAGATGAAATTGAAATAAATGATGGGAAGTGGTTAAAAATATTGAGGCTATCCATTTAAGGGATTAGATGAATAAGATTTTACAAGTTGGAGGAAAATATTGATAATTATTTTTAAAGTTTATGGTATTCTTATTGTTCTGATTTTTTTTTTCATTAAAGTTCAATTCACATAGAAAAGACAAGGCAAAAGAAACAGACGAGCGGCAAATGATTGCTTGGGTGTTGTTAGTGAGTGAGTAAAGAGACATGATCAAAACTGACCACAGCTGTATGTAAGACCAGATTGGACCAACTGACCTCGGATGGACTTGGATTATCATTACAATTTTCAAGCAAAGAAAAGAGGGGAACCATCGGGGATTCCAAAGGGACGTCGACATAGGCGTGAATTTGTTCAATAGTTAAGTTTACTTAAATATTTTAAATTAATTAACATAAAATTTTTGATATCATACGTATCTCGAGACGTAATAAAAAAGGGGGAGGCCGACCCAGAGTTTACCTGCCAACCCCCAGAGGAACGGAACGGAACGGAACGGAACTCAAAGTTTCGGAACCTCATGGACTGCACACGCAAACCTGACATCCCCAGAAGGCGAACCCTTATACGTACCGACCGTGCAAACGGAGAGGACAAAATCGGTGTATACATGTTATATTAAAAAAGGTTGCCAAAAAAACTAAAAGGCGTTTGACTGTGAATGCAAGTGAAATGAGACGGCGATATAGAGAGAGAGAGAGAGAGAGAGAGAGAGGAGTGAAAATGAATGTCTACTTGTCCATTGTTTAATAAAGGAGGGAAGCCCGGACATGAAATGGAAAGAAACCAAAGAGATTTCTTCCTCTCTCTCTCTCTCTCTCTCTCTCTATACAAAACAACGAGGAGAAAGCCAATAATTAAGGGCATCCACTCGTCTCTCTGAGAATTTCTCGCTCTTGGTCGATCCCCCTCCTCTGTGATTGCCTCTCTCTCTCTCTCTCTCTCTCTCACTCTGTTTCAATTCTACAAGATATAGACAAAATAATAAGCTATATTTTTCCCTTTTCGGCGTTTCATCAAACAAGCCCCAGCCCCCCCTCTATCTCGATCTAAACCGAGTGAGGTCTACGAAAACGACTGGATCTGGAGCGTTTGCAGTTTCAGTCTGAATAAAGCCTGCTCATATTATGATTTCGAATTCAGTGCATCGAAGAAAGGACACCATTCATCATCATCATCAGCAGATTGCTCTTTATCGTGGCTTTCCAGGCGATTATAGATAAACTCTTTTCATCCATCGCCTTGTTTCTTCTTCTTCTTCTTCTTCCTGTCTCTCTCTCACACTCGAATTCTTGATTCGATTTGATCCGTATTTGAGGTCAGTTCTGTCTCTTTCTTTCTACATTTTGAAAGAAATGGGACGCATTTATGGAGGGCTTTTTATCTTATTAGGTTTATAATCTGAATCTTCATCATTGGATGAATTGTGTGTTTTCAACAGATTAGGGCTTCTGAAAATGTTGTCATTTCTTATTCACATTCAGAGACCTGATTTGCCAGCATTCATGTGAAAACAACAATTGATTGTATGATTCTGTGAGAATTTGAAAGCCAACAAAGAGAAACAAAAAAAAAAAAAGAGGGCTTACTATTATTGGAGCAGATTCTGAATCTGTTTCTTGGGTTGTGGTTTTAGTTTGCAGAGTCCCTCTTTGTGTCTCTTTGCCGTTCTTAACAGCTGTATTGTCATAATTCAGAGTTGTTTATGCTAAATTGGTGGAGGGTTGAGGAAAGGGTTTCATGTTGTCGGATCAAAGAAAACGGTGATAGAGGGTCGAGATTCATTCGAAAAGGATGGAAGTACTTTGGAAGAAGGTGGTTTAGTAGATAAATTCTCCAATGGTTGGTCATTGGGGGATTATTTATGAATTCTGATGAGCCCTTGTTGCCATCTTCTCAAGGCCCTCATACTTGTGTTGCCTCCTCTAGTTGTTTACGTGCAAATTCCTCCTCCTCCTCTACCAATTTAGACGACTCTCTGTGTGACATTGTTTTGAGGGTCGCCGATAGAGCTTCTGTAGGAGATAGAGATTCCAGTAATTCTTTTGACCATTCGAAGCAGCAGTTCCACTCGGCTGAGTCTCATTTCTTTCAGCAGTTCCTATTGGAATGCCCCGCACCAAAGGGAAGGCGACTGGTGTCGTGGGGTACAATGGAGCTGCAGCACGAATATAAATCTTCCACCTTCGAAATATCTTGGGCATCTTCTCGAGTTCAGGAGAAGTTGAACAAGTCTCAAAGGCTTCGTCACAGAAGTGGACAGCTTGATGACAATCTACTCAACCAACTGAATCCTAGGTTGATTTATGTTGATGATCCGAGGAAGACAAATGATAAGTTTGAGTTTACTGGAAATGAGATACGGACCAGCAAGTACACACTCATCACTTTCTTGCCCAAGAATCTCTTCATTCAGTTTCATCGTGTTGCTTATCTATACTTCCTGGCTATCGTGTGTCTCAACCAGCTTCCACCGCTTGCAGTCTTTGGGAGAACTGTGTCGCTTTTTCCTCTTCTCTTTGTGCTTTGTGTCACTGCCATCAAAGATGGCTATGAGGATTGGCGAAGGCACAGATCAGACCGGAATGAGAACAACAGGGAGGCTCAAGTGCTTCAGGCTGGTCAATTTCGGATGAAGAAGTGGAAAAAGATCAGAGTTGGTGAGGTAGTGAAAATCTTGGCTGATGAGACAATCCCATGCGATGTGGTTTTGCTAGGGACAAGTGATCCTAGCGGGCTTGCTTATATTCAGACAATGAATTTGGATGGTGAATCAAACTTAAAGACAAGGTATGCTAGGCAGGAAACAGCTGCAACAGTGTCTGAAGGGGGTATAATCTCGGGTCTTATTAGATGTGAGCAGCCTAATAGGAATATCTATGAGTTCACAGCCAACATGGAATTCAACGGGCAGAGATTTTCCCTCAGCCAATCAAATATCATTTTGCGCGGATGTCAGCTGAAGAACACAGATTGGGTGATTGGTGTTGTTGTTTATGCTGGGCAGGAAACTAAAGCAATGCTCAATAGTGCAGCATCCCCTTCCAAGAGAAGCAGACTGGAAAGTTACATGAACAGGGAAACCCTCTGGTTGTCTGTCTTTCTCTTTGTCATGTGTGCTGTAGTGGCCCTTGGAATGGGCTTATGGCTTCAACGCCATCATGATGAGCTTGACACTTTGCCCTATTATAGGAAGCGATATTTTACAAGGGGTGAGGATAATGGGAAACCATTCAAGTACTATGGAATTCCCATGGAAACCTTTTTCTCCTTCTTGAGTTCCATTATTGTGTTTCAGATAATGATACCGATCTCTCTTTACATTACAATGGAGGTGGTTCGGTTGGGACAGTCATACTTTATGATTGAAGACAGGCATTTGTATGATTCCTCGTCTGGCTCAAGGTTTCAGTGCAGATCCTTGAATATTAATGAGGATCTGGGCCAAATTCGTTACTTATTTTCAGATAAGACAGGAACTCTGACAGAAAATAAGATGGAATTTCAAAGAGCAAGTGTATTTGGGAAGAATTATGGGGCTTCCTTGACTGCGGCCGATCCTTTGCAAGATGTAAAACTTTCAGGTGCATTCGTGACGTCCTTTTTGGTGTTTTTAATATGATTTTTATGAATATTATGTTCTAGCTTCTGGCATGTTAAGCCATCAAATTGCAAAATCATGAGAATGTCTAGAAGGTGCATGCCATCTTTACTTGATTGCTTCAAAGGTCCTGCAGCACTAACATTCAGGTCCTTAAAATCAAATTTGATTTAGATGAATGAAATCATCATTGCTTAGAATGCCTCAGATGTGCTAGTTGGATAGTGATATAATGGAGAATTTAATTTTATGAACTCTTTATGGCTTGTATGATTTTTGCCCCCTTTTTCCTTTTTCATGGTATGAAGTGGGGACTGAATATTCACTCCAGGTTTCTGTTCAAATATTTTCCTCCCTTGTGACCAATTTTTGGTAGAAATTGGTTGAATGTGTATATGATGTGCACATGTTTTTTTCTTTTGCTAGAGGTTTGCTAAATTTTGTTTGAATAGGAAGGCAGCTCTTGGATCGGCTTACATAAAGCTTTTTGGTTGCTTAGATGTAGTAGTATAATTTGAATGCTGCCTATTAAGTTGTGGTACCTCCATTGAACACTTTATGATGTCTGGGGGGCTGGCCTCCGCATGCATATGATCCTGTCACAGCAGATGCATCTATATTAGTTTGCTTGTGTCATTGATATGATCTTTTTGCTGAGTTTGATACAGTCTGCCCTGTCATTACAATTTCCTGGATGTATAATACGACACTTATCAGTTTGTATGTCTGTTGTACTACCAGGAACTGCAGGTAGAAAAAGGTGGAAGCTTAAATCTGAAACTGCAGTTGACTCTGAACTGATGGAAATATTGCATAAAACTTTAGACGGAGATGAAAGGATTACCGCACATGAATTTTTCCTTACATTGGCTGCATGCAACACAGTGATACCGATGCTTAATATTAGTCCACCATCTGGGAATGAATTATCTGAAGGTGTTGAAGCTATTGATTATCAAGGCGAATCTCCTGATGAGCAAGCCCTGGTTTCCGCAGCCTCTGCCTATGGATATACTCTTTGTGAGCGAACTTCTGGTCATATTGTGATTGATGTCAATGGTGAGAAACTAAGGTAAACGGATCCCTTCCCCAAAGTTCATTTGTCTTCTTTGGGATCTTAGCAATCTATTTTACTACTTGATTGGTTCATTGATCAACTCTTAAATATGGTTAATGATAAATGCCTTCGTCCTGTGATCTTTCACTTGTTTGTCAGATGATGATACTGTTTCATATATATACAGGTTGGATGTGTTAGGTCTTCATGAGTTCGACAGTATGCGGAAGAGGATGTCTGTGGTCATTAAGTTTCCTAATGGTTCTGTAAAAGTGTTGGTCAAAGGTGCTGATACTTCAATGCTAAGCATTTTAGATGAAGATACTATTAATGGAGATCATTTGAAATGTGCAACTCAGAGCCATTTGAAAGAATATTCATCAGAAGGTCTACGCACACTTGTAGTTGCCGCTAGAGATCTTTCGGATGCAGAACTCGAGGAGTGGCAGAGCAGATATGAAGATGCAAGCACTTCCTTGACTGACAGAGCTACAAAGTTACGTCAGACAGCGGCACTTATAGAGTGTAACTTGAACCTTCTTGGGGCTACTGCGATAGAAGACAAATTGCAAGAGGGGGTGCCGGAAACCATTGAGTCCCTCAGACAAGCAGGAATTAAAGTATGGGTCTTAACTGGAGATAAACAAGAGACAGCAATTTCGATTGGCCTTTCCTGCAAGCTTTTGACCACAGAGATGCAGCATATTATTATAAATGGCAACTCAGAAGAACAATGCAGGAGTCTTTTGGCTAATGCGAAGGCCAGATATGGCGTGAAAGGAGCAAATCGACAAAGTCCTAATTCCAAGCAGAAAAAGAGTGCTGATGCAAATTATTGTGAGATTCCTGATGATGCAAATGTGTCTTATATGCCACGGAGACATTTGCAGAAAGAGGAAGCTCCTACATGTTCTTCTCTAGCTCTAATAATTGATGGAAATAGTCTGGTTTACATTTTGGAGAAAGAACTAGAGTCTGAGGCAAGTTACTGTTCCCTTTTTTTTTTTGTTTTTTTTTTTTCAAACTTATGTTGGCAACATGATACATGCCTGAGTGCTACTATTTGCAATTCTGAGCCTTTTGGATTTCTAAAGTCTTTCCCTGGCACAATGCACCTCAGACTTGTTATAACCAACTTATGGGCTTGCTTGGGAAACAATAGGGCATTTTAGTTTTAGAATAATCTTTGGTTGATAAGTTCATGTCTAAACATGTTTAGCACTAATTTCTTTTAGTACTGCTTGCTGAAACTGGATTATAAACTGATTTTGTGACAATCCATCTCCTTGTTGGTTTTCTACTGACCTGGAGTTAATTAGAAATGAAAATGAAAAAGTGCTGTTTCTAACTTGGAATGTTTTGTATATAGTGGAACTGATCTTGGTAAGACTTGTTAATCCTGTTCTTCAGTTTCCATCTCTAGGAGTTGAATGAATTGCAGGCTGACATCAACTGAAAAAGTTGTTCTTTCGGAAACAGCTTGATTGCATGTTGTCATGTGGCTTGAACTTGGGTTTGTATTTGAATATGAAAGCTAGTTTGTTCTGCTGATTTTTTTTTTCCCACGACTTTTTCTTTTTGGGGCGCCCGTGGGGGTTTTGGCATGTGTTTCAATGTGCACCAGCCAACATCTAATTCTAACATTTCTAGATAGCTCTAATGGTAGTATTGCTTGTGAATGTTTCCTTACCTGACTATCTTTTACTTTTCAACAGCTTTTCGACCTTGCCACTTCGTGTAGGGTTGTAATTTGCTGTCGTGTTGCACCCTTGCAGAAGGCTGGGATTGTTGATTTGATTAAGAGCCGGACTGATGATATGACCCTGGCTATAGGTGATGGTATGTTGGCCGTCTACTGCTTTTTTGGCCTTTGTGGATGGCTTGCATAGTTTCCTTCAATGTTATCTTCAATTGGAAGTCGTCCTCTTTTCTTATTGGCTTTATATTGGCAGGGGCAAATGATGTGTCAATGATACAAATGGCAGATGTTGGTGTTGGTATATGTGGTCAGGAAGGGCGTCAAGCAGTGATGGCATCTGACTTTGCAATGGGGCAATTTCGATTTTTGAAAAGATTGCTTTTGGTACATGGACACTGGAATTATCAACGAGTTGGTTATATGGTTCTTTACAACTTTTACAGAAATGCTGTCTTCGTTTTGATGCTGTTCTGGTATGCACCATTTTCTTTTGCGTTTATAGTTCTCTTTTCAGCTTAGTTTTCACGGTTTTGCAATTTTTGGTGCTGTTGTGCTTGTTGAGTAGTTGGACTAAATTTATTGTCTACTTCAGACATCTTTCTTCCTACAAACAAAACTGTTAGTGATTCCCAACTACAAACTGCCACTGCTGTAAGATATCTTTTGTCATTGTGGTGTCATATACACAGTGAGAATGCTCACTCTCTTGGAAGCACTGGGCAGTAAACTAGTTTCTTTTAGTATTATAGTTGTTATTATTAATTCATTGAAGCTTTTTGATCTATGTGCATTTATCAGTGTTAACTTGTATGAATGAAATTGAGCTATGCTACCGCTGGCCTTGTGCTTCTCTTGATACCTTATTGTGTCCAAAAGTGTTCTTACCCACCCATCAATGCTTGCAGAACTAAGAGTGAGAACGCTCAATATTTGACTCTGAATCATCAACAGCGTTTGGGAATGCAAAGGCTACTTACAGAAAGATAACAAGTTATTTTTTGCAACCACCTTTAAAATGTTGCCCTAATTTTACTGGATCTGCCTGAAATTGATGGGTAATGGGTTATTACTTAAGCATTTTGCTAATACGAAACAAAGAATCTATATAGAGAAGGCTATCTTTTATATCTAATAAGTGAATGGGATATGGTTGAGTTGAGTAGTTTATCTCTTAGTATTGCCAAAGGAATGAATATTGCAACAAAAACCTACCCAACTTTTATTTCTACAATAGCAGATTGAAGGCCAGCTCTTCAGTAATTTGAAGTTTATAATAAAGCAACCTCTTCTCCATCTTTTGAAATAAGAGAAAGCATCCTTCTTGTTTGTTATTCTTGGATTTTTTCCATCTAATATACAATCTCAGCTATTAGCTCTTACATTATGGCTGTTTGTATCTACAGTCATGATTTTCTGTGGCTGCCAACCTAAGCAAACTGCTCTCTGTTACCTGGGTTTGATTGGTTGAGTACAATCTCGGTTATTTAATTTTTTGTTCGTATTATGCTAATACTTTAACTGAAACACCAGCAAGTTATTCTATTGAAGTGCAGGCCAGAACTTGCCTCGTTTAAGGATATATGAAGCCTTGAGTCTTTTGTGGCTTAATAAGCCTAATAACCTATCTGCCTTCCTCCAACTCAAGTAACTTGTAATAGAATGTGCCATTTTCTTTCGTCGATACTTGATAGTGTGCAATATTGATGGACCAAGCAAATGCTATAGCTTTTTATCTCTCTTGTCTTGATCCCCTTTGTCTTTATGAACAGGGGCAGTCTATATACACTCTCTATACCCCACAGTCAGCCATCGTGATGGAACCCACTAGTTAGAGAGAGGGTGACATTAATTAGCAAATTATTGCCTGAATAAGCCAGGCTTCCTTATTAGGTGCTGCCACTTTGATTGAGAGTGCATCCTTTTCTACATTGGGTGATGTGGAGATATGAGTTGGACGTTGGGTGATTTTGATTCTCTGTATTTATAACCCATTATCATTACTGGCTTTATTTTGTGTTTGCAGGTTCATATTGTGTGCAGCCTTTTCTACTACTTCTGCATTGACAGATTGGAGTAGTGTCTTCTATGCTGTTATCTATACCTCTGTCCCTACTATTTTTGTCGGGATTCTGGACAAAGATTTAAGTCATAGAACACTACTTCAATATCCAAAACTTTATGGCGCGGGCCATAGGCAGGAGAGTTATAATTTGCACCTCTTCTGGATCACAATGATTGACACACTTTGGCAAAGTCTTGTTCTCTTCTACATTCCTGTGTGCACTTACAAGGAGAGCACTATAGACATATGGAGCATGGGCAGTTTGTGGACAATTGCAGTTGTCATTCTAGTGAATGTACATTTGGCAATGGACATTCATCGTTGGGTATTTATGACTCATTCTGCTGTGTGGGGATCTATGGTCATTACATATGCCTGTATGGTGGTGTTAGATTCAATACCTGTATTCCCTAATTACTGGTTAGTCCTATTATGTTTAGTGCGCACTCTAATGGTGTTATTTATGTTATCAACATATTATTCAACTTCTTTTTTTGAAAATCTGGCAGGACAATTTACCATCTGGCATTGTCACCAACTTATTGGCTTACCATCTGTCTTATAATTGTCATAGCGCTACTCCCTCGCTTTCTTTTGAAAGCAGTTCAACAGACATTTTGGCCTTCAGATATTCAGATTGCCAGAGAGGCTGAGATCTTGAGGAAAAGGCCTGACTATTTGGGGTTGAGAGTAGATCAAGGATCTGGTTAGCATGTGCGGTAACCTCTTTGAGAGACCGCATTTTGTTATGTCTTCCCTTAGTATTGTCCAACACATTTTGGTGTTCCAGGAGGCACGCAGAAACGATTTTGGTAAGTGATTTACTTCTATATCTTATTGACTTGTCATGGGCATTACCTGTGGGGTGGCAGACATACTATGAAAAGTTTGCACTCACCTAGGTTTTCCTTGGAGAGAAATGAACTTCATGAAAAATGTGGAGTTCATTTCTGATTCCAAGATTTGTTGCTTGGAACAAAAAGGCAAAAACAAGAAAAAAAAAGAAAAAACATATAGGATTTCATTTCTAACTCCACAAAGAGTGTAATATTTGAAATAGCCAAAAAAAAAAAAGATGAATTTGTAAATGAAATTCTACAATCTCGTCTGTGGGCGCATCTGAAATGATTTTTTAATTACTTTATTGGCCTAATAAGATAACTTTAGTCTATTTCCTTTTTGTTGCTTTACTTAGGAATTCAATCCAATTCCATATTTTACTTTTTGGTTTTCGGCTGCACCCTATTGATGCAGTTTGTTTTTCATCCATTCAGAAAATTTATGGAAGCTGGTGCCTATGCCTGGATCGGAGTGTGCAACAGAATTTGTTAAAAGGGTTGGATAAACTAGGGCAATTGAGCGAGATAAAGAGGAATTTGAAGGCAGCGAGGAGGAATATGGCGGATGGTGAATTACAGGGATGAAGAAGAGAAGCAAAAACCCTATTAATATCAAAAGGAGATTATGAGCTCCGTGGGGGATAATATTGTATTGTGAGCCATCTTGGCTCGAAATTTGTATAGGGAGGTTTCCAGGTTTTGTACTACCACAAGGTATATGGTCTAGAGGTGGCCGGCGTAGGGGGGGAAGAGAAATGCAAAAGAACATAAACAAAATTTCCCCCCTTTGGGTGTAAAAATCAGATATTGAATTTGTCACAGTTTTTATAGTATAATCAAAGGAATGGATAGAACAACATAAAAGGTGCGGATTTTCATAATTTTTATTATTTTTTTAATTTTTAAGGGAGGGGGGGGGGAGTTTTGTCATGTAAATCCTTTTATATTCAGAACTCAAATATAGAATACAAACCACACCAAGTATTTGTGTTCCGGTTGGCTCTTTCATAGGGAAAAATTATGTGATATAATGATAATTTATGTTAGAGGTTCAACAAATAATTTTGATTTTTATATTTTGCTAAATGTGGGAAATCTTCTTATGGATGCAAATTTTTTATTATATAAACCTCCAACAGTTAATTGGTGTTTCCCTTAGTTTCGTCAAAAGCATGTGAGGTTTTCAAAGTTCTAATTAGATATTGGCATTAGAGGGCATGGCCTTTAATATGCTGAAATAGAAGTTTTATGCTCAACTCCGGTCCAACATGTGAAGTTTAGAATTATTTTTGATACCACCTTATGAGTTATTAGCAAATATATACATATTTTTTTTATAAATTACTGATATCCGATAATGATATTAAATATAGCCAAATTTGATTCGATTTGATTCGATTGTCATACACATTGCTTAAAGAGTGTTGGTGTCGGATGAGTAAACCGAGGTGTTGA
Source organism: Dillenia suffruticosa (assembly GCA_033439265.1). Taxonomy (NCBI): domain Eukaryota; kingdom Viridiplantae; phylum Streptophyta; class Magnoliopsida; order Dilleniales; family Dilleniaceae; genus Dillenia; species Dillenia suffruticosa. Next base: position 367,825 of record JAVTVX010000035.1, read on the forward strand.
TATTAGCAAATTTATACTAATATCAAAATGTATCAATTCTGTTTTCAAGGGCTAAATAACATCCACGGAAAAAGTCTTCTTTGAAATATAGGTATCTCCTTAAATTTACTCCGTCAGGTGGAGCAGGCTTCTGATATGCATCTTTCCAAAAGAGTCCCTTTCAAATCCAGAAATATTGGTACCTAGAATTTGCCCTACGGAATCCTAAATCCTTGCATTTCCTTTTCCTTTACCTTGATTTTTGTGTAGGAAATAAGGAAAGGCGGGCACAAGATTCTGGATGAGCAGTAGAATTTTGAATGCACGTGCAAGCTGGACGAATTATCACAAAGTAAAATTGCACTTTTGATAAGAAAAATAAAAAATAAACAAATAAATAAATTTTATGCAATGATTTATACTAATATATTTTGATTTATTTTTATTTAATTATCAATATATTCTAATTAATTTAAACACGGATATAATAAAACTCTAATTCATTTATAGTTAAAAAGGAAGAAAGAAACATGAAGTGGGGGGTGTGGGAGTGTGCAGAGTGTGAACAGAGTGTGAAGAGTGAAGTCGAAGGTCCAGTTCACACATTGTCTTTTGCTTCCCTTCCCCTTCACTTTGGCTTTCGCTTTCACTTTCACCTTTTGGACTTCTCCTTTTCTTGCTGACCACGTTTACACTTTTCTTGCCATGGTGGTGGGATTTGCATAGGCAGCATCAACAACAAACATGGTTAATACTTGATTGGATTGGGTTGTTTAAAACAGTGAAGGCTTCTTCTTTTTTAAGTTTCCGTTGATCTTAACGGTCAAAGGGTTTAAACCTCAAGCAACACCCAAACTATATATTAATCATCCTTTGACCCTTTTCAGTTTTGTTAACAACAAAGAACAGGCAGCTAGTAAGTATTCATTCCCATTTTTGCTTTTGATTTTCTTTGAAGTTTTGGTTTGGGGGTTTTGCGTTTCACAAAAATGTAAAGAATCCCTTCAGATTATCATGTACCACTACTAGATTTTTGCAACACACCAATGCAACTGCATGCATGCATACAAAAAGGACACAGAATTTGGAAAAAGGAAATGGGCGGGCGAGGTCTCCCCAATCATGGACAAATATTGATCACCCTCATAGAGTACATTTTTCAAGAGTTTATTCTCTTTATTTTTCTAATTATATTTATTGATTAGTAATTTTATTTGCTGAAAATGCACTTGCAAAAATTTAAACTTATGGCTATGCACCCTGTTTACATATATGCACACAAGCTTTCTTCTCTCTCTCTCTCTCTCTCTCTCTCACGTGTGTGGGTGCGAGAATAATAACCGAGAATAAAATTTACTCTCATAAAATTATTCCTTTTCATTGTATGATTGAACAGGGCGAAGAATTTCATATTTGATGAAGTTTTTCAAAATTTATTTATTTCCTTTTGTAAAGAGAGAAAGACAAAAGAAAAAAAAAAAACATAAATTCTTTTTAAAAAAATATTTCCCATCATTTCCCTCCTCACCGGGCATTTGCTCATTGTTGTACCAGTGTGTGTGTGTCTCTGGGTGCCGTCGTGAGGGGGAGAGCAAGTGGTATTATATTCTGCCCGAGTGGGATGCATTTAGATATTTCTTTTTCTTGATATGAAGAGCTAACGTCCCTCTCTTAGACTTTTCAAAGCTGACCCTCCCACTTGAACAAGGACGTGGCCCAACACCAATTCTCAATTTTCAATCCATGCCATCAGGCCTCACCTCCCACCTATTTTATTCCTCCAAAGCTTATCCTCTCATTTTTCACCCTTTTCCTCCGAATCACAATTCACAATTCCAAAAAGATTTCTTCGGCGTTTTAGAGAGAGAGAGAGAGAGAGAGAGAGAGAGAGAGAGAGAACCACCCTTGGCCTTAAATGATATCTCATCGGCCACGGTAACCAGAAGGAAACCTCGTCTGGGAGAGAGAGAGAGAGAACCACCCTTGGCCTTAAAATGATATCTGATCTGCCACGGTAACCAGAAGGAAACCTCGTCTGGTTGATCGGTCATCAGATTTGAACAAGACAATTGTCAAAGTCTAAAAATTTTGTCATAAATTGTATTTCCTAATAATTTATAAATTATTTTATGTGTTTAATAACTATATTAAACTAGATAGCAACTAAGTTGAGATAAAGGGGGGGGGGTTTACATTGGAGTTATAATGAAAGACATTTAAGGTATAGTCTTTAAGGATAAATAACATTTCTAATTATAACTTTTTAAATTTATATATAAGCTTTTTAAAAGAAAATTTCGAGAGTAACTGTTTCTTATTTTTTGATATTTTATCAAAATTAGGATTAATTATGATTTTTAGGTTAAAAAGTTTATAAAAATTTAAATTACTTGTAAGAGTTTTATATTTTTATTATATTATTTTAATTAAAAATATTATAAATTAAATTAAATTAAATTAAATTAAGATAAAACACCAAACAAAACTTGGTTTGGTAGTGTGGCTACGCATCCACGTTGATAGAAAGTCGAGACAGGCTAGCATTGCAAGTGGATGGTTATCCAAAGCAATAGAAATAGAAAAAGAGAGGATTACATTACAACAACCCATGCATTGTCGTATTCATGCTTTTGACAGTAAACAAAAATTACCAAACCATAACCCCATGCAATCCTCATAGAAGTTTGAGAAAGGCCTATTTTCGTCATCTCACATAACCTAAGCTTCTTCTCACTTGGGACAATTCAAATTTAATATTTCCAACTTGCAAATTTAGAACTTGAGTGACAGCAAGGCAAAAACATTGATGACGAACAACGAGTGACGTGACCCTATGACATATCCTCTTTGGAGAGCGAAGAAAGCGAGACACTTTCACTCTCTTGCCCCTTCGCGTGCTCCACACCCTTCCAATCAAATTCAATCACGCTTCTCCTCTTTCTACTTTCTTTTTCTTTTCTTTTTTCATTTAATCACGATGCAACTTCAAAAGCCTAATCATAAGGAAAAATATATATATTTAATAATAATTCATTTTAGTAATTTTTTTCTATTTGAATACCTTTTGAATCAGTGAAATTAAAATATTTTTTAAATTCAATAAAATAAATTTTAAATTATCTTGTAAAATTTAATTATTTTATTTATTCTAAAGATAATGCTATTCAACAATAAAGAATAAGGGATGATCGTTACTCTAATCCATTCAAATCAAAAATTGGTTGAGAGAAACTAAAAATTTTATGCATAATAATCAATGAGATTTTATCTATTTTTGAGAAAAAAAAAGTTAAAATCAGTGTTAACTTTACTCCATTTAAATAAAGAAAAGAAAAAAAAAATGATGAATTAATAAAATGAAGATTTGTCAAAAAATAAAACTTTTATATTTCTCTCTGAAAATATTTCTAGACCGTATAAATACAAGATTGAGTTTGAAACTTCTCAATGTATTTATAATTGAAATCTCTTATGCATAAAAATTTCTTATCACTAACATTTACGGTTTTCAAAATGATTTAATATATTACATTAATTAATATTTACATTAAGATTCTTAATTTTTTATATTTATATATTTTTCACATTTAATGAATTGTTTACTTATTTAATTATAATTATAATTTTTTATTTTAATTATCTTGTGATTAATTATTATATTTTTGTTCATTTTAATTTTTTATTATAAAATATAGATATTCTATTATTTCTATAAAATAATTAATTTTTACATAAAAATAATTATATATTTTCTCACGTTTCAATTTTATTTTATTTTATTTATAAAATACTACTTTTTCATATTATTTTGTATGGATTTTCATTTTTCTAAGCAATTTAAATTAAAATCATAATAGTAAAATTTTCAAAATATGATTTTAATGACTTTAAATGATAAAAAATTAACTCTAATTGATCACTCATTTTGTTAAAAAAATACTATATTGTATCATTTTGTTAAAAAGAAATAAGATCAACAAATCTAAATAATTGAATTAGGAAAAATAATACTGTTGGACATTGATAGTTTAACCAAAATTGTGATGGTAGGGTGTTTCAAATTAAATATTATAAAATAGAAATAAATATTTTATTGATAAAAAATTTTTATATAAGTTTTTTTGGATTTCGTATTTAAAATTTTGTAAATATATATATTTTTATGATTTTTATAATCTTTTATTAAAAGAAAAAATAAGGGAAAGGACCTGGGAGCGACACTTATCGGCTACAGTTTCTCTCCACCGTTGATTGATTTATCAAAGTTTTTAGGTGGCACCAAACATCGAGCACGTGGTTCAATTAAGAATAGATTCCAAGGCGCGTGTAGGTGCGAGTGGGGACGACAAGTCTACATGAGGGTGGAATTTTCGTCACAAGCTTCCTTCAAATTTCCAGGCATTTGCTGTTACTAAATTACAATGCATTCATTTCATTTTCCCTTCAAATAAAGGGATACCCCCTTCTCACTCATCAGTCACTCTTCCTTTTTTTATTTTTTATTTTTTTGATTCTTATCGGTCACTCTTCCCTACTAAACAAACCCCCTCTTTCCCAAACCAAACAAATGGAGTGTTCTTGGCCCGAAAATTTACCACCAAACAAGAGGAAAATGATTGTAGAGCTCGTACGAGGTCGTGAATTTACCAATCAACTCAAAAATCTCCTTAACAACCCCACCAGTAATAACAATGATGATGGATCCGATGTAGCTGGAGATCTTGTCGCCAAAATTTTGAGATCTTTCAGCGAAACACTGTCAATATTAAGCACTAGTGAGTCCGATGAGGTCGTGAAGACTTCACCTAGTTGGGAGGATGCTCGGAAGTCCGAAGATTCCGGCGAGAGTTGTAAGAGTTCGGCGTTGAAAGATCGGAGAGGTTGTTACAAGAGAAGGTATATAATAACACTTGCATTTTTGTATTATGAGAGGCGTTTGTTATGTGTTCGAAAATCAAAATCGAAATCAAAAGAATTTGATGGCATGAATTTTACAAAATTTATATTTTTATTTGGGTTTCACGGATTCTTATTTTGGACTTTATTTCTTAACTTTATTTTATTAATCCAAATAAATCATATGAATTTAAATTTAATTCCTGATACACATTCTCTTTAATTAAATATCACTCAAAATTTGATTTGACTCTGATAATACTTTGCACGACGATTTGATTTATTTAAAAAATAAAAATTAAAAGTCAAAACTTTTATCATTTCCGTTCCATAATATACAAAAAAGGGTTTTATAATTTAAATCCGTTTCGGTATGGTTTTTCTTCGATGTGATGGGGGGTGATTTTTGTCTCTTGAATTTCTAGGGACAATTTTGTCAATTTAATTTGTAAGAGTTCTTGGTTTGTCACTTGTATGTGCTGGATCTGAGTCAATCATGAGGAAGGGGAAGATATCTACGCTGTTGAAAGACAATTTTGTCCTTCATCTTTTTTCATTTCCACCTCACATCACTCTATTTCAGAATTTATCTAAGTTTTTGTATTTGATTTACTTATCAAGCAGGGCATAGACTCCTCCATTAATAAATTTTTCCCTGAACTATTTTTTTTTTTTTTCTTAACTTGCAGAAAAACTGCGGATACATATACAAGAGTAACGAGAAATCTCATGGATGATGGCTACGCATGGAGAAAATATGGGCAAAAGGTCATCCTAAATGCCAAACACCCAAGGTTAGTGGATTCCATGTCTTCCAATTAGCTTGAATTGAGCCTTGTAGTATAACCCAACTAATTTAGAACATGCATTTAGTAGCGACGAATTGTGTTATATAAAAGGCTATAAATTAAATTATTATGGCAATTATGAAAAGGGGTATTGAAATTTGTAATGATTTTGAGTAATTATCGATTTCAAATAGTCATTAGCAAGCTCAAGACTGATGTAACTTCAAATTTTTATGCAGGAACTATTATAGATGCACACACAAGATTGATCAGGGATGTCAAGCTACCAAACAAGTTCAAAGAACCGATGATGAACCACCCATGTTCCGAACCACATATAGTGGCTATCACACTTGCAAGAATTTACTAAAAGCTCCTCAAATCATCTTGGATTCAGATCCAAGAGATTCAGCATTTCTTTTCAGCTTTGAAACCAACGATCAACAGCATCATGATTCTGCTGGTATCCTTGCATCCCTGCCATCCTCATCCGCCTCTATAAAACAGGAATCTAGGGATGAAGAGATTCCGGGTCCTAACCCGACCCACAATTATCGATCCTCGGACTATCTCATGTCCCCTGAGCTAACAACTTTTGAATCATCCGGGCCCGCCACTTCAACCTTGTCGGGTTCCGATCGTGGTGATGTCATGTCTGAGGTGTACTCGTGCACGGCTGGCACTCACAGCTTGGACATGGAACTGGCCTTCCATTTTGATGACCTGCCTCAAATTATAAATTTTTGAGGCCGTTTTCTTTCACTAGTTTTTCCACTTTCTTGTGTAAGAAATAGAAAACTGTATAACCTTAGTCTCTAGTGTAGTTTCTGTAATGTGGGCGGGAATAACATTATCCTCTTTTTTTCCCCCAAAAAAGTCAAGCACCTTGGAGAAAAAATTGCTTTGCACCATTTTTGTTTGTCTTGGATGGAAATTGGCATGTGGGTCACAGACTCATTAATATGGTACTTGAGGTTTGGTGTAGATTTCTTGAACTCGAAGATGTACCCAATTGTATTAAGAAAAAGTTGAAGTTAATATCTTCAAGTACGGATTTTCTTTTTGTGCTAATTGTCACACAATTTTCCAGAATCGGTCAGATTTAGGATCAAAGTATTTAGTCGAATGATATCGCCATCAAAAGACTTGGAATTCTCTTCAAATTTTTTCAACACATGAGAAAAGTGAATTTCATGAAGAGATAGTGTGTTCATTGTTGCTTGCATTATAGCTTGATTAGGAAAAATAAAATCTAATATAAAATTTATGATTAAAAAATAACGTTTAAAATAACTTCTTTACATTACACTGATTTAGATATAATTATATTTATTATAGTTTAATACAATAATAAGGTTATTTGGGTATTGACTTCCATTCTTAAAAACAATCTCCTTTTGAGGGAATATATATACATATATAAAAATTTCAATTTTCCACGGTTAGGGTTGAACCAGATGAGCTATAAATATTATCTCTAGTCATGACTCATGAGTTGCGCTTTCACGGGGACAAAGGAATCAAATTGAGTTGAACCAGTCGGCAGAAGACAAAGGGCAAATTAAAGATTCCCCAAGGATAGTAATATTCCTTCCCGAGTTTCTGATGATCAAAAGGACTTGTCCCTCTATTGGACTGGTGGCTTAAAATTTCACTGGGATGGACCATTTAATCTTTTCCTCGAACCGTATACTCTCCTTCCTTGCATCGACTTTTGCGAACTGTCAAATGAGAGGTTCCATAATTTGTATTGCTTGAAACTTTTATTTGATTAACAAGTCTTCTTTTTTGGGTTTTGTAGAGATTTTGCATTAACAAGTCTTCTTCCTTTCTCTCTCTCTCTCTTAAACAAAATATCCAAAAAAAAAAAAACAAGTATAAGACAACAAGGCACCGAATATGACAAAACAAAACTCAACTTGGATACAACACAACTCCAAACCAGGCGCCTAGGCACCAGGACGAAGAAAACTAAAAACCATTCCCAAAGACATCAGACCCCAAATCGAGAGCGGTGCTGTCCCGAGCAGACTACTACTAGAAGTAATCACCAGTTAGATCTGAATCTCTGATGAACAACAATGACCATCGGCCCACCACCAAGCAATCACCATCGATCAAGACACTTAGATGGCACCGAAACAAGATCCAAAAATTCAAAGAACGCCTCCAACCTTCCTTGGACACATTTGATCTACTCACTCCATGCCGGAACCTTCAACATGTCGCCAAAAAAATCATCAGCTTTATGATGATGATTATCGTCTAAGACTCCCTCACCCGAGTACCATGGTGATGGAAGGGTGATAAGAAAATGAGAAAAAAAAGGGGACAGGATACTCTCCCAAAGTGAGATTTTTCTCCCTGGGGCATGTTAGCAAACTTACGCAAGAGGAGAGACTGATCTACAAGTTGTTTTTTCTTTAATTTAGACATATTATTATTATTAATGCTACTTAGCGTAATAAGACACAAACCAATTAAATTTCTAATGAGATCAAATTTTATATAACCGCTCATGTTAGGAGACAATGAAAATTTTTAAATTTAAATAATTTTAAATTGATCGAAATATTTTTCTTATTAAATAAAAAAGTTTTCAAAACATATTATAAATTATTACATAACATTTATTTATATTTTATCTCTGTCTGTTTTTTTACGCCACTTATAGGATGGGTATTGCTTGAATAACCATAACTTGTCCCAATTTTACCTTATATTATATATAATATTTGTTGATTAAAGTAAAATATATAAACTTTTATTAGTGAAAGTCAAAATTTATTATTAAATCGATAATTTTTTTACATTGAAAACTCTACTAAATCATAGTTAAGTCTCACATAAACTTTTCCGAAGGGACGCGATGGAATATTTTGAGCACTTGAATTTTATCTTTTTCCTTAAAGTTTAGTCAGACAGATAGTAATTGTTCCAGATGAGCTTGAAAATATCCGCGAACAGACAAAAAACACTACCTGCATAGCTGGTTGATAACCTTTGGAAAAGTTTCTTGTTGAAGATTTATATGTTGTCTGAAAACATTTGGAATCTGACATGACATACTGTCATCTGCCAATCAAGAATCCACCATTTTTGCTTCCAATTGTTAAGAAAACTGTCTAACCCAAAATACCAAGTTCACTCTCCGGCCCATCTCTCTCTCAAATCAACAAAAAAGGTACCCTAAATTTTCTCCTGAGCAAGGAGAATTTTCTTATTAAATTTTGTAAAGGATCCGGGAAAATCAAGGTGGTACAGTCCCAAAACCAATGCCACAGAAGACAGGACCACAATCACAGGACTATAAAGCCAGACCAACAGAGAAAAAGCCATGCAGAGCATCCTGTTACCCACAACCGCTAAGAGAAATCCTCTTTCAAATATGATTTGCACAATCCCAGGTTGAGAGAACTCATGTTCCGATGCTGCATTAATCAAGAAACTGGCATCGACCAAGCATCCGACACTCATAGAGCTGCACATGAAGCTGATTAGTAAAAACAACGATGCTGACCCATATTTAAGAATGGTAATCCTACTGGCTTGGGACCCAAAAAATGAGCTCTTAAGGAGGTGGCTCGCATTGTAGCTGTTGTTTGTCAGAGTTGCCAATATCAAGTCTATCATAATTGCTATTGAAGCCATTAGGATTGTTGCAATCAGAGTGTTTCTCAGGCTCTGGACGGCCAACATGCCCTTTTTATTATCACCCTGCTTGACAAACTCCGAATTAGCTAATCACCCCTGTCAGGAAAATCTTGTATAGTTTTCCCATACGGTGAAGTTGGTCCTCTTCATCCAAAATCACCAGAGAGAAATTAAATAAGTGGAGTTCATTTGTAATGCATTTGATAATTTTTTATTAGTTTGTAAATTTATTTCAAATTTTTATCGGATTTATTCATTAAAATGAATAAATTCAATTTATTTCTTCTGTGCTCATAGCCGTAGTTGCTATATTGCATTTGAATGATTAATACATACGATTTGACCGCCTCTATTATGTTATTGCCAGTAAATATTACACTTTTTTGGGTCTTGGCTCTTCTAAATCACTCCGCAAGGGATTCGGATCCAGTATTTTGTGATCCTTAAAAAGGAAAAAAGATTCATACCGGCAAAGATTAATTCTTTGATTTATCCTCGGATACAATATACTGATTTTTCTTTTGAAAGTACAAGTTTAATTATGGGTGTGAAGTAGGGATTTGATTGTGAAAGATGAGGATCTTACCTCTTTCATGTCAACAAACCATTTTCTTCTTTTCAATGCGTTGATGCCCACAGTAGTGAATGAAGGATTGCTCTTGAAGATGTGCCACAAGTAGACATGGTAGCCCAATGTGAGGAAGAGGCTCAAAGGGACCAATATGGTGTCCAGATAACCCAGCACTCCCATTCTACAAATGCAAAATTAGCATACCCGGAAAGCAAGCAAAACTAAGACAATATATACAAGAGAGTTGCTCTCTTGCGTGATGCACATATATGAATTCCACTTGAAGTAGTAAAGTCCATAATTTGGAGTAGTGGTAAGATTAGGTCATGGACAACACCAAGGAAGGGATGCGTGGGGTGCTTAATAGGCCTGTTAGTGGAAAGTGTATTGTGGACACCATGGAGAATAGAAGTATAGAATAGTATGGAACAAAAGCATAAAGATGTGTATCCCACTTGGGCTTAATCTTCGAGATTATCTTCCAAATCATAGTCACCGACAATGATAAATAAATAAACTTGGGGGCTAGGAATGATTAGTCATTCCAATTACGCTCTGCATTTTGCAACACCAACAATGGTAGACCCAGGTGGGCATGACATGAAAAATTGAAATAGGGAATGCCTTCCATAAATAAAAGATATAAATTAAAAGTTTACTCAGTATCATAAATTTTAAAAAATCTAGATTATATTAAAAATTAAATTTTTAATTCATTCAACTCAAAATCTCAATATAATCGTAATTCCGTCATTACTCACTCTTTAATAATAAATTCATGTGATTATGCTTTCACTCTTAATAACCTCTCTCAATTTTTATATCTTCTCATTTATCAACCCTAGTGAGATTACAAACTTTTTCTTGCGAGCACATTTTCTTTTTGTAGATAGCAATAAATTATCTACCAATAAACATATTTAATCTGAGATTCACTTTCTACTGTTTTCCAAAGGAACACTTGAAGTACAAGAAATTGTATTTTGCTAAAAAATTATAATTTTAATTTCACAAATTGTATTTTGATTGTACATGCCAATATTTTTTAGCTCTAATTGAAATATATTTCCATCGCAAATTCCGTTGCTTCATCAAAATTTTAAAATTTTCAATATTATGAAAACTCAGCCTTTATAACCAACTTCAAAACTTTAGTTTCTATACTCTCACTTATTATTATTGTTATTATTTTTTGGCAAAGCAAAATCAAGTAAAAGGAAGCGACGGACTATAAAAACGCAGAGGTAATGCCAAGATATAAATAGAATGGACTAATTCTTACTTGTTAATCTATATCAGATTAACCACAAAAATTAATCAACACATTATAATATAAACTGACACAAAAATTTTGATTTATTTAATTTATAATTCATATACTCAATATTACATCATTTTTTTTTTTTGGTGAATAATATTACATCATTTAAAATGTTTACTCATCCCAGGAAGCCTCCAAGGCCAGAGGTTTGGGAAAGAGAACGGCCCACAAGGCCCAGAGACCAAAGAAGTAAGGGATACAGCCCTACCCCTGACTCAGACTGAACTTGTCTCACTTCGCTAGGGTCCCTTGAAAGGCACGAAAATGCAAATTGCCTACCAGTTTGGGTTGGAAGGGGGAATGGGACCGTGGATATTAAAGGGAGAAGAAACGGTACCGTTTTGGTCTGCATCTATTTGAAAATGAAATCGGCTCACATCGGTTACATTTGCCTTAACGAGGCAGGTTGGTAGCCCGTTCATCACTGTCCCTGTTCGAGTTCCCTTCCTTTCCTTTACCTTCTAGAGAGAGAGAGAGAGAGAGAGAGAGAGAGAGAGAGAGAGAGAGAGGGATAGAGAGATGCAAAAGAGAAAGTATTTCTCTGAGAAATGGTGGTGGGTAGGGTGTCTAGTAGAGTTTGTATTGTTATGCGGTTCAATCGTGAATGCTTCGGTTCATGAGTACAGAGGCGAAGGTTTTATTCCGCAGTCCAACACTTTCTTCTTCCATGGCCGCAGTGAAGGTCTCTTTGCTTCTAAATTTCACGACGTCAAAGACAATCCATCTTCTGACGATCGAAAATTGAAAGGTGAGTCCTTCATTCGCTATATTCTTCTCTCTCTCTTTCTCTCAACTTCATTTCTTACCTCGTTGCTACTTTTTGTTCGCTCATTGAGCTAGTATTTCATGAAATTCTGATTTGTCGAAATACTTGTGTTTGCTGATAATTTCTGTTTTTTGGTTTTTTGAAATGTGTGAATGGTTTGAGTTTTAATCTGTTCTCCATTCTGGCCTATTATACAATCGGCACATTGGCTAATGATCATCGTTGATGCATAGCTCAAATCCAATTTCCTGTAGATTGGGAAATTTTGGAATCAATCTAGAAAACTTAGTTGTGGAATTGTGACCTTTGGATGGTAAATTTGTTGCAGTTGCACCAGAAAAGTTGTACTGAATACTTGCTTCTGCATAAAATTTTACAATTGTTGCCTTATCTGGATTTTGAGGCCGCTCCGTCTGAATGTTATAGGTACATAGACTTGTTCTGGTTCAGGACCGGACCGGCCATTCCAGGAACTGGTCTACCTACATCTCCTACGAATATGAATAAGTTATTCTGAAGTACTTGTTTGAACGGGAATTTGATTTTTAGGATATAAGTGATGGTGTTTTCAACATTCAGCATCTTTCTAGGAATAAAACCGAGAGATTTACTATCGTGTACGATCCTCTGATTTGAGTGTCTGTTATAGAATGGGTAATCTTTACATGAAGCAAATAAAACCAGGTTTTAACATGCTGTTGCATTACATATCTGGGGACTGAGACATGGGCCTTGATTTATGTTCAATGATAGGTTTGATTCTGTCACAGGTTTGACTCTGTCACATTTGTGAGGACAAAAGCAGCTGCTGATAGTGTTGATGAAATGCAAAGAAATACGGGGCTGGTGGAAGCTGTCATAGTTGAGGTAAAAGATAGGGACAGGACTGGAGGCTCTTTCTGGAATTCCGACCTAATATGCTGCACAAAAGATCTCTCAAAACTTTCTGGCTGCAAGACGGGAGAAGTCATTATTCGCCAGAACCAGGACAAGCCTAAGTGGCCAAAACGTGTCCAAACTTTCTTCAATGGGAATGATGAAGAAGTTACCATGGATCCTCATCCTGTTGAAATAGATACCGTCGGAATGTATAATCTTTACTTTATGTTCTGCGACCGAAAACTTAATGGGACCATAATTAGGGGAAGAACAGTATGGAGAAATCCTGGAGGTTATATACCTGGAAAGATGGCTCCCTTAATGACATTCTTTGGTTTCATGTCCTTAGCGTATCTTGTTCTTGGTCTCGTATGGTTTATCCGGTTTGTCCAGTTGTGGGAATACACTTCGCAGTTGCATAATTACATTGCAGCAGTAATTGCCCTTGGAATGTTTGAAATGGCTATATGGTATTTCGAATATGCGAACTTTAATTCTACTGGCAGCAGACCAATAGCAGTCACGTTTGGGGCAGTAACCTTTACCTGTATAAAGAAGACAGAATCTTGCCTTCTTCTTTTGGTGGTTTCAATGGGCTATGGTGTGGTAAGAACTACACTTGGTGGTATGACATCAAAAGTACTTCTCCTTGGTTTAATATATTTTACTGCATCAGAGGCACTTGAGCTGTTTGAACATTTTGGTAACATCAATGACCTCTCTGGAAAAACAAAGCTATTTTTGGTGCTACCTGTCACTTTCTTGGATGCTTGGTTCATTTTGTGGATTTTTTTCATCATTGTCTGCTACACTGGAGAAACTACAGGTTATTATTCTCCCATTTGCCATCAGGCACACACACTTTTATTCACTAGTATACATACATGAATGCCCTTAAACTGGTCAATGAATTTACTCTCTAATCTATGACTTTCATAATCTTTTAGTCACGGATATGGTCATAATAATAACCCTGTTCCTTTTTCTTTTTTCATGAATAGACAAGAAGAAGTGCGGCAAAACTTGGGCTATACCAAAAGTTTACCAATTCTCTAGCAATATTTGTGCTTCTCACTATTGCATGGATTGGTTATGAGGTATGCTTATATTTTCATCTTGAATTGATTGAGTGATCCCAAAGCTTGTAAAAGTTTCATGAACCTTGACAGGTGGGGGAACCCCCCCCCCCCACCCAAACAGAAATTTTGAGAAAATTTTAATGTGTACCTCCTTTAGAGGCATCTCAGCAAAAGCTACCAAAAATCTCAGACATGTAGCTAAAAGTTTTGAAAATTCCACTAAATGTCTTTCAAAATTGCCAGTAAAACTCTTTAGAAGCCTGTCTGTTCCTTGACAATTTTAATTTCTGCTCTACTGCCCCCTGCCTCCTGCCCTCTGCATGTTGCACTTCCCCCCTTCCCAGTATAATTTTCTGACTTTGCTCTTGTTGACATTTGCTTATTCAAACCATCCTTTTTTTACTTTTTATTTTTTTTGGTGGTCTGGCTTGAGTTATACTTTAATGCAAGTGATCCATCAAGTGACTTGTGGCAAAATGCTTGGATCATCCCAGCTTTCTGGACTTTTTCTTGCTTACTCTCTCTTTTTAGTTATTTGTGTCCTGTGGGCGCCATCACGTAATCCAACTAGGTACTTCCTTGCCTCTTCATTCTTTTGATGTGTATTACTTGCTACAACTCTCTCTCCCTCCTGGAATTTTTTGAATCAGCACTGTGTAAGCCTAAAAAGTCTTCATGAAAATTTGATGAAATTAAATTTCATTATTTTTGAGTATTATTATGTCATTCTATAACTTCAACTGATTTTATGACTTATACTTCCATCCATCCTGTAGGAGAAGAATTAAAATGTCATATATTTTGAATGCTTTACTACGAGGCATGTTTTCATTTTATTTCATACTATACTAATATTTCTTGTCTTATATCTTAACATTTTTTTTATATGAATTTGTGCAGTTTCATTGTCATATTTTAATGCTTATTTCTGAATAAGAAACATTATGAATACATAAAATTGTTTCGTTTCTATATGCTATAATTGGTTGATTTGGTTTTGAATAAATTTATACTCGATGCCATAAGCACAGGATCGATTCTTGAGCACCTTTGTCATCCTATTATGTATCCCCCAGATGATGGCTCTGAAATACACTTCCTTAGATGCCATGGAACCAACTAATTTGACATGTGTTATTAGCTGTTTATCAAATGCATGAATCTGAAAGTGCAGTATGTTGCAATCCACTTGATCGCATATGAGGAAAATTTGCTTTTCCAACTTGGCAGCCCAGATTGGTATTGTCCCGCCACACCCCTCCCCCATGCTAGAACAGACGTCTGATGTGCATATATACTGTTGAAGTCTGACATGACATTTGTACCACTGGTGTGTCGTCAAACAACCAAAAATAAAATACCTACTTCAAACAATACGAATATAGCGCGAGTAGGGTCAAACCCACAGGAAACGGTGGATCTATTTCTTTTAATAAAAATGAAAATAAAATATGGGGTATTTTGATGAAATAATATAAAATAACTAAGCAAACAAATCACAGCAAATTTACTAAAATAAAATGATGAGATAATATCAATTAAAGGAAAAGATGTCAATTCAGGTAAAACCTAGCCAAAGGAGTTATATCCACCTTGATGTGTTTGATTGATTATCGATACAAAAATTACTCGATATTATGCGAATAAATTGGTTATAGTCACTAAGTACCACGAAGCGACCAATCTTTCCATCGAAAGACAACCCAAGAGACCCTCGTTGGATTTAATGTTCCGATAGCATTACGATCTAGAGAGACCCAATTCTAATCAGTAAATTCCAATCTGGATTTATTTAAATTAGATTACATAATCTCTTAACATAAATCCTACCGCTTGCGAGGTCATAAAATTATGTCAATTACCACTCCATTAAAAACACACAAACCTTGCTATTTTTAAATGGTTGTAGGCTATTCTAGGGTTATTAAACATAGGCCTCTATTTAACAATCCCAAAACAATCATAAACCCTAAGCATAGAGATTAAATAAATACCCACAAATATCAAGCAAATAAGATCATTTAGATCTCACAATCATCATTCATCAAGATTTCAATAATCCTTTGACTAGAAAAATAAATTAAAATGAAAACATAATGAAAGAAAACTCACAAATTAAATTAAAAATGAAAAGAAAATGTTGGGCTACATGGACAATGGCTGCCGGCTACTACTGTAGACGTGAATAGTGCTGCCCCCAAGGGGGCTGCCCGGCTGCCTCCTCCAAGAAGTTCTCCTCCAAGGTATGGAATACTCCTATATATATAGGAGTAGAAACCCTAAAAAAAATAGAATTTTTTCTAAATATTCCTAACCCTAATAACTACTAAATAAAAAGAAAGTAAAAAGTAAAAAGTAAAATTCCTAAAAAATAATATCTAAGAAATTTACATCTTTAAAAATTTCTTTTCCTAAATATTAGAAATGAAATAAAAATCTTCAATATCTTCAATATTCCAAATCCACTCCAATTTCTTCTTGAATATGTAACTAGGAAAGGAAATTTTTACTGCAGTAAATCTTCAAACCTCTTGCTTGCCTCTTGAAATCCACGTGCCCACGTGCTAATGAAAGAGCATTGCTGTCCAATTTTTCATACTTTACAAAATTGCTCCAATTTAGCTCCTTTTTCTTCATTTTCCATAATAAATTTCCTCCTAAATCAAATGTTACAAAACATAAATATTAGTGTAATATTTATTCAAAAATAATACAAAATCAATCGCAAATATTACACTTATTTAAACTCTATCAACCATTAAACCCCTTTTTCCTCGAAACTGCTGCTAGACTTCTTGTTTAACGGAGAACAAAATTCTATCTGTGTTGCTATATCCAACTGAGATGATGTTGGGCGTTCAGGTATGAGTACTCAGAAGAGACAGGTGATGGTTCTGATGAAGAGGGCATTCCCTCTGACAAGTAGTGGGGTGAGTGTAGGTGGAGATGTAACATTGAAGGTGGAGAGGAAGGAAAGGAAGGGTCCGAGTGCAACACATCATGCATATGGAACTGGAGATGGTCTTGAGGAGGATTAGCAGGAGTATGTACATCATTATCCTTTCACAAACTATATGCTCCAATTCAGGTGTACAATAAACAAGGTAAAAGCAGCTTGTTGAAGAAGCATGAAGTGAAATAAAAAATAGAAACTATAATGTTAAGTTGACTGTAATGCTGAACTTTGTGACAATCAAGGACAGGAATACAGTTATTTTTTGTTTTGACAAAATAGATGGCCATTAGCTCTCCAGAAGAAACTTTCACATACATCATGTTCAGAAATGAGAATAACTGGGTTGGCTTTTTTGAAATGAGATGTCTGAACCTTTTTGATTATGTTTAATTGTCTCTTACCGTGGATATCTGTATTTGTGGAGGCTAGATTCATGGCAAGCCAAGTGAATTTAGGTCTGTAAATTTCTTGGCCAGCATCAAACAAAAGGTAACCTTTCTACTCTGTTTCCATGATCTGCGGATTATGGGGTCTGGCAAATGTACTTCCATACTGCATTTATATTGTTAGAGAGACATGGGGCATCTAGATGTCTATAGCAATGGTTTGAACCATGCTAGTTCAAAGGGGTGCCCTTTTATTAAACTTGCAACTGCCATGCCTAGCATGTCCAAAGCTCATATGGACAGCATGGATACTGCCGGTGCCTTTGATAAATTTTTGGATGCTCAATATCTATGTCGGATGCATTTGATGTTACCGTTAAATTTAGATTGGTTTCTTTTTTGTTTTTTTAACGGTGCACTTGTGGGGTGCAATTAGGGGAGTAGAAATGAGTTGTGCCAACTCATTAACCGTTTATGATTCGATTTGACAATTATCTCAATGAGCAAAGCACATGAATCGAAACTTGATGCATAAGCTGGAGTTTTTAGCTCACTTAAATATGAGCCAAACTTGCATCAGAGATTGTTCAATTTATTTGATTTATGAGCCAACTCCATTTATTTAAATATATATTATTTTGTACGTGTATATTTTAATTTATTGTTTAGTCCGTGTTAAAATTGATTAACTTTGTCCTAAATCTACCTCTACCTGCACGTGGAAAAAAAAAAAGCCCGAAGACCTGGAAGGATTCACCGAGGACTTATTACTCCATGTTGGCCCTCTCTTTACCCTAACGTAGGCTGAGCTACTCGGGAGCTCAATATGAGCGAAACCGAGTCAAAAACAACTCACAAAAGAAATGAACTCGAGTTATGAGATTAAAATAAAATTATTTGAGTTTGATTTAGTTTGGTGCAGCCTGCATTTTTAATCAGACGTAATTTTTAACGTGAGACATGGTATAGTGCATTTTCCCAAACAATCCTCTTCTAGTGTCTTAAAATTAGGAACTTTGCGATGAAAGCGGAACGCAAATAAATTTACTAGATACACCGCCATGTAAATTGTTCCTTTTTTACGAGGTGGGCTACTAATCATGCGCCTTTTGTTGAATGCACAAATTAAAGGGGTTTCAATGGTACCCTTGGAGAGAGAGCGAGAGAGATTGCAAAACTTTTCGTGCATTTTTCCCAATGTAAATATTTGCTTGATTTTCCCGGCATCTAATAATTCCGCAATCCAGAATTTCAGAGGCACAATCCACAAAACAGTCAGAGAGAAAATGTTCTGGTGACGAGAAACACAAGGTGCACCCATGGTTTTTTACTTTTTAACTTATGTAAATTGATTAAGGAGGAGAAAGAAAGGACATGGTAAGGGTTTATCTTTTATGGGCTTATGTTGTTTTCCCAGATTAGTCATTAAAAGGACATGGGTCCTGACGATGACCAATGCGATCACCACGACCACGGTCACCGCCGCCAAGACAAAGGCAACCAGCGCCCGGCAGCGCCGTGGCTGCCGTGGTCAGAAGTTTATGAATGGAGATTTTGTTTGAGGCTGTTGTTGCCCACGCCGTGCAGTGTCTGTACATATTGAAAGGGATAGGAAGGTGCAGATTTGTGGCTTGTGTACCCTGTCTTGCGCTGCTCTGGTATGGAAGAGCTTAAACACCACCATCGTCTCCCCTGGCGTTTCAATTGAAAATCCAACCATTCATCTTCTTTGAACACTTTTCTTTTTTGGGTTCTGAGGCGTGGTTTCTAAAGATAATGATCGAGGGACAATGAGTATATAAATGTGTTAGTATATGCTTCGTAATTTTGCTCACATCACGGAGAGTTTGGCCAAGAGAAAATTTCTTGTTTTGCCCATCTGTGATGCATTGATTGTTTGTATCATGAAGAGAAAATTTCTTCCTACATGGTGGAGACGATGGTTTGGACCAATGGGCTTTTCTCACAGTTGCAAGCTTTATGTTATGACCTGTTTTTTTTCAATGTGAAAAAAAAAAATTAACACGAGTTACATGGGGTTTGGATTTGGAACCTGGTTAATGGTCATAGACAACGTTGTCAGTAAGCTCTGGTTGGATTGGACTCACCAAAAAGAAAAGAAAAAGGAAGAAGAGGTGAATACAAATTAGGAAAGAATCTGAATTGGCATCAACCAGTCAGGGCCAATGAAGGAATGTGACTGACCTGCAAAACAAGTGATAATATGGATATGCATGGATACTACCCTGACTCATTTTAAGTCACCTTTGGACCGTCAACATCCAAGTGCACATTTATATTATATTTACCCAACAACATTCCCTCCTTAAAATCTATTCTAGATTTGTAATTTGCATTACCATGTAAATTTTCCTCATTCAACCCAAACCTCAAAGTGACCCCATTAAACATTTCATTAACTTGGTCAAAATATAACCCATCAAAACTTGATCTGAGAAAATGAAATCCGCAGGAAATCTCAATTATAACAATTACCTTCTTTTTTTACGCCGAGCTTATTCTAATTTTATTTAATGATAAAGGGCATTGAAGATATATATATATATATATATATATATATATTGTTTATTGGTTGAAAAATTAAAGTTTTTAAAATTGAATTATTTTAAATTAATTAAATATATTTTAAATTAAAAAAAAAAATCTCAAATAGTGACTTCCCAAAATTCCCATCTTTTATGACCCGAATCCCGAATAAACGTAAATCTAAACAACCCGGGGAACTTGACCCATCACACCACCATATGATATGTGTGGCCGCCGGATCAAAAGCATTTTGCCCATGTGGATGTAGATGCAGAGGTACTGCTCTCTCTGTTTCTGTCTCTGTCTCTCTCTCTCTGATTACGAGACTCGAACGTAAATGAGTGAATCGGAAGGAAGGGGAGTTTTACAATTTCACGAATAAGAGGTCGATTTAAGTACATTAAATACTACATTGCTTTTAGATCGGAGAAATCTATTGTTTTGTTTGTTAAAAATCAGAAATTCCGAATTCGAATTAATGAATCATCCGAGTAAAGGAGGAGGAAGAAAAAGTTAGAAAAGAAGGGAAAATGAAAGGAGTTTCTCTTCCACCCAAGAGACGATGGAAAGGATTCGTGGTTGCTGTTCTAGGACTCGTCATTCTCTCAATGCTTGTTCCTCTCGTCTTCTTGCTCGGCCCTCACAATGGTTTTCATTCTTCAGGTTTACCCCCATCTCTCTCTCTCTCTCTCAATCCAGATCTACTCATCTTAATTAGGTTAATTCTCTACTGCGATTCTCTCTCTCTTGTTCTCTTCCGAATCTCAATGTGGGTTTCTATTATCCAATTAGTGTGGTGTTTGATCCAAGTTTCTTTGACTTGTATCCATGATTTCTTAGATCGAAACTAGGAGATCAATATATCCTATTTTCTGTTACCTTGTAACCCAGATCTATCTTGTTAATTTCTAGGATTAAGTCTCGCAAGTCCATTGTTTGCGTCGGATTTAGGACTTTTAATTGAAATTAGGGTATTGGTGTAATTTTAGTGTCTGATGTAAATTCGTGTTTTTTTTTGGGGGGGGGGGTAGGATTCGCATCTGACGGTCGAAGTTCAGCACCTGTTAGGATTTATGATCGAGCAGAAGAGGACACTTCTTGGAACCCATCTGAGGTAGTTCCTGCTTTCATGAAATTTTGTCCATTTGTGCTGATTTCTATTTATACAAGACACTTTTGTTTGATTTGATAAGTAAAGTCATCCTAGTTTAGCATCTATGAATCCCAAAACAAGTTTACATTCTCGGATACTTCTAATTTTGGCAGGGTGCTCAATCAAGACATGTTGATGAACTGATGCACAGATTGGAACCAAATTTATCAAAGGTTTATGAATAGTACCCCGATGGTTAACTCTCAACTTTTTTGATACATGTTGTTAATTCAACTATGCCGTAGTAGTTAGTGATCAACATTCTTATCATACCCAACCTACTGTTCCAATATAATCATAAGTTGCTAAAATTAAAGGTGGGTAACAGTTTATTATTGTGAGGAAAAGGCCCTTACCGTCCTATCCCATATGATCATATCCTTTGGATCTTTCAGATCATGATACTTAAATGTTATAATGCCATCACTGATTTAAAACTTTTTTTTTTCTCCATCTTGATATTTCTTATTGATACAAGACATGCCATCACTTGCTACTGTTTAAAGAACAAATGGTTTTAATGTGTCCATTGGAGTAAGCAAAAGCTGGAGTTTGTCCAGAGCTTAAAATGCTTCTGTTAAATTCTTTGCACAAGAGTGTAAACTGTAAATGGCCTCGGCTACTTTGAACCTCATTTAGATTGTTAGCAGCAGCTAGTTTTGGAGCATTTTTGGCTGGCTTGGTGGGTCTATAATGTAGTACTGATGCATGATAGAGTCCCCTTTTCTCTCCCTTTGGTGCTATCATTTGGGTTTGATGCATGCATTCTCGATAATTCCTAGTCTACCTCTCTTTTTTGTTCCTTCGTGGTGTGCAAGGAAGAGAAAGGGGAGCATTAATAAAACTTGGAAACTGAAATAAGTGGGGTTTGTTGCTATGTACCATCATCTTGAATGATTTTATGTTTTGTTTTACTTTATTTCAGTATTGGTGACCTTTTATTTTGTTTCATTTTCCTGTACCTCCTTTTGGGATCATCTGGAATTAGCACTTGCCTTCATGAAGTTTCCCAGTCTCCCTTTCTTTTTGGTTCCTAAAAGCTATGCTTGGGACAAAAATGATCTCCAGAGAAAATGTGGAGTTCATTTCCTATTCTAAGTTTTGATTCTGGGGAGAAAAAAAAAAATTCATTTCTAACTCTACAAAAAGTATGGATTTCAAGGAAGAATTAAGGCCAATAATAATAAACTTTAAAATCTAAGCCTTGTCCCCTTTATTAGTATTACTATTATTATTTTGCAAGGAGACCATTGGTTTATATGGGGAGGAGGGAGCAGGGTTCTACATTTCCTTGTCATTATTTATGTACTACTTTTGGCATCTATTCTTTCTTTCTTTATTTCTCTTTTGTTTGGGATTGCTCAAAATTGTTGCATAATTTTGTAAATACAGCATGTACCTTCTTGTGTTCATTGATGGTATTAAATGAGGTCAGGGATTTATGGTTGCTGCTTAAACTTGTTCTTATTGTGTATTTTTTTTGCATGTAGGATGTTATAAAAGAAATAGTTGAGGCAAAGAATAAAACAGTTCGTAGCAATCTAACACAAGTTACTGAACTCAAGAAGAACATAGTCAAACCAAGTAAGTCTTAATTCAAGAAAAGAAAGAATTTATGAGTTCTCTTCTGTCCCATGTTTAATTACATCTAATTTGTGCTCGTTTAAATTTTACAGGTCTTTCAATCCAACAGGATGTGCCCAAAACACCTCAGAATGAAGATGTATACACACATCTACCAAGTCTTGTTAAACTTTTATTATAATATGCAATCTCAGTTAATTATTAGCTTTGTGATTAACTTCAAAATTCTGCAACAGGATAGTAAAGTTGGAGATACAACTAGCATTACTGAAGATTCTAAGAGTGCTGCCAGTTCTGATAGTGAAAAATTGTGTGAATTGAGATTTGGGAGTTACTGCCTTTGGCGTGGGGAACATAGAGAAGAAATGAAGGATTCTATGGTTAAGATATTGAAAGACAGGCTATTTGTAGCTCGAGCATACTATCCTAGTATTGCCAAATTATCAGCACAAGAGAAGCTATCACGGGCAATGAAGCAGAACATTCAGGAGTTTGAGCGTGTTCTTAGTGAAACTACTACAGATGCTGATCTTCCTTCACAGTAAGCATTCACAACCTTTACTTTTTGTACATTTGAGCAGTTGTTTTATTGGAGGTTTGACTGGAGTAAGTTCCATATCATAGACATACAGACCTTAGAATGGTCTTGACTTTTGAGTCATCTCTTCACTCTTTGATACTGTCATTGAGTCTTGCATGTTATTCTGTCACATGTTCTGCATTATGGAATTTGTGTTTTTGACTCCTCGAATGTGTCTTATCACTCTTAATATTTCTTCCTTGATATCAATCATGAACTTGGTTCGACTTGAATCTCTTGTAGTGAAACTTTATGTCCAAGTTTCCAAGAATTTAAGCTGTTGACAGGCTTATTTGGCTTATGGAACAATGGCAATAGTGAGATTTTTAACTCTATTGGTCATCAGCATAGAAGAGTTCCTTAACAGCTAAACATCAATAGCAGTTGATAGACAATTTCAATTTGAATATCAACAGGTTAAGTTCTCAAAGAGCACCAAGCTTTTTGTCCTTTGGGATCTCTTTCTCCGTTAATCTTAGCAGACAATTTGCTTTGACAGCTTATTGGCTATTGTCTTTATAATTCAACTTTGACTGGTGTAATGTGGGACAAGCAAGTAGGAAGGGATGGTTCTTTCATTTTTATCAATAGAACTCAACGAGGAGAAGATCTCTAGATTTCTGTTTTTCTGCTTTTCTCTTGGGGTTGGGGGGGAAAATCGACAATTCCTCATCCTCTCTCTTGTATATCTATCTCTTCCTTTAAGTAATTCTTCTTTTTCTAATAAAAAGATGATAAACTTGATGTGCTTAAGAATTGATGAAAGCTTATATTTGATGAATTGGAGTATGCTTTTGAGAAGATTGTTAGGAATCCTTTCATGATAGAATAGCCATTTAGCA
Organism: Dillenia suffruticosa; assembly: GCA_033439265.1. Lineage (NCBI taxonomy): Eukaryota > Viridiplantae > Streptophyta > Magnoliopsida > Dilleniales > Dilleniaceae > Dillenia > Dillenia suffruticosa. The sequence continues at coordinate 391,806 of JAVTVX010000035.1, forward strand.
CATATCACACAAATTTGGTTGTAAAGGCTGTAAACCAACTCAAATAACACTCAAGGTATTACATGTTGAATTCTACATCTTTCTTGACTTCCTAGCTATGAAACATTTAGATTGTGAAAGCAATCATGGCTGTGATGGTAATTCTTCTAGTAGAATGAACCTTTTGATTTTTATTTTGTTTACTTTTATTACTTGTACCTTATTTAAACCTCACTGATATATCCTTAATTTGACTTGAGTTTAACATAATTAAAATCATTTTGAAGGTTGTTGCTTACTTTCGCCCAACATTAATGAATTTTACCATGATTGAAGATGCAATAACAAACAAAAAAATTGTGGTGATAAAGTAGAAGTAGTAATACTGGTCTTTTGTATATTTGTTCTCTTATTTGGGTTGTTCATACATGTTGCATCTTTTTGGTACTTTTAATGAATTAAAGAAAAAAAAAAGAAGGAAATTGTAGTGGTGATAAAAGAGAAGATTTTCATTGTTGTTATGGGCTAAGCCTCGATAATTAGGCTAAGAGCACCTGTTGTTAGTGAGTGTGACTTTGTTTGCTTTATGCAGTGGTGTAGCACTTAGTGGTGGCGGCTATATGGAATGATCACTGGTTGATTTTTTTTTTCCTTGTGGGTGGTTTTGGGTGTGTGTGGGGGGGGGGGGGAAGAGTGTTAGTGCTTCATATGCTTACCCTCACAATAGTAGAGATCTTTAGTTTAAGATGGTTGCTGGCCCTCGATGATCAACAATTAAGGCTTTGAATCCTTTTCCTTCTTCCCCCCCCTTTTTTTGGTTTTCTTCTTTTTTGTATTTGGAAAGATGATGCATTGAAACTTGAATTTCATATTCTCCCCTCAAAATTTTATCACTTTACACATTCTCACATTTTCTGAATATAAGTTTTAAGATATTCAGGAATAAGAGTAATGATTTTTATGCACAGATGAATTAAATGGCATGGGTTGTAATAGTTGCAATGGAACTGTTTGGTTTTCAAAAAATGCAAAACTTTGAAGGTTCCCCCCCCTAGAATTTGGTACTCACTACATGTTGTTAATCAGCCATTGCCATAGGCAGTGCCATTTGTTGCCTGTGGTAGGTCTGTTTGACTAACCCTACTAGGATGACTCAGTGGGCCACTTGACAGTGTTCTACAAGTGTTAAGCTGACCAGTGGAAATCCCATAATATCATCATGTATAGCAGCATATTTGTTATAGATGTGTCCAATAGCTTCATGCTTGTCTATGATACGCTCATTGCTGGTGGAGTTGAGCCTTCAATACTTGTACAAGCTTCTGTAACAAGTAGATGTGTGAGCTGACCTATAAAAAAAATGACTTCGTCTAAGCCAGTTGGATGCTTTCAAGTCTGCATAGGTGAAAATTTCTGTTGCTGTATTAATGATACAGTCCTATCAATTATATTTATCTTAGTTAAACAGCTAAACATGTTGATTGTCTTGCTACACTGAACTATAATTTTCCCTTGACATGCTTCATTCTAATCAGCAAACTTAGCCAGATTTTATCTGTTTACATCAGGATAGAAAAGAAACTGCAGAGAATGGAAACTGTTATTGCCAGAGCCAAGTCTTGCCCTGTGGATTGCAACAATGTTGACAAAAAGTTGAGACAACTTGTTGATCTGACAGAGGATGAGGCCAATTTCCATGCAAAGCAAAGTGCTTTCCTTTTTCAACTTGCAGTCCAGACCATTCCAAAGAGTCATCACTGCCTCTATATGAGATTAACTGTTGAATATTTCAGATCTGCACCACCCGAGAAGGATCCGTCTCTGGATGAGAAATTTGTGGATCCAGCATTGCATCATTATGTCATATTCTCCAATAATGTTCTTGCCGCATCAGTAGTGGTCAACTCAACTGTGACACATGCAAAAGTATGTGAATTTTCCATTCTCTTATTATTAGCTTTAACCGTGGTGAAAAAACTTGACTGTATTTCCTTATATGGTACAGGAACGTGGGAATCTAGTTTTCCATATATTCACCAATGGACAGAATTACTATGCAATAAAGTTTTGGTTTCTAAGAAATGAATATAAGGATGTTGCAATTCAGGTATTGAATATTGAAGATCTACACCTCGACAACCAGAATATAGCAGCTGACATGTTGCACCTGTCAATGCCTGAGGAGTATCGAGTGTCCTTTCTTGGTGTTGAACAACCTTCAGGCCTAACTAGAACTGTATATATATCTGTTTTCTCACGTTCACACTATCTACTAGATAAAATATTTAGTACCCTAAAAAGGGTAGTGGTTTTGGATGATGATGTTGTTGTCCAACGAGACTTGTCAGCCCTGTGGGACCTTGATTTGGAAGGGAAGGTAAATGGTGCTGTGGAGGTCTGTCCACTAACGTTGGGTCTGCTGAAGAGTTATTTGGGCGCTGACAATTTTGAGGATTATTCCTGTGTTTGGATGTCTGGATTAAACATAATTGACCTAGTCAGGTGGAGGGAACAGGATCTAAATGGCAGATACCAACGATTGAGACAAGAGGTGAGTTCTGCATAGGCTACTTGTCTTTATATGGACCTCTTTACACGTCACAATTAGTGTGTGTGTGTATACACAAACACACACACACACACGCACATATATATATATATCTTTTCTGACTCAATTTATTTGTTTTTCATCTTTTGAATCTGAGAAATTAGGTCATTCTGATTTGTGTCGTCCTTAGTTGTTACCTTAGCTTAATCTTTGGATGTGATGCATATAACTGTCATGTTCGTAGATCATTTGGAATGTGCATTTGCTATTTAATCCTATAGTGCTATCTTAATGATTGTGATTGGTGTTGTCATTTGGACTGTGCATCAGCAACTTGGCTCAGGAGAGGGAGTTGTTGGACCTGGGACGCTCCATGCAAGCTTGCTTGCCTTTCAGAACTTGGTTTACCCTATTGATGGGACATGGGCTTTATCTGGTCTGGGTCATGATTATGGAGTTGATGAGCAAAAGATCAACGAAGCTGCCGTGCTACATTATAATGGGCAAATGAAACCCTGGCTTGAGATTGGGATTCCAAGATACAAAAGTCATTGGAAGAGGTACCTGAACCGCGATGATGTGTTCCTGGGTCAGTGCAATGTAAATTCATGATAAACTTATACGGGCCTGGTTCCATAGAGAATAGAGTTATAGTGGCAAGATGTTGACGTGCATTTCCCCGTTCAAACACTGCTTTTCTCCAAGTGCTGTTTTGAAAGGAGTAAACTGGGTTGCAGTGACACCTACAGTTGAATTGACAGAGTTTATTTCTAATTTTTCAGAAAATAAGGACCAGAAGAGTTTTCTTCTTTCTGGCAGAACAGAAGGGAGATCATTCTTTACAGGTGATTGAGGTTGTAGGCCTGCAGGATGAGTATGAAAATGCAGGGGGATGGGATGACGAAGTTTTGTTTGCGTATTTCTTAGGGCGGAAAGAAAATCCAGACAGGTAGTAGTTAAGTGGAGGCTTGCTTCTTCTAAGGAGATGCATCTTCTTCTACGTGAGCCTGCCTGCTGATATGAATGGTTGGTGCGATGTATAAATGTCTCTGTATACGGGGGTAATGCCCTCTAGATTTAGTTGATTTTTTATTTTTATTGGTTTTCATGGAGCGTCTTGATTTATTGGATGTGAACTTAAATTCCTTTTGGTAGTGAGGAAATCTGACAGACTGAAATTCTTTACTTTTTTAGTATTTAATTGAATTGTATGGGGTTATACTTTTTTTTTATATAAGAGTTTGAACTGAGAGCATTAAGTTAGGAGAGGAAATTTATATCACTGGCCAGTTCTCTTGAGAACTATGGTATTATACTTGGAAGCATCTTTTTCTGGTTCCTTCAACTTGACAGCTGCTATGGCTGTGACTCTGCTCTGACTGTGACCTGGTTCTTGTTAAATCATGGCTTGGATCCATTGATCTGATAAGTTGCTAAGTTTTCTTAATTAGTGACATTTAAAAAAAAACAATAGGGGTGGAGGGATGAATGGATTTGGATATTATAGTGTGAGAGCTACGTCTTTGAAGATGAGATAAGAGTGAGGAGTTTTTGTTTAAATAGTATTTTCTCTCTTGGATTCGTGTCTCAATATATAAAAATAAATAAATAAATAAGATTGTAACGCGGGTCATTAGATCTTAATTGGGCATCGCATATGCGGTACTAGGATTGGAATAGAGAGCGGCCTCAAATTGTTGATCCATTTCCTGTAAGTCGGTTTGAGAGAGAGAGAGAGAGAGAGAGAAATCAAGTCTGTTACGTGTCTTTTTCTTTTTTTTTCTTTTTTTTTTTTTTTTGTTACGTGGGCGACAAATTTTCTTTACCGTCCAAGGTGCCCAGGAACCAATTCACAGGTCCGGAGAGCAGTTGCCCACATTCTAACAAGATCTCCCCCATTCAGATCTTTCTCTCTTTCTCTCTCTCTCTCTCTCTCTCTCTTTACATTCCTTACTCTTAACATAACACACCACGCCACACCACCCCTCCGTCTCCACTGTCAATAGTCAAACAGACTCATTCACTTTGTTCCTTTTTTCATCATCATTTTACATTTTTAGGGTTTTTCTTTTTTCTCTTAATTTATGTAACTCTTGCATCCGGGATTTTGTTGTTTTATGTAATCACTTCGATTCCCAAAATGAGAGAGAAACTAGGGTTTTTGGTCATCCTCTGGTTGTTCTTCATGTTTAATTCTAGTTTTGGGAGATTTGTGGTGGAGAAGAACAGCTTGAAAGTGACTTCTCCTGAATCATTAATAGATGTTTACGAATGTGCGATTGGGAACTTCGGAGTTCCTCAATATGGAGGAACATTGGTCGGGACTGTCGTTTACCCTAAGGCGAATCAAAAGGCATGCAAGACTTTCTCTGATTTTGATCTCTCTTTCAAATCCAAACCCGGTGGTCTCCCTACATTTCTTCTTGTGGATAGAGGAGGTCTCTCTCTCTCTCTCTCTCTCTCTCTCTCATTTAAGGTTTTCATGATGTTGATGTTGTTGAATTTTTTATTTGGTTTTGACTCCTACGTATTGTGATAGTAGATGTTAATTTTCTTGATGTCTTATTGTCGTTGGTGAATCTTTCATAACATTGAAATAATCGGAACCCTAACTGTTTTCTACTCTTGGTTTATAATACGAATGTTGTGTCACTGTTGTTGAAATTCATACTAATTATAGGGTTTTAATGATTTTGATGGTTTGGTAATTAATGTTGTTGAAACTTGATTTGGTTTTGACTGTAGCGATTGTGATGTTGTAACTTTCTTTATGTCTTATTGTGCTGAATCTATCATGATGTGGTTGGAACCCTGAGTCTTTTCTATTCATAGTTTTGTTGTGTAGTTTTATTGTTTTATTAGGGTTTTTGATGATGTTTACTATTTGTAATTGATGTTGATGAATTGATGTCTGATTGAGGAACTGTTGAATCTTGATCAGATTTGACTTGGGCATTTTGATTTTTTTTTTTTAAATATCTATAATTTTTGAAATCCTATCTGTTCTCTTCATGGTTTGTGATACAAATTGTTTTTATACCTATATACTTATTTTTAAATGTCCATCTACCCTTTTAGGTTTTACTTCTTTACTCTGAAATGCAGATGTTCTCACCTTTGACATTTTCTCCCCCCTAACACCCCCACCCTCTTATGATTATAAAAGAAAAAAAAAATTATAGTTTAATGTTACAGGTTATCAATGTCTGCAATATTATCAAAATCTTTTATGTTATTCCGAGTTTAATATTTATAAAGTTATTGCTGGTTTTGATCGCCCGTTGTTTCAAATTATAATGAGTCACTTATTTGCGACTATTGATTCTCATTCAGATTGGATTTTTGTGAATCTGCCTGTGGTTTCAGAAACAAACTGAATAAATTAGTTCTTTGTCTTGTTCCAATAATGACTATAAATCCTCTTAAATATGAACAGAAATACGAAACCGTGGGTGCTTCTTGAAATGATGATTAGACTACGTAATTGAGATTTTTCTGTGTAGTTCCTTTGAAGCACCTCACTATTTTGGATCTGTGGTTTGGCAGATTGTTTCTTTACCTTGAAAGCATGGAACGCACAGAATGCTGGTGCAGCTGCTATACTTGTAGCAGATGATCGAATTGAACCGTTAATCACTATGGACACTCCTGAAGAGGATAATGCTTCTGTGGACTATCTTCAAAAGATCACAATTCCATCGGCGCTTGTTACCAAAGATTTTGGGGAGAAGATCAAGAAGGCTTTATCTAATGGGGAAATGGTTAATATCAATCTTGATTGGAGAGAGTCTCTTCCACATCCTGATGAGCGTGTTGAGTATGAGTTTTGGACAAATAGCAATGATGAATGTGGTCCCAAATGCGACAGCCAGATTGACTTTGTTAAAGAATTCAAAGGTGCAGCACAGATACTGGAGCAGAAAGGGTATACTCAGTTTATTCCCCACTACATCACATGGTATTGCCCAGATGCATTTATTCTGAGCAAACAGTGCAAATCTCAGTGCATCAATCATGGGAGGTACTGTGCCCCAGATCCTGAGCAGGATTTCAGCACGGGGTACAATGGCAAGGATGTTGTGGTACAAAATTTACGCCAAGCATGCTTGTTTAAAGTGGCCAATGAAAGTGGAAAACCTTGGGTCTGGTGGGACTATGTGGCTGATTTTGCAATCCGCTGCCCGATGAAGGAGAAAAAGTATACTAAGGAGTGTGCAGATCAAGTAATTAAATCTCTAGGTAGGTTGAACTGAAATCACTGCTTTCTTCAATAGTTGTCGCAATTTTCTTTTTCAATTCTCTAATGTGCTGCCCATAAACATTTTGACTGTATTTAATGTGTTACCTAGATCCCTGTGTGAAACATGGATGTCGATGATTTCGCCTTGTTTTAAGTGTCTCTTGAAATCATTGGTGCTTCTTTCGAATTTTTTATTGCTATTGGTGTATTCATTTATTTTCAGTTGTGAATTTGCCAAAAGTCTGAATTAGCTTTATTTGACTTCTACCGTTATGTTTGTTCTGTTTTCATCAATTTAATTTGATTGTAGGAAATTTATATGAAGCTAGACTGTGGGTTCATTTTCATCTGTTGGAATAGCCATAATCTATGGTTCAACAAGGTCCACTATGTTGTTGTAATTGTTTTTGGCTGACAATTTTTAGCTTTAACTATATATTCTGAATCATTATTTGAAAGGCTTTCTTTTTCATTAGAGGTTGCTAAGTTTCATTCCTGGGATCCATGGTGATGCATTCATGATCCTAGATGTGTAGGCGTGTAACTTTTTTTCTTTTTTCTTTTCTTTTTTAAAGCATTTTTTCTTAGGCATGTAACTATGTACATAAGCAAGGGATGGCCAGTGTGAAATGAAGTATGTAGGAAGTTGGATTCAAATGGCTAAGCTATGTGGTAAAATTGCTGTCTCTAAAAATAGGTTTTGACTTTGCATGTGATTCAAAATGTTGGTCACTAGTCGTAGATCCCTTAAGTGGTGGAAGGTCAAGGGCTTGAATCTCATTCCCCTCCCCATGGTCTAGCAAATAAATTGGTCTTCCTTGATAAATGATGTTATTCTAAAATGGTACATAAGGAGATTTATAGACAAGAGTCTGCAAAAGAATATAAATTTGATAGGATTTTCTGTGACATATGTTAAGGTCTTGATCTCAAGAAGATAGATGAATGTATTGGAGACACTGAAGCAGATGTCGAAAACCCAGTTTTAAAAGATGAACAAGATGCTCAGGTGAGGTTACACAGAGCTTCTTGCTTATAGTGTCATTGTCGGCCTGTCATTTGATGTTACACGATCTTGTGCATTTTATTTTATTTTATTTTTTGATATTATCCTAGCTTACTGGTTTCAGATTGGAAAAGGCTCCCGTGGGGATGTCACTATCTTGCCAACTCTTGTGATTAACAACAGACAGTATAGAGGTTTGAAATAGTAATTCATTATCTATCTTTTTAAGCTTTCCGACTGCTTGATTTGCCATTTATATTTCTGAGCATTTTCAGGTAAGTTGGATAAAGGAGCTGTTCTCAAGGCCATCTGTTCAGGCTTTGAGGAGACAACAGAGCCAGCAATCTGTTTAAATGGAGGTAATTGTTTATTGATGGTGTTAAAGGAAATTTATAGATCAGATATGTTGGGGATTAAATAGATAGAAGACTAATTGGCCTAGATTTATTTTTGTAAGCATGCTGGGTTTATTGAATTTATTATTGGCTTCTCCCCTTCCTGATCCCCATGGCAATCCACAAGCAAGCCTTCCAACTTATGAAGCCTCCCGTGAAGCATACGGCTTGAGATTTGATGCAAACAGAGACATGACATGATACTGATAGGAGAAAATGACAGTTTTTGAGAGAATATATATATATAGGGGGGAGAGAGAGAGAGAAATGATGGATATGGCAGTTTTTGTCATCAATGAGTGGGCAAAAGAAATTGCCTGTGCTATTACTGGATATAATTCTCAATCCCTGAAATGTCCAATAAGTGTATGAGATAAGATGTTAAAAAAATAATAAAAAATGAATACGCCATGTGGGCTATGTAGTAAATATAGCATTCAAGACAGATGCAATTCTCCATGTGTATCGTCTCTGTTTCCAACCTGTTGGGAATAGCTGAGTTAATAGTGTGTCGGAAATCAGAGAGTTAATAAAGGATTGGCACTTTTAAGGGAACATTAATAGTCACCATTGGAAATAGTTAGAAGTTAAAGATTCTGTATTGCTGGTATATTTTTTGTTGTATAATAGATCTGCGCGAGTGCTAGGCACTAAAGCAATCTTTTACCATGTAAACTCTCTCTCTCTCTCTCTCTCAAGCAATTGAGTCATAAGCACTTTAGTCTCTCCTTTCACCTTGGACTGCCTCTTTTAGACACCAGAAAAGGTCTGAAGTAGACCATTGACCAGATCCCTTCTTCTGGTGGCAAGATGCCATCACTGCCTGTCCTCTCTGTGATGTTGGCACAGGCACTGCAGTCTGCAGTCTTTCGACATATTTAGCAAGGAAAGATAATTCTGTCTCTTCTGTTCCTGGTTGTTATCCAACCAACCAAATTGGCTGCTAAAGTATCAGCTTGAATATCACACTCAGCCAGATCTCCAGCGTGGACATGACTCATTTACTGTTTTCCTGGTCTCTCCTTATGTTAACTGTCTTGTCTACAATGGTTGTATCTCGTTGTTTGTAGACATGGAAACAAATGAGTGTTTGCAGAACAATGGAGGCTGCTGGCAGGATAAGGCTGCTAATATCACTGCGTGCAAGGTATTTCGGTAGATGTTATTTGCATTCTATCATTTGATCTATTTATTCTTCCAGTTCTCAGTCGAAAACTGTTACTATGCAGGATACCTTTCGAGGGAGAGTTTGTGAATGTCCTGTTGTGCAGGGAGTGAAGTTTGTCGGTGATGGTTATAGTCATTGTGAAGGTAAAGAAAAAAATGATTGTATATAAGTATATGAATATTATATTTTCGTTGGTTATGTTGCTAAATGTTGGAAATTCTGTAATTTTTATATTTTTTCCTAGGTTTTGTTGCATTCTGTCTTCCTTCTTCAAGTAAGAAAACAGTTATCGGTCTTTGCATTCTTAATAACTACTACAAATCGTTGTCCTTTCATGGAACCAAAGTGTTGTTTCGCATGTACGCTTATGGCATATTTAAACATGTCTTGCTGATGATTTCAATTATTTTATTGCTTCCGTCTTGTTAATAACTCGATGTAATTGTGTGGAATTGTCTCTCTTAACATAATTCTAATTTGAATAAATAATAAAAAAAATGTACGAAAAATGCTCTGATTGATTTGACAAGTAAAAAGCTGAATTTGTGAACCCTGATTACAAAAATGATAATAACTTTTTAAATATTGTTGGTATTTGTGGGATTTGTTGTCTTTCTATTTATCAAAGGAATTGGCTATAATCTTAAGCACCTGAAAGTTAACAAAGGCTTAGGCTTCAAAACTTCAATCTGCTATGTCAAATCATAAACAGGGCATACCCGGTGCCGAAGCTCCCACATTGTGGGGTCTGGCGAAGGCAATACCTAGGCAGCCTTCCCCTTGCTTTTTTTTGCAAGGAGGCTGATTCGAACCCTGGACCTCCAGGACACAATGGAGAGACTCCACCATTGTGCCAGGCCCGCCCTTCTGCTATGTCAAAGCATCCATTTTGATCATATGAGATCTCTCATTTTAGTCTCCCTCACCTGACAAAGTATTGTGTATGTAATACTTCTGCCATTACAGCCTCAGGAGCATTGCGCTGTGAAATTAATAATGGTGGATGCTGGAAGGACACTCAAGGAGGCCAGAGATATTCTGCCTGCATGGTAAGTTGTCCAACTTATATCACCCTGTTTAAGGGCGTGTCCTGGTCTATTCTCTTCTTAATATCAAAATTCATGACCCAAAAAAGGAATAAAGAAGCCAGCAAAATTTGCTCCTTACAGCATTGGCTTTTGGACTTGCTATAATAAACTTATCGTTTCAACTCTTCTTGATTTAAATCCATATTAATTGATTGTTCAGGATCATCATTCAAAAGGCTGCAAGTGTCCACCGGGATTCAAGGGTGATGGAGTCAAAACTTGTGAAGGTGCTTGTTTTGCAATCTACAGATCGCCAAGTTAATTACATGTTAAACTAATGCTGGTTGTATGGCTTCTTTATTTAATTGATGTCCTTTTTATTTGTTCATAATCCAGATGTGGATGAGTGCAAGGAGAAAATGGCCTGCCAATGTGCTGATTGCAAATGCAAGAACACCTGGGGAAGTTTTGAGTGCAGCTGTAGTGGCAATTTATTGTACATGCGAGAACACGATACTTGTATAGGTGAGTAACATTACAATTTATCTTCATTATTTAAGTCCCTCAGAAAAGATCAGAGACTGAAAAAGGAAAAAAAGGAATAATTAGAGAACATGTACTAGCTATATGATTCTTGCAGAATTTTGGGATTTCAACCATGAGATGAGCTCGAGGAAGTGCTAGTTCCTCAGTTATCACATAGACTATTTGCTCATTGCAAATGCCTATTAAAGATGATTTGTTGCTGGAAATTCTTGCAATGTGGATGCTGGAATCGAGCTTATCATATGAACTATAGAAGCCTTTCGTGATTTTGTCTTGATATACTTTTCGATTTGCGGCATCTAGTTTTTACTTGACCTGTCTTGCTTGGTTTCCTTTGTTTTTGAGTCCATTCTGAGTCTTTTCTGTGTTACAAGATGCAGGTAAAGATGTTAAAACTGAGGTTAGCTGGAGTTTTATTTGGGTCATAATCCTTGGCTTGGCTGCCACAGGTGCTGCTGGATACGCTGTTTACAAATACAGGATTCAGGTATGAATTTTTCATTGATACTTTTGGATATGGAATTCTAGTATTCTAGCCATTGTCTGATAATTTTTCTTTTTAGATTGACTAGTAGCAATCATTTGAATTTGATTTCGATCAATTCCCTGTGATAAATAATTAAGATATAACTTGTGATAACTGATTAGTTGACTTGTTAGAGCCTTACTGTTTTTGGAGGGAATAAGTTGTACTGGGTTTTGGATTACTGCTCCGTGCTACAATAACATGTTTTTTGTACATCCATTGTGTTGAACTTGTGATTCAAATTTAGATTATCAGGTCATGTGATAATGTGCTTGGAAACGGTACGAGTGTTGTGATTTAAATGTTCTGTTCTTTTAATTAGTATTTTGTTCTGCAGAGATACATGGACTCAGAAATACGGGCAATTATGGCTCAATACATGCCACTGGATAACCAGGGAGTGGTCCCTAATAATGTTTTCCACTGAGGGCTCTGCAGTTTTCTTGCATAAAGCATGGTTGCAGTTTTATAAGAGGTTTGGGAGTTAAATGTTGTTTTCAAAATCCTCCTCTTACCTGTCCAATTCCAAGGTCTATAGGATCCCAGAGTTGTAAGTGCCTTTTGCTTTATTTGTTCTTTCTTGATGTGCCTTTTGTGATCTCATGTTTATTCCAAGTGGGTGGTTTAACTATCCTCATTATTTAGCACCATAAATCTGGGTTGGTTGCTGAAAGAATGCGCTCCCATCTACCATTGTTGCATGGAAAAAGCATCATCTGAATTGGGGCACCGAGCTTGGCTTTTCCAACGTTTAAGGTGGCCACTTACTGCAGGTGCAGGATATGGTGCATGTTTATAATCATTAGCTGTATTAACACTGGTTGGACTACGATATATTAATCCTTCTGGGTTGTCTTTTGCGTCTCCAACCCTGTATCATACTGCTTTTTCTCGTTTTTTATAACTTGCTAGATTTTGGTTGGTGCAAATGTCCAATGGTGCTGGGGATAAAGGTTTCCGAGTGAATTTTTTGCGAAGTTCTCACGCTTGAATCAGTATTTTCGCTTTTGTTTACGTGGGCCAGACTATAACCGTTTTCTTTTTTTTGTTTGTTTTTTCTGGTTACAACAATACCCGTTTTCAACAGTTCAACAACTGAAGATCATTCCAAGATATATTATTTTGTATTTGGGCCTCATTAGGCCCATTTCATCTATTGAATTCCGTCCTTTATTGTAGTTGGGCCCTTTCAGGCCTATTTTCATGAGTTGAGGTCTGCGCGATGCATTTTTAAATTATACTTGGTAGTGGGCCGAAGACCCATTCTATCAAATCTGGGCCTGCGAGGCCCATTTCATTAGTAGGGGTCCCTACTCGATCCATATTTGTGGTGTTTGGGCCTGAACAGACCCTTCTCAATCATGCAGTCCATAAAAAAGTAAGGTTGTAGTATGCACGGCCCATTGAAGTTCCTGTGCCCACCATCACTCGCTGATCCTGGACGGCCCAAATTTAAACATTTTTTTTTTTACTGATATCTTAATTTTTACTCGATTAATCCAATTCGAATACTATGAAACCTAATTTAAGAATGGATTCTAAAATCTAGAATAAAATACTCGATCATTCGACACAAAATAGTTTGGATGACCCAAATTCAAACAATGGGCCAATAGTAAGCAATTTTTCTTGTAATTGGACTTGATCAAAGCCCAATTCGACTCAAAGGTTGGCTATTGACAATGCGACCCAATGCTAGCCTTTTAAAATTTTCTGTTTGGTCGGATTTCCAAATCCAACGTAGTCAGGCGGTGGGCATAAAGTGAACTATTCTATCGCCTTTTACTAAAAGAATAAATCAGACTGGATTTCAGATACAAGCCAATCTCATGTAGTTACAATTTACTTAAGCCCGTAATTAATGGTCACGATCCTGAAACTGATATAAACCAGCATATATGATCAATAAAGTCCAATTGAACAGCCCAATGAACTCAAGACAAATAAAGTCCAACTTTTGATAAGTGCTCTTACAGACTCGCGTTCATACCGATGGAAGACGATAAAAAGCCACAATAGGGTTGATGAAACACTTGATCCCAGCTTCAAACAAATGGAAACCCACAAACTTGGAGAACCATAGATAGATTCCCCCCAAATATCACTAATCTCATAATGACAACTAGGAGACAGGCAGTACAATCAAACCGAACTGGCCCTAGCAGGCAACTATTATAAAATAAAGTTGTGACAACTCTTTACATTATTCAAGACTCAAGTTTCTCCTTAGACTCAAGTTTCTCCTTTTTAAAACCCCACTCCCCCCCCCAAAAATCCTAAAAAATAAAAAATAGAGAGCTAGTTTTGCATCACCAACCAAATAATCATCCACAATATCATCATACGTGTGTAACCATATGACTACATTCTAGGACTAACAATAAGATAGTTTGAGAATCACCGAGTTTCTGCACAGCTCTCCCACATTGTCAAGCAGTCCGAACTTGCACTTCTTCCCTTCTCTGTAGTCCAGTTGAGATCCATCCCTAGAGCAGGCAAACAAGGTTATTGACACTAGCTTAAAATATGAAGAGAAAGCAGACAAGTCAAATAAAGTAATGCTCCATGGACTAAGTAGGTCAAGGATCAAATGTCTCCCTACACTGCAGTCCATATGAACGGAAAATAAAACCTTTCAAATTTAAGTTTGAAGAGATGAAAGTAACTTTCAAATCAAGTAAAAAAATAAATAAATAAATAAATAAATAAATAAAAACGTAAAAATTAAAAAATGCTGAATTGCCCTGCCACATAGAGTTCAGTCCATTTGGTCTTTCACTCATTTGGTGTCGCTGGTATTATTCAATCAAATAATACATCCTTCTAGACCAAGAGCAATATCTCAAAATGATCACCCTTTTATTAAACTTCTCATTATATAAAATCCCCTTTGAACTAACAAGAGAAATAATAACAATAATAAAATATTAATATACATCCTCATACGGCAAATCTGAATGCTGGCTCGACATCTTGGCCTGTACAGCAAAACAAGGTCAAGCTGAAAGAAAGGGAAATGGGCAGGTTGTACTAGTAAGACTTCAGCTTGTGTATGCCAATGAAACTAACCTCATCAAACACATTAATTTTGCACTCCAGGTTCGGATTTCAATCCTTTTCCCTGCCCACCATCCAATACAATCCTGTATATATAGAATGTTACCACTGCGCCGCTGCACAAATCAAACAAAGTTGTGAGTTAAACTTATTTAAAAGAATCAAAGGCCCCCTGAATCACAGTATCATCAATTTAACCAGAAACTGGAGTTAATTCAGAATAACGGAGTGGCCCATCATCACATATGAATTCTCAAGGGAACACACAAGATACATGACGTGAGCACTTTACGATCATAAGATCACATCCCCCATATCATGTCCTCATGCATGCCTTTACAGCTTAAGCTGTTTATGCATTTGTTAAAATTTTCAAATTATGGACTATGACTTTAACCTGTATCCTACAAAGAAGTCTTGAGAACCCAAATAGGATAATATGGGGCTGAGTTTTTAAAGAAGCATGCAAATCCAGACTCATGATTGGGACAGTAGCAAGAGAGAAAAATATGTACTGATCCATGTCTGACTCAGTTCATATTGCTTGAACTCTTGCTTGATCTATATGTGTGTGTGTGTCTATGCATGAACGCAAGTGTTCATATGTAAGCATACTTTATAAATGCATGTGGATATCACAAAACTTCAAGTCCATATTGCTCGAATTCTTGCTTGATCTATATGTGCGTGTGTTTGTGTGCGCACATGCGTGTTTATATGTAAGTACTTTATAAATGCATATGGATATCATAAAACTTCAAGTCCTTTCATGGCATTACTCGATCTATATCATTCCCATATTTTTCTACAAAGTAAAAGATCACAGGTTTCAAATTTTCTACAGCTGCACCCCGCATAAGGCATATCCTAAATAAGCAGAATAGAGGATCTATCAATACAAGTCCTCAAAATGTAGAGACCACAATCTCAAGTTAAAACTTTGGATGCAAATTTCATTGCAACATAAATATGTTTTAGTTTTTGTTATAATTCCGACAATAAATCCTAGTATTATGCATCTTTCTCCTTGCACTATTAGATGAATGCTTTCAAAGTGCCGTTTGGCTTTCTTTTATTACAACTTGATCAATGGATATTCTTCACCTACACCAACTGTAAAAATTAGATGTAATGTTAATGGAAAGAGAAACAAAATGCCGGTTGGCATGCTGATTGATAATACATGATGTGTAACAGCAATGAGCTACAAAGTAGCATTTATGGATATTGGAGAAGTATACACACACATGATAGCATAAGACTAAATCTCAATCAAATTACTGCAACATCACACATGACATACAAACCTGATTAGGGTGGTCAAGCAACTGAAAAATGATGGTCTCTGCAAAAAGACAAGGGGAGGGGAAAAAAAGGAATTGAGAAAAAAAAAATATCAGAATCCAATAGGCAGCACGAATTCAGCAGAGAGAAGAGGCAAATAGAAGTACAAAACAGGCACCAGATCACAGCACTGTTAAGACTATGTTTTACCTGAAACAGAAGATGGGTCTCTCTTAGACATAATATACCTGCTATTGCTGCAAAAGAATCAAAGGTGAAATGATTTTTAGAACTAGATATGAGCAGAACAGATAGAAGGCAAAAAATTATGCATGTGAAGATATTAAAGGACTACATGATTATAAAAAGACTAATAATAACCTGCTTAGTAAATTAAATTGCTTCATCTTAACTTTTGCAAAAGGTCATTCCTGGATGGACACGGTTCTCATAATTACAGGAATCCGATTTTGCCACTACCTATTAATTTACATTTAGTGTGAAATGAATGGATTTTAAAACTCCCAATTTGAGAAGATCACATCTCAAAATTTTAAGAATACAAATCATTTAAGAATTCCCTTGTCTAAACACAATGTTAATGTTTTGGGCGGTTCCAGTTTCACAATAGAATTGTCTCAATTCTCTACTAAACATTATCCCATCAAAGTCACAGTTCCAGTTTTTCAACAGAATTGCTCCAATTCTGTTGAAACATTATCCCGCCAAAGTGATATGGAACTTTAATGAAACATTTGCACTTCCATCCCGTAGCATTTCCAATGTGACGCAAGTCCAGGAATAATTCCTAGCCACAGCATGCATAACTTGGCCATGCAGAATTTATGTATTAAAAAAAATAAATTTGATAGAGATTTTTTTTTTTATTATTTTAAGGCGAAAATACATAAATATATATATATATATATACATAGTTTTAACTGTAAAAATATAATTCTAAACTTGAATGATTGACTTCACATTGTGCCATGTCTTGGACACACTCATTTTTGTAAGTTTTCATATAACAAAGGTTTCTTCTAAATAATACAGGGGACCAATAGACCTTTGGAATAAAAAGTCCCATATGGAAAAGCCAGAAAGCCAGAAATAGAAGCATTATCAGTGTAAGCATGCAATGTAAAACAAGGAAACCAATTTAAAATTTTAAGTATAACCTATCCAAGGATCATCCAAGAACTTTGTTCAACAATCTTCACCAAGATTGTATTTGATATTAAAAAAAAAAAAACGATGAGTTAATCAGAGGAGGAAAAAAGGCCATCCGAGGATGCAAATGGATAAAAGATCCAGAAAATGTTCATTCTCTAATTGATTTATTTCTAATTTCTAATGGATTGCAGTTTGAGCTTCTTTCCTTATTTATTTTAGGACAATGCCTATATATATATGATATATGATATTAGGGCTTACTGAATGTTATGTTTTGAGTAATGAATTCATCAAAATTGGTTACCAAGTCCATCCCTCTCTTCTCTAATTCCCTGCCCCTAGGCTGGTTCCTTATTTCTCCGCCTGTCTATTCCTCTTCTCTATTGCATTATCCATTGTTTGGTATGAGCTAATTCTGGTTTAACTTCCCATAATTCTTCTGCACTCAAAAAGCCAGTCACATTGATCACAGCCTACATCAGTCACTGCTAAGTTCAATTTGTGGGGAAAGAAGAAAAAAAAAAACCCTCTGCAATTTGAGGTCTTCCACCACCCATAACCACTTCCTCACAGCTTACCATGGCCAAAAATAAAAAGAAAAAGGAAAAAGAAAGTGCATCTTTCTACTATGCACCCAAACATCATCTCAAATCCTAAAAACCACTGATTGAATTAGAAAGAAATAAAAATAAGGAAACAACATCGAATAACAATCTATGAAATATCAGAAATAAATAAACAAGAGAACAATTCTAAAATCCTAAGTAGCATATACATCATACGAAGAATCAGTTATACACTACCTCTCCTTGGAACCCATCTATTACCATGAAGGTTGTATCTGCTCTTTATGACACTTATGCCACCAGGGATCCGCTTCCAAAAGAAATCTTTTCTTCGTCTCTCTATTTTTTTTTTTTTTTTTTGATAGAAATCATCAAAGACAGTTACCCACTAAAGTGATGTCTTGAAATAAGAAGCTAACTCCCCCCCTGTCCTCTTCAGGGTTAGTGCTACAAATCATATCTCAATTAACCAAAATAATCCCTTTCCTTGCTCCAATCACCCCACCAAAGGAACTCTCTCATGATAGCTGTAGCAGCCAATCAATTGGGATAAAAGAAAAAAAGGTAACACTAGAAAGATAGGCTTTCATCTTTCTTTCCCTTGAGAGGGGTTGCAACGGGTAATTTTAATGGTTCAAACCCATCATAAGGTCCAAATTTCTTAACTTCCAAGTTCACTTGAATCATGCCAGGTCATGTAGTTGACACTTCAGTGTAAGACCTATCCACTATGCGTGATCTGTTGATAATTAAAAAAAAAAATTGACTCCTGCCATAAGGTACATTATGCTTAAAAAATCCATCATAACTTTTTTGCAACAGGAGTATCAAAAGTTTTAGAAGAAATGAATAGGGATTGGAGATCCAATTCTTTTAGCATGTTTTCTCATTGATGATTTGAATTTTTTCAAGGAAAAAATAACGTTACACCCTATAATTTGACCCAAAATCATTTCGTCTCCCTCAGTTCAAAACTTGACAAAGTGCCCCCTGAATGTTATGTACCCCCAATCCTTTTTTTTGGGGGGGTATTTAAATGTCAAAAATAGTTTATAATAGAAGTATAAAACCTAAATTTAGAAAATAAAATAAAATAAAATTTGGGTTTACTGACCACACCGCCCATTATTTTCTATTTTCCCTCCCAAAACCAAAATTTTAAATATTTTTAATTTTTAATTTAATCACATTTAACCCCTAAAGTAAATAAGGAGGGTTAAAGTGATATCAGTGATAACCTGTAGGGAACACTTTGACAGGCTTTAAAGCACAAGGGGGTATGATTTTGAGCCAAACCACAGGGAGCTAAAGTGAAACTTCTTTACCTTTTTTGCCCCCTTCTTTCTCTAATGGAAGAATATTACGAAAGTGATTAAGGAATCTTCACAGATAACCAAAATGTACAAGGAAGCATAGATCGCAATTTTATCCCATAAGAGAGAGAAACAAATAATACCAATATTTTTCCTTGTATCATTCCTCTCCCCTTTATCAATAAGATATATAACTTTTCTATCCCAAAAATAAAATAAAATAAAATTTCTGCAATAACATAGGAAAGGTCAAATGTCATAACAACTTCGAAGAAAATATGCAAGCAATACAACACTTCTTATAACACATCATAATTAAGTTTCCGACTCCCTAAATAATGAAAAAAAATATATTTTCAGTTTAAAGATCAACACTAACCTGCTTGTCCTTTCAAGGCCAATGCAGATGACTCTCCTTTTTTCCAAGATCTTAAGCTTAACAGGCTTAAGGCCAAAAGAGTACCACCTAGGATAACACCAAATCTTAGAGCAGAAATGCTCCCAGTCACCATGAAGGACAGAAATCCACCAACAGAAAGAAGTGTCCCTGTACAGCATAATCAATAAAATGACAAAATTCATAGTCACAGTCCAGAAGAGGAGGAAGAAGGAAAAAGCATGGCATCCATTTTCATAGCTTGTCATTTTTGGTACCTACTGCATCTATCTTTCATTAGTTAAGTGCTTTAGGAGGTTTGAAGCGTGAACTTAATATCAGATTAAGATCCAATGTCCATCTTTAATATCTAACTCAAAAGCTCTTATCAACAGAATAAATAAATAAATAAATAACTAATATCATTTTAAGAAAACAAAGACTAGCTGTATAGCGGAGGAACAGTAAGTGTGGCCAAACATAAATGATATCAACATTTCTTGTGTTTCTACAACCTATGCCTAATCCAATTGAACTAACTCAAACAATTACATATTAAATTGCAGTTATCGTCAAATTATTTCCTTTCATGCTAGTGGGCATTGGCCTGTGCAATCAAAATCTACATTTAGCAAATTACCACAACAGTACCAAAGGAGCTTCCTAGTTATAGAACATACCATAGGGTATTCCGAGGTAGAAATCACGAACTTTGGATAAGTCATTCAGTTCATCACTGGAGGATGCGAAAGTTTCCAAAACCTCCTTAACAGGTTCAGGGGAGTTCACTGCTGCTGTAGATAAATATCCTTTACCCTCCTCATTGAATTCTGTAGCTATAATAGATAGATGCTGTCTTGTCTTTTCCGCTTGAACTTTTAACTGCTCTGAAGCTTCTTTTAATATCACCATCGTTTTATCTGTATGGTTTTTCAACTGCTCAGAAGCTTCTTTTAAAATGACTGCTGCTTTAGCAGAGTACAACTCAAATGCTTCCAGTGAAACACTCTGCATCTTTGCCACTTGCTCTTTCAAGGTAGCTACTGTCTGCTTCCAAGCTTCTTCTGATTCATCAGAAGCTACTTTGACATCTTTGTTTTCAACCTCAATTTCCGAATGCTTCACAAAAGCAAATAGAGAACTAAGTATGAATAGATCCCTTAAAATATGTTCTACTTCATACTAAAATAAAGAAACACACCTGCAGTAAAATAAGATTGAACAGAAAGAACAAATGACAGATATGTATCAGATGCCCTTTGGAGAAAACAGATTCTCAATCACATATCACTCCAGTTCTGTAAACAAATCATAGAAGTATCCACTAGACAAGTGCCAAAAAAACTCCCACAAAAGAATAGAGGAAATAATGACTCTCCTAAAAATAACAATAGAACCATACATCTAAAGTTTGTAACAGCTATGAAAAGAACAATCAATTAGAACATTGACACAGTACCATCTTGAACATGGCAAGCACGAGGGACATGGGCAGCATATACAAGAATGCAAACTTAAATTATCAAATAATTGATATGCATAGAAACCTTAGATAGGCCCAAAACCTAAAACACAATACCAGAAGTTTAATGCCCGTTACACAGAAATCTAATCGCAACTCTCATATGATTCCAAGAACCCAAACCATTCAAATTAAAGAATCCTCTACTTCTCCAATCTTTCAAACAGTTACATTGCAAAAATCAGTAGCATAAATAGATAAAACCCTGGCATTGAATAAACTCTAACCAACTACATGGAAAGCATAACAACAATTCTTGTACAAGTCTAAGACACCTTGAAACCCTAGATAGGCTCAAAACCTAAAATACGACTCCAGAAGTTTAATGTCCTCTACAGAAAGAAAATCTATTGGCAAATCTCAAGTGATTCCAAGAACCCTAAGGATTTACAGTCAAACATTCTCTTCATTTCCAATTCTTGTAAAAAAAACATTAAACGACGCCCAAGAAAAAAAAAGAAAAAAAAAAAAAAAGAGGATGACAAACAACACAGATACGCATAATAAAACCTTATCGTCAAACTAACTCTCACAGACTCCTCAGAAACCCTGACAGCAAACCATACGATACTAAGAATCCGAGAAAATCATAACCAAACATTTTCCTATTCATTCCGATCTTTCATACAACAATGCCCAAAAAAAGAAAAAAAATAAATCGAAGAAATATCATAAATGTCACAAGTTCAAACAACAAAATCCTAACCTAGAATTAAGTCTTACGGAACCATATCAGCAATGCCGGACAGAAAATTATGATAATAATCGAATAAAATCGATTACTAAAAACAACAAAACCCTGAAATTGGAATAGGTCTTACCGATTCCTCAGAAGCAGCGGAAGAAGGAACAAACGGAAGATTCAAGAGACTTCGTCTGCGGCGATTGATGGAGAGAAAGCGAGAACCGAGTCCTGTAGGCGTAACACAAGGCCAAACAACAGAGACTCTGTGAGTCTTAGATTGAGGTCGAAGAAGAAGAGATTCAAACCGTAGAGAGTTGGTCTTCGAAGAGAGAAACAAAGCCATTGGAGAAGAAGAAGAATCTCTATTCCGAAGGGAATTCAAAGAATGGTTAGGGTTTGGAAGTGTGAATAACTCGAGTGTTGCGCTCATGTCGGTTTCTTATATAAAGAAGAGAGAGGGAGGGAGGGGCGATGTCCACGAAGGGAAATAAGACAGGAGAGGAAAAGGGGCTTTATGAACAAGAGCTACAAAACAGGGATGGGGTGTCAAATTCTAAAGTGCGCCCGATGGTGAAGTGCGTTCTCCATGAGCATGGAAAGTGAGAGAGAGAGAGAGAGAGAGAGAGAGAGAGAGAGAGAGAGCGCGCTTTGAAATGTTTCGACCGGTGCACGTAATCGAAGGCAACAGAGTTCACGTTTGCGGGTTGTGATGCGACCCCACTGTCTTCTCCTTCCATTAGTTTCTATTATTTTCCCAATTCATATTTTTATCAAATTTAATATTTTTTCTCTCTTTCTATCCCTCTCCATTCCATTAGTTTTCTTGGCTCTGATTAATTTAATTTAATAGTACAACAAAATATTTTCTCAATAATTATTAGGATAAAAACTAGTATTTATGATTGGTACGATGTACTCATATTTTTTATAATTTTTTAAATAACTTTGATTCATATTTTTTACAATAATAAAACTATCTTAAAAAATAGAAATAATACTCATTCGATACTCATTGTTTTTGTTATTTGCGTTTCATGTATCCTGAGAAGATTTGAAATCATGTGGATTTATCGATTCTCCTGTTTTTAAATAGCTTATGAGAAGAAATAATAATAATGAAAATAGCTTTCAAAAAGGGTGAGGATGTGGATACATCACATGCTACGATGAAGTTGCATTATTCTTCATGGTCCAGTCGGTCTTATAGAAAGCAACTACTCCATATCAACTTGTGATGCGGAGTGTTTGACCAGATTAAGGCGAAGTAGGCATTTTGAGTGCTACCCCATGGGGATTGCTCGAAAGTTGGACTTGGTCTCTAGTGCTTTTACGCCCCCGAACCACCGCATGGTCCCAAGTCAGCTCATGGAATTTTGGGATTTCTAGGTAATAGATTTGAGAAAATGCTAAAAAGTGAAAATAACTGTTGTTTGATCTGAGAAAATTAAAATTATATTTGCTAGATAAAATGTTTAATAGAGAAAAATATTATCGATATAATAAAATGAAATGAACTAATTAAAATTTTTGGACCCATATTTTGACCTTTGCAAATGAACCTGCCCCTTTGGAGGGAAGTACCGAGTTCTAAGGATTGTGTAAAATATATTCAACCTTTCGAGGCCCAGCACCCCTTTTTTAATTCCCACAACAAATATTTTGACTAATTCAATTTAAATATTTACAACGACCCTATTAAGAAATAACTCTCCTAATTTTTTTTATATAAAATTTTGAATCTAAAAATTAATTAAAAAATTTATCACATTATATCACTGAACCAAGATCGGTTAAGGCCGGCATTTCTTTTGTACGAAAAAGCCATAAAAGTCCATGTGCATAGTGTTTAATTTTATTTTTATGAAACTGCCATCCTTTTTCTTCGAATTAAAATTCTTGTTGACGTAGGATGGAATCTCTTAAACAAACAAAAAGAGAGTAACTCGATATCAGATTTCTCGATGGATCAATGAATGGGCATGAGTAACCTAGACTTGAAACTTGCAGGGGCAAAGGTAAAAGGGCTTCCCCTAAACAAGTACAAAGTTGGATGCCATCACGACCCAAAAGACACGGAATCGTCCATTGTTCCTCAAAGGTCCAATGTTTCGGTTAGCAAGCAAGGAATAGATGCATTACTTTCCTTGCAAAGGACACTAGTCACTATAATCTTAATTAAGCCCAGAGCGAGGCACTTTTTACCATGTGGTTTCGCTCTAACTAAGCAGCTGCTGCGAGGATAATAAACACATGTTAAAGTTGCCTCATATTTTTGGGCTGGGGTGGGATCATTGACTGTGATTCGTGTGCTTGGCCCCAATTTTCAAGTTGGTCGACTTTCAATGGCTCAGACAGATTGCTTCGTCCGCATCTGCCCCAAAAGCACTAGGTACTGGGATCTAATCCCAGAAGCATGAAGGGTAAGCCAACCCCTTGAGAGAGTTATTCTAGGGTAAACCAGCCCCTTGAGACCGTTATTCTATCCGGTGGCACTACCGCTACATAGTCAACAAATTACCAATCATGAGCAAAGTTAGCAAAGATAAAATGTAGAAGCAATTCGAAATAAATAGTATGATCCCCAAAAAAATAAAATAACTTTCTGGTTCAAGTCTAGTTAAACATTTTTTTTTTCTTTTTGTCCCATCCTTTTCCTTTCTCTCTTTGGTTGGAAACGGGTGCTCCGGCTCAAACACAGCAAAAGAAAAGCACAGTCAAGCAGTTACACACAGAGTTTAGGAACCTTCCACCAAGCCAATTCATCCCCGAAGTCGGATGGAGGGATACTGTAGGACAGTGGAGAATAGAACAACCTTGCTCAAACTCATGCACATACCCAGCGAGTCAGACTGCTGATTTGTTTGCTTCCCTTATAAATGTGTGCTATATGACATAGCCAGTCTCTAATTAACATCCTTCTACAGTCCCTAGCAAGGTTAGGACAACGGTCGGGAGAGATGACTACTTGTTCAGCATCAGAGTTGCAATTTTGGAATTCATTTCTACCCGAAGTCTCCTAATCATCTGCCACCCAATGTATAAGCACGCCATAAGCCCCATACCTCTGCACTTACGACACTACTAATTTCCTGATTCATCACAAAGCCAGGAAGCTTGTTCCCCTCCATCCCTGAAAGGGCCACTCGCAGGCAGCCATCCCTTGCATTCCTGTCTACATTCAGATTACACCAACCTGGCGGAGGAGGCTTCCAGCTGATTAGTATTTCTTCCTTCTGATCCCTCTCACCATTCTTTGCAACAGCTTGATGGAACTCCACTTGGCAACAAATAGACTCGACCACTTCTGCAGATCCCAACTCTCATTAGAGAGAAAACCGGAGACTCCTAATTGCTCATAAACAACAATACCCCCTTCCCCCCCAAAGAAGAAGAAGAAGAAGAACTCATTAAAGTGTGCACATCCCAATAATAAAGCCTGGCCTCCAAACTGTAAATGGTGCAGTCAGACTCCTTAAGTGCGGTTCTTACTTAAAGAGTGAAGGCCACCTAGTTTTTGTTTGGTCAGAGTAGAAAAACATTTCTACAACATGTGAAGATGCGGTCCAAGACTCCTAATTGCATCTGTGTATTTTGGTTGATGTAGCAAGTATCAAAAATGAAAGCCCCATTAATAAGACAGCAATTGCTCTAGAAGAAGTAATTAGTGAAAGTAGTGGAGCCCGTTGGCTAGGATCACTCTCAGTGTTATCTTCTCTTGCCATGTCCAATGAACTAAAATTTGTTGGAAGCTTTCCCTCTGAAATAAGCCTTTGTATGTTTAAAGAAGTCCTTGGATCTTCAGACAATTGCAATGCTGCATCTTAAAGCAGTACATAGTTTCTGTCACATGGCTCGGGAAAACTTCCATCGTCGATCAACCTTTTCAATATCTGGAAAGCCAGGCCAGGATTGCTTTCAAACATAAAAGCACTTGCTAATAATCACATATACATGGGTATCAGGCTGTATTTCCTTCTTTTCCATCTCATCAAGATAATTCAAAGCTGTATCTGGCTTACTGCATTTGCAAAGTCCACAAATGATAGCCATATAGGTGACTCTATTTGGGAGGCACCCTTTTCCCACCATTTCATTCCAAAGCAAAAGCACATCATTAGGCTTTCCAGTGTTGCATAAGCCATCAATATGGTCATGTGCGTAATTACATTAGGCGTTCATCCTTCTCCAACCATCTTAGAAAGCAAATGAATAGCTTGCTCCGTGTCACCACTTTTGCACCATCCATCTATGAGTAGATTGTAGGTAATAACAGATGAAGCAAACCCTTTTTACAAGCATCTCATTAAACCTGGGCTTCTGACATCCTTTTTGCCTTGCAAAACCCATTTATCGAAGTGTTATAAGCAACCACATCAGGCAATAATCACAGTCGCAACGATCCCTAAATAGTTTCAAACCTTTATCTACCTTCTTAATCTTAAAAGGCCATCAATTGTGGCAGAATTAGTGAAGAAAACCATCTTGAAAAAATCATGTCAGGCGGAAAACCTTCATTAACCATATTAGCAAGAAAATTACTAGCTTTCTCCGCCTGCCCATGCCTGCAGAGCCAACTTGCAAGCATAGTACAATGCTTTATCCATGGTTCATGCCCATAAACTCGCATTTCCTTAACCAAATCAAGTGCCCCTACAACATCCTCTCTTCTAAAAAGACACCCAAATATACAATTATGAGTAAACTGCGTCGGTTCACGACTTCTTCATCTCCCTCAAAAGCTCATAACATTTCTCGACTCGATCCGAATAGCACAACCCATCAATCAAGTTACCCGTCTACCTGACCTTTACTAACAAGAACAATTAAAACTGAATTACAAACCAAAATCATGGACTCTCGATCTTGATCCCACTCCCTTATTCTCTCCTTCACTAATTCGATTATCTAGGTTCGTAAGCATTGGAAACTCCTTCGCGTCTGAAGAGGAATCCATACAAAATCCAAAAAATAAAAAATAAATAAAAAAATAAAACAACACTAAAATTGAATACCTAAGACACAGGTAATTTTGCAGTTTCAGAAAAAGGGTAGAGTCTGACCGGAGGGTGAAAGTCTACGGTTGAGTAGCTTCGTTCTTTGGCGAGTGATGGTGAGACATTGGGAGATGGACAGACGAGGAAAGAGAGGAACTCTCTTTGTCAGCGTGATCTGGTCAGAGGAGAGAGAGAGGGGGGGGTTTCAGAAACTGAAAATGGAGGGGCGGGGGAAATAGGACGCGGGAGAGATGGGGTTTTGGGGAATGGGGAACATGTAAACGACATCGTTTTGTGAATGAAGCATCGGTATATATCGTTTTACCGGGTTGGCGGGGGTTCGGTTTCTTCGGTTTCGTAGAGTTTGGCTCAAGCAGGCTTATTGACGCCAGCATATGGAAATATATATTCGTTAGCAATAAACATGCAGATGCATAGACACGATGTAAACGATATATACTATTGTATGTGAGAACAATAGTATATATTCAGCGTCATATGGTAATATATTAATATCATTTTATTTTATCAAAATACCATACAAATCTTGTATGTGAGAACAAATTTTGAGTTTATTTATAATCTCAAGTTTCATACCAATTGAATTATACTCATTTATTATTTACAAAGTAAGATAAGTGAATTTTGAGTTATAAAAAAGCTCATTTGAAAAAGGTAGAATTTTACAATTTTGCTTTTGAAACTAACATAAATGTGTTTAACAATATTTCCTAATATGGTGTATAATACCATTCATACAAACATGCAAATATGCCCATGTATATATATTGTGAAATAATAATATACATTAAAAATTATAATTTAATATATATATATATATATATATATATGAAACAATGGTTATATTTTTTACAATATTTAAGATTATAGTATTTTAAATAATTATATTTTCTTTTTAAAATTTTCAAGATAATTGCCTTCTGCTCCATCCCTTTGCTCATATGTATAGACACGATGAAGGCTAAACCTTTTTAACAACATAATTCTTGTGCAGTTAATATTTTTACAAACTAAGATAAGCAACAAAAAATTGGTGCTTACGATACACGAGTTCCCTACTAAATTATGAGCTGCCACTCGAAGTATGTACGCCAAGCGCAGCGCCATTCACGCCACTCATCTACACTCTATTAATAAAAATATGGCGACCTCGACCTTGAGAAACTTAAGTCCAATACGAATATGGTAGTGAAAATGAATTGGAGATTAATCAAATGGTGATTATGTCTGCTAACTGCAAAGTCAATTCAAATTAGAGTGAAAAACTCAAAACACGGTTTAACCACATCGCAACCACCAAAAACCAAGTGGGCTGACCTCTGATGAAGAGACAAAGTGCGCTTCTCTGCGCAGATCTGTTTTGGTGCAGGAGAGAATCCAAAAGCCTCAATATTTTTTAAAACCAAAAGCTAAGGTTAATCCGTAAAGGCGTGAGTTGTGACACCTGTTTCCAAGTCCCAATACTAAGACTAGAGCTTGATTATTCAGAAACCCAACCCAGTGAGATTTTTTAGTACCATTTTTTTGTGTCTTGGTTTGTCTTAATAGTTACGATCTCGTGGTGAACATGATTGATCGTACGGTTTCCATGTGATTGTTGTGTCTCTGAAGCCTTGAAACGAGGCTAAGGTAATGTGCCAAAACTTGTCGTTTTTCTGTCTCTATTTTGACCTTAATTCTGGGAATCCAGAAGTACCACCAATATACATTTTATTTAAACAAGAGCGGTCATTTTTTACGTTGTTTGTCTCTACGTATTTCTTTTTTTTCCCCTCCCAAATTTAGTGTCTTATTTTCATCTCTTAATAATGTCCCGCATTGTTTATTGACATACCTAACTTAAGCTTTAATTAACAGCCCACTCATGTTGTAAGTAATTTCTCATTTTTCTTATGTAGAACAGAAACATTCATCAAAGAAAGTAAAACAAAACCATCAAGAACTACGAAGGTTAAATCCAATTAGAATGCCCCGTATGATGATTTGATTAGGATTTCTTAGGACACATGAGTACTCCCACCGGACAAAACCATCTTTTTAATGATGCGATAGCACTGAGATTGGTGGTGTTTGGTGGGTCCATGGAAAAGCCTTGTAAGAAAACTTGAATGCCAAGCGTAATCACACATCGGATTCTCTCTGTGCCAGCAAATACCGCCACGTCCTCATTAAAAGCCCCTCCACAACCTCATTAATACCAAAGCTCAGACCTCAGACACAGACACCCTACCGCTGTTTTCTCTTCCCTTTCCCTTTTCTCTCTCCACTCTCTCTAAAATGTCTTGTCTGTGAGTTGAGAGAGAAAGAGATGTTGTTGAATATATTGATACTGCTTTTGTTAGCTCCAGCGCTAGTCGGGTCTTCAGGCGAGACATTCAACGACGACGACGTTTTGGGTCTGATAGTATTCAAGGCGGGAATATCCGACCCAGAATCCAAACTCTCGTCCTGGAATGAAGACGACGACACTCCTTGCAACTGGTTCGGAGTCCAATGTGACCCGACTAGCAGTCGGGTCACCGAACTTTCTTTAGCCGGGCTCTCCCTTTCTGGTCACATCAACAAAGGGCTTCTCCGACTCCAATTTCTCCAAACTCTCTCTCTCTCCAACAACAACTTTTCCGGTTCTCTAAACCCAAACCTCGGAAACATCAAAACTATTCAAACAATTGACTTGAGCCGAAACAAACTCTCCGGTTCAATCCCAGATGAATTTTTCCAACAATGCGTGTCTTTACGTGAAATTTCTTTAGCAGAAAATGAGATTTCAGGACCTGTTCCTGAATCTTTGACTTCATGTTCAACCCTCGAGTCCGTTAATTTTTCCTCAAATCAGCTATCTGGGTCTTTGCCAACGCACATTTGGTCTTTAACTGAGCTTAGGGTACTCGATTTGTCGAACAATTTTCTGGGTGGTCAGATTTATGAAGGAGTTGGGAATTTGTATAATCTGCAAGAGATTAATTTGAGCAGCAACAGGTTTTATGGAAATTTACCTGTGGATATTGGGGGTTGTATACTTTTGGAAACTATTGATTTTAGTGTTAATACTCTTTCTGGGAATATTCCTGCGTCTATGGGAAACCTTAATATGTGTATTAGGTTGGACTTACATGGAAATTTGTTTGCAGGGGAGTTTCCACATTGGGTTGGAGAGTTGAGGAATCTTGAAATTGTCGATCTTTCTTTGAATCAGTTTTCGGGTCGGGTTCCGAATTCTTTGGGAAATCTTCAGTTGTTGAAGGAATTAAAGTTGTTCGGGAATCAGTTTTCTGGTGGGTTACCAATTTCAATGAGGAACTGTTTTAGTCTTACGATTATTGATGTCAGTCAAAATGAGTTAACAGGAAACTTTCCTTCATGGGTTTTTGAGTTAGGGTTGTCAAGTGTTTGGATTTCAGGAAATAAATTCAGTGGAAGCATTGAATTGCCTGCAATTGCAGCATCTTATCAAAGGCTTCAAGTCTTGGACCTGTCAAGGAATGCCTTTTCAGGTGGAATTCCGGAAGGCATTGGAAATTTTAGCAGCCTGCAACTGTTGAATATGTCTAGGAATTCTCTTGAAGGAGCTATTCCTGCAAGTATTGGTGAATTGAAATCTATGGATGTTCTTGATTTGAGCAACAATCGGCTCAATGGGAGCATTCCTTTGGAAATTGGAGAGGCAGTTTTGCTGCAGGAACTGAGACTGGAGAACAATCTTCTTTCTGGGAAAATTCCTACCCAGATTGGGAAATGCTCATCTTTGTCATACTTGTAAGTTCTATCACTTATGCTGCCTTCATTTTTTATGCTCCTTTGCTTTCTTGATCTAAAATTTATAGAACATCCACTAGATATATTTTTTGTTTAATCTGGCAAAATTTGTCTGAGGATACAGGCGCAATCAAAAGAGCTTGTTAGTTCTGCTAGCAGTATTGACTATATTGATGTTATAGATGGAGTGCATTACAATCACGAAAAATATTTAGTTCCTTGTACCTTAAATTGCTGATTTTGGCATAATATTTCTGCCTCCTGGTGGCAATACCCTTTTTTTGGTCATACATAAGCAATACTGACCATTTTACTAATCACATTGTAGTTCAAATTTGAAGAGGCTAAGAAATTCATATTGGGTAATTTTCTTTTTCTTATGTAATATCATGTTTCCATTGTACAGGGACCTCTCTAAAAACAACCTCTCAGGTCCACTACCTGCTGCCATTGCAAACCTCACCAACATCCAAGATGTTGATTTGTCTTTTAACAATTTATCCGGAAGCTTACCAAAGGAGCTGACAAATCTTTCCCACCTTACCTCCTTCAATATTTCTCACAACCACTTTGAAGGTGAACTACCACTTGGTGGCTTTTTCAACACCATCCCCCCCTCATCTGTTTCCAGTAATCCATCCCTTTGTGGCTCTGCTGTCAATCATTCCTGCCCTTCTGTCCATCCCAAGCCAATTGTCCTAAACCCTAACTCTTCATCAAACTCTCCACCTGGCTCCTTGTCTTCAAACGTCCACCGCAAGAAGATCATACTCAGCATTTCCTCCCTAATTGCCATTGGAGCGGCAGTATTTATTGCTCTTGGGGTAGTAACTATCACCATCTTGAACATCCATGTTCAGTCGAATATGTCACAAGCTGTTATTTCCCTATCTGCTGGTGGTGATAGTCATTCCCCTAGCCCTGATGCGAATTACGGAAAGCTTGTCATGTTTTCTGGTGATGCTGAGTTTGTTTGTGGGGCCAACTCATTGCTTAGCAAAGATTGTGAACTTGGCCGAGGTGGCTTTGGGGCTGTTTATAGAACTACATTGCGAGACGGGCGCTCGGTTGCGATCAAGAAGCTTACTGTCTCAAGTTTGGTGAAGTCACAGGATGAGTTTGAGAGGGAAATTCGACAACTGGAGAAAGCTAGGCATTCTAATCTTGTTGCTCTTGAAGGATATTATTGGACACCATCTTTACAACTTCTCATCTATGAGTATATTTCAAATGGAAGCTTGTACAGGCATTTACATGAAGATCTGGAAGGCAATTGCCTCTCTTGGAACCATAGGTTTAATGTAATTCTGGGGTCAGCAAAAGGCTTAGCACACTTGCACCAAATGAAAGTCATTCATTACAACCTAAAATCATCTAATGTGCTGATAGACAGCTCTGGTAAGGCCAAGATTGGAGACTACGGCCTCGTAAAATTGTTGCCAATGCTAGATCGTTATGTCGTCAGTAGCAAGATTCAGAGCGCACTTGGCTATGTGGCTCCAGAGTTTGCATGCCGAACAGTTAAGATAACTGAGAAATGTGATGTCTATGGTTTTGGAGTGTTAGTTCTGGAGATTGTGACAGGGAAGAAACCTGTGGAGTATATGGAAGATGATGTGGTGGTGTTATCTGACACGGTGAGGGCAGCATTGGACGACGGAAGGGTGCAGGATTGCATTGATAGGAGGCTCCATGGGAACTTTCCAGTTGAGGAGGCAATTCCGATTATAAAACTCGGTTTGATATGTGCATCACAAGTGCCATCCAATCGACCAGACATGGGGGAGGTAGTCAACATTTTGGAGGTGATTCGATGCCCATCAGAAGGCCAAGAGGAGTTAGAATGAGAAGCCTGTTGTACATATTAAGAAAAGAAAAGCTACTCGGCTACCTGAATGGGTATAAGATTACAAAGTTGGACACTCAAAACATGAACAAGAAAACAAAATAGGGTAGAAATATCGAGTTCCTTAGATTTTTCCATCTTTTGCTTAATTATTTTTCTTCTTCTTTTATTGTTTTTCCTTTTTGTTCTTCTGGGGATAGAAGCCGCAACTAAAACTTTCAAATTGTTTGGTTGAGTCTTCAATCTCAATCTAGAATTTTGTTTCAAAAAAAATTCTTGTTGATTA
The DNA here is from genome assembly GCA_033439265.1 of Dillenia suffruticosa. NCBI lineage: Eukaryota > Viridiplantae > Streptophyta > Magnoliopsida > Dilleniales > Dilleniaceae > Dillenia > Dillenia suffruticosa. The sequence continues at coordinate 424,121 of JAVTVX010000035.1, forward strand.
CTTTTGTTTCTTTTGAATGTCCTGTGGTTGAATTATTACTGGATTCATATGAGCGAGCCATTTCTAGTATTCTCAAGATCTCACTGCTTTTGGATTTTGCTCTTGATTTTTTTTTTTTTTTTTTTGGCTGCAAATTTTGCTCTTGATTTTATGTTGTCTTGATGATGATCCGCAATGTTTGTAGGCTCTTTTTTTTGGGGGGGGGGAGACTTCAAAATTTTATCATTTCACATCAAATCCTATACTTCTATCAAGCAAGCCATAATATTTTGTGGCCCTAAATCGTTTTCTAATTATGCAGCAGACCTTTTTTTTTTTTGGATAAAATAAAAAAGGATAATGAAAATGTCAACAAGAGTGTCAAGCAGACGGTGAAAGTTTTCCTGTGGTAAGAAAGTGCTCCTTTGTAGCAAAAAGTGCCTTTTTTTAGAGGCTATGTTTTAAATAAATTTCTCTAAGTACGTGCAATTATTTGCAAGTCACATGCACTAGATTTATCCCTGATGGCTTTTAAAACCATTAGACTCTTTGCCGTTTGCCCCGGAAGCGTGGCAAAGAGAGCTTAAATCCATAGTCCATCTATAGTCATATGCCTCAGTAGAAGGTGTCTGTTTATATCCTGTACGATCGTTAGGTCATTGAGAAGACATTCTCCTAGTATGAGAGGACCTCGAAGGACACACTCTGTACCAACTACCCATTATCGTGCCAACAGTATTTGCGAGGTAACCAAGTGCGAAACACATTCCTGAGAGCACTTCACACATTTTTTCATGTTTCCTACAACAAATGGTTTGAGCTATAGTGGGGGGAAGCATTGAAATGGTTAAGATACATCAGATGAATCAACTTTGCAATTTTGCCAAATATCTAACAAAAGAAAAGAAAACGCAACTGAGATATGGTGAAATATTTGAGCATGATGTTGTCGAGCAGAAGGCATTAATGTTTTTTTTTTTTGTTATATAAAAATTTGAACCCTATATCTATCACAGGATTGGAGGAGGGGGATTATGATAATTAGACCGTATCCTTAGGGGACAAAAGGCATTAATGTTGGCCCCGGAGTTTGCCTTGAAGCGATGCCTCTTCATCTTAGCTCTGAACAATGTCATTACTAATGATACCTTTTTTTGCAAACACAAGAACTGGGGCAGGGCAGAATCCATAAATCGGAAAGAAATACCGAAAAATGACATCATTTGCCCTTTTGCTTGGACTCTACACTTTCTGAACATAAAATAATTGCCAGGGCATTCTTTGCAGAGATTGCTCCCACATTCATCACATTATATATATAAAAAAAAAAAAAAACATGTAATGTATGAGTAATAATAAATTCTTAGAAAGCAAGTTTAAATTAATCGAAGGGTGTTGGACCCCAAAGAGACCTAATAAATGGGGTTCGACAATCATCAAAGCCCATCACATGGAGGGTCCTTAAAACCACTTATTAGCCTTTTTGAATTTCAACATTTTAGTGCATGACGATCATTTCAAGCATTTCAAGTTGCAGGCTTTTTTTTTTTTTTTTTTTTAATTCATTGACTTTTCCTTTTGCTAACATAACTTTCAATAAACGTCATCTGTGTTTTAAGGGAAAAAAAGAGATAATAAAAATTAGTATTCTTTTTATTTTCAAAGTAAAGATCATGAAAGAAAAAAGGAACAAAAAAAAATTGTGTTTTAAACCTATACGCATAGAAAAGAGGAAAAAAGAATCATAATATGCTAGTTTATGCTTTAAGTCAGTGAAATCCTTATGTCTACTCCCAAAGTGAAGAGTAATTAATTCCTACGAGGAAATGATAATGATACTCGGAGCTCATGTTTTATCAATACTGTTATCCCATTTTAAAATTAATTTATTTGACAACAGCAAATATTTGCCATAATAAAAAAATCAACAGATCAGATTTAATTATCAGAAAAATTAAAATGAACGAAAATGCTACTATCGCTTGAATTACTCTTTTCATACTTTGTAGTTGCAAAAAGCTTATGCACGAGATGTAGCTTTTCTTTAGCACAAGGCAGCCCACAGCTGAGCTGCAACCCTACCTTAATGATAAACTGCCACTGATTTAGTTACCAAAACGAAGAGAATTGGTTGGGAAAAATAAAAGGGCAAAGTTAAAAAGATGTCAAGAGTGAGAAAAGGTAGTCTTAGTTATTGTGCCTCATGGACCAATTTGCGCGTGAACCGGTTAAACTTCAAATATGAGGTATTTAGGCATTGCTTGGTTTGTAGCAATCAATCAACAAGCGTGCAGTGATGGCTGGAATTTTTAAAAGTTGTGAATGGTCGGAAAAGTAGAAGTTTCATTCCTCCCACAAAGTGATCCAAAAAAGTGACATTGGCAAACCTTCGAGTTGAGAGGAAGTGGTGAATTATTTAGCTCTCTCTCTCTCTCTCTCTATCTTCTTTGTTGTTCACTTTGCAGTTGACAACATGATATAGACCGCACTTGCATCGAGCACCTAGTCGATGAGATGGAGAGCATGCACTTTTATAGGAGGAATGTGGGCGGTAATGCAATTTTTTCAAGCACCAACACACCCTTGTTAAAAATACAAAATATTATAAGAAATCCTCATTATACATTAAAAGTAAAATCATTTCTATTTTATATCCATTGCAAACTATTTTTGATCTTAGATTTTGATCGTCAACCTTGTGCTAATTTTTATTTTTTTTCCTGACATTTTAGATCGGTTACCTACATTACATCAATGTTATCGGTCCCAAATTTTAGAAATGCTTTTGATTGATTTTTATTTGTATGGATGAATGCTTAAAATCTTCATCCCAATATTTTTTTAAGTGTCGGTGAGAACCAATAAATAAATAAATAAATAACATCACGTTAGCAAGAGACCCCACTTTACTTTTCAATCATTGGACTTCTCCGGAACTTGAACATTGATTTATTTATTCAGTGTGTCAACTTAGGACATCTCTTATTTGTTACTAAGTTCCGAAACATCCTAATTTGACTCCACTATTGACCGTAATCTTCAATCACATTCGCAACAAATACCAAGCGACTACTAAACTCGGGCAGGGAGCATGTCTGGTGTGATGTGACGCCAATTAAGCGGATCTGCGGGTGAAAGAAGGGTAAAACCATGTATCCAAATCTGGGCCGAATGAAATAAGTTAAGAGGTCCCGTATATTTGAATGACAAGCACCCATTCCCTTATATTCAACACTTCGACCCCACGTTCCAAAAGTAAAAAATACAGTCAATGCATGGGAGAGAAATGCAAGTTTGCCCTTCTCTACCTTGGTTTTACATGGACCCAACTTTACTCTTTAACTGCTGAAAGGACGAAATAGCAATGCGCCAAAATGAGATGGCAGAATCACAATGCACTACATTGACAACCAAACCAAAGGATTGAAGCTGAGCCCGACAATTGCCGACGAAAACAACTTATTTAGGGCAAGTTCCTCTTATAGTGCTAGGGTTTTGGCCCTGCAAACTAATAGGAAGCAGCTTAGAGCCAGTCGGTTTCCTGAACACATCATGATGAACAACACAGCGATGCCATACACAATCAAAGGCTGCAGAGAAAGAAGTCATTATACCTGGAATCTTGTACAGGACCATAAACCTATGGTATATGGAACAACAAAGGACACTCCCCTCCACATATCTCTCGTATCCACCATTAACTGCAATTACTATAAATTTTTAAATGCCAACAGTTGACCCTACAGAGCTTTAATCCATCAATGTGGGCACAAAGGTCAAAATTTAGCTTTTCATTTGTACAAACAAGAGCCAAGCATTACAATTCAAATGTGAGACACTTATATTCAATGCTTTCCCCTTCCCTCAGTTCTAGAATTCTATGAGAATTCTTTTCCTAATTCCTGATTTTTCAACTTTCTAGGACCAATTTTACTTTCGTCATTCTGATGTTCACATCCTAGTCGTTCCAATCTTTTTCCCATCCATCTCTATTTGAAGACCTGGCAGTAAGGCCATTTGCAGAGATACTCCCCGCATAGCGTCCCTCTGGTGACTTAACCGCATTCTCTTCATCCCAATCATCGTCCCAAACCTGATCCCATCCTTCTGCTGTGTCTACGTTAACAGTTGGAATAGATTCCGGCAAGCCCATTTCAAGCTCTTGATATGGTACCCCATCCCCCTGTCTCCTTTTCCTGACCTTGCAGCATGCACATGCCCCACCAATAATAACAGCAGTTAAAATCAAGAAGTAGACACCATAGATGGGGTTCACTAGTTTGGCATATGAAAGGAATTGCTGAAGATAATCTTGTCCAACTATAGGGCTCGCATCAAGCTCACAGTCTTCTTTACCAGCATTTAATACTATTCTGACACCTTTGCTCACACTTACTGGTATGTTTATCTGTACAACAAAAATGCAATTGCTAAAATGGTTGTAGATCATTCAGAACTTCATTCAACAAACTGATTCACAATGAACGAACAAACAATTCAACGACCATAAAACAAGAATAAGCCCTCCATCCTAAGCATAGAATCCAAATTTAGTGAGTTGGCTAGCCAACCAATATAAGATATGAGGGTGGCATTTGGCCAAACAATAAAGACAGTGTGAGCCTCAGATGATAACAAGAAAGATTTTGTAACAAATCACCAGTGACTTGATTCATCATTTTAAAATTTTAACAGTAAAGAAAACCACTTTTAGTAGAACAAAAATCCAGCACACTAAATTAATGCTTCCCAAATAGTTGACAATTAACCTGCTTGCTGGGGCTTACGAACACACGACCAATTGAATAAATCCAAAAATCTATCTTAATATAGAAAGAGTAGAAGCATACATTTTCTGACCGGTGTTTTGGAACATCTAGTTTCATTTTTGACTGGTGTTTTGGATCATCTAGTTTCTTTTCTGCATTTGGGGCTGTAACTGTAACTTTAACATTCAATGTGCTATCTCCTTCATTCTGAACCAAGAGGACTACTTCTTTGGACTCTGCCACAATAAAGAGGAAATATTAAGAACAAAAAAGAAAAATAAACATATACAACAAAACCCTTTCTCAAATTCAGCCCTTGAGCACATCAACAATGAATGGTTATATTAATAATCAAACTTTCATTGGTTGCTTAAATATCACCTAAGGTCGCTCTTCTTGCCATTTTGCTCCCTTTTTTTGGATAAAAAAGAATTACATATTAGAAAAATGAAAGAATGTTAAAAAAAAAAGAGTCTAAAGATAAGAAATCCTCATAAGTAAACAAGCACAATTACAAAATAAAAACTAATATAATACTGCTCTCCATTCCCTCTTTAAATCTTCTAACTATAATTTTTACAGTCTCGAAGGAATGAGCTCACAAATAAGTATAACAAACAATTTTTTGTCCCATTAAAATGAGGAGTCAATTTGCGAAAAATTCGGGCATTTTGTGCTCTCCAAATATACCATGGAATGAAACCAATAATGCGTATTTCCACAATATCTGAGCATCTTCCTTACCTCCAAAACCTCTAAAATTTGTGAAGAAGTCAGGCAAACTCTTAGTACAAACCCAAATATAGTCATACATAGCAAAGAGAGAGTTCCACATATCCCTTGCAGTAAAACATATCTCTAATTTCAGGATTAGTGTAACACATGACACAAACACAGAGGGAGATAGTTTTATAACAACTTCTCTTTTGAAGTGGATTATTGAGATTAATTTTATTAAGCACCATGGACCAAATAAAAGTATTAACATAATAAGGAGAGTTTTGTGGAAGATTGATTAATTGATGAAAGATAGATCTACAAGAAAAACCTTCAAAGAATCAACACTCCACATCTTACCATCACAAATACGTGGAGATGGTTCATTTCCCTCTAAGAGAGAAATCAAAGAAGAAAATAACTTCTCTTTCATCAACATTCTTAAAAAAAAAAAAGGCCCAAAAGAGCAAATGTTGCTCCCAATAATAGAGATCTTTGATAGGAGTAGAGTGAACTCTGCATAACCTATAAAGGCCCTGGAAAGAAATGGATAAGGGCGATTTCCTAATCCACCGATCCTTCCAAAACAAGACACAAGAACCATGGCCTACCTCAGAAGACACCAACAACAACAAACTGAATCTTAAACCCAATAATTTGGGGTCGATCATATCAGAGACAAATTATGATTAAAAAGAAAAATAAATAAATAAATATAAAAATATAAATAAATATAGAAGAGAATAAAAAAATAATAAAAAAAAGTAAATAAAAAAATAAATATATATATCTAAAATATATTAGTTTAATTTATGCGAATTCTTCTACGCCACTCATTTCTATCCAAAATAATTTTAAATCATTAACTACTATATCTTTACTAATAACTTGCTTCCAAATTTTCAGCGGTTTACCCCTATGTTTTACTAAATCTCTCATATTTAAGTTTTCGGTTCTCCTAACTAGTGGATCCTTAGATTTTCTTTGTACATACCCAAACCATCTCAAGCGGCACTCTCGCATCTTATTCACAATTGAACAAACTCCCAACTTGTTATGAATCTCTTCATTTCTAATTCTATCTCTTCTACTTTTACCACACATCCACCTAAATATACTCATTTATGCTATGGTAATTTTTTGTTTTTGTTGTTATTTAATAGCCTAACACTCAGTACCATACAATAATGTAAGTCTAATTGCGGTTCTATAGAACTTTCCCTTCAAATGCATTGGTATCGTGCAATCGTAAAGAATTCCGGATGCTTTTCTCCATTTCATCCAGTCTGCTTAAATCCTATAGTTCACATCTCCATCTATATTGCCATTATTTTGAATGATGGAACCTAGATACCTAAACCGTTCATTTTCCGATACATCTTGTACATCTAGTTTAATCGTTTTTTCATCATTTCGATGATTGTTACTAAACCTACACCTCATATACTCAGTTTTCGATCTACTCAATCGAAACCCTCTGGATTTTAGCGTGATCCTCCGTAACTCTAATTTAGCATGAATACCCTCTCTAATTTCATCAACTAAAACTATATCATCTACAAAAAGTATACACTATGGTATTTCATCTCGAATGTTTTTTTATAATTTCGTCTATTACTATTACAAAGAGGAGGGGACTTAATGCTAAATCTTGATGGAATCCGATGTTAATGAGAAAGCTATCGCTCAAACCCCCGCGAGTTCTTACATTAGTTACACCTCCCTCATACATATTTCTAATGAGATTAATATATTTTGAAGAGATCACATTCTTTATCAGTGCCCACCACAATACATCTCTAAGAACCCTATCATATGCTTTTTCTAGATCAATGAATACCATATGTAAATCTCTCTTATGTGCTCTATATGTCTCCATTAAATATCTTAACAAATGGATTGTTTCCGTAGTGAATCTCCCGACAAAAATCTAAATTGATTTTGAGAAATATTTATCTCCAATCTCAATCTATGTTCTATCACTCTCTCCCATAGTTTCATGGAATGACTCATAAATTTAATTCCTTTATAGTTAGAACAATTTTGTATGTATCATTTATTCTTATATAGTGGTACGATTATACTCTTCCTCCATATTTGGGGCATTCTCTTGATTTGCCAAATTCTGTTAAAAATATCCGTTATTATTATTATATCAAATTCACCTAAACATTTCCACACTTCTATAGGGATGTCATCAGATTCTGTGGCTTTATTATTCTTCATTTTCTTTAAAGCCTCCTTCACTTCATGGGGACGAATTTTACGTTTAAATTCTCTATTAATCTCTTCTACAAGTATCCTAACATTAGCATCCCATCCATACCCTTCTGCTCCTATAAACAAGGCACAACAAAAGTATTGAAGAAAAATCAGAAAACCAAAATGGAAAAAAAAAAAGAACTGCAATCCCAAGAAGTAAAAGTACACAGGAATGTATCTAAAATTCAAGTACATTAATATCATTCACAGAATCTGAAAGGATAACTACTAAGAATCCTGGTAGAAAGCACACTGGCATTAGACCTGAGGGAGGCAGCTGGGGCATAAAGGGGAGGTAACACAAAAGTTTCAGGCCCAGGCCCCGTGTAGTGGTGAAACATAACATCCTTTTCCAAGCCCAAACAAAAATGGGTCACACCAAGCCCACTAGAAATAGTGAAAATTTTGGGTAAGGCTGAGCTTTCGACTGCGAGCACAAAACCAAAAGCCGCTTCAAACTTGATTGGGCTTACTTCAACCAGGCCAAAATCAGGCATTGGGCCCAAAATGGTCTCCCAAGCCCAGCCAAATGTAGGCAGGGCAGCCCATACTTTAGCTTGTTTCTCGCAAAAATTAAAGCTTGCAGCCTTGAAGCAGGTAGCTTTCAGCTTTGAAGGAGGTAGCTTTCTACAGTTATGAAGTAGTTTGGGTTTTGGTTTCACAAAAATGGGTTTTGCATGAAGGGAGTCCTTTCTTGACTCGAAAACCTAAGGAATTGTCCATTAGGTGATATTTGAGTTCTAGTTTGGAATATAGTTTAGCGGTTTAGCGTTTTGGATGATTCAAATACTATCATTTCTGAACGAATAATAGGGTATCACTGCATATATTTGATCCTTCCTGGTTATTAAGGTTTAGCTAAGCTGCCCCATTTAGCTTCCATGACTATCAGGGCTTGTTTTCTGAAAATATAGGCATAGGACAAATTCTTATACTAGTTTGATAACTAACAATTGGTTGATTGAGTTTCTTGCTATCACCTCTCTCCATCTTTACAACTCTCTTCCCCACTAATCTCTTGATTATACCATAATCTATCTCTTTCTCCCTTCTGAAGCTCGTCTTCTGTCTTGTCTCCTCCTAAAGCTAAAACAAAATGGAGCAGAGCATACATATGGGTGTTCAAGGTCAGGGCTGGGGGAGTGAATAACCGGCCCTGCCCCCTTGTTTGCCAGAAATTTCTCCTAATCTGGAAATTGGATATTGAGAACTGCACTGTATTATCACAAGATTAGACTAGCTCAAGGTTTAGTCACTGAAAGTGATCATGAGAGGTTTTCCTCTACTAGTCATGCTATTCCAACACACTTGAAATTCAATTCTATTGTTATTGCCGAATCTCCACACTTCATACCATGTAAACAAATGCTCTCATTTCTCCACCAACCACCTTTCTTAAAACATCATCATGACTAAGCTACATCACCTATAAGCTATGATGAATCTTCACCAATTTGCACCCCCACAACGTATTGATAAAACTTTATGAAAATATATCTATGCTAATGGGCAAAACTAATAGGTCTGAAATTTCTCAACTCTATGGGCTTCTTTAGAACCAAACTAGTTGATGCAAATTTATTCATCCAACTTACCACAATATAATCCATAACTTCTGAAAAATTCTCAAACAATTACCCTTGGAAACAAAAAATCAAACCTGAAAAATATAAGAATGAATAAATGTAACCATATGATCAAGCTATGCCCATCATATTCAAGAAGCTACTCTCTTGCGAACTGAAAAACACTTTCTACACCTCTTCCTACTCAAAATATCTCTCAACGACCTTAATCTATCACAAAAAGTAGGAAACTGATCCAAACCTCATCAGAAGCCTAAAAACAAGTTTAGATTTATCTATATATATATGAAGGGAATTTATTGGAAGTGACAAAGAGGGGCAACCCGGCAACTCAAAGTAGATAAAAGGAAGCATAAAACAAAGGAAAAACTATAAGTAAGTTGACAAGTCAAGGTAATTAAAATTATCAAAGATATCCAACACAAAGCAGAAGAAAGCCAAAGTTTGTAGCTCTACCACAATGATGAAATAGAATTATCCTCTTCCATGAAATTCCTCCTCTTCAGTTCCCTCAAAGACATCCAGACCAATAGGGGGGCCAAAAATCTGCTATTCGATCTAATGGTAGAAGATTCCAACCCACCATTTCACACCTCTTCCTATATTAGAATTCCATATTAGCTACAGATGGCAGGCAATCCTGTAATAATGCAACCAAACTGTGATGTCAAAGTCCACTGTGTCTCATCTTCATGGGTACACATAGCCAATCACGTTGTCTCCACATGAGTAAAATAAGATAAATGCTAAAGAGGGACTCAGCAACTAGCATCCGTCTCTACTTTATATCTGTTGCATACCAAGAGAATAAGCACTTTTCAAGCAGTCAACCTGAATAATCTATAACAGCTGCCACATGCCTAAATCACAGATGGTATTTGCCATGTTGGCTCCATGAGTGCTGTTAGACGAATACTAAAAGGGGACTCATGAACCAGCCTGGCTCCTCTATTTTATATCTGTTGTGTACCTTCAGAATAGGCATATAAAGATATTTTACCCTTCCTCTAGTATATAAATTTGCTCTTTTCTTCTTTTTTTTCAATAAGAGAGTACAATTGAGTTAAACTTTTGTGATGAAAGTAATTGCTTCCTAAATAAAGAGATACATGAATTGAGGTGTATTCGTGACTTCGTGAAGCAAAGGAACCACAAGGCAGTGCAAAGGCCAAGGGAATTTTGCTCGTCATACAAAAAGAGGATAATCTAGAGAATAATAACATTTTGAAAATTTAAGCGTAGCCATGAGGATTGGGATCTGGTAAGAGGAAAATACCCCAAACTCAAACAATTAAGACACACAGAACAATTAAATCAAGTATTATGCATAATTATTTTCATATTTGGTCATGAGAAATGATGATAACTCAAACCTCAGATCAATAATAATGCAACTACATATGTCCTTCGATGGAAACAAAATTCTTGTTCATTGTCTAATATTTTAAAAAGAAGCAAATGGCAGCCAAATAAGTAAGAAGATGGCCATTACCGTATTCAAACCTTTGAATGCATGCTACCATCTTATCCACTGTGCATTGCTGCAACCCATCACAAGTTTCAGCAAACTGTGGTGAAATTGCTTTGTCACTAGTCCCTTCTTGTTTATTGGGTTTCTGATCATCACTCTTTTTTCCTCCATCCGGCTCCTTTTTACTGACAGGAGGAGGCGGTGGAGGCCGAGGTGGAGGTGGAGGTGGAGGTGGAGGTGGATGTGGAGGCGGAGACTGAGACGGAGGAGGAAGTGGAGGACTTGGAGTAACTTTCTGTTTTTCCGGTTCCCCTTTGGATTGATCACCGGTAGAGCTTTTGTCACCGGACTTATCAGTATTGGTTGGAACTGAATCTGATTTCTTCGCTTCAGAAGCTGGAGTAGGCTGCGGAGAACCCTAAAATGAAATCCGAATTCAGCATTGCAAAATGTAGAGAGAGAGAGAGAGAGAGAGAGAGAGTTTTACTTTCTGATCGGTGGTTGCATTGGGATCAGCACCAATTAACAATCGGAAATTGGGAAATAATGAGGCATTGGTGCAGTCGCAAACAATTAAGAAGAAGAGTAACATAAGGGGAACAAATCGAACTCCTCGATCCATCTCAGGCTCGGCAAGAAGCTTCTCCGATTCGGGATCAAGAAACCATAACCGGTTCCACTAATAACCGCTCCACAAGTCAATCAGAAGAGCGGGTTCAACATCCTTATATCCTATATTTTCAAGGATTCTCTAGCATCCTTTTTCAGCTAAAATTCAAGCACTTAAATCAGGCAAAGAAGATTTGGGGAAAAAAATGAATTTCCGATTGAAGCTGGAATCAGAGATATCGGTTTCCCATGTTTGGCCGCAAATCAGACCTAGGGTTTCAATCCAATATATACAATACAGCAATACGAATGCAACCCATATTTGGAAAAGAATGAAGAATTGAGGAAGAGAGAAGTAGAATCAGGGTTACAGAGAGAGAGAGCCAGAGAGATAGAGAGAGCGTGAAATAGAAGCAGGAAGAGTCAAGCTGAGGAGGATTAGAGGTGCGACTCCACGGATTCAACGCTAGATTTCATTCCCCTGCTCTCGTTTTTCCTCGGCGACCGCGACGTGACCCAGTTAGGCTTGCCCCGTCCGATTGGGTTGGGTTCGGTTGGGTCCGAGATCTTATAATAATTTCTTGAACTAGTGCCATTTGAATCATGGTCGATTAAAAAATTTGAATACTATGTGCATCTTTGATCTATTTTTTTAATTAAAAGTTTTTATTTTTTTATTAGAGTTTTAAAATTTAAGTAATAAATTGTTTAACAATTTAATTTAAAAAACACTTTTTATAAGTTGTAAATTTAGTGAAATTATAATAAAGGATAATTGACATTAAGTTTTGTAAATAATTATAAAGTAAATAGTTTTTATAAATAATTATAAAATATTCATAAATTAAACATAAATATTTAAAGTTGATATATTTTTTGAAAGATTTCTTAAATTTATTAAAAATAATAAATTAACAATTTATATTTTTCATAGTTACAATTTTCTTTTTAAAATTTATGATAAAATTGTAACAGTAGAAATAATTAAGAGTAATTTCGTTAGTATTAAAAAAGTCGGCAAAGACTTCCAATTTCTCCTTTTTTTCTCTCTCTCTCTCTCTCTCTTTTCTCTTCATTTTAAACCCTTTTTTAAAAAATTCATATAGCCTAACTTTTAACTTTAAGTTGGAAAGAAATTATGCCAAACAAACACCAAGTTTGAACATTAAATTAAACAACATCCACACATCAATAGGTGGGTTTGATTTCAGAAAACATCCTTAATATTATGCGTGAAACAAAATCATAATAATTTAATAACAACAAAGGAACCTAATGTATTTAAAGATCATCAACATACTAAATTGGTTTATAGTAATTTACAAAATTTTTTTATTAATAAAAAAAAAATTTGATCATTCTTATTATTAAAGGACATGCATAGTTATGATAAATTTTTTATCAAGTATAAAGTTGGAATATAATTGATGTTAATTTGAATTTGAAAACAAAGCCATAATACTCCAGCAGAAGCATGGTTGTTACAAAACCGTTAAAATACTCTCTCCAAATTGATTTTATTTCTAAATTATAAAGTTCGGAGGGAATTTGTTATTTATCAAAACAGAGGACTTTTGTGAAATCAAAAAAATAAATAACTAAATAAATAAATATATGTTGAATTTCTTTTTAAGAAAAAATATCATTGGATGATGGTGGAGTCGTGGACCAAAAGCTCAGTGACATCACACCATATCACCAAAAACCCCTAATATTGGGTATTTGATAACATGTAGTGACCTTTTTCCATGTTAAACACTCGAATTAAATACTCCACGAGTTATAAGATGAAATTTAGTACTATTCAAAAAGATAGTTATATTTGTCCTCCTTTTTACCATTTTTACATTAGAAAAGAATAGGGAAAAAACAGTTGAAAAATACTCTTTTTTGCTTATAATTTCTAATCGGAAAAAATAATTAGAAAGAGATAATATATAAAAAAAAAAGGGCAAAATTTCATGGCTAAGTAAGCTGAATGTCGTTAGGAGGCGTTATCCAGAATAGAAATTAAGCTACAATGGAAGGCCTAATTCGTGATTCAGGAGGCAACTGGGGTTATGGGATATTTGTTCAGTGAACCTAGTAGAACCGTGGGACCTTTGGCATGCTCTCAATCAAGCAAAAAATCTAGGCCTAAACATAGCAAAGCAAAGGTAGAATTTCAGTCTCTCCTTGATAGTACAGCTTAAGAAGGCGGAGATGTCAATCTTTCGTCATTACGGATCAATGTTTAAAGACTACTTTCAATATCTAGAAATCAAACGGTATCCAAGACATGATATCAAAAAAAAAATATTCAAAGACCGGAATTGGGGAGGCAAGCTACTTTCAATCACCTTTATCGCCGAGCCAACCCTTGTGCTCCTGGTTAACCTAATATGGCTCTCATTGTCCTAGATTCTTTTTCTTAGATAAAATATCAAACGACAATTACTACAACTCTCTAGAGTACCGACCTTCTTCTTAAAACCCTCATCGGAGCATGTGCTCGTGCCTTGCAGATTAATTATAGGAAAAGAAAAACATCTCAGTGATTTTTGCAAATTACTTTTGTATAGAACAAGACTCTAGAGTAAAAAAGAAAATTAAAGAAAAATCAGGCAAAAATACATTCACTCACCCTCAAGAAAAGAATAAAGTCAAGTGCCACTGCAGAATTTTCCGTATAAAGCACAATTGGGACTTCAAACAAATAATAATAATAATAATAATAATAATAATAATAATAATAATAATGAGAAGCCCTTTTGCTGGACACAAATTACATGCATTGAACGATTATAATGATCAAAGTTTGTGGCTTGACTCGGAATCCCCCCCACCCCCAATGTAATTGCAATTATAGGATAATATGAAATATTGATGCTAATTCGGACTATCTGACAACTTTGAAATCTCTGGTTTCCACCCCTTGAAAGAGAATCCATTCTACCCGCATAACATGAACGCAAGTCACTAAATATTTATATTTTTTAAAAATCATAAAATGCTTGCTGCTTATATGAAGGCTTAACAAATTACGGTTACGCAATTAACTATCTCATCAACAATATTAATAGAAATTTATTTTGATTTCTTAATATTTTGGCTGCATTGTAATCATAATTAAAGTAATAATTATGACATAAATGGAAAATACGTTAATAGATGTCAAAAATTATTTAACAAAAAAAAAAGAAAGAAAGGACTTTCGCTAGTTCTCCATGCGGGCAGCGTATTAGTGCCACGTTAATGATGTCATTACATTACTTTTTGTCGATTCGTTTTCCCAATTCCAAAGCTTGGGTTGGACACTTTTTCCAAGCCACTGGAAAAGAAAAAAGAGAAAAAGGACCTCCGAGGAACCCTATTTATGTAACCTACCTACTTTAATTGGACATACTAATCTGAATGAATGGACGAAATTGAAGTGATTCTGAAAAGGTTCGGTGACGAACAGAGCACACTACTAGACCAGTTCGAGAGATTGTCATTCGAGGTCCGGCTAAACCAGGCCATTCTCGGTCGGAGCCTGTCCGAGCCGTGTGTGGCTCGTTCTCCACCGCCGCCGCCGCCGCCGCCACCAACAAATGATTCTCATCAGCTTCCGCAGGTGCGCCAAGGTCGTCGTGGACGTGGTCTTGGATTTGGTTTTCGTAACGTTCTCAAGAAACTGTGGAGACCCATTTTGGGAAAAAAGGGTCGTACCAAGGAGGCCAGGCCGGATCCGGTCGATCTCGCCACTTGGAAGGCATTTAGCAGATCGTTGAGGATTTAGATGTTGAGTATACTCCTAAAACCTTACTTATTTAGATTAGCTTTATGGTATTGATTTTTGTGAAGGTAAGGAGTCATCGATTTATAAAAGAAGAAAAAAATTCCGGTCTTTTAATTGGAGTCATCTTTTCTCCCTTCTTCCATATGTAGCCCCCACACCCACAATCTCTGTAGAAGTTGAGTTTTATAATCTTTTATATATATATATATTTTTTTTATAAAATCTTTATCAATTAAGAGCAATTTTGGATGCTGCTTATATGTAATGGAGTTAGTTCAATAAATTTGCCATTCCTATTTATAAAAATACATTTGTTCAGACTCTAAAAACAGAACTTGATACTTAGAGAGGGGGGGGGGAACCCTAAGGCGTTCACTGTTGTCCCCTTTTTGTTTGCTAATGGAATGGCTAAAAGAGAATATGCACAATTTTTCCTCAATCGTTATTACGACTGTAAATTATGTTTTAAAAGAATAATATTGTATAGAATAAATAAATTAAAAATTAAATAAATCAAATGCAATTTATATTATTAAAAGTTAAAAATTTTAAATTAATTTAGAATAGACAAATAACTGTCAAATGAAGTAAATAAAAACTAAGAATATATATATAGTGGTAGAATGCTATACAAAATTGGGTTTATTTGATTTTTTAAGTTATTTAATCTATTTATTGTGATTTATTAAAAAATTTTAAATTAAATTAATATATAATACTTTTCATAATTTTGGCTCGATTATGATAAATAAAATTTTAATTATACTACCCCACCGGAATAATACTTCTGAAGAGTATTCAGGATTTTTGACAATTATGTTGTCTGCCGTTGCGGCGCATCATGAGCTGACAAGTGCGAGCGCAGTGGCTCCTCTTTCGGTTCGGTTGGCACGCGTGCTTGACGGAAATCTTCCCCGTCACCCAACTAGTGTGGCATCAAGCATTTTCTATACCGTTGGATTTGCAGAACTCAGAATACTGTCAGCGGTGATTCTGGCGGGGCAAGTGTAATTGGGAATATGAGGTACTGGACGGGAGATTTTTGTAAACTTCTGAGTGAAGAAATGTGGGTAAAAACTTAATAATTTTATAATGTTCTATTATAGATTAACTGATGTTTCTCTCTATTGCTTTTTCTTTTTCTCTTGATAAAATGATCACTTTCTCCCTTATCTCTTTTTTCGAACAATTTTTAGTAAAGGTTTACATATAAAATTATTAAAAAAAAAAAAAATGAGATGGGTGAAGAGAGATTGTTTCATTGATTTGTATGAGTCCCGGTGAATGAGATTGATTTCTATGAATTTGTATATTATCGTAAATTGTATAGATTTGTATGGTTTTCTATAGATCTGTATAAATTATCGTGCAGGTTTGCATACAAAAAAATCATCTACATGTGTCTATCAAATTTTCAAACAATTTCGAATGAAAAATTTTAATTTGAATTGAATTTTGCATGTAAATTGTATACCACATCTCCAAGGTAGGTCTCGATGATATCATAATTTCTTTCATGCATGCAGCAGAAAAGAAATCTATGAAGCCAGAGGAAAAAGAGAGGGAGAGGTTGTGTTTGAGAAATGTGAATTGAGTTTAAATTATTTTATATAATATATAATATATATATATATATATATTTTTTGTGTATTTTAAATTTTTTTATTGGATTTTTTTTTGAATATTTTCCTATCTCTACTCTACATGCACCCATGCCGATTACACATATAAAAAACAATAGCTTGATTCTTATTAACCTCACGTTACAAAGAAATGGAGAAACATTATTTATCATCAGACTCTTAACTTTTGTATGAGTATGTGTGACATGTTTATTAATTATCATATGCAACGGCCAATTTAAATATAACATATGATACCTATAATAAAATAAATTTTACGTTGTATCGGAATATACTGTGTGGTACAAAAAAGATCATTTAAGGGAAGATTTACCTAGTATTGGTTTTATAAAAATTATTTGTTAATTGGTTTGAAAATTTTAAAAGTAAGGTGAAGTTTTAGTTGACAAATTATGTATTAACAAAAAAAATATTAGGGTGTCATACTTGAATAATGTACATATAAAATAATTAGTGCCACGTCGATAGGATGGCTTTTTGTCAAATCATATCATACGTCTAGCTCAACTTGCACACGCAAGGAATGAAAGCGGCTACCCTATTTTCAATTATTGTTATTATAATCAAACAACGACCCAAAAGGCACGAAATGGTAATGCATATATCATACCAACCTTGCTTCTCTTAATAATCTTTTGTTATTTTAGGGTCTTATTTTGCAACGCAAATGACATGTTTGCATCATATCCCAACACAAAAATGCTGCTGGATAAATTATTTTATATGACAATCCACGTATATATATATTTTAACTATGCTTCCTGATAAAATATTTATTTGATCAGATTAAAATATATGTTATCAGATTAATAAATAATATTTGGTATGTCTAACTGAAATTCATTTGATTTCTTTAATATTATTGTAATAAAAATAATGCAACCGCAAGTAATTTTTTCTTTATAAAAAGGAGGAAAAGATAATAGTTTTATAATTATTAATATGAAAAAATGACAGGCATCTTCCCGCCCCCCCCCCCCCTCCAAAAAAAATGTATCTACTGAACTCATAATAATGCACAGAATAGTAATTTTGTAAACAAATCTTAGGACTTATAAATAGAAAAAAGGGTAGGATTGAGGTTGAGATTGCAAAATTATATTAGATTAACATTAACTCAATGAAGTTTTGGGACTTCTGTTATCTTCCCCCCTCCCGCTCTCTTTTTTTCTTTTTTTCTTTTTTTCTTTTTTTAAATTATAAAAGATTCAGTTTCAAATACAAAATTTACAACACCGCTCTCCCTGCCCCCCCCCCCCCATTGAATAATATTAATTTAATATGCAACGTGAGATGCCGAGCAGATCATTGAGACCCAAATTTATAGATTAGAAACATTCCCCCAAAGTCAAACCCACAAAGAATCTGCAATAATTCAGCCGAATTCAAATACCAATATAATATATATATATATATTAAAAAAAAAAAGAAAAATGCTGAGTTTTTGTGATTTGAAAATGGTGTGGGCAAGAAAATTTCACTGCACCATTTATTCGTAAAAAATGGTATGTGTAAAGAGTTTACATGCAAGTTTACAACCCATAATTTCCATAAAAAATATTATTTTTATTTTTAAATATTTTAATATATTAAAAAAAAAAAGATAGAATGAGTATTAATGAATGTATACGTATCCGAATATTCTAAAACGAATTTTCTATAATTAGATATAACCTTTTTCATTTTTTTATTTTCATATATTGCAATGATTTGTGATAAAAGAGTGAAATCTCATCAATATTACTAAGAAATTACTTCTTTATTCTTCAAAATACTTCTCTAAATACATATAAATATAACCAATGTGAAGAGAAAAAAAAATTATAAATGTAAGAGAGAGAGAGAGAGAGAGACTGTAAAGAGAAGTGAGTGGGGAGAGGAGAAAAGAAAGGTGGGAGAGGTCGCGGAGACTTCAAGTGTCGTGCATGCATTTTTATGCCAACCAACATCACAAAAATATATTTCTCTCCTCTCTCTCTCTCTCTCCCCCCTCTGCTCTACTTTGCATGCACTTGCTTCCTCTCTCCGCCACCATCTCTCCACTTCACGCTCTCCCCATTCAAAATTTCTCAGCCACCTGAACCGCACACCCTTCTCAACCCAACAACCTTTTCATAAAATTCTTAATCGTAGACCTCTGGGTACGAATAATATTTTAAAAGAAAGCACAATCACAAAACGTTGTCTCTTTGTCGGAATTCCCAAATAGGTACGATGATTCAGATACAAAATTAAGCTGTGTTGTTTCTATTGTTTTTTGTTCAATTCGTCTATCTGAGTTCATAATTCTGTTGATCCAGTTTCTTGTTTAGTTCAAATTCGAAAAATAGGGTTTCAATTTGTCGAATTAATATTTAGAAATTGTGTTGATTTTTGTTTAGATTTGATTTGAGGAGAATATGCTAATGGGATCGAATAAATGCATGAACGGTTTGTGCAAAACGACGTCGTCGATCCAATGGAGAAAAGGTTGGGCTGTACGACCTGGAGAATTTGCCACTCTCTGCGATAATTGCGGGTAATTTTATTTATTTTTTTACGTAATCTTATTAATTTTGCCGAAATTTCGTGTTCTACTAGATTTTGGGTTTTGTTCTTTTTTTTTTGTTCCGTTCTCTGTGTGCGTATGGTTTTTCGTTCTGCACTGCATCTAACGGCTTGATTTTTTTTTTCTTTTTCTCTCTTGGCATATTTGTGTTTTTCATCATTGTTTTGGTAATTAATTAATTTCTCATATTCAGTGATGATCGAAATTTTTAACGTCAATGAATTCCATTTTTGGTGTGGGGTGGGAGTGGGGGTGGGGTGAGGTATGATATTCAGGGGATGGGTTTGATCATTTGAATTAACACTACTAAAGTACTAGATATCACATTTCAGATTTAATCTTTTGATCACTGCAAAGTTTGTTTGGACAGGACTATCTTTTACTATTTTCAATTTTTACCTTTTTTGTCAAAAAAAAAAAAAACTATATGTTTTGCATGTTCTTTTCAATGGTAAATGGCCTAAAACTTGGAATTTGAAGATTTTTGTTATGATAAGACGATGTATGGACCGAGCTTTTCCCTTGTAGGTGCTGTAATGGCATTTGGCTTGTTAGTTTGTTTGATCTACTCATAACACACCCAGCCAACTTGTTGAAATTTGTTTTGACTTTTCCTCCATTTACAGAAGTTGGATGGAATAGCTCGTATAATAAAAGACTAGAGTTCATGTATACTCTATCTGAGTATTCAAAATTTTGAATAATTTGAAGGGGGAAAGAGGCAGAGACCATAAGAAATGAACTTAAAAGACTTGGGATATTGGAAGCTATTATAAGAATATAAGAGAGTGAAATGATTGGTAAGTTAAAAGAAATAGATGTAGAGACAAGATAAAATTAAAAAAGTTAGGTTGAGACTAACGATGTTAAAGGAATAGATGAGTGAGGATGATTAGTATGTTGAAAGAGAGAGATTTAGAGAGTTGGTTTTGTAGAAGCTATCCAAATGTTATACCAATTCTATCCCCTTGGTAAGAAGGCTATTGATGATTTGTGGAAACTATGATAGGGAATTAATCGTCAACAAAAATGTCATAGAGCTTCAAGTTGTCTACAAGCTTTGTGATCCCTTAGTAATTGTAATAATAGATAATAAATATACATTCTTTTTTCTTTCAGAAATGCATGTATGAGGTGAGCACCTTAAGACCAAAAGTTCACGTAGTTAATTGTGTGTTTGCTTTTTTATGGTTAATGTGTTCTTTACTAAAGAGGCGTGAAAATGTAGCTTGCATAACTTAGCTAGAGAATATGACGTGCCCTAAGCTGACTTATCTGACCCAAACAATGTGAAAAATAATCTTGCTCCTACTGTGTGATTTGGGCCTGTCTCATTATGCTAAACCTACTGTGGCTTAGAAAGTGGTGTGATTTGGGCACTCTATGACTCTATCAAAAGACTTCACTCACTAGGTGACTACATTGTGAGATTGACATCTAATCCTCTATTCTCCGCATAACACTTTCATGGACTTCTCCACAATTTTATTGACCGCAGGACTGCTTTTGAGCAATTTGCTTTTTGTGAAATGTTCCATACAAGTCAATCTGGCTGGAGGAATTGCATTTCATGTGGCAAGGTGGGCTAGAATCTATGAAGTTGTATTTTTAATTATTTCATCCATCAGTTCCAACAACTAGTTATTTCTTAAGAGGTTTTGCTTTAAAGTTAAATCAATCTGTTTTTTGTAGAGACTCCATTGTGGATGCATAGTTTCCTCCTCATTCTATGAGTTACTTGAAGATGGTGGGGGCATATGCTGCATTAGCTGCACAAAAAGGTTGAGACTGAATGCTGTAAGTTCTTCTTACTAGGATCTTCCTTTTGTTTTGATAAGGCTGAACTCGATTACCATTTTAGAATTCACGGTCTACATTTTCAACACTATTTTATGTTTTACAACCTTTGATCGCAGATAGAAATGAAACTTGGGGGTACACACTTAAATGAGCTTAAGATAGACCTCTCTGCAAGATTTGGTGCAATTAATGGGTTTTAAATCCTGCTATTAATTTTCTGACTCATCATCACTTATTTGCTTTTATCTCTGGGCTCTTGCCTTATCTGGATCCATGAAAATAGCCATTTTATTCTAAAAGTAAGGGAACATTTTCAAGCATCAAAGATTGAATTTGAAATTACTTCAGCGTTTTGACCTTTGATGTACTTCGGGTGGCATTCTTTTTTTTTTTTTGGAGGGGGTGTTAATTTTTGTGCTTAAGGAAGTGCTGTGGCTCTAATGAAATACTTTTAAGTAGATGAAAAGTGAAGAAAAGCTTATTGGAAAGCCAGCAACAGATAATGCTGGTAAACTGGGTTCAACCTCTGCAGACATTGAAGTAGATGGTGGCAGTGCTAACAAAAGGTTGCTCATGCAGTTGGACAGTAGATCAGAAAGCATGGGGCTTAAAAACTTGCTTCAGTCATGTAATGATGGCACAAATGGTAATTTTGGAAAAATGAAACACGAGGAAATTTTGCCTCCACTTGGAGAAATTGCAAGGGCTTGTCTATCAAATGTAAATTATGCGTCCCCTCAATCATCTCAAACTACAAAAATGGAAGCTTGTAAATTAGGTGGCGGAGTTGATGCCATTTATGAGACGGAGCCACAAACCAACTTGAGTATTGCTCTGGGTACACCTTCAGGGAACCCAGTTCCATTTCCTGGTGTAACTGCTGATGAAAAGGAACGGGGCAAGACCTCTTCTCCCTTCCACCAAGGAAGTAGGTCTCGCCATCTCTTACCCAAGCCCTCAAAATCTGTTCTTGCCATGGGTTTGGAGTCAAATGCAGCCATGGGTCCACAGATACGGGTAGCAAGGCCACCTGCCGAGGGACGGGGTCGGAATCAATTGCTTCCTCGTTATTGGCCCAGGATAACAGACCAGGAGTTACAACAAATTTCTGGAGAGTATCCATGATCACATTGGCTTCTATTATTTAATATATCAATTTCTTCACCTAGTTCTGTAGATAATTGGCATACTTGCAAACTGACCTGTACAATGATTTCCTTAACTGTTACCTTTTTTGTCTCTGTCAAAGTTCAAATTCAACAATAGTTCCATTGTTCGAAAAAGTACTGAGTGCTAGTGATGCTGGACGAATTGGCAGATTGGTCCTCCCAAAAGCATGTGCTGAAGTAAGTGCCCCCCCCCCTTTTGTTCATCATGTCAAATTGAACCTTATTCTGTTGCAGACAATGGACTCACGGTAGTTGTACTAGTGCATTTTTCTGGAATTCTTCCTTTGTGTCCAATCAATCCTTATGTTTGTTAAAAACCTAATCACTATGCAGGCTTATTTTCCAGCCATCAACCAGCCTGAGGGTCTTCCCCTAAGAATTCAAGATGTGAAGGGAAAAGAATGGGTTTTCCAGTTCAGGTTTTGGCCCAACAATAATAGCAGGATGTATGTTTTAGAGGGTGTGACCTCATGCATACAGTCAATGCAGTTGCAAGCTGGAGACACTGGTATATTCATGTCTCCTTGGGTCAGACTATCTTGTGAAATTCCTATGTATTTTGGGTCTTGTCCTATTTCATCTATAAAATCCTTTTCTTGTACTTTTATGTCTGCTGCTGTCTATGCAATTTTTTCACAGTAATCTGGTTATCAAGACACCTGTACCCCAGTTTAACTCCATTTTGCTCAAGGACTAATTGCTTTCAACTTTTGTGATTGACAAATTCTGTTTTCATCGTGGGAAATTGGGTTTACAAACCCTTACCATCACCACTAAGGGTCAATGTCTGTTGTGAATTTTGAGTTAAATTCCTTGAGTAAAAATTTGATTCCTGTTAAACACATTACTTGAAGTAGGTCTTCTGGGCACGTGTTGCTATTCTTTGGAGTTAATAAACTGTATTAAATGTAATATTTAAGACATTTTTTGGTTTAAATTTAGTTTGTCATTGATTTGCTGCTTGCTTTGATATATGAGATTGCCTCATGTCAAGTACTTTTCTGCACTTTATTTCTGCTGTTATTTTACGTATAGTTTGGTGTTTCTTTTTTTTTTTATATATATATATTATTATTTCTAATACATTGTCTTGACATATAAATATATATTTTCCTTTTTTGTTAAAAAATTATATTTATTTATATGTCAAGAAAAAATATATATATTTTTGTACCCAAAAAAAAAATTCTTTTTTCTGCAGTAACTTTTAGCCGCAAAGATCCTGAAGGACAGCTTGTTATGGGGTTCCGAAAAGCATCAAATGCTGTTGCTATGCAGGTAACAACTCTCAGTTTTAATGAAATTATTCAAACTTATTGTATCAATTATAGAAATCAGCAACTAATGGGACAAGCAAATTTCTGCCATTTCTAGTGGTACTCACTCAAGTGAATTTTTCTTTTTGGGTGTTATGAGAACCTATCAATAATAAGTGGTTGCTCTCGCTTTCTTCAGGCACTGAAGGGAAGTGCAGATCCCCACTTAAGTGCACTATCCCGGCAATTGAGTTCAACTAGCGGTGATATTAACTGGCATCAAAATGAGAAGCTTGGAGGAAAGGGTAGGGAAGGCTCCTTGCTGACAACAATGCTAGGGCCAGAGAAGAAAAGAAGTCGAAATATTGGTAACAAAAGCAAACGGTTGTTAATTGATAGCAAAGATGCTTTGGAACTGAGGCTTACATGGGAAGAGGCTCAAGATTTGCTTCGCCCGCCCCCAACTGTCAAAGCACAGATTGTCACGATTGATGACCAAGAAATTGAGGAGTATGAAGTAAGTGAATCGCTCAATTAGCCATCTCCTCCTAAGGCAAGCTTGTTCTTGACATAACAGTTTGGAATAAGTATGTATTCTAGTATTTGAAAATTTTTGTGCTGTTTGCTTCCAGGAACCTCCAGTTTTTGGGAAGAGAAGTATTTTTGCTGTCCGTTTCCCCGGGTAAGGATTTTTCTAATGGCTTTCCTCTTTAAGTAATTCATCTTTGTGTTCTTGTATACTTCACTTACTAATGTGCAGTAGCCATACAAGTTCATGAAGGGCATTCATCTGCAGAACCTTTTGGTTGTGAAAGGATAACCTTATTTGAGATGCTGACTACAATGTATTTTCTGATATGATGGTTATTGAAGCATCTGGGACATGCAGTTTCTTTCCATGTCCTTCGTCTCTTTATCCTTCAATCAGAGTTACCTTTTTTTGGTTTTTTTTTGGGGGGGGGGGAGGTCAGGGTCATTTGATGGATCATGCCATTTTTTTCCTCTTTCCTTTGTCATATCACTGAATCACTTTTCATTTCCTGGTTTGAATTCTTGGTTGCTCTTTTGGAGTTTTCAGAAGGGAGAAGAAAAAAATTCAGATGTAATTCTGGGAGACCATAATTAATGGCACAAATAGTTGCAGACTTTGAAAAAAACAAATTTTTTTTTTCTTTGGATGAAAGAAGAAAACTATTCTTGTTGTTACTCTAGGTTTTTGACTGTAAGAGGAAAACTGCAGTAAAGCAATGCCAGCAATGGTGAAATGCCTGAGAGTATTAAAGGTGGTGCAATAAGCTTCTTGCTCAGAGTACTCCTTTGTGGTTGTCTGATTGCTTTGAACTATTTTCACTTGTCTGTTACACCACCACGTTTTATTGTTCTCCCTATCTATCTTATGCTGAGTGACTTATATATGACTGTTGGTGCTTGAAATTAAGCTTTTCCTTGCAGACTATACTGGATCATGTAATACTCACCAAGCTTGATTTTCCAGGGGACAAGAGCAATGGACTCAGTGTGATAATTGCTCAAAGTGGCGCAGGTTGCCCATTGATGTTCTTCTTCCTCCTAAATGGAGTTGTGCTGACAATAATTGGGATCCGAGCAGGTAAAAAAAAAAGAAGTTATTTTGGCTTCAAAAGAAAGACATTTTCACTAAATCTTCACACCGTTGACCTTCTTCTCTTCAGGTCTTCATGTTCTGCACCAGAGGAGTTGAGCCCAACAGAACTTGAACATCTTCTGAGACTGACTAAGGGTACATTGTTTTCTTTGTTGTCATATTCTATTTAAAATGATTGGCATAACCACAATTACCTTTTGATTGAAAGATGTTGTTCTTTCCATCTTTCGCTCATATTTGTGTAGCTCGTATTCTAACTTAAACTTCAGGGTTTAGACATGACAGTGTATCCTCTTCCACTGTTGCCCAGATTTTAAGAGAAGGAAACTCGCAGCAAGCAGCAGGCCTACACCAGAGCATGAACCTTCTGGATTAGATACTTTGGTCAATGCTGCAGGCCTTGGAGACAGCACAAGTGAACCTGGTGGTACATCTGTTGCCACTACCACTAAACACCCCAGGCATCGTGATGGTTGCCAATGCATTGTGTGCATCCAACCCCCTAGTGGGAAGGGCAAGCACAAGCCCACTTGTACATGTAATGTTTGCATGACTGTTAAACGCCGTTTTAAAACACTAATGATGCGCAAGAAAAAGCGCCAATCAGAGCGTGAAGCAGAGATAGCTCAGAGAAATCAGCAGCCGTGGATTCCTAAAGATGATTCAGAGGTAGAGAGTACCTCTAGACATGTGCTGTCACCTCTTGATCCATCAGAGAATGAAGTGAAATTTACAACCGAATCATCTGGTGAACAGCACAGAAATATGTCGAGCAAGTTGGTTGATGGCAGCAAGGGACAGATAGACTTGAATTGTGATCCAGAGCGAGAAGAAGAATCCGAAGCAGGTTTGCCCCGTTTTAGTATGATGAGTCTTCTTCAAGAGGCAAGCTTTCCCTTGGAGTCATATTTGAAACAGAGTGGTCTCACAAGCTTGGTATCTGAGCAACAAACAAGTTCAGGATCTCATGTCCTACATCAAAATGCTGGTGAGAGTGACGGGAAACTTAATGATGACTGCTGTCTTGTTTCTGCAGTTCATGAGCATGAGAATGGGGAGGATGAGGGGCACCATGAGCCAGAGACGGAGCCGGAGCCGGAGCCTTGTCAGATTAATCCTTGAAAGTTTTTGTTCTTTTTTCCATTTCGTAAAAGTGCGGTTTTGGTTTGCAAGGGATTGAATTGCTCTTGAGGTGGCCGATACTTTGCACTCATTTCTTTCCAACATCCCAGATATATGAACCTTCATTTGCAGGTGCTAGAAATAATCTTGTCCTCATATAACTGCAATATTCATCTGATATTTGGTTTATAGAGGACCACAAAAGATTTTGCTTTAGAGTGAGTATAAGGGATCTAAGATTTTTTTTCCCTAGTTAAAATTTGGTTTGGAGAATATGCTTCCTAGCCTGTTGATTTGGTTTGCCTTGCAGAGACAATAAGGTGGAATGTTTTTTTTTTCAATACAATGAATAACTTCGTTGATTTTGCCTTCAGGTCTGATTTTTTTGTTTTTATTATTTTTTATTTTTATCCCCCCCCCCCAACAATCTTTACCCGCCCTTAAATGAGCATCAACTAGAATGCATATGGTGGGAGGTTCACTCAAAAACGTAGTTTTATCTCAAAACCCTTCCGTAACAAGTGGGGATTTATAGAACTGATGGCATTTCTCCATTTTTTTGCCTCTTTCACTTGGCGCAGCTGGTCTCTGTATTCCCCTTTCATGTTCTCATCACCCGCTTTGGCACGGCATCTGTAAGGTTGGGTGCACCATGGTTGGATTGGAAAGCATACTAAGAGAAGCTTGGCGTTGCCCTGCTTTTAAAAGCTTATGTGCACCTTGGCTGGGATTGAAAACTAACCAATAGTAGGCCGGTGTTGGGAAATCAATGAGCTTGTCAACACCTGAATGCAGCAGCATAGGCCTAAGTGAAATTGTAGCGGGTGCTGGTTCCTTATTTATTTTAGCAAAAGTCCTACGGCCTTGCACCTTGATTTGGAGGACGAATAATATCACATATCTATGGCTATCAAGCAATAAATAACAACATGCCCGGGGAAAAAATTTCTAAGACTTTTATCGGCAATTTTTTAAAATGGGACAATGTTCAGATTCAGATCAAATATTTCATTTCATATATTATGGAAGCTTGCTGTGCAGGATCGATTTCATTTGTGATCATTTCCAATTTCTGGACTGGACAAGGTGAAGACGAAAGTCTCATTAGTGGGTGTCAGAATAAAAGCAATTAATGAGCCGAAACTGATTACACTTCTCTCTCTCTCTTTCTCTCTCTCTCTCTTTTCCTTTTTATCTACAACATAGTATCTCCTCCGCAACAACATTTGGAGGGAATGAAAGGTGGAAGAATCACATCATTTATCAACTTATATACAACACGTTAAATCACAGAAATTGAAAAACAAATAAAAAATAAAAAATGCAAATTATCGACTCTTAAAACCCTTCAACACCAGCCCCTCTAAGGATCGATGAAGTTGACTTCCTGTTTTCATGCCTATCAATTTCTTCCAAGGAAAATGTGGAGGAACAAGCTCGTGATGGCATAGACATTGGCAATACAGGAGGCCTTGTTGGAGAAATAGATGCTCGTGCTTGTGATGGTGAAGATTGGGAGAGACTCAATCTGGGTACTGGCGTAACAATTCCATTAAGACTTGGCGACCTTAAAATCTGTTTCCCTGTAACAGAAGCCGGCTCCTGCAAAGGAAATCTACAGGAGTGTTTCATGTCCTGAATAATTTTTAGATGCTCCATGACAGTTCCCATTGTGGGTCTCTCTGATGGATCCTTTTGGAGACATCGTTGAGCTATATCAGCCACGGTTCGGGCAGCCTTAACCGGAAAGCGACCTTTAAGCTGAGGATCCATGATCAGTGAGAGCCGACAGTCATCAGCTAGATAAGGACGACTCCACTTAACTAAGTTCCATTCTTCTTTAGGATGACGGCTGTCAAAATTCTTACGGCCAGTGAGCAGTTCAAGCATAACAATTCCAAAACTCCACACATTGCTCTTGGGAGTGAGTAATCCCCGCTCTAGTGTCTCGACTGAAAGATTCGCCAGAGCCTGATAAAAGAAAAACCATTAGCAAGGACTTGGGGGGCTAAAGGAGGAGAAAAAAAAAAAACAAAGAAAGAAAGAAAGAAAAATGACACACACACATACACACATAAACATTTCATGCATGGATTATAGCTGGGTATTCTTGAAACAGAAAACATACATCATGCTGAAAATTCAAAATACAAGATACCATGAAGGCCAAATCCACATTGTCAAGCAATAATCAATGTCATCACCAGGAATTTTCAGAAGGTAGAAATGGGGAGGAAATCATGTAGACTTCTGATGTTTGCAATGCATATTTAAATTTTGATGGTCCTGAATGCAAATGTTTCCCAGCAGCAGATATACGGAAGAATTCTCAATTGGACCTAAAATTGCTTTTATTTTCATTAGTTCAGAGCACTTACAACAGAGCTATTGGAGATATCTGTCTCCGAAACATGGCCAACACAACCATATCCTGAAAGTTTTGCACTGAAGTCTTTATCAATCTGAATATTAGCAGTTGAAAATTCATTGTACATCGCCTGTAAACAAAAGAAATACACATCAGCAAAGTAACACAATGACACAAAGAACACCATCTGAAATGTCATGATAACCCTCAAAATTAAAAAACCGAAAAGCAAAAACTGATAGATATATTTTAATGTGTTGATAACTTCTGACATTTGAACCTTAAAATATCATCATATAAAGCATATACGAGTTCCTGGTTACCTGAAATGGCCCTTCTTCATGCAAGAAAGTAAGACCCTGTGCAGCACATAAAGCTACTTTCATTCTGGAATTCCAATCAAGGGGTGGACCATCTGATCTCCCATATAGAAGCCGGTCTAAGCTTCCATGAAAAAGCCTTTCATAGACCAACATTCTCTGCTCTGACCCTTCACGTGCATGGAATCCAAACAACTTACAGAGGTAAGGGTGTTGCATCGATGCAAGAGTGTTAACCTCATTTATGAATTCCTTTAAACCCTAGCAAGCACAAAAGCAAGGCAAAATTATATTTCAATCCACTTAAGGTTCACATCTAATAATTATCACCATATCCTAAACAGGGTAAAAAACACATAAGACTGCCCCTGTAGATACATACTATCAAATCAGATTTACTTATTTATTTATTTGTACTCTTCCATATACCGCAACACATCATGAGAAAGGTGCATGAACTACCACAAGATCAGAAAAAGCAAAGATTTTTGAGAAATTGAAATGAATAAACTGGATATCAGAAATTGTATGGTACCAGAGTAGATGGAAGAAGACGGGTAACAGTGGCATCAAGCTTTTTGGATCCTGCAGAATCATCTCCAAAAGAAGCTCTGTATATCATGGATGAGAGACCTTCAGACATGCATCTGTCTGAAGAGAAATTGTGGCATGCAGCTGCGAGTTCTTCATATGAGAAGTGACGAAGTGTTCCTGAAGGAGGAAGGGGTAGAGGTCCAGAGGCATATAGAAGACCACTAGCATTCACTGATTTAAAGCTTCCCAAATTCTTCAACGTGGTACCACTTTGAGGAGATGGAAGAGGAAGGGGTTGTGGACTCAGCGACCTGTGCTCTTTAGCTGATGCAAGCCTACTTGTAGATTCTTCATGTTCATGTTCGTCAATATCAATTGACGAAAGGACATCCTGTTCCGCTGCATTAAGGGTCGAGGGAGCAGATAAAACTCGGGTTCTATTATTAGCAATTTTATTCGGCGGTTGAACAGGCTTGTCCCTATTTCTAAAACTCGGAGGTGCTGATTGCAGCGTGCGACCTTGGGGCTGTGGCTCAGGAAGAGCAAATGATTTCTGCTCTTGAGGGTTTACAAGGCTGATGCCATTTGCCTGCTCAGACTTTTTCTTTTTGCCCATTAAGGCCGTGAAACACCTCATTTATCTCGAAATCTCTACAGAAACCTGGTAAGACAACAGCAAACCAAAGACCCTTTTCAACTCTAAGAACCTAGATATATGATGATTCAATTTTGATTTCTTCTAGAAAAGCAAGTAAAACAATAAAACACCAATACCCAAATGGGCGTGGGCGTCACTGGTAAAGAAACTAAAAATAATTCCGAAATTGCAAAGGCCAATCATATATACTATGTCTTTAATCTTAAAACTAGAATATGCCCTGCACAACAAAAACATAAAATCTATGCGTACTGCTAGTCGTTAACTTGACATCACGAAATTAAGTTAAAGTGTATGCCCAGAACCAATAAAAAAAATACAATTGTGTTCAGATTCAATCAATTCATACCAAAAGAAGATAAAAAAGAGGTCAGAGGTATAGCTTTCTTCGATTAGCAAATACAAAGTACTAGATGCTACTTATTAATAGAAGCAACAGCATGCCAATAAACTAAAAGACAAGAATCTCTCTACTTCAGCATCCAATAAATTGGAGGTTTAGATCCGAATCATCCCAATTCCAAACAAAAAATAAAGCAATCATTTTATATTCATTGTCCAAAAACATATTAAAAATTTGACCAAAACAAATCCAATTTCGCATATTCTAAATGAAAAGCAATTCTAACAAATCAAATCAAAATTCGCGAAAATATAATGATTAGAATATGTAACAAGAATTTGATATACGAAGAGCTGAATCGCCAAAACTCAATTTGAAACAGAGCAGACAAAAGGAAACAAAAATAATTGCGAAAAGAATCAAACCTGAAATTTCGATTTGGTGCAGTTGAAGAAACTGTCCTCGGGAAACAAAAGGAAACCTTTGAATTTTCTGATTTGTGTACACCACAGCTTGAAGACCGAAGATTTTGAGGATTGAAGAAAGAAAAGATGGAAACCCTAACAACCACGTCAAAATCAGACAAATGGGAAAAGTAAGAAAGTTTTTAAAAAGGCGAAAAGAGAGGAGAGAGATGAGACGAAGAAGCAGTGGTCAAACCCATCCGAAAGAAACTGAACTAAGCAAATTGGTTTATTAGACTTGTCCTTTTTAATTTTAATTTATTATCAGTTTAACAACAGAATTGGCTTTTTTTCCCACTGCCTTTTTACGTTCATACCCCTCCCCTGTAGTAATTTCCTCGGCGGGAAAATTTATTTAGTGATATGTGTGTTTGAGAGATTAAATAAGTAAAAAAAAAAAAATTAAATCAATTAAGTTTTATGTGTAGTCTACTTTAATATATTTTTAAAAATTTTATTTAATTTTTTAAATATTTTAAACAATTTAATATTATTCAACTTATTTAATTTTTTTAGTAATATGAATTGTCATCAATTAGTCCATATAATAGTGATTTTCTATCTTCATATCTCTAATTTTTTATAATTTATTTTTAAATATTTAATTAGGAAAAATGATAAATTAATCAATTTAGTTCAATCCTAATATCATGGTTAAAAAAATACCAAATAAAGTAAAAAAAAAAAAAAAGCATTTTGGGGATTGTGTGGAAACATATTTTTTTTAAAAATAAAATTAAAAGAAAAGGAGTAAAAGGAAGATGACCTTTATAGTAAATTCACAAGGTTGTTGGCAGTGTACCTCGATCGTCAAAGAAGAACGCCTCGATCGAAGGGACAGCCGAGTCAAAGTTGGAAAATTCATGTTCACGTATTTAAAACAGAAACAAAATAGAAAAACGATGATTAAAAATCTTTTTTTTTTTTATTTTTTATTTTTTATTAAGGGATGGTCAAACACCCTCATCTAGATATCTCTTTGACTCTGAAGGAGACCCGTCGGATTACATCACAAGATTGAGATCAACGAACACAATTTAACCATACAAGGAGGGTGGTGAGAACCGCTAAAATCAATGAAGCTGTCTTATGTGTGAGTTGGTGTGTTCACGCGCCAAAGGAATCTCAACAACCCATCACCATCAGCGTCGGAAGAATGTGGGCCCCCACAAAGAGAAGGGCCTAGGCCCACTGGTGGGCCCCGATGT
Organism: Dillenia suffruticosa; assembly: GCA_033439265.1. Taxonomy (NCBI): domain Eukaryota; kingdom Viridiplantae; phylum Streptophyta; class Magnoliopsida; order Dilleniales; family Dilleniaceae; genus Dillenia; species Dillenia suffruticosa. Next base: position 456,331 of record JAVTVX010000035.1, read on the forward strand.
GATGGAAAAATTGATTTCGGTGAAATTCCACGCTTGCATTTTGAATGTGGGATTTGGATTTGGAGGATGTTTGGTAAAATACGTTTCGGCTGCAAAGCAACGTTCGAGTTTGGAGCAATATTTCACCATTTGAAGGCGCTTCCTCAAAAACTGCTCCATCCAGGAAATTGTATTCCCATTCAAAACCTTGTTAATGAGAAACACAGGAAACCTTAAAATCCTAATGAACGTTTGAGTAGATAAAATTTTTTTTTAATTATATAAAAATTTGAATCTAAAATTATATGAGAAGGATTTGTATCGCTAAATTGTTTACTTCAGGATTTAGAGTCTTTTCTTTATATAAAAGAATGAAATTTAAAGAAAGTGTTTCTTCAAACCTTTGTTCTTTGGTGAAAATAGATTTTGGTTTATAGATATGGATTTGGAATTTGAATGCCTATTTTATATAGCAAAATAAATTTAAATAAAATTTCTATATAAATATAAGGTTTTGAAAAATTCTAATGTTATTGTTTAAATTTTATTCAAAATCTGAATACATTCTTTTCTCTTGGTGCATAATAATAATAATAAAACCTTTCTTTTTTCGTTAATCTCCCACTTTGTTTTGGTAAAAGATGTTAGGCTGCACGAATCCGTTTCTACTTAAAGAATAATTACAAAATTCTTTTTAAACATATTTTACCATACCATTTTTACTTATAGAATTTAATTTTATGATAAATATGTATCCATGTTGTGAATAAATATACATTTCTCCTTTGAGCAAGTTACATACAAAGAGAAGGAGAAAAACCATGGATTGCAGACAAGCCTAAACACTTGGTTCACAAGTCTACAAAATTGATTCTTTGTCAACAACGAGGCAATAAAATCATTGGACTGGGAAATCTGATAATTCAAGAAAATTACACTTAACCAACGAAGGAATGATTAAATGAAGATTTGAGAGAACTCAAAATGTCTCCTAAATCGTAACAGCAAACCCACCATGGCTCTGTTTATGAACTTATAAAATTGCACCTTAATTCGGACCACAAGAAAAACAGCAAGACCTTCCTTTGACCCTACTCCAGTTTTCTGGAGACCCTTCGTATGTTCAAATAATCAATTCAAACAGCAAGCCCATACTTACCAATTCTTTTTTTTTTACTAGATCAAAACAATACTACTACTAGACAGGACTAGATGGCCTTCATCCCTTTTGTTTTTTTTTTAAAAAAATCCATGGTCGAGAACGAATCTGAACCCTACGATTTCTTTGACCATGAACCTTGGCCGTTTATCTTTAAGCAGAACGTTTGTTTCCTTCCCATACGCTTTGCCTTTCTCCACTTACTCTATTCAAAAAATTAGGCCTTGGAATTTAGACTTCTAGATATATGTTGTGTGCTAATTCTTTGGACTAATTGTTGTTCTTCTTGCTTAGCTTAGAAAGTTTTTAAAGAAACATGGCCGATTTCAATTCATTCGGACTCGATTGTTTAATCATCCCCTACTCAGGGCAAACTCACGGCCAAAACAAGGAGATAAGGATCAGCAAATATTTCGATAAATTCCGTTAAAAATTCATAAAATACTTGATACAAAAAATTTGCTTCACCCGAGCCTGCATTCATACATTGTCTTATATTAATACAAAATTTTTTAAATATATCATTTATGTGTGATAGTTAACTTGACTATTTTATTTATTTATTTTTTTATTATACAAAAATTTGAACCCTGAATTTTAAGATTGGAAAAAAAAAATTATGACTATCAGGCTGTCTCTCGGGAAACTTGACTATTTTATGATAACTATTTTTAAGAGGGGAAAAAAATTAGAGAGCATCGTATTGAATTAGGAAGTCTGGTGTATATGATATGGTTGACAGATGATTAAGACATATTGATGAGACAAATTCTGGGCTTTGATTGATTTTCAAGTATCGTAATTCGCTTTGATTGCTTCTCAATCATAGTTGTGTAATTGAATAATTTATGATATCAACCATAGGGCCACGAGATTTTGAAAGCAGGTTTATATATCTAAATCTGTCTTCTGTGGATTCCTGTGGGTATGATTCCTATGATCCGAGCCATCACAATCGCCCGACGGCTTGCAACTTTTGCGATTTCATAATTACATAAATAATGCAAAATTGATAAGGTTGAATCGATTGAATCCACAATCCATACACAAATCCAATACTAAGTTGTTCCGATACTAATACAACCTTGAACAAATAAATAAATAAAACTAAAAAACAGTAGAAATCATATGCCTTACGTGGGAAATTATAACAGAGAAGCGGCGTCACTCCATGCCTTGCGAATGGATTCTGAAAAATATTCCTTATTACAATTTGTATGATTCCTAGGACCAATTACAAATGAAGTAGCCAACACAGCCACAACTGCAACCCCCAGAAAAGTCCTCGTGTTTCTTGCATCGAATTTCTTCAGCATTGAAACTAGGGATTTTGGATTTGCTCCGCCATTTCCCATAACTAACGAACCAACATTTGCTGCTTCCTACAAATTTCAATCTCTGTTTAAAAAACTGGATGCAGATTCAACTTTAAGGTACCAAATCCCGGATTTGGTTTAGACAGAATTTCTGTCCAAGTCCAAGTAGCCAATTTTAACAATTTAGCTACACTTCATTAACAATTTTCTATCTCACTACATAGAAAAAATTCTTAATCATCTGATTTAAAATGACAAAATTTGAAATACACACCAAAAATCCAAATCTACGTAGCTAAAAAGAATTTGAACCACACAGTAAAATGTAAAGCAGGTAATGAGAATGAGCGAGTCGGATTCCATACCTTAGATGGGAACAATTTGATTCGAATAGCTCTAAATTTTGCAGCAATGTGGGCACGCGGGGAACGGAATTTCCGGAGAATTAGGCGGAATTTGGATTTGAGAGTTCGTGTTTCCCCTTGAATTGCATGTTGGGGTGCGGATGCGACTTTGAGGAAGAATTTGTGGAGCTGAAGACGGAGAGAAAATCGAGAGTGGAAGAAATTCGAAGTGGTACAGAAATTTGATACCCTGATCTTGAAATCGATACTTTTGAACTTTGCATGAACTTTGACCTTCCAAGATTGCTGTTTCGATGATGCATGCGCTTGCATTGTGCGATCTGCAACGCCAGCGAGGAGGCGATGCTTTCGCCGTCCTCGTTTTCACCGGAAATCTGGAATCTAGAGGCTAGAAGTCTTAGCGCTAGGAAGCAGAACCCTTTTTTCTTCTGTGGCTAAAGCCCCAACCATGTGATGTTGATTTGGGCCAATGTCATCCAATAGAAATCTTGATGGGCCGATAGTTGGACCAAAACCAAACCTCTTGGTCTGTTCTAGCGAGTCACTTGGTCCAACGTTTAAAGCTTGGAATGTAGTGACTGCTTTTATACAAGGCGTCCTTTCCTCCCTCCCTCTCTCTCTCTCTCTCTCCATTTTACGAGGAGAATATAGGCCTTTAGGATATGGGAATTGCTCTAACCTCAAATTTAATGGTTTGAGGTAAGAGTTAATATTATTTGATCAAAAAAAAAACCTTAAACTATTTATGGATAAAGATTTGTAAATTAGTTCATTGGTAACATTGGTCAATTAGTAGATAGTTGATGGTTGATATTTTATCCATTAGGATTATTAAGAGATGAACTTAAGAAACTGTCTGCTTGTGTGCGGCTGCTTGCTCTAATAGTAACAACAATCGTCCGTAGGGCCTTTCGAAGTGCTCCTCTGAGCCGAGAGGGATAAAGCAGATATCACAAAGAAAAGGATCACGGGATGTAATTGAGGATTCCCAATCCCCCTTAAAGATATATCCATCTCGCAAGGAATAGAGCGAATGCAATTGTTACTTCTCTTTCAACATGAGAATCCCCTCTCTAAAGGTCCCTCTTTCCTGAATGAAAAGACTGATCAATGCAAACTCTTGCTAACTATAAGTAGCAGAAAACTAAATAGAATTTTCTTTTCATCGTGATGTATGCATTTAATTGTTGGTTTTGTGCCGTTTAGTCTTAATCTTAATGTCCAAGGCCTTGGCCTATATATCATGATGGTTTATTAATATATATATTTTTTTGTTATATAGAGCATGCAAAAATCACGAAAATATATATATTTACAAAATTTAAGATTCGAATTCTAAATTTTTAAAAATACATTTGAACAAAAGCTAATGGTGGTGTTGATTAATCATACATTATTAGTTCTTGAATTACAAAAACAAACCAGATTTCAAATTTAAATTATTAGTTCTTGAATCAATCCAATTTCACAAGCTAAACTTTGATCAAGGACAAAGTAAATGATGGATGAATGCTATGAACCATCATTCGCTCTTGATTACTCCAATTTCACCACTATCCTTCCCAAGTTTTTTAAATTTGATTGAGTCGAGAGTGATCGATGAGCTGTGAATCATTTGGTTCTACGTTTCCTTTGGTCGACATGAAAAAATGTAAGTTCCCTAGTAATGGAAAGCTATTTTGAGACATTTAATAGTATCACCGGTACACAAAACATGTTCACTTTCCATATTTGTCGAGGTTTCCTATCGTTTTCGATTTTGACGGTAACAAACAACCAAGTGGAGCATCATCCTATTATATTTTGCACTTGCATCTCCAAGAGTCTCCAATAATAGTAGTTTGGTAAATTATCAAACTCATCTGGATGTTCCATTGCACTATACAAGGAATTAGGTTTTTCCATGATAGCACTAAATAGTTGTACTTACACTTTTAATGCAATTCATTATAGTTTCATTCAGATACTCCAACTAATTCACAAATAAGTTATTCTTAATAATTTGTAAACGATATAATGAACATACTTTGTCTCCATACCAGAGCAACAAGGGTTAGAAGATTAAAAATTGTTAATCCATATAGAGCCATTGCACTGATCCAAGCACTACGAGGGTAAGTTCCCAACATTGCTACTCATATCAAGGGCATGACATTGAAAATATAGATACCAATTGGGGATAAAATAATATTTTTTTCACTTAACCACCAATATCATGTTAGCCAAATAATAGACTGGATTTATGGGTTGATTCTACCGATTTCTATTCTTTATTTTCAAAACTTGAATTCGAGAACTTAATCGGGGGAATTTAATGTTTTTGTTGCTAGACCTATAGGACTAGGTGGGAATAAAACAAGTTTGCCATTCATCTTTAGTGTGGTGGTTAGTTTTCGCTTTCATATTAATCCCGCCAAAGGCCCACATCTTAGGGTTTGGATTTCGAGTGTTTTGTGTTTGTGGGGTATATGAAACCCTCTATGATTGGGCAGAATTGAACACAAGTACTTCATGCCCATGGGTTCAGTTCCAAAGGACAAAAATATCTCATAAACCCAACCGTTCTTAAATTTTAGCAAACTACCAAACCAAATGTTCAACACAAATAACATCCGCCTTACTTGTAATGTCATAAAGTCAAGCCCTAGCAACAGCTCAAAAAAAAAAAAAAATCTCTTCCACAATTCCTACCACATTTCTCGAACCCCCGACAAATTGCCTGCCTCTAGCATCGGAAAACTGCTAAAAACGTTAAAACTCATGAAACTCTCTCGTAACGAAGCAATTTCCTGCTAATTAATGTGCAACAACCTTTGGGCATAGTCTTAAATGTTGCAAATTAACTAGCTGAATTGATAACTAACAAGCCGCTACCATCACTGCCGGAAAAATTCTCCGGTGGCTGATCTCCGGGGACGCGATTCGTAGTATTCGAATTAGAGTTTGAAGTCGTAGGCCGTTGTTCAAGCAACGAGTGCCGACAATTTGGACAGGAGGAGTGAGACACGAGCCACATGTCAATACATCTGACGTGAAACCCATGATTACACTCGGGCAAAACTCTGACCTTCTCACCATCAACGAATTCTCCAAGACAAATTGGGCATTCCGTGGCCGGTAAATTAGCGCCGGAACCGTAAACCACCACCGGAATCTGACGCAAAGCACTCTTTTTAAGACCCGTCGCGGCTAATCTCGAGGCTGTTTGTTCTGGGGTCCCTGAGAATCTTCGACTACATCGCATAGCACAACGTACGATTGAATTCAATCCTAGTGCGCCAATTAAGGCACATAACAGAGCAGCCAAAATGATGACCATGTTTGTGTCGAAATTTGTCTCGTTAACGTAAGACCCATAATTCCTTGTACCTGTTTGGTTATTCACTACTGGCATAGAAGCTGGTTCTGGGTTGAGTAGTCGACGATTTGAATTCACCATTTTCAATTTCTTCACAAAGTTTCGAGGAAACCCCCTTGTGCTTTAATTGAGAAAAAACAGAGTTCCTGTGTTTCTTGCAGCCAACAGGGTCTGATTTTTGTTGCTTTTGGGAAAAAGAAAGAGCAAAAGAAAAAAAAGTGGGCTTTTGGGTCAAGTTATCAGCGAAATTGTAGTGAAAGATTCCAACTAAGAAAGAGACATGAAAAGGGTATCTAATGTATTTGCCTCCAGGATAAGAGAAAAAGGAAACGTTAGATTGTTTTCTATTTGTGACTGATTAGATGTTATCTTAATTGGGGACCGATCTTTCACTTTGTTGCATGATTCCATCTTCTTGCTCAGACAAAAAAATGTCCTCCATCAAACAAGATTGAATTTAATTTCCTTTTTCTTTGTTTTTTCCTCCTCAGAAACAAAACCGGAGACCAAAAGGACCCAAAAGGACAAGTTTGATTGTGATTGAACCCCCAAGACATGTACAGGCCTTACCTGACATTACTTCTTTCTTTCACCACAGTTCACAATCTCCGGGCAGATATTGTCTGCGAGAAAGATGATAAAAAAGTTTAAGTGAAGCATGAGAATTGGACGGGTGGAATAGGAAGATATTTATGCTGAGATATTTATACTAAGAGAACGGGTTGAAAAGGTAAAAGGATCTATTACAAGGAGGAAGGGTATTGTTTAATTCTATGGAAACGAACTTCTTCCATTATATCAAAAGTCAGATTTTTGTTGAAAAATTTTATCTAAGAATTCATAAAAAAAAAAAAGAAGGAAAAAACAATTTGTTATCAAATTAGTTGTATTATAGCTCTGTGATTTAAATTTACAATTTAATATTACAGAATGGTTGAAAGCAAGGCCAGTGATCGAAGAAATTCGCAAAGGTGGAATTCATTTCTATCTTGACAAAAAATATAAAATTTTAAATTAGCAATAAAAACTATGAATTTTTAAATTATCAATAAAAGGTAGAATTTGCAAATGAGTAATTTGAAAAAAAAAAAAAAGTGAAATTTGTAAATGAATTTTACAAAAGTTTGTGGGTTTATCCAATATTAGTTTTCAATTATTATTTTATCTTAATTAATTTTAAATGAGAGAATTCTTAGAATAACTAAGTAAATAGTTATATTTACAAGTTTTATTTTTGTTGTTCAAATTATAAGAATTTAATTAAAATCTAGACTTTAATTTATAGTTTCAAATACAAAAAATTCTTTTACAAATGAATAACATGATTTAATTCATTTCACATGCAGAAGGTAAACAATTTACACAAATTTAAACTTCTCAAACAATAAGGTACGTACACATCTTGATTATGAGATATATTATAATTTATTCCTTTTTTGGTAGGGAAAAAAAAATTACCCCTTATTACTTGGGTGCTATTTTCAGGAAGTTTGAAATTCAGATACTTGAGGTGTTGACGAAGGAGGAGCTAATAACTATCAAATGAAGCAGCACCAATCTTTACAAGAAGATTAGCTAAGCTACAAATGAGCAAGAGCCCATAAAATGACTGAGTGTTAATGATTAGAGATCTATAGAGGAGAAAGCAAGGACTCGGGTCCATAATAACATTAATTGCATCTTGAAAACCCGGCTCACATATATGGCACGATGTAAGTCATGGAAAATTATTAATAACTCAGGGTGAAAATTAATTGAAATATCCCGGAGGAAAAACCAATCAACTAATTAGCTAAAGCATTCCAAAATTCCCAACTTTTTTGGGCCAACTCGTACCAGTTAATAGAGGTATCGATATAAAACTCTTGTCCAAACCTCTGACCAAGGAGTCATCAAATTTTCAACCGGTCTAGTCCCTTTGAAAACAAGATAGATTAAGGTTTCGACCAAAAAAAAAAAAACAAATAAATCAATAATTTTAAAAAATAAATCTACAAATATAAATATCACATGTCAAATTAAATAAAGGTTTAAATTAATAATATTATTTTATGATATCAATTATATACACGAGAAATTAAGATAAAAATAGAAACACACAATTAAATGAGAGATATTTGCTAATGTAGGTTGATGTCAATTCTATTTAATGTATTTTTCTCTTAGGTCTTAATCCTACGTTATTTATGATTTTTGTGCTGGATGGATGATGGCATTTTGGCATGGGCGATGTATATATAGTTTGATGCATTTGAGAAAATACAGGTAAAAAAATCATCCCATTTGATTTCAAGTCAAAAAAATGAATTTCGACTACAAGGTGAATTTGCATGTATGTGTGATTAATGGCCCATTAATCAACACAGAGAGAAAGAGAGAGAGAGAGAGAGATCAAAGCCATTTATGTTCGCCAACTGCTTGGCACCTGTTGACATAATTGCTCGATTAGTTGAGAGAAAGTATGAAGCAGGTGGGAGTTGCAACCATCCCAAACTCAATTCAATCGAAGCCTTAAATTGTGTTAAATAGTCGTTATTAGGTTATCATCCAAAATAAGTTCCTCCATTTTCTTTTGGTTGCTTTCATGACTTCAATTGAAATTAAAAATTTCAGCCACCTCCCTATTGATCTGCTCACCAACTTGTGCTGCAGGTTTTGTGAACCATGATTTCAAATAGTAATAACAAGTTTGAATATATTAACTATTTTACCACCATCTCATGGGTCTCCATAAAAAATTCTGATATTTTAAAATTTTACTGAAAATTTCCAAATTCTTACCACCATCCAACAACTTCATGAGTAATACCAAATATTGTAAAAAAAAGAAAGAAAGAAAGATTCGCAGCCAGATAGCAAGATCCAAGCTGTATCTCGCCCGGAAGACAACAAACAAAAGAAAGTACGGCAGAAAGGAAAGAGAATTTTAAGGATCTAAAGGATGAGATATAGATAATGAAAGAAAGAGAGAGGAGAGAGGTGTTAAGGTTTGATAGGAGACGGAGCGAAGAGGAAGAATAGGAGCGACCATGTGGCTTTGACAGGAGAGAGAGTGAGCAACATGCTCTGTTTCAATAATCGAGATGTTTAAGTGATTGAGAAAGAACAGGAGATATTTTAACACCCAAGACAACGTCTAGGGCACCTGGTCAAAGTTAAGAATCGGAGGGGCACCGACACGGAAACTAAAAAAGAAAATCCAAGTTTTTTTTTTTCCCCATAAATCACCAGTATCTATATATTCAAGTTAAATTTATTTTGAATCAAAGTGATTTTTTTTTTTTAAAAAAAAAAAACTTATTTATTTTTGTGGGCTACCAAGTCACCTTGTCTAGTTTCGCGGAATTTGTCATGAACCGTAGAAAAAGGGTTATGGTCCTTGTCCTGGGGTGAAGGATAGGTTCCAGAACGCGACAGGGGAAACGGGTAGGCGTGCGGTACGGTGCTCAGTCCCACTCCCTTCCCCATTACATCACCGCTAAGCAAGAACACCACAAGTCCCAACCCACAACAGCCCCCACACTCCCATCCATATCCATCTCCGATCTTAATGAATTAACTAATACGTAGTCCTTTATTTATTTATTGAGATGAGAAAAGTAGGAAGAGCTACTAAGATATCAACTCTCCAAATGCACTCTACAGCAATGGTTCTTTATTTTTTAGCAAATTGAGTTCAATTCATAATTACCAGAGACCTTACAATTTTATTTAGATATTTAATAGACTAATGTCTCTTAATTATAAATTAGTTAAGAGCTTAAATTATGTATAATGTTATTTATTTATACCCAAACTTGACGATAAAAATATTAGATTCTTTATACGTTTTATTTTAACAATTAAAAAAAAATTTCAAAACGACAACTTGGAACTGTTATATCAATTGGTGCGGAGCCATTGTGAATCAGAATTGGAACCAGATTGGTGTTCACAGTTCGTGTGCCGGTTCACCTTCTTTTACCCCCCCAAAATCAGCAATTATGAGCCGATTCAGACTCGTAATAAGCTTTTCGAGGAAATGTGGCACGGATAACAGGTGTTCCACTTCCATTCTTAGGGCCAGGTCCTTTCTCTCCTGCTTTCAATTGAATCACGTATGGATGGTTAGTTTAATCTGAAAAATATCATATTACTTAATTAAAAATCGGATCCAAATATTAAAAATAAAAAAATAAAGTTGGGAGACTTCCCTCTAAAAAGAATACAATAGTAATTCGGACCAAATTAATTAAAATATGATTCCGAATATTTATCGATCCAAATATATATATATAAAAAAAAAAGAATTTGTCTATACATACTATGTTCACTACGTCCCCAAGAGAACAGTTTAATGATCACAATCCTCCCTCAATTTAATTTAATGATTTCATATTCAAATATTTTTATAATAATAATAAAAAAAACAACGTCCGCTACTTCGTTGGGCCAATAAATTGGGTCTAAATTTTTCGCTAACGTATCACTAGTTTGAACAATTTTTGGGCCGAGCTTAAAAGAGGCTTTACAACAGATGGGCGAACAATGGCTTGGCATGGCTTGGCATGGCTTCGACCCTTTTTTTTTTGTACTATATTAATAATAGTATTTAAAATTATATTTTAGGTAATTCAATTTGAAATTTACATTAATTTATTTAATGGGGCTATTCTTCTAATATAATCTATTTTATATTTAAGTCACGAATCAAACTCGTGATATTGATTAAAAAATCTAATATCACGTTCTATTAAGTCAACTCATTGTTGGTAAAGTTGATAGAGCTTCGACCTTTTCTAGGTTTAGCCCTCTTCCTGGTAAACGTCAAGGTTTTTTTACCATCATAAACCTTTTTAATTTTTATTTTTTTAAAAATGAAAAACATAACTAAATTTCGATATTATAGAGATTTTTCAAAAGATGAATTTAAAAAATAAATATGAAAAGATAGGGTTATAGATGGTTAATGACAAGTTATTAGTTAATTTGTTTAATATATAATTCTAATTTTATCCTTCTAAACAATCTTTATAAAATCAAAACATTATGTTTCAAGAACATTACGTCCAAAAAATTTGTGGCGAGTTTCAAACCCTAAATGGTGGGTTCACTTAATAAATAGTGCACATTATTACTCACTATCGTTATTATCTTACCTTTTTATTCAATTTTATTAATATATATTCTTTTTATTGGCTGTGCTTACTAGATAACAATTTGAGGAACAATGCCTATTAAGTTAATTATTTAAATATTTAAAGAAGAAACTATTTTCTTTTTTATTTAAATACGTTACGAATTTCAAATCTATGTAAAATAGTTAAATCTTTTTTATAATCAGAATCTCTACTATTTTTTTTTAATTTAAAATTTTCTATTTATGTATAAAATCTCAGCCTATACATTCAAATTTACTTTATTAAGTTAATTAATTGGATGAGTGGAATGATGAGATGGACTTGAAAATTAATTGGGAACAAATAAGGGTGTTCAATTTTTTTGTCCATTTATTTTTCTTCAATTAAGTTTTCCAACTTCCTCAATGAATGGTTGTAGGTCTACCCTTGAAATTCTTGATGGATAGTGGGTAGCTGCCAGCTTATATGCCATGAAATGCAACCAAAATGCACTCCCAAGGGAAGTCAAGTCCCCCCCCCTCTCTCTGCAAGCCAAATTGGTGCAACCAACGATCAGAGCCTGCTTAGCTGTATTGCAATAAAATGTCTTGGTTGGCTCAACTGAATATAAAATTGAGTATCGTTGAACATGACTGAGATTTGATTCCAATTGAAGTATCGGACCCTCATGTGTATGGAGCATTCCCCGTTAAGAGATCGCCCTCCGAAAGGAGCCACTGCAATGGTCGGTCCGAATTAGTCGGAATGAAATCTTAATTATCGGACGGTATCCAAGACATGATATAAAAAAAATAAATAAAATGCCTTAAAGAACATTCGGTCCCTAGTCTTATGGACAAAACATCCATTACGATTCCAAGTTCACCTATATCATATGCAAACCTGTTATATCATTTTGGCTGCTCTGTTTTAAAGTGAGGAGTCTCAGGCTCTTCCTCATAAAAAAAAAAAAAAAAAAAAAAAAAAGAAGCATGTGAACCCTGTGATTACAAAAGGGAAAGTAAATTGACATTAGGTTTTTTGTGCAGTTTTTTTTTTTAAATTATTATTTTAAGAAAGAAAAAAAAAAGGGAAAATCATCTTTGTTGCAAGTGCAGCTGACTGGGTCACTTTTTCTGTGAGATGACAACTAGTATGGAGACCCCTTCCCTTTCACAAACCAACACCAACCGCCAAAGCAGCAGTTGATGCATCGGTTTCAGTATTTGGTACTACTAAATAGGTAATAGTCCCTCAGTACCTTGCTGTTCCCATATGTTAGTGGGTTTCATAGTTGTTCCTTTTGATTTCGGAAGTTGTAAAAATCGATGTTTCTTATTTTTTTCAATTGTGTTGTAAAGTCCATAAATTGCTACTAAATAGGGAATATGTGACGCCTTGTTATTCAGGCGTCGCACCCCTTAGTAGGGAAGAATAACTCTGCATAATGCGAAAGCCAGAAATACATTTAAAATACGATGTTCGGACTCGCGACAGTCGCACTCCCCGTGTGTGATAACACGGAAGGAGATTTAAATAAAAAGAAAATCATTTTCTTAATCTTTCAAATGAAAATCTGACAGAGTTTCTCCTGTTTAGTGACTGTTGGTCACCTAGGGTAAAGACAAGAATCTGACCATATCAAAATAACACTTCTATCTCTAGACAAGTTGGCATCAATGGCCCACCTGGCCGCCAGCACCAAATACCATATTTTAGGAAGAAGGTAGGTCTCTCTCTCTCTCTCTCTTCCTCTCTCTTTACAACTCTAAGTGGATTATGGGATCCAACATGCATGTTATGTGTCAAGTGCATAACAACAAGTGTGGTGTGTGCATGTGCCAAGTGGTGAGCACTAATATTATTATTATATATATCTATATATATATATATATATATATCTATATATATATATATATATATATATCTATATATATATATATATATCTATATATATATATATATATATATTTTTTTTTAAATTTAATTGGGGTCTTACAGAATAGTCCCTTCAATAACTGTTTGTCTGGTCACCGTCGACCTTTCTTCTCATATGTTAGGGTAGTCTTTCTTTTTCTTTTTTTTTTGGGTGGGGGGGGGGGGAGATGGGGGGATCAACACTAGTCATCTACCAATATTTGGCCCCCATAACTAATGTGTGACTTCACCTCATGCAATTACGATGCTACATTATTGCCTACTGATGCACATCCGATTGAAATTGTGCAAAATTAATAAAAGGGCAAGGACAACATCGCCATTTCTTGGTGGATTATTCAAGTGTGGATACATTAATTTGGTGGTTGGTTATCAATCTCCATGGCAAATCTCTCTCTCTCTCTCTCTCTCTCTCTCTCTCTCTCTGAGCAAAAAAACCACAGTTTAAAACAGATTTCTACGATTTCATTGCAACTTCAAATTACCCATCATGTGGCCCACCCAATTTGGCTAAGATACATCTACATGACAGATGCAAATAAAGTTGCATGTGCATATTATTTGCTAAATGAACGAACTGAATCTGCTTAATTCTCTTTCGGTGGGCCTCCTTGAATCTGTGAACTGCTGACTTTTGTTTGTATGCTTTGAACACTACCAACCAAACACATGCAAATCTCTCCGTGTTGAGTGTTCTCTGGTATATAAATATGGTAATTTTGAGATCATAATCCTCAATTGTTTCATATCATTTCTCACAACCCTTATCCCTGCACTCCCAAACACCTACTTCAGAAACCTCAAATAAGCGAAAAATGGCTGGTCAAGAAATCATGGCAGCTCAATATTTGATATTGTTTAGTTTATTAACAATTTGTTGCTCATATGCCAGGTATGATGAAGAGTGGCAGCCCGCGCATGCCACCTTCTATGGTGGAGGTGATGCTGCAGGAACAATGGGTAAGCTAATATATTTTACTGCAATCTTTTCTTTGTTTCCATATCGAAGAAGCTAATAGAAACAAGAAGCATTCAGATTCAGAATAGTGTTAAAAATATAAAATAATATATATTCTCCACCTGTTTAAACTTTAGAATAATTCGTTGTTACACAGGATATTAGAGCAAAAGATTTTAAATAGCTAAGAATTAGATTTTTGCAATTTGTCTTAAGTTGCGGTGAGCATATTCATTTTCTTCCTACTCAATCAATGTTTTGTTAGGGGGTGCATGTGGGTACGGAAATTTGTATAGTCAAGGATATGGAACAAGCACTGCAGCCTTGAGTACCGTCCTTTTCAATAATGGATTGAGCTGTGGAGCGTGTTACGAGATGAAATGTAACGATGACCCTCAATGGTGCCTCCCTGGTACCATTAAAGTCACTGCCACAAACTTCTGCCCACCAAACATGGCCCTGTCTAATGACCATGGCGGGTGGTGCAATCCTCCTCGCCAACATTTTGATTTGGCAGAGCCGGCTTTCTTGCAAATGGCTCAATATCGAGCTGGAATTGTTCCTGTTCTCTACAAAAGGTAATGCTTAATCTATTGATTCCACAACCCTCCTATGTTCTTGGTAAATTCACATTTTGTTTTCACAATCTTAGAAAGCACCCTCTTAATAGAAAAGGGTTAATAAACAACTTGAAGCATCAAAAGGCTGAATCTCAGCACTTATTTCTTGACGTTTCCAAATTAATAGTACAAACTACTGACAGGGTTCCATGTGAGAAGAGGGGAGGGCTGAGATTCACAATCAATGGACATGCCTACTTCAATTTGATCCTAATCACAAATGTAGGCGGAGCAGGTGATATCCAATCTGTATCAATCAAGGGGTCTAGGACTGGTTGGCAACCTATGTCAAGAAATTGGGGTCAGAATTGGCAGAGCCACTCATACCTCAATGGCCAAAGCCTCTCCTTCCGAGTCACCGCCAGTGATGGCAGGACCATCACTAACAACAATGTTGTTCCTGCCGGTTGGCAATTTGGACAGACATTTGAAGGCGGTCAATTTTAGTGAAAGACTAGTACTTTATTTTAGTGATGACAGGACCATCACCAACAGCAATGGTATGCCATATATATGCATTTTTATTTTGTTTGAGTGTGAGACGTTAGAAAAAAAGTGAAGAAACTGAACTATTGGCATTTAGTCGGCTAATGCAGAGGTTGCAAAAACAGCACCCGCTAGTTATATTTATATGCCCGTGAGATATATGTGTTGGAATATTTAAAGCCAACCTCAGCCAATCAAAATTGGTTTTGCTGAAAATTTATTCCCCAATTTGGTCGGAAACCAAGGGGTTGATTTTTTTTTTTTTTTCCTTTTTGGGTCCTACTAATTTTTCCTTTTGTATGTCGAGACATGGCTTTAAAGCCAAAAACTAAATTATGTCTTTCCTACGTAGTTAAAATGGTTTTTTTTCCCAATAACATACCTGTCAACTGTCATGATTCTTATGTTAAAGTTTATTTGTTAAAGATCCAGGCTGGAAATGTATAGCCAGGGAATTGAAATCATTCACCGGCTTGAGATTTTCCTTGGGAAGAATAGACAAGGAACTAGAATGGAATTGTATCAAATCATACATGCAGAAGAAAAACTTGACTGTGCAAGAAGAAAATTGTTTTCCTGATAGAATATTAATCCCTTTTTCTGATGAGTAGTTGTCAAAATTTTAGTGTATATAACACACAAAAAATTAAATGGTAACGCATATACGATAAGAAAGGGAAAAAAAAGATAGGAAGTACCGAAAGAACAGTAATAATGGACAAACACACCATGACATGGTATTATTCTTGACTAAATATGAAGAGTTGTTTAATATCGATGAAATGTTGTTGTAATATTTATAATAAAAATACATAATAAATTAGAAGAATAATTCTAAAATATTATTCATAAGACTTGAATACTAAAATCAAATTCAAGAATCAACTCTAAACAATTAAAAAAAAATATTAAGAAAAATAAATTTGAATAAAGATATATATATATATATATATATATATATATATATATATATAGGGTTTATATTTAATGTTTTCAGAGTTATTCTCTCTTTCTCTCTTTCTCAATCTCTTTACACTAAAAAGAGAAGATAGATAGAGAGAAAGAAAAGGAGGGATGAAACAAGAAAATTTTCTTGAATTCAAACTAAATCACAAAAAAAAAAAAAAAAAAAAAAAAAAAATTAATTCACCTTTAAAAGAGGGAGCCTATTATATAAACATACACCAACTACCATAAGAAGACATTAAATATTATACCTCTCTAATTGAACTCTGTTTTTTTTCTATTTTTTTTTTAAGTGTTTTGATGTGATATACATTGGAGTTGTATGCTTCACTTTTCAAATTACACTAAAAGGGATTACTATAATAAAATTAAATATTTTAGTAGTTATAGTTTCAGTGAAATATTTCACAAAATGATATCCTATAGTAAGACCAGAGGCGAGTAGATCACCATATCTTTTAGGACTGCAAGCTCGGGGGGGCCAAGTTAAACCGGGAATTTGTTAATCACCAAGAAAGGTTAGCCGAAAGCATTTCAAGTTTCAACCAATAGGCAAATGGGAGAAAGAAAAAGTACAATGCTTTCTGTTTCAGCAAACAGTTGTGATTTCATTTTATACTAGATGTACGGATGCATGAATACCATTTTATTCACATGACAACACAAGGTAAAATACTAGATACAAAATTATAACCATTTTGACTAGGATGAACAAGAAGGCTAGACAGGGGGGTAGTGTCACCAAAGTAATGCAAACAGACACTCATCTGGTTTCCTCAATCCTGAGAACACATTTGTACCATTCCATGAAAGCACAATTTGACACCAAAATCGGACTCAAAACTACATACAACCTATCCTAATCCGTTTCAACTCAGCTCAAGAATTAAGCAACTTCCATGCATGACGAACAGAGTCCCATAAGCATCTCTCCCTCGAAGTACCTTACATGCATCTTTAGACAAATCTGAGACGTCAGTAATTTAACAAGGAATATTTAACTCTCAAAACTATTTTCCCTTTCTCCACTCCAAGCTTACCTCCAGTGACCAGCCAATGGCCTGGAAGGTCTTCAGAACCCTTGCACATCTCAGACATATCTACAAACTTGGCCAACTTGTTCCCTGTAGTGTTCTCCTCAGTTCCTGAAGCTGAGTCACCATCGATGGTTGGTTTTTTCATTTTCTCATTTGGGTTGTGGTCCCACAAGAATCTTCTGATTGTGCAGCCTGGGAGTCTAGAATACAACAACCTCATGTACAAGACATTTCTTGATCCAAAATGCCATACCCCAAGTTGTGCTCCTGTTACTATGTACACTCCCATGTGGTCGCCTACGAATGTCTCATGGTTCTCAATTGGTGCAGTACTCACATGAGAAAAGTTTTTCCATTTAACTGGCTCAAACCAACGGCTATCTTGCTCCTCCGGTCCCTGCCACTTTGGAGCACCAATTGCAATGTGGGTGTCCCAATATGGCCGGAGAATCTTTGGAAGAGATGCTAAATGTTGCAGATGAATACTTAGCCTCTTCTGCTTGGATCCCTCTAGGCACAATCTCAAGCCTGTAACCAGCTTCCGTCCAACAGAGACCTGCATTTCATCTAGTCAAGATGTAATAATAGGAAAACATAGAAAAGATTTCTTCATGACCAAAAGCAAGAGAGCATCTTGGTTTGTAACCAAAAGCTTCTGTGCATCATGCAAATCTGAATTAAATGCTAAAGATTTAGGGACAAACATCCATAAATGTCTACAAGTTTCCAATGACAACTTTGTGTTCAATCTTATGAAAGCTTACAGAATGTGATTCTCTATGACTACTTCAATATTTGATGAGAAAATGCCATTTGATAGAATTGAAGAACTTCAAGATCTGGAAATTTAAAGTGTACATAAACCATACCTGCTCTTGGCAGACATAAAGCTTCTGCCCCATCATGCTGAATTGCAGAGAAGGGCAAACAGGTTCCTTTCTTTGGTGACCGGGAATTATGTCTTGCACAGGAGCCCAAATCCTAGGGACCTGAAACTCTAGAAAATATCTAAGCTCTTCAACCGGGGGCTTATCTGAGCATGTAAAAAGCATGCGGTTAATTCAACAATATATAAAAATAGGAATCCATTTCCCCATGCCATTAGTAATTGTTGTCATTGTTGTAGATGCATTGCTAGACTGCATTGAAGAGAACAAAAGGGCCTCCCATTATTTTTGTGCAAGTTTGATGTCTTACATTCAAGGTAAAGATTGATAGCACGAGTGAGGTGCTCATTTCCAGTTATTCCTTCAAGAAGGTCTGTGATGGGGACAAAACCCATCTCAATGACATCTGGAGCAGACCGAACAGTTCTGGCCCACTGAGTGTGACTTTGTTCCAGATCATCTCCTCCCCTCTGTCTGAAAATGACTGTAACATCCTGTGTCATCAAATGTTGCAAATGATTTTCAATTTCTCGGCTTATGGTTGCACAAGAGAATGAGCGTCAGAATCGATGTACAAGAAATGGATTCAATCATCAGAATCAATATATCTTTGGGCAAAAACCTTAGGCTCAAAAGACACTATGAAGCTAAATTGACTAATATCAACATACTTCTTTCCCTGTAAGATACGGTGCACTAGTGGGTTGAGGGTATATTCCTTGGCTATTGAACAAACGAGAATCACCACCCTGCATGGTTTAGATAAATTACAAGTGAGAGCAGGTGCCTGTGATTAGCAAGATTGAGCAGGGAAAGGTAAGCATTATATAGTGGCAGCAAGACATGGAACTAGCCTTAACTATTATTTGACCTGAACTTGTAACACCTGCTGCATCAGAAAACCTCTGCTTGCCAATTTCCTGAACATATTTTTTGAACTCCAAGTTTGTCAATGATGATGATTGATGCTGCTTGACATAAATCACATCTTTACCACCAATAGAAATGGATGTAATAACATGTGTTCCATAGTTCTCTATGAAGCTGTATGGCATGAGAGGTGACAATTAGAAACAACATGGACTCTCCATTAAACTTAGCTCCAAGAAAAGTAGAAAATAAATACCTTGCTAAAGATGGCGGATCCCATGAAGTTGGGACTGCGCATCTTACACTTTCTTGCAGCTCTAATGAGGATTTCAGCTGAAGATTGGCGAGTGAAATGAAGTAGCCATCCATGAAAAGGTTTCTTGTGGATGCAGCATCAGCATGCCTCATGCCAGTGAAGCTAAATGCCGAATTAAAGCTACCAAGAGGAACATTTCCTGACAATTTAGCCCTCCAATTAAAGTACTCCACCATCTGCAATGACCAATAAGTAGAGAATCAACAGGTCTCCTGAGTGCAACACAATGAAATCAATAGCCTCTATATCACTATGTTACTAATACCCAACTGGTAAAGAGACGGAACCTATAAAAAGATATCATAACTTTTTGATCTGCAGAAAAGATCTTTCTCAACAGGCCTTTATTTCTTTTTCAAGTATTTTTATCTAGAGCAGAGGAAAGAAGTACCATAGAAGTAATTATAAGAGGCAAAGGAATTTATAAATTTATCATTGATAGTATGCTATGACAAGGTTTCAATTTCTCATTTTCTAATTAGTGAAAGAATAACTTGGATCATGTTTGTTACCTAGGGTTGAATAGAAGAAAAAAAACTGTGTATTCATTTCTTTGCACCACGTCAAATTGCAGTGCAAGAGCAACTCTCTTTTCTGCAACCTTAAACTAAAAGCTATGTATTCCAGTTATTTCTGTCAATAAACCTTACAGTGGTTTGCTGTACAATATCAAGAGGACAACAACTCAAAGACTTAGAATTCTATATTCTTAGATATAGTCATTGTAATTCTTAGATATATATTCTTAGGTAAAACAATGTCTGCTTATCTTACAACCAAAACATTTCAGAGAATCATTCTTGGCAAAATTACACCTCATAAAAGCCATTACTTCTTTAAAACTTCTAATAGACACAGTATTGAGATCTTCAAATTTAATATTCCACTTTTGTTCCACAACACAAATTCTAAAATCAAACCGAACGATAGAAACAATACAAGCTTTCTAGAGGCTAAATATACTTTCTAGTGCCATAATAAGTCACCCGTGTATTTGACTCTTATGACAACCAATAGCTAGAATTGCAAACAGACAAATTCATAAAGGATGGCTTCACAGACATTAATACCGTACATCATACATCCTCTTCCCTATTTCCCGGCTTTTAAATAGCCATGACTCCCTTTTTCCATTCCATCATCACCGAACAACATTTCAACCTTCTCCTCCCAAAAATTGCTTCATCACAACATTCAGAAACCTGTCAGAAATGACTAAATCGCTGTTGCATGATTCATTGGTGCAGTGAAGTTAAAAGATTTTCAATGACTGTTAAAATTGTGCCACATTGGTGATTGTCATTTCAGTTAAACTTTTTTCAGGTCTAAATACCATAGCTAAATTAAGCAATTCTAGGCACAACCAAGCTATCAAAAGATGCAAAAACAGTAATATATACATACACACAATCAAAAACATCGTGAAATCATAGTCGTATAAATTCAATCAGACAACATTGATAAAACCTGAATGAGAGACAGAAAACATAGGAGGATTAAGAAGGGAAAACCTCATTATAATTGCGGAGACCAGAAGTCTGACGCCCAGGTTTCTCCTGAAAATTAGTAATGTCCCAAGAAACACGAGGCACAACCAAGCTATCATACAACCATAGATCCCTAGAATGTTCTTCATCAACCTCAACAACCCTAGGCCCTGCTATTCCTTTACAATAAAGCAATCTCGTATCAAAATTCACATCGAACCCTCTCCCTAATGCCTGCACCGAATTCAACGCTGTTGGCAAAGCTGCTTCATTATTATTTTCCCCCATTTCCATCGATCAATCAAAAAAAAAAAAAAACACCTAATTCTCTTACAAACCCATAATCAAACACCTCCACCTCACCAATCTGTCTTATTTCAGTACAAGGTAACAAATTCCAACTTTAGAAGACAACATAAGCATAATTTGGGGTTGTGCATACAAAAGAATTAATTGCGGTCCTAAAACCTTTCTCTCTCTCCCCCCGAAACTAACAAACGAACAAATCGATGAAAATCTCCGATATATGTTTCCGATCTCTCTCTCTCTCTCTCTCTCTCTCTCTCTCGCTCTGCGTTCTCGGGTACTGTATTTTCTTCTCTCTCTTCTTCGACCAAGTGAAAACCAAATTAACGGAGGAATGCATTGACTATTGAGGGGGTCTATCAGAGTTCTTTTACAAAAATTATTACTTAAATTTAGGGGTAACATTCATCTAGAAAAGTCAAAGTACGACTGTTAGAATCTGGACCATATGATTTGCGACATCAGGATGTCTCAGACGGTATCCGAGAGTGAACGTTGGAATATATGAGTGCATGTGAGTGTGAACTGGACTTGAGAGATGAGAGAGAAGAGAGAGAAACATCGTTTGGTCAATTGTACTTGTTTTAATGTGGGATCTGTCATGAGTGCCTCCAACGTTTCGTCTTTCGGTGGAGCTCAACTATTCTGCACGGGCGATTCCGTTCCAAAACGTTTTCAAACGAGAACCGTTAAATTAATTAAATTTTTATATTTTTTATATTCATATATTTCACATATTTAATAAATTATTTATTTAATTATAATTTTCATTTTTTATATTATTTATCTTATAATTAATAATTTTATATTTTAATTATAAAATATGATTATTTTATTATTTTTATAAAATAATTAATAATTTATTAAAAAAATTATTATATTTTTTATATTTATATATTTATACACATTTTTATTTTTTATATTTTTACAAAATATCTTTTTTTTCGTATAATTTTGTATGCTTTTTGTTTTTATTGTTTTTGTTTTCATGCTCAATACCTCATTTATTATTTTTTTAATAAATAATAATCAACTATGTGATACGCTATGCATAAAAAAAGATGAACTTTTTAAGCATTTTAGAACTTTCGCGCTTAATAGTAATTGAATTATGGGTTATTAACATAAAGTCGTTTTCTTCTGTTATCAAATTTAGAAAAATGACTAAATAATATATATATTAGAGAAATAAAATGAGTCAAACATCAACTTAATTAATTTTTTTCTAATATGTCTTATAATTTAATAATTTTAAAATTACTAAATTTTTTTATAAAAAAAAAAAAAAAAATCTATTTTTCTGATGACATCAACTAATATATAAATATCAACCCATATATAAGATTAATTCATGTAGAGCTTAACTTCTTTAATCCAAATCCATCACCGTCGCAGTTCCTTCCCCTCAGTTTGATAGACCAACCCAAACACCCAAATACAAAAACTACATATTTAATCATCAGCCCCTTTCTAAAAGTAAAAAGACTTTTTATCGAGATATTTGAATATTATTTACAAAATTTTAATTTATATATCTATATATATATATATATATATATTTATTAATTTTAGGTCATCTAAACGTCATGTTACAAACTAGGGAGTTGGAATTCAAGCTTTTGCTAATCGTCAATGTTTTTCTCCATCTAAACAGATTGCAGAACATACATAAATGCGGTTCATCAAGCAGGTCTGGAGATTTTTTAGCGCCCTTAAACAAAAGCAAAGGCATTGCATCAATCACAATTTTGATGCCACGGGTTATTGTACCCTTTTGTCTTATGAGAAATGATAATTATTAAATAATAATATAACGGTTGCTAACTTCATACATGCCTAGACCAACAGAAAATGTAGAAATTCTTCTATGCTTTTGTTGTTACATGATCAAACTAAGAACTCGCAATGGCGGTCTCCACTGGTTCATTCCGGTTATCATTTTATAAGCACAAAAATTTTTCTCCCACGAAAACGGTGGATCATGCTTTGATCCGCCCACCAGTCAAATCTCGAGAGCTGTCTTTTGAAGATATGCTTATAAATAATGCTCTAGACATGCTTAGTGGAATGCAGTTTTTCTCTCATCAACTGCATTTCACCTGCAGTAGGCATCAGCTGCAACACTCTGACTTGGACCCACTTGCTTAACTGCAATGTACACAGCATTTGATCCATTTTAGTAGGGAGGCGAAATTCCAGATATGGGTTGCTTGTTTTACTCACTCCTTAAGCACCGGAGATTACTGAGCCATCTATCTCTGTAAACTATGACATGGACGATTTCTCGGACCACTGTGAAAATAGGATGGGAGGCATATCCATATTTCTGCTTCAAGGCTATATCTGACCCTGGACGCAATCCTAAGTCCAGCCAACTTCATTAAGGCCAAACCAATTTGGTCATTTCATCTGAATATTACTGAAGCCAGGTTCCTTTCCAATTCCATAGCCAATCATCACATTTCTCACCCGTTCAACATCATTCCACCTCTCAGCATCAGCATAGATATTAGACAACAAGACATAATCTGCATCATTTAGCAACCCCAACTTAGAAAGCTGTTCAAAGCATTCCTCAGCCAAATCCACATTGCCATGAGTCCTGCAAGCACCCAACAGAGTCCTCCAAAGGATAGCATTTGCATCAAAAGGCATTGTTTTGATGACATCGCAGGCTTCTTCTAACCAACCCCACCTGCTAAACATATCAACCATACAACCATAGTGCTTCATATCGGCTGTGATCTCATAATCCTCTACCATCCGCTTAAAATATGAACGGCCTTCTTTGACCAATCCTTTATGGCTACAAGCAATAAATACACCGACAAACGTGACCCTGTTGGGCCTAACCTCGTCCAATTTCGTCTCCATGACATCAAATAACCGTAAAGCCTCCTCACTATAACCATGCACTGCCAAACCAACAATCATAGCGTTCCAACAACTCACATGCTTTATTTTCAATCTGTTAAACACTTCCCAAGCCTGATTCAAACTCCCACATTTCGCATACATATCCACAAGTGCGTTGCCCAAAAACCCTTCAATCTTACACAATTTCTTCTTCAATGACATGTGAATTTTCCTACCCATCTCCAACGCCCCTGTCTCTGCACAGGCACCCAATACAGATATAAGCGTAATCTCTGTAGGTTCCACATCAGCAACTTGCATTTCCCTAAAAAGCACCAAAGCTCCGCCATAATTTTTAACCTGAACATAACCGGCAATCATCGAATTCCATGAAACGGCATCTCTCTCCGGCATTCCCTCAAAAACTCTCCTAGCAGCTTCAACATCTCCCAATTTCACAAACCGCGAAATCAACATGTTCCAAGAAACAACATCCTTCACAGGCATTGATTCAAACAACAAATCTGCAGATCCATAATCACGAACTTGATCATAAGCAGCAATCATAGTATTCCACAAACATACACTCCGCTCACTCATTTCATCAAACACCCTACGCCCAAAACCCAAAAAACCGCATTGACTATACAAACTAATCAAAGAATTCATAACAAACTGCTCCCGATCATACCCAGAAACCAAAATCCTACAATGAATTTCAAACCCTTTACGCGAAACATCAGAAATCGCGGTTTTGAATCTAGAACCTTCCTCTTCCATGACCCACAAGTGCTTAGCACAGGCTTTAAGCACAAATGTATGACTAAAATTATCATGAGGAACATCTTTTTCATGCATTTGGTTGTAAATGTGAATGGCTTTGATGGGTGTGACACTGTTGGAGTAAGCTCTGATCATGGTGTTGCAAATGAAGAAATTGTCCATGTGGGTTTCGTCGAAGAGTGACTGAGCGTGAAGGAGATTGCCTAGTGGAGAGAGAGAGATAAAGAAGATGAGCTTGGAGAGGACTAGAGAGTGGTTGAGGAGGCCGGTTTTGGTTACGAGTGCTTGAGCTTGTTTTGCTTCGTTCAAAGAAGAGACTTGATCGAGCTTGGAGAGTATGAATTGAATAGTTCTCGACATCTTCCATGCCCTGAACTAACCCCCCTCCTCCGCATTTCAATTTCTTTGGTTCGTCATCTTTTGACCATCAACACACGAACAAGAGGGCAAGAGGAAGAGACAAAACCCTGACATTTCCATAACAAAAGGAAAAACCCAAACATGTAAAGCAATTGGTTAGCGTGTTTGTGTTGGAAGATGAAGGGGGGATGTGTGTAGAAATCAAGAGGGGCGGCAAAAATAGATTCGTCGTGGTTGCAGCAGATCTTTTTTTCCTCCTTCGCTCTCAATAAATTACTAAAACCAAACTAGCATAAGTCCCACGGCAGAGCACGGCCAACTAACCAGTGGATTAAAAAAAATGAATTAAAAGTAGTTTTGTTTTGGAGGTTATTTTCCAAATTTGGTTCTTTTTATTGATTAAAAAAATAATCCAAACACATTTTGAAAATAAAAAAAAATTATTTCTTAGCCCTTCAAAGCTAGAAACTGATCCTTTTAATAAATATGAAAATTTTCTAATAGGATAAAACTAAATAAAACTAAAGATTTAAATATGCAGGGCCAAGTTAGGAGCCCAAGATTTAAATCTCTCAGTGGGTTTGTGACGGTAAACTTGTGCAGTGGATGGCGTCTAATTAGGCTAGCGCCGGATTTTGTTGGATCCAAAGAAAAATAAGTATTATTCATGGCCAAAAGCTTTAATAAATGTATTTGCGTTGGATTATGTTTGAGTTGGACCATTATACAAGAATATAAAGACAAATTTGAGGTTTTAATAGATTGCTTTAACCATTTATTAAAAAAAAAAAATCGTATTTAATTAAGCTGGGCTGGATCAGGCTCACAGGTATAAATAATGCCACCAAGCTTGCATAATTGACAACTAAGGCTCTACAAACTCAGGATAGTCCGACCCCTATTTAGGTTTAGTAAAGATCACAAGCTCGCCTAAATTTAAAAATAATAATTATGACTTAAACTTGACATTTCATAACCGCAGGCGGCGTTGGTCAACCTTACCACCCTTTTACCGGGAGAAAACCAAAACAAAACAAAACAAAACAAAATCTTAATAAGCTTTTGTTAGGAAATCCAGACCAGAAATAATGCAGTTTGGCATTTGGCATTGGAGATAACTTTTTCTCCTGTTACGTTTTGCCGGCGGAGCTCTTTGCCGCTGAACGGCATGCCATCTCGAACAGCTTTGGATAATTGATGCAATGGAACAAGTTAAAAGCGTAAACAAAATAAGGGCGGGCAAAATCCATTTCGGGGGACCAAAAGGAAAGCAATTTTCGAGACCATGCTCGGCTAGATTTTAAATTACATTGTATTGGTCGAGGAATCTACATCTTAAAGGTAAAGATCGAGCTGGAGATGAACAAGAATGTCCAAAATTTGTATCACCTTTACAATAAGATCGATCCACTAAACAATGCAGAAGAGTCCTCTCCCTAATCCCTTCTATCTATAACCTGTTTTATTTACCTATCCAAACCCTCCCCACCCCCCCCCCCCGGGGGGCCGCCATTAATATCGCTTCCTTCCAGTGTCTTTCATCCGTGGGAATCACCTGGTTAAGGCAATTACTAGCATACCATCAATTTCATGCCTTTTACTTGACTAGGAGCAAATGAGACATAAAAAATTTACCCCATTCATTGTGATTGTGAATTCTTTGTCTTCTTTGCAGCAAAAAGCTGACGAAGGAAGCCAAACTTCCCCCTCGTACGTGCAGTTAACTCATTCATGATGCCATTACTTGTAACTGTGGCCTCAGTTGAGTCAGGCTCCGGTAAGGATGTTGACGGTGGTGGTGAGAGTGTGAAGAGAAATGCATTGAGCATTCGTATGATCTGGCTGAAGCTGGGCCGCAGGTTAGGGTCCTCAACCCAACATGATTGTATAATAAATGCAAGGTCAGGGGATATATCCACTGGAAGAGTTGGTCTCTCTTGCTGCAATCCAAGAAATAACATCGTCACATTCAAGCATGGATAAAATGTCACTGACCAAATTTTTGAAAAGCTGACTAATATGCATGAAGGTCAGCCTTAAGTCAAACAGCAAGCACAGGCACACACTAAAATCAGATGGAATAAAGTTAACAGCATGCACAACTAAACTCAGAACTTGATGAGTGAGTCCATACCTAGAACTTTTAAAAATTAGTCTAAACACCTGGTTCTTTGCTAGGTAGTCCACAAATGATCAGAAGGACCATGCGAGTTCCTTTTCTATTTTATTTATTTATTTATTTATTTTTTTTTATAATTGGGAAAACTCAAGCACAACTCTTTAAGAGTATACCGGAAAATTCATAGAGCATTTGCAATAGCCTACAAACCACGAGAATGAGGCAGACATTAAAGTTTTTGGCCTATGCGAGAACTCTCCCAATAGATGGGCAATAACCCTCCCCTTTGGTCCTGGCAAGTACTTGTTACGGTCAAAGGCTAAACTACCTTTTCCTTTTTACTTAAAGAGTCAATAAATTCACAACAATTTAGTATCCCAGTTACCTTCTCCCAGATAGTGATTTCCCTAAGATCTGAAGCCACAAAAGAAGCGTATTTTGACCAACATAACCACTTCAATTCAGAAAACATGAAAGAAAAATAATTTGCTATCACACCTTAAAAGCAGCAGCATATGCAGCTTGCAAATTTGACATGCCCTCAAATGGCATGCGGTTAGTCAGTAATTCCCAAAGGACAATGCCAAAACTGTAAACATCAACCTTGTTGTTGTAATGCTTCTTTTCCCCTTGGCGCAGAGTGACAGTGCTGTACAACTGCAATGTCATGTTAAGATTGCTAATGAGCAGAAGCCAACCAAGATAAGACAACTTTTACCCATTATGAAAAATTAAAATGAACTCTCATGAAAGCCAATAATAGAAGTTAAGCCATAATCCGAGGCAGGTCAATAGGAACAATCTCTACAGATCCCCACCCATCTCCTTATAAAAAAGTAATAGATAGGCTGAGCAAATAGGAAAATGCAACATCATAGACTAACATCATAGACTGAACAACAAAAGATGCATTTAAAATATATCAGGAGTTTACAGATGCTTAGAGCCTTTATCCTCCAACTCTTTTGGAATTTGTTGTACCTTATTACATGGAAGCAAAGCTCTCAAGTTGAACGAGAGAAACCCAAGGAAATAAAGAAAGCAAGGCAAAAGCTCCAAGAGCAAATAAAGCAAGTCTTTAGAGAAAATATGCAGCAATTATCGAAATTAATTAATTTCAGATGTTTTCCATCACATGGATTTCTTGTTCATCAGACCAGATACACAAATCTAGCAATTAGGAAAATTCAATACTGTGTATTATTTTTCTCTGGATCCATGAAAGAACTATAGGTGATAGATGTCAGTGGAGGATAGAGAACACTTGACATTGGAATTTACTGCAAAAAATACAAGTTCCAGCAAGGGGAAAAAAGGTAAATGCAGAATAAAGAAGGTATCATCGTCCAAAATTAAGCTTTTACTCCTTAAATATGTTTTCCATTCAAATTTCTTAAAACCCAACCACCTGTTCATGCCCAATACCTTTTGTAGATCGATTAAAAAAAAACCCAAATTTTTCTGGATCTTCACCTTGTTAAAATGTGTGCTTCAAGAATTATCTACACATGCAAGTTGATGGAGTTACTTGAAAATCATGTTAGGGAACCAATTTCCTTTCTGTAAATATCTCAAGAAATTCTAAATTTAAAAAGAAACAAACAGGGCGCCCTGAATATCAGAGGCACAAATTTCAACAACAAATGAATTTGCTGTTAACAAAAATGTTTGCACAAACCTCAGGTGCCATCCAGCGGTAAGTCCCAGTTTCTGCCGTCATCATCTCAGTCACAGATTCTTCCCTAGCAAGTCCAAAATCTGCAAGCTTTACAGACTTCTGATTGGCAGTAAGCAAAAGGTTGTCTGCATTTAAAATTTTTATAGAACATCTTCAGTTGGTGTAATGAGGTCAAAAGGTTTGAGCAACATTACATGCAACTACGAGTTCTGCTTACGTGTTCAAAAATTTTCAACACAACAAAATCTAGCATCAGCAATTATAACCAACATGCAGAAGCTGAAATACTGTATGTCAGAGAAATAAAAGGTACCAATGTTTGCTATATGATTTAGCTGCAATAGAAGGTAGAAGTAAGGGAAAAGAGAAAAGGGAAGGAATGGAGAAGGTTCCCATATCCTTAATCATCTCAAAATGTGAATTATTTAATAATTCTTGGACAAAAGGAATTAAAAAAAAAGATGCAATTATATATAAAATTTTGGGTACAACACCGATGTGTAATAACCGAGAAATAATTTTCTAATTAAACCAGCCAAAAGTATATATTAAAGATGTGTTATTTTGTTCGGTGCCTGAATATTACAAAAAAGCATACCGAATTACATATGAAATCGCATACTTCTCAACAAGCCACACTATACCAGGTTTAAGATCTCTATGTATAATCCCGTTGGCATGTAGGCACTCCATGGCTCGAGCAATGTCAAGCGCAAAACTTAAAGCCACATGAATGTCTAACCGATTGGGGCGGATACTGACTAAATACTTCCGAAGTGACATCCCTGGTAATAGCTCTGTGACTATCACCATCAAAGGATCCTTACAAGCTCCAATAAACTGCAAAGACAACAGTCTAACTTGTCACCTTCACCCAGGTTTGCAGAATATACAGGAAAGGAAAATGAAGACAGAAAAAGGGAATCTGCAGAATGGAAGCAAGAAAAGGCTTGGTACCATTGAACCAGCAACACATAAATATAAGAATTATATATCTCAAATGTTAAGTAACAATGCATGTTTTTCTGGTCCTTCCCCAACCCAAATGAAAAATCCCACCTTGACAAGATTCACATGTTTCACTCTAGACATCATATTAACTTCCCGTGCAAAACGTGCTTCCAATGAAGCTCTCTCATCTGAAGTGCTTCCACGGTGAAGAACCTTGATTGCAACAATTCGATCTCCATACCTAGGAAATTAATTATCACTAGTGTCTCAGCAACCATCCAGAATATGAATAACAAGTGCAAAAGCCACATTATCATGACTTATTTTATGCTACTAATGACATTTTTAGACCAAACAAAAAATTGAAAAAACAAAAAGCAAGTAATCTTATTGATAACCAAAATATCAATAAAAAGCAATTTTGGGCAATATGACCATGACCAAGAGGGTCAAACAGATTAATATCTACATGGTGGCCTAACAACCGGTCTTGAATTTCTGAATATACCTTAAACTACACAAGATGATACTAAATTCAAGACAGACAAACTAAATTCATCGCTTCATGCACAAGTCCTGTGTTGTGTGACTTCAAAAGAACATGAAAATATATGACTCAACCACCATATTAATTTGCACATTGCATGCATACTACTGCAAACCCCATTAACTATAAGCCAATGACAGATAAATTTCTGCAATTCAATTGATAAATTACAACCAGACACGAATTTCGGAATATACCTTAAACCACATAAGATGATACTAAATTCAGGACAGATAAACTATATTCATAACTTCACGCATGAGTCCCATGTTGTGTTTAAAGTAGTGAATTCAACTCATATCAATTTGCACATTATATACTGAAACCCCAATAACTATAAACCAATGAAACAGAAAACATTCTGCAATTCAATTGATCAACGAAATAGACGCTGCTCACCTTCCCTCATAAACTTTGCCGTGAGCTCCTTCACCAATTTTTGCTCCGATGAACAGCAACTTCGGATCAACCAGCAGAGTTTCATCGATTGAGAGCCGGGGTTCGGCAATTGATCCGTTTTCGGATACAGACTCAGATTCAACCTCAACAGACTTCCTAAGTACCTGTTTCTCATGTTCACCGTCATCTCCTCCTCCGCTTATTTCGCTGCTGCAACTCATGTTGCAACAAAACCCCCTCTCAAATAATTCCACTGTGCCTCATAATCCAATACTAAAAACCTCTTCCCACCCAAATATATTCCTCGGAAACACCGTCTTTAAGTTTTTAAGGATAACAGCTTCTGATAAACATTTCCCGTACTATCAACTTCACCATCTCATCAAACCATCAAAAAGAAGTTCAAACTCTTTGACTACTACAAGTTTCTTCATATTCAAATTAAACATTTGGGAACTTTGAGAACAACTTCCAACTTCCAACTTCCACTAAGGAGAAGCGAACAAAAACCCTAGCAGGAAGATACGAAGAAACTTACAGCTAACGTTAACAATTTCCAAGGAAGGAAAATTCAAATCGTGCTTTCTTCAGAAAACGTCGGAGACAGGGTTGAAGACGAATTCAAACCCCAACCCTAGTTTGAGGTTTTCTCTCTCTAAGGTCTTCTTATTTTCTCTCTCCTCCTGAACCATTATCCTTCTTCCTTTCTCTCTCGGAGGCGTTCCGATGAAGAGATTCCGAGCGACCTTTTTTCTTTCTTTGCAGTTTGTTGAGGGTTTGAAAGTGGGAAAAAAAGAAAATTCAAAAATAATAATAATAATTAAGTGAAAAGGAAAGCGGGGGAGAGTGTAGAGATTTGTCCAGTGACAAGGAAACACGTGGAGAGCACATAAAAGAAGAGTCGCGGCATCAATCAGCGATTTGGACGTTCTTGGTCCAAAATGCTCAGACGGGCTTTCTTTACATTAATCCGGACAAATTTTACTTATCCCTTTCGTCTCTTCAGCGCCTTTGGCTCCGCTCACGGCTTGTCCTTGCAACTTGAACACACTTTCCCGGTAAAATCCTAATAATAAATTTAGAAATATAAATATTTTTTATTTTAATATCACTTTAAAATTATCTTTTAATTTTAATTAAAAATAATTTTGATATTCCCCAGAAATAATTTTAAGATTACCCTGAAATGAGATTAATTAAATTTTTGCTTCAAATATAGGATTTTGCCCATTTATTCTGCACTTATGGTGACTTTCGAATCATCAAGAGATTAATTAAAATTATTAATAAAAAATAGTAATATATTAGTAATTCTTATAAAAAAATATATATATATTTTTACTTATAAAACTATATATATTTTTACTAAAGATTATTCACTTAATTGATAAATGACGTAGATGTAATAAAATAAAATAAAAATTAATATAGGAGAATAAGGTCTACCGGAGCCTCTCCAAACAGTCTACAGAAAAAAAATAATTAATCCATTTTCTAAATAAACAAGATAAATCAATATTTATTCGGATTAGATCCTAATTGTAAGAAAAAAATATTATTTAAGTGATCAAATCAATCTAGCTTCAATCTTAGTGTATATAGTATAAATCAAATTTTATTTATAATCGAGTCTAAATTTTTTTTTTAAATAATTTATTAAAATAGTTATTTTTTTGAAAAATAATCTATTTATAAATCAACTTAATCACACATTTGTTCCGAGTCAATTTGGTGCACTATATAGTTTAGATTATTGAACTTAAATCTAAATTCATTTGCTAATTTAATTTATTTTAAATTAAGATCTAATTAATTAAATCCGTTGAGTTGAAATAAAATTTGAATTGATTGAAGAATGAGTTTAAGCCGCACAATTAGATAAAATTTTGACAATCTCAAAAAAAATTAAATAAAGATTAAAATTGATAAAATATATTGATAAGTTATATAAATAAATTCTTGTAAATAAAATTTTGGGAATAAAGAAAAAAAAAAGATTAAATCCATTGAGTTCAATATTTTGTAAATTGATTAACCAATTAATCATACTTATAGTTAGAAACTACCAAATAAATTAAATATTTTTGTTCAATATTTTTTAATAGGATATCTGTCTATTTAAAACCATAAGATTAGAGTTAATAAATACCTATTTAATTAGGAAATAAATTAAAGTTATTATTAAAAATGAAATTAATATCTTAAAAAGGAATTATTGAGTAAATGAATGTGGTCATATTAATATATGTGGACTAGTTTGATAATGAACACGGGGCCCAAATTGTGACACGATTTAAATTCTAGAATTCTCTGTATAATTTGGTTTGCTTTTAAAGTTTAGGGAGAAGAATCATGACATCACGTGCGACAAAAGACAATGCCTCCTTAACTTAATCAACACACCTTATCCATGTAATTTCTTTTTCTTTGGAATAGAATTAGGAAGTAATTTCTTATCCATGTATCTGTTAACCCCTTTAAACAATACCATAAGAGTCTCTCTTTGTGTAGATGTATTCAATTCTGACCCATATCTACCGTCTTTACTACAAACTTATCATTATAACATTTGAAGTAGTGTAGGTGTAGGTGTAGGTGTAGGTGTATGTATGTTTTATGAATGTGCCTGGGAATGGGGTTAAACTTGGTAGGCTCGCTCGACCCCTACACCTACCATTTTGTAATTAGACATGGAAAACATCTCTGTCCGGAAGCTTCATTTCCTTCCTACGCCCACACGGAGATTGTACTCTCGCCACAACTAGAACGTACTAAGTGGTTGGATTGCCCCAGAGAAAGCATCTTCCTAAAGAATCGGATATATCGATAATTGCAGCTGCTACAATTTTTCTGTCTCTGTCAGTAGATTAATTTGATTGATTTTGTCGATCCCTCTTCAATTATCCCATCCTCCTTCCTTTCGAGTATTTAAATTCCTCTTATTTTTTTAAAATTATGTCATAACTAAGTCAAAAATTCATTTAACTATTTTAACATATTTAAATATATCCACAAATCTCAAAATTCATTAAATTAGTTCAAATTTAAGTAGATATGTTTATACTTATGACCCTCCATTTATTTTATCAACTAATTAAATTACAAACCATTCAAAAGTATTTAGTTGTCACTTTCGATACGATAAAATATTAATTTTGAGATTAAAAAAATATTAATTATCATATTACTTTAGATTAAGAAATTTGATAAATTACGTCAACATTACGTTACGACGGCATCACTTCTAAATTATTTCTAATTAAAAAACTTTGATAATCCCATGCGGTGCTACATTGATTAGAAATAATGTAAAAATAAATATTTTAAATTTTTAATCTCATAATTAAAATTCTTCGATGCTATCAAAAGAGGGTAGTTAGTCAATTAGCTAGAGAGGTACAAAGCTTTAATGTCAAATTATGGATGAAGATGATAAGAATAAAAGACCTCGGGGAAGTTTAGTTGTTTTGTTGGGGGGGGGGGTCACTGTTAGAGGGAGGTCTTGGGTATTAAATAAAATGGGGGCGTGCACACACAGACGCACAAATAATTCAGGAAAAGCAAGTTGCTTTAGGAAAAGAAAGTGAACTAGTGCCCTAAAATAAAAGTTACAAGGTCGCCGTTGTGTGAGGAAGAAGAGGAAGTTGTGGTCCTGAAGTAAGGCCGCACGCAGGCTTTGGTGTGGGTCATGCTCCCATTAATCCTCGCTGACTTAACATTCCCACGCAAATCCTCTTTGATTCGATGTAAGTGCATCCTTTATATGGATTTTATTGGTATAAAGTCTTTTAATATAAAGATAAAAAAAAAAAAGATACTTTTACGATCCACCATTATTACAAAAATAATTCTTATTTTATATAAATATTAAGATGGTATGTCAAAATACTCGGCAGTCATGTAGGGAGATTGATTGCTTCAAAGGGCGACACGGGAGAGTTGAAATCTATCGAGCCTTTAGGAACATGTCGGCACCGTCTTGTTTTACCTAATTTGATGTGACCCTATTAATATATTAATATAAAGGGGAAAAACATTGTGCCACATTCTCAAGCGTCTTGCTATCAGAGAATCGGTCCAAATTCAAATTTTCCCCTTGGGGATTTGCGTGGAAAAAATGTACTTGGAAAATTTAGAACAAGTATTTTTTAATTTGACTAAAATAGAGAAAGCGGAAACTATGGATTTTTTTTTTTTTTTGGGTGAAGCAAACTGTTGTGAATCTCATATCGGATTTTCAAAAAATCATAAAATAATATTTAAGTCTAATAGACCCTCTCATTCAAAAGGTCGATTTTTTGGTTCAAGTTCTCTTATTGGGTTTGAGTCCATTACTTGGGTCCGTGACAAATTGGTATCAAAGTTTTCGCTTTAACATGGAAAAGGGTTACCTGGAAAAGGGCTACCTAATGCCAAAGTGAGAGTTGTCTAAAAATAAAAAGGGGCTATCTGGTGTCGAAGTGAGAGTCCTCCAAAGAGGAGTGAAAGTTGTTTAGAGTGTTAGCCGTCCAGAGTAAGTCGATCGTGGACGTCCAGCTTCTCAAAAGGAGGGTAATATTACGAATCTCATATCAAATTTCTAAAAAATCATAAAATAGTATTTAAATTTAATAGAGACTCTCATCCAACAACTTGATTTTTTGAACTAAATTTTTCTATTAGATTTAAGTACATTACTTGCATATCGACACATACAAACAACCCCATAATCTATTCCTAAAATATACAAAAAGAGGGGTGAAGGGCGCCTCTCAATGGGACTTGAATTTGGAGCACACACCATCATGCATTTGAGCCGCCAGAGCAACACTCACCGACATATTTTTCTTGCAAAAATCACGTCAACATACACAAAAAAAAGTATGTTTTAAAGCCTCGGCACAAGAAACACCAGCTCAGCTTTGTTTAGGCCATTAAGCTGGCTTCTGGATCATTTTTTTTTTTTTTTTTAATATATATCATGCCTCGAACACCATCCGATATTTAAGATTTCGTTTCAATTAATCCGAATCAATCACTGCAGTGCCTCCTTTTTAGAGGATGGGTTTTTCAACGGAGAAGGCTCCGTATACATGAAGGTCCGATACTCTCGGTGGGAGTCGAATCTCGATCATGTTTAAGAGAATTCAACTCCACATTCAGTTAAAACAACCCATATCATCATTTTCTTTATCATCATTCATGGTTAGCTCCTGTGCACCCTTTGCTTGATGCCTCCAATTTGTTCTTATTAATATGCATGCCATCATCCCCACACATGAAGCCTGAGCTGCTACTAGCCCGTCCCTAAAAGGACAGCCTAGTGATACAAATGATTCTAAATTCAAATTCTATCCCCTACAAACCCAAACCCAAGTGTGAAGCCCATTACAATTGAAACTGGCAACCCAACTAGGTAAAAAAGATCCAAAGTTAAACCGGGCCCTAATATTGGTCCTAGCTGACCCAGTTAGGACCCTGCATGCCGCGGTCTGTGGTGAGTTTCCAAGCTCACAGAGGCCCAGCATCGGAAGTGCAAGGCCAGAGTTTTGGGTCATTACCGAACAAACTTCCCCAAAATGATGTCACAGCTATGGTGAATGCCCGGGCAGAGAGCCCAACCAACTATAGGATAATGTTGTTTTTGTTATGCTATGAATTGAATTTTTAGATGGCTCATTTAAAATTTAATATATATATATATATATATAATTAAATATATGGTGGTGATTTTATTCGATACAAACCCTGAACCTTAAAAATTCTGATCTAAGGTTTTATGAGAGAAGCATAGAGTTTATTTACGAATAATGACCTAAATCTTACGGTGAGAATGAAAGTGCTTAATAAATAATGTCAAAGTTTAAGAAGTAAACGAAAAGATAAATGGAGAGAATTTCTCATTCGTGAATTACACAAGTTTAATAAGAATAAACACATCTTTTAACTTCGGTATAAATTTTAATATAAAAATTTTTAAAAATTAAATATATCTCTAGATCTTACGAATGAGAAATCTTTCAAGGATATCAAGACTAAAGTCCTCTATAACACATAAGAAATTATCGAGAGGGTACGTTCCACGTGGTGTGTAAACCCCGATAAAATTAGATAAATAAATAAAAGCCTATTGTCGTTGATAAAATTATGAACATACAACTATGATAACACATGGGTAAGGAGGATTCATTTGGCCGATGCTCAAATACAGGTTGCATCTCTAGACTTTTGTAGTGAAATTTGGAAACTTTACTAACTTACCATAACTATCGAGTACTTTTACTTTCATAAATTAATTATACTTTACAGACTTAGAAACTACACAAAAGTTACTATATTCTAACTTTATTATTTAAAAAAAAAAAAAAGATTAATAAAATAGTAAAAGTAACTCAAAAACTTTAAGTCTATAATATATATATATATATATATATATATATATATATATTTATTATTATTTAGTAAATTTGTAGCCGTAGAGTTTTTCATACTTAATCGAGTTACGCCTGCGAATAGCCCAGCCCAGATATTCTTGGATTTGTACGGTGCAAAAAATCGTCACAACCTAGGCCAAGTGCCTTTGCTTGGCCTTCACAAAAGTGTAGTAAACATTTAATCATTAAAAATATATATATATATATATATATATATATATATATTAAAAAAAAAAAAAAAACTAATTCTATCGAAGAAAACCCAAATGAAGTATGAAATAATGGTCTTCGTTAACAAATAATTTACATAGAAATCAAACTATCAGGTTTAATGATTGCAAGCAGTGATCATGGATTTCAAACAAGTTACACACGCACACTGTGTTTTCATGTCTTGATTATTGCGAGTTTCAGTTTGAGCCCGAGGGGTGTCTTTAGCAAGATTGAGAACGGATTCGAACATCCATCGAGAGCATGACAACCTAATCGGTCCATCACCATCCCCTTGAGTCGTGTCTTCAAATTGATTAAGCAATGCTACAAACAGTGTTTCGGAAAGACATGGAATTGGAACCTCGTATTTACAAACACCCTCCACCTCATCTTGCACGTAGATCGGCACGCATCCATGCTTGGTTTCGATCTTCCCATCATCACCACGCATGCCCTTGGACTTGGACCTCGCCATCCTCCTCTTCATCGACCGAAACCTCTTCTGAAATTTTTCTCCGAGATTCATCATCTTTCTTAATTCAAAAGAAAGTTTTTGGTCTTCTTAGGTATCAGGAACCGGATATATATAGATGATTGCATTGCCCATGTGTTTGAGTCATTGTAGGATTTGTGTTTCTAATTGTAATGGGATTACAATTTACTCTGGGAGTTAAAAAACCCAACATGAATTGAAGTCGCGACTTGCCACGATGGCACTCCAACTAAAATGTGATCTCAAATTCGATGTTGCCACATCAGCACTAACAAAATAAATGGGCCCCGCCCTAGAATGACAGACCACCCCCCGCGAAATCTTTGTACGTGGAATTCCCGTATTCCTAATTTGATTAAAAATTTTAATTAATTTTAATGCAAAAGTAATTTCTAAATTATTTTCATTTAAATGGCTTATTTTAAATAATTTTTAATTAAGAGAATTTATTTGTTCTATATGTCACCGACATGATTAATTAAATTTTTTAACTAAAAATAATTTATCAATGAACAAAATAAAAATTATTAATAATTATAACTTGAGAATCATTTTCATCGTATTTTGTATTTATATTTTAAAGGTATGGGGTTGGGAGGGGTTTTCCACCTAAGGAAATGAAAGATGTAGCCCAATTCCGGAACCTGCTAAAAACAGTTTATCTCACATCTCAAATATTTTTGTGCTCTTTAGAAATTGTAATTGCCTAAGATTGTTTTCTTCATAGAAGACTGTTTGATAAAATGTTGGAAAAAGCATACTTTGTGTCAGTCTAGTAGTATAAACCCTCCTTCTCAACCTGATGATTTTATGTTCAAATTTTTATACGAAAAAAAAAAGGAGCATACTCAATGGATTAATTTATATAGTTTAAATTTTCATTAACTACTCTAAAACAGCCTGGAGGCCACTTTTGGCATGTAATCTCTAGGGTTTCAATTTACAAAAATAAAAATAAAAATAAAATTTTCATCAATAGTGATATCAAATTTCTAGGATAAATTGTTAAAAGTTCAGCTTCAAATTTTATCTTGTAATATTACATGTATGAAATGACTACGTGGACCTAATGATTACGTAATTGTCCATGTAAGCAGTTTTTTGACCAATTCTTGCAACAATAAAAGGAAAAAATAGCTTTCCTATTTTGAAAATCTCTGAAACCACCTTTTTTTTTTTTTCTTTCTTTCTTAATTTTTGATTTTTACAAATGTTTTTCTTCTGGGCCAATGTTCACAGAGTCAAATCGGTAAACAACTCATCGATCCATTTGCACATTAATCAAACTTATCAAATTATTTTACGAATCCAATGATATCATCACGATATCATATATACAATTTATATATTATATATTTTAAAATAAAATAAAATTTATATTTTTTTGGATTGGTTTGAATGGTTCAAGGTTTTGTTTGTTTTGATCGATTTTAAATAATTTTAATTGGATTTGATTTCATTCAATTTAATAGTAAAAATTGAATCGAATTATAGAATAATTTCCGATCCAACAAGCCAATCTTATTTGTTTTAAAAACGCTATTATGAACCCAACCCTAAATACAATGTCTTCTTCTCTCTCCCTAAATTAGGAAACCTAAATTAGGAAACACCAATTTTTGAAGATCGAAGACGACTTTGAAGGTAGTTTTTTGACCCCTTTTAAATCATTTTTCTTTTCTTTCTTTTTTTTTTTTTTTTCCTAATTTCTTGTTGGAAAGCCATATTCACATTCTGAGTTTTTTTATCAAACAAAAAGGGCTGTGGCGGATATATGGTAGTGATTTCTAATTCTATTGGGAGATTCAGATTGCACTGGGTTTGATATTTCTAATTCTAATCTGAGTGATTTTCGGAAGGCAGTTGTCTTAGTGGATTCTAATTTGAATTACCCTGTTTCTAATTCTAATTTTCCGATAGATATAAGGAAAACTCAAACATTCTTCAAAGTCTGACGTGCATTTTTGGGTAGATGGAGACGAGGTAAATGGCGAAATGATTGGAACAGTTTTATGTTGAAACATGGAAAGGGTACCATGTAACAACATCGGCCCTCCTCGTCATTTCCTACATAGACTGCCACGCATCTGCTTCTACGCTTTACTCTTCTCTGTACAACAAATGCCCTTCCACTGTCCCTTTATGACTTTTGCTTAGCGTTGCCACAAACGAAAAGAGATTAAAAAGAAAAAAAAAAAAAAAAAATTAGAGAAGAGAAGAGTAGTTATTTTTTGTGTGAAAACTATATTATAAGAGTAATATTATATAGGTTAAATAAATTAAAAATCAAATGAATTAAAATGAATATAGCAAATCATATCTATAAAAAATAAAACCTTTAAAATTTAAAAGATTCTCAAAATATTTTGTTATCGCAGAGGATAAAGAGGATAAAAATATATGTTTTTTAGTTAAATAGAGAAACACTATCACTAGTTTTATCTTCTTCCCTTATTGAACTCGAAAACACATATTTTGACGTAGTTGTGTCACAGGTGTAGAAAATATGATTTCATGATTTGGACTTGGCTTTTTGACCCCATATTGTAGGGTGGATCTCGAAAAATATGAAATATCTCTCTCTAAGTCATAGATACGACTTTCATCGAATATGACTTTTCACATAATTTCATACTAATCTCATAGATACATATAGAGTTCTTAGAGCCATAAAAGGAAACTACTTGGCCAAAAGATTGCCCGAATAGACCGGCTGAACATTGTGATTATAAGATCTTAAATGAACTAATAAAAAAAAATGAATTAAATTTTATTCATGAAAGCAAAAAAAAAAAAAAATCAAAATTTTAATTTTTAAATAAAAATGTAAATATGTAGAGATGAACTATTGTATAGAATTACCAACAACCCTAGCATGATTTCTTTCTTTAAAATATATATATATATATATATATATATATATATATATATATACAGGATTTTATGTATTGATTTATTTGATATGCTATTATTATGATCTTAATATGGATATTGATTTGGTAGTATTACAATCCTAATATGGGCCTTTGAACGTGCCAACTTATATTCCAAAACCAAATAATCAAACAGTAACTCTAAATCAACAACCTAAAATTAACAAGTTTTTCAAATATGTAAAATTTCAAATATATCTCCCACTTATTAGTAAAAAATAATGAAATTTGGATAAATCAATGAAGATTGACATGGGTGTTGCCATTGCTCCAACTTGAAATTTCAGAAAGAATGTTCCCTCACCTATGATTTCGGAAAATATTAAAAGGTTTTTGCAACTCAAAGTAAATAGCCCTAACTAACTTAGGTTTAAAAAATGCATATAATTTATTACTGAGCAAAATTAATATTTATAACGGAGAAAATTTTAAAAGAAAAACGAAAGAAATTTCTTGCTTTTATTTTGGCATGACTTGAATACATCCGGTTTACAATTGAACCACCCCACAAAGAAGAACAAGGTACATCGTAAATTGCAAAATTAAAAGGCGGCTTAAGCTCAAATCTTGATATCCTCAGTCCTAATATTAATTACTAATAAAGGGGGGTCAAGAAATAATATTCTATGTATTACATTTAAGAACGTCTTCGAACAACCAAGTTGGACAGCGCAATCTAAGAGGTCCACCAGATGCCGGAGCCTCAATGTCATCGGCAAACTCTTTAAGCAATCCTTTGAACTTTGTTCCGGACTCCGGCAAAAAGCATGAAATAGGAACCTCGTACTGTTGGCAGCAATCATCATCTTCTCCGACGTCAATTCGCACGAACCCTCTTCGGGCTTTCTTGCCCTGATGATCATCCATGCGCTCATATGGAACGTGAGAGATCATTGATCTAAACCTCTCCAGAATCAGTCGTCCAATCGTCTCCATTGTTGCAGAAGCTTACGCAAAACTCTTACGTGAGAGAATTCAAGCACAAGAACACCTAAGGTTTCTTTCTTTCTTTCTTTCCTTTTTTTTCCCCTGTAATTTATAGAAGTGTAGAACTACGAGTTACATTAGTATTAGGAACCTTGTACATGTCGTACACCGTGTCGCATTTTGTTTCCAATTTTAATTTATGGTTCAAGAGGATATAACATGTCAACAAGAAAAAAGCATGTCCCCAGACTCGTGTAAATTAGAAGTTTCTTTATTTGAAGGTTTTCCTTAATTATTCGGGAGTTTACTTCTACCTATTTATGTCAAAAATATGCTATATGCTATTCCACATTTTTTTATTTAT
Organism: Dillenia suffruticosa; assembly: GCA_033439265.1. NCBI lineage: Eukaryota > Viridiplantae > Streptophyta > Magnoliopsida > Dilleniales > Dilleniaceae > Dillenia > Dillenia suffruticosa. Next base: position 498,514 of record JAVTVX010000035.1, read on the forward strand.
TATATATTTTTTATTATTGTTACTATTATTATTATTATTATTATTATTATTATTATTATTATTATTTTGGCCGGATGGAGAGCAATCTGATTGCCCAAACTGGGCTCAATGGCCCACAAACCCCAACTCCAACCAACCCTTTTTTTTTAGGTTTTCCCAACCAACCCTTTACGACAGCTGAGACAAGCCATCAGAAAAGGCTTGCTCCGGCCCAAGCAATCGAAGGCCCAAATTATGCACCTCCACAATTACAGGCCCAATCTGAGCACAACGACACCATGCAAGAGGCTGCAGAGAGACATGAGAAAAAGAGCAGGCCCAACCCAACTTAAACAACTGAACAAGTCTGGGGACCTAGTCCATTAAAGGAACTGCCGAAAGATCAACCGTATCAAGGCTCTCAAAATCAATGATTAGTTGTTTTAATAAGACATGGTGCTAGTCATTAACCAAGGTCACGAATTCAACTCGCGACTGAGTATAAAACAAATTACGTTAAAAAGTTAATCCCCTTAAATAGACCACTACAAATCCCAGACCGAATTAATCTGAATATATCTCTAGATATCTGTTGGTATAGTATAAAAAAAAAAAAAAAAAAACTCTCATCAATATGTTCTGCTATTGAACAATTTTCAGTGTTTCTGATAAAATTTTCAATTGCTTATTCCACAACCTTTCACAACCTAGTGATATGATCTAATTTGACCAGCCATGATATTGAGGGCACTGTACGGACCAGCCATAGAATTTGAACTGCTCGAGAACCTATTTAACTTCTCCCTGAAAAGCAAAATCATTGGTTGACTTGCTCATGATCACTTCCTAGTTCGAAACCTCAACGAAGATAAACCTCCTCCCACCAGAAACCAGCTAGTTGTAATTCAAAGTGCTGGGAGGAAAATCATCGGTAAAAGAAATTACAGACTTGTATACAAATGCTCTATAACCTATTCTTTGCAGCAGAAAGCTAGTTCATTGTCGGACTGGCTTTGATTCTTTGTGGGCCTCGAAGAGAAAGATAAAACCTCTTTACTCTCCAACTGAATCCCCATCAATACTAGTAACTAAGATACAAGGCCATATGATTATCATGGACCGAGAAACATGATTAGCGTAAACAGCTGCACTTGTTGATGCACACTTTCCCTTGCACAATATCTGAATTTCTGCTCCCATATGATGACACCTCAGAGACAATGGTGCTATGAACCTTTTGGAAGGTTCATTATTCAACCTTTGCAACTCCTCCGCCAGGCATGCTACTTGCTGCAACAGTCTCCCTCACGAATCTGAAAAGAATATAAAGTGTATCATTTTGATTAAACAACAGTCTAAATTGTAAGGTATCGTAAAGCTACACGCTTCTAACTTTATCTTACAAGTTATAAAGAATGAAAAACAGCTCGACTTAGGAGAATGAGAAATTACCTTGCTAATCTATCCCGGGATGACTGCAAGACATAGATGGAGAGGATAAATGACATCACCAGACCTGCTCGTGTGCATAACGAAGCTTAGTAATAGCTCATATTCAACAACTAGCACCACCAAGCTACAATGTTAGGCCCCCATTCTTCACTTAACATTAATCAGTTAATATATGAACAAAAAATTTGATACTAGATTTATAATTACAAAATATATATATCACTCAGCAGCTGTGAGAACATCATTGTGTTGTGTTTCTTCCGTTAATTTGAAGATGGTTATAACTGTGGCCAGTAAAGAGATGATTAATGGGTAATGAATAACAGCAGCAGACATGCTGAAAGTAAAGACTATGTAAGAGGTTTCATAATCTCAAGGAAAAGGGCTCAAATGACTCCATATTTTTGAACATGAAGTCGTCAACAACCCAGTTACCTGATCCAAACAAAACGTAAAACCCAGAAGCAACATCAATCTCTGATTTCTCCTCCCTGCAAAACACCAGAACATGGACTCAAATGTTATAAAAAGGGTAATCAGGGCACACCACATGCCTGTGATTAACATCACGGTGAGAACTCAGAGAACCAATAACTAAATATTTGCATCATTTTTGCAAAAGAAATAACAACTACATCATTAATCTCTCATGTCATTATGCTGAAAATTTTTTCTTAGCAACAGGATACTTGCCACCGGCTTGTATGACAAAAAAATTGAAGATTCAACTAAGTTCACAATGAACCTTAATTCCAGTAGAGGGATAGCGATTGCATGGTTAAAAGGATCCAAGTTCAAATGCAATGACACTAACCAGGTGTATCTGACAAGGATGTGCTTTGGCCAATGATCTGGATCCCAAAACTGCTTACTGATGTCAGGATGAATTTCAATATCTGCAGACATCCAGGGATATGTGAATTACTATCATCAGGCCAGGAAGGCACATCAGAAATAGCAAGACTAGTTCCAACAGATCACAGCAAACAATTAAGACCAGACACAACACATAGAAAAATGGTGATTCACAAGAAGAAAATCTTTTGGAAACCAAAACCTTCCGGATAGTTTTTACTTGGTCAAACGATATTTTGGTATCATTATCAGCAATCAAGCTATCCCTTCTAATATGCTCAACTACACTGACAACATAGTACGTGCATGCAAGCAGACACATTTGCACAGATTATTAGTAGGGCCTAAAAGGAACCATATGACAATCTATATTAACTGCTCAAATCATCATGGTAACACTTGTTGACCTTTACATTTAAGATGGAGAGATCGTACTCATGTCCCAGTATTACAAATCATGCGGCAGACTTAAATGCAACAATAAGAGTACTTAACAAATTTTACAGAAAACTTTTACCATTATGATAAACAAGTTCCCTCAGATCTTGTAATCCATGAGATTTCAATGCTAATCATGTAAAACTAGTCAGCAAATAACAAAGAAACTGGAATAAAGCCACAGAACAGGGGACAAAGAGCCTCAATCACATGTACTATGCATCACCGAAGCACAGACACAGATATGAGAACCTGATAACCACGTCCACACCTGATCAAGGTCTCTGCAGAACTTGGAAAGACAGGCAAACTGCTTTATCATGGTGGTCAACCATTGCGTGCTCATGCAGTACAAATCGGATAAAAATTATATTTTGAAAGGCATGCAATCCACTCAAAAAAGTGAAAAATGATGGAATGTAACCAAAGGCCATTTTAAGACAAAATAAGGTGAGTAATAGACAAGAAAAGCACAACAATTCAAAATAGAAAATCATGCGTTTATCCATTCTTCATTGGACTGATAAGGAGAACACATCAATTAGCACAATCTTACGCACAATTATGAGGCATATCTACAACTTTAGCGGTGACTCCATGCAAATCGCTACCTGAATACCTCTGCATAACAAAAAGTTTATTATGATTTGCACCAGAAAAAAGAAAATCGAGCTCACTGCAAATAAGCATTAGAATCCAAGATTGTCAGTTACGAAATGACAATCTAACAGAACTTACCAAATGAAACTCGATCATTGGAACCTCGGGGCTCTTTCGATTAACCACAAGAAGCCATGGTATGTGGAACTTTTCCCTGCCGACTTGAAATGATCTGCATGTGTATTATTGTTAGCAAAAGTCATTTAATTCCTCCATAACTAAGAGTAGGGGGAGAAAGATTTACTCTTTCCAATAGTTCCAATTCTAACAAAAAAGAAAGCAATTTGTTGATAAATTGAAATGTTTTCAACAAGGTGCCATAATGTGTCCAACCAAAAAAAAATGTCATGAAGAGTTTTGTTTATTAAGGTTATTTAACAAGAACCAGAGTAACATAGAAAAAACTGGAAAAAGAAATATGAAGAGAATGCAGATGGGATAAAATGCAGATGAAAAAAAAGTGTTCTAAATGTTAGTAAACTGAAACCAATTAGCAAATGGGAAAACAAACCTAAACCTGCAGAAAATTTCAAGGCTTACAAGAGCCCTCTAAGAATTTAAATGCAGCCAACACAAGTCACCAAAGCGAGCAACCATTAGCCGAAAGTAATGCCTAATTACTGAAGAGTGAAGACATAAAAAATAAATCGACCGTAGATCACATTAAATCCTTCCCCCTTCGGTGCATTTGTTGATAACCAATCTTAAGTAGTCCCACCTCAAGAGATACTAAATTAATTTAGTCATAGTTTTTGTTTTTAACAATCCTAAGTACATTAGAAACAAGAAAAACCTTTGAAAAATGAAAAATCCAGAGCAGAAGTCTTACAGTTTATAAGGATCAGCTCCAGTATAACCAGTTGGCTTCGGAATAGGGATCAGAACCTGCACGGTCCACAACAATCCAATAAAAAAATAACAGATTACTCTTCGTATCGCAACATGGAAAAACCCTACTTGATTGTTACCTCTCGATTGACCGCGAATATTGGACAATGTCGGCCTACGATGTCGTGCCACGGAGTTCTCGACTGAGATTTCACACAAACAAATCAATCAAATCAACAGACCACAAAAACCAAATTAATGAGGGAGAGAGCTATTGAGTGCGAACCGAGTGGTATTGACCCATCCTGCTCATAGGAACAATATCTCCGGGTCTGTAAGCAATGGAAGTCGAGAGTAGTGAGAGAAAAAGTAGTAAGAGAGAGGAAATTGTTCTCCGATCTACGCCGATTCTCCCACTCGTCGCCATGGCGGAGACTGGAACCCTCGGTTTCGGAGACGTCCGTCTCTCGTCTGACACTCTCTGAGCTCAAAGCTCGGCTTGCAAACTATGAATGGGCCGTTAATTGTTTGGGCTATGGTGGGCCGCGTGGCCCAGCTAGGCCTGCTTACTCCTCCTCCATTTGAAAAGCGCGACATCGACTTTCACAATAAATAGACCCAACCCGATTAGCCCCTTATCCATGCTGGTTTGACAACATTTTGGGCTCGCGGGCTTCTTGAGGGTGGCTCCCAGGCCGGTTCGGCCAGAAACCAAGACCGGCTGGGTCAAAATCCGAATCGCACCGTCCTCCAAAAAAACAGTTTAATAGTTAGATCACCTCTTCAACCTTATGATTCAAGATTTAAATCTCGTTGTAATAAAAAATATATATATTAAATTGAAGTAAGAAGCATTATTATTTTTTTTTTTGGTATATTGGGAGGCGGAATCATTAAAATTCAAAAAGAAAAAAGGGGCATATCCAGAAAATTCATCTCCTCTCCGCCCAATTCTCGATTTACCCACCATCCTCTTCAATTTCTTTCTGTCAATATTCCATTATTTCAATCTTCGATCTTCAAGCTCCTCGGCTTCAATTTCTCTCTCTTTAATGTTTGTTTGTTTGTTTGTTTTTTTTTTTATTTTTCAATTTCAAAAAAGAAACTCAGATTCTCAGATTTATTGATATTTGATTTCAAAATCTAAAAACCAGCAGATCTTCAATTTTCCTCTTTTCCCTTTACCGTACTTATATTCATTATAACTATAACTTTCCTTTCGACATATTAGTTGAGAAAATGTTTAACATTTCATAGCTTATTTGTGTTTTAAAAGTTGTACTGCAATTGTCTTATTTTTAAATTTATAAGTCTTTGTAAGAAGTCAAACACAAATATCTTACGTGGGATAACGAACATGTGTTAATTTGCGCCACCTCGATTAATGCTAAAGATAAATCTCGCCATAAATTTTTTACGTGAGACTGAATATAAAGCTATTATCTTTAATCATCGCTCAACTCTATTTTTCCAATTTAATTTTTAGGATTTGATAAGAGTTTATGGGATTTTGTGAGAAAGGATAAAAATGTGTGACACTGTTATAATGCTCGCTTAATTTTATTCTCTTTTTATGATTAATTTTTTTAATAAATATTGAAATTTGATGATATTTATTTTGATAAAAGACACCATCCATCCAGGCATACAAGCATAAATCAATAGGGTCGTTGTTGATAGGTATGTTTATTTCAATAAAAAGATGAGAAAGGGAGGAATTTTCCACCGTTCTGATTGGTATTGATATTTATGGAAATAATTGAAAAAATTTATGAAGAAATATTTGTTAAAAATAAAAAAGTTTAGGTAGCCTCTAATAAGTGGAACTCAACTATGTTAGCCCTACCCTTTTGGTTGATTGAGCAACCGGGATGATGCACACGGGATATCAACTTTGATTGTGTTAGATTTAATGTAAAACTGTTATCTTTAATTAATGTTCAAATTTACTTTTTTAATTTAATTTACAAGATTGGTGAGAGTTGGTGAAATTTTATAAGAAATGATGAGAGTGTGAGACTTTAATGATTTTCACTTGGTTTTACTCTTCCTTTACCATTGATTTTTCACCTCAGATTTGAAACTTAGTGATAACTATTGAGAATGTGTATTAAATAATGATTTTGGTACAGGACAATATTCATTTACACAAATAACCCCTTTTGGCATAAAACAAAAGGGGTTTTGTTTTAAGCAAACATCTTTGGAAATAAATAGGAAATTTTTAATGATTTTTGTGGGTATTGATATTAATAAAATAATAGAATTGTTCAATAAAAATATATTCATAAAAAATATAACAGTTATCCGTATGCTCTTAGTCCATTCCATTTTTGTATACAGAAAAGGTTGCTCCATTAGTTGACCTCATCATTTGTCTCGCATAAACCATTTGCTATGTCTCATAACTATTGGCTGTCGATAAGATAAGATTACTTTTGTTGAAAATACGTAGATTAAAGGGTGGTATTGTGACAATTACTTCACACAAGGCTTCATTAATTCGAGATTCTTTCCTATATCTCATCCTAAAAAAGGTAATTGGTTCAATTCAATGTATTCTTATATTAAAAAACAATTAATCCGAAGACCAAAAGGACTCTTGTAGCCTTCGACTTCTACGAGAAAAGATGTTGGGTTCTAGGGGAGCCAGCAAATAATTTTAATTTTATCATAATTTTGCTTCAAAAAAAAAAAAGAAAAGAAAATGAGTGGACTCGTCGCAGACTCCGAAACCTGTGTGCGTTTTGTGAATTTTATGATGTGCCCCCCTCTATTAAACCACGTGTTTCAGAGGTTTCCCAGGTAAGATTGCCACTCAAATGTGACAAACAAGCAATGCACCCAACCAAACCAAACACACCTTTCATAATTTGATCTCCCCCCCCCCCCCTCTCTCTCTCTCTCTCTCTCTCTCTCACTCTGTGAGAAGCACTGACCCCTAACATTAATGCCAGCGTCCCACACTCGGATACAGAAAGAGAGTATATAATTAAATAAATTACTGAAGAAATTGTGGTCTGTGTGTAATTATGGGTGAAATAGAAGGGCAAAATAATAAATATAAAAAATGTTAATTAAGGGAGATTTAGAGAGAGAGAGAGAGAGAGAGAGAGAGAGAGAGATAAGGCCACGTGTGTGTGTAGTAGAGGGGTAAATGGAAGGAAGCAAAGGGACAAAGACTAGGGTATTTATGTGCTTTGGTTTGCTGAGGCCAACATCGAGAAAGACAGAAATCGACATTCTAGTCGCTCACCTTCGCAGTTTTTGATTCCCCACTCTCCGTCCCCTCTTTTCTATCTCCCAATTTTGCCCTTTCACCTTTTCAAGTATTTAAAGTTTCCAATTCCCCCAAAACTTGTTTCTTTTTTATTTTCATCAAAATCAAAACCCTTTTTTTAATCTCTCTCTCTCTTTCTCACGTTTCATTCATACCGTTCGAAACGAGCACAATTCACCAAACCCTCGAAATTGAATTCCGTTTTCTCGACGATGTCGACGTAAATGGTACATCCGAAGTTCTGTGCACTCAGGGGTCTCGACGACTGTTTCCTCTTCTTCGTTCCCGTCTCTTCAGTTTTGAAACATTCTATCTGAATGGGATCTCTTCGATTGTCGTCGCCTGAACTGAGCAGCGACGATGTGCCTGATCAAAGTGCCCACAATTTAGCACTAATCTCAATCAGTGATGAACAGTTTATTAGAGCGGAGAAAACGGTTGGGAGTATCGTGAGATGTGTTCTTCCCACCGTCGAGTCTGAGAAACGAAGGAATCGGATTATCCATTTTTTTCAGTCTCTACTCTCTTCTCGTATTGATGCTGGTCTGAAGGTGCGAATTATTTTCATCTTCTCTTTTTTCGATCATCTTTTCTTCTGTTTCTATTAGTTCAATTTTTAGTTGCTTCAATTCCACTCGTCAATTGTTGTTGCTGTTGTTCTTATCATTATTGTGATTATTGTCGTTGTTGTTCTTATTTTTAAGGTAGAATGGATGAATGAATGTGCTTAGGACTGCAAGTCCAAAATTTTCTAAACTCAAATATCATGTGTATCTGGATCCGATTCAAAAGTGTCTGTAAAGTTTAAGCATTTGCTGAATGAATTGAAGTCGAGGTCGAAATTTTGAAGTATCGCTTTACTGTTGAGGAGAGATTAGAATGCTGTGTAAGAATCGGCTGATGATAGAAAGTGTATCTGAAGCTGGTAGTAATATTAAGGAGAGAGATTTTATTGCCTTTTTGTATGGTTCTTTTTGTTTAATTTTGTGTTGGCTTTTGTGTGTGTATGTTTTTTTTTTTTGGAGTAGCTTGACATGGGTTTTGGAGATCGCACTATGTGTGGTAAGTAAGATGCAAAGTGTAGTTATGCCGATTTGCTACTAAGAGAATTCCTTTCCTTATTGGGTGGTTGAGTACATTGTTGTTGTGCTAGTTGCTGTATGTCATTCACGTCCACAAGGAGTGATTGGAAAAAAATGGTATTTTGTGTTATTCGAGTCCCTCAATGAAACGGAGTTTTAGACTTTCATTTTGGAATTCATTGATCCATCATAATTGCATACGGAGCCCAACTATGTGGAGTATTCTCCTCTGTTGCTTTCCCTTTTGGATTGGAATCTTCTTCAAGAAAAGATTGTGGTAGTTTAATGCGTTTGTGGTCTAGAATCAGAATCTTAGTCCGATGCCAGCTATTTTTTATGTGGATGCCTTCTGAATAGCCTATGAAGCACAGATAGAGACATCGGCACAGGCATCGACATGAGGACAAAGAGGACACAGACAAAGCAACAAAACAAAGTTATGAAAGATTTTACACCATTAGAAGTTACCAAATGTCGTATGATGTCATGTTTAAAGAATGCCTTTGATAACACATGTATTTTTAAAAGTGTTCATGCAACGCTGCTAATGGCTATTGTGCCACATGGTATGCGAACTAGTGAACACATTTTAAATGGTATCATCGTGGATCTCAGAATATGATGGACATGCCATATTTGATTCTCATGTTGATTCCTGATGGCATGCCTCCGATGATCATGTTTACGCTATCATGATTTCTTTAGCCTCTATTGTGACCATTTCTTTGGATGCTATACCTCTTCCTTTGTGGAGCTGGTTGGCATGGAGGGTTTGCATCTCATGCAACAGCGTGATTACAAGGCGAAAGCATGGGACGATGTGATAGGGAGACCTAGATTAATCTTGAAAGTTCTAGGACTTCCTAGATTTCTTTGGTGAATTCTAGAGAATGACATTATCCTCAATACTAATTGTCCCCAGGGTATGTTCAAAATAACTAATAATTTATCTCGTGACTCTTAGCCAGACCTCTTGTATGTACACGGGGGCTGAAGCATTTTGTTTGCCTCTGAACAAGTTGTAATCTCCTTGGAGCAATAAAAATAAATCTTTTATCATCTCTCTCGTGTGTGGATGTGGGAGTGCAACATGTGGTTTGCTTGAAGTCTCTTGATGGTTATGGTATAAAACCCGTCATATCTTATTGGCACTCACTTAAAATATGTAATTTGCTAATTTACATAAGCACTTACATTAATAAGTCAAATAAATAGTAAAATTGTAAAATTTTATGAGAAGTCAATTGGTTCTTTTGTAAAGCATCGACCAACTCAAGAATTGAGAAATCCTCCATTGGATTAAATAGGATGGGAACATGAGTCTAGGATTAGTGTCGTGTGGATATTCTTATATATATAGATATGTATGTATGTATGTATATAAAAGATTTGGTTGCTTCCAAGAATTGAATTAGAGATGTCAAGTAAAGATACATTCTTCTAATATATATTATACCTTTCTTTGATCTCCCCATCAAAACAAAAGAAGTAAAGGCGCCAGTAACTTTGCCATTAGGTTAAGGTTCTCCCATAAAATTGTAAAATTTTATCATTCTAAATGTAATTGTTGAGAAAGAAGGAGAAGAGACTAGCATTGCTTATGACCAAGTTGCTTGAATGTTTAAACACTTGCAACACGTTTTACATTTATATATATCAAAGGAGGAGCATTCGAAGAGCAATATATATACTTCAAGTTTCCTAAGTCTGTTTTTGATTTTCCATAGAACAACAAATCAACTAGTCCCAATACTTTATTAACTCCATTTTATTTCCAACACTCTATTAACTTTCTATTCTTACCAACACTCTCCCTCAAGTTGGAGTATATAGATAATGTGCACCAAGCTTGTTATAAATATAATCTTATCGATAACTTGTATGGACCACCATGTTGATCGCGACATCTATGGCGACGAGAGATGTCACTTTGCAGATGGAGATGAGTCTTGACAGAGATATTGGGAACCGCTTGATCAAATGGTACTCCCAGGGAAGCTCCTGCAGGACTAGATGGCAGGCAAGCTTGACCAGAGGAAGGACGACAGGTGACAACTCAAGTTTGACTAGAAGCTGATTGGACTTGTCACTTGGGTCTGACTCACCATAGACCAGAGGAAAATTTGATTAAGTTCCTGCCAGATCAGATGGTAGACAAGCTTTAATAAGAATTAAGGAAGACAAGAGTGGGCAGGAGACATGCCGGAGAATAACATGCTCTGATACCATGTTGGGAATGGAGGAGGAGAAACAATACTCTTTTAACTTGATTGTTTTTGTGTGTGTGTGTGTGTGTGAGAGAGAGAGTGAGAGAGAGAGAGAGAGAGAGAGAGAGAGAGAGAGAGAGAGAGAGATTATAGAGTGAAAAAGGTTGCTTTTGGTGCCTAGTGCTCAACACACATTTATTTATACAACTACACCAATAATTAAATACAACAATTTTCTATGAACGTTCACTTTAAACTATTTCTTATATTGACTATTCGTATTACCTAGAAGTCCCAATACTTTGTGTAACTCTCTTTTATTTCCAACACTTTATTAACTCTATTATTACCAATGGTAATTATCATTATGTGGAATCCATATCCTTGTTAAAACGTATCTTATTTTTTCAAAATTGTGGTATTGCCAATCTCAAACCTTGAGTGTGGTGGAGATTTGAACCTAGTTGGAGTACAAGTGGTTGTTTTGGAGCATCGTTAGGTCATTAGGCCTTTGGTTCTCACCTTTATTGTTGGTTGTTTGAATTATCTCACCTTCTCTTTAAACTTTGATGCATACTTTATTAAAGTTGGCCAAGTTGATGATGTTAATATGTAATTGTTATAATAAATGTCTCATCAATCAAGTTTGTTTGTGGGTGTCAAACAACTAATAGTGGCTTGACGATACTAATCTACAATATTCATTCTTCTTTCAATACATGATACTAACCATGAATCACATGAATCACATATTGCTTGCAAGGACTTGAGTTTGTCATGGAGAAACTGAGTAGGGATAGAAGGATAATGAGATGTTGGAGTCCACCGATAACTTAGAGATAAAGCTCAAATCAATTAATTATTCAAAGCGTAACAGTTAATAAACCTTAATGCCCGAATATATAGGCAGAGACCTAAAATAAATATGGAAATAATATCCAAAGGACACTTGCCCAAAAATTAGAAACAAACTAAATAATAGAAACTATTGTGAAATCCTATACATTAAATTACTTGTAATGTATTCTGCATCAGCTTGTGTATAATGGAGTTCCCCTGGCTTAAATATTTGGGCATCTTACTTTCTGAACTTTGATAGAGAGAACCTCACATCCGGCTTTAAACCTAGTCCCATGGTTTTGTTTCCTGGATAACGGAAGTGAGGATTTTCATAGAATGTCATATCTTTTCTTCTATTTCTATACTGAGATATACTTATTCTCAAGGCCTTTCTAGGGGATTATTAGAGTGTAATGAAAAGATTTTTTTAGTTAGGGAGCATGATGTTGGCAGTTGACACTGTCTGGAAAGAGTTTAGGAAGCCACCTTCCTATGCTGGGTTGTCTTCAAGCACGGTTTGTTAGCTACCATTGTAACGACATTGAACTTAAAGTTTGCAAGGAAGAGAGTTTTGATCTTTTAAGTGTAAAAGATCCATTGGCAGGGTACAACAATTTCTAACCTTGTATCTTTATCATGTCCATTGCAAGGCTTCTAATACAAAGCTTCCGTAAACCTTGGCTTTTCAACTCCAGGAGTCCATTTTTGTAGAGTTACTAGTTGGATTGATTGGGGTGAGTTCTTGTGTCTAGGAAGCACAAATACTTGAAAGAGGAAGTCATATCCATGTCGGACATCATATTGGATACGGTACTCTAGCAAATTAGTTGGATACGTGTCGAATAATCCGCATGGTGTATCCATTTTTTTAAAGGTTGGATACTTCTCAAATAGTTGTACAATATTTAAAAAGATATCTCACATAAAGTTAATTGTGACAAATGTATTCACTATCAACACATATAATATCTTCATTTTCTTATTAATGAGACAATATTTGATTTGAGCATAGAATATGTTACTAAGGAAACCATAATTTCATAACTATTTGTCATATCTCAAATTCGTTACTAACTTGCTAAAATAAATTTATCCATCCAAAGAAATAGTAGAATTTTAACATTATAAGTATATTAGATGATTATTTTAAAGCTGTCTTTTCGTATTCTAGTTTTTGGAAATTTCCCATCACTATATCAGCATCATGTCAAATATGACACCCATATCTGTGTTTCTATTGCTTAGCATAGTTTGCTTCACAACATGTTTGCATGTTCTCAGTGAAACTTTAAATGGACAAAAGAGATACTGGCCTTGTTGCAAATAATGGAGCAAGGAAACCTTGAAGAAATCGGAGATTGATGAAGTCATTTTGTTTGTTTGGAATTCATACCTTTTTGTTTAGTAACTTAGTTTTGTTTATTTAGAATTCATTTATGGTAACGATGAACATTAAAATTTTATTTTCCTTTTTTATTTTACAAGAAATCCTCAGTAAAATCAGTAAGTATAATGATCAACTATTTGTTTTGCACGTGCAATATAAATAGGTGACACTTTCTTTTCCCCAAAATTGGCAAAAATTACCAAAAGAAGAAAAAAAAAACTGTGAAAAATTTATCTCTGAATATAGTAAGTCCTATCCGATTCCTATGCTGGACCTATCAAGTTCTTTGTGTGTTAAGTAGCTTTAGTATCTACAGCAATCTTTGCATAATTAGCAGTGATATTTGGAACTAGGTGTCACTTCTGTGAGCAATTATAGCTATCGGTACTTACTAAGATTTTTTACTAGGTATATTTTTCCTGCATTTCTTTTTTTTCTGCAACAAGTATTTTTACCACCAGTTTAATGTAACATAATCCCCTTTCCCAATTTAGATAGTGGCATAACATGTCTCTTTTTTTGCTGTAGTTTAAATTGTTTCAGATCTTCCCATTGGGGTCAGTGCAGCTAATGACCTATCTTCCAGATGGTGACATTGACCTAACGGTCTTCGGTCTGCAACATAGGACAGGGGAAGATTTGGCCAAGGATGTGTTTTCTGTCCTCGAAAGAGAATCACAAAATCCGACAGGAGATTTCCTGGTTAAGGATGTTCAGTTTATCAATGCTGAGGTTCTTACACTTTCTTTAGAATTTTCTTTTTCTCCTGTTGTGACTGTCTACTTTTCATATTCTTAATATGGTTTTGATATAACTGAAAGTGTGGGCATGGACCTCTGTGACAATAATGTTCTATTCCTTGCGTGCATGGGTTCAAATTGGGAACCTACCATCTTTTCTTGTAAAAGTAAGATTATCTATTTCTAATCCTCTCTAGACCCGTGTCATTGGATCATTTTTGCATCCATCCATGGAAGTTGCATTAAAGATTATCCTCTTATATTTATGTCTAATTTCCTTTCCTTCCTTTTAATTCTTGTCGTAGGCGTGTTTATGCTATTCACAGAGTGATCTGGTTGTTCTCCATTAGCATATAACCTTAACTAATTTAGAATTTGGCTATTATTGATAAAATGATTGAACTGGAATGCCCTGCAGGGACTGATAGAGAAACATATTCATGGTGCATCTGCATCTTTCCTTCCTTGAATTTTGTTCCAGGAGGCCATGGGGAAGGAAATTCACTATCTTGTTTCTTTATTCTAATTTTCAAGAGTTGCCTAAATAGATTTTTTTAGTTTTAGTTTTCCTTTGCATCAAAGACAGCATCAGAGTTGATTCTTGGCATTAGAACTTTGCTAGAGAAAGGAAGATACTGACAATGGTTAATGTTATCCTTGTTATTTATTGAGTGGGAAATCTGGGATCCTGCTTTTCCTATTATTGGTGTTTTATGGATGACGGGATGTTTGGTTGGTTAGGTGAGGCACTGAAGCTTGGATTTTGTGGTTGTGTGTGTGCACATGCGCATTCTTGCCGTGGTACGGAGGGGACTCGGACGATTTCTGAGGGGGAGGAGGTTTCTTGCCATTCCTTTAGATGGTTGATGTGCCTCATTGTCTGGTGTTGTGGCCTTTAATATAGATATTTGTATTATACATGGTATACTTGTGTGCTGTAAAGAGTTAAGTTGGATGATTATGATTTAATAAATCCTTGAGAAGGAGAGGATTAGGTACCAAAACTCTCTTTGAATGAGTGCTAAGGACATGCTTGATGAAATTTTATATGGCAAATTCTAAATTCTAAAATAAAGGTGGCTTCTTGATATCTGGTCATATTGACTAAGGGGGTGCAGCTATGCTGGAAACTCTGGAATTGGAATCCATATTTCCAAATGATTTGTCTCCAGTTCGGGCAATTTGAAAGAGAGGGAATGAAAATTGATATAGTTTCCTCATTTAAAAGGCGAGTGCAGATTGTCCCTGAGTTTCTTCTTACAAAGGTGATTTCCAGCAAAAGTTTCTGAGTTTAGGCAGGAATTAGGGGGGGGGAAGAAAGAGACAGGATCTATTGATCCTGGTGTATGACATGTTGGATTTAAGAGTTCAAAAACTTTGTTGGTTTTGAATATAAGTTCTTGTGTGTGAGGAAAGACATGCTGGTAAGATAGGATCCTACTCCTATGTGTAGATGTTGGTGTTGGCTGTTCATTATCAAGTTATATATTAACCCCACTTTCTGCTCCATTGGCCAGTGTGGTGTAAGGATCTGTAGTAGTCCCTCACTTCTGTGACTAATATGGCAGTTGCACATGACCGCTCTCTCTCTCTCTCTCTCTCTCTCTCTCTCTCTCTCTCTCTGTTTCTCTGTGTGCGCACGTGCGCACGTGCGCATGTTTTATGTTCTTGGGTTGGTATTTTCTTAAACATGACATGTGTTAAGGAATACTTCTCAATAGAAAAGTTTGACCAATTGTTGTTTGCAACGTGTCATTGATATCATTTATGGTAGCATTGCTCATTTATGCTTTTCATGTGGAAATGCATCTCTGACTTGGTATTTGTCCTGACAGTTAAAGTTGGTGCATCATGTGTATTATTTCTAATCCTCATATGTTACCT
Organism: Dillenia suffruticosa; assembly: GCA_033439265.1. Lineage (NCBI taxonomy): Eukaryota > Viridiplantae > Streptophyta > Magnoliopsida > Dilleniales > Dilleniaceae > Dillenia > Dillenia suffruticosa. The sequence continues at coordinate 514,146 of JAVTVX010000035.1, forward strand.
TTTGGGAAGCTTTCACTGGACACCAGGCATTGCATTTCCAGTTAATGATAAATTGCTTGCCAACAATATTAGATGCCATTTATATTAATTTTACAAATGTAAATGAACTTTGCCCGAGTCTTTATTATTCGATTTCAAGCAAGAAGCATGCTTAAATGCATTTGCGTTGTTTGATTTACTTTAGTTTGCAGGTCAAGCTGGTGAAATGTCTCGTGCAAAATATTGTTGTCGATATCTCGTTCAACCAAGTAGGAGGACTTTGTGCCCTTTGCTTTCTTGAAAAGGTACATGAGGATGCTTTCCCTTATTTTTGAGGTTGCAGTCTAAATATAGAATGTGATTTCTGAGAATAAAATTGTTAAGTTCAAATTTTTCGAGATCTATGATTCAACTAAATTAATTAATTGTTCAATCAAATTGATGCAATTTTCAATCTTCCCAAGCACCTTTATGATCTATACTGAAATCCCTAGCATTTTCATGTTGTTACATCTTATGAAATGTGTAAAGAAACTGAAGAAACAATCCAATAATTTGTTGTTGATAGTGAAACTGAACTAGCTAGTTGCTTGATATGGAAAATAGTGCCTTCCTAATCTGTTTCTTTTATACTTGTTGAGTTCACTTCCTCTCTCACAGAGGAAAGTGTCCTAACTTCTCAAACATCTGTACTGCTAATGTAATTGCATTTCCAACTTTTGGCGTTGAGAAGCCATTTCATGTTTTATGATGTAGATACTTTAGTCAAGTATTGCTTTGACTCCCTTTTTTTTTTTTTTTTTTTTTTTTTTTTTTTTTTAATAAGGATGCAATAGCCATTTTCATAGACATTGGTAACTTATATCAGTCTTCCTTTTTAACTACCCATTGTCTCAAGCAATCCCTTCTCATTCAACATGAAGGTGGTGCTCCCTTACAATTGCATAATGCTAGCTACAGAAAATGTTTATGTTGCAACTAGCAATCCATGATGCACAAATTGACATGCACAAGACATGACAAAATTATAAAAAATTTGTAGTTTTGTAAGTGAATGTGCTGAGTTGTGCTCGATCCAAAGAATGTGTCTGACTTACGGGCATTCTAGAAGTTTCTGTGCAACATAGACAATTGACGAAAAATTGCACAAAACTTATCAACTCTCACATCCACCACAGTGCTGAAGAGCCTTCAACTTTCTGGCATAGATGAAGATTATGAGTTTTTGCATAGGCCATTTTGGAGTTTTCTTTTTCATTGCAGTTGATTACTTCTTATTTCATCCATGCTAGAGGAGATCTGAAAGCGTACCCTTACCATTGACATGCATGTCGACTATGCTAACATTCCTTTTAAGAGGCAATTTTGTGCCTTAACTGATATGATGTCTGCAATGTGTTCTTTAGTTGCTGTATGAGTATAGTCGCACTGTTCGGTGTCTTTTTTGTCCATGTTACCACTACGTTATCAGGCAATGGCTATATATTGCTTTAAAATACCCATGGCTTGGATATGATCAGAATTCACCCGTGACTGTGCCACTAATTATGTCATTTTTTCCACATATGGAAGTCAGGGAGTCTGCGGTCCACTTTCTATCTAATATGATTTTTACCGTTGGTTCCACAGCATTGGAATTCCCTAAAACGAATCATTGTTCTTGATTCTTGGTTCAGGTTAATTTGTTTTTCATTTAGATGAGATAATGTCATACCCAGCCTACAAGACTTGGTGGTTACTAATGGTTTTTGCGGTGCATTATTAGTGATATAATGGGCCACTTGGCTGGTATTGATGATTTAGTTTGGAGCTCCTGGGCATGCAATTTCCACAAACTTTACCTTGAAATTTGCATAACTAAAAAGTCTTTTATCTGCTTTTGTACAGGTTGATCGCCTCATTGGAAAAGATAACCTCTTCAAGCGTAGTATCATTCTTATTAAGGCATGGTGTTATTATGAGAGTCGTATTCTTGGTGCTCATCATGGTTTGCTTTCTACATATGCTTTGGAGATTTTGGTTCTGTATATCTTCAACCTATTTCATTCATCTTTAGATGGTCCATTCGCGGTGAGTGCTTACTAGATTCGGAATTTCATGGTAATTCTCGTTGTTATGTAGAGGTAAGTAACTTGTGGCGTTCTGGTTTATAGGTTTTGTACAAGTTTTTAGATTACTTTAGCAAGTTCAGTTGGGATAAATACTGTATCACTATAGATGGTCCGGTGTGTCTATCCTCATTGCCTGAACTCGTGGGTGAGCTTCCTTTTGACTTAGAGATAATTGTTCCATTTTGATTTGACCGGGTTCTTAATCTTGTGATGTTTGTATTTTTTGTTGAGAGATTTTATTCTTCTTGCAGTTGAGGCATCGGAAATTGTTGGTTGCGATTTATTGCTCGATGAAAAATTCCATGCAGATTGTCGAGACATGTTCACTCCTTCTTTTTCAAAGAGACCAGAGCCCAATGTCCAGGGATTTACTTCAAAGCATCTAAATATAGTAGATCCATTAAAGAAATGTAATAACCTTGGTCGTAGCGTGAGTAAAGGTAATGCTTCTCCTCAGCGCGTTGCTCCTTTCCTTGAAAATCTGAGTTCATTTGCTTCTTATTACCAGGAGACATTTGGACATGCTATTATGTGTCTATTCACTTTCCAAATCGGCTAAGAACTAACATGCTATGCAGGAAATGCTTTTCGAATACGGAGTGCTTTTCTGTTTGGGGCAAGAAAACTTGGATGCATCCTTTCAAACCCTGAACAAGATATGGATGGGGAACTGCGAAATTTTTTTGCAAACACCTTGGATAGGCACGGACATGGGGACAGGCCTGATATAAAAGGTCCTTTCCCAGTCTTTGGAATCAACAGTTTAAGTGTTGAGACATGTCAAAAAGATGAAACAGCTTGTGGATCGAGATTCGCACATTCAAGTGAAATAACTGGGGGTCATAGTTTGGACCAGGTCTTATCGCATGATAGAATTTCTACTATTAGTGTAACATGCAACGGTAAGGAGTTTTGTTGTACTATATCTAATTTTTTAAGAAGTTTTTTGAAACCAGTCATCTGTCGATTGGATAGTTATGCAATTGTGATTGCTGTTTCGTGGTTCCATTTGTCTGATGCAGATGATCTTGCTACCCCAAGGGGTCACATTGTGAGAAGTGATGATAGCACATCAAAGATTTACATCCCAAACGGAAGACAGGGTATGTCGAAGCCTGCAGCATGTCATGCTCAACATCTCTATTTCTGTGACTCATCAAAGGAAAATGAGAATCTGAGAAATGGAAATCAAGAGCAACATGAGGCGGTGTATACTGGCTTTACAAACTGGGGGCCTCCTGGTGTCCAGCAAATGTACGGTGATAAAACTGACTTTGTCGGGCCTTATCACTATGGAGGGGATCTAGTAGCATTTAATCATGAAATTTTGAGCCCTTCTTTGGCAGTTAGTGGTTTCTCATTTTCAAGTTCTCCTGTTTGCTTTCCTGAGGAGTATAATCCTGGTTATGGGGAAAGTTCTTCAGCTAGCACCTGTGGTAGTCCTGTAGCTCCAAACTCTCTATCAGAACTCAGTGGTCATTATGATTCCCAGCTCCTTAATCTCCGGTGTGGTTGGTTATATTATGAATCTGACTTTGGCACAAATCCTGAGGTGTTGCTTCAATTACTGCAATCCCAATTTCAGGAGCAGTATTTTTGTGACGCATTCGCACAATCAGCTCCATTTGGGCAGCTTATGTTACCTTATCCGAGTTTTCTGGTTCCAATACCGGCTTTCTTCTCTATAAACCCACCTTATACATCATCTAGTTCTACCTTTGGCATGGAGGGAATGATGAAGCACCGAGGAACTGGACCATACTTGCCGAACATGGTATTTATTTTATTTAGTTTTTGATATCTTGGGATTAGGTTTATCCTGAAAACTTAAATCTCTATTTTTTGCTTCAATTTATTAGTCTTGGTTGCATTTTATTACCTTTTTTTTTGTGTGTTGGAAGTTCCCCTCTGAGCATACATCTAAAAGAAGTTTCTGGGTATTTACAGAACCCATCCTCAACAAGGAATGGGCATTTAATAGGGAAGGGAAGATATCGAGCATCAGAGAGATCCCCTCGTGGAAATGGCCGGACTGGGGTAAACTTGGACAAAAACCATCTTGAGAGAAGTGGCGGTGGGCTAACACAGTTGCAGATCTCTGCTCATCGAGGCAATGGACAGCTCAGGACTTCTCATCAATCCACTTCTGGAATGATCGGACACCAAAATGGTGTAACGTCTCAACCAGAGGAAGACGTTGAATTTGGCTCACTTGGTCATCGACCCATTGCGACAGTTAGCGTGAACACTGGTGGTGTTTCCCGAAATCCTGTGCCAACCCTCCCAAATTCAGTGCAAAGGGCAGAACTTGCATCAAATACCAATGGTGACAGGTATAAAACTTACATATTACAAAAAAAATATGTGACATCACTGCAAATATTCAAGATTCTTTTCAAACTTTCTCCTTTGTCATGTAGAGCTGCAGTAGGGCCTTACCAGCTGAAAGATGATGGAGATTTCCCACCATTAAGAAGAGGCGAGCTTACATCAGCAAACACTGCAGTATAAACTTTTGGGGATGGTGATATTAAAATCTCTGACTCAGCATACAGATGTGGTCTCTTCAGCTCTAGTCTTTGGTAGTTTTGTTGTGGCGTCGCTTGTGGTGCAGAAGGTCTGGTATATTCTGCAATTAATCTTGGTCTTCAGATCGTTGGTCGCACTAAGTTGTTTATATGTATAGCATATTGGTTCAAATCCAGTTTTGCTTAAGAATGTTTAGGAACTACAGAGACAGTCATGTTGTTGCTGATGTCTGATGTAACTCTTATTTACTGTTTTTAGAACCTTCAACCCCCCGCCTCCCCCCCCAAAAAAAAAGAAAAATAGTAATAGAAATAGGAAAAGGAAAAGAAAAAACAGTAGAAACAAAAGAAAATATAAAAAGAATTCATCAACTTTCATCGGACAATTTCTGTTGTTTCTGCAGTTGTTCGTTTTGATTACATTGTTTGACAGGTACTGACCGGCTGAAATATGACCTTGATGCAAGGTGCTTTAGCCTTTGTTGTTATGATTAGGGTTGGTATGCCATTACCATGATATTCCAGCTTCAATGATTATATGGCCGAGGTAACAAGGGGCAAAGTTAGCTCTGCAACAGACTTCCATTCAACCTTGCACGTGCCATGAAAGATGATATACATCTGATTGTGTATACATTTTGGTTTCGTTATAATCCCTTTATGTTGGTTGAGCTTTATCTTCTATTGCTTAGCTGTGATCCGATTTGGTTTTTCAGACAGTTACTAGTTTCTGGCTGAAAATTAATATGAGCTCTTTCATACTTTCTAGAAGGGTGAAGTACTGCTCAAATTAGCTGATGGTTTTTGCCAGATGAAAGCTTAGTGCTTTCAGTTTCAGAACAATCCTTAAACCTGTTTTTGAGGGCTGATGGTCTGCTGCTTTAAGGGCAATAGTTGCTCAAAGACAAGACGCAGCCCAATGAATGCTCACTCCCTCAGATGGATTTTTTCTGCTGTCTGTTGGTTGAGTCATTTCTGTGGATTGAGTTGAGTCATTTCATGGCATCCAGTTTTAACCCCACAGAAAGTGGGAAGCTCTCTCTCTCTCTCTCTCTCTCTCTCTCTCTTTCTGCATTCATCTGGGCTTGCGGGGTCATACCTCCAGAAAGTATGCAGCGACTGTTTCCAAAATGTGCCTTTTCTCTTCACAAAACTACGATCTCTACGCCTTTTAGTGGTCTTCTACCTAGGTACTGTTATGATGATACAGATCCCTTCAATAATTCATCTGGTATCATATTCTGCTCTGACCTGGTACCGAAACTGAAGTCTACATTTCCTTAGGACACCACCCTCCTCGCTTCCCCAAAAGAAATAACTTTTGAGTGTGCTTTCCAAGTTTTCTTGCTCGGAAATGGAAATGTTAGTTTATTTTTAACTTCACAATATAAATTTCTGAATCCCAAAAAAAAAAGAAAGAATTTGTAAATGAAGTTCAACCGAGTTTGGTTACTTTCTGTTGTTTTAGTCGGTGGAATTTAATTAAATTCTGCATAATATGATTTGATTTTAAGTAAAAGATTTCATTTGAATGACTTTTATGGTTTAATTCATGTTAAAAAGTATTAAACTCTTTCTTCATTTTGTTGCAAGTAGAAGGTTGGAATTATATTTTTCTTAGAATTAGAATCACACCACGTCGAGAGATGTTTGGGCCACGTGTTACCCTTTAGACATCACTATAATACAATTATACACATAAAGCAATTTAGGATTAATGATTCTCTCTCTCTCTCATTTTTCTATTTATCAATGATCGAGTTGAACACGGTTTCCAAGTTGTGTGTATTAATAATATTTAGCATCTGTATAGGAGCATTGAATCCCTCCAATGGTTGACTCTTCTAAGGCCTTGACACAGCTCGAAATTGTGGTTTAGTCAATTATTAGGCATCTGCATCATATAATGTATTGAATGCATAACTGTCAAAACTTATTCATTAGTCTCTTGGTGAGCAATTATAGAGCTATACCTTGTGTCATGATAGGTCCACAAAATTAATCTTCTTTGCTTTACCCTACAAATTTTAGCTTTTTTGAGACAAATTAAAATTTACCCACATGATAATTCTACGTGGCGCATTAGGTGCGCAATGTTGGTCAATTTCCCCAAGTTGGCCACTTCCTCAATCTATTATACCTGAAAAAGGTCTCGTATGGTTGCCACCAGTTTTTTTCTAGGGCATGTAATATGATAGTGAAATTTAGTCGAGTTCTTGGCTCAAACTGTTTCATGTATAAGCACCTGGTCCATTTTTTCTAGGGCAAACAATGCCTATTTCTCTATTAGTGCTGGTTATAAAGTGGGGCAACTGTTGATTTTCAGTGGGTGCACTAATTAGATTGAACAATGTTTCTCAGCCAAAAAAAAAAAAAAAAAAAAAAAAATCTGTACAGAAAATTGAAATTAATAAAAGATGTATAGGTCAACCCCTGCTTAATCTTATACAAAATTGAATTATTGTTACTCAGCAATCAGCAATATGACATAGATAATGATGTGATGCCGCATAGTTTAGTTGGGTTCTCTTTGGATGAGAATAAAATGTGGGTGGTGGGCTCTGTCTTAAAGAATTAAAAATGGGGGGGTGGGGCGGGGGGGATTGATTGAAGGAGAAAGGTTGAAATTGACAGTTTTTATGCATAATTCCTCCCCATTACTTAGTGCTTGGTTTCTTGAAATAGAACTCTCCGGTTTTTGTCAAATTTTGATACTTGGTCTTGGAAAATAAGAGTTTGTCGAAGCTGTTTGTCCGGTCCGATTCAATGAATTCGCTTACCTTTTGGTTAATACAATGTCATTTTTATGATGATTTTGGTTGTAATCTTTTTACTATTGAAGTATCAAATAATCATTAAATATCATTTTTGAAAAATACCATTTTTTTAAGGATGTGTTTTAAGATTATTATTATAGAATCTCTTATTTATTTATTGTTATTTTATAGTCGTAGACTTAAAACTCTGAAAACAAGAGTTGAAACTAGTGGCTCAGAGTAACCTGTGATCAATTTTCTTTTCTTTATCCTCTATCTTTTACTGGTACCGTGCATGATGTCCCCTTTTATAAATCAAAAGGATCAATTAAAAGTTTTCGTCATAAGGGGTTAAAGCTTTTTACTAAACCCCAATATTCAATAGTATTAACCGGGCAATTTGGGGGACCGCAAGATAGAGATTGACGATTTGCGAAGATTGGGTAATTATATTGACCACCCTTTTGCTACCACCAACAGCTTCTCAACACTTTTCCTTGTGCATAAACTCTGTCTTTCTCACACACAATCTCTCCAAATTTCCCTGAAAATCTTTCCTACGTTTTTTTTCTCTTGGATTCTCTCTGTCTCTCACTTGCTCACATATAGACACTTTAGATTTCTCTCTCTCTCTCTCTCTCTCTTTCAAATCAAAGTTTTGGAATTCTCTTTGGTGTCTGGATTTCAACAAATGGTACTTCTAAAGCGCAGCCACAGATTCTTCAAATTCAGAATCCCAGTTTCTTGCCTATGGACTGTCTACGATCTTTTGAATTTATAAGATATATCCTCCTCCACTAGAAAATAAATATTCCTATTGATAACTTTTTTCTCATTGGCTGACAAAAAAGATATTCCTTTTTCTTTCCATATCCACCTCAAGAACAAAGTCATCTTTCCTATTTTCAAATCTTCACCTGCGAAAACCCAACTAGATATTTTCCGTCTTCTTCTTTTACATTCCGATGTTTGCTGAGGAATACGTGGCAGGACGAGCAGTGTTGACAATGACTTGGATTATGCTGAGGATCGACTACTCGAGACTTTTCTGGCTATTGTTTGGTGTATTTTCTTATGAAAACCACGAAGGAAAGCCACGGATCGTCTTCATCTAGTCACATCTATAATAAGCTTATATAGCTAAATAAATAGCATAGTTTTGGAAATAATCAGTAGAAAAAGAGAAGAGTGGGGTGAGGGGATTATAATTCTCCCTAGTTCATAGAAACCTGCAATTCTCAGAGGCAGATTGATCGATCAAGAAGATGCACACAACGAGGTTGGGAGCTAATGCACAGCTTGGATACATTGAAACTGACCCTTCTGGTCGGTATGGCCGTGTAAGTCTCCGTTAACATGTTTTGTAGGATAATCATTTGCCGCATGTAGTATTTCGTTCAAAGAATTCAGGGAAATTAGAATTAATTTCTTTTTCTTGAGAAAATTAATGGAATTTGAACTCCAAATGCCATTAACTAGATTAATCATTCAGATAGAGCGAAGGAAGACACAGACCGGCTGCCTTTTGATTTTTTTTTTTTTTTAATTATATATATATATATATTTATATATTATTTGTCATCTGAAAATTATAAACTCACCTCTAAAATTAAGATTTCAAATGCATGTTTGATTTTTCCCTTTGTCCCAGGTTAGAGGCAAATAAAAAAAGTCCGGCTCTAGTTCACTTCATGCATTAAATTGGATTGTAGGTCTCATGGATCTTAACTTTGATGATGATAAGGAAGTGATATGTGGGTCTTTTTATGTCATGGTGTTTCATTGGGCGCTCAAATTGTTGACTTAAAAATAGGAATTTATTTTGTACAATTAATTACGCAGTTCAAAGAAATTCTTGGGAAAGGGGCAACAAAGACGGTGTATAAGGCATTTGATGAAGTGCTAGGAATGGAGGTAGCATGGAACCAAGTGAAGCTGAATGAAGTATTTCGATCACCGGAGGAGTTGCAGAGGCTTTACTCAGAAGTTCATCTCCTCAAAAGCCTCAACCATGACTCTATTATTAAGTTTTATGCTTCTTGGATCGACGCTGATAGAAGAACCTTCAACTTCATCACTGAAATGTTCACCTCCGGCACCCTTAGAGGGTAAATCCATTCTCAACTCACCCCCACCTCCATTTCTTTCGATCATAGTTATCATTCCTATTTTAGTTAATGATAGAAGTCGGGCCTAAGCAGGCCGGGGAGGGCAGCTGGCCCAAACTTCAAAATAATTGTCATATAATTTAAAAAAATATTATAATATAAATATTATTTATTTTCTTAAAAATTATAATCAAATTCTCTATAAAATTATAACTTTTTTTTATATTATACTAATTTCTCAATATAACTTTCTTATTTCATCCCTAAGAGAAGGGTTGTAGAAGAGTTGAGTTAACATATTATTTACTTTGCAATATTCATAAGAGATTCTTACCATATATATATATATATATTCATCAGAGATCACTCTGTGAGGTTGCTTAAGCTGAATTCCCTTCCTTCTTCCCTCCCTCAATTGAGATCTTCCTTCTATCTTTCTTTGACTACTTGAATATGATGATGCTCCTAAAGACAAATTCAAAGGCTGCATACATATCCAAAAAAATAAAAAAGATAAAACAGTTGTCAACCATTGGTGAAGATAACTCTCCTCTCCATCCTATTCTTGGCATCTAATGGGAGGTTTATACTTGGGGTCGGTCTGGGTTTCGGATACAACAGAAAGTTGAAAGTTGACTCTCAAGGAACCTTAAATTTTGTTTAATATGCATGCCTTTTCGTAATGTTATTTTCTCTTACCATGTTAATTAAGTCCAATTATTTATGTATTATATATAAAATTGATTACAAAAAATAAGAAATTGACACTCACACATGTTAAATTATTTTGAGCATTTGGTTTACCTAACATTTGGTTAGTTCAATTGTTATAATTAATTATATTATAATCTAATGTATGAAAAGAAGACAACTCCCCAACCCCAAGAGTACAACTTGGAATTTATAACTAAACCCAAAATTGGTTCAAATAATATGTGGGATATTTTCGTTTCTATTAAAAAGTCAACGTGTGATTATGTTAATAAGCAGGTACAGGCAAAAATTCAAGAGGGTTGACATACGAGCAGTGAAGAATTGGGCCCGCCAAATACTTCGTGGGCTAGTGTACCTGCACGGCCACGACCCACCTGTAATCCACAGAGATCTCAAGTGTGACAACATATTCGTTAATGGACATCTTGGCCAAGTCAAGATTGGTGACCTTGGCTTGGCTGCTATTCTTCGCGGTTCTCAACACGCTCACAGTGTCATAGGCAATTCTTTCTCTCTTTCATCTAGTTCGAACAGGAGTAATGCTAAAAGAATAAGAAAATCATTAATCAAATGGATCGAACTTTATACAACACTCTATATAAGTATATTTTGATAGATTTTTAATTGAATATTTATTTGAATTAGTGATAAAAAAAAATGTATTAATGTGGACGACTGGCATGATAAATTTAATTCATATAACAGTGTTGCTCTAACAAACATAACATGTGCTTATTTAGGAACACTAACCAATTGGATAATTTTCAAAAATATGTTAGGGACCCCTGAATTTATGGCACCAGAATTATACGAAGAAGAGTATAATGAACTAGTGGATGTCTACTCCTTTGGAATGTGCATGCTAGAGATGTTAACTTCAGAGTATCCCTATAGCGAATGCACAAACCCTGCTCAAATTTACAAGAAAGTCACTTCGGTAAGCTCTGTCCTCTCTCATCCCCCGCCAAGCTAAACCACCCAGAACCTAATTCTAGTCGACATTGGCCTGTGATAGGGAAAGTTACCTGAGGCATTTTACCGGATTCAAGATGAAGAGGCTCAGAGATTTGTGGGATTATGTTTGGAAAATGCTTCCAGGAGATTGTCAGCAAAAGAGCTTTTGTTGCATCCTTTCTTATCATTGCAAGAAGAAGCATCATCTGTGCCAAGTAAAGTGAAGGTTCCAAATGAACTGTCCATTCCTGATGATGAGCCTAGAAATACAGACATGAAAATTACTGGAAAGATCAATCCAGAAGATGACACTATTTTCCTCAAAGTTCAGATATCTGACAAACATGGTACGCCTGCTAACTAAAGAGTAATACTATATCAGAAAAAATCAGAATCATGCACACTTAATTAATTTGAATTGGTCAAAATTACCTACTAATGTGTGGTTTGTTATTGTCATGAATTACAGGTGAGGCTAGGAATGTATATTTTCCATTTGATGTGGTGACTGACACTCCAATTGATGTCGCTGTGGAGATGGTTAAGGAATTGGAGCTCACTGAGTGGGAACCACTAGAGATTGCTGCCATGATAGAGGAGGAGATATCAAATTTAGTACCATCTTGGAAACAATGGGACTCTCCTCATCGACAACATAGCTTTGACTACGAAGAAGAAGAAGATGATGATGAAACTCAGCACCCCTTTTACTCCTTAGACTCCCTTTCTTCATCGCACGCTTCCCTACCAGGTCTTCTGCCTGCTAACTCATCAGCAACCAGACTTCATTACGGGAACAATGTCACAACTTGCCATGATTGGCTTCAAGGTATTCTTAAAATTCATAGAATAAAAGGATAAATAATTTTTACATTACAAAGATGAAATTATGGGAAATGACTAATTCAAAATATTGCAGATGATTTGTACATCAATGATGATGCAAGTTCTCAAAGCTCACATTGCTCTTACAAGTATGTGAATATAAATTACTGCTCAGGGAATGAAACTGACATTGACTTAAGCCCAAGGAGAGCACCTGAACCTCCCTGCACTGCAAAAGGCCATAAGATCACGAGGTTCTGCCCTGAAGAAAATGTGGTTACATTTAACTACAAGCAATGCGATGACTTGGTGAATTCCTTAGCAACTTGTAGCATAAATCACCGCAGCAAAATGTCAAGAATCAGGTCATTGATGGACGTAAGAAGTCAACTATTGCATAGGGCTCTGGTGGAGGAATTGGAAAAGAGACGCATGTTCAAGACTGTTGGATCTGTTGAAAACATCGGTTTCCAGGATCCAGGCGCTGCATCTGATATGGGAGTTAATCATTCTGGAAGACCCAGTAGGAATACTGAAAAGATAGGATTTGAGTGGTGAAGGACATCAAAACAAAAGAGAAAGATAATCTCAAATCATTAGCCTTTTTGTGGGATATTGTCAAATATTTGGTCGTGTAATAAAGTAGAAGCACTGTGTGAAAATATAAAGTGAAGATTCAGAACTAAAATGGCTATTGACTAACTGGCCATTACTTACTTCCCTTGGACGGTGACGAGATTACTCAAAACAAATTCATGATAATTAACCAAATTTGTTACTTCAAATTATACCAAGTCGCCCACACAGGATCTCAGGTAGGACAGGTTTCGTCCCCTAGGGGAACACCTTCTTACTTGTAGGGAATAAGCCCGATGCAATTATTACCCAAAAATAAAATATCTATGGTCAATTCTAGGAAGAGTAGAATCCCCCCTTGTGTTGTGGCTTGTCTCACGCTTAGTCCAGATGGGGGATGCAAGTCTTTTCGTAATTTTGCATTTTCAAACAAAAAATTTCGTTGCCTCCATACCATTGTTTTATCACCATCCCAAGTAGTTAGTGAACACAACACTGCAACATATACACCCTCCCTCAGCTGTTCTTCCTTGTATTATTCTTGGGCATTGATGATGCGATTTAGAGTAAGAAGATCTGAGAGCAAGGGAGGGTTGGAGGCACTTTTGTGCATTTTGGATCTTGATCAGTGGCGGCTCGAGTCCTCTAAGTAGGGTCCAAATCACTCCACTGGTTTGTGTCATGAACCAACTCAAGAAAATAAAGAAAGAAAGGAAGAAGCAGTGAAATCAAGAGAAGGAAATAGAGATTAGGGGGAGAAGATAGAGAGAGGAAGAGAATACAAGGGAGAGAGGAATTTCAATACAACCTTAATATATCCCATTACATGTTTTAGTTTTAGAGACTACTATTTATATTAATTTTATTAATCAAAGTTATTAACTACTAACTAATCTAACAATCATAATTAAACACTAATTATTTCTATTAATTATAATTAACCACTAAACCTATGGTAAGTAGTTGTTACAGTTTGGTAGCGCCAGAATGCACCGATTTTGCTAGTTTTGCCTCTATGGTTTGATCGTTTAAGAGCGGCTATCTTTGACGGTTTTTGCATAAAACAAGTCACGAGTCTTTCACTTAATGTCCTTGATAAAGGCCAACGGTGCCTCTGTGGAAAACATATTCGAGCCCTTTGTGGACCGTGTTTTGTTTGTCTAGTTTGTGGTCTTTATAGGTCTTGGTTGTTTTAGTTAGGACTATGCAAAGTTTGGGTCCTGATTTGTTGTTTGTTTGGTTTTTTGTTCCGGGCCTAGGCTTCCATCTCCAACAAGTTTTGGTTAATTGGCATTCAGCTTAAAAATAAATAAAATGATTTGGATGCAATTATTTTACTAGCGAAAAATGTCCTACGACAACAAACGCGATAGCTAGTATTAATATATATGAGGATTTTAGAAAACTCCCAAGTCACAACATGATTCACGCTTAAGGGTGGTTGGGATTCAATTGTCCACCCCTAGATTTTAGTCATTTGAGTCACTGATTCAGTCCGACGAAGAGGGGTCTTATAAAAGAAGAAGCACAAGAGGTCCTGCCAGCCCATGGCAATCAACAGCCACAATCTGTTGGTCACACGTGCAGTGTTGATAATTTTCAAAAGAAACCCACATTGAAAAAAAAAGGGGGGAGCATCAACACCCTGTACTGTGGGCTCGGTCGGGCTCACTGCACCCAATTTCACTCTTTTTTTACGGGAAGGGGCCTAACCCCTTTTATTGATCCGATCAAATGCCAGCAGCTACAGTTTGGCCCGATCAAAGTTTTCGAAGAAAGAGAAAAAGACGTGCAAATCACTCCTGATATTTTTCAATACATACACAACAATCACACTTGTCACCCTCCACTCAAAAAAAGCAAAGCAATGCATATCAGACGGAAGGGTAAGTTAGCGGCAGCGCTCGACCCACCAGCTCCATTTCCGTCACCCATCCCCACTGGAAGAGGCCTACGATCTTCAGCTGTCGATGATCGTGTTCTCTCCGAATATCTCGAGAAATCCCTCCATGTTCCTGATCTCTCCCTTCCTGGCTCCTCTTATAATCTCAACCCTCTGATCCCTGAAAAGGTTGATCTGCCTTCGCTTGTATCGAGGGATGAGGTTTCGGTGAGTCGGGTACTGAGATCGGCGGAGGAGTACGGGGTGTTTGGGATCGGAGGCCACGGTATAGCGGTTGAGGAGTTGAGATCGGCGGTTGTTGAGGCCGTTTCGGTTTTTCGAAATCTGGCGGAGAGATATGAGACGGAAGACGATGATTTGGTGGTGGAGGAGATTGTTTGGTTCGGCTCGGAGAAGGCTATGAAGGTGGAAATGGCGGAGCACATCCTCGGTTCCGTCGCATACCGGAGTTTCAGGTACCTTGCCAACGAAGCTTTTCTCATAGGCATTTAGTTGGTCACATGGTCCCAGTTTGAATTGTCCTGTTTCGTATTGTACGACTATTGGGCTTGTTTTGGACTTGGGCCTGGACCAAGTCTATGTGCAGTGAGTGTGTTAAGTCCAGATGTGAGTGGGTTGTGGGCCACAGGCCCATAGAAGCAGAAATGGCTGTCCTTTTGCAGCTGCTGTTCTTGTCTAGGTCTGAAAACGTAGCTAATAATAATTGGATGGATTTGTACCCAAAAAAAAAATAATTGGATGGATTGGACCAACAATTAAGTGGGTAAGGATCGGCAGATAAATATACTAAAATTTTAATCAAATCTCAGGTTCAAAACTTAAAACCGAAAAAAATTATGTGGAGAGAGCTTTCACCTAAATTATGCCCGATATCTGTCCAACTTGTTTAGTGTTCCATATACAAATTGGTTATAAAAAAAAATAATAATAATAATAAAAAAAAATCTGATAGATTGAATTGTGAGTTTTGACACTATGAGATGGTGTAAATGTGGTACATGCGCAATGGTTTGATTCTCACGTTAGAAGGTCTTCAACCGATTGATGAACCCATTAAACCTCGTCTAATGCACAATTAATCTCAATGAAAGTACATGGTTAGCGGCCCCCGAGCAGATAGTAATACCGGTTGACCGTGGTATACATGTTTAAAATCCAAGCTTGCTAAGCAATGCAATCACTTTTTGTTTTTCGATTTTGTAGTCAGAAGATTAAAGCTGTTGGAAGCAAACTCAAAGCAATTTCTGAAGAATTGGCTCAGATTTTCTCCGAAAACGTGAAGGAAAACTCCCGGACAAGAATAATCCAGGAGAGAGAATCAATTCTGAGCTTGTATAGATACAGTCAAAATTGGAGCTCTGACAGAGAAAGTGTAAGCAAATATAAAACCGATCATGGTCATGATCATGATCATGCTCTTACTCTCCACCTCCCACTTGATAAATGTGAATTTCGAGCTGAAGCAACCCAAGTTATGCCAGATCATACTCTATCCTTCCATACAGGTCCTGACACACTCACAGTAACCGTCGGTAAAGAGCTCGAGGTAACCCACCATTTTTCCAAAAATTAAAAATAAATAAATAAATAAAATTTAATTAATAAACTCCCTGGGTCCCTATATTCATGTATTGACATTATAAATTATTCTATGGTAGGATGTGTAAATCTTGTCCTATGTGGTAATATTGAGCTTTGTGTTCACAGTTACCTCCGTCCGTATACTATAGTTCCAATTAATTTATTGTTCAGCTTGGAGCCTCCAACAGCTTACAAAATTTGGCCTCATTGAGAATTACAAATTTTGATGTCAGTCGTGTCATTAATTTTGTTATGTTTATATTTTGAATTCATGTTGATGGTCTGAGAGAAAGGAAAAGATCACATAGCCGGACCTTTCTGGGTCAAAGCTCCCATGGTATAGATCCTGCGTATTTACATATATATGTTGTAACCCTTTAAGATTTTAGTCTTAAACACTTTCGAGTTTTACGTGTAAATATGTTTCGGTATTTGTGTATTTTACTTTTGTTAATTAAATTTGCCACAATGCTCAAGCTCAAATCTAATATTTGTATGCAGGAGTGGAGCATGGGAGAGTTCAAGAGCGTATTTGGGGAACTTATATTTAACTTGGAAGTCAATCCAAGCGAGACCACCTTCTCAGTACAGCTCAAATCTTCGCCTCTAAATAAAAAACATGGGTTCAAAGGAATGATTAAGAAAATCTCCATAACAGATCAGATTTTAATTGTATTTGTTGTTGCTTTTCTATACAAATTCATTATGATTATTTTCTCAAGAATGACTGGATAAAGATAGGTAGGTCCATTTACATTAATGTTGTTTGCCGGAGAATACATTGCAGTTTGAGGTTTTTTCTTTGGCGTGTGTGCTTTGCATCTCATGAGAACCAACAAAGCAAGTAGGGGTGACACAGATTGGTGTACAAGATTGATTTTCCCTTGTTTTTTCTCTTTCTAATACTTTTCAAGACTTTTTGCTACTGAGTGTACAGATATTTCACATCTTTGTCATTGGCTTGTTGGAAAAGAGGAATTGGGATTACTTGTATGTAAAATATACAGATTTGTTTGTGAATGATAATCCATAATTATCATATTGTGCTATGATTTCTTAAATTTTGTTTTTTTCTTTCTTTGAACTTGTCGAATGGAATGGAATCAATCCCAGTGGCTAATGTAGCCACTAGCCATACATTTCGGGCTTGCTTGAGCACAAGCAGAGGCAAGAAAAAGAACATTGATAATTTTTTTTTTTCCTCGCAAACTTTCAACTACTTAAAATGACTATTGTATGCTTCCTCACTTTATGAGAAATAATCCAAAAAGTTTAAGAATAAATAGCAATTTTACTAATATAATAATTACTTGATATATTTGTTTAGGAAGGAATTTTATGATTTTTGAAAAATTTTGCTTTTTTTACGTAGCACAAATAAACAAAGACAACAGAAAAAGGAAAATAGAAACTGGGGGGGGGGGGTAATATTTTGGCTTAAATTCTTGGAATTAATTATTTTTAGTATTCAGTCCACTTCATATCCATTTTTCCTCCTGTACAGATTTTCAATAATGGGTCGGATAACTTATTTTTCTGGGGGGAAATCAATCCAACCGACAAAAAATAAATCAATGAGGTTGTCTTGATTCGTAGATTTTCATAGGGTTGGGTATCTGAAAAGCCCACCTAAAATACTAGTTTTTGTTTATTGAGAATTTCCCTAATTTTGTACGGAAGCCAACATTGGTTCCCGCATAACAAATTTTAGTTTATTTTTATTTTATTTCTAATATCTTTTAATTAAAAGTAAAATTAAAATTTTCCATAAAAAATTATTATCACATTAATAAATTTTTTAAAATTAAAATTTCATTGAATTGAATCTAAATTTTATTTTATTTTATTTTTATTGTATAGGAATTTGGGGAGGCGGAATAGTATAATTAGACTGTCCAATCTGGGATGAACCTAAATTTTATGAAAGAGGGAATAGTAATGATTTTGAATTTCAACAGTAGTTTTTGTTCAGTTGAGATGTCACATTTCGGGGCTGGGAGGAGGAGG
Organism: Dillenia suffruticosa; assembly: GCA_033439265.1. Taxonomy (NCBI): domain Eukaryota; kingdom Viridiplantae; phylum Streptophyta; class Magnoliopsida; order Dilleniales; family Dilleniaceae; genus Dillenia; species Dillenia suffruticosa. The sequence goes on from JAVTVX010000035.1 coordinate 532,188, forward strand.
ACCCCTCCCCTCACAAATCTAATCACCAAACAAAGTGGGATTTCATTATTTATATGACAAAGGGGGTGGTCGTGGTCACGGATCAAGTGCCTTTTATTAGGGACGGGGAAAGTCATCTACTCTACTTGCTTCTGTCATTTCAATCATTTCCATTATTAATATATTTAATTTAACACCCAAACCCAATCTTCCACTTTATTAACCCCCCCCCACCCCCATTCATGCTTTAATTAAAAGGACTCGACTCTTTCTGTACTTTTCATGCTATGAATGATTTGTGATTTGGTGATCAAATCAAGGGTCTTTAAGCCTTTTTTTTTTTGGGGGGGGGGGGGAAATTTAACATTACTATCATTACTAGCTTAATTTTTTTTATTGCTATTTATATTATTTTTATAGTTTTAAAAAATATATCAAGCAAAAGTGAATTGCTTGTACCATCTATGATTAGCATATCCTCTTTCTTTTATGACTTAGGAAGATGTGGATTTTAAGTTCAACCAAACATATATCACAAAAGACTTTATAGAGTAATGTGGTGGGGGAGAAAATGATTTAAAAATTAAATACATCAAAATATATATTAATAAATAATCAAAATATTTTAAATTTAAATGACTTGAGATAAGTCAGATTCTATTTTACAAATTATATAATCGAATCACAGTTGCAACAATAATTTTATAAATTTATTAAAATCACTCTCTCTTCTTGAATTACCTCTAATATAATAAAAGTGATAATAGGAATTAAGTTACATTAAATCCAACATGTAGTACTCTACCAGCCTTGAGGCTAATTGGCTAATTACAAAATCACATTCTTTTATCCAACCTTGTAAGATTTTGTCTAATGTTATTATGGTTTGATTAGATTGTAGGTTCGTAGAAGGAAACAGACGGATGAAGGCTTCTGGTATTATATATATATATATATATATATAATAGATACATAAATAAATATGCATTTGGTATTTGGTTTTTGAGGATAAAAAACAAAAGTTAGAACAGACATGCTCACATGAGAGTCGGACGTATTGTTAAAAGACTTGCGCTCGTGTACAATGACTCGTGCAACTCGGATCTTCCTTTGATTTTGTTTTGCCTTCTACACGTGCTCATTGCCCCCTCCTCTCTTTTGCCATCACCCACTCCCCCCGGAGTCCGCACTACCCCATATGGTTCATTTTTTGCGGGCCATGCCCTGCTTTGTAGCAGACCTCTCCAAATATCGTTTCATAGGTAATTTCTTTTATATCAAAAATAATAATAATAATAAGAAAAACATTTTCCCTATGTTGTAATATGAAATTATATTTCTTTCATACCAACTATATTTATAATTGGATTACTGGAAAAAAAAAAGATAATTGTATTCAAAATAAGAGAGTAAGGACAAATGAGGGAGTAGAGACAACCGTCTCTAAAATTTAAATATATATATATATATATATAACTCTAAATTATTTATAAAAAATATATAATTTATAGATGGAATCGAAACCTAACATGGCTAAACAATGGATATTTTAATTTAGTGTCATGGAGTATGACTAAATTCCAAATCAAGTAGCTGATATACTAGAATAGGCAGGAAGCTAGCCATCGTCACCATAATGGAAAAATGGTGTCAAACTTTTGGTATACGCTTCTGGTGCTCGAGCTGAGACACAAGCAATATAAGTTTTGAGGTTTATATTTTTGTTTCTTTTTAAAGGAGTAATTGGAAAGAAGGATTTTGTCTGTGCTTCCGGTCGGCTGCTGAGTTTGGATATAACTTTTTTTTCTTTTTTTTTTTTGTCCCTACAAATAAATGAATTATTGAGGCAGCACTTCAGAGTTCACAATTATATGTACACACTAAGATGGAAGTTGTTATCCAATTAGATGGAACATATGCCTTATAATCCCAAGATTTTCGCTTTAATTTTGATTAAAAAATTATGTATAAAAATATATTAAGAAGATAATCAGGATTCTAAAAAAAAAAAATTGATGGGATGTGGAAATGAATTTATTCTCAGAATATTTTATAATAAAAAATAATTCTTATGGTAAACACTAAAAACAAATAGAAAATAATGCTAATTATTCTTTTTATATTTTGTTTTTTGATTCAATTAAAAATTTTATAAATTAGAGTCGGTAAAATTTGAATTTATTTTATAAAATAAACTACAGACCACATATTTGTCAGCTTAGAACTCCTTGTATTTTCATTAATCTAATCATTTCCTGACACCCCATTACTTGATTAAGGGAAAAAATGTGTATGCATACACTATGCAATATATATATATATATATATATATATATATATATATATATATAATGTATATATAAATGTGTGTTGGGTATGCAAGTGCAGCATGTATATTATGATAGCTTTGAAGTTTGACTAGGTCTCATGTGGCGGCTCAGACACTTCATATTTTACCGTATGAAGAAGGCATACCACACCTTCAATGCGTATTGGGCATTTGCTCAACTTCAACAAACCCATAATCAAAAAATTCAGAGTAAAAAAAAATGTTTATTTAACAAAACCGTATTCATGCTACCCATGTGAGATGTCATTTCATGAAACTCCCTCGGGGGGGCCTTACTCATTTTTGTCCCAAAAGTAAAGGGAAATGACCTTTCACTTCCCCCAACTTTTAAAGAAAGAGGAAAATGTTGGAAAGCAAAATAAGAAAAAAAAAAAAAAAAAAAGATAGATGGCTTTAAAAAAGAAAAACAGGCATTAGTGAGATTAAAAAGAAGATGCTAAAATAAGGTGAAGACGGTGAGAGAGATGAGATTTGTTTTGGGCATTAGTGTCGGTGGAAATCATCTTTTTCCCCATTATGTAATCATCTAATTTTCTTCCAATACCACATCACACCCTATATTTAGATTAGTGAACTATGATGCTTGGGTGATTGGAAATGCAAGCATTGGTGATATGTGCGGTAAGTCAATGGTCCTGAAAAGACAGGATTATGCAAAACTTGACAAAAAAATCTTGTGCATGATAGAGCAAAAGTCCAGATTCTCACTGTGAGGATCTCGGGTATCCCTAAATACAAATGAAATAATATTTTTATTTGTTCATTTACATTTAACGTGGCAGGTGCATGAAGGCATCAAGTACGTTGTCGCAGAAAGAGACAACACCGGCTACTAAAGCTTGCTTTTTGAAAATATTGTGTGCAGTTTGTTATTGTATCATGCCCGAAGAAGCCTCTTCCCACCTCCCCACAGCCATATTTAAAAGAAATTTAAAGAGTAATTTTATTATTTTTGAAAAAAAATTATGCAATTTTATTGACCACCCACCCACTCTCTGTCTCTCTCTCTCTCTCCTTGTCTCCCTCCAGAATTTCAAAAGTAACTATTGCTTTGAGTATTATCATAAACACTTACCTATGAAGGATAATGATTTAGATTATAGTTATTTGTCATTTTTTCTTTTTTCTTTTTTTTTTTAATATTAGTAGAATTATGATAACAATTTATTTAAAAAATAATTATAATTTAAAATAGATATCAATAAATAGGTACTTTTGTGATAAGACTTAGAAGAGAGAGTAATGGGTCATTCAAAGGCATATGATAAAATTAAGTATAATGTATATCACATTTAATTATCTCAGTCGCTAATTAATATTTAATTACCCTAAGATAACGGTACTCAAATTTAAATGAGCAGGCAGTGCATCTTTGAAATCTTCCAAGTTCCAAGTAAGTATAGAAAAGACGCACACCTTATCGGGCGAAACAATCTTTTTCTAATTTGGCTCCAATTTTCCAAACAAGGACTCACTTTTTCATTTTGAATTTTGGTATACTTTTTTCCTCTGTTTTTCTACATCTTCGCAGCTTTTTGTACACGCCATGCCTGTCTCAAGTCTCAGAAGTGATTAGAAGTTCATTAAAGCTGAAAACACTGCGGAAAAAATTGAACCATGCCCTTCTATTTTATTTCTTTTTAAAGGTAAAAAAACCTCCAAAAGTGTAAACGTGCAACTATTTGTACCTAAAAAGACATCTTTTGGTAAAGAAATAGAAGTTCTATCGGAAGCCGACGTGAGTAATTGTACTATCGTGTCCTCCGTTGTATTTTTCTTTTCTTTTTCTTTTTTGATTTTCTTTCTTTTTGAAGATTTTAGTACGCCAAAAAAAAAAAAAAACATCAGTCCTTTTAAGTCATTTTCTGCTGGAAAAAATAAAAAACGACAGTTCACTAAAACCCCATCTGTTTATTCTCAAGATCACATCTTATGCCAATTAAAGGGTATTTTGAGGAATAATTTATGTTGTTTTTTGTGACGGTACTATTATTTATGGGAAAAAAAAAAGAAAAATCCATATCTTCAACAGTGATACTTAATCGGAGGACAAGTTCCATTGATAAACAATTTGTCTCCTTGAGTATTATTTCCAAGATTATGACAATTTATATCGATACAAATTAAGAATATTTTAAATTTTAGCAATTTAATATTAATAAAGATATATTTCTGATTAAATAAAAATATTTAAAATATATTAAAATAGATCATAAAATTGAACTTAATCAAGTAATTATTAATTTATTTAATCTTTCTGACATTGTTCTTTATTGTTGAAGGCTTACGAAGGACCATAATTTTGTTAAGCAAATTTACGGCATGGTCTCTTTTTTGATGCGAAACAGAGTTTGCTCCTTTGTAGAGTCCAACTCCTGGCTTCAGTTTTCGCTGCAGAAAGACTCTGCCCAGAAAACTTCAAGAATAATAATAAAAAATTCCAAACATTTTCGTCCTTAATTTTTCATGCAAAAGATTTCATCAGAAAAATAAAAAATCTTCATTAACTAAACTAATATTAAGCATTTATTAGAATATATATTTTACATAAAGGGAGTGAACAAAAACAAGTTGAGATGAAAGAGAAACTGTCATTTGATTTTGGTGTCGGTGAGATCAAACCAGATTTGCTTGAACACCTTAATAATGAGGTCATGGTACTCATCTGAATTCAGAGAAAGATAACAAGCAAGAAGCTCTTCCAAGTCTTTTGAAGCCCAAATGTTGTTCTCCACTATCATCTCCACCATCGAGTCTCTGAAGTCCCTCTGCGGATCCATTGATGACTTGACCACCGCAAAGCTCTCTGATATGCTTTGTCTTGAGCTTGAAGAAGCCGACACGCTTCTCCTCCTTGCAGCAATTCTCGGTGAATTAACCCGTAATTTTACTCTCGGTGAATACGCTGAAAATCTCCTCACATGACTCGCTTTATGTTCTTTCAATGTTGTAGTCGTAACAGAGCTCCTCTGTTTTCTGCTTTCTTCTCGACTATCCTTTTTCTTGATGTCTCTGCTCTCTTCTCGACTATCCTTTTTCTTGATGTCTTCAATCAGGTCACTGAATTTAGCAGGCTTGGTTAGAATAGGAGGAAGTTCAAGCTGAGGAATGTTGTCAAAACCGTCTATTTTATCAAATTTACGAGATAAATTCTTCTGGTCAACATCGACAACAATGTCTTTAGTTTCAGAATTTGCTCTGCAGCCACAAGAACCGGACAAAGAAATCATGCCATCAAATAAGTCTGTTGAAATTACTGGTGGTTCGTGGAATTCCTTCTCCAAGAGGCTATCAAGAGAAGTAATTGAAGAATTCTCCACGGGCGAAAGCTCGGGTTTAGCCCACACAGACTCCAGCGTTGCTCTACAGCTACAAACAGCAGAGACAGAGGAGCTAACTAGTCTAGGTGAGGATTTAAGTGGTTTTCTCCTAATTCTTCTTCTGGAAGATCTTCTGGGAGGGTCAATTGGGAAATGGGTATCTGAGAATTTTGGACTGTCCAGAGGAGAATTGCAGGATTTGTCAATTTGGATGGTGGGGTCTCTGGAAAAGTGGTAGGATTTTCTAGGCTCAAAGAGATGCTTTGGTTTTGTTGACAGCTTTGTTGAAATTGCAGTTGATGATGAGGAAGAAGAAGACGATGACGATGATGTTGTTGTTGCTGTTGGAGTAACTGATGATTTTGAGTGTTTTTTCTTAACTGGGCGAGCGGTAGAGTCGGTGTTTTTGTGTCTGGTTTTGCTGCTCATGTCTTTGAGCTTGTAAAACCAGGCATTTGGTATCATATCTGATAACTTAAACTTGTAGTTAACCATCACAACAAATATGGCACTCCCTTTGTTCCACAGAATTTGCCCTCCTTTTCACACAGAGAGAGAGAGAGGAAGAGAGAGAGAGCTCTAAGAGAGTGAGTGCTAAAAAAATATGCTCGGAATGAGAGAGAGTGTGTGTGTGTGTCTCTCCCTCTCCCCTTGCTCTACGGGAGGGAGTGGTTGCGGAAGATAAATAGAGAAAGAACCCTTTCGGAGGGATGCTGGGGGTCCACCAAAGGCAAGGAAGGAAAAAAAAAATGCTACTTAACTGAAAAGGATAAAACAAATTATATTCCAGCAAAACATGATATTGTATTTTATTTTAGCATAAGTTTATATAAACCAAATCAGTAAAAATCTAAATATATAAAGTATTATATCTAGATATGTTCTTACTGTTTCTTAATTAATTATTTATTTTAATTGATTAAAACGTGTCAATAAAATATGTTAATATAAGTAATTACTTAAAATTTGATCTATTCAAATAATATGGCTCTTAATTTTAATTTTAAAAAAAAATGGATAAGTACTTCTCATGTGATTTCACGGACTGTTACTAAACTTTATGCGGTTTTAAAGAAGTTACTTTGTCTCCTTGCACTTGGATTTTCCTTTTATCGTGTCATGTGGAAGTCACATGAGCCGTATTTTACCGATTGTAATTTTATGTTTCTAAATCGATTGCAATTGATCTAGTCCATTTTATCATCACAGCTGTCCTTTAACATCCGAAATCGAGTGGTTTAAATTGTTACACGTGGTTAAAACCAACGTAACATATATGATTTGCGTATAATAAAATTGATGAAAAATATCAAACGAAACAAATCATAGAAGGCAAAGTGGGAATTGGGAGGGGGGGGGCGAAAATGGTAGAAGACGAAAACACGTGGGATAGGGTCATAGTTTTAATATCACCCGTGACTAATGTTCATATATATTGCAATTTTGGTAATTATTCAGAATTATATGATATACTTTATTTCATAAAATCATGACCTTTAACTTTATTTAATGTAAAAAAAACATTTATTCCAATGAAAAGGAAAGCTTGGTAGAGAGAGAAGGGAATGGGGACGTAATCAGCTGTTCTCTTCTCATGAATGATTACTTGCTTTTGATCTGTTTCTTTCTTAATCATCAAAAACTCCTAATCATGATTGCTTTTGCTTTCTAATGCCTTTGTCAACCCGTTCATGCCCGTGTGGGACCCTGATCACAATAGACCCTCCCTAAAAATGGAGTCGAAAAGACTTCCCACGTATGCCACATGGGAGGGTTCACCATAAGAATCCTGGATGCATGTCCGTGGTGGTGGCTCCATCTTTGATCAATACCTTGCAAACAAGAAATAACAGAAATTTATAAATTTTATTGATTTAGAACTATATAACAATTAGAGATAAAACTATAAATTTATAAGAGAAAAAAGAAGAAGCAAAATATACCATGGATTCTTTAGGGATAGATTTTATTTAATTTTCTAAATAGAGTAAATAATATTTGATATTATAATTTTTTAAATTTTATACATAAACTTTTCTCTCAAAAAGGGGGAAAAAGTTCAAATGCATCTCCCCTTCCATCCCCTGGCCCTTTGTTAAAAGGTAGGCTAAGAAATTGACGTGATCTTTCTTAAATTTGCCTTGATCTTTTCTTCTTCTTTTTTTTTTTCTTGACAGAAATATTTGAATTAAATGATTATTTGACAATTTAATCCAAAAAAGAAAGAAACATAGTTTTAAGAAATTGCTTTTGTAAAACAAACACATGTCATGATATAAACAAACCTTTTTAATATCCATAAAATATCCCACAAAAATATTGTGAATATATTTATGGTCATAAATAATATTTTTATTTTCTCACTTTTGCTTGTCTAAATTTATAAGAAATGTGTACCATTTTTCTTTTATTAAAATTCATTTCGTAAGTAATGTAATAAGATCAATTCCACATTATAAAAAGTTTATTAAATCCAAACCCAGATCAAACTTGAACATACATTCTGTGTTGGATTATGAATTATTTTGATTTTTCAGAATTAAACTTGAAATTTAAACCCGAATTTTTATCTATTAATTCCCTCTCTGGGCCCAACCCACGGGCCATGGTTAGGCCTCTATCTACGGCCCCCAAAAACCTGGTGCGTGGGATCATCTTCTTTACCATGTACTATTCTTTACTATTCCTCTTTGAAAAGCTAACGTGTGTGATAGTCATGTCATTCCTCATTGTCCCATTGCAAAGGGGAAATTTTACGCACCGCTTTTCTTCACTAATTTGTTTTTGGGTCCTCTTGACGAAAAAATTAAGTGTGAGTCAAATCAATATAAGATGTACATTACATGGCATGGCCCAATGTTTCATGGTAACAGCACGGGCCTATATGCTGAAGAATTGGTCGAGTGTTCATCTGCGAAGGGAAATTTGAGGCTCTTTTCTACCCTCTTTCCCTGTTTTGCTGGTCCGATGCTCCTAAACAATCGAGTACGGGTTAAATCAGAATCAGAGGCATTGCATGCAATGCCGTGGATTTGACAAGTCGATGTGATTGATTGTTCATTGCCTTCCGTTCATTTATATATTACCTAATTATGCAAATCTTTTTGTTCTTATGCCCACCAGACCCAGAGGGCATCGCTGTATTCATGTTTGCACAAAAGTTGAAATGACCGTAAAAACTTTCTATGTTGCCTCAAGAGATTATTCAATAAGCCTATCTTATGGTTTTTCTCTTTAAATGCAATAATACTTTATATATTTTGTAATGTGTTTATAATTCTCTTATTCTCCCTACATGAGTGAATGGCCAGAGGGATTCTGTCAGTCAATTTAAATACCGCTAATAAGTCGCTGTATCAATAATTGAAATCATCAATGAAACAAAACCAAGCCCCTTCGTCTGACCCATGAGACATTCAATGTCCCAACCTTTAATTTTTTTTTGGCTGGGCAAAGACCAATGTGCCATCCTTAACATATGTGACCAAACCTTAACAAAGACCGGGGAGAAAATACCAAAGTTTTTTGAGAGCGACAAAATTGTTGTTATTGGTGGGAGAGAGAATGCCATTTTTCTCTTTCATGTTTACGTTTACCCGGTTACAGCCGATACCAATATTAGACGAATCAAGACATTGTACAGATACACGAATAACGTACACGAACCTTATACTATGCGCGTCCCTATATAACTTCAAAATTTTGAGGACGTGGAGTGCCTGCATCCATTCACTCACCCTGAAAACGCACACCGACCAAAAGAAAGGACCAAAATTTATGCGACTGCTGATGTTTATGTCCACGTTGGACAAAAATCAGAATCAGCCTGCGTATCCACCATGTCATGGACGCATGCAATTAGTGTGAAAAAAGCACACTAGCGACAAGCAGAGCGTCCAAGCCAATCGCATTCCATAAAGCGACCAATCGAACAAATTTTCTCTCACATTACACCATAATTCCAAATACTTACACTTGGTCAAAAAAATAGATTTCCCTTTTCACCGAAAGAGCATTCCACCAGTTACATGGTACATTTTGGAGTTCAAGAATGTTCACAGGTCACATGCTAACCAAATAGATCTGCACATTCTTTACAATTCGCACGTAACAATATATAACTAAAATTATCAAGTTTAACATGAACTGACTCAATTTTTAAGATATGCTATATATAAATTCGAAAGTTCTTTCTATAAACTGTTAACTTTAAGGAAAAATTTAAATCTTTTCTAATATAGTTTTAGACCTATTTTAAAACCCAAATCTATCTTGTCAATTTTAGACGTACAGCTAAGGATGAAGAAAAAAGTGGGGATAATTAATGAGAATGTGTTTGTCTGGCGTCCAACTAAGGTGGTCCTGTCGAAATCGGTCAGGCATGTGGAAGAGACTGGAGACTGATCGTGACTTCACCGGCCGGCCGAAAACCATTGTGGGGACCCAATAAATTCAGTAACTCCACCCATGGTTGTAGTTAATGAAGTTGTTTTTGAGTGCCTTTTTTGGTTGAGGTGGCAGCATGAGACGGGAGGAGCCAATACCATAGTGTTAAACGAACGTCTGTGTGATTCTTATGACGAGGGAGATGTACGTGTGCGTGCATGGGCGTGTTTTTGACAGTAAAGTTGAAAAATGTGAGAACTGAGCCTCCATGTCTACGATTTGTTTGCAGAGGAATTAGGCTTTCCCTGGCCCATTTTCAACGTTGTTTATTGAGGCCCATCCCTCGCTGTTTTGTACGAAAATGAAAGTTAAAGCTTCGTCTGAAACTGAAAAGTCTACTCCCTCTTTCGTACCATACTACCGGGCCCAATATGGGCTCAGTCCATGTGGGAAGCAGCTGCAATCTTTATTTTTTCCTTTTTTACCATGGAACCAATATTGGAGTCCCTATCTAGGGGTTGCTCTTCTAACATCATCTTTTCTATTTCTAAGTTTTGAATGTAAAATTTGATTATGAAATTTCACATTCTATTCCATTAAGCCTGTCTACGGAAAGTTGGTGCAATTTTTCTAATTAAATAGAAAAAAAATCCTAACAAATGTCAGATTAATGATAGGCAATCGCGTTATAACAAGCAAAATAAAAGCAGGGGGACCCGAAGCAGGAGCCTTGGAGTCGAGAAGAATGTTTTGGCCATTCAGGCTACATATTAGTGCTAGCCAATAGAAAAACACACAAAAATCTGTGAAAATTCCAACCATGTGCTCAACATTCAAGGACATGCAACTGGTTCTACGGGGAGCGACATTATTATTCTTTTGGTTAGTGGGCTCCCTGCCATTCAAGGCAAAAGCGCGTCAAGAAGAGTTTACAACTTGCAAACCAACTGGCCAAAAACAGTGGACTTGTTCTCACAGCATGTGCATTACGTTTGGACTTAATTAAATTGTTGAATAGCAACCGGCGGAGAGAACCATTTAGTGCAGCAATAAATGAATTAAATTTTATTTGATAATTCATTACCTAAATAATAAAATTTTTTATTTAATTTTAAAAATATTTTGAATAATTTAAAATTAATCATATATTAAACATTATGATTTTTAGTTAATATGAATTGATATTTTAAATTTAGTTAATTTGATTTTTGACTTCCTATTACGTCAAATTGTTTGAAAATAAAAACAAAATATGAGATTGATATTCCTTAATGAATCAAAGAATGAAATTGATATTACAGCTAATTTTTCGGTATATGTTCATATGATACGTTTATTTGAATATACTTTTTTCCACATAGCATGGGCTTTAAATTAAAAGAAGCCCCACCAAAAGCAGAGACATTGTTGGGAACAGCACAAATATGAGATTGATATTTCTTAATGAATCAAAGATTGGGATTTGATATCACAGCTAATATTTCAATAAATGTTACAGAGGATAATACATTTATTTGAATATATATTTTCCCTACCAAGCATAAACCTAATGCCTAAATGTTTATATGTACACCGTAAAAAAAGAATGAAAGAATGATTTGAATTCTACAAAACGTAGCCCCTGAAGACCTAGAATTAAAAAAAAAAAAAAAAAGTTCCCAACCCTTCAGAAAACCTGAAATTTGGGTTTATCAGTTGACAGAATTGTTAATTCTTTTGCTTGGACCTGAGGATGGCTTTGGGGTACCCTTTGGAAGGACATTCAGGATCAAACCTCTGGACCTTCCGATCCCAAAATTTTTCTGAGGAACTGAATTAAAGACACCCTCCAAATTCTTGTTCGATTCTGATTCAGCTAACTCAGTTGCCAAAATGTTGTCGTGACGAACATCTTGAAGTAGTCTGGCAGAGGAAGCCGAAAAGGTGGGCATAAGGAGGAGGACTGTGAAGGAGAGGCACCGGAACGCCGGATATGCAGCCATGGGAATGAGAAGAAGTGAGAGATTCTGAGAATGAATAATATGACTAGAGAGAAGCAGAATTCGGAGAGAATTTATTTGGAATTAGACTTGGAGGAGGAGGGTCAAAGCGATTGAAATTTCGAGGCAATGAGAGCCGGCACGCGTTTGGATTTTGACTTTGTACAAAAAAAAAAAAAAAGAAAAAAAGAAAAGAAACAAAAACTGGGATTTCGTTTGATTTTTGGTTGATTTCTCGTGTAAGTTTCAACTTGAATAATTTTAGTCGGCGTGGCGGGTGTCGGTGGTGAGTACTACGTCGTCTGCCTTGCATTCCAAGGCTGGGTGATCCCATCCAGTCATGATTTCATATTATTCATACTCTCATTTATTAATTTCCAAAAGGTGGACTTTTGATTTTGAGAAAGCCTGATCCAGGCCGGCACCAACTGGATGGGAGGACAATGCTTCCCTTTCACAGTCTTGCCATTCCTCGTCTCCCCATGTTTTCAACCCTAAGCTTAATGTCCAGGTATCTTCCTTTTGAGCCCAAGCTCGGCCAGGCACTGCCGATCCATTCAATTTTGATCACATCTATCTAGTTTGACATTTAGAGAAGTTCCTTTTTTCTTTTCTTTTTTTCTTTTCAATTAAAGTTTCTTAATTTAGGTAATTAATGAAATATAAAACATGGTACCAAGTAAGTCATGTCGTGTTTTCAATTTTTAATAAAGAGAAAAGATAATTTTTAATTTGAAAAGAATTTGAAAATACTACACTTTTAAAATCAAGTGAAATATCCAAAATTCAAGAATTCTGTGTTTATAGAAAAATAAAAAAAAAAATTAAAATTATGAACAATAAGAAATTGAAATTCATTCATTACCAATTACATTAAAATCAAATTACAAGAGTGGAGTATAATATGCGGCAATCTATGGCAAAAATTGACATTCAATTACTAGGGTAGATCTAAGTTATTCATTTTCTTCTTTTTTGAAATTGCTGGTTGCCATAAGGAATAAGTTTCTATATTTATTTGAATTCTGTTTGTCATCTGTGATGGCATGAAAAGGATATTAAAGAGATGCGCTTAATTATTTTCTTCATAACGAGTTATGATAAGATTTGAGTAGCCTTGGGACAAAAGGCTTGATGGGTTGAAAGAAATTGGAATTTGCCTCTATACTAAATTGAGAATTGAGATTCCTATCAATTGCATGTAAAGTTATTCCTCATTTCGTGGTGCTGGTAAGGTAAATTTGTTTATGTATAAAATCTACTGTATTTTGGAGAAACACCGGAGTTTTAACCTTAGCCTAGTAGCCACACGTTGAGTGTACAACATAGTTCTATATTTATTTAGAACCATTTTCTCTTCCTGAAATGTCGTTAAGATGGAAAAATTCAAGGAGGCTAAAACAATGTGCCCCAAGAGAAACGATGTCATTAATTGAACTATGGATCCACACAAAATGCTACAAAGAGATTTTATCACAAAAGAACAAAGGAATGATAAAACCTGCGTTTGCGGAACTTTACAAACTCCAAAAAACGCAGGTTAGCTAGTGAGCGTTGTCCTTGTTGTATTCATGCTCGTATTCATACTCATACTGATATAACTAACATCATCAAGCCCAGCAGCCCATCTCCTCATAATTCTCAACAAGGACGCTGCCTTTCTTTTTGCTCTATCGGTCCCCATTCCCATCAACTCCCAAATAACTCTCTCAATTCCCGGCGTCCCCGCCAGCTCAGCCACCATCTCCGACCCCCCTTTACGACAAATTGTAACTAGTGCTGCAGCTGCACCCTCACGCGCACTCTCTGTGCCGTCGCGCAAAATCCCCACCAATTTCTTAATAGCATGGCGTGATGCAGCAACAGCCGCTACTCCTCCCTTTTTCACCACCACTTCAAGGATTGTAACTGCCTCTTCTGGTAACTCGTCCATCAATTCACTCACCAAATTTGTCACACCATCTTGAACTAGCATCAAGACGGTTTCCCTATCTCCCGCCAAATTCAAAATTGCCACGAGGGCGTCCCTTTTTGAGCTGGTTGGTCCCGTCTTAGCCAGCTCCATCAATCCCTTTATGACACGTGTCTTCCTCCCGAGCTTCTTCCTGTACGAGTGTACCCCAGAGAGGCTAAATATGGTAGCCGCTGCATTCCCTTTCGCTTCCCACGTGGCACCTGACCGAAGAACTTCAATGACGCCGTTAAGCACTCCGTCCGTTTCCATTATGCTTGCTTTGTTAGCTTCGAGTATGGAGAGGTTGAGTAACGTCGTGACGGCGTTGACTTGCAGGTTCTGGTGGTCCGAGCCTAAGTGCTTGACCAATAAAGGAATTGCCCCAGCTTCGGCAATGCAGGCTCGGCTTTCCGAGTCTGTTTTGGACAAAACACGAAGCTCGTAAACGACGCGATTTGTTGCCTCAGGGGAATCCGCCGAAACGCGAAGCTTGTTAACTAAAAACGACGCCGTCATCTTAGTCGCTTCTAATGCCGTTTTGTTGTTCAAAACGGCGTTACTCCTCTCTCCCCTGTTGGGATCGGAAAACGGAATCCTTCGCTCTTTACACCACATTGCAATCAGACTCTTCAAAGCCAGGTTCGGGATTAGGTCTCTGTGGACCAGAGTCTGACCTGTCTTGGGACACGTATTGTGTCCCGATTCCATCCAGGTGCTTATTGATGCCCGATCGTACGTCTGTCCTGTTGCCACGACAACTGGTTCCCGCATCAAATCAAGCGTAATGGGACACCGGAAATCCACCGGAATAATAACGTCCGCCGATGATGGTCTTAGATTCCGATTCCGATTCCGTTCGCCCGATCTGGGCGTTGAGGTGCCAAACAAAACGCATTTTCCATAACGGACGAGGCCAATAAGAGAAACCAATTCGGATTTGGATTTGTCGTTTGCCTGATTCTGAACTTCGTCTTCGAGAGACTCGATTTCTTCGCTGCAACCCGAAGAGTCCCTTAACCCTAATTTGGTGAAAATCTTCTCCAATTTTGATTGATTGGGAACAATTTCCCTATTGATTCGATCGAGCATCTTCACAACTTGTTTCCGGAGAGTCTCATCTCTTTGATCGTTGAAGGCTTTTGATTCGTAAGTCTGTTTGCGAATCAAAATCACCAGTTCCTTCACATCTTCGTGCAATTCAACTTCTTTTAAAGGGAAGATATCGAGCAGCGTAGACAAATCTATGGTGAGTTCGTGGAAGCTGTTTGAAACGGCGTCGTTTTGCATCAGCAGCCACATCTTGCTTCCGTTTGAGCAGTCTTCGATCAGCATTCTGATTCTCTGCAACACTATGTACATTTCTTGGAAGCAGAGAAGACCTGTTGGGGACAGATAGGAGACTTTGTTTCGCAGAAGCTCTTCGAATAGAACGGCGAGGAGTTTCGATCTGCGAATCATTGAAGAGGAAGTTTTCTTTAGAACATATTGAAGAGGCTTCAAATTGGAGATTTCCTCAGCGAGAACTGACAGAGATCGAATGAGATTTTGATCCGAGAGTTTTGGAGAGATGAACGATCCTGCCGATGCTCTCCGTCTTCTTGGCGGGAAATCCTGTGGTGATATCGCCATAGATGATGAAGAACAGCAAAGAGTTCCACCAAGAAGCAGAAATTAACAGAAGTAAGTTTCAGAAATCAATTCCAAACTCAGATGCCTACGATTCCAGGAGAGAGAGAAAGAGAGAGATTTGACAAAAACAAAATTATTATTCTCAAATTGATATATATGAATCAAGTTGGTTTATATCTTTTATATGATAAGATTGTGTGAAACGTAGGGTCAGCCAAAATCGTTGGTCTTTGACTCTCATTTGCTTTTTTCAAAAAATTACACATGGTTAAAACCTTAAAAAGTACATATCCAAACCTTTCCCTTTTGTTTTTTTTTTTTTTTTCATAACGGCATGAATTATAGAACTTATGTAATAATTTATTTTAAAATATATTAATTGATTTTTAGTTAAATATTTATTTAACTTAACAAAACATACTGATTATATAAACTCTTAAATAATTTAATTTATAATTTATTTAATTTGTTGATTATAAAAATAACATATATATATATATATATATATTAAGTTTTGAATAATTCAAAATATTTTAATAATTTGATTATGTAAAAGGACATCAATGATTTGTTTTCTTTATTCATTGATTTTATTTTATTATTATTATTTTTTTTGGGAAGGAAGAACACAAGAAAGAGCATTTATCTTTTGTGGGAGTAGAAAGTTGAATTCAACATATTTGGCCGACTCAAAATGCAAATGTGCGCGTAGGGCGGAGGTGGGGCAGGATTTGGGAATCAGTATGCCCACCAACTAAGATCGAAACGTTTCAACAGCCGCCGGCAGGTGCGCAGTTAGCCTTCTCCTTCTTGGATTTATCCATCTGTTTATTCTTTCCGTTACCAATCAGCTAATCATCATTCATTGTAATAATTTAATATAACATTATACAAATAAAATCAGACATAATTAAATAAATCAAGATTAATATATTTATGAATCGGAATATTATTAAATAAATTAAACATACATACATACAAACATATAGATATATGTACTGATTTTGTGAAATGATTAAATGAATATTTTAATATAATTGAGCTGGTATGCTGGCTTGGCACAATATGGTCTAGAATGTCATCTTAAAAATGTTGAAGATTAAGCAGAACGTTGTTGACCTCTTCGTATAGTAATCCAAATAAGATACACGCCTACACAGACGTACACCAATATTTATTTGTTGTGCACTATAGACCATAGTTTTCTTTTTGGTGTTTATTGTGTTGCCAATTGGTTTGTTACCCTCGTATAAAAAGATAATCCAACTTACAATCTTTTGTAATCAAGGATTCAGAGGTCGTATCCAACTTACAATCGTGACCCATCAACTTCCATAAAACCCCAATGTTTCCTTTGTTTCCTTTTCTTTTCATTATCTAGTAATTTACAATTCTACTATACTAACATTTCTCAATTTAATAACGGCGAACTCTTTAGAATTGTATGTTTTTGATATTTTATAATTCATTTTAATAAAAAATATATTATAAGACAAAATAAAACTTTGGCAAATTGAGAGCAACTGAGGTTTCACAAACCATACCCAGCTAGTTTTTATCTTTATCTTTTCCTAATTTAGGGACATGTAATTGGTAGAAGTCATATCGTTATATTTGTAAATGGTGGGGGGTTAGGATATGAAAATTGTTAGGTTTGGGATTAGTGGATCTTCTTTGACCCTCTTTTGGATAAGAAAGCGAAAAAGGAAAGGGAAACGAGAGATGGTCTTTTGCTGCTTAGAAGGAAGGAAAATTAACACAATTATCTCAAGGAGTAAAACCAAAGGAAAGATGGTGGCAAAAGAAATGGAAAATTGAGTATGAATGGCTTCTTTTGTATCAAAAGAAAGAAAAGAACAAGGGTTTGATTGGCGTGACAGGATCCAAACCCCACCTCAATTTGGTCACAACATGGCCCACCAAAACAGAGTGGATGTCCTCTGCAAAACACAATGAATTAAGTTTTTTCTCAGAACTTGTTTTGTTCTTTGGGTTGACATCAAGTTTTGTTGATCTCAATTTGGAAGTGACTTGATTTGGATAACCAGACGCGTTGGATACAGTACCACAAGTTTGATCTTATCTTATTGGTGAGAGGCTAGGCTTTGGATGGCGACCTTGGGGGTCCATAGCCGTCCACCTTTTTTCCTCTCTCTATAGCTGTCTCAGTTTCCCTAATCTCTCCCAATTTCTAGTTGGTTTGTCCATGTCCGATTCAGAGCTCAGCAAATACATGTGTTGAAATACAGCCAAGAAATTTCAGATATACTTTTTAGTACTTCAGTTTTATGGATAAATTAGTGAGAAAATAATAAAATTTAGAATGATATTTTTATATTTAATAATTGAAAATCATTTTAAAAATACGAAATAACAACCTTTTTAACAAATTTAATTAATAATCGAATTTTGCAATTCAGATATTACTGCTTCTCCGAATTAAAACAAAGCTATACTTATTTGGGTTAAGTGATAAGATACTCTATTTCCTTAATTAGAGATTTTGAGTTTGAATTTTGAGAATAACGAAAAAGAATTTAAAAGAACCAATTTTTAAAATGAATTTTACAGTATTTAAACTGAATTAGTCGAATAAAATTTGGATATTGATGATAAAAATCAAAAAAATTAGAACAAACAAATAGTGTGAAAATAATTCTATATATTAATTCAAGAAGTCTGCGCCACAATTTATATTGATTGAGTACACTAAACAATGCATTATCACATGGAACCCACGTCCAAAGTCTATAGCTAGGCTGTAGAAAAGGTTGCTGTAGAAAACAGAGAAAGCCCATATAAACAGGTTGTAAAGGTGCAAAAGTTAGTGAGAGAATTAAAATGCGATTGAGGTAAAAGGTTGAATATTATATTTGTGATTTTAGTTGGTATATTTGTTTGCTTGGAAAGATGCCTTTCCATTTCATATGTAACAGAAGATGGACCCCAGACTCCAAGCACCTAATTGAAAACCCCCTTTGCTAATTGTGTCGCTGTAGAGTAATTGAATTCTAATTTTCACTAATTTTCAGGAAATTATGTTTTGGGCTTTTTTTTTTCTTAACTGAAAATAGCAAAAGTTTTCTTCGAAATGCTTAATTCAATTCTTTTTTTTTTTTGGTTATAATAGAGAATATAGCCCTGGGGAAAGTATGAAGGCTCAGATTAAGATTCTAAATCAAGAGAGAAATATTTAAAATTATTAAATTAAAAGGCCATTGAGAGTCTCATCAAGATATTCAAGAACAGAAAAATACAATATGGGAGACTTGATAATAAGAACGTTCTTTCCTATATCAATTTCATTTAATCTAAACCCAATCTCTCGTGATTTAATCTTGAGATTGTTATTAACTCATTTATTTAGACAACCATTTGATAGCAACATGTTTTGAAAATAAATGGAAAGGCATTGCCGATAGTAGATGATGATAAACCACTATAAAGTGAGGGAAAAAAAAAAATATGGGCATGGAAAAGACAAATTAGATTGCCCATTTTGTGGTTAGTCACAACCACCTCCCATGATTGAAGAGACACAGTGGTCCTTTGGAAACATGGAAAATGCTCTTTTGGTTTCTATCCACCCAACTCAAAACCGATGTCTAAAGCTTGATGATGAAGTGTGGAAGTTAGGAACGCATTATCTCAAAATAAGATAACTATATATTTACTTAATGCTCACTTATGGATTAATATGTATCTTTGAAAGAAGATACATTTTGTCCGACACCTAACCACTTATTTTGGACATTTTAGTACGAACAACTTGATGGTATGAGTGAGTGAGATTCTACAAGCTTATAAATATGAGTATTACAACTTGAGTCATAATTTAGTAACAAAGTGTGGAGCGTTATTATTATTTTTTTTTTGGTATTATGACTGGACCATCAATCCAGGGGATTTCATCCCGATTAATCTGAGTCGACCGCTTGCAGGGTCCAATTGAGAGACATGTTTCCTAGCGTTGATTTTTCCGTTCTCATGGGAGATCGAACTCCCGACCATGATTAAAGGATGTTAATCCCGAACTAATTGAGTTATCAGACGTTGGTGAGGGTTGTGATAACTCAAGTCTCAAGACATGGCTACCTGAAAGACAGGCTTCCAGGGCTAGCCTGGAATAAGGAAAGGTTGTATTTTCAATCTTCTCAAATATAAATTTAAACTTAGTTTAACCTAACATTACCTAATCATGAACCTACCCACCAAACATTTTAACCAAAAGAATACAAAAAAGAAAAAATAAATTGATGTACTCAATTATAAAATATCTGAAATAAAAGAATGAAAAAGAGACTTGGATAAATGGATCAAGGAGAACAAAAGTTTCGACTGAAACAGTTATCCGATTAGTGTGAAATATTCCCATTCTAGTTAATAAGCAAAAAGAAAAACCGGAGAGAAAAAAAAAAAAAAGACGAATTACAATCAAGAATTCATAAGATGATAAACACTTCCCCTGAGAGAGGACCCAAGTTTAATCTCTGCTATGAATCAAGCCAACTTCCTATTTAGTGATTTAGTGTTGAAAGCGCATTTCTCAAACATAAATAATCTTACAATTTAATATTTTGGTTTTTGTAAAAAGTATTTAAAATGATAAAATTGGTACAGTTTATTAAACAAGACTATCCAATAGCTTTTCATTAACCATTCTTGGCCTCGATTCTGTTGTAATTTTTTTTTCTATCCAACTTTTTAAAAACTAGTTTTGTACTCCTTTTTTTTTTTTAAACTGAGATTTACATTTTTTACATACTCCAGTTGTTTAGTGAATTTTAGATAATTAGCCAAGCTAATCGACTATGTTAGTCATGTGATTGGTCAATTGATGAGCTTGTCTAAATAATTGAAAGATTTCCGGTGTTTCGAGTATAACTTAATGGTTATAATTTTCTCCTTTAATCTTATAATCTGAAATTTAAATTTTATATAATAAAAAAAACAAAGCAAATCATACAAGTAAAGGGACTCTTCTCAATCGACCCGCCCCGTAGATCTAGAAGCACAACGGCATCACATGGAGTCAATCTATTGATAACCAAAACTCTTTTATTGAATAGCTAAAGTTTATGTATAATGCCTCGGAAATGGGTTATTATCAAAAAGGTCAAATACTTTACCAAAAATAAAAATCAAAAAGGTCAACTACATTACCGGTAAATATTTATAAGCCAAACTTTTGGACATAGTCTCCGCTTATAATAGTAGGTTTTAGGAGAAATTTTGAATGGTTGACATTTTGATGAGATGGTGGGAGACAAATTTGGACCGAAGAAGTAAATATAGGCTTACGGATCAAATTAAATATTTATAGTAAATAAAAAGAATTTATGATAAATATTTAAGAAGACCCATAATTCTTCCTCTCATTCCCACCCTTTTCCACGAAGGGAACATATGCCGAGGGAAAAGAAGATTGAGGCATAAGAGAGGGCTAGTTTAGAAATAAATAAAATAAAATAAAAAAGAGAGAGGGCTGGTTTGTCTTCCAAGTTGAGATCGAGAGAGCCCGAAACGGTTGGGCTGGGCTAGACCTGAACAAAACCCGTAACCTGTCCCTGTCCAAACCTGAGGCGTTCTGGTCATGTTAATTCAGATTTTTTGTTATACCGGGCCGAGTTTGGATTGGTAATTAAAAATCAACCGGCCTACTCGAATGAATTAGGCTGAATATATTTGTAAATATGTTATAATTATAGGGCAAAAGTGTAATTATGGCAAAAAAAAAAACAAATAAAAATTTTTCTCTTTTCTTTGTGTTTACTAAAAAAACAATATTTAAATATTATTTTAGATTTTTTCCTAAAAAAATCTATCCTATTTTAAACAATAATGAAGTTTTTACATTTTTGTTTGTTTGTTATAGTTTTAAATAAATTTTGTTATTTATTTCAAATTTGTGTTGTAAAACTAGGTAATGTAAATTTAATTAATTTTATAATTGTTATTTAATGTGTTTAAAATTTGTACTTGATAAAATAAAGAATTTTCATTAAAAAAAATTTCCGGGTTTGGGTACCCACCTGAATCTAAGTAATTTGCTCGGGTTCCGGGCCAAAAAAAGTAACCCAAATCTTGGGGTTCAGGTTAAAATAGAGTGTTCGGGTTCGGGTACCCAACCGGGCCACAGCATACGAAACAGCAGCGGTTACTTGAGCTGGGTCTTTTGGTCCACGGAGGATACAATCACTACACATGAGTGTCAAATCAATCCAAGCCCAATTCTTCCATTTGTCTGAAAGACCGTCACAAGGCCCGTAAACAAATTTCCTTTTCGTACTCAGCCACTTGGTCACATATTGCTAAAATAAAATTTTGAATCGAGCCGGTCCAAGTACAAAATTAAAATTTTCAAAATTTGAATAATTTTGAATTAATTAAAATTTGGCTTTTAAGTTAAATAAAAAATTAAAATGATACTATACCATAAAATTTGGTCTACTAAATTTGGAGTGATTTACATGATAATTTGAATTAAAATGTCCCTATGGGACAACCTAATAGTACAAACCTCACTTTCTCAATTTGGTAATTTCATATTTAAATTCTTGTAAAAAAAAAGAATTAAAGTATGATATTTAAAGAAATACATAGTTTAGCGGCATAAATTTTGAGTCCTAATAATGGATTAATTTCAATAATTTGTCTAAACAACATAAAAAGAGTACGATTTAACAAATTTTATGGACGAAGCATTCTACAAATGGAAGTGCAATTCGTGAATCCGTGACATGATAAGAACAAAGAGTATGACTCTTGACGTCTGACATAAAGGTCTGTGCTAAGGACAGAATCCAAAAGTTGTGAAAGCGAAGGCAGAAATTGCCCATTTGGTGTACATTGCCCATGGGCCATAACCAAAAGAGTACCATTAGTTATTGTGCAACCGCCTGAATTCACGTCATCCTCTCTCTCCCTCTCTCACTGTCTAACCTATTATCAAGAACATTGAACAATGTCTTGTCTCCAACGGGTGGCTCCCCCTCAAAGGTGTAATGCTCTTTTGTCTTCTTTGTTCAAAAGGACGAATTATTGTAGAGCTTGATTGGACTAAGGAACGAATCTACTACCTGTGGACCCCAAATCCGGAATCTGTGTCTGTCCCACGTCTAAATTTTGTCTTCAAAACTTATAATCCTCTTTCTATGCGTTTATTAACTCAATCATAAACGTTTAATCCAATAGTGCATTTATTCCCATAATACATTTATTCCAATGATTAACCCTCAAAAAATGTATTTAAAGAAATACACAATCCCCTTGCTCATTTGATTCTGTGAAGAGATAAAAAGTAACCGATCCCATATGTGCATGTCCGATGGCAGGGGAGGCTAAGTGAAACATTATTCTTCAAAATTTTTATCCCTCTTATAAATATATTTTGTCCTCAAATCTTAAGAAAAAAATAACATTCACCATAACACGAATCAGATAAAAGCAAAGATTGTGTTAAAAAATTAAAACTTAAACAATATAAATCATGAAAAAATGTATATTTTTTTAGGACTTTCTCTTTCCTATATCTTTCTCTCTCTCTCTCTCAAAGGAAGGAAAATATATGAAAATTATTATAAGAAACTTGGTGGAGATAAAAATATCTCATGATCCAATCACAACAAGAGAAAAAAAAATATATCTTTTTCATGAAAATAAATTTTACCTTTCAAGTTATTACTCTCAACCCATACATGTCCCAAATACTACCCAAAAAGCCTCAGCCCTCTATTTTTGAATGAATAATTAAGTCCATTATCATTAGTCGTGTAAATGTATTGTCATAATTTGACAAAAATGTTGACATCTGAATCCGATACCCTAAAAATTATTGGTGTGGATGTAGAATCTAATTTTTTTTTATCACTAATATACAGGTTATATCTTATCAATTCAGTTCGAATATTATAGAACCTATTTTAGAAATTGACTCTCTCAATTTTTTTTTACTATTTTCAGACTTGAACTCGAGATCGATTATGGGATAAAGTCTTGATCACTTAGACAAAGGAGTTTGGTAAACTCTATTTTTTTT
Source organism: Dillenia suffruticosa (assembly GCA_033439265.1). Lineage (NCBI taxonomy): Eukaryota > Viridiplantae > Streptophyta > Magnoliopsida > Dilleniales > Dilleniaceae > Dillenia > Dillenia suffruticosa. The sequence goes on from JAVTVX010000035.1 coordinate 555,823, forward strand.
TTTTTTTGGTTGTTTTTAAGGTATCTATATAATGGTTCACTTGAATTATCCAAAAGCCAATCCTCCTTTTTCCTGTGTCCAAGGTTACCATGAATTATGATTAATAACATGTCCCATCATCGTCCTGTCATATGGGCAAAGCGATTGTGAAGGGAAATCCCAATGCAATTAGAACTTTGTTTTAATTTTACTTGCACTTTAACCCAATCCCAACTCAACCCTTCTAAACATGTGTGCAGTAAGGTGTTTGATTAAATGCCATGAAGCATCTCCTGTCAAATTGGATCTGCTGTTAAAAGTAAGAACGCAGGTAAATTAGTAAACACGGCATTATATCATGGCATATGCCTTTTGGAACGTACATGGTCAATGCTTTGGAATCCAGCACACCATCCTAATTCTTAAATACGTGCCTTTAACATAAAAAAAAATTGGGTCTAATTAGTTTAATCCTTTTTGTGCTGAGCCCCGACCTTCTACGTGTCAACTCTTACCGAAAGCCTCAACATCAGGGGCAAAGGGATGCGACAACCACCGTCAATTCTTAAGAACAAAACAATTTTTTATATATATAATTTTAAAAATTTCAATCTTAAATATTATTTATACTCAAAAATTGTAACCCGGTATCTAAAATTATAATTCTATATACATGCAATTCGGCCGGAATTTGGTTACGTAGAAACAGTATAATATAAGGATCATAATTAGCAAAAGAAACAGATGAAGATGGGATGTCCCCGAAGCCGAAGGGACAGAAACGGATGAAGATGGGGATAGGACTTGGCCAGATTTAGCTCCAAACTAGAATTTAGACTAAGCTAAGCTTTTCCACCGCAGTAACTCTGACATTTATATATACACAAAACCCTTCTTAACATATAAAATGTAACAAAATATTGTCATTTTCATCTCTCTACACAGGCAGCTAGGTTTAATTCAGTTGCTCTTAATTTAATCAATTTGCAATTACGTGTAAGCAATAATCCAAGAAAAGAGGTCGTCTTCCTTCTTTCTCATCCATTCACAGCAAAAGCCCAGTCGCCTTTACGATAACGTTTGGATGGATTCGGAGATCCCTCTTGTCTCGTATTTTCGCAGTCGTGAGACTGAGACCTGAAAAGGTCGGCTTCTTTATCATTTGATAATAGTAGTAGGAAATGCGATTTAGAATTGTATTATCAAATAATAATTATTCGAGTAAACTTCATCTTAACTATCATCTTACTAGCACCCTATACTACTTTATAAACATAAATAATATTAACACAAATAATTATTATCCATTCATATAGATTTAATAAACAGCTGATTTGACATAATCTTTATAGTATTTTAAATAGAAAATTTAATTATTTAATTTAATTTAATTAATTTGTTTATTTATTCTAAATGCCTTTTGAAACTTTATTAGAGAAGCTATTTTATCACATTGCAAAGTTATTTATTCATGACAGGTCACCGGCAAGTTAGATCTTCTTATTGAAGGATAATGTCATTAATTCAGATTCCTACGTTTCAAAAACCCTTTATAAATTAAATTATTATGGTATGGGCAGTCAGTGTAAATAGACTTGTTGAATCTAAAACCCACTGGAGAAATATTTAGATTAACTCTATAGTCATTGTTTGAAGTAATCATAGTAATTAATTAACTCACGTACTCAACATTGATTAATGTGTCAAAAATAATCATATCCTCCGCAATGATTTCATCACGTTCATTTAGATTTAATCCTTCTGTATGAATCTACCAAAATCTGTCATGTTTTAGTCTGCATGTCATTTGGACAGTATATTCAATGTTACCGACAGTAGCATGATTGCAGGACGAGTCACTTCAGTGCCATGTGTAAAAGGGTTTATTATTATTATGAACACTTTCGACAAGTATGATTAGGGGGGTCTTCATCAGAGGCTCAGCGGAAAAGAAATCCACAGATTGGGGCTTGCTTGTGTGGATGAACTAGGTCCAATGTTGAGGGTATTACATACTAAAATCATTGGCCGACAAATTATGAATCTGCCGGTACAAGAACATTATTTGTTTTTCGTTAACAAACACCTTTACATAATCATGGAAACTTCTTATCTTATTTGTTAATTTGTTGCTCTACTTGTAAATTAAAAAAAAAAAAAGAATTATTTTAATTCTATCATCTCTTTCTCACGTTTTCATGTACAATGTCGCTTCTATATGCCTATTTTCTGAGTTTGTTGTGCTGCCATCCGATAAGATCATTATTGTCCGCATATCTTCCTAAATCTGTACAAATGGCCACTTTCTGTTATATACACAGTACATGATGGTTTGGCGCTGAAGGCAATATAAAGAAAAGAAAGCTGAGTTATAATTCAACTCTTTGTTATAATTTTAAATTTGGACCTCACTGTGTATCGAAAATAAAAAAATAAAAAAAAAAGAAAGAAAGCTCTATTCACTATTTTCTTATACATTAAATATGAAAAGATTTTTTTCACTTATTTTTCTCAAAAAAAAAAAAAATCAAATGTTTTATTTCAAAATGGGAAAGATCTAAGACTTCACGTGTGTACTCGTGTTCAAACTTCAAAGATCCCATCAAAGAAAAAAATAAATATAGAAAAGGAAATCTCGGAAAGGGGTGGAAGATGATATTTCATACAGATGGAGGATTGGACACCAACAAAACACAAAAGCAACTACAAAAATCAATGACATTGTCTGGTAATACGTCCCCCACACGGCTTACCTTTACTCAGCAGTCAGCACAAGCAAAGTTTCCAACAGGGGGTGGTCCATGGTCCCTACCCCTTCTTGCAATTAATGGCGCTTAGTCTTTCCTGTTGAGAAGGAAGATGATGTTCACGCAATTTTAAGTCCCATTCCTTTGAAAGAGAAAATAGTATTTTCATTAAATAGTACTAATATAATTAACCATACTAAAATAAAATTATCACTCTCTAAGATTATAAATCTAATTTAGTCCAACTGTTTACATAATCATTAAAAATCTCGATACCTATGCATTTAGACGTAGATCTCAAATTGAAATATTAATGATGCAAAGAAACCAATTCCTCTTCCATCAATTGAATATGACTTCCTTCTTCATATCTTTGGCCTGTGCGCCCTCACCTCCCTAATGTTAGGGAGGACCGGATGGGACTAAAGTGCTTCCCTTTGGTCGTTAAATCTATTTATTCATGGGAATCGGTAACGAACAATTATAAATCGTAATAAAAATGGATTTCTTAAAAAATAAAATAAATTTTGGATTTAAAAGTTACATAAAGACTTTTAAATCAGTTTCATATCTCATCTTATTCAAATAATTCATAGAACATCACAGGGTTACAAGCAAAGATGTTTCAAACAAATAAGTGCTTATTTCAGGTTTTTAATTAAAATGATGAGGCCTCAATTCGTTCACTGGGAGAAAAAATCTTGATTTTATATTCACTATCGATTCCATGGAAGCTTTTGAGCCACTTTGATGTCCATGGGCGAAAGAAGCTGCAACTCGTCTCCTTCGAGATTATGTTGCTTCATACTTACTAAAGGCCATACATACAACTTTCTTTGCTACCCAAAGAAGGAAAGGAGAAGGGGTAACTCGTTTCCACCAAGATTATGTTGCTTCATAGCTACTAAAAGCTATACATACCTATACACACACACAAGCATTATTTCGACCAAATGAAATTTGGAAGTCAGTATACTCATCTCCTTAGGTTGGAAAAGGTTGTTTCTTGCTTTCTGGTTTGAACCATTTGTTTTGCTAACAATTTTTTTTTTTTTTTAAATCCTAATTATGAAAAACAACATGTTAAACGGACCATGTAAAAAGAGATATCAGCATCGACTTAATTAATTGTTATCTCCCCGAGTTGGGTTATCTTCTGATGATCCGCAAAGATATCCACTTTGTTCTGTCTGATTCTTTCAAGTTTCGATAACTCACTTTGGTGAGGCTAGCCTAGCCAGCTAAGCCTACCGCTGAGCCTACCCCACGAGGTTTGTTTTTCATTTTCTTTCAACTCTTTAGACTAAGGCTGTTATATGGATCGAGTGAGTTCCAGCAGCTTGCTAGTATCTCGGTCAACGACTCAACTCGACTCGAATTTGATCGAATTTGAGTCAAGTTTGAATTGATTTCATCATATATCGAGTCGAGTTCGAGTAGTGAAATTTTAGACTCAAAAACTCGACAAATAACTCGATTATTATATTAATATATATTATACATATTTATATATGATTATAATATAAAAATAAAATAAAATAAAATAAAATATATTAATATATTATAAAATAATCAAAATTTTGAATTGCATTCGAGTTAAGTTCGAGCAGTTTGTTATACATTCGAGTCAAGTTTGAATCCTATTATTTACAATTCATCAAATTCGAGTAGAATAAAAAAAAATCGAGTTTGATTTCAGGTATAAAAATATTCGGGATCAACTCGATTCAAATATACCCTAACTTCACACTGAGAATGAGCTTCGAAGCATGTGCAGACAAAAGTCTCGACGTTGTAACAACTTTAAAAGAAGGGCTAATAGCTAATAATACAAAATTCTGTTTATCACGTGAAAGTGACATCCATATCACATATCACATTTTAGAGTAGTTTTCTCTCTTTGTCCGTATCACTGTACAGAGAGAGTTACTCTGAGTCGAGTCTTTTGAATTGGCCGCAGAAAAAAAAAATCCAAAAAGGAAAAAACTCCACAAAAAACAAAAGCCTGCGAGAAGGGCATCCATAAATAATGAATGAAGCTACAGCCCATTAAATAGGCATCCAATAATATAGAAAAAATGGTTAGAAAATCATGTTCTATTATAAATTCTTCTAACCCCACAAAATTTATTGCCCATCCCATACAAAATAATGTACCACATCTATGAATAACCCATAATACTGTACCTCAACCATACGAGATGAGTGGTTCTGAAAATACCTAAAGGTCATTAACCCTTTAATATATACATATATATTGTGCAACAAAAATCGGAACGCATATGCATGCATCTCATACATTAGATTTTCAACAACCCGCCCTTTGTCTTTCACTCCCCAACCCCATCAATGTACACAGTCGACACTGTTGGATAGGTGAAAAAAGAAAAAAAATCCAAGAAAAAGTCTACAACAAACGCATCCACACTCATTAAATGAGACTACAATCCATTAAATACATATCCTATAATGCAGGAAAAAAAAAATGTTAAAGAATCGGTGCCGCCTATCACTCCCTGCAAAGACGCTTGATTCAATCGCCGCGTATCTAAAGATCGCTATCCCCTTTTTATTTTTTATTTTTTGCTTGCAAGGATGCAAAAATCCTTTTTCGAAAAAGGGTTTTCTCGAACACACTATTTAATAATTACCCAACAAAAATATATATTATTTAATTAATACAAATTGTTCAACAAAAAATTGTAATTCGTAATATTAAAAAAATGACCCTAAAATTAGGTATGGGCGTGGTTGACCCCAGCCACCCTTCTTCCTAAGCCTCTCTCAACCTTTCATAATTACATTAAAAAAATGAATACTATGTAATTGAATACGAATAATGCATGTAATGTTTGCACAACAATAATACGAATAAAAGAAAGAGGTTATCTGGGTCTGGGTCATGGCTCGTGTATTCTATTCAGGAGCCATGCATTCCCACTGATAGTATCAAGTAGTGTTGTCATGGAACACCAAACTAAAGAGGAATATCTAAAAGCGTCCATGCAATTTGTTTTTTTTTTTTTTTTTTAGGTAAGAAGGAGAACAAGAGAAACAGAAACCTTAACGGACACACATGAAGACACCCTTCATCCTGGTTCACACCCATGCCCAGATTCATATGTTAGCTATCCACGTGGAAGGTTTATTATCCTCCATTCTTCTGATTCTTGAATTGGACTGGACGATGTCAGACGTTTGATCAAGTACCAGCTGCTACAACACTTGCAACCCAACGGTCTCACATGAATTCCGTTGATCAAACGGTTTGCCCGTGAACAAATAAAGTTCCCATTTTGCTAATTGCTCGTTTATGGTTGCTGCTTTCTTCTTTTCCTTCTAATAATTCCAAGGTGGCTTCCGTTTTTTGAATGAAAAAAGTGAGTATTGCTTTATTATCACGTTACACAAAACTTGTGATCAAATTTTGGGGTTTTTTTTTTTTTTTTGGGTCATGTAAAGTAAATTTACACAGAAATAATACCACATGGATCAGATAAATAAAATCTTACATGACTGTCAATATTAATAAAAAAATTAGAATCTTGGTAATTTGAGTATTTTTGAATTGATTTGAGCATTTTTCATACATTACATTTTAATTATAACATATTTCATATTAAAAATTAAAACTTTTTTTTTTTGGCAAAACCTTATATTTCTTGCCATTTTTTAATTTTAATTATATATCCAAAATAAGATAAAATAAAATTATGTTAAGAGAGGTCAAACTGAGGCTGCGCAAAACACCACCCAAAATGGAAATCGTCAAAGGAAGTCGCCTTCAAACTTTCAATGGTGGCTGAAAATTGGGTGGTTGAGACAACAATTAGCAGTCTGACCTAATAAGTGTCCCATAAAAAAGAAAAAAAAATATATATATTAAGCACTAAATTATTATATATTAAAAAATTAAGGTTAATACGTTCCTATGATGTATATATTATCGTATCCATAAAATATATATATGTCGCTATCGCCAGGCATTTATATGTTCCCCTGCAGTCAAATGAATTTATACTCTACCAATTCCACACTTCATTTCAATCTGGCCATAAATTGGCCTGCTTAAAAGAAAACCCTATATAAAAAATTATTTAAAGTAAGTGTAATTAATTAATTATAATTATTGTCCCTCCTGCAGCTTAAAAGGGTTTTTTTTATTTATATACTCTCCTTTCTTGAACATATTTTTGTCCACTCTCTAAAGGTTTTGTCGCATGTAAATCTAAATTTAGAAATTATTCTATGGAAATACCCCTAAAAATTGATTTTTTTTTTTTACTAGGTTTAATGTGTAAACTTGTTATTTTCTTTAACAATGGAAACGCAGAAATAAAATTATACTAAATTCTGGATCTTTTGATGGAAATAATGATTTTGAATTTTTTTTTTTTTTTAAAAAATGAAAACAATTTATTTCAACCGGATTGCACCGATGACCAGATGTTCAAATCTACCCATTACTTTACTAAAGTTTCAATATTTTTCAATAATTAAAATAATCATTAGCCGACCTATTCTTCATTGCCATAATTAAAAATACTATTTGTCACGTTTACATAAAAACGTTGTCATATTATGAAAATGCACGCAAGTCCCACAGAGGGAACCTTAATGTGAGGAGAAAATAATTTGAAAGAGAATGTGGTTAAAAATGTATGATTTTGGGTTTTAGGAGAAAAATTTGTAACCTTTGATATTTTTCATGAAATACTATTAAACTTCAAAGGACTAAATTTTAATTTTGGTAATTAATTGTACTCTCGTGATATCTGATTTTTTTTTTTTCTTTTTTTGCTGATTAATAAAAGAGAACTTTGGATCGGAAGATTGTGGATGATATGATACGGTGAAATCAAGAAAAATTTGATAGCACGAGAACACAGTATCCTTTATGAGTTGAATTCAAATAAATAAGGAGAAATAAAGCAATTGCTCTTTCCTTTCTAGAAAAATTATACAAATATTCATAATATTGATGTGGTACAATGCTTTTAGACCTTAGTAATGAAATATTCTCACTATTATTTAAAAAGATTTATATTAATGACTCATAAAAACATAATTCATTATGTATGTTCCTCGAATTTTCAATTCTATTGATATCGAATTGTCATTTATATCTTAATATGACATAAATATGAAAATCTATAAAAAGGAAACAAGGGGCTGCTAAGCGGTAAAGTAGTTCAAAATTAGTATTTGAGAGAGAGAGAGAGGGTTCAGAGCTGAGGGAGGAGAGGAACAAAAATTCAGTATCGTGTCATTACGCGGATGGAACGAAGCCGGAAGAAACTTCCCGGAAAGAATCTGGGACACGTGGATGGTCGGAATTCACCAACAGTCACGTTTCTCGTATTTATTAAAAAAATAATAATAATAAATAAATAAAAGTAGGCCCTAATTCTAAATAGAAAAAGGAAAAAGTAAATCCAAGAAAACGTGTTAGACGGAAGCCGAGTTTATTTATACCCAAATTACACACCAAACAAACAAACCCCATTAATCAACCTTGAGAATTTTTTATCTCAAATTATATTACTCCTTCCTCCGTTTTTTTCTCCGTACACCCTCCCCACCCTCGAAATCATAAGGACAAGCTGTACGAAAAGAAAAACGACCCAATAAAATCCCAAACCCTATCGAATCGAAATCCAAACATCCCCCCCTTCTCTATCTCCTTTCTCCCCAAGATTTGCCATCGGATTGAGCGTTTTGAGATTCAACAAAATTCTATGTTTTGAAGAAGAATACTAGGATTCAGTTCTCTGGATTAAAGCATGCCAGAGACCGACGAAAATTCCCCCCGAGAAATCACCGCTGTCGGATTCGCCGGAGATTTGCCATCCGATGGTAGTCCTCTCTTCGACAAATACGAGCTCGGCAAACTCCTGGGCTGCGGCGCTTTTGCCAAGGTTTATCATGCGCGAAATATCAAGACCGGACAGAGCGTCGCCATTAAAATCGTCGGCAAACAGAAGGTCGTCAAAGGTGGTCTCACCGCCCACATAAAACGCGAGATCTCCATCCTCCATCGTCTGCGTCATCCCAATGTCATCAGACTGTACGAGGTTTTAGCCTCCAAGACCAAGATCTACTTCGTCATGGAATTCGCCAAGGGCGGAGAGCTTTTCGCAAAGGTGGCTAAAGGTCGTTTTAGCGAGGATCTTTGTCGCAGGTATTTCCAGCAGTTAATCACAGCCGTCGGTTACTGCCACTCTCGCGGCGTTTTCCACCGAGATCTGAAACCTGAAAACTTGCTTCTGGACGAGAATTGGGACCTCAAAGTCTCCGACTTTGGACTCAGTGCGGTTAAGGATCAGATCCGGAACGACGGCCTTTTACACACGTTGTGCGGAACGCCGGCGTATGTAGCTCCGGAGATTCTTGGCAAAAAAGGGTACGATGGAGCTAAGGTCGATGTATGGTCATGTGGGGTCATCCTCTTTGTTCTCAATTCTGGGTATCTTCCTTTTAATGATCCGAATTTAATGGTCATGTATCGGAAAATTTACAAAGGGGAGTTTCGTTGCCCTAAGTGGACATCTCCTGACCTTAAAAGATTTCTCTCTCGTCTTATGGATGTCAATCCTGAAACTAGGATCACGGTCGACGAGATAATCAACGATCCTTGGTTCGAGAAAGGGTACAAGGAAGTCAAATTTCACGAAGAATTTGATGATCTCAAAACTGAGCAGCAAGGAAACAATGAGGATGGAGCTTCCGCCAAATTCCTCAATGCGTTTCATTTGATTTCTTTCTCTCCCGGATTCGACTTGTCGGGGATGTTTAAGGATTCGGAAAGTTGTGGTTTTGGTCGGGAGATTTTCGTCTCCGATGAAGCGCCGGAGAAAATAATTGAGAAAATTGAGGATGTGGCGAGGAAGGAGAATTTGATACCGACCAAGGGCAAAAATTGGGGTGTGAAATTGGAAGGGCAGGATGGTTATTTACTTGTCGCCGTGGATGTTCACCGTCTAACGGAGATGCTGGTGGTGGTGCAGGTTAGGAGCAGAGAAGGAATTCCAGTGATAGGGTCCTCGTCATCAAGTCAGGGGATTTGGAAAGACAAACTGCGGCCGCAGCTTAGCAGTTTGATTTGTAAAACCGGCAGCGCAAGTAGCCGGTGAATGAAAATTCACAAAAAAGAAAAGGGAAAAAAGATTCGGTGGAAACCATGAGCAAAGTTGTTGCTGGCTGAACCATTTTTTGTGCTTATTTTCTGTGTTGTAAGAGTATTTGATCTCTCTCTCTCTCTCTCTCTTCATGTACTTCATGTGACAAACTCGTAATTAAGCAATAAAAGTTAAGAAAAAAAAAAAAGAAAATTACCGGGCTGATGTACATTATTTTTGCCCGGTGATGTGAGATTATTATTTTTCAACAATATTCGTCACTCCATTTCTTTTCCTCAACTTCACCATGTTCCCCCCCCCCCCCCGGGTTTCTTGCAAGCGAGTCTGGAGATCTGTAGTTATGGGTTGAGAACAATAACAGTGCTTTACTTGAAGCTTTAACCCAGGAATGACATCGATTGGCTCTAACTGAATCCAATTTACAAGAACAATGGGATGCACTAGGGTGTAAAGCCATGAATTCAAACTCATTTGTGATCACGTATGCTGGTTTAAACTCGTATGATACTAGGTTATCTTAAATGTGTTTCAAGGGAAACTCTTAGGACTCAAGAATATGGTGCGGTCTTTATTGAATCTTAAACTATAAGATAGATGGAGTTACTTATTTTGTAAAAATCATAATTTTAAATTCTCTTGTTTTTAACAATGTAATATAATTTAAATTGAATATTTTATAATATACAAAAATTAACATAAACATGTGATTCTTTGCGATGGGTTTGATGAAAATACTCGCCCCGTATAAGCTTGATCTTAGCTTATAAACAATACCCATTAGTTTCTGCTCTCAATCTTTGAGGCTAAGTTTGGATTGGCAAATCTGCAGCAATAAGCATAACTTGACTTCCCCTCACCCCCCCCCCCCAAATAGTGATGGGTAGTGAGTGCTCTCTGAGAAATTTGATTGCTTGCTAAGAATTTCCCTGAAATAAGATAAATCAAACAACACTTTGGAATTTAGCTTTGAAGTCGCGCCATCACAAAGATTGCAGAATCCGTGTATGACGGGTGATCTCCTACCTGCTCCTTGCAGGAAAACCACAAACTGAGCAACTACCTAGAAATTTCTTAAAAGTTAGTAAATTGCAAGTTCTACTTTTATCTCCTATATAACTATTTTGCTTTTTTAAAAAGAAATTAAATATATAAAAGATTTACCACAACGAACAAAAAATTTAGTCCCCCCCCCAAAAAAAAAAAATCCCAAGCACCAACATAATCGAGTGCTTGTCATATGGTATTATTACTTAAAAAAAATGATCATGATCATGATTATGAGTTGCAAAGTAACTTTGGCTAGAATGATGAGCGAAACCATTATTCATCTGGTTATGTCTGAGAATTAATGAGACAAACAAGCCCCCCCAAAAAAAACCCTAATAAAATAACAGAGTAATGCGCTTTTACACGTTAGCTTTCGAATGATGGATAGGCAAGTGCAGGTCATTATCACATTCGTTACCTTTCTTATGGTACATAAACTCATCGATTGAGCTACGACAGATGTATGGGACCCCTAAATTGTCCTAAGAACTGACCTATCTTCTTTCCTCCAACGCATCTTTCCTTCCCCTCTCCTCTCTCACAATTCATGTCACCTTATTTCTTATTATAGAGGGTATTACAGCATCTTATTTGTAGCAAATTTATTTCAAAACTGCTAATTACAAATCAAATGGAAAATTTGAGTAATTGGGTTTCTCGTTAATACAATAATTTTTTAACAAATCGAGTATTTTTCTGATAAATGAATATTTTCATGGCTATATCATTAATTAATTGGGTAATTTATTAGTTATATGTGATAATTAATTATCCGATAACTCCCTAAGGAAGTGGGAGATTTCACCATATACACCCATGAAAAAGAAGACAATTTTCTTTAGATAAAAAGTAAGAGCAAAAACACAGAAAAAGGTCTGGTTCTTCCTCTGGGATTCAAGTGTGTTTGATGCGGAATACGAACAATTTGGCTAGGTGAACTTGTGCAAAAGCGAAGGCTAATATGTGGGTTAGAGCCCATAGGTGGATCATCCGTTTGTAATCGATTGAGATACAATAACCCTTCGGTTGCATAGAGACTCCAGGTTTATCTTAAAGGTTATAATTAACTAAATCCCCTGCACTGGAGACCTGGAGGTCAAAGTACTGTTTTTACACACACAGAGAGAGGAGGGAGAGAGAGAGAGAGAGAGAGAGAGAGAGAGAGAGAGAGAGAGAGAGAGAGAGAGAGAGAGAGAGAGAGAATTAACGAAGTGCTGTCTCATATTACTTTACAGTGAGTACCCACCATAATCTACATGCAGCTAGAGCCAAATGTCTGCCTATAAGACAATTTTCAACAAAAGATGGCGCCCCCAAGTGCACAACTTCAGTAGACGCAAGATCAAGACAACATTTGTTCTTCGTAACACAGCCTCAAGCCCAAAGTGTTTTGATGTGTATGCTATCAGAAGTTAAGACGGATTAGTTCAGTTATTCTCAAGAGGAATCCTCAAGGCATGGGCTTTTGCAATTGGAGACGTTAAAATTCTGGCAATTATAGAACATTGGCCCAATCAATGTTCAACCAAAATCCCAACTACAAGTCATGTCTTCATATATGCAATACATTGTTTATCCAGGAACTTGCAGTTGAGCTTTCCTTTGCAGAAACAAAACCTAGTTCCTAGTTAGTTTCCTCAACAACCCTTAAGGAACAAAGCATGAATATGAATCTGTATGTATACCAGATCAAAGACCCTAGATTAAATGTTATGCATTTCGACTTTCATTCAGGTTGCACTTGGCACCATGGGTTTTTCTCTTTTCTAAACTAATAACATAGAAAGGATAACTGAGATGTAAATCAAAGCATGCATTTGACCTTTTGGGGACTCAACCATAAAGTATCATATTTCTGCAAGTGTTAGTTTATATTAAATATGAGATGTTGGAGTTTGAATCAGTCAGCGTGCCAGCATAGGACATACATACTGAGACGACAAGACCTCATTCAACTTGAAAGGTAGGACTCAAGAGAGATTGTCCAAGCATGAAAAAAGGAAGCCAAGGCGTAGTAGCTCCAATTCTTCACAAAAAGACTTGAAAAATAAAAATAAATAAACAAATACTTAAATATTAGGGGAAAAAACCTTTACGGCCATAGTTAACCATCCAAGTAACAGAAGAAGAAAAGTTAGGCCATTCCATATATCTGTCAGGGGCTATCAAGCGCGAAGCCGGATACAGTTGGACCTATTTTCATTATTATTATTTTTTTCTTTTGGTCCCTCGGACTTGATCCATCGTCGAGTATCCGGAGTTTTGTTCCGATTAATCTCGGTCGAGTTACTGTCAGGTCCCAATCGAGAGGACCTCTTCTAATGTCGTTTTTACCACTACCAGAACTCGAATCCCGGTTCTTGATGTGGAGTGTTAGTACCATTCTCACTAAACCAACGAAGCATTACTACCTATTTTCACTATGTAACAATCCAAGTAACAAGAGATGAAAAGCTAGGAGACATGTACCGAAATGACCTAGGAAAAAAAAATTTTAAAACAAGTTGAACCGAAAAAAATTTCCCCAAATAACTCGAATTTATTGGGAGTTAGAGACGCGACAAAGTCCAGAGAGAAAGATAGAGAGAGGAGTCCACGGGGGGAGGGAGAGGGGGGCGTAGAGCGCCGGGGGCGGAGGGGGGAGGGAGGAGCGCGGCGGGGGGAAGGAGAGAGAGGGGAGGACTGCGGCGAGGTGTGGAGGGGGGAGGGAGGGAGAGAGAGAGGGGGGAGGGCCGCGGAGGGGAGAGGGAGGGAGAGAAAGAGGGGAGGGCGGCGGGGGGGGGTCCGTCGGGGGAGGGAGAGAGAGAAAGAGGGGAGGGGGAGGGGGCGGGCGGCGGGCGGCGGAGGGGGGAAGGAGAGAGAGAGGGGAGGGGCCCTCCGCCTCCCGCGGCCCTCTCTCTCTCTCCCTTCCCCTCCGCACCCCGCCGCGCTCCTCCCCTCTCTCTCTCTCTCTTTCCCCCCTCCGCCGCTCGCCGCGATTCTCCCCTCTCTCTCCTTCCCCCGCCGCGTTCCTCCCTCCCCCCCTCCACCCCCCGCCGCTCTCCTCCCCTCTCTCCCTCCCCACCCCCACCCCCCGCGGACTCCTCTCTTTCTCTCTCTGGAATTTGTCGCGAGTTGAAGACGCGACGCAGTGTGTCGCGTCTCCAACTCCCAACAAATTCGAGTTATTTGGAAAAAAAATTTTCGATTCGAGTTGTTTTTAAAATTTTTTTTTTTGTTTTTCTGAGTCATTTCGGTACATGTCTCGAAAAGTTAGGGCATTTCATCACAAGGATTTGCATTATTTAAGTAATACTATGTAAATTAAATAAAAAATTTATATATAATAGTTAATATCAAAACGTTTTTAGTAATTTTGAATATACTTTATTTGGTAATTGAATAATACATATATTGACGGAAATTATTATCTAAAATTTGGTCATCCATGTAACTTGATTATTTGAAATTCTTGCCTTTCCACGTTACATGAAATGAAAGATGATACCCTTGTTTTCTGGCCATGTTAGATGTCAAATGAGCACAAAAATGTCCCTTTTCGTAACACGGAAAGCTCTTCGTTTTGTCATCTGAAATGCAGAAAAGCTTGATCCCAAAGGGGTGGAGTCGAATAGAGTTCTAAGTTGTGGCTCCAGCAATTTGAGCCAAAACTTGGGGAAAAAAATAGTGCAAATTGAGAATGAATAATCTTAAATCAATTATTAGAATTAATTGTTGAATTTTAGGTAAACCAAAATTATTTAGAACATTTTTTAGAAAGATTGAAGCACCATTCTAGTGCGATGAACTTCCTCTTATATTCTATCTGAAGCACACAATTTTTTTTTTTTTGTGGTTATATAAATATTTAAAATTGAAATCATCATATTAGAGATGAGAATTTATACCACTAGACTGTCATTTCAGAGACGAAGCACACAATTTCAATGCCCAGGTCAAGATCCACTATTTTTAATGGACAACTTGCTGGTTTTGGGCATAGCACAAAAGCATCACTGACCAATTTTTTCCGACAAATGATTATTTCTACTAAAATTTTACAAATTGATTTAAAAGAGAGTGGCACTTTAAGAAGTAATATTATACCCTTTTTCATCTTTTACGGCGTAAGATATATTTGGGAAGATTCAGATTATTTCTACTAAAATTCAGACTTAATTTTCAATATACAAATTACAAATATTATAATATTATTATTTGTTTATAAAAATTGATTCTTATTTACAAAATTTTATATAATAATTCTTAAAAAATCAAAATAATAGTTTTTATAACAAAAATAAAATAAAAAATAAATTGAAGCAAATTAAATAAAATCGTTCAAAATTAAATGATCACCAAATTCATGTACATCTTTAGTCTTACAATGACGGACACATCGCCCTAAACTTTTGATGCCCAATAATGCATGTGGCTTTGTGATATCTGATCTGAGCACTTCATTATATCTGTCCTTAACCCCATGCCCACCCATGATATTTGGCTTGATCATTTGTTATTGGCCATTTCACTTTGGTGCTAGTTATAACCTTGATTTGCTTTAGAGTAGACACAAGGTTTACATTTTATAATAATTCACAAAAAATTGTGTTATATGTCTTTTTATACACTAAATAATCATAGCACGACATGTACTCTTAAGCAAAATTATGCTCACATTGCACTACTCTCAAGCTTTTTTCCTTTTATTTTTTTTAAGATATCAAAGGGTATATTTCATTATTTTTTGTTAAAAAATCTTAATAGTGAAGTTCCCATTCATCATCTCATGTTTGTTTCCTTCTATCACATCTCTAATTTTCGATGAACCTCACTAAAATATATTGGAACTAAGGCTTGCAAAGTGCTCTTTTGTTGCTATTAAAGCACCTCAGGATCTCACATCCATCGGCAAGAACAATCTCTCTCTTAGTCTATTTGCTTTTGTTTCTCTTTTTAGCCGGTCGTTTCTATAATTATCGAATCATATTATCCACAAACACAAAATCATTGCTTCAAACAATACTTCTTGCTCATCACATCAAAATGAGGGCAGTGAGCGATCTGATCTGTCCGGATGTTATTACCCATTATTGCAATCCTACCAAAAAGCTAATACCCCATATATACTTTGATAAAAATCGGTAAATTAGTTTTTCACCTACACTGTTGGCTGTCATTATTCCCTTATCTTAGTTTTGAAGGATACTTGTTGCAGAAATTTCCAACAACTTTGAGGCCAATTTGAGGTCAGGTAGGGTTTTAAAGAGAGGGCATGTTGTGTGTGGGCGCATGCATACAAAGCAACTATGTCGGTCCTAATATGTACAAATGTTATGAAATTTCCTAAGAGGGAAGGGGAGGGGGCATATTTAATTTTTGTGGGTGCAAGAAGGACCTTTGTTTATATCCTTTTTATTGTCCCATAATCCACATATATTTTAAACTTGAATATAGAATATTCTCCAATAAAAATGAGATGGCATATCTTTGCTTTTACATCTCAAAGATGTGCAATTTTGTGCGAAGAAGGGGGGGGGGGAGAGAGAGAGAGAGAGAGAGAGAGAGAGAGAGAGAGATCCATTGAAATAATTATTTCTCAAATAAGAAAGTTAAAATTAATTGAGAAACAAATTCTAGTGATGGTGTTAAGGGAAGCCCAAAGCCTGTCTAAATCCCGAATCTATGTGCACAATAAATGCGTCATATAATTTTTACCATAATCAACCAATAGCATTCCCAACAAATTCCAAATATTAATTTCTGACATTAATAGAAAAGCACGTCACCAGGACCAGAAATTTATTTTCCGCACCCCGGTTTACTTGAGCTGAACTAGTAAAAACCCGGTTCCATTCGGCGATTTTTTGTAATGCTTTTTCAATTTTTATTACGTTCCATCATTTTCTTCTCCGTCTCCTTATCTTTTTTATTCTCTCTCCTT
The DNA here is from genome assembly GCA_033439265.1 of Dillenia suffruticosa. NCBI lineage: Eukaryota > Viridiplantae > Streptophyta > Magnoliopsida > Dilleniales > Dilleniaceae > Dillenia > Dillenia suffruticosa. The sequence continues at coordinate 572,658 of JAVTVX010000035.1, forward strand.
TCTCTCTCTCTCTCTCTCTCTCTCTCTCTCTCTCAGTTTCTTCGCTGGTAAGAGCGAACGAGCAACGACCGCTTCGAAGCCGAGTCAGCCGACACCACTCTTCGAATCCCCTACCGGCTTAGCTATGGATGGCGAATCCGTAAGTCTTCAATCTCTTTCTCTCCCACCCTCCCTACCTCCCCCCCCTCTCTCTCTATCTTTTGTTGGACCGACACATTTGAGAAACTTTGATATTTGCGATTGTGCTCCATTCCAGACCCCAATTAATCGATTTTTTTTAGACTGATTTTGAGTTTTTATTTAAAAGAAAAATTTAGGGTTTGTATCGAGATTTGGTATTAGTGTTTTTTTTTCCTTCGGAAAATTGGGTTTAGGGTTTGAACCAAGAAATTCGCGAGCTTTGATAGTTAGGAGTTTTCCTATTTGAATCCGTGATTCGATTACTTCGCTAAATGTTTTTATTGTTTGTGGATTGGCTTTAATTTGTCCTTACATTGATATTGGAATGTTAATTGAAACTTTTAGGGTTCGCTGGTATTGTTGTATTGATGTAATTTGAAGTTGTTGTGGCGGAAAATTGGGATTAGGGTTTGTTCTTGTGTTGGTTTTGTGACGGGAAAGATAGGTGTGGGTTAGAGGATAATGTGTATACTGTGCGCAATTCAGAAGTGGTCACGCCGGGTTGCAACGATGCTGCCTTGGTTGGTAATTCCATTAATAGGACTATGGGCTCTTTCTCAGTTGTTACCACCAGCTTTTAGGTTTGAGATTACATCACCACGATTGGCTTGTGTGTTGGTTCTTTTGGTAACTCTTTTCTGGTATGAGATTTTGATGCCACAGCTGTCTGCGTGGAGGATGCGTAGGAATGCTCAGCTTAGAGAGAGGAAGAGGTTTGAAGCTATAGAATTGCAGAAGCTTCGCAAGACAGCTACTCGACGTTGTCGCAATTGTTCAACTCCATATAGGGATCAGAATCCAGGTGGGGGTCGGTTTATGTGTTCATATTGTGGTCATGTTTCAAAAAGACCAGTTCTGGATTTGCCTGCACCACATGGAACTGGGATTACTAACTCTGGTATTATTAAGGATTTGGTTGGTAAAGGGGGGAAATTGTTGAATGGGAAGGTGTGGTCAGATAATGGCTGGATGTGCAGTCAGGACTGGTCAGAAAATGGAAATTGGATTGGTGGATCTTTTCCCGGGAAGTCTAATTATTGGCAGAAGAATGGTGGTGGGTTTTACACCAATGATGACCGTTGCCTGGGAGAGAATTCTTATTCAGGTGTTGTAGTTTTTGTTTGCAAGTTGCTGACTTCTTTTTTCTTGGGCATCAGATGGCTTTGGAGAAAGATTTTTAGGTTTGGTGCATCTAGAGAGGATGGTATGTCAGATGCAGACAGGGCAATGTTGGCCAAGAGAGATGAAAATGGGACTAATTTGCAGGAGAGTAAAGGAGAGAAAGCTCGCAGAAAGGCTGAAGAGAAAAGACAGGCAAGGTTAGAGAAGGAGTTGTTGGAGGAAGAGGAGAGGAAACAAAGGGAGGAGGTTGCAAGATTGGTGGAGGAAAGGAGGAGGTTGAGGGATGAAAAGGAGGCTGAAAAAGATCACGGAAAGGGATCAACTCCCATTAGGGAAAGAGATTCTAAGAAGGAAGCTGAAAAGAAGCGTCATGAGAGGAGGAAGGATAGAGACAAGGGATCCAGTAAAAGCAACTCTGATGCAGAAGAATTGGAAAAGAGGGCAGGTGGGGAAAGTGAACAGAAATGCGAGGGTGACAAGAGGATTGCGAATGATAGAAGGGAACATCCAAAAAGTGGGGCAGAAACAACAAAGGCACATGGAACAGAACTAGGACATGGATCAAAGGATAGTTCTCTGAATAATATTGGCCATGGAAACGCTGGAGCTCGATATCTAGACAGAATGAGGGGTACATTGTTATCATCTTCTAAAGCATTTACAGGAAGTGGCTTCTTTGGGAAGGGTGCAAACATGTCCGCCCCTGCCTTGAAAGAAAACAAGCCCAATGCTTTTGCTGAGCATCCCCAGGCTTCCAGCAATAGGAGAGATTTATGTCCGCCCAACCGTGCAATTGGGAAAGCTAATTTTCATGGAGACGATAAGGTTCTTGGTTCTAATGGCAACCGTACTGTAAGTCCTTATGATGCTTTATTTTTATTTTCTATTTCACACTTTTAACTTCTTATTGTCAATCAACATACCTGCCAGTTGTATGATAGTATGCAGGTATTTTACTGAAGAGGGTATATTGTGTTTCTCATCTCTCCTATATTTGTCTCACAAATGGCCAACCCCAAAATTTGAGATTAAGGTCCAGGTTGTTGTTGTTGGGGCATATTGTGTTTCTCTTCCTGTATGGCCTTTGTGCACACTTAAGCCTTCACTGAAACTTCAGAGCCCGATGCTGATTTATAGAACTCTTATTTCTTTTTGAGAGATGCCCTGTTGACCTCCCAATTTCAAGCTTTAGTTCTGTTCACTCATTCTTGTTGCCTCAATTTTATTTTGTTGCTGTTATTGTTATTATTATTATTATTATTATTATTATTATCATTTGCATCTTCTTTACAGTGTCTCATATTTTTAAGTCGATAAGTTGTATTTGTGGTTTTATGGTAGAAACCTTCAATCTAGATGAGATATGTATTTTTTTCTCTAACCAGTGTAATATATTTGGGTTGTTTGTTTAGGTTCTCCTGGACCCATTGCCAAGGACACAACCTAAGAAGTCTTGGCAGCAATTGTTTACTCGTTCATCAACTGTTCATCCAATTTCTAGTGCAAATGTCATAAGTAGACCAAATACAAAGTCGTTAGCTGAAACCAAAGGACCCCAATTACCTGGACAGTTGATATCTAATGATTCGTTTAATAATCCAATCAATTTTGGACTGCCTTCCCCATTCACTTTGCCAGCTCTTTCAAATGGGTCAAGTGGCAGTATTTCATGTCCCTCATCTGCAGCATCTGGACCCATGTTCACTCATGCAGGAGAAGCACCTCATGACTTTTTACCTGAAGAGCCTGAGCTTTTTGAGGATCCTTGTTATGTTCCTGATCCTGTGTCCTTGCTTGGGCCTGTTTCCGAGTCACTTGATAATTTTCAGTTGGATGTTGGAACTGGCTTTGTAACAGACATAGGAATAGAAAGACCTCGTGGTTTAAAGAACATACCTTCTGCCTCAGAAGGCAACAAGCCATCTCCAATTGAGTCTCCCATGTCTCGATTGCGAGTGGCTAATGAAAGGCTTCCTAATTCTTCTCGGTTTCCTTCTACTCTCAAGTCTCAGGGAATGCAAAGCACTATGGATGACTTGGCAAATGAAAAGGGGACATGGCAAATGTGGAATTCCTCTCCTCTTGGTCAGGATGGTTTAGGGTTGATTGGGAGACCAACCAGCTGGCTTCTCGCGCCAGAGCTGAACAAATCGAACAAAGAAGACATTTTACGCCCTTCATCTCACAAAACCATGGCATCACTGTTCACTAAGGAAGAAGTGCTTCCTGGCACTATCTCTCCACAGAATTTACCTTTTGGCAATGGTCCAAATGGTCGGGCTTTTAGTCCACCTCTTTCTGGACCAAATAATCATGATCCATGGTTACAGAATGCTTGCTTTCAGCCATTGCCAGGGGCTGAGAAACACTTTTCTGTTAAATCTCTGGAAGAAGCAACTCAAAAGGAATTGATTTATGGGAGTCCTAGTGGTGTTACAACGGTCAGACATCCGTTTGAGCCACCTCCTTCCGGTTATTGGACCAAGTGAGTTCTGTATACCCAGAGTCTATTTCTATTTTACTTTAATGTCTGATGGCAACCTTTTGTATGTGATGTCTGCTGCTGTTCGAACAATTGGGCCAATATATAGAAAATACCTTGATGTTTTTTTTTCTGGCCTTTTTTCACTGAATGGCAACAAATTTTCCATATGATAATTGCATGCAGTTAAGCAACTCAGTCTTGTCTAGGAATATCTCGAAAGATTCAAATTTGACATGTGCTATTAGTTGTGTGCCTAATCAAAACAAGACCAATGCTTGTTAGGTAAATCTAAGTGCTTCATAATGAAGAGTGCAGCAAGGTTGTTGATGATTAGGGAAATATAAAATGTTACATGTTCTCCGAGAACTTGATTAAAGTAAAAGTGGCTTCTTTGAAGCAAAGTGTATAGTTAGGAAACCACTTCTTCATTGCAAAATGCTTGTTTGATGAAAAACTTGCTTCATAATGAAGAAAGCAACAGGATTCTTGATGATTAGTGAAATATAAGAAGTTCTCTGAGAACATAATTGAAGTAACAGCATGCACTTGAGCTGATCAGGTGTAACTTCTTTGAATCCTAATGTGTAGTTAAGGAACCAGTTCATTGTATAAACCGTCTTTTACCTACCAGAACTCAACATCTTGAAGTAAAATCGACAAGGAGTTGGAGTCCATTGAGTTAAGGTGCTCCAGAAAACTAGGTATTGCATGTTTGTTGAAGCAGGGAAGTAATTCCAGGTGCTTGAAATGATTGCAAGAGCCTAAAAAGTCGGTTCAATGAAAGTGCACATGCATTCTAATGTTGAAGATTAACAACAAAGGGTCAAACAAATAAGACTTAAAATGTAGGAGTTGTACTCTGGTATTGATTTGAATTCTTAGTTGCCTTAGCATAGCAGTTGGTGCCAATATGTTCATAAGTAACTTTTTTGCGCGCTTCAACATATGGGCATGTTCATGGTTCCATGTTGGCCCAGACCAAACCTGGACCGGCCTGGTTTTAACCTGACCAGATAAATCTGGTTTGCACTGCATATCACAGTCCGGTTACGTTTCATGGTTCTGAAAAACCATAACCATAATCAGACCGGAACTATGAAGGAACTGCCAGTTCCCGAACCTGACTGGTGGTTTGATCCTCTCTCTTCCTAGTTGCAAACCCTTGTCTCTCCTCGCCAAATTAAAACTCTAACCCTCTCTCTCTCTCTCTCTCTCTCTCTCTCTCTCTCCCTCCTCCAATTGATGTCACCTTTGTCCTCTCATGATGTCAAAATTGAAAGTGTCCCCCTTCACTCTCTCTTCAATTGCAATCTAACCTTGATCAATAATCGATTCAACCTATTGATTGAAAAACTAGAGAGATTGAAGCAGCTTCAGACCTTCTTCTTATTCGTCTTCTTCAATTAATCTTTTTTTTTTTTTTTTCAATCTTCAGTCTGAAGAGGCAGTAATGGCTTGGATTTGGTCTTCCAAGTGAGTCAATGTCATCCATTAATTGTGAATTACAGAGAGAGGGTATTGATGGAAATTTTGTTTCACAACCAATAGAAAAAATTGATGCAAAAATGGAAACTTTTATTTTACAATCAACAGAGGAAAATTATTAATTCACAATCAATGGAGGAAATTCACAATAAAGAGACTATTATTGGATATTTGTCTGGGTAACTCACAATCAATAGATGGCAAGAGTGAGAGTGAAATTTCCGCATTTCCTGAGGAAATCTTCCTCTGGTAATACTCTCTGACACCTAGAATTAATTGGATTTAAGAGAGAGAAAGAGATAGAGAGAGGGGGTCTGAACCAGTAGAAACCGTGGATCGGGCTGGAATTGTGAGGACAGTTCTGGTCCCAATTCAGATTCACCCTTCTTCTGGGGCCTGGAACCAGGCCTGTGAACATGTCTATCAACATAATTAGTGTCTTGGCCCATAGGTACCTTTCCATGGAATGACAACAATAATTGCTATTTTCCCTTATTCTTACCTATGTCCATATGTATACCTACATCACCACATAAAAGCGTGGTGGACAACAGTTCTACTTAATTTTTGGTTACCATGTTTGATCTTTTTAGTTGTTGTATGCCTACTTAACCAGATTAAACTTTGCGACTGTGTATTTCTACCAAAAACACTTGCATGTACTGCTTTTACCACCAACGAAATCCATGTGAAGCCGCATAGATCTTGATGACAAACTCTAGCATGTCAATTGTGCACCGTGACTTCTCTTTCTTTCTCCCACCTTTTTTTTTTTCATTCTCCCTGCCTTGATCTTTATTCCATTTGTGGGAACTTGACTACAATAAAGACACAGATGATCAATCACTACCTTACATTAATATCCAACCCAACCATGGCTTGTTTTGGCTGTACTTGATGTCATGAGCAGTATCATAACTTGCATTAACCACACAAAACTGCACTAATTTGTTAAAGCCACATGAACCAGTGAGGAGGGTCCATCCATCTACGGAAAAATCACCATTGAAGTGGTATGCCTAAACTATAGTTTACAATTTGGTATATTTAAAGTAATCTTTTTGATGGAAAAAGGAAATTATACCAAGAGAGAGAAAGAACTATATGGAGAGGACAAGGTATCCTCCCTAACAAATCAAAGAGCAAAATGCAAGACATGACAACTATGCCCCTACTTAGCAAATGACCCAAGAGGTGTAAACAAAACTACCTTATCCTAAAAAAGATGCAAAGGAAGAGATTGTTCGTCTAAAATCCTTGCATCTCTCCAACCATAAACACCAAATCTCTAATATGAATAAATCAGCTTAAAATTTTCGCGTCCTTGGTTGATCCAAATCCTTTGAACCTCAAAAAGTAGAATTGCTCAAAGGATCTTGAAGCTATCTACATCTCACAAAATTTACGGAAAACCTATAATTTCCAAGGTGAACAAGATATCTTACAACGTAAAAAATAGTGGTCTTTTGACTTATCACATTCCTGACATATTTCATACACATTTAGGGATAGAACCTTGTGAATCGTCACTTTCTGTGTGTTATTATTATTTTTTTATGAATAAAAATTTTATTAGACATTAAGAGGATGCCAAACCAAAAACTTACAAATTTAATGATTCAAAACAAGACAAGAGGGCTACATCTATGTCTAGAGTCTCACTAGTAGCCCAAAAAGTAAAGGTATATAACCACACAGCTTTCAAAGAATCTGTAGAGCTCTCTGTACTCTCAAAAGCTCCAGTATTGCATATGTGCTACACAGTCCAAAAAATAACCAAAGGAAACATTTCTGAAAACCTTCTCTTCGCTTTATGCATAGGAAAATACGACCAAGTCCTGACTTTATCTTCAATACACCCTGTCATGATCCATGAACATCCAAGAAAACCTAAAACCAAATGACTTCACTAAAATAGAAGGACGGATGATTTTTATTCCAAGTCAAAAAAGGGTAGAAATATGTAAGAAAATGAATCAGAGTTGTCAGTGGACCAAATCCCTTCATCAAGACAAGGCCAAAGCGAAGAATCAAATTAGACAAGGAAATAAATTCAAGATACATGGAGGTTTCAAGATGGGACTTCACCTTCATATGAAACAAACTCTGAAATAGGAGCATTATGAGAAGAAGACAAATTTAGTAGTCATGGGAAGAGTGAGGATAGTGAAGCCTCACTAATCTAAATATCTTCTGAGATCTGAACACGAGTAATCTTTTGGCAATATCTAGTCAAAAACAGATATGAGATTTTATGGATCTGTGTCATGTGGCTGAAACCAAAAATGGGCAAAAGATACATAAGAGTAACGATCATACCATATATTTTCTTCCCACTTGACACAAGATAAACCATAAATTTTTGTCAGATCAGTTGGTAGTTTGTAATATATAGTATGTCTCATTAAACCATTTCTAGGTAAATGAGAAGAACAATCTCATAAGTGGACAACTTCTATGAAAATAAATGAATTTATGTCAATGGAGGAGGTTAGTCATTGCCTTCTTCTGGTGCATCATAGTTAATTGTTATTGAATGTCGTAGAGGAGACAAATGATAAGAATCATGGTTAATTATTCTGTGCAACACATCAACTCGATGACAATGTAAGTGTATAGTCGCCCTCTTCATTGTGCTCTCTGTTTGGCATTCCATGCTTTTACAAATTTTGTGAAGAATACCTACTTATAGAAAGTAGTTACTAAAAAAAATATCACTTGGAAAGTAACCATTGTGATTGTTAAGATCTCTTATATGCTGAAAATGCTAGAATCTATGGTACATGAATTCTTCATTTTGCCTAATTGTTCCCCGCCCAATCCGATGCAACATCTGTATGGGCATGAATATCAAAAACTTCATTTTGGTAGGGATTTTGTTGGATTAAGGCACAAAATAGTGTCCAACATGTACTACACCTGACACTTGCACCCAAGTCCATGTAATATAGGCTAGAACAGCTTAATTTGGTAGTTTGTGGCCTCTAAAAATTTTCTGGATGTTTGAAAAACATTAAACAATAATTGCCCTAGCTAAGGTTCGGTCATGCATAGTGACCCTATAAGGAAGGTCTACGTTGTAGAGATACTTCTAATAATGGGCATGTGTGTCTTGGATATATCCTTTTAGCCTAACACACTGACTTTGTAACCTATTACGGTATAAAACTTCTATAACTGTGTCCATGTTATGGGGGTGACCTGTATTCATGCCTGCGCTTCATAGTCTATCCACAACAATTTGGTCGGATGAGAAGTGGAGAAGATCATAAATCATTGGTTAACCTACAAATGATGTCTTAGAGCTCTATCCTTTTTTTGTACCCTTTGTTGTCTAGATTTCTAAGAGGTTAAATGAGTGCAAAGATGCTATCTTTCTGTCATGTGGTCGCATTGCATCACTTATTCATTTTTGTCTTTCAATTATCCCCTCTATCTCTGGAAGTCCTTGTTCAAAGCATTACTTGAGTTCGAGAAACTGAGAGATAGGTGAGAGAGTTTGTGGCCAGGAGTGGGCAGGGGGAGAAGGAATCACCTGCTGAATTGGGAGCTTGTATAGACTGAAGTGGTTTTGAGACTTGGGAATTTGGTTTCCAACAACATTCACTAACTAAGAAATGTTTGTGATAATTCCACTCTCTTTGTCACAAGGGGATGAACCGAATCTTTGTATTTATCAAAATGGATGAGGTGCTATTACATGATTTAGTGCCTCTGACACTGATCTTAGAAATTTATAGCCAACATCTTTTTTCTCATCTTTTCTTTGCATAATTTTAAAGTAGAAAACATGCCTTACACCTTTTTTTTGGGGGGGGGAGGACTCCAGATGTTTGGGTAGATGGCCTCTCTTTTCCTTAGGTTTTCCACATCTGTTTCATGTTGTATCTAATCGTGACACATATGTTTCCTATTACTATAGCCTTGATGGGGAATTCAAATGTTTGGAACTTTTGGACTTGTCTCTGTTTAGTAAGGTTCAAGTATTTGGAGTCTTGAAGTGTGGTATCTTATCCTGTAATTCCTTCTCCGATGGATTTGTAATCAGCCCTCCTCTTGTTAATTTTGTTTGGAAGATCAGTTTTCCTAATAAAGTTTAATATTATTTTTCTCCCTGATTCTTAAACAGATTGGGAGATCTACTAGAGCTCTTTATCTAAATATTTGTGTGTGATGTGCTGAGCTAGATTTGAAAGTTCATTTATTTTGAAATTTTCTTTTGGTTCGATCATTTAGTGTGAACTTTTCGAATGTATTGGGAACAAAGATGCGAATTATTTTGATTGTTTGCCATAAAACCTTTTGCTTAGATTGTTTTTTTGGTCCATGCCTAGTAAATCTTTAGGCTTTCTATTTTAGAGGTTTTGGGAGCAATGATGATTCCAATTAGTGATATTAAATTTTTAATGTTGCTGTTTGAAGATGAATGCCATAAATCTCTACAGATTGATCTCTTCCTCTTTATTCCTTAGAAATTCCTGGCTTCATCTTGGTGTTTGATGAGACATGCTCAGGCTGGGGTAGAGATGGATAATATATAAAAGGAATTGGAGTCTTATGTTGTCTCAATGTTTGTCTTTCCTTGTTTGCATCTCATGCTTTTCTTTCCTTTTCAGAAGATATCTTGTTCGCTATTATATTTTTGTTAACCATTACCTTTAATACAGTTTGTTTTCTCCAATTTAAAGAAAAACACAATGGTAACATATGAATATGCTATAAAGCTGTCTTTTAGGATGGTTAAATATACTATTGGTTGGGCCCAATGAATTTCAATTATTGAGTTTCTTGATTTACCTTCTTTTGGTTATTTGTGTCTGTAATCTTTCCCCCTACTTTTTTGCTGTAGCTTATGCGGAAAGGTTTACCGTCTCCTGTAGTTCTTTTTTTTTTTTCTGATGATCTAATAAGTCTCACATTATTATTGCTTTTTTTTTTTTTTCCCCTTGAATGACCATTTAGTTATGAATCATAAATAGAGTTGTTTTTGTATGAGTAGAACCTGTAAGAGTTGTTTGTCTTCCATCTCCTGTATTTTGCATGGAAGACCATGTAGGAGTTGTTTGTGTAGTTGTGCATCCTTGCATTTATTTGCATGTTGCTCGTCTAGCCCCTTTGTAAATTTTCAGTATCAAAAGTTTTTTTATGTTTTGATAAGAATCTATTGTGTTTAACTTTCATGAAAGAAGAGCTATGTGGTATCCTTGTGTTACTTGGTCCAAAGAATCTTAATGGACTTGGCGAATATTCATCCTGAGTCTACAAGTTTAGCATGTCTTGGAGATTCTAGTCTATGTATGACTTTGAAGAGTCTTAGGAGTATCATGTCCCACCAGTATGCCCATGCATCATAACCACACGTCACATTATTCTAGTTTACATAGATACAGGTTTCCATATTAGTACAACTGCCCCCATGGTATATTCCTCTGAAGTCAAGCTTCGGCAATTAGCTCAACTTGGCTAGTTCAGACGGCACAATTGTATGCATATACATGCGTTTTCCCCGAGGTGGTAAATATTAGTATGCAATGAAAAGCTTTCAAATATTTTTGTTTTTCTCCTAGTCCACCACTTTCTCCTTGTGAGGATGCTCGTCTTTGCTTATGATGTCGAAATTCTTTTCTTCAATATGTTTCATCTGTTTTTCCTATCATTAAGGTTAACAAAAACAATTGTTTTAAGGGTGCCAAATATGTGTAATATAAATTCTGGGGCTTCTGAATCTAATTAGGAGCCACATTATTCATAACCAAAGTTTAATAAGTTGATAAATTTGAGAATATTGTGTTAAAAGATTTGTAAGGAGCAGTACTGGGGATTGAAGTGATCAGCCACATATCAGCTTCGTATGTTGGAATAAAATCTTACTCAGGCCATTTTACTCAAGCCAATGTGACTCTAGTAACGATAAGCTAAAATTTTATGCCTTTTTTGTGTGAGTTAGATGTGTTATGGATTTTTTAAACCCCCACTGGGCTGTTGGTGTGACCTTGGAGTCGAAATAGATGATCGTTTGGAGCAAATGCCAACAAATATCTACCCTGTTAATGTGCCTTATGCTTGCTATTACTTTATTTTTATTATTTTTTTCCCCTAAACCAGAATTTAAAGTTGTTTCCAAACTTATCATCGCAAACTAATGCATCTCTTATTTTTCCTCTTCCTGCAGAAAGGAAGGGGCTGGCCAGAGTTCAGCAGAAGGCATCGGAAACTCGGCTGTTGCTGGTCCCCGTATTGGGGGCCTTTTTTGCCCCCAGGTGTACAGTCAATTTGGTCATTTGATTGATAAAAAGTTAGTGACAGAGAGACCATGAAGGACTTAAATATACACGTATTCTCAAGAGGCAAACAGCTTCTTTTGGAGGAGAGTTTAGAATACCGAACACATTGTATCTTCCTTTTGGTCTTTATAAGGGAGATTAATGTTTACTTACATTAACACGTTTAGGAACCACAATTGTCCTACTTGCGTTGGTGCATCCTTAAATACTTTTACAGGTGGGTGCCACGTGTTTAATCTATCTAATTTTTACACAGTTCAAACTACAGGAAGAGAAGGGTGAAGTGTGGGAAGTTGGACGATGATCTTGGTTTTTCTGCCCTATTGGGGATTACACGGTTCATTCTAGGAACTCTCTCTTAGGTTGCTCATATTTTCCAGGAACTCTCTCTTAGGTTGCTCATATTTTCCAGGAACTCTCTCTTAGGTTGCTGATGTAATGTTTTGTTGCACTATGCATATAATGTATAGCATCTAATGCTTATTGCTGATATCGGAGAATGGGACTTATATGCAATCATGCCTGTTTACCTGTACCCATTGTGTTACTATTTCTTGATAGCACTTAGTGCAGCTTGCATTTAGACCACCGTCTCTAGGAAATTGAATGTAGGTATTAGCTTGGTTGGTTTTGTTAGAAAGCCTAATGTGCATCAATGCTCATGCTGGCTTTCATGACCTGGTTCTGATGAAGCATTGGGAGAATTTTTTGTCCCTAATATTAAATACTTTCTGTAATATGGGTTGCTGGATTTGTTTGGGCCCCTGGGCCTTTCTTTGTTGCTGGATTAGAGTTGTCCAACCCCACTACCACTAGGGGCATGTCAGTGAATACATAGCCAACATGATCAGACACAGCTTTGTATTAACACGACCCCTCCTTGGGATTGATCGGTGCTCCCTTGTATGTTAAATCTTTCCTCGGGCATGATCAAACTGAGCTTGAGCCCAAGCGATGCTCAGCTTTAAATATTGCATTTCAAAATTGATGAATTTTTGGCATGATATATGACTTTATCCTAATTTAAGTAAAAGAGTAGAGAGACTAAATTGGAACTCTCTGAACGTTGCCATAAGGACCCTTTCACCCAGCATAAAGTATTTCATTTGAGGAATATATATGTTTACAAGAAAAATCGGGTCAAAATTAAAATATATATATATTACATTAAAACAAATCAAATTAACATATATCACACTAAAACATGATCTGCTGCAAAAAAATATACTATATCCAAGAGAATAACCAAACTTCTCCCTCTTTCCTAGAGCCTCTTAACAATATTAGCTGCAAAAAAAAAAAATATCCTATAAATAAGATAAATTTTTTGATCATTTTCTTGTGAGGGTTTAATTTTTTTTAGTGCAAAACAAAATTAAATAAGAGTTCCATTATATCTTAGAGGGTATTCACAATCTGTGTCTCATACCAAGTGGTGGGCGTGGGCGTGAAATAAAAGGCAATTCGCATTGCAATGTCCTGAAATCATCTTCTCAGTTTACCTTGTAATATTCCCCCACTTATTGTTCTAACAATTTAAGACATATTTTTTGCAAAATACTGCATAATCTTGTATCTCATTTGTTGCTCATTTGCAATTCAGATCGGAACCATACTTCAAAATTATTATAATCCTTGTAACATTTATCATAATTCCAGAGACCCCGATTCCTGTCTCCTCTGTCACCAAGGACACAAAGATACGAGTCTCTATAGAACAGATCACAGATGCTGTTCAAGCAAGGCTCTCTGGCTGGGGTAACTTTGCTCGTCTTTTATGCCAGAGAAATCATTCGGATGATCTAAGTTATCAACCCCTAAACTAATTCAACTAATTTGTTATGGTCCTCCAAGTAAAAGCACATCCATGATCTAAATACGGGCAATCCCAAATATAAGTGATGCTGTCCTGCATTACCGAGTTCCATTATAGAAAAGGTACAACCAGCCAGATTGCCGAACTTTTTTGAGGGCACACAATTCTTGTTCATGTCCAACTTACCACAATGACAGATTGATAATAGTATCATATGATCCACATGATAGACAACATGGGAAGACAGAAACATAATTTATGATCCTTCAACACAAATACCATATACAGCAAGTACATATTCGGTAGAGAGTAATCTGGATCACAGACATCATACATTTTGCAACTGGACCTGCGCTGGGACCTCAAAAGAAGGCCGCAAAACTTGTTGCTTTTCTTCTCCTTGCTGCGGCTGCTGCTGCTGCTGCTGCTGCTGCTGCTGCTGTTACAGTGTAGACAGATCCACATCAGACTGACCAACTAAATGAAAGCATATATAACAGGACTGCTAGAAAATAGCCAAATATTCAATTCTACGTCAATACGTTTTAATTTAATGTATTCACTACAAGTGCTTCGCAAGGCAGACAAATCCATGCCATGGAACTTGCATGAAGTACACAAGACGATCAAAATGGAGTTGTCACATGCCAAATAACCAAAGATATTAAATTTCAGTATTTATGAATTATCGGGGAGAAAAGACCTGCAATGGTTGCGCTGGAGAAGGCTGTGGCTCTTGTTCTTGTTGCTGCCGCTGCCAATCGCCTTGCCAAGTCCACACAATATCCTTGAGAGCTGGTCTTATATCCTGTTTGATCATCTTCTGGTACTCCAGTGTGTCTCCACTGGACTTTTTCAACTCCACCAGATGAAAAAATGGAGTGACCTCAAATATCTCTGCATCAATTCCAAGTACCCCCTTTCTTCCTTCCTTTGATCCTTCCATCTTCAACTGCCCTCCATCCTTCTTTTTCACTTTCAACCTCAGGTGCCTGCCAATGTCCTCCAGCTTAGATATGATCGTTGAGGCAGGCTGCCTGGAAGTGAAGCGCGATTCTTTCTTTTCATTTTCCTCAAACAATCCAGACAAATCAAAACCTGTTGAAAAGGATATAATATCAAAAGCATTCAAGTTGGTTGGCTTTGTCAAATCTTGCTTCACCTCCATGGCACCACTGTTATTCTCCAAAGGCCCAAAAACAGCATCAGTATCAATAGCAGCAGGTTCTTTCCCTTCTACCTCAGTTTTTCCATGTTTGGGATCGAATCCTCTTCGGAACCAAGAATTTTCCATTATTTTTGTCATTGAGATTCTTGTACTTGGATTTGGATCCAATATCTTTAAGATAAGCCTGCGCACTTCAGGGTTGAACCAGTTAGGGAATTTGAACTCTGCCTTGCCAATCTTCCTATACATCTCCATCAGATTAGAGTCATGGAAGGGGAGATAACCTGCCAAAAGAACATATAGAATCACACCGCATGACCAAATATCTGCTTTGGCTCCGTCATAGCCTCTTCTATTGATCACTTCTGGAGCAACATAAGCAGGTGTCCCGCATGTAGTATGAAGCAAACCATCTTGGTGCTTAGATTCAGCAAGAGCACTCAATCCAAAGTCGGAAACCTTGAGATTCCCATTCTCATCTAACAGCAGATTTTCGGGTTTTAGATCCCGGTGGTAAACCCCTCGACTATGGCAGTAATCTACAGCACTGATTAGCTGCTGAAAATATTTCCTTGCAGCATCTTCCTTAAGCCGTCCTTTGGCTACCTTGTTGAAAAGCTCACCACCTTTTGCATACTCCATGACAAAGTAGATCTTGGTTTTGCTAGCCATTACCTCGTGTAGCTGAACAACATTTGGATGCCTGACCAGTCTCATCACGGAAATCTCCCGCTTAATCTGATCAATCATCCCAACTTTCAATATCTTCTCCTTGTCAATTATCTTTATAGCCACACCAATGCCAGTCTTGAGGTTTCTCCCATAGTGGACCTTTGCAAAAGTGCCTTGGCCCAATAGTCTCCCTAGCTCGTACCGATTCATCAGCACACCCCCTTTATTTTCCATTGCACACCACAAAATCAAAAACAAAACAATATGCTACTTTCTCCTGCAAATGAAATATTTTTATGGGTATACGTTTTACAAAGCAGGAGTTGGTCTTTAACAGATCGAAAGCTCAACCATCCTCACAGAGTTCATATGTTGACACCGCAAAGTCTCCACAGAAAATGTTCGCGCCGGGCATCTGGGTACTGAGCTGATAAGGGCAACAGTTTGGATTTCCTATCTCGTCAAGGATAACAGATGGCACTTCAATTGTAAATAGAATCTCATAAACATCAGAGAAGGAGATCCTTTCCCTCAAGCACATCTTTCCGCATTCCCTGCCTTTTGTGATCAACTAGGGGATACCAACTATTTCGAAGACAAATTATAATATTGAAGCAATCTTAGAACTTCCCTTTTTCTCCTCGTGTACAAGACAGTGAGCTGACAAAAAAAAAAAAAAAAACCTATATTGAAATCCCCATAGATATTACAGAAATGACACAAAATAGTTCTGAGACAAGATGAAAATGTGAAATGATCTGAAATTCAAAAGTATAAACATTTGAAGACAATCCCTTTTCCCCCTAAAGCTCTTGACTGCAAAAATTCAGCATCAGATCTAGGGTTTGGGGATAAACACAAAGAAATTACCAAGGAAAGAGAAGCACAGCCATTAGCAAAACTAAATCAAACAAAAGATATGTAGAATTTGAAAGCCAATGAAGGCTCCTGGGCTTCGATTCCTTCTCCGCTCAAAGAGAATTCATTACAAGAACCTGGAAAATATAGAGAGCTTAGGAAACCATACATAGATAGATGTCTAAAATTTATGGAAAATCAACAAAACGAAATCGGCGATAATTCCGATGTACAGGAAGAAAGAGTATGAAGTAGATTTAATTTGAATTTCGAATTTACCTCTTCTGGGTCGGAAGAAATTTCTGTGACAGAGAATCTAGAGATCCAAATTGAATATTGTAAAATACTGTGGGGTAAATCAATTTCCATTCCGGCGACGCGACGAAGGTTTGAGAGCCGGCCCTTTTGTAATCTCATTCAACTGAATTGACCATAATGCCCCCGCCCCCTTTGCGGATTCAATAAATAGAAATATAAGGTGTAAGGCATATCAAATGCATCACGTTACGTAATCATTAATCAATTTGGGAACCTTAAAAACAACGAGCAAGGGGCATATGTGTCTTTTTAAAACTTAGGAGTCCTTCACACGCCACGGAAGACGCACAAAACTTTCTTTTGACCTCTTAACAACATGTCAAACAGCCTCTTACTTGCCTAACCTAACAAAAAATGTAAAATAATGGTGACAATGTGGAATATATTATCGTACGTTATTTGTTTATTTATATTTAAAAAAAAAAAAAGAATAAAAGGAAACATCAGCCCACCACATGCTGAATATTTTTGGATCCTAGTTGCTAACAGGACCCAAAATTAATATAAAAAGCAATAATATAATAAAAATAAAAAAGGTGTTGATGCGAATGTGGTGAGAGGAAGCTTCACCAGTCACCCGCTGCGACCGCTATAAATCACGAAGACAACCGATGCAGACTCGACACGTTGAGGGACTGGTTCCTTTCAGGTCTAGATCTTGAAGGCTCGGACCAGGTTCGGTTCCACGGACAAGTCTCTGCGGTACTCATTCGCGTGATTGATTAACGACAGAAAACATTTACTGCCATACACGTGGCGAGAATAGGTCTATGATGGTGCCACGAAAGCCATCGTTGGGAAACTCCAGAGATCGCTATTATGGTTCTGAACTAAAGACACGTCGGCTGGTCGTACGTGTGCAAAATGACCGAGGTTGGCAACCGAAACCAGCCACCAATTCGCGTGAAAAAAAACTACTCGTCTAGGATTGGTCGGTCTCATCTTCCCCTCCTCGAATAATTTGTGTACATTTTATAAGACAATAGCAAAAATCCTATTTTAAGGTTTAAGAATTAATTATCTCTATTTGAAATCAATTTAAAATTATTTTAATTACTGTCTCGTCAATAATTAATATTCGCTTTCTAATTATTTTGAGTTAAGAGTTTTTGGTGTGACATTGATATAATTAATTAAATTATTTTACCAAAAATAGATTAAAACTAATTTCAACATAAGAATTATTATTTTTTTAATTCCATAATTATGTGATGGTTCGTCTGGTTGTGACATATTCATGTTAGGAAGACAATACCTAAAAGAGGCAACCAGTGATGGTCCGTCGGATGTTGATTGGGTAAAGACTAATGGGTGGTTGCAAGAGCCCCGACGCCAGAGTTGTACTAGTTGCTCCTTTCTAAAACGAGTCCTTAGAATGGTAGAGTCGGTGTAGGTCTCTGTAAAGTTTTAGGATAAAAACAAGAAAAATATATTTCCTAATAGATTAGCTAAATGTCCTCCGTCTGTCTCGACATGTCTTTTCCTTTTTTTTTATATATTTTTTTATAATATCTACATGGTTAATTCAATTTAAATATTATCAAATCTAATTTAAAAAAACATTCTTAACATAATCTTTTCTTTTCTTTTCTTTTCTTTTTTAGTGCTTTTATCATCACCATCGCCACCATCATCATGTAACACGATACTAGGCAATCATTTGACGGCAAAAAAAAAAAAAAGAAATCCCCAAGTGCATGACACCACAACTCATCTTCCACGATTCATTGTTTGTTTCACATTTTTTAATTCTAGGGTTGAATTCTAATTTAATTGGAATATCATGGGAAGGTTCTTTTGTGCGAGGGTATATCCTAAGTTACAATTATCATGAATATTGAAAAAAATATATAGAAAAGAGAAAGGAAACAATCATCGTATTATTTAATGTAGAAAAAAGAAAAACAAGTTAATACTTTTCTAAACACCCACCCTCCTGGGGAGTTCAAAGCACCAGCAAAATGGTCATAAGGACTGACGTACAGTTGATTTAATGAGATATGATATTAAATTTCTTAACTAAATTTAATTTTTGGATTGGGTATGAAAAAAACTATGTTGGAAGGATAGTCCCTTAAATGGGTCATTACAAATTCTAAACTAGATTAATCAAAATATGAATTCAGATATCGATTATATAGTATTAAAAAAATGACCCTGTATCAAAGGGTCGATATCAGGAAAGAAGCCATGTGAAAATTATACGGACAACCACCATCCCAAGCAAAAATGCTGGGAGGAGTATGAAATTAAATCATAGAATACTGCGGACTCAGAATCATAGTTTTCTATTCCAAAAGGATAAGATAAAATAATAAAGAAAAATGTATATTGAGCCAAAAACTAAATAACAACAATAACAAACAATGCGATAAAGGGCCAAGAGTTCCTACCAAACCTGGAATTAATTGATTGTCTGTCTATGGAGTCCCACGTTCTTGTATTGCCAAATACACCCTCTGAAGATAACAAAAGGAAAGCCGATCATCTTGATAGACTCTTTTGGCTAATCTATCATCGTGATAGAATAATTTGCTTGCTGATGCAAGAGGCCGAAAAGGGTGGTGGCCTAAGGTTTTAAGTTAGGACATTGTATGGAGTTTTTCTCCTTAATGGGACAAAATGGAGCTATCATTGGTCTTCCTCTTGGAAAATCATGATTTTTTAGGAGAGTTAACCATGCGCACACAAAGTTTAGATGAATTGCCAAACAGAGAGCCACGTAGTCATGGGAAAGACAAACAAGGAAACCACTGAGAAGGTCACATACTTCTGTGTTTTTTGTGCTACACCTCCTAGATAATACCCTCATTCTGTACCGTTTAGGTCTCAGGGACTGGCTCTGATACGGGTAAAGATGAGCAAGATTTTCTGAATGCAACTTCTTAGTCCGCGGTAAGCAATCTCATCCATTTTTCTCATTCATAATAACACTTTCTCCCTCCCTCCCCCACCCCCCTCGATACCGAAACTTGCAAAATTCATGAAAATATTTTGTCCGCCCTTAGTCATAGGCAAAGTCCTTATAATAGGGTTTAAAGTAAAAATAAACACTATTTTGGGATGCCTTGCAAATTATTTCTAATCTTAAAGGTTTAATCATTCATGCCGGCATGAGCAAGCCAACTTTTTCTTCTCATGGCACTTTAAAATCGCCATCCTAGAATTCTTCCCCTGGTTCAAGCTTCTAATGTCCAATAAATATTGCCTTCTCAAGATCAACATGAAAATCTTGAAATGTCTTACAGCAAAAGCAAGTGCGAAATCAATTTCACTAAGGTACAAATCAATTTGCACAAAGTATTCAAATACTGGTAGCAGATATTATACAACAAAAAATGTAGACATGTCCTATATATCATTCATTACACACCTCGGAGGGAAACTGATAAATACCAATAATTTTTTCAGTAATTCCGACTTCATCCCAATCTTGCAATTCCATGGCTATTGAACTCCATTCCTTCTTGTTGGGCTTAAGAATCAGCTACAAGAACCGGTGACGTTTGCTTGTCGTTAGCAAAAGATTTTTCGCATGCATGTAATGCAGTGCATATGTCTGTTGATTCAAGGAACTGCTCTGTATTTGCAAGGATCAGAGGTCCATACTCGAAAACCAGCTTCTTACACTGCAAACAAGCACATGTGGAGATTAGGAGAGACCAATGATGAATTGTCAGAAGAATCTGCTACTTCTTAATTTGGAGTCCAAAATTTCCTGCATGATGCAAAAGGTCTCTAATTTGCTTTTACCTTCTTCACATAGTTCTCCATGGCATCGCATGCTTTGAGAAGCACTTCAATTATCTCCAACTGAAAAGGACAGCAGATTATAAGTTGTCTGAGCAGCAGCAAAGTTTCAAATCATTTTAATCTTTTGGCACACCAAATCGTCCTCCTTACAATATACTTTAATCATGATCAGTTCAAATACAGTGATTTGCAAAATAACCATGCAACACAACCAAATAACTAGTTTTTTCTTCGAATGCTGACATATCCATTCATGTCCTGCAAGTTTAAAAAGTATTACAGATCCCATACAGATAAAAACATCCGTCAAATAAACTTCCAACTTAAGGGTATTTGTGTTGTAGGACAAGGACATCAAAGAAAGATTATGTTAGCCAAGTCAATGTCTTGCAAGCTAAGTATTTCTTTTATTCTGCATTGTAAGCGAAGTAATCTTGTTGTATTCTACATTATGTTAAAACAAAAAATTGCATTGGAAGAAAATGTAGTTCATCTGGCTATTCAACTAAATCAAGAACTACACAATGAGCAAAAGAGTCATTGTAATACTTAAAAACTGTGAGATTATTCTAAGCAAAATTACTGGCCGCTTATAAACTACACCACATCAGAACACACACTAAACATTAGTATATTAGGTTTTATTGAAGTTAATATCTGTTTTTCAGCTCTACCAGCACACTCAGCAAGGACATTCAGGATCTTTCATGTATATACCTGCGTATCAGGATCTTTCAACCTTTCAATAACTTCATCAACAGCATGATGGCAGAGGCCACAGCTGTCTTGTTTTATTGATGAAGAAGCAGATGCCATCAACTCACAGAGATTGACCTTTTGGCAGAAAGTGTCAGGTTCTATTGAGGAGATTTGTGCGAAGAAGAGAGGAGCGTAGTAATCCACAAGAGTAATACACTGCAATAAGTAATGTTGATGAAAGAGTTATGTCACAGAGAAAAAGGTAAAAGACAATTTTTTTTTTTTAAAAAAAAAAAAGGCTAAGAAGAAGAACAGCCTATACATTAATATTAGATAGCCCCATAACTTAACATTATACATGTTAAGTGGACAAGTAACAACAGACAAATCAATAACTCTCTACAGCAGCTAAATAGAGTTTTAAAAATACAATTTCTCATGGATTCAGCCCTTGGTTGATGCTTTTCAGGCCTACAATAATAACCACAATTTGCAAATGAATGCGGAATGCTCATTAATGGATACAACTTCCACATTGCTAACAGAATAATCTGCTTTTTATGATGATTTTAATCATGCAGGACTGGAAAAGTAATCCCTTCATTAAGGCTGAGAAACAGGGATTTTCTGAGCACAGATGGGAAGCTTCATATGAAGTTTGAGGATAGCTAAAGTTTAAAAAGGAAGAAGCGAAGATTGAAAAAGGTAAATTCAAATAGCCATCTAAATGTGATTAAAACAACATAGTTAGAGCAAACATTTTTAATGTTGGTGAATGGAGGAAAATACCTCTTGCTTAAAGGCATGCAATGCTGCACAAGAGTTGTGAAGGATGTTGATTACATCTGTCTGAGTCCGGTTTTCAGCAAGGTAAGTGAGTGCCTGACTTACAAATTGTTCACACAATGTGCAAACTTTCTCATTTTTCCCAACTTTGTTCAAGGCCTGAACTTTTACTGGCTCCTGGTAATTTATCTGCTTAACTGAAGTCAGAGAGCGATGCCATCAGAAGGTAATGTTCAAACTTCAAACAGCAAGAACCTCCATTCTAAACACCCTGCCCGAAGCTAGCTTTTCAAACAGTGTTTGGTTATGTTAATCAAAGTAATTTATCATCTTGCAAATTCATTAAATGGGCTTGGATGATTTGCAACCATTCATTCAATTCAAGATAAACATTTCGAGCATAGTCCTTTTGTCAATTTTAGCCCCATAGCCTGCAAGCTAGTACACAAATGAAATTTAAGAGGCTAAAATCAAAATGTAAATTCAGTGAAAGGTGCATAACCATCCTAAGAAACATGGGACAGTGAGAACCAGTTAACCGAATAATGATAAAACATACCTGTTCCAAGTGCCGTCTCTTGCCTAGACGGGTCCAAAGTTATTTGTCTAGCATCACTAGCCCAACAAGCAGCCAACACATAAAGAATCAAAACGCCAACTCTCTTATCCATCATTCCTGCGACAAAATAAACCATTCGATCACTACTATAGCATACGAAAGACCGGGAGTCATCAAATCCTATTTAACAAGAGAACATTTTGTGACCTAATTTTCTGAGATGGAGAGGTACCAGTACCTTAGTACAATAAAAGCTAACCCAATGCTTTAAAATAAGTTCAACCCACAAATTCATATATAAGGTATGCGTGAAATGTAGACACGGATTATCTTTTTAAGGAAAGACTTCACAGACCAAATAATTTGTGCATAAAATTTTGATGTTTTGGAAGTCAACTACACATATTAGAATCATATGCTACAGAGATGCAGAAAAAAAAAAAAGCAAAACGACGGCCTAAATGCGCTGTCATCCTCTACAAAAATCCATACTCATATGATCAAATCTAGTATGGTTGAAGCCAGAGCTAACCATAATTCTATAAAATATCCTGCAAATTTCTTAAATTTAAGGAAAGTTCGAACGAATTTTGCATAAACAGCAAACCATCTACGGTCATATTTAAGGAATAAAACCCAATCCTCTAACTTGGGAAAGCAAATCAATCAACAAAAAAAAAAGGAGATAATGAATACCCAAAATTTTAAATCCAGAAAGATGATTGAACACACGAAGTAGAAGTCTTTGGCACATAATATTTTCCTAAAACAGAGATATTTATTAATTTCTCCGAAGATCGTACGAAGAAATTAGAATTAGAAAGGGATCAGAAGAGTTGATTACCTCTCTGAAAATTGATCGAAGAATCCTATGCGTTGCCTTTGTTCGAAGGGAAGGAAGAGAGAGAGAGAGGGGGTTTGAACAGAGCGAATTTTCTCAACTGCTGGGATTGGGCAAGCCAAAGCGTTGAACCTTAGTTGAGCTCCGTATATAATTCATATTCTGTGGGGTTCGATTCTCTGTGGAAGCTACACAAATTCACATGATATACCCGCAATCATTTCCACGTGGCAATTACAATAGGTGGGACGGGATAAATTTGTTTATGTAAGCCAATCAGGTATTTTTTTTTTGGTCAATGCCAATCGGGTATCATAGTTGTCAGGCGCTGACAAAAATCAAAGGACATACTTTTGGGGAATCAAGCTGGACCTGGCCTGCAAGGAAAGATTAAGATTGAATTAAGAAAAGGAAAAAACTCATAGTTACCTTGGGATGTATTTGAGTCAAGTCAAATTTGAGTACCCCTCGACTTTAACTTATACTCTGAATCCTTTAATCAAACTCAAATTCGAGTTTGAATTCGACAAATAATAAATAATATAATTCAAAATTAATTTGTTTGTATAATAAAATCATATGAATATGAATTTGATGACTAATTTATATATATAATTTTATTTAATTTATATTTTATATTATAATAATATATAAATATATATAATATATATTATCAAGTTTCTCAATAATTTTTCAAATTTATAATTTTATTACTCGATTTCGAGTTGATTATATTACCAACTCGACTTAAATTTAATTAAAATCAAGTTGAATCGTATTGCTGTCCAACTCGACTTAATTGATATAATAACCCTATCATATCCTAATGGCCAGATAATTACAAAAGAAAATGCTATTAAAAAACTCAAAATGAATCGAGAGCAAGTAATAAAATCTAACATGAAAAAGGAAATAATGATGGTCCTTGTTTTTAGAGTGGGCAATAATGCTGTAACACCTTTCACATTATCATAGCAATACAACCAAAATTATCAAACTTGCCATAATCACAAGATGTTAGGTTAACAGTCGAAAGGTCAGCACAGCACATTAAAACAACACGAAAGCATGAGCATGATAGCCCCAAAGAGTTCAATCATCCGTGTTGGGCATTTGGGCATTGACACTGCCAAATGGATCCGTGTTGGGGCCATTGATGGGGCTGTGGCCGGTAATTTTTAACTTTTCATGCTAATAATTTGAGGCTTACTACAAATATTTTAAAGGCAACTTTGTTAAATATAAATTTACTTTCATCACCGATATCAATAATTCGTGGTCCTGGCGTTGTGTTAGGCTGGGTTTCGACCATCTCCCGCGCTCTGCCGTAGCCGGTCAGGCCGGTTGTCCGGAAGTTAACAAATAATTATGTGTTTAAGTCGGAAAACCAAACCTTTGTGACACGTTCCGTCGGAAAGAGTATGTTCATATATGATCTTGCGTATCAAGAAAAAATGGACATGAGTGTTCGCTTGAATTGAAGCCACCCACTGCCCTGCCCCCCGCGTCTCAAGCTAGTTCAAGGCCCTGCCGTGCTAAGATGCGACAAAAAATGTCCCCCTCTCCCCGAGCTCCAGCTATAATTAATGAGTATGTGTTATAGAAACAGGGGCATTGTCAAAATGGCAGATAAATTGATCCCAATATAATTTCATGGTTAACACCCGGGGTTCACACTTCCAGTAATATAAATATTACACAAATAAAATAGGTATAAATATTTCAAATTTATATAGATGATCAATAAATTAAATTATTTTATTTAAATAATTTTAAATTAATCAAAATACCTTTTATTGATACCCAAAATTTAAAATAATTGGTTGATGGTCGTAGGGGAGAGAGAGAGGGGACCGATTGGATGTGAAAAATGCGAGTAAAGCTCAGGTTTGAAGTGCTATAAAAAAGGATATAAGTAGGGAACGGAGGATATCATCCAACACAACCATCAAGATTTCTTTATGTAGTCTTTAGTATCAATGGTGCTCCAAGGATCAAGTCAGATGAGTCCGTAAATTTAGCCTTTCAAAGTTACTGATTTTTCACCCAGAAAAATAAAAGGTTCTGATTGTTCTTAATTTTGTAAGATCGTTGGTGCTTTTCATTTCTCAATCGTGCTTTTTCCATATTTATTGATAATTTATACACCAAGTACTCTTTGGAGTATCAATCCTTTTTCACATCTCGGAATCATTGGATTGTAAAGATTAATTCCATCATCGACTGGTCAAATCTGCTAAAAAATTTTAAATATATTTAAATAAATTATTATGTAAAATTCATTTTATTTGACTTGACTTATTTACTCACTTAAGCATTATTTAAAATATAACTGAAATAAATTATCATATGAAATTCAATTTATTTTATTTTAACTCATATTGTATCACATATTTAGGGAAGAAAAAGCTAAAAAGTTAGGACATGCATACAAGGACTCATCGCATTCAACTTGAATTTTCCCCATTTCAGTCGACTCAAATACCATTTACATGTAATTTTTTCATTCAACAGTGGTATTAAGAAAAAAGTGTAGCCAATCACATCAACCAGTATCTAATATTTGAGTTTAACAAGCATAAGGAAATCGGATTTGGCAAGCATAAGCAACTGAGAGATGCATCCAAATTAGATCAAGGAGAAGCGAGTCTGATATACTTTCTAATCAGCAGACCTCTTCAGAAAATGTACAACACTGGTGTGGTTCTGCAAGGCTACCATAATCTTAACGTGGTTCTCTAAAATACAGCAGAATTAAGACTGTGGAACATGACTGACTTTCAGTTTCAGGACGTTGCAGCTGGAGAACAAAGGCCTAAGACTGAAATTAGAAACTAGAGCATCTTTTACTTTCAACAAGTGAAGGAGAGATCAAGGAAAATAGGAACATGAACATCTTTTACACTAGTCAAGGAAAGTGTCGTTTCCCCATCCAGAACAACAAGATGGATAGATAAATTACAGAACCAAACATAGTCCTAGCACCATACCTGGAAGAATCAACAAAGGGAAAGGAGAAACAGAAAATAAATTTTCCTTTTCTCCTTGTTTTTTTGTTGGGGGGGGGGGCGGAATTTCGATGCCCAAAACCCAGATTACAAACCAAACAAACATAGTATTACTAAATCTTAACGGATAAACAAAGGGAAAGGAGGAATAGCAGTGGCAGGTGTGAACATAATAATATAATTAATTGGATTGAGGTCATCTATCATCCACTTCTTTGCCCCAAGTTTGTAGTTGGCTTCTTTTGCTTCTTCCTTTGCTTTGACATGAGGATCGAGAACCTGGCGAAACCAAACTTCTTTCGCTTAGCAGAATGCTTTTGTCCACTATCCTTTTCAGCCTTCATAGGATAGTTTAGCTCACCACTTCTGCTAAGCATTTGCCCTAGCGATACCTTTTGTCTTGCAGCCCGTTTTTCCACAGGCATCCTGGTCTCAAATTCATCAGGCACAAGGAGCTTCCTGCTTAGTATTTGTCCTATTGACATAGTTGGCCTCAAAACAGGTACTGAACCATCACTAACCATATTTAACCCATTAACATCATTCAGCCGAGAATCTTTTCTATGGTGAGATGAATGTGAATGCTTGAACTTGGTGGAATTATGAAGAGAGCGTCTTCTCTGACCGTTCTCCAATCTCCATTTTCGAAGTGCCTCCTCCACAGCTAGCTTCCCTCTATTTGCAGACTCCACCCTGCTCAGGGCTTCCTCCAAGGCCTTCTTGCTGGTTCTGATTTCTTTGGTAGCTTCCTCCACCTTCCTTAAGATATCCACTTTTGATATGCTTTTCTCATCCACTAGAAGCATTGCATCAACAACTCTCTTTTTTGAAAGTTCTTCTGCCTCTCTTGCTTTAGAGGTGAGGGCATTGTACTCTTCAAACGAAAGAGTTATGCCCTCTGATTTCTGCTGAGAACCTCCTGATGAGTTCTCACCATGTTTGAGAGCTTTGATTTCCGCGAGAGCAACAGCCTCAGCTGCTCTAGCTGCATCCTTCATTTTCTTGGCTGCAACCAATCTAATTTCGGCAGTCTTTATCCTAGTCTTTGTCTGTTCAATATCAGACATTGCTTTTAAAACTTCTGACTTGGCGGCTTCCCCCATTTTCTTGAACTGCTCAGCCTCGGAATGCAACTGATGAAGCTCCCTAGAAATATCCATAGGATTATCAAGAACACAGTTGGCTTCTGCTTCTTTGGCAACCTGAAGCTTTGTTCTTGTTTGATTGATCTCATCCTCAAGAGATGAAATTTTTGAGGAATTTTGTGTCAACCTTTCCTGAGTCTTCTCAAGAGCCGTTCTTTCCTCTTGTATTTTCTTATTAAATGTCTCCACAGAAGCTCGAATATCAGTAAGATCATTTGTAGTTCTGGCTAGGTTTAACTTTGCCTGTCTCAGCTCCATCAAGATTAGACCAGGAGCAGCAGAGGGCAACATAAGTGTCTCTCCCTTACAATCTTGATGGTCACTCACAGGATTCTCATGGATTTCCTTCTCTGATTCTTGTACAAAAGGAGTGATGTTCTTGTCATTTGTATTCGTCTTCGGGACTGAACCAGCTTCAGCTGATTCCTTCAGTAGCTTTGACTTCAGTCCTTCAACAATCATCTTAGTTGACTCCAATTCTTTCAACACGTCAAGTGTTTCCCTTTCTTTAGCTTGTAGATCCTTCGCAAGCTGTGATGCTTGTCCCTCTACTTTTGCAATGTCAACTTTGTCAACTTCATTCTGTTATGGTTTAAAAAAAAAAAGACATTTATCAGACAACTCTCTTTCAGATGTATGCAGTAACGTGAGTAGGACTCACGGATGAGTGAAAGATCAGACATGCGGAACGGAACACTCCACCAGTTTTACCTCTGACAACAAGCAATTCATGCCTCATCATGGTTCAAAAATATGAATGACGCTTCATTGATCACTCTTAAAAGACAAATTCATCCGCAGAGCTCCATTATGATTGTCAAAACCAGTATGCAAAATAGCATCCTAGCCTAAACTAAAGAAGGAGAAGAAGCTGTAAAAGTATTACCATCCCTATTGTTGATGCCAGAAGCTATATGCAGCATGATATAGAATTCTATCTATTGTACAGTTGCAACATAGAGAGAGGGAGAGAGAGTCTTTCAGATTTACCAATGAGGAACAAATTTTGACTTCTTTGCATTTAAGGTTATTTAGCGTGTCCCACAGATTTCAGCCTGTGATGGACGATATATATGGCTAATTAGAAAGTTAAAAGACGCTGAAAATCAGAATTAACAGGGTTAGGGTTAATTATCTTGACCATGAAAACTTAATTGTACTATTTATTTTTCTAGGTTAATTGTTAGAATCAGTAGTTAAACTGTTGATCAAAAAGTTTGACTATTTCCACCAAGATCACCCCAAAAAAGATATCTCACAACAAGGTAGACAATTATCCCATAAAAGAAATAAAAAATGTGTGATAAACATGCTTAGTTAGAAATAAAATACCCTTTATCATATGAAGCAAATCACATTGATAAATCCTAAAAGAAGCAGAGGAAGACAGAGGGAGACAGAGAAGAGAAGATACCTCAGCGTCAAAAGACTTGTTGGGTCTCCAAATCCCAATGCCACCAAATCGATTCACAGCTTCCTTCACAGACTCAAATGGCGCAGAAGTGTCGATCTCTCCTCGAATCGCTGCGTTCTTCTTCAAATCACCACATTCTCCAGCTGGGTGTCTCTCGCTGCAGTAAATCCTCATTTTAGCACCTAAATCAGCCCTCTGTTTACCTCCCATTTCCAGGATTCGGGATTTTTCAGCCATTTAAACACCCCCCCAAAACAAAAGTGACAATCTAGCTTTAGGAAAAAAAAAAGACGTGGGAGAATCCTTAAAAGGAATGCGGTAAATTTAAATTATGAAAGCCTAGATTTTGAAGGCGGTGATTTGGGGGTGGGGGATTAGGAATGAAAACTGTGTTGGGGCTGTGGAGCAAAATCAAAGCAAGCCATAGACACGTGATGAGAACAGAGTGCACCGGAGTGTGTGCCGTGTTGAGTGTATGTGTATGTACGCGAGACAAGCGAGTCTTATTGGTTTTAGTAGAACAGAAGAGGAGTTTTGGGTGTCTTTTGTACAATAAGTTAGCAAAAATGCCCTTGGAGTTGGAGGGAATTGCTTGGGATCTGTGTGTTGTATGGAGGGAATATAAATTTGAAAAGTTAACCCCCTCGTCGAAAAAAGGTTTGATTTGATTCAATGGGCTTGTTCCTAGTACAGATTATTTGGGCCCCACCACACAATTTTATGGACAACCGTTTGGAGTTAAACCCCGTTTATTTTTTCATTTTTTAATTTTCACGTGGTATTCAAATTTTACCGATTAATCTAATTTAAACACTATAAACCCACGTAGATATTTATTTTTTCAATTTTTTTCGTTATTCTTAATATTCAAACTCAAAATCTCTAATTAAAAATATAAAATATCTAATTATTCAAACAAAAAAATATACCGTTAAACCTTGTTTACGTTCAAATGATCTCGACACTTTTAATAGGATGATTTTCAAATTTAAAATTTATTATTTACGATAAAAAATAAAATTCATTTCTAACTTCATAAAAGTTATGATATTTAAATAAAAATACAAAATTTATAAAATAAATTCCACAAAAGTTTATGGGATCCACTTAATTTTATTTTTTAATTATTAATTTATTATATTAATCCTAAAAAGAGGTAATTTGAAAGATAATTAAGTAAATTATAATATTTTAAAATAAAATTTTATTTTATTTTTATTATTTAAAATTTGAAAATTCGATTAAAATGTGCTCTGCTTCCCCGTCTATTTCAAGCGGGACCCACCATCAAAACCACTGTAGTAGCAAATCGGACGGTTCATCTTCATTGGAGAAAATTTCTCATTTCTATGTATTTGCAGCCGATAATTCCTTCTCTAACCTTTGCCCTCCCTCTAAATTCGTCCATATGACCGTTGCTGCGGAGTTCATTTTTACCGTTACCGAGTCCGAATTTGAAATCAAAATTCAATATATTTCCGTTGGGATTGTGGATACTTTTGGGAGAATTTGTCGAGTGAAGCCAAAGTATAAGAGAAATGATGCCGTCTCTCTTTCCTTTTTTTTCTACCCAAAATAAAAAGGGAAGAAATACTTGAGTGAAACTATGGATTGTTAAGGAAGACATTCGATTTAACATAAAACAAGAACCAGACAAAATTAGTGAAACCAAATGTACTTGTTGGCCACTTTAGCATGCTGCTGAAAGGAGTTTGGTGGGCGGACCCAATTCATGTTTATGAGATCGATTTGATGTGAAAAATATTAATCATTAGAGTAATAAATTTTGGGGAGAAAGGAATTTATCAAAACTTATGTCATGCGGCAAAGTGAGAGAGAAAGAGAGTGGTGGCAAATAAATAAATAAAGAGAGAAAATCAGATAAAAAGAGAGAGAAAACAATGAAAGAGGAGATAAAAAACAGGGAGAGAGAGAGAGAGAGAGAGAGAGAGGAAGGGAGAGTAAGTAGTTATTAGCTGCCCATAGAGAAAGACAGATTGATCAATATGGGAGAGAATAAAGGAGTGATAAGAGAGAGATGATTGGAGAAAGAGAGTTTTGTAGTCGGACAATTTAGTCATTTCGTTTACTTATATATTAATAATTTCATGCAAAACTAACAATATTCATGTAGATTAAAAGTGGCATTGTTTCAAAACTTAATCGAAAATGATGACTTTTCTTGTTTTGTTTCCGGTTTGAAATTTTTCAAAACTCTATTTCAGCGAATGATCATTTTCTTAAAAGAAAGGCACCTATAGCCATAAAAGTAGGCAAACACCTTGGATTAAAAAAGGGTATGCTTAGACCTTGGTAGATGCTGAAATAAGGAGCTAAGCTAAGGCTTGGGCTAGACCCAAATCATGGATCACCAACTTGTTAGGTGCTTGGTGGGCTTTTCAAACCGCGTCCAGTGCCAAACCACTAACTGCGGATTATTATTATTATTATTATTTTTTATTATCAATATTTTTTCCTAATTAATTTTGTTTGAACATTATGAGACCCATTTTATAGATTGACTCTTCTAAATCATTTTTTATCATTCTCAGAGTTCAAACTTGACATTTTAATTAAGAAATTATAGTGACCGACCACTCAATCCAAAGAGTTTGATAAACTTAGGACTATTCTCGAGTAAACTCTTTTAACAAGGAGCCGAATACAAAGAACAACTGGTGCATAGTTTGTTAGACAAGCGAAATTGATTCTCCCAAGATTGTTTTGTGTTTCAGGGTTCAGTTTGACTTCGCCGTGCCCTCTAGCAAAGCCTGGTGCCATTCTGTGATGTTCACACGGTTGAAACTTTGAGAATTCGCACATAACTATAGGAACTTGAGCAAATAATGCACATAATTCTTACTGGGTCCTTACAGTCTTTGAACCGAGGAAGGCATGACCCAAAGCAAAACTGTGAAAAAGAAAGACACCAAAAAAATAGAAAGGCACTTCTTGTCGGCCACAATGTGTACCTGCAAAATCCATCCAAAAAGTTCCCGATGGACATCCTAACAGTCATAATCCCTTTCTCCGATCCTGAGATCCAGGATTCAAATCGCTATGTAATAATAATAAAAAAAAATCCATCCAAAAAAAAGGCGCTTGTTAATGATGTCCTTGGGCCTGGGCCAGACCCAATTCATAAGCATGGCCCCGGTTCTTTGCCCCACCACTCGATCCCAACAACCACACTACACCACACCACACCTCTCGATCCCAACCTCAGAACGGGTAACGGAGTCGATTATTATCGGAAGGAATAACTTTATCCACGAGGAGCCAAACGTAAGGAACATCTTTTCATCATGCCTTAGGAAATGCAATTCATATAATTTTTCTCATAAAATAACTAAAATATCCATGAGTTCACGGACAGATTGATAATTAGTGGTTTTTTAAGGTACTTTCGCGATTTTTGTGAATAAGTATTATTTATTCTTTGCTAATTGAATAATTTTTATTGCAAATGTAAGTAAAAGAATAATTTTCCTTTTAAAAATACCCTAAATAAAAAAAAAAATCAATCCTAATAATAACATTTAATGTTATGCTCAACCAAAGTCGATATATAATGACGATTTGATTTCGGGAGTAGCACTCAGAAATTATTTTTTTTAGCAGCATGCAGGTGCTGCTGCGAAAGCACTTTTAAACTTATATATATATTAATTTCGGAAGTAACAGTATGAAGGACAGAACTTCGAGAATTTGCACAAGGCAATTTAAGAATGTGGTACATGGAAATATTTTTCCTCATAATTAAACACTTCTCCCAACTTGTGCTTGTGTTTCTGATTTTCCTCTGCCATAGCTTCCATTCTGGTTCTGCAACCTCAAAAAAAAAATAAAATAAAATAAAAATAAAAAAAATCCAGGCTTACATTTTAAGAAATCAGTCCCACAAATTTGCAGATTTCTTAAAGGCTAATGAATCAATTGTGATATCAGGATACCGATCGGTATATTATAAAAATAAAAAAAAAGAAGCAATTGTGGTCGAAGTTATAGGTGGCCCTCATTGTCATCCTGAGACACCCCAGTTATTAATTTCAGCTTTCTCATTTAAAGCTCTTTCAGGTTGTCATAAATCATTCCCAGCAATTTAATTCCTCAGAATTTAATTCGTTCCCAGGTACATTCCAAGATGTAAGATTTCAGTTTGAGAGCCTCCACAAATTGGAATGCATAAATTTCCAAATGGAACATTCTACTTACAACAGGAGTGTTATAATAATGTTCAAATGAAACGATTATGGTAAATATTATATCAGTCAAATGATTCAATGACCAAGTAGACTAATCTTGTATAACAACACCTTATCAAATCCCCAACAGTAAGTTTAAAATATTTTGAAACAGATTATCACGTAAAATTAATTTTTAATTTATTTAGTTTTTGTAATATCATTCAAATGATTCTGTCAATGTATTTCTGTCTTAATCATATGATAAAACAGTATATAATATAGTAATTAAGTTATGAATCATGTAAACGTGCACGTAACATGGTGCGTGGCTGCGCCTACACCTTTTATTCAACAGACCCCTTCCTCATGTTTGTGACTATTTTGCAACCTTCAATCAATTGGGTCTTGATCACATTCGTTGTCCAAGTCATTTCAATATCTTTTTTTTAACCCTTATTTAATTTTTAATTCTAAATTTCCTTCCCCTAAAAATTGTACTCCATTTTGGAAGGCTGTCGAAAACGTTAAGGATTCTAATGTTTGTCTACGCAATCAAAAAGTTAAGGTTTCTAATGTTTGTCGGCGCAATCAAAGGACGACTTAATATTTAAATAAGTTTTCAGTGTTTAGCCAGCGCCTGTTGCCTTTCTTTTTACATAATTTATATCATGTTCATAATTAAGAAATTTAATATTATATATATATATATATATATATATATATATAAGTTAAATGAATTTTCTCTTTTCCCTTTCTTTTCCGCCGGGGAGGGGGGTTATCAAAAATTTTAAGCTCGTGATTATGCTGCAAAAAAATATTTTATAAAAAATATGTTAAAAGTTTTAAAAATATTTTTAAAAACTTAAAATATTGTAAAAATTCTAAACTATTATTTATTTTTTTTTTAAATTATAACTTTTTTTTTTTCATAGATTGTAAAAAGTCTAAACTATCATGTTGAACGGTCTGAAGCACGGGAGCATGGTATGTATTTTTTATTATTTTTTTTTATTTTTTTGGGTGAAGGCACACGGTATGTATTATACACGTGAAATTGCACAAAACGTATTTCATAATCAAATCGAAGCATTGCATATCTGAGCATGCAGAAGTGTCTATGGATGTGGAATGGAACATGGACAGGAGGTTAAGAGATAGCGATAGAATTAAATTTAACAATGTTTCTAAGGGAATAATTTAGTAATATAAATTTTTTTTCTTAATTTAATAATTTCAAATTTAAATTTTTGTATAATAAAAAAAAATCAAAAATTTAAATTTAACAACATGGGATCCTCTCGTATCATAACGACGGGAAACTACCCATGGACAGGTTTGGGACACCATTGTTTTTAGGGCACCTAAAGCCTATATGATGGTCCCAATATCCACGCGTCAACATGCATAACTTTGAAATCTAAAAGAGCCATTCATACACATTTTCTTTTTGTGACAAATTATCCGAGATAAATTATTTATATTTAATAGAGGGGTGAGATAATTTTGAAAATTAAAAAATTATTAAATTATTTGCTTTTGCTTTTGTTTCTGTATTCTGTAAAAATGGTGATATAAAAATTTGACTTATTTTTTATTTCGGAGATAGATTTGTCTCAGCCTCCACAAACCCAACATGTTGTTTGTCTTGTACGAATCTTTGCAGCCTCATACTTCATCGAAAATGCTACCTAAGACATCATTTAATTAGAAATACAAAAACGAAGGGACGGATACGAGACAAAAGAAAAAGAAAACATGTTTGATTTGAGGAGACGAAGATAATAGAAAATGCTTTTCGTTTTCAGAATAACAAAGAGTTAAATTTTTATACATTCTTTCTAAAAGAATCTGAAGGACAGCAAAATTTTGTGTGCGTGTTTTTTTTTTTTTTTTCAATTTTATCTCCTTTTTTCTTTTTGACTTGTCTCAAGTATTTTGTCCTTATATTTTACGTTTACCATTGTATTCTATTTTATATCGCATATTTCATATATGATTATTTTGTTTATACAAAAATAAAAATCATACTTTTATTCCATTCAGTTGTGTTGGTTATATGAGTACTTATATTTTATTATCGTTATCCAAATTTTCTTAAATTTTTTTCTTCCTCTGTTAATATGTATATATGTCATACTCTGGCACCGTCTAATTGGGGTTTTTATCAATCGTTTATGTACATGTCTATACTATTTTAATCATATTTCCCTCAATTTCTTCTCGATATACGTATCCCCAACTTTTTCTCTAATATATTCATTTCTTATTTTATCCATTTTTATGTATATGCATATCTAAGTTAATATCCTCATTTTCACAATTTTCATTTTCTATTCATGTTTTTGATTCATTACTTAACATTCAAATCTCTACAACAAAACAGATTTAATCATAATATTGTAAAAATTTTCTTTAAAATTTAAAAATATCTTTTAGTGACATAGAATACTCAATGCATTACCTTGTTTTGAGCATCTTGCTTGTATTCTATGTGTTTCAAATTACGTCACCTAAATTTTGTATAAGTATGTCGTCAATAAATCGAAAGGAATAATAGGACCCTAAAACAATACAGAATATTTTCCACATCTCTTTCTGTATTGACAGGGCTGTGCATTGAGGAGAAAGACGGATTCACCTTACTGCAGCCCACACCAAAACGGCACCCATGGTGTCGTGGAGCACAGGTTATAGGTCAATTTCTGGGCCATTTAATTCCCCAGACCAATAAATTGAATCCTAACAATGCTGTCTTCTTATGTAAACTAAAGTTGTTGTTGGGTGCATTCATCATCGGAGTTAATTACTGGTGGAGAAGATGCATGTGAGTTAGCACATCATCAGATTACTCATGATGTCGTGGATCACAGGTTATATAGGTCAATTTCTGGGTCATTTAATTCCACTGACCAACAGATTGAATCCTAACAATGCTGTCTTCTCTTATGTAAACTAAAGTTCTTGTTGGGTGCATTCATCATCAGAGTTAATTGCCGGTGGAGAAGATGCATACGAGTTAGCGCATCATCAGATTACACATTTTTAATTTTTTTTTGGTGCTGATATTTTTAATAATTTAATGAGTATCTATCTCTTCATCAATTTTGTGTTGCTATTTGATCATAAATATTTTAAAGTTCTTAGTTTTTCTTAATTTAGGTAACGTTATTTGAATTAAAACAAATGAGGAAGAATTTCAATCCAGAAAAAAAAAAAAATTCTCTTTCGGTCCAAGATGAAAAAATAAGAAAGTTTGGAGTTTTTTTTTTTTTTTTATTTTTCAAAAACGTCGGCGATTTTGGTAAATTAACAGTTTCATCCCTTTGGAAAATGATCGAAGTGTCCGAGAATGACACAAGGCTAACCCCCTTTTAATGTTAAAATGCTCAAACAGTTCTAAATTTTATTAGTGTTTCTGTCACTCCCTTCTTCATTCTCCTTCAATTTTTCTCTCACACCTCTTATCCCTTTCATCGTCTAATTTCAATTCCATTTCTCTCTCTAAACTCATCAATCTTTCTCTCCCTAGACAATTGTTTCTCTCTCATTTCTCACTTCCCTCTATGGTCTCTCTCTCTCTCTCTCTCTCTATCCCTCCTGTCCAAATAAGTTTTTAAAGTTATTAGTTTTTCATATTTTTAGATAATGTTATCTGAACTAAAAAAAAAAAATCTCTGGTTGAGAAACTTGAGCATTAGCTTCATAATTGGTTTTCTTTTATCCAGGTTCTATGCTGGGGCGCAAGTCAACTGATTTTTGGATGGGTCTGGGATCCCCTGCATCTCTCAAGGATCATCAGCATTGTAAAATGGTAGTGTTTGGTTACTGTGGCCCAGCGAAATGACTCTGTATAGTCCCCAAGAGATAAAAATTTAGTATACAAAGAAAGGGAACAAAATCATACTTAAGGTACTTGAGATAGTCCCAAGAGTTAAAAATTCGAATACAAGGCATTGGGGGGAGATGGTCGAAATAGCTAGCCATTAAATTAGTTGGGGTTAAGTCATTAATCAAATTTGTAGTGTGGGGTGTCCAACTTGACACGATCCTCAAAGCCCATATACTAAACTATACTAAACTTTGCATGTGGCGTATCAACTATATATTGTATATCCGACTCATTAAATGTACCAGCACACATTTTAAATAAATCTAAGAGAGCTCTTCTCCTCTTCTTCCTCATCACATTCTTCTTCTCCTTTTCCTTCTTTTTTTTTTTTGTACAAGAATTTGAATCTAGATCACCAGATTGAGAGAGATGTTTTATATCATTAGACTGTCCCCTTAAGAACTCCTTCTCCTTCTCCTTCAAAATCCTCTCTTTCAAGCCAAGCCAGACTGAAAATTGACAAACACCATCTGCCAAAAAATGAGTGAAGGTGGCTCTGAACATCTTCCTCAAGGGTCTCTCCTAAGCAATCAAGATGACAAGTTCTTCTCTAGGCTTCTAAAAAAGGAATCAACCACCATGGTTGGTACTTCTTTTAGAGTATACTATGGAGATGTGTCCGGTACAGTTCCTTTCATGTGGGAGTCAAGGCCAGGCACTCCTAAGAATCCACTCTCCGAGACCTCAATTCCTCCTCTAACACCTCCTCCTTCATACTACTACAAGCTCAACCAAAACCCCATCAAGAAGCAACCAAGACCCAACCACCTTCTAACCAACTTGTTTCCCAAGATCACCAGCAAGAAGGCTGAATTGTTATCCTCCTCGCCTTGTTTATCACCTTCATTGTCATCAACTTCTTCAACATGGTCTTCTTCCTCGCATTCCTCAATGTCCACTCCAGGGATGATGAAGAGAAGCCAATTTTCAAGTCCAAGATCATCGTATGATTCCGGTGTTGATGATGAAGAAATGGCCATTGGGTCACCTACTTCAACTCTGTGCTTTGGCATGGGAGGAGAAAATAGTATCCCAAAGCTTAAAGGTTGCCGTTCAATTGTCGTTATGAAGAGAGCTTTGTTGTCTATGGTTAGTCATGGATCTGGTCAAGGTAATTAGAAAATTAATCTCTTCTATATGTCTCGTTTATCTAGTGTTTTATCTTTTATATATATATATATATATATATATATATATATATTTTTTTTTTCTGGTTAGCTAGCTCTCTGTAGCCAAGACAAGCTACCCGGTTCTCATGGTTGTCGGTGGGAATTTGAAGGAAAATCTTTGTTATGAAAATGTATTTGGTGGTAATAACTGGCTATCTAGAAAAGGTTAGTACATTGTTGGAATCTATGGTGTTTCGTTGATCTGAGTAAAATTTTAAAAATAAAATAAAAACTTTGCTTTTAAGATGCATGTTGTCTTATGTGAGGGTATCTTCTTTTTGCAATTATCTGTCTCGTTGTTTTGTTAACCATGAGATAATCTTTTCTCCTTCTACCGTTCTAGTCCTCTTCTTCTAGACTCTTCAGGTACGGCATGTCTCAGACCAGGTAAAAATAAAATTGATTTTAACTTAACTTATGTCTATCAAGGAAGTGCAATGTAAGGAAAAAAGGAATTCTTGTTTAATAATATTACACACACACATACCTGTTTTGTGGCTCTTGAAGAATTGGGAATTTATCACTCACTCAGTGGTATATGGTCCGAACCTAAATCTTGTTCATATAAATTTAATATTTTACCCATTTACAAATGCTACATACCCCATAGCTCTTGAACAAGAGAAGAAGAAAATAATAATAAAAAAAGATAATTTTTGTTATTTACAATGAACCAGATATTCTAAAATAGGATTTAAACCTATCACATAGTCGATCCCTCTTAGTAGTTTCGATCACATAATTAATAATGCAGAATAGGACACTTCGAATATAAATTTCCACGCAATGAAAACAAAATACTAAGAAAAATCCAAATATGGTACAAAGATGAAGGGGATAGTACCCTACGAAAGGATCACAGGCTAATCAGAGTAACACTCTAACAGTAATAGTGGCGTTTAGCGATGTACCTCAACATTTCAAGGGAAGAAAACAACAATTTTTTAGGAGATGATGAAGGTTGGACGCATTTCTGTGTCTTTTCCTCTGAGATTATTAATAAATGCAAGGAGGGAAAGATGGGTCCAAGTTCAGCAGTTGCCATTGGAATCTTTCTGGTTGTACGTGTTGTAAATTTTAAGAGTGAGTGAAGCTTTTCTGTGCCCTTATTCATATTCCTTCTCTTTGTGTGGCCAGAAGAGTATTCCCCTTTCATGGGAAGATTTTTATTTATTATGAAATATTCAATTAATAATTATAATTATAAATAATTAATAAAGAGATCAAAATTTTTCATTAGCATCTCATATTAGCAAGGGAATAAATTATCCGGTGGGTTTAGGAGCTGTAATCCCCACTCACAAAAAATATAAACAAATGATTTATAATATATACAAAATTATAAATAATACTATTTTTATTAAATAAAATTTTAAAAAAAATAGTGCATATATACCAAGATCATCATATAATCTTTTTAACAAGTATTAATCAAGTTTTAATCAAATTATCATATACTCGTAGGAATTGTTACATAAAATTTGATACATAAAAACAAGCAATTAATTTTAATTTTTTTTATACAAGAATATGTAACTAAACGAAATTAAATTGAGAAAGAGAAGATGAAAGTGGAGAGATTCTAACACTTGAACCGTTCCTAAAGGACAGCAGTTAATTTTATTTAGCACTTTATTGACAAGTATTAAATGAGAATCAAAAACTTTTGATAAAGCACTTCCATATTTGATTTTTCCAATGTGCAGTCCCTGTTCAATTTAATTGACATCATTAATGAAGCGATCCTTAAAATGGTAACCAGAAATAAAGCGGAGAATCTTATTGATTATTAATTAATTATTTTCCAAGAAAAATCATGATTCCAACAGTGGAACAGACCGATGAAATTTACCCAGAAAGGTAAAAAGGAATAGGTTCGTTTATCACAGGTTAAACTCCCATGAAATTTATCCCCGACAAGAGCAGACACTTCACCTGTGAGTTAGATCCAATCATTTATTACAAAATCTAATCATGATTATGATAATATAATTAATATTTTGAATAATATTAAGAATGAACTAAATGTTACGTAATTGTCTATATAAATCTTTCAAATATAAATAATTTCAAAATCATCAAAATATTTTTTAAATAAAATAATATTAAATTAAATTATCAGATAAATTTGGATTTATTTAATTTTTAACTCATTGGACACCTCTATTATTATTCTAATATCTTGTTCCTATCTTAAATTTTGAGGTAATGAGATCCGATCATGAATAGATGGACGAAAAAGGGTTTCTCTTTTTATTTAACATCAACTAGGCCATGCTAGTCTCCGCGCATACCACGTGAGGTTGGGTGGCTTCTTTGAAAGCTTCAATGGTTTTGGAAGAATATATATATATATATATATATATATATATATACTTTTTTTTTTCTTTTTTGATAGAGAGTCAGGCTCAGTTTGTCTTTGAGGGGCTTGGCCTACCGACAGTGTCTGTTTGACTGAGATACCATACTAGGAAGTATGATCTGGGTTTCACACATGACAATATCTCAAAAGTTTGTACTTCTCCCCCAATGTCTTTACTTTCCATCCAAAACCAAAGCTAGACCATTGAATTAAACCCCACGTGAACTCCAATTACTTTTCATGAAGCTAAATGTTATTGTGAGATGCATAAATGCATAGCTGTGACACATAATATAAAATTTAAGAAACAAATATTATATTATTGTATGTAAAAAAAGCTGGTCAATATTTAATATCAAAATATATTATTTTATCACTTGTATAAATATTGATACTCATTCGGAGATTAATAAAAATTGTAGCTATCCAAAAATGAAGTTAAAAAATAGGTTATTCTACTGTCACCATAAATCGTAATCGTTGGATATTGAGCAAGACAATCTTGACCACTTGTTTCTCAAACACAGGGGAAAAATGTTTTAGCAACAAAACAGATATGCAGCTCGAACGAAACCAATTGTACATTCACGACTCACATGGCATGAATACAAGACTCGTGTTGCTGCCATTAAGGAGACCAAGAACCGTAATAGCAACGGACGAAAACAGCCCGTCTTTATGCAGCAAACATATTGTAGGACAACATCTGTAACAGCTTATAACACTGTTTAATTTTGGGTCGATTTGATAAGAATTGAAATTTTATATAAGCCAATTATAATTTAATTTTTGGGCCTGCCTTCCTGCAGGTTTTTCCATCTATCACTTTGTTTTTGCTCTGTTTGTGTAACTCTTTCGTGGGAAGTCCTCCAATAAAATTGAAGGATAGCATCTCTATTTTTCAATCTTACACATGAAAAGTGAAATTCACTTTTTTTTTTTAATTAATGTCAGAAATAATTACAAACCCTCTTACACACGTGTTGACCAACCTTAGTACAAAGGTCCACGAAAGAGAATTATGAAGTTCAACAATGATTTACTAAGAGGTTATATTAAAACTTGCCTACTCGATTCAGCTTTACAACTCTCTTTAGCGAGGTTCTTAGATTACACATATTTTAATTAATGTTAGAAATAATTACATTTGCAGTTCGTAAATTAGTCTCTATAATTAAAATTACTATTTTATAGTTCTTAAATTTTCAAAACCATATCGTATTGGTTCTTTCGTTACTGATAGTGATAGAGTAATCATTAACTGTTGACGTAAATTAACGTCGTTGTCAACGTTATTATATGAATGCTGACATGTCATTGTCACATTAATTTATATAGACATCTCATGTTACTATGTCAATAATTTGCTAATATGGTTGTGTCACGCTGTAAAATTGCTACATAGCAATGCCATGTCAGTACAAAAAGGCATTTTGGTCTTTCTACTGTTACTGTGCAGTTTTATATTTTCACTCCATTATAGTGGTTTCTTCTATTTCGATAGAGAGAGAGAGAGCACTTGAATCTCTCTCTTAATCTTTTTACTCCATTATAGTGATTTCTTTTACTTGGACTTTCAATCTCTGTCTATCTCAAAGTTTAGGGTTTTGAAATGGAAGAAACTTCATTGAAGTGCGAATACGATCATGATGCCATCTCAGTGATTTCATGGACCTCTCGAATTCCTTCACAGAGGTTTTATAATTGCCTTAATTTTTGGGTAAGTTGAATAATTTTTTTTAAAACATAATTTCAAAAATTGAGGTGAAGGACATTTTCTCCATTTTTTTTAAATCACCATTTCATATGTGAAATTTTCTTCATTTTTTATATATGATGGGAATGCTTATGATTTTTTCTAATAATATGATCTACCATTATCTAATCGAGCAATTGAGGTCATCCTAAGTCTTAGAAACAAAATTGAAGAGAAAAAGACAAAATACAGTTCTATGATTACTGATTGTAACATGAGGATGGAAGTTGCAAGTACCATGATTGAGAGGTTGAAGGAGGAAAATCAACTTTTGACTCTACAGAAGTTAGAGATGGAGGAAATATATTCGAAGATGAAGACAGAGAATTTAAGTTCGCAAAAGAATGATATACAACAAAAATAATATTTTGGGGTTAGACGTATATGGATAATAATCACTATTGTAATTTTAATTTTTGTTCTTATGTTTAAAAATTAAATGAGTCCAAATTCTGTTATGTCTTTACATGAAAAAAATATAAAAATGCTATTGTAAAATATAAATGAATGAAGTATTGTAATTGAATTTATCCAAACATGTTCATTAAAAATTGGTTAGAGTGATACATGAACCAATGTATTGCATGAAGCAATGAAGGTTAATGCCCGCAATACATTGGTTATGATTACAATCGGTGAAATCGGTGAATGAAGCGGTGAATGAAGCAATGCAGAAAGCTGACACGACAATATGAGATGTTTATAGGAGTTGACATGACAATGACATGTCAGCATCCGTATGATTACGTAGACAATCACGTCAGTGCATGTCAGCAATTAATGGCTATACTATTAGAAAAAACAGTATCAGTGATAAATAATTACCGACGAAACGAAATCTGTCAGTAATAACGACGGATTTCCAATGAATTAACGTCGAACTAATTAGCGATGAATAAAATATCTGTCGCTAATCCGTAGATCAACAGTAAAAAAAAAAAAAAATCTGTAAACCTATTACCGATAGAATTTTTTTCGAGAGAAAATTTTCGTCGCTAATCGGTCGGTGTAGTACAAAAGGGTTAAAAAAATTAAAATAAAAAATGTACAGGTCTCAGCAACAGAATACCGACAAATTTTTTCTTTTCTTTTTTATTTTTTTATTTTTATTTTATTTTATTTTATTTTATTATTTATTATTTTATTTTGTAGAAAAATAAAAGTATTTTATTTTTAAAAATTTTTTTATTAATTTATTTTAAGATAATAATTCATTAATTTATAATAAATAATCATTTTAAATTATTTTATTAATATTAAAAAAATTGTGTGTAAAAGATAATAAATAAAAAAAAAGGATATGAGTAGATAAGTCACTGGGGTCTGATGGTTGTGATGTTATTATTGATTTTATTATTTTAGAAATCAGTGATGGATTGGGTCCATCGCTAATATTTACGACAGAAAAAAAAATCCGTCGCTAATATTTAGCGAGGTCACTTTCAACGACGGATTTAACGATAGAAAAAATCTGTTGCTGAAAGTCCATTTTTTAATAGTGCTACCCTGTCACTATTAGTAATGAAAGAACCAATACCATATGGTTTTGGAAGTTTAAAAATCACAAGATAATATTTTTAACTTGAGGAATTAATTTGTAAGAAAAAGGTAAAGTTCAGAGACCGGACATATAATTATCTCATTAATCATACCTAACAAGTAAACTTATATACCTTCCTAATCAATCTGCCACTCTTATAATTTTTTAACTTTAAACTTGAATTACAAGTGATTGCATCTTATTAAAAATTTATTTCTAAAAAATTCTATTCATATTTTGGTTAAACACACCAACAATTTTTATTCAAAAAAGTGACAAAAAATAAATAAAATCAGAATATCAGAAGGTGAGGGATGAGGTATGCATTAACAAGAGTGTCAAGGCAACGTTGCGCCCATTCTAGGCTCATTGGAGAGCGAAAAACCAATTCCAGCTTTGACTGTGGAAAGCGTCTCAGGGTATGCGAAGTCCTAGAATCTAATGATAACGGAGCCCAGATTATTGCAACTAATGACATTACACACAGGAAAATTCTGGTTGGATTACAATGAGGAAGAAAACATTGTAAAAACATGGTTTTTGGAGATGCCTCATAGAATTCCACCAAGTATCATTGATACCATGATTGATCTAAGACAGTTTCATACCTAAATGCCTCTTTGCAGCACGTAACCAAATTTAATA
Organism: Dillenia suffruticosa; assembly: GCA_033439265.1. Classification (NCBI taxonomy): domain Eukaryota; kingdom Viridiplantae; phylum Streptophyta; class Magnoliopsida; order Dilleniales; family Dilleniaceae; genus Dillenia; species Dillenia suffruticosa. The sequence continues at coordinate 616,799 of JAVTVX010000035.1, forward strand.
GGAGAAGAGACATAATTATAATCTGAATAATCAAATAATATAAAAATATTGCGTAATACCCGGTACCCAAATCCATACAACATCCACAGTGATTTACATAGCCCAGACATATACGGCCTTTATGTCCACAAGAAATATACGAAAATCATATCAAGGGAAATACATATTCTAAAATAGGAGTCAATTTACACTCCTGCAATTGGTCCTGACCTGACCATCGGAGCCTGTTAGTGGAGTAAGATTTCCCATCTTGACCATAGCGTTGGCAAAGTCTGTGAAGAAAGTATCGGCATCATTGCTGTAGGTAGTGACTTGGGAATCAGTGGAACCGCCGTTGAAGAGCTGTTGGTCTGAGTGCAAAAGACCTTGTTGATTCAACAAGTTGGTGTAATAATCAGTGTTGAAAGCTGTAGGACTTTGGGTGTCAAGAGGAGAGAGATTGTTGTCATCCCCTGTACTCGGGCAATTCGCTTGCAGTGAAGCTGCAAATGTGGAGTCTATGTTGGTCTCATTGTAGATTTTGCTCGGAATGATGTGCACCTTGCTTGTCCAATTGTATGAGATCCTGCACAAAACAATCACGCAAGCCTTAAAAACCAACATTAAAATTGTTTGTTTGTTTGTTTCTTCTTCTTCTTCTTCTTCTTATTATTTTAATTTAGGGGTACCTGATAGAGCGACCAATTCCTGGGCGCTGAAACCTTTGCTGGAGAAGGAAGAGATAAGGCCAGTGAGATCCAAAGTAGGGGCTGGGATGTCGGAATTAGCATCACTTAAGCTAGCAGTGGTTGAATCTCTTCTCCCCAATTCTACTGTCCAACTTGGCCCGCTCAACTGTTTGAAAAATAAAACAAATTCAAAATCAGATTAATACCATTAATGGGCTTTGGGCCATTGGGCATGGGAGAATAGGCTTACTGCAACAACAGAGTCGCGAGCAGCGACGGCCAAAATGTCGGCACATGAAACAATCCCAGGGCAGGAACTCTCCAAACTCGATTTAATGGTGTCTATCACATCAAATCCCCTTAATGAATTTGCATTTGGCGCTGCAGTTTTCTCTCCAGTAAAATTTGCCGTGTCATCTAATAGAATTGATGCGTCGCATCCCTGTTTTCATAGCACCCTTATAAATAAATTCCCTGATTTCATGAATTGCTATAGCATTTACAAAAGAAAAGAAAAGAAATTGAAAAAATTCCATGGCTTGTCTATTCAGGTGATGCTTTTTATAGGCCAAAAGAAGATTGTGCGTGGCCGTGTGAGGATGACGTGATGTGATTATGAAAAGCAGCAGGTGATGATGATAATAATATGTATGGATGTTAAAGCCCATCAAAACCGTTTGTTTGAAGGAGTTGACTTAATCAAACGTCACAAGTGCCAAATCACATGTAACATGTTTACTTTACGTGCTATACTTTTTCAAATCCCTTCACGTAAATCTAACAAAGATACCAAAAAATTATCGCATGTTTTAATGTTAAATTCTAACTCTACTCCAATGGTCATGTTCATGAATTCTTCTACTTCAACAATTGTGATCCAATAAAATCATATATATATATATATATATATATATATGGAAACAAGCATTAAGGCAAAATAACGTAGTTATTTTGTGATGATCATTGGACTTGTATACGATGAAATGAAAAAGAGAGGAGAGAAAAGGAGACTTGCATTAACAAAGCAATCGTGGAAATGGAGACGAAGCAATGATGCGCCCATTCGAGCCTCACTGGAGACTGCAGAATCAACTCCTGATTTAATTATAGAGAGGACATTTGGGCATGTTGAGTCATAGAAATCCGACGACAATTGGGATGAAACTAATCCAACTAATAACAAGACCGAATAACAAAATGTGAATAGATTCGAGAAGAATGATAAAGAAGAAAATATGGAAGCCATACTGCTAAATACTAGAGACAAAGAAGAAGACTTAGAAGAAGAAAAAGGAGAGTTGGTGTTCAGTGCTTCGGCTGAGATTATGTCAACACTTGGTGTATTTATAGTACCAAAGGCCACACGCAGAAGTCTTCCTTGGACAGTTCCTTGTGCGTCTCTCAGGGTCCAGGCTCATCGGCTACAAATTAAAAAATTATAGAATATTTGATTAAATCAATATCAAGATGGTGGGAGTGTCATTTTCATCTTCTCCTTTTCTACTCTACTCTACGTTCTATAATGTGTAAGCCGGACTTATTTCTTTTTCTTAATGATAAGGAACATTTTCATCCCCTCTTTTTCTTCTCAACGCTACACCTAAGGGGTAGGGCACGGTAGGGATACATGGGGAGAGATTAGTCAGGTTATTTTTTTCCTATTTAGAACACAACTTAAAAGGATTATTAGTAAACCTTAATATTTTTGTATTTGCTTACCAGGATGAAATGGGTACACTCAAAACATTAAAAAAGAATATTGAATATTTTTATTAATTTTTTCATGAAAAAATTACTAAAATTATCTCATAGAAAATGCTTATATATATAAAACATGATATTAATAGGTTGGAAGCTCTGTCTGATGTTTTCTTTTTTGACAAACTTATGGTGCAGAGTGTGAAACGAACCCCATTTTCACAAAGACTACAAGTCAATTTAATCCACAGATGATCCTAGTTGTCCAAGGAATTGTGACCGTCAGATCAAGCCTCATTTGATTAATTTTTCTATTTTCCATTTTTCTTTTTAAATTTTGTCAACGAGGCACAAGTAATCCATGCATTGCATGCAGCTGGTTCCACCATGATTTTATTCGGTTACGTGCGACTTTTGTATTTAGCTTTCCAACCTTGTAGTGATTGGAAGCTAAATTCACAATGATCTTTCCATGATTTTGTCGGACAAGTAATCATACTTTTGGAGTCGCCACAGACTTCTGCTAATAAAGCAAATATATAATAGACCTTTTGTATGTTCAGAGACGTGTGTTTCACACTCTCCAGTCAAATTTCCAGTTCAATTTTTATTAATTAATTGTGCAGATTAAAGTGAAGAAAAAGCTTAATTAATAAGCTAAGGAAACTCGACTCTTGTTCCCACATATTTTCTTCCAATTAACGTGTTGACCTCTGCGTTCATATTTCATTAGATTTGTTCCCATTCACAATTTTTTTTTTTTTTAATTCCTGGTCTTTTTAGTGGAAAATTGATCCATTCTTTTGCTACTCTTAAAAATTAAAAACAAAAATGCAATAATCGGAACCTATATGTAACATAAAATTTCTTTTTTAATAACTCCCCCCCCAAAAAAAAACCATCTATTCCGTTTCTTTTACAATAGGGTTTGATTATTTATATTTGTTTGTCATTGTGAGTGTGGGTGAGAGAGAGAGAGAGAGAGAGAGAGAGAGAGAGAGAGAGAGAACTAGCCAAATAAGATCTAAGCAATTCTTTGTTTGAGAATTTTCGAAATTTGATAATATATATTCTGAAAAAAAAAAAAGAAAAAGATGTTTTTTTTGGGGGTAAATTAATGGATTATCTGAGAGAGCAACCATTTCTTGAGCACTGAAAACTTTGTTGAAGGAAGAGATAAGGCGACAGATTAAAGGCAGGGCCTGGGATGTCGGAGTCAGCCGCACTCGGGCCAGCCGTAGTTGAGTCTCTTCTCCCGAATTTGAACTGTCCAACAAGGCCCACCCAACTGGTCATCAAAAGCAAAATTTTTTAGATTGGTATTAGTAATGGGCTTTCGGGCTTACCGGCCCGGGTGTGGGATCTTGGGCTTACAGCAACAACGGAGCCCGAGCGGCAACAGCCAAAATCTCGGCACAAGAAACAACACCAGGGCAGTAGCTATCTACATAAGATGTGATGACACAACTAGTTGTTAGTCCGATATTAATTTCTATTACATAAAATTTTAGATTTTAATTTTATATATAAAACACTAAGTATCAAAGTTTTTTAAAATCTTAACCTAATTTAAATCAAATTTAATTAAATTCAATTAAATACTAAGAAAAAAAAAATTAGTCAAGTCATAACATCAAGTACTCTCAATGAATTTGCTTTAGGGTGTGCGGATAGCTTTCCTATAAAGTTTTCTGTGTCGTCCAACAGAGCTTATGCATCACATCCCTATATCCATCACAGATTAGTTAGTAGAAACTCATACTTAGGAACTCATTTTCTTAATTCTTATTTTAATCATAGAATTCCGCATAATTTACACTGTATTAACCAATATATATATATATATATATATATATATATATTTATATATTTATATATTTTGTATTTTTATTGAATGACTTATGTCCTGGCTATATCCTTTTTCAGATTCTATTCTTGTGTAATTGATAATGAAAAAAATCCTACATTAAAAGGCAAATTATGTTAAGAAGTGATCATGCAAAAGGTACAAACAGATCCCAGGCATAATGCGTGCGCATGCACACCAAAGTCAACACGAGTATTTAGTTGAAGTTGACTAGATCAAACGTGGCCAGTTCACCATCACCTCTATGACTTCCTGCATGCATGGCAAGTAACGTGCTATACTTTTCAAAGGCTCCGCGAAAAGCATCAACGCAAATATTAGAAAGGGGTTTGCCTAGTCAAAATGATCCCACGTCACATACATACATTTATATATTATTCGCTTTAATCTCGCATATAATAAGGCAAGCAAAAACTAAAGTTAACTAGTCGAAATTCTAATGATGAAAAAGTAAAATGAGAAAGAGAATTTAGTGAGGGGATGAGACTTGCATTAACAAAGCAGTCATGGAAATGGAGACGAAGAAATCATGCTCCATTCTAGCCTCACTCGAAACTGCAGAATCAACTCCACATTTAATTATGGAACAACATTAAGACATGTTCAATCATAGAAATCTGATGATAATTGAGCTGACACTAATCTAGCTAATAACACTACCGAATAGAAAATTTTGAAAAGTTCATTTGAGAGAAAACGAAGTTGGGAAGCCATTCTTAACACTTGAAAGAAGTAATACCAAGCAAGAAGAGGAATAAAAAAAAAGTGCTTGGCTGGGACTCCGTTAGCACTTGGTGTGTATTTGTATTATATATTAGCCGTGTAGTACTATTCCTTGGAACACTGGCGTACTATTGTTGCATGTGATGGTCTCGTGGTCATTGGACTGCTGAGGAAACATTCAAAAAAGAAAATAACAATTGTTTGCGAGAAGAAAAGCAGTGTCAATTTTATCTTTTTTCCGATGGGTGCATGCCGCACCAGAAAATAATTATCACTGATATCCGTCTCAATCTCGATCTTAGTCTCTCTTCTAGCGCTTTCTGTCAATCTTTCTCGGCCATGATCAATCGAACATGAGAGAAAAGATCAATTGAATAAGAGGGTAGGAGACTAAATCGAATCTCTTTCAAGAAAAGAATGCTTTCCAACAAATTTGTACGTGTGAGCTATATATAAACTATATATTCACAAAAATAACAAATTAAGCCACCACTGTAGTGGATGTTCGTTCCTATAATAGATCCTTAACCAAACTAAATACAAATATTCAATGTTTAAATTAGGTCAGATTTAAGTATCTTATGTTTTTATTAAACCTTACTTAGACCTTATCTAAACTTTAGCTGTTGAAAATCCAAATTTGTCATGGAATGAAAATTTTAACCATGTGGAGAGAAATCTAGAAAATTAGGATGTCCTTGTTCTCTCCCTTCCAATTAAACACGTACAAAAGCTCAAATTCCATATCTGGTGGCATAATATTACTTTGTTTTTTTTTTTTTGGTATCATGTCTTCGACACCGCCTGATATCCGGGGTTTCATCCCGACTAATCCGGACCGACCATTGCGGTGGCTCCTTTCGAAGGGCGGGTCTTCCAATAAGGAATACTCCGTACACATGAGGGCTCGATATTCCTGACGAAAGTCGAATCTCGATTATATCTAAAGTTATTTAACCCTACATCCATTACGATCAACAAAAAAGGCACACTGTTACAAAAGAAAAAGAAGAAGAGAAATCCTAGAAGAGTCCATATTATACAAGAAAATTGGGAAATTAATTTATTTTCCGGCAATTCTTCCTAATCTGGCTGCTGGTTCCGGGATGTGGGCTAAGTTTTCCCATCTTAATCATTGCCTTGGCAAAGTCTACAGAGAACTTGCTGGGGTTGTTGCTGTAGGCTCTGACTCGTGAGTCGGTGGTGCCACCACTGAAGAGCTGTTGGTCCGAGTGCAAGAGACCTTTTTGATTCAACAAGTTTTTGAAGTAATCATTGTTGAATTTTGTTGGGCTCTGCGTGTCGAGTGGCGAGAGATTGCTGTCTCCTCCGGATCTTGGGCAATTTGATTTTAGGTTAGATGCAAATGTGGAGTCTATGGTCGATTCATTGTAGAGGCGGTCCTTGAATGATGAGCACTTTGCCAGTCCTATTGTGTGAGACCCTGTCACCAATTGGGAGAATAGCATATTTATGACTGGTTAGTTTGGCTTTGGTCCTATTAACAAACATTGGACAATAGTGGCTTTGGAGACCAAATCAGTCAAAATGGGAATTACCTAAATTTTGGTAAATAATCAAAATAACATGGGTTTATATCAATGTTTTGAAACTCGGACCAGAACGGCTGGTCGGACCGGGAACCGGACCAGCAGTAGGTCATGGTTTCTTAACATAACCGGATTTTGAAAACCGAACAAAATCCAGATTTTTTGTCTAGTACAACCGGTCCGATTGGTTTTTTGTCATGATGATGATAATTATTAATATATTATAATTTTTTGGATCAATAATATATTATAATTTAAATTTATTTATGACGTCATTCGTATTTTCGTTCGATCCAACCAATTTGACCTAATGATCCATTGACTCCTTTGCGCGATTGGCTCATATTCCGGTCTGGATTTCAAAACACCAGTTTATATCAATTTAGAATACTTGATAATTTTCCTAAATTTTATGTGATATTCCGAATTTTTAGGTATTTGAATACCTCACAACATCTGCTTCATTTAATTTTTGATTCTTCTATCATTTACTCCACATTATTTATTTTTATTAAAAAATATTTGAGTGAAAAAATCTAAAAAGAAAAAAAGCAATGAGTTAGATGATGGATGACAAGCAAACCTGAAAGGGCGACCATTTGTTTGATACTTAAATGTTTGTTGGAGAAGGCAGAGATGAGGGTACTTAGATTCGAAGCAGGGGATGGGAGGTTGGAAATTACAGCTTTTAAACTTGTGGTGGTTGAGTCTCTTCTTCCTAATTGAACGGCCCAACTTGGCCCACCCAACTGCAGAACAACCACAACATGAAGTTAATTACTGGCTATGGACTTAATCTTGTGGTTTTAGTTATGCTCATGCAATAATACTGGACTAGACCACTGGCGGCTTAGCTCGATTCTGATAGGTTTTACTTACTGCAACGACAGAGTCACGAGCCGCGACAGCTACAATATCAGCACAAGAGACCACTCCTGGACAAGCGCTCTCCACATTAGATTTGATGGTGTCGATCACTTCATATCCTCTCAGTGAATTTGCATTTGGGCCTGCGTTTTTCTCTCCCGTGAAGTTAGCTGTGTCGTCCAATAATACTGATGCATCACAGCCCTGTTTTCCGCCATATTTATCTAAGTCAGCTCATACACATTTCTGGGCACGGACAAAATGTTCCCTTTTTTTTTGGGTGGAGGGTAATTAAAAAATTGAAAAGGATGTACAAAAAAGAGGAGAGAGAAAAAAAAAAGGATTAAACTTGGTTTACCACTACAAATCAATGATGTAAATAATGACATAACTTACTACTAAGTTACCATAATCAAATGTATTGTCTCCGTCTAATAATAAATGATGCCAATAAAAATAAATTTACAATTTAATGACGTTAAATATAATATATTATTCTATGATTTTCATGAACAATATTAATCTATTTATGGAAAAGTATCCAAGGAAAAGGAAAAAGAAGAGAAGAGTGAGACTTGCATTGACAAAGCAATCATGGAAATGGAGTCGAAGCAAGGAAGCACCCATGCGAGCGTCTTCGGAGACTGCAGTGTTCACAGCGGATTTAATAATGGAAAGGACATTTGGGCATGATTTGGCATAAAATTTGGATGATAATTTGGCTGACGCGAGTCCAGCATAGAGCAAGAAAAATATCAAACATGCCTTTAAAGCTTTGAAGGACAATGAAGCCATTTTCTAAGTAAGAAGAAGAAGAAGAAGAAGAAGAGAGAGAGGTCTTAGCTAGTGTCCTTTGCTTGAAGTTGCCCCCAAGACCTTATGTATTTATACCAGAACCTTGAGATGCCTTCGATGGACCGCAACTTCTCACGTGGTCGCGAAGTCAACATTAGACAACAAAAAGAATGTTGAGCTAAAAATAAAATAAAAAAATTAAAATGATGAAAAATAAAAATTTTCTAAAAATGTTGAATTATGACCAGATCTGTTATGGAAACTGAACTTTATAAACTGAGTTGGCAATTACCCTTCGGCCCATGATATATGACGAATGAAATTAGAGAGTTTGTGCACCCAAAACCTCATTGCAGCTATCAATTATAAATTTATAAGACTGCAAAAGAAAAATGATTTTGACAAGTGGCAATATATATTATTTAAAATGAATTAGATAGAATTACTCTACAAAAAATAATAATAATAACTTTTTTTTACCAAAAAAAAAAATGTTTCCTTGGTGTGGATTATCATGCCCACCTCTCATAATCCTTCTGCATTTGTGATATGTCACAAAAGAGGCAATTTATCTGCTTTTTGAGAAGAAAGGAAATTCTTGAAATAAAGTTTTTTTTTTGTTTTTAAATTTAATTTGGATTAAATTTTATGTGACAATTTAAATTAGTAAAAAATAATTTTAAATTTATTAAAATATATTTCAAATAAAACCAAACAAAATTTTGAACATGACGAGATTAATTGTTAAACAAAATTTCATAATTATTTATTTATTTGATCTCCAATCTCTCTATCATTATTCCAGTGAAAGTATAACATGCGGTGTGAAACAAGTGGGTAAAACTTCGCATTCTATGATCAAAGGGATAAGATTTAGCTTTTCCCACTCTCTCATTCTATTCATTTTAATTAATTTGCAATTATTTGGACGTAGCCTATGTTTCTTCCTTCTTTCTAAAAATTAATTAAGTCACCATACTCTCTCTCTCTCTCTCTCTCTCTCTCTCTATCTCTCACTCTCTCTCGTTTTCTTAATTAATTATGCTGTTGCCGTGTCATTATTCTCGCATTCTAAAGAATAGTAAAATATGTTTTTACGCTGCTTGGTATTAATATTTTTTAAATAAAATTTTAGATTTAACTCTATACAAAAAAAATAGATATTGGAATAATTTTATTCTTTAAAAATATAATTCGACTCCGATCGAATTTAATTAAACTCACCTTAATTATTAGACATCATAATTCATTAAAAAAAAGAAAATACCTTTCATAAATTACTCAACAGTACAACTAGGTTACTGAACCTTCTTTTCCTAATGCGAGTCACTGTCCACCAGTTGAAATGCAAAAATTAAATTAATCACTTTTATATTTTTATTATTAAATATTAAAATAATTAAAATTTATATAATAATTTAGTTTGAATGATTTATTGATATAAAATATCACAAAATTTAATTTAACTGGTTCATATTTTGATCTGATAAGATTACTCCTTGATTATCAAGGAGGATGGTTTGTCGGGGGCACAAGAAACAAAATAAAAAATTATAAAATAAAATTTGTAAAAATTTTATAATAATTTTTTTGCTTTTTTTTTTTCCTCATAATGAGGCATGGTCTATGGAAATAGATGGAAGTAGATATGCAGAAAACAAAGATCCTCTCGTCAATTATGCAAACCGTAAGTAAATGTAGAGCTTATGGAACAATAAACAACTGAGATATATTTCTGTTGTTCCTGCAAATTCCTTCCAATTCAACGTGTACGCCTTTGCATGCATGTCGGCGCCGCTTTGCCTCCTCCAGGCAGTACAAAACATATTTTATTTTTGATGAAAAAGCCTTTTGCTTTCATAAAACCAAATAATTTTATTTTTAATAGCATATGCTAATAATTTTAATATTAAAAACCATTTTCAAAGAATGGTGTGTTATAACAAAATTTGTTGACGAAGCAAATAATATTTAATTTGATAAATTTTAAAAATAAAATATTTCATGGTAAGAATTAATCCTTAACGTCGTAGGTTTTTTCAATTTAATGTATTAATTTTTTTATTCCAATACCATCACTCATCTTTCAAATCTCAATCAGTGAAACAAAATTTTCTAAACTTCCCTCTCATGTCAGTGGTGACACAGACGGTGATTTAAGGGAAGCATTAATCGGTTGAAGCCTACTCCTGTGGAAATTAGCTCTTTCAAAAATAGAAAATTTCAGGGAACCCTCCCTGAAAAATATCTTCAAAACAATTTTAATATTATTTTAAAATTCATAATATAAATATTATTTATTCTTTTAAAAGTTATAATATGTTTATATATATATATATATATATATATATATATTTTATTCCTGATATAAATTTTTAATTTTAATCTGATACAAAACTTATATCGCAGCAGAGAAAAAAAAAATATGAGAAATTTTAAGATATTTCGTCCGGTGATCTTAGGTACCTACACAACCTAACACGTGGAGAAATATCCACCTCAGAAAATCAGAATGATGTTTTTAATATCTTTGGCAGAAATTAATTGGATTAATTAGGACACTGGACATCCTATTTACTAATCTACAAACGTAGTTTTAGAAAAAATCTATTTAAAAAATCCCACAAAATTAAAAAAAAAAAAAAAAAAATTGATTTCGTCCACGCCTTCAGAATAGCAACATGTCATATCCAATTTATGAGATCAACAAGTGGAGGGAACAACCCATTCCTATGTTTTGAAAGAGTCATTTTTCTTAAATTTTTTCAATTGAATATTTCTATGAAGTATCTATTACGTTATTACGACAAATGAATAAAATTTTACGCGCAACGATTTCTTATTCTTTTTTGAACCATGCAATATATAACATTTTTTTTATCTCCTAAACTTGGTCCACCGTTAAATATTCAAAATTTTACTCTGACAAATCTTGAATTTTAATCGAAAGGAAACTTTCCCAATATCGTTTTTACCACTACCAAAACTCGAATTTCAGTTATTGATGTAAGGTATTGATATCATTCTCACTAAATCAACGAAAATATTAGTGCAATATATAACATTGTTAATATATGTATATGTATATAAATCATTAGGGACAAACATATAGATATCTTTTTAAATATAAATAATGTTACATAGATCAAATAAGTCATGAATATAAAATTTTATATGGCAATATATCTTATCAAGTTTTGAAGATTTTTAATTGATTTTTTTAATTTTTAATATAAATTATCACGATTAATCAGGTTCATTCATTTTATCCCACCTTATCCTTGCCTTGTGAAGATGAAATAATCGAGAAAAGGATCGTGTCATTTGGTATGTTGGGGAAAGCTAAGCCTTTGGATCCATTCAAGTCAAGTCATGATCATCCAATCAACATCAACTACTAATCTCGACAGTCAATTTTTGTTGAACTCGCACCGTCAGTTGACATTTTCAACGAGATAAATAGACAAAAATAAAAAAATAATAAAACGAAAATAAAAAATGCTTCAAAGATGCCTCCACGCCCTTCTTCAAAGCATAAATTTTATTTGTATAAGAAAAATATATACAATTCTTTTCGTACCTTATCAAGTATTCAAATATTAAACACATTCATAACATAATAATTAAAAATTTTTTAGTATGAATTTAATACTATATAAGAAGAGAATTTATACCATATAAAAAGAAAATTTGTAAGAATATTATAAAATCAAAAAAAAAAAAATAATTGAAATTTCTACCATTATAAAAGTCAACTATCCAAATATTAACACCAAAAAAGGGTTATTCAAATATTAACTTATTTTTTGTGTGGAGTGATCAATGTAATGGAGAAATTAGTGGCCGGGTAATTAAGCTCCTTAATTCTGGTCATGTCAGGATTAAGTCATTTCTGAGACACATCCATCAAACTAATCAAATGGATGTTGATATTTGCTCGGCATTATATGAGTCTTTTCTTGTCTAAGCTAATCACATCAAAGGTCCACCAAGAGTAAGTCTACGGTGGAAGATAAACCTTTTCAAAAGGGTAAAAAAAAATCTAGTGTTGGAAAATTCTTGTGATATAGATAGCAGACTAGAGAAAATCCAGCTGAGGAAAAAGATCACGTGATGATGGGGGTATGCCTTTTGTCGGTCAACTCCGTCTAAACCTACAGATTCCTGCTTCCTTACACATAAAACAATTTTTTGACCGCTAAGCTAATATCAATGCTTTTCTTTATCTTGGGCCGGTTTTGGTGTCTATAAAAACATCAAAACCGGGCATGCCTCTCCCCAAAATCTTGTAAAGCTGGAAGTGTCCTCCTCTTCTAGATACTTCTTAGCCAGCAAGCCAGTGCTACACTAACCCTTTTCTTTTTCTTTTTTTTTTTTTTCTATTTTCTATAAACTTTTTTTGTAAAGGGGCAAAGCCCAAAGAATTGAGAAAATAAAATAACGGAAAGTCCAGAACAACTTGGGGAATGGCTTCCATTAAGCCTAAGGGTGAACAAAAAAGCATGTCTGTACTCAAATGGAAGAGGCAAGCCCACCCTCCTAGCCACACCTAAAAAGAGAATCTTAGTCCCCAACAAGGGATTTAGCTTAAAGCAATGCTGAAGACTTTTACGAAACACACCCAAATCTGGGGCATTTATATGAAAACAAGATGAGTAGAGATATTCACCTAACACTACAAAATATACGACTTTAGTGGTGAAAAAAATTCATTGCTATTTTACGACGAACTTAAGTACAAAAATAAGTTTTATCACTATTTTGCAATGAACAACACATTTATCGCTAATTTAGTGATAAATTGTTTTCTCCGTTACTAATTTAACAATAAATATATTGTTCGTCACTAAATTTAGTGATAAAAAACAAATCCATTGTTAATTTTAACAACGAATATGTTGTCCGTCCCTAATTTGATGGCTAGTAGTTGCATCCGTAACTAAATTCAATAATAGATACGTTGTTGTTCGTAACTAAATTTAGTTAGCACAACCATGCTAATTTTAGTAATGGATAGCCGTTTCCACCGCTAATTTTAAATCCAAAAATTTCAAATCCCCCCCCCCCGCCCCCAAAAACCTCTCCTTGATTTATTTTTCCAAAATTTTGGCCCGAGGAAGCAGCTAGCGACGAAGGTGGTAAGAAAGTTGGCTCTGGCGATGGGAGGAGTGAAGAAGCCACACAAATTCAGGCCAGGGACTATGGCACTCCGACAGTGGCTTCCGTTCCACCGTTCGAAGATTTTTGCAGGTGGACAGAGGAGCCAAAGCTGTCCAACTTTGTTCGTTTATGGATTTTGTCAGCTGACGGACGATGATGCAAGGACGATCGGATGTTGTTAAAGAGATTCTTTATGACGAATTCGTCAAACTTCAACGGTTTACGAATTTTGTTCACAGCGGAAGCTCACCATCGGCCACCAGAGGAATCCTTCAAATCTCGATTCTTTGTGATTTTGAAGAGATTCCATCAAGGCGAATCTGACTGAATCATCGTCGGTACATAATTCCTGTCGTCGGAAGCAAATTTGATGGAGCTAAATAACGAACGGACGTTCGGGAATCGGAAAAATTAAAGACTTCCTCGGTAGTTATTTTCTCCTTCTGGCATCGTCGGCGGCCGAAGCACATGGACGGCGTAGGAGCCGTGGTGGCTTGTTGAACCGGTTCTAAACCGGTCAAAAAAATAGGCGGACACCAAAAAAAATATTTAAATATATTAAAATATAATTATTAAAAAATATTAAAATACATTAATTTTTATTACAAAATTCGTCGCCAAATTTTACAACACCACGACGATTTCGTCACAGATTTTTTTTGTTGTCAAATTCAATGTTAATATTTTTTGCGATGATTACTATATATTTTTTCGTCGCAAACTCACTAAAATAATGTTTTTTTAAATTTTTTGTAGTGTAGGAAGAGCTTGGCGACCCCGGCCTCAAATATGTCATGGGCATCTTCCCAGAAGAGGGCTCTGTTCCCGGGGCCTTGGGCCTGGCTTAGAAGGTTAAGGGCTTTTTTAAGTTTGTGTCACGGATCCAAATAATAGATTCAAAGTCAATAAGAGAACTCAACCCAAAAGATCGATCTGTTGGATAAAAGAGTTTATTGAACTTAAATAGTATTTTATGATTTCTTGGGAATTCAATATAAAATTCGTAACATTACCCTCCTTTTGAGAAATCGGACGTTCAAAGACAATTTCACTCTAGATTAGGCCTGTTATGATATTCGAGTAGTATCATCGGTACCCGTGACACTATCCTGTCAACTCGAGCTCGAGCTCGGCAATTCCTGTCTCGAGCTTAAACTCGAGCCCATATTCCTTCAAACTCAAAGCTTATCGAGTTACCTGGTGCCCTCTCAAAACCTAATCCTTGCCCTTCCTATTCTCATTTCCCAGCCTCACACCCGTCTCCACTCGAAGGCGCGATCGAAGGTATGCTCTCTCACCATCGCGATCGAAGGGCGATTGAAAATCTCTGCTCTCTTGCCATCGCAATCGCCTGTTTCGAAGGTCTCTGCTCCTTTGTCATCGCGATCGCCTGCTTCGAAGGTCTCTGCTCCTCTCACTATCGCACGATGGTCTCCTCCTCCTCTAACTATCACGCGATGGTCTCCTCCTCCGCTCACCATCGCGATCGAAAGTCTCCTCTTCCTCTCATCATCACAATTGAAAGTCTCCTCGAAGGTACTTTGTCTCTCTCTATAGGGTTTTCGATCTCTGTCTCTCTAGGGTCTCATCGGCTATTGTGTGCGACGAATATCTTCTGCCTTCCATCTCAGAATCAAAGATAAGCTTTCTCTCTCTCTCTCTCTCTAGGGTTTTTGAGTTCTTCTGCCTTCTGTTCTTCCATCAAGCTCTCGGGTATGGTTTTTCTCTCGGTTTCAGGCTCAGATTTAGGTATTGTCTCAGGCTCTGGCTCTGGCTCACGACACTCGAGTTCGAGCTCCTCGATGACATTTCGAGTCGAGCTTGTCGATGACACTTCGAGTCGAGCTTGAGCTCTAGAATGACAGACTCGACGAGCTCGAGCTCACCTACCGTAGACTCGAGTTGAGTTCGGGTATTGTAATACTCAAATTTGACTCGGGTGTCATAACAGACCTACTTTGGACGGCTTTTACTCTGGCGGATAGCAATTTTTCTCTTTGGACGGCTCTCACTCCGACATCAGCTAACCATTTTCCATTTTGGACGGTTCACACTCTTTTTCAGGTAGTTCTTTTTCAGATAATCCTCTTTCATATTAAACCGGAGGTTCTAATACCAATTTGTCATGGATCCAAATAATGGATTCAATTTCAATAGGAGAATTCAGTCTAAATGATCGACCTATTGGGTGAAAGAGCCTATTAAATTTAACTAGTATTTTATGATTTCTTAAGAATTTGACGTGGGTTTAGTAACTGTCTATAACAGATTGAGCCGAATCCTTCCCTTGCCAACGAAGTCTCAATTCACTTTCAGGGCAAGCAATAGGCAGGGTGAAGTCGGTCAGGGTTCACCAATAAATTTGTTTCCACTATTTTTGGACAGTTAGGCCCCCAAAATATTTAACTTATTTAATCAATTTCTCTTTTTCAATTGAATTGATTATAAATTTAGATCCTTATCTAAACTGAATATAGATACTCAATATCTAAATTAGGTCAGATTTAACTATCATATATTTTTATTAAACCTCACTTAGACCTTGTCTAAACTCTAGCTTTTGAAGATCCAAATATGTCCTCAAATGCAAAATTTAATCCTCTAGTGAGAAATTTCCAAAATTAGGATGTCCTTCCTCTCCCACATAAAAATGCTCAAATTCCGTGCCTGGTAGCATATTACTTTGTCACAAAATTTTCATAATAACTTTCCAAAATTAATTTTCCACGATTTATTGTCACCACAAGCCGAACAACAATCTAACCACCAAAACAAAATCCATTGCAATCAACAAAGAAAAAAGGCACACTGTTACAAAAGAAAAAGAAGAAGAGAAACCCGAGAAGAGTCAATATTATACTAGAACATAGGGAAATTAATTGGTTTTGCGGCAATTCTTCCTAATCTGGCCGCTGGTGCCAGTAAGTGGGCTAAGATTTCCCATCTTAATCATTGCATTAGCAAAGTCTACAGAGAAAGTTCTGGGATCGTTGCTGTAGGCTCCGACTTGTGAGTCGGTGGAGCCACCACTGAAGAGCTGTTGGTCCGAGTGCAAGAGACCCCATTGATTCAACAAGCTTTTGTAGTAATCATTGTTGAATTTTGTTGGGCTGTGCGTGTCAAGTGGGGAGAGATTGTTGTCTCCTCCGGAGCTTGGGCAATTTGATTTTAGGTGAGATGCAAATGTCGAGTCTATGGTCGCTTCACCGTAGAGTCGTGCCCTGAATCTTGTGCACCTTGCTTGTCCTATTGTGTGAGACCCTGTCACCATTTGGGAAAATAGCAAATTATGGCTATGGTTAGCTTAGATTTGGTCCTATTAACGAACATTGGACAATGGTAATTTTGGAGACCAAATGAGTCAAAATTGGAATTACCTAAATTTTGGTAAATTATCTAAATCATGTGATACTCCTATTTTTTAGGTATTGAAATATCTTATAAAATCTGATTCATCTAATTTTTTATTCATTTAATTCATCTATCTTTTACTCCACATTTAATTATTTTTATTAAAAATATTTGAATGAATTTTTTTTTTTAGATTCAAAGGAAAGAGAAATTAAATTTTTTTTTAGATTCAACGGATATATTATCTAAATAATTCATTTTCAGTTACAGAAGATGTCAATTTTTTTAATTAAGATTTTGAATTTTTTAAAAATAAAAAAAATGGTATCAAAAAAGTTAACTCTTAAATTGAATTTCACAATTACTCAAACTGAATTAGTCAAATTTTGAGACATTATAAATAACTAAAAAAGTCATTGCTAATTCATGACATAGAATATGAATTATAGGAGGGAGAGGGAGAGAGAGAGAGAGAGAGAAGAATAAACCGATGATTTCTCCTGCACGAGAAAGGAAAGAAAACGGATCTCATAGTTTTCGGGCACTACTTGATCATGCTTTACCTCTAAAAAAATTTTGCAACTGTTTCTAGAAAAAAGGGGACGCTTATGATCTTGACGAGGACCGAACTAATATTTTAGGGAAACATGCACCGTGTCTCACTGCCGCCTCCTCTTTCTCTCCCATTGAACTCAAATAATTCCCATTCCGTATTATAAGTTTCTTTGGTAGACAATGAAAAAAAAAAAAAAAATCCTGGGTACAGCCCCACAACACAACTCTTTCTCTTATTTTTATTAAATTATGGTTAGATGATGGATCGCAAGCAAACCTGAAAGGGCGACCATTTCTTTGGCAGTTAAACCTTTGTTAGAGAAGGCAGAGATGAGGCCACTTAGATTCAAAGTAGGGGCTGGGATGCTGGAATTTGCAGCGCTTAAACTAGCGGTGGTGGAGTCTCTTCTTCCTAATCGAACGGTCCAACTTGGCCCACCCAACTGCACCAAATCGATGAACAACAACAACATGAAGTTAAACTTGAACAAGTTACTGGCTATAGATTTAATCTTGTGGTTATAGTGATTTTTTTTTTTAAGTTTTACTCTACTACTGTTAGGCTCATGCAAGAAAACTAGACTTGACTACTGGCGGGTTGAGTCCAATTTTTTTTTTTTCATCATCTCATCTCAGCTTGATTCTGATAAGATTTAACTTACTGCAACAACAGAGTCACGAGCTGCGACAGCTAAAATATCAGCGCAAGAGACCGTTAGAGAAGGTTGAAAATGACTTTGAGATAAACAAAATGAAAAGACTTATACGTGAAACAATCACTGTCCCTAAGAAAATTATGCCCCCACCATATTGCTAGTTGGGTTGATGACAAACTCCTTCAAAATATGCAAATCGAAAACAGAAATTTGAGACAGTAAAATCTCAAATTTCTCCCAAAAACGAAATAGAGCCCCTTTGTTTCAGTGCACGAAAATTACCAATGACAGAAAATTTAAAAAGAAAAGGAGAGCGTTCCATAATGGTGAAAGAGAATATTTATAGAACATGAATGATTGCAATAATGAGAAATCCTTTCATTCAAAGGTCATAATGAATATGTCCTTTGAATTTAAAATAACAACGGTTTATTCAATAGGTATCACTTGGTTAACATTTTAATTAAAAGATATCAATTTATTTAATTTTCAAAATATTTATTTTAAATAAAAATTAAATAACTGAAAATACTTATTTTCTAATGCCCAAGAGCCAAGTGCCCTATCTTTGACTATTAAATAATTAATTTATTATTAAAAATTCATTTTCCCTCCAACGTACCATTTTAATCAAATTCAAATGGTTTCAAATTTGATGGATTATATACCCATCACATTCTCTTCAACTTTTTAATGTGGGACAAATGCCCATTACATATTACAAACTATATTTAACAGAGACTACTCCTGGACAAGCGCTTTCCACATTAGATTTGATGGTGTCGATCACATTAAATCCTCTGAGTGAATTTGCATCAGGGACTGCTGTTTTCTCTCCCGTGAAGTTGGCCGTGTCGTCCAACAATATTAATGCATCACACCCCTGTTTTCCACCATATTTATGTTAGTCGGCTAATATGCATTCCTTCAATTTTTCTGAACTATTTTGACTTGGAACGAGTTGATCAAGCTAAAACCAACATCTACCCTATCTTGTAGAAACATAAATTATATACATCTAGGTTAATCCTTTGGTGTCATGGTCGGCATGGAATTTCATTTTTTTGGGGGTGGGAGTAATTAAAAATATTGAAAAGGACGTAAAAAAGGGAGAGAAAAAAAGGAATAAATTTGGTTGGACTAATCATCGCGGTACAAATCAATTATGTTAATAATGACATAGCTTACTAATAAGTTACTGTAGTCAAATATATTATCTCCATTTTGTAATAAATGATATCAATAAAAACAAATTTATAAATTTAATGACATTAAATATAACATATACTAATTAATGTGTGTCAAATAACATATTATTCAATGATTCCCATGAACAATATTAGTTAATTTATGAAATGAAAATTTTTTTTCCGGGGGGGGGTGGAGAAGGAACAAGAAGGAAAAAGAAGAGAGGAGTGAGACTTGCATTGACAAAGCAATCATGGAAATGGAGACGAAGCAAGGAAGCACCCATGCGAGCTTCATTGAAGACTGCAGTATTCACAGCAGATTTAATAATGGAAAGGACATTTGGGCAAGATTTGGCATAAAAATGGGATGATAATTGAGCTGACACTAGTCCAACATAGAACAAGAAAACCATCAAACATATCTTTAAAGCTTTGAAGCACAATGAAGCCATTTTCTGAGTAAGAAGAAGAAAGAAGAAAGAAGAAAGAAGGAAGAGAGGTCTTAACTATTGTGCTTTGCTTGAAGTTGCACCACGTCCTCGTGTATTTATACTAGAACCTAGAGATCTCTTCGCAACTACTCACGTGGTCTGGAAGTCTGCATTACAGAACAAAAAGATTGTTGAGCTAAAAAAATATAAATATAAATGATGCAAAATTAAAAATTTCTAAAAATGTTGAATTATGACCAGATCGGTCATGGCAACTGAACTGTATAAATTGAGTTGGCAATTACCCATCGGCCCATGATGTAAAATGTATGAAATTAGAGAGTTTGTACACCCAAAGTCTCATGACATCTATTTTTCACATCATCAGTTATAAATTAGTAAGACTGCAAAAGAAAAATGATATCGACAAGTACTAACATCTATATTATTTAAAATGAATTAGATAGACTCTCCAATGATAATAAATTGTTTTTTTTAAAAAAAAAAATATTTTCTTGGTGTGGATTATCATGCCATAGAACTCCTCTCACAATCCTTCTGCATTTGTGATATGTCACGAAAATAGGCAATTTATCTGCTTTTTATTAGAAGAAAGGAAATCCTTAAAATTAAAGTTGTTTTTTTAATATAAATTGAATTATATTTTACATGAAAATTCAAATTAGTAAAAAAAAATAATGATTTTGAATTTATTAAAATATTTTTCGAATCAAACCAAACAAATTTTTAAACATGACGGGGTAGATTGTTAAATAAAATTTGATAATTTTTAATTTATTTGATCTCCTGTCTCTCTATTGTTATTCGGGTGAAAATATAGCATGCCGTGTGAAACATGTGGGTAGAACTCCGTTCTATGACCAGAGGGATATGATTCGGCATTTCCTTACCTCTCATTCTATTCATTTACAATGGACTCTTGTCCTAAAAAATAGTACAATTTATCAATGAGTTGCAGATCAATTGACATTGCATCCCTCTATCTCTTGTAAAAGATTTTGAATTTTAAATCTTGTTATAGACCAATAAAAAAGTACAACTTGGGACGGCCTTTCTATTAGATCATGAATATCCTCTGTGCCGTTGGGAATACTTAGAAAATCCATTCCTTAAAGTTTTCTATGCGTCTTTTTATGTTTTTATTTTGACTTTGGCGGTCGAACGAGTGTGGAAAAAGCAACCTCAGGTTCACAGAAAGACAAAAAATGACCCACCCCCCCCCCCCCCAACAACACTCCTAAAATGATGTAGAGACTAATTGGCTCCACATATGATCATGGTTGTCAATCCGATGCCAACCCTCTAAAGTCTCCTCCCACTTTATTAGTTTTTCCACGCCCAAGCACAACTATAGCTTAATGTATGCTCCTCATCAAGGAACCGGATTTCTTTAAAAATAGATAAAGTGAATTTTTATTAATTAACGCAAGATGCAAAAGGTTGTTATCCTGGCAGTAAAATAATAGTCAACCAACAAAATTAGGAGAAAATTTAATTCCTACCTTAAAAATTAAATGTTGAGGTAGAAAGTTCTATATTTATATAAAGATATTTATTATCACAACCAACAAAAATTTAGTACCATTAAGAGAGAACATAACGTCTATTTTAAATACTAATTAATCAGATAGAGAGTTTTGATATTTATATTTCATATCCAGAGTTTTGACTTAGTGGGTGTGGAATTTTAACATCATCCCCTCAGCAATTGATTAACCCAGCCTTTTAGATTTAACTTGAATCTAATACCATAGGAATAAGAGAGAAATAGAGACTCCTATAAGATTAGAGGTTTTTGTGTTTATACTATGAAATTTTAATAAGCAGGATACCCCAAATTTGTAAAATGAAACACAGCTATTCACCACCCCATAACATATAAATTTGTAACATCCCAATTTTGATGAAGGGATCTCTTTTTTATTTCTTAATTTATTTTTTATCTCGAAAACAATAAATCAAATATTATATTTTCTGTTTGCGTAGACCGATTCAAAATATGAAATAAATCACCAATTCACGTCTGTCCATTCTGGATGAAATTTCCAGAGAGAATAGTTGGTGAATGGTTCCATCCAATTCGTAAGTCAAATAACGACTTCCATCCATCATGGCATCAACCTATAGTTGTCGTTTGTCACATTCAAGTTTACTTTCGGGAAATAATTGCCACCATCTTCAAGTTTGGTTTCAACTGTTCCATTATTTTCTCATTTATTTGGCGTGATTACTTCAAAACTTTCTGATTCGTAGAGGGCTAAACCATGGGACTTGGTCTTAAACATGCTTATGAATCCCGGAATGTAAAATAGACTCCGCACGCTTCCTTTGAATAGAAGTTTTGCATTGGCTAGAATACTTGAGTAGCTTTTGGTCCCACTTGTGACTCCATTTTTATTATTAAATTTATTGGCGCAATAATTTTTTTATTCTTATTTATAAATAAAATTAATTTTAAAGTAAAAAATTTTATTCGTAAAATTTAGTGATATAATTATTTAATTCATTATTTTTTAAAATAAAATATTATATTTATAGAATAACAGAAAAGGATAGCCCTCATGGCGTAGTAGAGGAAAACACAAAACAATCGTTTTAACATGTAAACTTTTAGTAGTAATTAAAAAAAAAAAGAATTAGAAATGTAAAAGTCTTTAAAATTTTTAAAAATATTATCTATTTTCCAAAAAAAGAAATAATATTTATTTATTTATTCCTGTCCCTATATTTGTAGTTTGCCCTGCGGAGAGGGCCGACACTGGCTCCCTCAATTAATGTCCCAACACGCAGCCCCAAATTTCAAAGCTAATATTTATTTTTTGATTAAAAAAAAAAAAGATTTGGGGTTGTAATTAAATATGGATAAACCTAAACCTGTTACGTGTTTGTCGTGTTACTGTTAACAACTAATTGAAAATTGCTGCAATTAATGGCTCAAAATGAATCTCTTTAATTATGAAATAGTGATAATTTCTTTAATATGCCAACCACAAGTAAGATACTTCGAAGAAGGTGGAGAATAGAGGAAACTTCCAAAGGTGAGGACCAAAATCCTCCACTGTCTTCAGTCTTCTACATCACGTTAAAAGCTACACATTCCTGCTTCAACTCGTCCTAAAAGGGCAGGAGTGGAGTTCCATTCCATGGACCAGCTTCTTGTGGATGTTGGAAGACTTCATGTGATGACAAATCCAACCACACTTCTGTCTGTCCATTTTCTTTGACTGCCTTGTTTTGTGTGAACAAAGAATTTTACCTTGCTTGGCACCGAACAAACAAGGAATTGAAGGACACGACCTCCATCTATATATATATATATATATATATATTTTTGTTGAAAATCTTGTGAATCGATTTTCCATCCTCTAATCTCTCTCTCTCTCTCTCTCTCTCTTTCTCTAACTGTTTTGTCCTAAAATACATCAAAGGTTCTCCTTATTGCACAGCTTTTTTCGTGAAAACTAAATTAATTAAGAAATATCACAATCCTAATCATCTTGTGTGCATCCGCACGTCCTAGGGTATTTTTGGACTTTTATTAAAACAACAAAATATTCAACGTTTAATAACAAAATATGAAAAATATTATTCAACTCTAAAATAGAGAATATAAAGTGTAATCGATCAAAAGAAAAAACTATAAAGGTTTATCGTATAAAATAAAATACAAAAATTGTAATTTATTTTTGAGTGTATTGGTTAAAAGTCTCATCATCGATGAGAATTTGACAGAAAAAGATAGAAGAATTCCCACCAACAAAAGGGTAATTCAATCATGCGGGGGGGTGAGACGCACCATTTAGATTTACCATGTCCAACCCTTTCTTCCTTTTTGGTACAACATTTCCTTTTTTTTTTTTTTTTTTTGGTTGTATAAAAATTTGAATTTAAAATTATTAGATCATGAGATAAAATTTATACCATTAAACTATTTCTTCGAAGACATGTACATCTCTTTTAAAATTACTTATTTTTGTTAATCAAAAGAGTTGGGCAGTGGGTATTAA
The DNA here is from genome assembly GCA_033439265.1 of Dillenia suffruticosa. Taxonomy (NCBI): domain Eukaryota; kingdom Viridiplantae; phylum Streptophyta; class Magnoliopsida; order Dilleniales; family Dilleniaceae; genus Dillenia; species Dillenia suffruticosa. The sequence goes on from JAVTVX010000035.1 coordinate 640,338, forward strand.
CATGGGCCCAATCGTAACCTTTCTTGTTCAATTTCTTTTCCGCTCCGGCCCAGATTGAGCAGAACAGATTTGAGCCCAACCTTTTCGGGCCATTAGTTTAGGATATTACATTGGCCACATGTTTTTCTTTTGTAACCCCAATTCCCTAGTTGAGTTGATTATTTTTGTTCTTAAACTTGAACTCGACTCAAAAACTAAATTATTATATAATAAATTAATATATTTTATTTTTTTTATATTACAATCATATATAAATATATATAATAAATATTAATATATGTTATAACAAACTTTTTTGTATTGAGTGGTCTGACATTCTACTCTCTTTATTAGAAATCTCGAGTTTAAGTTCTGGGAATGGTAAAAAAAGATTTGAAAAAGTCAATCTATAAAATAGATTTTACAATACTCAAATCGAATTAATCAGATAAAACTTGAATATTGATAATAAAAATAAAAAAAATATTAATATATGTTATCGAATTATTCGGATCGAGTTCGATCATAATTAAGTCAAATAAAACTGTTGATTGAGTAGGTCAAAGTTGACTCCGTTCGCATAACAGTTCTATCCACACTGGTATCTTTATATGTGTGACTGCGCGTGCGTGCACATGCCCACGTTATTGATGCACCCTCTGGATGAGCAGTGCTGAGGGGAATCTCGTCCTCCGATTCCGGTGAAATATTAAATATTAACGGTGGTGGTATGGTACGGTATGCTCTCTGAAATTTCTCGTGAATTTTCATGTGCGTCCAAATCTGGGTTGGTAAATCAATTTCCATTTATAGTATGTTAAACAATATGCAATTTTTTCCTGTTTTTTTTTTTTTTTTTAATATCAAGTGTTCGAGTACATTGAAGATCCTTTCATTATACAATGTTGTTGTCTCCTCGGACATGCCCCCAACATTAGAAGATTGCCTGTTCCCCTTTCCCAGAATCCAAATAATTGAGCATCCACCTCAAGTATTTTTTTTTTATTATCTATTATATTTATTAAACTAAATCTATAAAATATGTCAGGTAAATTTAAATGAGATTAGAGGTTTTACTATGACTTTTTTGCTTTACACAAATACTGAAAAAAAAATATTTATTAATTTAGATGATCAAAATAATTCAATTTCATTAAAAATAAATTAACAAATTAAACTTAGGCTCTTATATCTTAATTAGAATTTAAAAACCATAGAAAACAAAATGAGAGATTTTTTTTAATATATAATAGAATATTAAATCTAGTGTTGGGAGAGATCCCCGATTCGATTTTCATAAGAAAGACTTAAAAAAGAAAAAAAGAAAAAAACCTTCTACTATTATACAAAATATAAAGAAGTTGAGATATAAAATATCAAATGATAACTTAAAGGATATAAAAATAATAATAATAAATTTTATTCCATGGCAATAAAGTCTGTTGAAAGAAAAAGGATAAGAATATTTTTTAATAAATTCCTTTCATCTCTGGAGGGACAAAAGACAATAAAATTATCCCAACGCAACTCAGCCTTGAAGAAGGACATGATCTTTCCAAATGTTTAGAAATATAAATGCATGGACCACTATATATATATATATATATATATATATATATTTATAAAACAATTTTTAAGCTGTGAGGTTTAGGTTAGATTCATACTGTTTCCATGTCATAATTACTGTTCACTGCAGCACCTATTTTGCCACAAGTGGGAATATTAATGCAACAAAAATTTTCTCATCAATGCCATTACGATTACTATTGAAATTTAGCTGTGGTCATTATAGTTGAAGGACCCTGCAATGCTTTGCATGATCTTAAAGGTATGTAACTTCGATTCATATTTTGCAAAAATTATGTCACTGATTAAAAATCTGTAATCACGAGAACAATCACAAAAATTCATTGTCCCATATTTTCCACTACACAATCCTTCTTTCTCTTTAGAAAATAGATGATAATTCTAAAGAAATGTCCACTTTTCTTAGACATTCACGTCCATTTTGTAACAATTGAAATACAAATCGGAGAGATTTGTGACATAAAGAATGTCTTCATTCGAATACCCATATAAACCCCATCCTCTCAACTCTAAACCAGGTTGGGTCGACCTCTCATGGGCACTTCCCCTGGATCCAAGACAATAATTCCGACATCATCAATTAATGGGTCTATTCCCCCTAGCTAGTAACCAACATCACTAATCTCGTTGTATTTCTCGGTCAAGCACTGAGATGGACACACGACTGGAAATTGAAAATACAATTAATTTAGAAAAGTTGCATAAGTTCCATTTAAAGTCAAAGTTAATTTAGAAAAGTTGCATAAGTTGCATAAGTCCCCCTAGCTAGTAACCAACATCACTAAAGTCATTCAGTCATACGCAGTCAAAGTTAGTCATATATGGAATTCAGATGTCAAAGTTCCACATTGACTAACTCAATCTTTCACTTAAATGTTTTTCTTTAATACAAAAGTTAAATTCTATTCTAATACTATCCAAAGGCATAGAGGGAATGTAGGTGACACTGCTGAATTTCTAGCATCCATGCAGCTACTTATGGTGAGCGCTGGGTGGAGGATTAATAGATCTTATTATTTTTTTTTTCCATAAAAATTTAGACTAAAATTGCTTCAAGACAACTTGGAGTCAAATGGTTTCCGATAATCCTCATATCCATTTCAATTTTATTGCAAGTTGTGAATATATTCCCTTTCCCTCAAGCTGGCTTTGAGTGCTAGTTTTATCTTTCTAGGCTAGCATCAACCCCATCCACATGTTCAGCAAACCATGTAATGTTAATGTAGATCCTAATTAATTAGAGAAGCTGGGAAGCCAAAAAATCGAAAAACAAAAAACCTAAAGGAAGAAGAAAGTGGCATTGGCATGGTGACTGAATAAATTTGAAAAAATAACACTAAATCCTATGGGCAAAAAATAATAAGCAAATGTAAAGGAAGCTAAAAGGAAAATGCTATTTCTCAGGACTAAAATTTGTGATTTTAATTTTTTTTTTCAAAATTTGATACGCCTCATTTTATTAATTGTGACACACTTTTCTATAAAATCATATAATTTTTTTTATTATTATTTGTACGACTGTTAATGATTAAAAAAATGACATGAATTCTGAGAAGATAAGAACCCATTTTAGTCATAAAAGGTAATATATCCCAAAGTAAAATCAATGGAAGGCGATATGTATGATGAGACCGGGCTTACCATTTCTTGCTTTTTTGGAAATTACCCTGTAATTAGACTTTTGATCTCGGACAAATATATATATTAGGTAGTCATACTCATAAGGAAGGTCCTTTGGGCAAAAAGATTGTTACATTGCTACTTTACTGAATATTTTGTTTTTTAATTTTTATCCTTATATTTTCTGGTTCGCGTTTATTATTCCTCTTTTGATTTTGAATGCGACACATAGATGGGCAACCAATGTGAACAGGGTTAATGTACAACGTGAATCTACACGACATAGAAACATGTGGATGTAAGTGTAGTTACAAGGCTGGCCAGACTAGGAAGACAGACATGTGAAGAATCAAAAAGTAGCTGGCATTTTTAAGCTCTCTCATATTCTGAGAAACAAAGCTGGACAAAACTATTTCTTTGTGCCACATGTTTCAAAATGTGCATTCTTTACTACTTTATTTTAACTTAAAAAGACAAAAAAAAAAAAAAAAAAAAAAAAAACCTTATAGAAAAGGGCATATAGAAATGGGATCCTATGGTGCCAACTGACGATTGCCAAACACTTGATCAACCCTGTTACCCAGAAAAATTCCACTAGGAAGATGCATAAGAAAAAGAAATTCTTTTTTTTTATTATATCAGAAGAGTATTTGATTTTTATTTTAAAAACTAATTTTTAAAATGGTCGGTTTTCAGATTTATATATAATACTCTAAATGAGTTAGTTAATGGGAGACCTATCAGCCTCTTTATACACGACTACCTCTATGTGAGAAAATACTACACATTTCTTAACAGAAGCATGTGTAAATCTGAATGGATGGACTTTGGCAATAAGAGGCTTTAAGTTCTATCCTTATATATTATATTTATGGCACTCTAGATCATCAAAGAATACATCAAGTTTTTATTTCATATAATGCAATATATTTATATAACTTAACCTGTTTAGTTTGCACCAGAACTAGGGTTCTCCTAAATCAATAACCATTGTCTGCAAGAAATTAAGATAATGTAGATTGATTTCCTCGTTGGGCAATGTCTAGTTCTAATTTCCCTCCATTTCATAAATTAATCTAAGACCATAAAATATGTGCTAAAATTTTTATTAACATTTCATTTCATACCTTTCCGATTGGCTACACTGAAAAAGAAAGTGATAAAATAAAACTGAGAAGAAGGATGGTGTGCCATTTAGTTCAAATGGCTAAGTCTCTCTAATATGTTGCCAAGACAGAAATTCATCCATCTTTACCCTAATTTCGCAACCAAAAGTAACAAAGAAAATCCAAGTAGGGCAGAGGGAAAAACCGTGGAATGGGAAAATTACGAGGAGACAAATCACTGGTCATTATGCTCACTCCAATTCTTGATAGCTTGCAAGACTGCTTGTTTTACACCTTGAGCATCTAAGCTGTCAGCTTCTTCTTGATTCTGCAAAATGAAGAATATCTAATATAATACACACACACACACACACACACACACACATACATATATCGACACGCAGCTTCATGCATAAAATGAACAAATAATTGATAGGACAAGAAAATAGAACTTAATACCAAGTGCTAGAGCATATGGGTTCTATATTTTAAGCTAATTATGTAGGGTAAGTGTGCGACATCCAAGCTGTAGGCCATGCACTTACAAAAATGCATGAAAGAAATGTATAACCAGACCCCATATCTTGTCACAACCCATAACCAAAAAAAAAATCCAAAATATGTGGCTCAAATATTTTTTAGAAAATCCAATGATTATGAAGATCATACACAAGTAAGTGACATAGGATGAACAACTTTATTATAAATTGCATGAATGCCTTGGACAGGTCTTTATAGAAGTATATTCATTCATATGTTAGTTGTATGCCAATGATTGCCTTATCGAATGCTCATCCATTAAAAATATATAAAAATAAATCAAGAAAAATAATTACATTAAACACTTACTTCTTCTCCTACTGCTTCTAGATGGAAATTATGTGAACACGAAACCCTAGCATCAAGCACATCAAGGCCAAGCTCTTCAAAAGCTTCAAGTATCGAGACAAGCAAACCCGGGCAATCCTTTTCTGAGAAGACATTTATACGAAAGCCTTTTTCTACGGTTTCTACTGTTACTTGCTAAAAAGAAAGAAAAATTAAAGAGGGTAAAAGTAGTGAGCACAGAACATAAAATTAAATAATTAACTTTTATTAATTGAAGAAAGAAAAAATATGAAACTGAGTATTGCTAACCACGGGTAAAGGATCTTGGTCCGCAGACATTTGCGAGGTGGAGATATCTTGATTGAGTCTTTCAACCTTTTTCTTTAGTTCTTCTATGTACTTGGTAGCATCCACTATAATTGAGGTTTTGTTAAGCTGTCATAAATTCAAAATTTCACAAAAATTAAAAACAAGTAAAGATTTTGTACCATCAGCCCATGGTTATTAGTGTAGTACTCATCAAAATAATAGAAATAAAAATAAAATGATTAAGAAAATCATGGTTGCAAAATGAATTGAAAAATAAATTTGAGGAGTGTGGAAAGAACAATCAAGTGACCCCAACAAAAGATCATTAAAAAATATACACTAAGAACCAATAAGCCGAAGTTTGTGAGCATCCGAGGAGGAACCCTTGTCTGACAAGTTACGATAGTGAGCTGGTGAGGCCAGAGGGAAGATATTCTTTTTTTTCCGATCATGTTGTTTTAAAATAACAACATAAGCAAACATATGCTTGTTCTAATCTCTCGTATTGCATCAAAAGAAGAAGATAGGCATGTCAATACAAGCTATTGGCCAAGAACCATATACGTTCATAAATATACAATACAATTACGGATTCATTGAGATTATTAAATTTTGAAAATTATTGTTTCCGATGAGCCACGCCAACAGGATGAACAAAAACAGTCTGCATCTTGAACTTTGTACTACACACTTCAGCTATCGAAAACCAAGCAAATAAGAGAGGGGAAAGTATATGCGCGTGTATATGTATATATATGTGTAGGAAAGAGCAAAAACAAGGGCTTATAACTTTATCATCAGACATTAAACAAGAAGAAGAAGAAGAAGAAGAAGAAGAAGAAGAAGAAGAAGTTGAAGAAGAAAACTATCAGCAAAAACAAAGAAGAGTTGAAGGTGAAATTACAGCACTAGAATTTGTAACAGATCGAAGCAATTGTAACTTCTCATATAAAGCTGCTCTCTTTTGCTCCCTAGAAACCATCCCTTTAGATTTCCTCTTTTTATAGTCTTCTTTTGCCTTCCCACTTTCTTCTTTCTTTCTCATGTCAATCCCTTTGGGACTATTTAAAGAGGGGAGAGATGATTAGATCATCACTCCTTTTGTTTCCTGTGAGTCCCTCAGTTTCCTCACGGAATAATATATTGTTCTTGGACAACCCCCACGGTAGATTACCAAATTACCCTTGTCTGTCTTTTTTCTCTCTTTTTTTTCCCCCTTGGGTATAGATGATAAATGAATATATGAGCAGATTCAATTAATCCATTCTTTTGGGTTCATACCAAAATTCATAATTAAATTTCATTTTCATAGAATTTATTTTAAAATAAAGGTTTAATTTTAATTTGCCTCAATTAAACAGATATCATCATAATCAATTGGCCAAACTCAGTTTGATTTGTAGTTAGTTTTAAACAATAATATTTGGTGTAACAACGGCGCTAGGGCTCAATGTTTTCTTTACCATGGCTATCCTCGCCTTTAATGAGATTTGAGTTCATGATTATGAAAGACTGACCTAAATTACGGCACATATAAAAGCATACCTATGTATATACCTTATATATAATTGGAAGATTTTGAGAAATTTAACGTAAGAAATTCGCACCCGAAATGTCGCTTTAACCTTAGAGCTCATCCCTCGGTGTTCACACCTTGCAATAGACCACTCATTATTTGTCTCCTTATTTATCGTACAACCATAAAACGTTTTCTCCCCTACATTCATTTACAAGAGCTCAGACTGCAACCCCTCGACAAAAACATTGTCCACAATAAAACTAATATAAGCATTAGGGAAGTCATCCAAGGGTGTCTAAATATTCCCTCTGCAAATCCATACGGACAAGGACCAAAGCAAAAATTCATATAGGGAAAATAAAATATAAAATCTTTTAGTTAGCAAAGTTATAATTTTTAAAAATAAATAGAATTTATTTCTTGTCGGCACACCTAACTAGTAAAAAATTCTTACTCAAATATTTTTTTCCGATATTTAATATTTGAATTTTCATAAACACGTATATTTTCATAATTTTTGTGAGTCATATATGATAAAAAAAAATTTAAAAATAAGGGTCAACACACGGTTTACTCTATTACCCTTAACAAAGATTGACGTAAGAGAATAATAAAGTCCAAACGCATCGCAATGCACTTGGCAGCATATGGACACCCATGAAACCTTAATACTTGATAAAAATCTTTAACTTAAATCTTGTGTAAATGTCTATGGAATGAGGATCAGATCTATCTGCCACATGCATATGCCTTAAATAACAAATCGAATATTTTCCACTTTTACTTAGTCGGCGTTCTAAGATTAATTTAATTTCCATGTACGTGCGAACTCTCCTGGCTCACATCACATGCTTGGAAATTAAGAATTATCACTTTGTAAAGATTTAATTCCCTGAGCTCTACGACTGGTCAAACTGCATTTCCAATTTTGCTTTCAGTCATCATCTTAAAAGAGAGGGAAGGCAAAAATCTTCATTTTGTGAGAAAATTATTTTATAACTTCTTTTCAGGATCATGAATTGGCATTCATAATATGGGTCCTACATCATTTTCAAGATGAAGCATTTTCAATTAATTTAATTAAAATTAATGTAATGGAGGTTACATCAGTTTGGTCATCTTCAACACCTTATATAGCATTTGACTACCAAACCGACTAGCTTTGGTGGCGGGGTATGTGTGTGTGTGTGTGTGTGTGTGTATAATATATATGGGTCATCAAATCAAGTCCCATTATAATATATGCCTTTATAAAATTGACAGGTATTAGTGACGAGGGACGGCCCGGCACCAAGCACATTGTATGGGACCGCAAAGGGGAAATAAAGGATATGAGCATTTTGATTATAATTTCAAGCTCTAGGTAGAATTTATTTTGCAGATGATAGTAGCATCCCAAGCATTTTTTTTTCCTAGATTCACACCTCAAATTCGATTAGAACCTTTGCCTAATTGCTTAGCATGACAAGGAAGGAAAAGGTTATTTGCGAAAAGAATATATATTTTTTAGCAGCTTGGTATTATTTATTGTACATTATTACAAGTAGTGATCAAGAGAAGGGAGCGGTGGCTTTCCCGAAATTATATTTATATATATGTGTATATATATATATATTTGATTCTAGAAATGTTAATCCCAATAATATTTACCCGTCAAAAATTTATGTCCCTCATTTCCCCTAAAATCAATCTCAAAAATATATTGTAATTCAATATTTAATATAAATTTTTGGTTTTCGACCTCGATTACAAGTGAAACTAGTTTCCTTGCGAAACATTTAAGGTGAAGTTTATAAGTAATATGTTATATTATGAAAATATTTCTTTAGAATTGATTGAATTTGAAAAAAAAAAAATTGGATGAAGTTCTAAATCGAAGGAAGAAATATATGTCTTTCATTAACTTTTTTAAATAATACTTCCCGAATCAAATGAGTTAAAAATAAAAAATAAAACAAATTCTATCTACACAAATTCTTGTGCGTAATATATTATGAATATATTAAAAATATTGATATAATTGTCATATAAAAATTAATAATTTTAATTTTTAATTTATTTCACAGAAGTCTTAAACGTTTGTCACTTGCAAAATAAAACATATTCACCTCTTCGCAATGTCCTATTTCTAAATTGAACCTATTGTTTTTCACATTGTGTGGAACACATGCCTTCTCGTATCCGTCTTTTATACTATAACTACGCCCAACACCACAAATTTACGAGCACAAAAGCCAAAGTGAAAACCATTACTTCTTATACGTGTCACACATTTTTTTTATTATAAAAGAAAAAAAAAAGAAAAAGAAAAATTACTATAATTATTTTTAATTAAATAAAACATTAAAAAAAGAGCAAATGGGAGGGCATTTTGGTGAATGAGGGTGGAAGAGAGACACATTTGTGCATGAAGGTGGGGTTTACAAACATAACGCGTTTGAGAGGCAGAAGAGAAAAGAATCTACTCGTGATGGTAGGGGAGAGAGAGAGAGAGAGAGAGAGAGAGAGAAGCATCGAAAGCAGCGAAGGAAGCGTCAAACCATGTTTAGCTGTGAAACGTGAATGACTCCAAACACTTCTCACGGGGGATTTTTGAGTCTCTCTCTCTCTCTCTCTCTGTGCTTCCCACCAAGAGCTCGTGTCATGCTTCATCACTCAATATTTTTTCTTTGAAATTAAAAAAAGAACAAAATTACTTTTTAATAAAAAATTAAAACAAAACAATTAAAAATAATTATCAAAATCTTTTCTAATACAGAAGAGTGAAACATTTTCAAGTCAATTATGTATATGATAAGATCTAAGTCAATTTTATTTTGCTTTTATCTTACATCTATATGAGCAATATAATCTATATCTACAATGTTATAACCAAAAATAAAATATGTTATAACCAAAAATAAAATATTTTATCGGATTTTCCTCTCTCTCTCTCTCTCTCTCTCTCTCTCTCTCTCTCTCTCTCTCTCTCTCTCTCTCTCTCTCTCTCTCTCTCTCCCTCTCTCTCTGCGCTACGTACACGAGCATAGTGTACAAAATCCATTAGATTCATATTTATATAGTTGGTAAAGTGGAGCCCTTCTGGAGAGAATTAAGAAAAGAAATCGAGTCCTTCCGTGCAAACAATCATATGCATTCTTCACTGATGAAGTCCTTTAAAAAAAATTGAAGGGTTGTAAGGTGGTACGGACATGGTCCTAACCTGGAAGGACAACCACCCCAATTTCTTGAAATCAACCCTTAGAGTTTTATTTTGATATTTTTTTAATTAATGTTGCAATATCATTTAATGGAATAAAAATAACCAGGTCCTGGGCATTGGCATGATCTTAAACCGGATACGTCTCACTATTTCCAACCTTCTCGTGAGATGGATTCTGAGGTTGTTATGCAATGCTCAAACTTGTCAAGAAATGCAATGATTGCCTCGAGAGACACGGCTGGAATTGAACGGTAAGGACCGGTTTTAAGAAAACCAGTGCGCTGACTTGTTAGCATCCAACATCCCACACCCACTGCTCTCTCTGTTCGTCAAGGAAACTCTAGAGTTAGGAAATTCTAAATCAATAGACCCTTGTGGGCATTTGGTTTCTTTTATGGTCAGGCCTTTTGCCCCCTTGCAAACAAAATAAATAAATGCCTAATTCCAGCCAAATGTTTGTGATGATGAATTTACAAGTTTTAAGAAACTTTTAGTGCAAGAATCTGTTGTTTGAGGATTATAACTTCAATGTTAGGCAAGCCTCCAAAGTGTCCTGCCGGGAACTATTATCTATAAAGCTCCTCTCTTTCTAGTTTATGTTCTCTATTGATCACGGGTGCTCAAAGGTTAAGAGATTTCAGATCTATAGAGCTTAACTAAAGCTTCGACCCATGTTTTGTTCCTTTCGGATGAGCCCTCTCGTCCCCTTCAACCCAAAATAACCCATGTTGGTGATGATGAATCACAATTTTAAAGTTTTTTTTTTCCAAATCTTTTTCGGCTTCTCCACCAAGTTCATAAACAAAAAATATATATATATATAGTAATTATAATGACAATATTAAAAATTGACATATTTGGTGTGAAAAAATTACTCTTTGCGCATAGAGAGAGGCAATCCCGAAGCCAAGCATTATGTGTGTGTGTGTGGATTGCAGGAGTAGCTCAAACATTGTCTCCATTCCACAAAGACAAACCACACCGTACCCACATATTCACGTGCGCTCATTAATCATCACTACAAAACAACCCCGCCCATATAACTCAACCTCAACCTGCTTTCCACCTTTGTCTCTTGCTCCACCAAAGCCTCAAGGAGGGTTGTTTTCTAGGAGGTCTCTCTCTCTCTCTCTCTCACTCATCATTCTCCTCCCTCTCCTATCTCCTATGCGTCTGTCGTTTTTCTTATATTTGGTCGTCTTAAACTACTTAAATTGAATGATTTATGTTCTGCATTCCAGAATCTCGAGATTATTATTATTTAATAACAAAAATTAAATTTTATAAAATATTTATCCACTCAGTGACAAAATAGCTTAACAAAATAAATAAATAAATTATAACCAACCAAGAAATTACAAGTGTCTATCCAGCCTTTACTAGGCCAAATAATCATTTATACAAGTTTTTGGATATATAGATAATAGAAATTGAAATACGAAGAAAAAAAAAATCTCTTTAAAAGTAATTATTGATGTGAGAATCTACAGATTATCACTCACCCAAATACTATAAATTATATGTAAATTCACATTTTGATTAAATCATGTATCAACATCTCCGGAATTCCAAGACAGAAATATGCCGTATGCTAACCTACGATAATAGTAAAACTCCTCGAATACAATTAAAGATAGAAGGTCCCCCCCCCTATTTTATTTTTTAGATATATATTTGTATGTTAAAAGTGGTGTGTTTTGTTCCTGGCTTTGTGTCTCTTAGCTTCTTGTTTGATTTGTAGGTTTTTTTTTTTTTTTATACTATACGATTGGTATCCGAAACTATATTTCGATTAATCCGATTCAGAACTTGCAATGATTTATTTAAGAAGTCTACTCTTCTAACATAATCTGATTCATAGTCAAATCGCTAATCGAATCCAAAATTTTGATTAAAGAATTTAGTGTCATATTTTACTAAATCAACTAATTGAACGTTGGTATTTGATTTATATGCTTGTTGTACGTTAACGCGGTTTTCTCTCTCTCTCTCTCAAATGATGTAATGAAGACACTTCTCTCAATTAGTTCTTTTTCTCAACCCTGGATCGATCATAATTTAATTATGTGTTGAATGAAGTGATTGATGATCCAACATTGGTCTTTGGTCTTTGAACTTTGTCCATTGAGTTGAGGTGACCTAATAGTTATCACTATATTGTCATAATCATACACATTAACTCACTTTGCACCACGTAATGAAGAAAACCTAACACCACTCATTCAACCTCAACCTGGGTGATTAGCTTTTTCCAGGTTTTTGTTTGTTTTCACTTTCCAATGCCAAAAAGATAATAATAATAATAATAATTTTATGCCATAAATGACTGACTTTCAACTGAGATCGCATTTCAAAACAATCTTCACTAAACTAAAAATTCATCTAGAGATTTATAATTAAAAATTCTCATATATTAGCAGATGCACGAAAAGAAAAAGGGGTGAATTTAATCTGATACTCTAATGCGTTATGTGATAATAATTAAAAAGGGTATTTCATAGAATGCTCTGATTACGAAGGGTGTGCTAAATAATGTAAACTTTGTTTGCAACATTGACACTATGCTACTGTCATCTTCTATACTTAGTATTTGTTGGTTACAAACCAAAGAGGAAGCTAGCTTGAGAAGATTCTCTTTTTGATTTGATTGTTTAATAATGAAAAACATTTAATTAATTAACCTGTAGATATGGGAAGATGCTTTTTGGCATAGCTGGGACATAAAGAGTGAAACATTGTCTCACTTTGTCAAGAAATGAAATTATACTACTTAATTAACACAATAATCAAGGGGTTAATGCTTTACGCATGGCCGATGTGTACGCGTTTGTTGCTGATTAATATCTTAAATGAAACCACATATAATAAGAAAGAAACATGATTAGGGGTCCAATCATACCAGTGCTCATAGTACCTTATTTGGAAATGGATCTCGTGATAAACCCTTTTCTATTCTAGGCATTTCATAATCTTCTGCAAACGAGAATCCCAGTAGTCTTGTTCTTGCTGAACAGTGTGAAACCATACATTCTCAATCTGATATTACTTTTTGATCGCTTAAAGCCCATATGATAACCATGTAAATGATAAGACGAAATCGGCTTCTGAATTTAAGCCCGGTGATCCCGATAATGGTCCTTATCGGTTCTAGACGGTTGACCTTTTTTGTTTTGGAAAATAGCATCAGTATGTCTACGCTATTCTTAGGTCCATCGTGTCTCCGGTGAAGATCCCAGACAAGTTATGGTTGGTTTGGTGCGTGTACCAGAGGATTCTAATACGTGCAAGGAGCCTTTCTAGCTGGTTGCATACTGTAGTGATGTAAGGGTTTGTGACGATAAGGTCACGGGCCAACTTTTGGTCACTGGCACATAACGCCTTGAATTGAATTCGAGAGGATAATGAACAGGGGGAACATAAAGACACATGGAGTCAATGTTGCCACAAGTCTGAGTGTCCTTTTTTTGTTCATTCACTTCACATGTTGAGCCAACAAAAGACTGCATTGGTGGCACAAAATTGGTGTATTCTACCTTAAGATGGGATTGATGGGAACAATGAAAATGCCAAGCTTTTTTGTTGGTTTCAGAATTACTCTCAATACTTTAATCCCCCCCACAAAATAGGAGTTAGCAAAGATGCAGTTCACCTTTCAAAGTACTTGGTGGCCAACAAGTCACAAGTGTTTGATCTCTTTCCTGGACCAGAGGTTTCAAAAGACAGAGAATGGAGATAGTATAATTTGTTGAAGAATGACATTAAATGATCGAATAATAATTTGATTTTATATATTTATTCAAATAATGGTTTTTTTTTTTGGGGGGGGTTTCCAAATTACAAATACAAGGTGAAATGATGTGACTTGCATATGGAATTTGGCAGCAATTGGAATGTCTTCGCTACCAAAATTTTTGGTTCTCATGCGTGCAAACAAGGAAAGACAACTAGGCATAGACCAATGTGCTTTTAAATTTGAATCATGAGACTTTTGACCCTTCGACTAAGGTACATTTTTGAGAATAAGTTTTCCTTTGATTGATGGAGGTCTGCAAAAGGGTCTTCCCTCAAACATTTCACATGCAATGGACAAGGTCTCCCGGGCCTGTTTAAGACTCTGGACTTTGTACTATTTGCTGGGAAAATGGAGCTATTAATTATCAAAAGCCCCAAAATTTTGTCCTAAATCATGTCAAATTGCCCATTCAATTATTAGGAGCCGCTGAATTGGATTCAACAATTGAGAAGACTTCCCCCACAGTCCCGGAACATGAAAATGAACCCAAATTTGTTTAATTTTGAGCCGAGTCCCAATTATATATAAAAAAATAAAAAAATAAAAAAGAAAAGAAAAGGGAACGAACCCGCAGAAGTTTCTTTAATCTTTCATGCTTTTGTAAATATTTGCCACCTATGGGGTACTTCAGTGGGATTATTGGCTATGAGTTTACGAGGGCTGGAGCCCTTATTATATCTCTCTTAGCAAATGATAGCTCTTTTTTCTCTTTTTTTTTTCTAAGAAAAACATAGATAAATATTTTTTTAAAAAAATCATCCACAAAGACACACTTTTCATAAAACAAAAAGATATATATTCACCACATGCCTCTTTGATTAGGGGTTCAAGAAGGTTCATCTGGTGAGGCGTGAGAACCCTCTTCCCATCTTGTAAAGAGCTCTGTTTGTATAATAATTAATAAAAAAATTATTTATTTGAGAAAATCAAAATTACTGTATCAAAAATACCATGACATCACCTGGAAAGGTGTACAGCTTGCCTAAATTTGAGAAAGTGAACCGTGAGCATAAGAAGGCCCATTTTTAGTCGAAAATTAATCATCTAGCCCGAGCCCGGACAAATGATCCATGAGTTAAGAAGGCCCATCCGAGTGAAAACGACCCAAGAGTTCCATTTAAGATTAATATTGGATAATGGGCCTCACTCTTTTTCTTTTTTTTTTTTTTAATAAAATAAAAAAGAAAAGAAAATTGACCTTCAATTAGAGTTATATTCTGGTAACTCTTCAAACTTTTTTTTTTTTTTTTTACCTATATATATATAAAAAATTTAATTAAATTTTTTCTTGTAGAGTTTTCCTCTACAAAAGATTTCAATCATTCTTGGATTTGAATTTTTGTGATCTTGTGCTTATCCTTCTCAAGATTCACAAGTGAACTGAGTTATTAGTGGCATATTGCCACATGGGTTAATTTAAATCTCTTTTTATAAAATCAAATATTTTAAATTGAAAAAAAATAAGTCTATTGAAATTTTATAATATCATTATTATTTGATTATGTAAATTGATAGCGTTTTCAAAGGTTTTACCATAAAGATTACCAAAAAAAAAGACTCTAGAACATTCAAAAATTTTTTAAAAGAAAAGTTATAAAACTTGCATTTCATCTAATGAGATTTGAAGATATTGAAATTGAAAAATATCCAAAGTTTCTCTACTTTTCTAGGCGGGCCAATGGAAAATGGCCCAAAAAAAAAAAAATCGCACGGAGAAAAATTATATGTTGGCTTCAGCCGCGTCTCTGGATTCATGAAGCGATTCTGGTGCTAGGAGTTGTTATCTGTACATAAGTTCTTCTTCTCCTCCAAATTACACAGGATGCAATCCCTCCAAAAACTAGAAAAACAACTAAACAATCAACAACACCAACCAAGATAAAGATCCATTTCCTTAAACCAGAGTTCTTGTGATGACTTACATAGGAGCCTTTTGGAACCTTAACCAAATAACTGAATCCATTCCTTCTCTCAACTTGCTTGACACCACTCACAAGTCCATACAGATAGCATTCTTGGACAGTTGAATGATACAATGCAGCGACGCAGTTGCAGTCATAAATACACAAGCTCGAGCATTCATCTTTGCCAACATTCATCTTGTTTGCAGGGTCTACCCTCAACAGACTTCTCACTCCTTTCATCTCAACCATCTCTGCCTGTTAAAATATAAAATAATTAATAATAGCACCCTTCACAAGATTGAACTTTTTATGCGGATGATTGTTTCACAAAATTTAGGACTACCTGGGCCGAAGAAGCATTGCAGAAGCCTCCTGGATACCCTTCACTGCAATGGGAGCTCATCCTATCAGCCTTGGAGGAAAGATGGATGCAAGAACAACCACTCAAAAAGGTACATATCTCATATGGATTGCATGCTAGTGGAAGATCACAACTCTTGTTGATTGCTTGATATGCTGCCTCGAATTTCTTTTCATCAGGTGAGTAATAATACAATGCCAAATTTCCTGTCTTGTTTTCTAGTGCTAAAAATTGTAGGGGCTCCGTTCTTGGTGACAAAATCTGCGCGATTTTCTTTTGTTCATAGTTGAATAATTCAAGCCCTCTTGAGCCCACTTGAAGGAAGGTAATGTTCCTATTCTCAGTAGGCTGAAATTCCCAGTAGGAATACTTAAGCTTGCCTGAATTCAAGTAGAGGACAATCTTGTTGTATTGAATTTCAAAAGTATACCAATAGGTTGAGTTGAGAGGGAAGGATGTTAACCTAGTGGCCACATCTAACCTCTGTCCCCAAACCATTACATCTGTTGGGAAATTGAAACTCTGCCATTTTATGTTGTCAATGGCATCTACCAGCACTAAATTTCCGGTCCTTAGCAATTGAAGTCTCTGCATCAAAAAAAGGATATTTTACAAAATTCATAAATTAAGCAACAGACTTATATTGAATAAATTTTTAAAAAAGCAATTTTTAATAATATTTAATCGGTCATATCTGTGATAAACAAATCTAAACATAGGAAAAAGCATTTGTATATGAAAAAATCACTCTTTCCGCTTTTCTTTTACCTCCACACCTTGTCCTGAAGTCCCAGTTCGCCATGCAATTCGCTCTTTAGAGCCTTTAAGCTGTAAATCTCCATTTCTTGTCAGCTCAAGGAAACATTTCCCCGAGGTATAAAAATGTGAGAAATGCCCAGAATTCCAGACCTTGACATCTCCTAGAAACACATTGACAGAACATGAGTACTTCTGGTTCAATTCTGCTTCCACACTTAGTGCCACCTTAAAATTGGGCTCCATAGTATTTGTTTCCATCAGAATTGCTCTTCCTATGAACCCCACAATATATCTAGGAGGAACTGCAAGACTGACCTTATAACCTGTTTGAATATCAGAGTCGCAATACCCAGAAGTCCAAAAATGAATGAAAAAACCCAATATATACATATATAGCCTCATGGTGTTGAATTCATCTCTCTCTCTCTCTCTCTCTCTCTCCCCCCCCCCCCCCCTTTTGATTTCTAGTGATTGTATTTTGACAGGAGGATGTTGATAACAGTGGTATTGCTTAGAATGTGAAGAAAATGAAAAGTTTTTGACGCTTTCTGTCCCACACCACTTTGGAGAAAAAGGTAGTGAGCTTTCATTTTGCTTTGCCAGCTGAGATTTCAATTTCTTATCCACTAAATTCACCCTGGAAAGTCATTTACTTGCCAATATTAGTCTGACACATCTGCCCTTCATGAGGTGTTTAAGGTAATTTTATTATTATTTATCTTTTACTGTCAGATTAATGGCCCTTTGCGACTGTTACCCTGTTGTATTTCTTTGACTCTACTTTTACGACAAGTGCAAAGAATTTCAGTGTGGGTCCATCGTACCCTTTCTTCTGCGAGTGGGCAATGAGTGTGTCGTTTGTGGCTGCCACGTTGGATTAGAAGATTTATCCACGTGGCGGAGACAGCGTGCATGATGTTTGAATGACGTGTTGCAATTGGTGCACTAATAACCATACCACCATCTGGAATCGCTTCACACCTTGGCGAGTGATGAACCATATTCTCTGATGGGCCGCACGACATACTAATTTATCCGCTTTCCCATTGGGTACCATCGGAGAGTAATTACCGGATTATTGTTGAATTTTGATAAAATTTCTGTTTATAAAAAGTTTAGAATAAATAAAAATTAATTAACTCTCACTCTTTCTCCTGCTCTCACACCCTCTTCTTTATCCATCTCTCCTTCTAGGACAACAATGCACTCTCTCTCTCCTCTCTCTCTCCGTCAAACCCCTCTGAAATTTCCAGCTAAAAAAGTTTTACCTGTCTGAGAAAGTGTGTAATGATGGCTCAAAAGTACAACTACACAAGCTACTGAAAGAAGATTGAAAAAAAAATCTTCTTAAAAGCTACATTGACAGACAAAAATCAATTCTCAAAATCCAAATTCAACCCAAAAAATGTGTACCCATTTCTTGAAATCCATACTTCCCCAACAATTTCTGCAAAAATCCCTGCTTTTTCTCTTGGACGACAACAGACCTTACAAAACCACCCATGTTTTCCCCAGCAAAAACCGGCAAGAATAATAAAATTTTCTTCCAAATCCCTACAAGAACAATTGCTCTTCTTATCGAAGCTGCTTTATGAATCCAAAAAACAGAGCAAGAACAAAACAAGAACTTAAGGTTTGGTCTAATAGGGCATGAAAAAGAGAACTCTCTTTATGAATATGAAGCTGACAACAACCCATATAAGGGTCAAATTGGATATTAAAAAGAGAAGGTTATTACAAGCATGACAGATATTCCTTTGCGTTTTCTAGCCTGCACATAAGTCCTAATCAAAAGATCAACAAACCCATCAATTAAACCTCAACCAGAATTCAACTGAATCAATGAACCCACAATCTCAATCCTCGAAGCATCGCTCTTCCTCACCATACGAAGAATCAAAGATGGGACATCAGATATGCGCCTACTCCTCACTGAAACATGAAGCAAAGTATTCAAAGACTCAGACGACTTGAACCAATAAAATCAACACTACTGAAGAACGTTGACTACAATTGATGGGCTCATGCAGAAGGAAGTGAGCATAAGTTGTACTCTAATCAACATCAGCCTTGCAACATCCTTTTTAGAGAGGGTCCTGCAGATGGAGAGAGAAAGACTGTGTGTGTGTGTGTCGTTGGGAAAGATAGTGTCTGGTTATCGAAAGAAAGGGGGGAGTGAGGGAGGGAGAGAGAGAGAGAGAGTTGATTTTCTTTTTTTACTTTCTCAATCTGTTAAATAGAAAAATAATCATTTAATAATTTTTATTATTACAACAATAAAAATAAACTGATTAATTTTATATATTTTCGTAATTGAGAGAGTGTTTTGTAATTTTTTAAATTTAGGAGTTTTTTGTATTTTGTCTATAGTTTAAAAGAAATTTTTATATTTTTTGGGTGCAAGTCAGACCACTTAATAATCAAATTGAATATATTTAAAAACTAAGTTTAAGAATAAATACAAATTTAACTCAAATAATAATAAAATTAACTCTATTTCAAATTTAAGTTACCATACCCTACTTTTAATTCATTGTAGTATTTGGATAACTAAGTTAATCCGTGAGATTTAGTCTATTTATAGATTTCATTAAAGTTCCATTCAATTTATACTTATAGTGCCCACTCTTACTCTCAAACCAAAGAATAATATCTAAAAGGCCAAATATGATTGGCAATTCAAATCTAAGAAAAAAAATATTTAATTTAAAAGTTATTTTAATTAATTCAAAAATAATTAAATTAAATTAAATTAAATTTATTTCTTTATTTTCTTAATTAAAATATCAAGTTTGAGACTTAAAAAATAAACATTATAGTATTCGATCAAATTTGTTGGATAACCAAAATATTAATTTATTAAAAAATATCTAATATTTTTAAGGGGACAGTTTAGTAGTATAATATGATAATTTCAAATTAAAATTCTTATATAACTAAGAGGTGGAGCCCATCACAATGGGCCTTTGATGACCCATTTGAAAAGAGTGCTGTCTAAAGCCCATGGACCCTCCCCCCACCACTTCGGCCGGCGCTTGAGTCGTAATCGGGTCCAGTTCAATACCATGAGTTGGCACTGGATTTGGGAGTTAATGGCGGTGAGTGTGACGCATAGAAATCCCCAAATGCCAGAAAAATTGTCGTCTCCGATTTACGACGATGAATTGGAAATTGAAATCAGGAACCGCTAAATAAACAAGGCCTCTTCTTCACGAACATGGTTCGCTGGATTTCACTGCGTATTAGAATCAGCTCCTGCTCTGCCGCAAAACCCTACCTTTCCCGCCATTTCTCCCTTCAATTTTCTTCTCTGGTGGAGAAGATGCTGAACAATAATGACGTCATTGAATCTGTGCTACCTAAGCAACAATCGGTAAGTCAATTGTAAACTATTGCTCTCCCAATACTACTCGTTTCATTGCTCTGTAATCTGCATTGTGTTGCTTGGTTTCTGCATTTATTCATCGAGAACCGTTGACTAACTTCGCGTTTTCATTGAATTCATAAGTTTGGTTAACGGTTTCACCTCATTTCTCAGACTGCTATTCTGAACGTTTGTAATTTTCTTAAAAATGGTACGTGCTTTTCGAAATGGTCTTACGTTATTGTGGGTGGAAGCTAAAACTGGTATTTAGGCTTGCTGCATATGATGCTTTTACCTATGATCTTTTACCTATGATTGTTGTTTTATTTTCCGGATAATGGAAAAAATTATACGTCAATCTTGATGATTTGGTCTTGCCCAGATATAATTTCGTACATTACATAAGGCAACAATATGCTCAAGCTTTCTTTGATCATACTAGGATGATGTTGATGTTGCTGGTCCTGCCACTGGATTAACTTCATTTGGAGGAAGTTGTAAGAAGATGTTCGTGGGTAGTATTGTGATTGATTTAGAAAGCCCGTCTTTCCCATATCGCATACCCAAGCATGACTATAATCAGATTCTAGTGGGTGGTATTGCAATTAATTTAGGGAACCCATCTGTCCCATATCATATGCCCAAGCATGATTATCTATCTGGCAATCAAGGCAAAGCCTCCAATTGCGGAAAGCTTACTAAAGTTGCACATTTTGCCAAGAGAAGAATTTGCAGCCTCAAACCACTTCAGTCACCTAAACTATCTAGTCCAACCAATGACGAGAACTTAGTTTTGCAATCTCCTAGTCACAGGTCTAATATCAAGGATAGATATAGTGATAGGAAGACATACAAGTTACAGAAAGTTGTAGAAGATGTTGCAGGGGTACCCAGTTCGTTAGAAGAGAATTTGTTCATGGATGACACTAATTACCACTCTTTACCCTGTCAATTTGGAAAGAAGATCATAACTTCAAAAATACGAAGAACCAAGCCATCACCTGGAATGACTTATCCAGGGTATGGTAGAGAAACTCGAAAGAATAATGAGGGGAGCAATCGTGACGAATCATTCGATATATGCCGGTTTAATTCTCCTTATGTAATCCACCAAGAAAAGAGTGATGGAATGGTGTTCACCTCTGAAGAGCCTCAACAAAAGGTGCTGAGGCCCGGGATGGTTCTGCTTAAGGGTTACCTCAGCCTTGGCCACCAGGTGCCACCTTAAACTAGAATTACTTTTTTTCCCCCCTTTTTTGGTAGGGGAAACTATTGCAATTACAAGTTAATCTAATGTTCCTTTGGCATGCATATTGATTTTTGATTTCTTTGTTTTCCCTTAACTTATCTAGATTGAAATTGTAAATATATGTCGCAAGCTTGGTCTGGGGCCTGGTGGGTTCTACCGAGCTGGTTACAAAGATGGGGCAAAACTTTGTTACTGGATGATGTGCCTAGGTCTAGATTGGGATCCTCAGACAAGAAAATATGATGCAAAGCTCTTCCGTGATGGAGGTAAACCACCTAATATTCCTCATGGATTTAATCTATTGGTGAAAAAAGCAATGAAAGACTCACATGCCCTTATCGAGAAAGATGTTAGAGTGAATAATGCAGAAGATATTCTTCCCTGGATGGTGCCAGACATATGCATTGTTAACTTCTACACAACTAGAGGGCGACTTGGTCTACATCAGGTATTGTTGTATAATGATTACTAGAAGAGTGTTATTATATCCTTGTGGCAGCACTGAATTTTGTCCACCATGGACTTGTTAGATTTTTTATCAATCTGGTACATGGTCCATTTTGTTACATGGTTAGTCAAAGTATGGAGCACTTACTGCTTGTTTTGCAATTTCTAGTTGGTTGGTTCTTACTCAACTGACATGGTCAAATCAAGGTGTAGTTTTCTTAGCAGTGTACTCACTTGACTCATCTATGCTTGTTAATACCCAGGATCGTGATGAAAGCAAAGAGAGTCTCCTCAAGGGATCACCAATTGTCTCCTTCTCCATTGGGGACTCTGCAGAATTTTTATTCGGAGATCAGAGAGATCCAGACAAGGCAGAGCTGGTCATGTTGGAATCTGGGGATGTTTTGATTTTTGGTGGTGAGTCTAGACATATCTTTCATGGGGTATCAGCAATCATCCCCAACACAGCTCCTAGGTCACTGCTGGAAGATACAAAGTTGCAGCCTGGCCGGCTTAATCTAACCTTTAGGCAGTTCTGATAACCCTTTCCAAAGAACCAATTTTTGGTATGAACTTCCACATTTTTAGTAGGCCTTGACATTATCTATGTAACTCTTTGCCATGGTAAACTTGAAGAATGATTTAGTCATGCTCATTACTGAAATATATTTATTTTATTCTTGAATGAAGACCTCTCGAAAACATTATATTGAACTATCATCCTTTTGTAGGCTGTTAAGCTTTAGTTTAAAAATGTCACCATTCAGCATAGAGATTAGACACCCCGCTCCATTAGTGACTGGCTGTTTAGCATTTCTGTGTGCACTGGCTGTTTAGCATTTCTGTGTGCACTTGTGACTTGTGGTCCTACTCAAATGATAGCAGCCTGTTGGCAAGTTGCAAACATTTGATTAGAAAAAGCATCTTTATTTGCCATTAATTCATGTCTGCTCTGGTTTATGTCTGATTGAGACGGAGATCATTTTGTCATGATTCATAAACCTTTGTTAAATTCCTTGGAGCTTTGTCTAGGTACATGAATTAGCTCTACTGCTTCTGAAAATGATAGGCGTGAGTCACCTTTGGATTTTAAGCAATATGTTATGACAAATCTGGACAAGTTATTCATATCATATTGGCATGATTATCTTGTCTTCTTATATATCTTTCTTTTTAAATTTCATATGAAACTTTTATGTAAAAGAGGCATTTATGTAGTAAAAGCACCTGACCCAAGATATTGGACAATATGATGGCAAAAGAGCCATGATTGTCTGTTTACATATATATGAGAAAAAAAAATTAACACACAAATATGGTCTATTGGCCACACTAGAAAAACTATATCAGTCTACGACATATTGTATTATGGATCTGTTGTACTGATATAGAAACAGAGTTACAGAAACAAATCACATAGATCCCCATTGCTACGCCACAATGACCCATTATCGTCTGTTGAAGGGGAAAAATTAAGGAAAAGTTGTTTTGTATTATAGGAGAGGAAGTGAATACTTGTGACAATGAGGTTGCACAATAAAGAGAGCCATACAATACTAAAGCAAATCGTTCGGTGCACTTCTAGAGAGTTCAATAATTCTTCCAAGAAGAAATTATTCAACTATTATCACTATGAAAACCATTGAAGTTTTCTAACCTCCTGTTGGTCAGTAAGTGTTGTTAGGAGCCTATCAACTGCAAAGCCGTATGATCTCTTAACACATCTTTTCCGTGTTAAAGCCTATCTAACATGAGTTCTTGAAATATGTAAAATAATAGATGTCCGTGTCAGTGTTCCATGGATGAAGCTGGCGTGATCAGTATTTTCAGTATTTTTTGCAATTTTGAATGTTCAATTATGAAATTTTTTAAGTTAAGCTTCTTCCTTTTGCAATCAACATTATTAGTTGTGCTTTCTTTCTGTTTATGATTTTAGCCCTGTCACTATGAACAAATGGAATGTTTAATTGAGATTGGGAGATCACATCAGTGTTTTGTTGTTTCCTCATAAGGATATCACTTCATTGGAATACACCTTTTTCTTCATAGTTGATGACCCTTACCTACCACTTTAGTGCTTGTCCCATAAATGAGACATCAATGAAAATGTTTTTAGTTTATTCCACCATATTTGATTGTTGTGCCAGGCATCTCATTTTGGAGTGGTGAAATAACTTTGAGATGATAGATACTGTATAACTTTCAATTGGTCTTCTTCCATGATTAGAAATGGTTTTGTGCAAATGTAAAACACTTGCCTAATTATTTGAAATAATTTCAGGTCACAAAATTGGGCCGTGACAGTTGGCCTGTACCGCAACCAATCCCTTGGATTAGTAGGCCATCGGTGTCCTCCCTCTCCCTGTGGTGGTGAGGGCTTGATTTGTGAATGAATTGTGGCACGTAAATAGATCCTTTTAATGGTCAGTGATTGCATAGAAGAGGTTGGTTTGCAGGCACTCGTAAGCTCTCCTTTGCAGGAGAAAATCTTTTTCCTCTTTGAGATGTCCTTGAGATAGTGCATATGTGCAATGCGTTATCCCAATTGTAGTGGCTTAAAGACCAGATGTGATGGAGGGCCACAAGGTCCATTTGTACTTTCGTGGTGACATCTTCGTTGGCAGCTTAAAAACATTTTATAGTATTTTGATATTTTCCTTGCTTATGCTTGGATGTGGTGATCAACGCAAGAGAGTAATATGCTTTAGTATTCGCGAGTTTGAACTCGTAATCCTACTACCAACTTCCGCTCTTAGGTGCTTACGCTTGGACAACTTCCGTAGTTTTAACTTTAAACGCCAGCATTATATGGAGGGGATGGAGGCCATCATGACTCAGATTTTGGTATTGGCTTTAATTCTATCTGATCTAATTTTAGCATTAGTTCTGGTTGCTGGATGCATATGCGAGTGTGTGTGAATAACTCCTTTTATAAAGAAAACTTTGATATCATATAAAAATATAAAATAATAATATAAAAATAATATGAATAATAGAGATAAATGAACGTGGTTGTGGTAACATGTTAACGATGGAAAGCAATACAATAATATAAAATCTAATATTCAATTGGTTTATATAGAAAATTATTACGACAGATATAGAAATTGTTATAAATATAAAAATATAAAAATATTAATTTAATTTTGATATATAATATATTTTCTAATAATATAAATATGCACGCAAGTGAGAACTTATTTGTTAAAGATATAATAATGTGTTACGAAATAAATAAAAAGTAAAAAAGAGAGAGAATGATGGAGAAAAATATACTTATTTCAAATCAGAGAAACCAACTAACAGTAAATATAGGTATGCATGCTATAATAAAACTTTCACCTCAACAAGTCTACGAGAGTTTCACCCCTGCACCCATTATCACACTCCGAATTTATTGAATCGCATTAAAACATTATTCTCATCAGCGTACCATAACAAATATGGTAATATATAAATCAATCATATGTAAAAGAGAGATGTAGTTAGGAGTTTGGAGGGCCATAAGATGAGGGGAAAGCCATTTCGTCCGAAGTGCTTTCTCAATCATCTTCTTTTATGGGAATAATTTATATGTACTCACCAAAAGAAAAACAACTATTAAGGCGTCCATCTTTTGTTATCCATGGAGAGGTTGAAAGCCACTTTGTCCCACGGCTTCCGCCCTCCTTTTTTGTTTCCCTCTTTCTTCAAATGTCCAACATTATCTCTGATTATTGATTTTTTTATTTAATAATCATATTAGATTTTAAAATAAATTAGATTTTAAAATACAAATCTCTTTACACATCCTTTATTTTATATATAATACTATTTAAAATATATTGATACTTAATTACTGGACCAACTAATTGGCACCTACTATTCTCTCTTCCTCACGACACATATTCTTATATTATTGCATGATTGGTCCGTAGACACGAATCCCATCCACAAATAATAATAATAATAATAATGAAATAAAAATCCCTTTGGAGGGAAATGCTTACAATAATACGTCAAGTTCCTATATTAATCACCTTCTTATCTTAGAGAGAACACCGATTGTGCAAACTTGTCACAAACAAGATGAGGCCCACAGATATAGGATTCAGCAATCGTAACTCTTTCAAACTTATCGATTTCATCGAAAACCAGTAAGATAAAATAAAATCTATCTACTACTGACGTTCAATTAGTTTAGAAACTGACGTCCCTTAACTATGTTTGAAAATTCGATTCCTATGAAAACGAAAAAATTAATGCTGAAAGACCTGTCCCCTCAATTGGGCCCTATAAACGGTCAATCCAGATTAATAGGGATGAAATCTCATATATTAGATTGGTAGTCTAACTATGACATCAAAAAATAAAATAAAACCCATCTTTAAAAAAATATATATATAGAATAAGTTTGTAGATCTCAAATTTAAAATATGGCATTCATTAAAAACTTTTATCAATTTTTTTTTTCTTTCTTTTTCTTTACTTTATTATTTAAAACTCTATGAGATGTAAAATACATTTAATCACATTTTTATTATAATTGAAATAATTATACAATGGCCTATATATCAAACAAGGTTTGTTGCGTGTAATTTTGTCATGGTCGAAAGAGATGAGTTATATATAAGATAACCAATCAATTTAAAATTAAAATAAAAATTTATACAAAGCTCATTTAAAATATTGTTAATGTTTATCACGTGGCTCGTGAGACTCAAAATTTTGGCTTTGCCATCGTCCATCACCTAAATCATGATCATGTGCAGTGTCAGCTGTTTCAACAAAATTTCGAAATATATTATTAATAATCAATTATGGTATACATTTAAATTTTAAATAATATTTATATGCAAATTTTTGGCAGCTAAATTTTGCTATGTACATTGTGTGAAAAAAAAATGCCCGATTAATTTTTCATAAATTTCTCACACGTAATCCCTAATCATAGAAGAACAAATACAAGTATTTTATTATTTAATAATTTTAATACATGTAATATGTTTAAATTTTTGATTTATTATTTTAAATGTTTTAAAATAGTATTAATGGGTCAAAATTACAAATTAAATGTTACCGGACATTTTCACTAAACATGTCTACAATTTTTCTCTTGTATTTTAAAATTTTTAAAATTGCAAAAATTATGGGATTTTGCTAAAACATGCTTACAATACAATTGTTAAAATTGCTTACAATTTTGCTAAAAATTCTCTCTCTCTCTCTCTCTCTCTCTCTCTCTCTCTCTCTCTCTACATTTTTGGCTATAAAAGCTTTCGTTGGTGCGCCTATTTAGCCTAACCCTACAGGGCAGGCAGAGACGCACGCACACACACTCTCTCAAACCCACACGCTCAACGCCGTCCAGCATTCTTATTTCGCTGTCTTAACCAAAACAAACAGCGAAAGAGAGGAGGGGCAACGACAGAAAGAAGACGAAGAAAAGATGCAGAGATTCATCGGAAAAAGCACAAAATTTCTGGGAGGAAACGGTCGTTGCTTCTCACAATTAGCAGCCCAAGCCCAACAACATCAAAATGATCTTCCTATTCCCAGAATGCCCGCTTTCGATTACTCTCCTCCTCCCTACACAGGTCCTTCAGCCGCCGAGATCTTGCAGAAGCGCAAGGAATTTCTCAGCCCCGCCATGTTTTACTTCTACAACGATCCCGTTAGTATCAATTCCATCTCTCTCTCTCTCTCTCTCTCTCTCTCTCTCTCTCTCTCTCTCTCTCTCTCTCTCTCTCTCTCTCTCTCTCTCTCTCTCTCTCTCTCTCTCTCTCTCTCTCTCTCTTCCTTTTTTTCTTTGAATTTTAACATTTCATATTGACATATATCTTTGTATTTGCACATTCCTTAAAATAAAGATAAAATAAATTGTGTGATTACATATAAAAATACATGTATAACACAAAAAATCATTGCAGCTCCCAAGCAAAATTTAAGAAAAAATTATAATTCTAAATACTATTTCTTATTTTTACGTTATTGAAATTATATTTTGAAATTCGAAGTCATTTCTATCCGAATATATAATATTTGTCGGATTAGAAAATTATTATTCACAATTTTCTATTGCAGTTAAATATGAATAAAATAAAAATAATTTAGTCAAAATAAATAATATTATCTTCGGTAGAAATTATTCCTTGCTCGGTCCGATGAACTGACGTGGGGATGGTGACAGATAAACGTGGTGGATGGGAAGATGCAGTACTTGTTCGACGAGAGTGGGCGGAGGTATTTGGACGGATTCGGAGGGATTGCTACGGTGAATTGCGGTCACTGTCACCCCGATGTGGTCGAAGCCATCACCAATCAAATTCAAAAGATTCAGCACTCGACCATCCTCTACTTGAATCATGCCATCACTGATTTCGCTGAAGCCCTCGCTTCCAAGTTTCCCGGAGATCTCAAGGTCCGTTTTGATCATCATAATCATTATCAAAATCGGATGGTGTTTTTGATTGACGGCCATGATTGATTTTGATGTAGGTGGTGTTTTTCACCAACTCTGGAACGGAAGCGAATGAGCTGGCAATGATGCTAGCGAGATTGTATACGGGATGCCACGACATCATATCTCTAAGGAATGGGTATCACGGGAACGCCGCCTCCACCATGGGAGTCACCGGGCAGTCTTGTTGGAAATTTAACGTTGTCCAGGTATGGTATGGTATATTCTCCTTCTTATTTGCATATTTTTACTTTGTTAACCTAATTCATGTAATATTACTTCTGATATTTATAAAAGGTAAAATTCTAATCATAGAATAAAAATATACAAATAATTTTTATTTGAAATTATTTTTAATTAAGTGACTTTGATTAATCAATTTTTTTGGCTGAAAAATGATTTAGAAATTGGACTAACTTAGATGATCAAACCCTCTCAAACAGAAATATTTTCAAAATCATCCTCATATAATAATTAATTAATTTTTTAATCGTATTTTATATTTATACAAAGAAATAAAATAATTTATGAGATGACTAAATCACGATAATTTTTGTCAAATTTAAAAAACTTTGACTTCCTTGGAAATTTACAGGCCCCATCAATTATTAGAATCTAACTATATTTTAATCTTTAATTTTGATTTCTATTTTATACTAATTGAATCACACAATTAGAAGCAATTAGGTCCATTAACCATAAATCTGATTATTAGAAGATATTTACTAAAATTAATTTGATTAGTTCTTTATTCTTAGCAAATTTCACAAGAATTCGCTTGGACCTGCTCAAATCAACCCATTTTTGTTAAATTAAATCTCTAATTTTGGTATAAAAAAATGCTTTTTATCAAACTTTTCTGAGGAAAACTAAATGCAATAAATTAGTAAATAAAGAGTCTTCACTTTATTTTAAAAAAAAAAAAAAGAAGAAGAAGAAGAAAGAAAAAGTCAAAATATTCATTTCTATTTATGGTACTTTATGATAAAATAATATTATACAAATTTTCCTTTTATCCCCCCCCCTCAAAAAAAAGAAGAATATCCTATGGTTAAGGATAATTGAGAGTAGCTTGTACATGTAACGTGGTGGGTAAAGCATGCGTGTGAAATTCGAATATATAAGTGTGACGTGTTAGTTGATTATCATGCATTTAGTACTATAACCGTATGAAATTAAAAAAAAAAAAAAATAGGAATTTGGTGGAGAGGTGAACCCCATTGATAAATATAATAATGTTGGTTTTGATTACCATGTATAATTGAACCACAGAGAGAGAAAAGGTGGGCCATTGTCGTAATAGGTTGGGAGCAAAGCAAAGTCTTTTGAATGAACAAAGCCTAAAGTAAACATGATATGAGAGGACTTAGGCTAGTGTCCAAAATGTACTAAACTCTTTTATATATGATGTAAGTATTCTAAAAGTTTCGAAAAAGGACAAGATGCAAATTGCTATGTTTGTTATAGTCGATATATTCAAATGCCTAAATTTCACTCTCTGAGTGTGGGTTTTTTTTTTTTATTTACAACTTTTATGAATATTAATACCTATGAAATTTATAATAGTTAAATTGTCATGATATTAATGCTATATAACTTGTCCTAAAAACTTTTTGGTTGTGGAAAATTGGGCATCAGACTGGAGTTCATCATGCCCTCAACCCAGACCCTTACAGAGGTCCCTTTGGTTCTGATGGAGAGAAATATGCCAAAGATGTCCAAGACCTAATAGACTTTGGAACCACAGGAAATGTTGCCGGTTTCATATCTGAAGCCATACAAGTAAGTGCCACATACCTTGACCTTTTTCATCCGTTCTTCTTTGCCTTTCTTTTTTCTTTTTCACATTTATCTATGAAGGAATTCTAACATGAGTTAGGATGGTAGAATGACGGTAATCCAATAGCCACCATTCCACATGAGCTGGGGATGGTAGAATGATGGGTGGGTAGAAAATTCCTTATCAGTATTTCATGATGCTCATATGTTTCCTACTTTGTGGTATGGCAGGGTGTGGGTGGACTTGTAGAATTAGCACCAGGTTACTTGCCTGCAGTGTATCGCATCATAAGGAACGCTGGCGGTCTTTGCATTGCAGATGAGGTCCAGGCTGGTTTTGCTCGGACAGGGAGCCATTTTTGGAGTTTTGAAGCCCAAGGTGTTGTGCCTGACATTGTGACAATGGCAAAGGTCTATCTTCATCTATTTTACTTTGTGTAGAAACTTGCAACAACTTGACAAAATGCTCTTAAACCCTCTGAGACTTTGGAAACTGTATTGAAATTGAATGTTCTGTGGTGTGTTTTTGCAGGGCATTGGAAATGGCATACCCCTTGGAGCTGTGGTGACCACTCCTGAGATTGCTAAGGTACTGACTCGTCGCAATTACTACAACACCTATGGTGGAAATCCTGTTTGTACTGCAGCAGGACTAGCTGTTCTCAAGGTGTTGGAGAAAGAAAAGCTTCAACAGAATGCGCTTGTTGTCGGGTCTTATTTGAAGGATCGTCTCCTTGCACTCAAAGACAAACATGAACGTAAAGTCTCTGCTTTTTCCTCTATATTATACATTGTTTGCATTACTAATTTATGACACATTTTGCTGATGTTTTGCAGTTATTGGGGATGTAAGAGGAAAGGGATTTCTTCTTGGAGTTGAACTCGTCACAGATCGCAAAGAGAAAACTCCAGCCAAGGCTGAAACTCTGCATGTTATGAACCAAATGAAAGGTTAACACTGTTCTCACCTCACTCTTTTGTTCGTGATAATAGGCATATATTAATTAATTACTAACTAAATCTTGTTTGGATCAATTCAAATAAATATTTAAATTAAGAATAATCAAATCTCACATAAAATTTGATTTATTTTATCCATTCAATTCATTCGACTAGCATGGCTCTATTATCTTTTTTTTAACTAAAATTTTCTTTTACTAGAAATGGGAGTGCTGGTCGGAAAAGGTGGGTACCATGGAAACGTCTTTAGAATAACACCACCTCTGTGCTTCACTAAAGATGATGCTGGTAAGTCCTCAATCTTCTTCTAGCTGCCATCATTCATCTATAGGCTTTTGGCTAACAAATTTTGGTGAATTTGATTGCAGACTTCTTGGCGGACGTGATGGACTACACGATGTCGAAGATGTGAAGCCTGCAAATTCTAATTATCTATGGAGATGTCTGTAATCTGCTAAAAGAAATTGTTATTGGTGAAAGCTATCTGGAAACATAAAAATTTATATTTCTCGCACGATTAGGATTCTGCTTAAACAACTTGTCGCCTCTTCTGGAAGTAGTGATGAGTCAACAACTCGTTGTCTCTTGCTATGTTGTTTCGGCGTCAATGATTTGTACTCATTTTCTCCAGCAGAATCTCTTTTCTTACTATTTTGGTCGTACCTGAGATGACATTCAACCTCGGTTGTATGATTCGTTCTGTTCTTCATCAGTAATAAGCAAAAGGGTTTTTCATGTGCGCATGATGGCTGGGTTATCCCACTTGCTTAACCTTTCATTTCATTCTTTGTACCAATTGTTGCGACCTCATTAACATCAACCATGAGTCGCTCAAAGAGGGACAAATCATTTCATCTACTTAGGGTTCAACCCAGAAGGTAGATTTTTCTCTCTCCCAAGAAGACCACAAAAGGAACTTTCTATTAAACTCTGTTAAGTTCATCATTAACCTTAGAAGGTCAGAATGTGCGTGCATTGAGACTAGAAGCAAACAACCGAACCATTGATTAATATAATCACCCTTCGCGCCAGGGATAGGCCATTAACTTTCCAAGAGGTTAAGCTCTCACCTTGTCAATGATAAACCTAGAGATGTGGTGCGGCTATCAATTCTTTTGTTACCCATGGGGAAATCTAAGTTCGAGCCAAAGGTTTTAGAGGCAGGGATAGCCAACCCATCAGCCAAAGATTCTTGTTGGTTAGCCTCCACATTTTTTGAGAAGGACTTCAGGCACTGATAAGTTAATGGACTGGCCAGACATCTCACAGAACGAATGATATCCTTTATGCAGTCGCATAGCTGCACATTAGTTTTTGCAAGTAAGATAATAACACGGACAAAGAAGAGGTAAGATAGTGGTACCAAAAACTTCTCTCTTTATCTGACGTCCAGAGTTTAAGTCTTCATTTCCCTCCTATACAGCAATACCCTCCCACTCCTCCATTTGGGGAATGTCAAACAACGGCAGCTTCACGGTGGCAAGCGCTTACAACCTTCTGCAGAGTGGTCAAGGCGTTGAAGGCCAAAGTGAGGTGGAGTGGAGAGGGGTTTGGAGAATTAAGTGTCCTGAGAGGGTCAAATCCTTTTTGTGGACTGCTTTACAAGGAAGATGTTTAGCCAACGAGGAGAGAAAGAGAAGGGGCATGACGGATAATGACAAGTGCCCTCCATGTGGAGAGTTTCCGGAGTCTTTGCTTCATACGCTCAGAGATTGCAGAGTCCAAAGAAGTGTGGAAGCTCCTGTGGCCGAACATAGAGGAAAAGGAGTTTTGGGGAGAAATTACCGGTAGTTGGATTAGGAGAGGGCTGGGTGGTAGTTTCGACTCTAGTCATCTTCATGGTGGAGGTTATTTCCCTGGTACCATTAGGACTTTGTGGAAAAGAAGATGCAACGTGGCTTTGGAGAATAAATGGGAAGTTGGTCAGGAAATTGTGAGAAGAATCCAGAGCACAAGTAGAGAGTAGGCGGAAGCTTTCACCGGCGATGATATTGTGAAGGGAAAGATTAACATGAGAGTGAAGTGGCAATTACCTGATAGAGGTTGGGTGAAGCTTAACACGGATGGCGCAGTGGCCTTGAACTCCAACAAAGCTGGTGCTGGTGGTCTTCTTAGAGGAGAAGATGGGGACTGGCTAAGGGACCATAAATATTGGCACAGCGGATGTGATGACTGCCGAGTTGTGAGGGCTGAGAGAGGGTCTGCGCATGGCCAAGGAGCTTCGGATAGGCCATCTTCAAGTGGAAGTAGATTGCCTTGCTCTTGTTCAACTAATTCAGAGTGACAAGGAAGTCGATCACCCCCTGCACTTCATCTTGTTAGAGTGCAGGGATCTCATGAAGGAGTTGGAAGTAAACAGCGTGGGTCATGTGTTCAGAGAAACGAACAAATGTGCTGACTTTCTTGCAAACATGGGTGGCAAAACCCAACCTGGGGTCTCTATTCCGGTTAATCCTCCTCAGGAGCTGATGAAGTTGCTTCTAGAAGACAAATATGGAGTGGAGAGAGTCACAAGGATGAGTTTAGGTTGTGCGGGCCTGTGTGCTTGATTACTGGTTTATGTCTGTGTTTTTTTGTTTTTTTTTTTTGTTCTTTGTTTCCCCTGGATTACCAAAATAAATAAATAAATAAAGCAATATCCTCCCTTGTAACAAAAAAAAAAAAAAAAAAAAGAGTAGAGTGAGATACATAAAAGAGCCTCTAAGGGTGACGGCTCGTCATTTCTACACCAATTTTGATAAGCAATTATGTTTCATATGAGACTTGGTCTATTTAAGAATAGCTATTTATGGTAATAGATTAGTTTGTAATAAAGTCATGTTTTTTTTTATTTTTTTTGTATGGTATTTTATTTTAGATAACTTTTAAAGATCGGTACGGTGTGACCCATAATTAATTCATTATAATATTTGTACAAAATTTCATTGTATGCATAACAAAGACACTTCTTCATTTTATGCATTATTTGAATTGGTTAACATCCTTAAATTGTCCTTTAAAAAAGTCTTCGATCATAGAACAAAAGGATAGGAAGATGAAGATGTCACATTGTCTTAAAACCCCCTTGTAGGTACCCGTCACTCTTCTAGTTCCCCCATTAACAAGCTTACAGAGGCTACTAGAAAAATTAAACTAACCGAAGACATTTCTTTTCTGATAAAAATTCATCCCAACTTATTCGTTCTTAATATATTGCACCCCCCAATCTAAGATGTATATTGATAAAATAAAACATTGAAAAGAAAAAAAAAATCGTAAAACAAAAATTCATGATTAGATCCAAAGCCGCCAAAGTGAGGTAGATGGATTAAGCTAAATAGGAAACATCAATAATAGCAATCCTGGCATTAGTTCTATATCCAATGCGTCCAAAGATTTCTCCAACAAAGGTGGATTTTACACTGAAATGATTGATCACTAAGCTAAAGTGTGTCGGTTCATGGTCATGTCAATATTTTAACTTTGAACTATTTCAACTTGGTGACTCGGTGCATGTCCAAATTTTGTTCTAGGGTGCAATTGAGAATACACTCCAACACTTCGCATATTTAAAATCTGAAATTCTGTGAAATACACACACACACACACGCGCGCGCGTATATATATAATATGAGGAAAAAAACGAAATTTAGCTCAAATTCTATTTCACAGAAACACAGATGCAGTTGAGAACATCAATGCTGTCTACCTAGATAGAAGATGAAAGAAAGAAAACCCAAGAAAAAAGTAAAAGAGGCTTGTTACGACATAAACATCTGGCTAGCTACAATACATTCTCCAAACAGAAAAAGGAAATACATTGCCTGGATAAATACTGATTAAAATTGTAAACTAACACATTCACTAACCAAGAGAAATTATTGCAGAGAGAGAGAGAGAGAGAGAGAGAGATCATCGATCATGCCTCGCTCCGACCAACGACATGGGAGAATAAGAGTACCTGGCGGAAGCGGAGGAGGGCGTAGGACGTCGGGAAAGGACAAGATTAGAGAATCGAATGGTAGAGGTGAAAATGGAGAACAAGTCGAGCAACAAGCATGCGATTTCTTCAAACATGTGTATGCTCTTCCTAAATAATACCTTCATCACTACTGGTGTTGCATCCTCAATTAATCCTCCCATTCTCTCTTCACTTTTCCTTCTCTCTAATCGCAGTTGATCTTTGGCACAACCATGGCGGTGCTTTCTACCAATTATGATATGGTTTGATGAAATGTATTAAATATTAGTATTTTCATGCAATTACCTTGATGCCCTTCTATGCCAAGAAGATCAATTTCACCTCGAAATTGGTGGGTATGTTCGTTAGTCTTCGTTGAATAACGAATTGTATTTCAATTACTTTGATGTTAAGACACCATATCTTTAGTTTTAGAAGCTATAGTCTTCCTCTAAATCCTTTTTTGCTATGAATGGGATAGAATGTTTTGTATTTTATTCTTACCCTTGTTAGCAATAAGAATATCGAATATGGTTTCAGGTAAAAAAAAAAAAGACTAATTTGGATGTTCAGATTGAACAAAAAAATAATGTTAAAACGAGTATAATAATAATATTAAAGAGATCAAATGAATTAAAAACTAAATAATTGAAATTTATATAATAATTTATCTCAACATATTTTAAATTATTTTCATCGAAATAAAAAAATTAATCAATTTTAAATTACGATTCAGAATTCTATTTATTTAATTATTGAATTATCGGGGTTTTCTATTATTATTAATTGTAACTGTTTTTCATTCAAAAAGAATACTGAATTGGTGGAATTTACTTGGGATACTAAAGTTAGGAGTGAATGATCGTGCAAAGTAATGGCTGAATCTGGTTGAACAATAAGGGCACTTCACTTTCAGAATTTTTCATTTGGGGGTTTTGTTTGGGGGTATGGGTGTAATTTGAGATAAGAATATATATATTTTTTTTGGTAGAAGAGATAAGAATATATAAGTCAGGGAGACGGACGCAGAAACTTCTGATGAGCACATAATGGACTCATTTTTAGCCCTTTGTCTCTGCAATAAAGCCATCTGTACTTGTAGTCGGTTGGATTTTGCACTCTAGATGTCGACATGCCGCTCTCCTCTTCATATCTTTCCTTTCTCTCTCTTTCTTTTTTTATTTTTTCTTCAGTGAAATTTTAATTGTTAATATGATATTACCTTAAGAAATAAATGAGAATTCAAACCCGTGATTTTGAAAAAGTAAGAAATTTTTAATAACGTTAGACCTAAAGACTTTTTGATATATTGTTTTACTAAGCCTTAATAATTAAGATTAACATATTCTACCAATTATAGTCGATTTAATGGAATGGAGTGTTAAATTCTTTAATCAAATTTCAAGATTCAAAATTTGGGAATGAAAAAAATTACGTTGAGAGAATCACCTCCTAAATAAAACTCTCGTAAATATTTTTAATCAAAATATGATTCTAAATACTAATTAAAAATAAAAATCATAAATATTCGAATCAAATTAATCAAAATATGATTCTAAATATCAATTAAAAAAATAACAGCTTATTCCATCTCAACAATGAACTAAGAATTTACTAGATCCATCATTCTAACATACGGGGTACAAAAACCATCAAATTCTTTTAGATTGAGTAATTAAAGACACTTTACTTTTTTAATCAGAGATCTCGAATTCAAGCTCTGAAAATAGTAAAAAATGATTTGAGAGAGTCAACTCTTAAAATGAACTCTACAATATTTGAACCAAATTAATAGAACAAATCTCAAATATTAGTTGTGAAAACAAAAAAAAACGTGACACGAAGGCCGTTCAACTAAGAAAGGGTGCCCATTCTATCAAAAAAATAAAAAAAAATAAAAAAAAAATAAAGGGTGCCCACAGCTTCCATAATCGTATAGGCCAAGGGAGTCTATATAATGTTAGTTTGTATATAATATTTTTTAATTAAAATAAAATTTTAAAAAATATATATAAAGAGTTTTTCAAATACAAAGCACAGAAAGTCCGATGAAATGTTTTGTGCCTCTTCACATTTTGACATTTGAACAGAGAACACAAAACGGGGAACAAATTTGGGCCCAATAATTTAACATTGAGCCGTATAGAATCGGATGGGCTCTGAGCTTTGGGTTATTATTCCCAAACCTTCCTGCATAAGAAATAGCCCTCGTTCTTTCTTAATTGTTTTCAGGCCCATTTATAGCAATAGGCCCATACTACACTAAAAATGTCCCACCACAGCACAAAATGGTGTCTCTTGCCAGGTGGGGAGAGAGAGAGAGAGAGAGAGAGAGAGAGAGAGAGAGAGAGAGAGAGCATCATCCTCATTTATGTTCTCTGCTCTGCAAAAAGGAAAACATCAATTTCTCATACCTCCATGAGTGAGCGCCTGTGAAGCAAGCGCTTGCAAATTGGAAGTCATGTACATGTGTGTGTCCGTGTGCGTGTGTGTGTATATGTAGATAGATATATGAGCTTGCAATTCGTTGTAAAGCAACCCCATGATTGGCTGTAAAGCCAGGTTGCCTATTGGAGGGGGTTAATATGGTCCTTTTGTCTCTTTTATTATGCATTAGCTGGTCAAGTAGGCCCCCACACCCAAAACACTATATAGTGTATACTAAATTGCCAAACTCAGACATATATTATTATTATTTGCTCTGTGGCTGTGGGGTCCTATTACTTTTTCCTTTTGCGGTTAGAAAGGGTCCCATCGCTGCAAAGGCTTCAATTATGGCGTTCTTAGATAGTTTCAGAGCACCCTAAGCCCAAGTTGGTGACCCAACTTTGATTAATACGGACCTCCTTCAAACCCAGTCATCAACAACACTTCGACAATAATCTTAACTGTCAAATTTGACCCCATTATTTACATTGTGTTTGATTTTTTTCTCCTGATAATATTTTAACTTATCCTGATATGTCTGAGAAGTTATAAAAAGGTTGGGGTTTGAATAGGATCACTTAATTTATTTTTAAACTCGTGATCTTAAATAAACAATATGCATTTTTTACACCCTTTGTCTTTTGTACCTTTTATAGTCATCCCTTTAACATACTTTTATCATATTTAGTCAAAATAGGCAAATAAGACTATACGTAAAAATAGATGAAAATTAGTCCGAATAATAAAAATTTTTCAAATGAGTCATTTAAATCTAACAACTAAAATCTTTATGAATATAACCTTAGACTTATAACAAAGGAAAATTCATTTATGCAATATGATTTTGCGTGACTCGGTTAACTCTAGATGGTAAAAGGGGGAGACAAGTAGAAATATATATATGTGTGTGTGTGTGTGTGTGTGTGTGTGTGTGTGTACTTATGAAAATATATGTTCACATGAATGATGGTTGGTGGGTGGGTGTCTTCATACGCTTTCCAATGGTCTAGTAAGGTATGGCATAGTGACCCATGAGTCTGGGCATCTTTACAAGAGTGTTTCCCAAATGCAAAATTGTGAGGAGAGGAAAGCGTGTGAACACAAAGCCATTGTCGAATCTCCCCAGCTCTCAACTCCCTCACTCACTCGCAAATATGTCCTGTTTTGGGCTACTAAATCAAACGCGCTCTTCTCTTCAACCCCATCAATGTTTTTGAGGCAAGGCAATGGAGAAGGGGGACATCAATTTTATGATATGATTGGATTATGCTTTCACGCGCTGTTGATGTTGCTTTAGCTTCAACGTGGTGCCACCTTTTTGGGTGCTTTCAATTTTTCTTAATATATGGAGTGTATGATGCACAAAAAATAAGGAAAGGAAAGCTGGACTTTGAGAAAGTTGATAAAGTTGTTTATAACTTTTTATAGATTTTAACATTTCTACGTCAACCTTTTCCCCCCATGTCACCATTAAATATAGAGATGAAGATGGTGGGGGGAGAGAGAGAGAGAGAGAGTTGGAATGCGAGGGAGGCCAGTCATTTGATTCCCTGGACGCCTTTGTCTTCTTCACATTTAAGATGGCCTCTCTCTAGCTCATGCTGCATTGCAAAACCACCTGACCCGCCTTCTGTTCGAGACCCCCCAACACACGCCCACAGTCAAGAACATCATTAAGGAATTAGGGTATCTCATAAATAAATTTATTTAAATTTTCTTCATTATTTATTAGTGTTTTGATAAAGTTATACCAAATCTCTATTTATTTGTAAATTAAACCAAACTACGTCAAAATTATAAATTTAAGATATCATTTAAATTGACATATTGTACAAGATACAAATTAAACTAATATGTAATTTCTATTTAATTAGTTGAATTAATTGATTAATATACTTATAAATTTGATGCAAATAAAAATGATTGGAAATTAACTAGCCACGTATCGTTGCCCTACATTTTTTTTAATTATTATAATAAATTATTCTTATGTGCCAACCTTACTATTACAAAATAAGGTTCGGACTGGTCTTATTAAGTTTCACTATTTGCTTATGGGTGCAGAGGTTACAACCAAAGAGCATACTAGCTAGTGCCTTCACTTCATGTAAACCCAGTGAAAGGCCAAGAGAGAATGCTTTGTTGAATGGGTTTTTTTTTTTATTGCTTTTTATTATTTTTTTTAATAATTTTTTTAAATTAGAGTTTGGTAAGCACAATTTTCTTTTATGTGGAACCTCCTATTCTTTTAATGGATTAAAAGTTATTTTGCATTTCAATCGTGTTATCCACAATAGTATTCTTTCAATGTATTTTGTCAATTTCATAAGAAAATACAAAGTACAATTATGTTCTTCGTACATTTCATCCACATGTGCATATGATGTGGTAGTAGAAGCAATATCCTCATCCTTTTTCCCCGGTGCCGCGGGGGGAGAAGAAGAAGAAGAAAATCTCACGCACTTATTCATGTCATTGAAAGCAACTTTGATTTCATTCTCTTGCCTCCAAAATAAAGTATGTATATCTTCAAAGGGGACAGCCTAATGATACAAACCCTCTTCCTCCAATCTGATAATTCTAAATTTAAATTGTTTTATAACAAAAATAAATAAATAAAATATGTATATTGTTTGTAAGTGTGTTTTAAAATTAGCACCTCAATTATATATATATATATATATATATGTATGTATGTTTGATAAAAAACTTTTATTTAGATTTGAATTTATAGATGGGTATCGTGAGTTGAAAACTTTTATCTTTAAAATTGATATTTTTCGTGTATTTTAAAAATTTGATATCATTAAAACCTTAACTTTCAACTTTCATTTATTAATATTTATTATTCTTCAGAATTAACGATAGTCGGATTTATCAGAAATTCCTGGTTACTACTTTTCTTGATTTTTGTTGATGAATGATGGAATTTGGTGCGTGGAACATTGAAGTTGGTAGGATGTGGGCTACTTGGCATCAATGCATTGAACTTTCATTGAATGGGGGCTATTTGGTATCAATTGTCAAGAAGTAAGACATACTGACAAACACGTAGACGGCTTGCGTGGATATATTAAAAAGAGTTGCTTTTTGATATGAAATGCTGAATCATTAAACTTAGCCTTACATGCATAAGATAAATAAAAGACTTGGTCAGATCGCTACACGCCAAGTCATAGCATATGCTTTAAATTAATCCAATCCTTTAGCATATCCCATTCAGACTTCTGGTGCTTATCATTGCTCTCTTGTTGGATTTCTTCCTACCTTGGCATTGCTTACCTCAACTACCAAGGATAAATTTCAAAAAAAAAAAAAAAAAACTATGGGTCTTGTTTTTTTTTTTTTTTTATCATGCCTAGGTCACCAACACAGTATTTAGGGTTTCGCCCCAACTAATCTGGGTCGACCGTTTACAAGGCCTAATTGAGGGGGCATATCTCCCAATATTGATTTTTTCGTTCTAATGGAAGATCGAACTTCCGATCATGATTAATGGACGTTAATTTCCGAACTAATTGAGCCATCAGCCGTTGGTACTATGGGTTTTGTTTTACTTAGCAACGATTATGCTTATCAGGAATTTGAATTTAGAATAACTTTATTATTTGTAATTTAAAGTTTATGGTTGTTAATGGAGATTGGTAGGGTTCCGAGGTCTTTGTTCGGTTCCTCTAAGAGGAGGGATGCATGGAAGAAGAGGGGATAGTAAAATTTATTATTAACTATATTATGAACTCATTTAACTAAATAAAGTTTTTAATAAGTCGAGCATGAATTTATCACAAATGTTATCATTTAATTTACAATTTTCTTCAAAATGAATGAAAATAAAATATAATATTAAAATTAATTAAAATTGCATTTTTCAGTACTTACTTTAAAATTGGACGAGGAGAGAGATTCTTCCCTTCTCCCCTCAATCTCCATTGTTGCGATGGAACTCCTTGGAATGAAATCCACCTCCTCCAAAACAACAACAAGGTTAACACTCACAATATGAAGGGAGGACAAGTCATGGTTGCTTAATCAAAATTAGAAAAAAAAATCCTACATTAAATATTTATAATAAGTATATTTGCCGATGTAAATTATAGGTAGGAAGATATTGTTTTTTATGTGTATGTATATTAATTATATGTGTCCCTAAGGAGACAGTCTGATGATCACAATCTTATTAATTATGTATCAAATTTTTCTTCCAAATTTCTACACTTATTATACATGAAAATTTTAATTCATTTTTTCAGATAAATAAAATTTATAAGTAGTGTGAAAAAATAATAAATTTCTAACATAATATAAAGACAACTATTAAGGTGTAACCACAATAATAAAACCACAGAGTACTTCGTTAATTTGTTGCTTTTACAAGTATCTGTGAAAAATATGTAGTCCAAAAGTATCAAAGTTAACCATAATTTATGGCAATATTTAGAGAGATGGTAATATTTAGATCGAGTTTTAAGAAATAAATAAATTTCTATTTTTTCATTTCTTTCGGGTAATGAGAGCGATTAATATTATTATCTATATTATCCGATATTTGATTTGAGTAATAAATATTATTTTTAAACGTAACTCACAAAAATGTTAAGAAATTACGAAAATAGCTCGAAAGATCTTCGAAATTAAACTGTGACAGCACATTTAGGGTAAGTTTGTCATTATAACTCCACCAGAATGTTAAAAGAGTTGTAAAGTATAATCCAAGACTTGATTATATGGATATATTTTCATAAATAATTTATTCGAATTATGTATTAAATGCTTTACGGTTTAATCTTTTGGATGTACTTTCATAGTGATTTCTTTCAACTTGTAACAAAATGAACTCCCATTTTTGACTTTTGTTGCTTGGACAATAATAAAAAAAAAATATAGCAAAAAAATTATGGATTTTCAAATTAGAAAAAAAAAAAAAAAGTGAAATTTACGAAGAAACTAAACAAGAGTTTGTAAGGTCCACTTACTTTACTTCTATCATAATTAATCTTAAATGGAGGGAATTTTACGAGTAATTAAATAAATAATTATAGTTATAAATTAATTTTATATTTTATATTTTTATTGTTTTAAGTATAAGAATTCAATTAATTCAGTTTTTAATGTTTAATTCCAAATATGCTTTAATTTATTTTAAATGAATTGAATTTAATTGTTATTTAGTATTAAATTAATCGAATACTAAACTCATGATTGGGTGATTATCGAAGTGATTTCTTTGGGCAACTTTGGTGATAATCAATTAATTAATTTTTGGTTAGTAAAATAAATTAATAAAAATTAATTAATTTCAAATATAGAATTTTGGTGAAGGCCCACAGGCAAGGTCATTGGGCCGCGTTCGATTCGCATAGGATACGGATACTTGTAATAGGAAAAAAATATGTATCACATGTGATGGTACAATATACCATACTCACCCGACAGCTACTCATTCACTTTCCAAAAATAATAAAAAATAAAAAGTAAAAAAAATAAAAGAAATAAAAAAAAATAAAAAAAATAAAAGAAATAAAAGAAATAAAAGAAATAGAAGTTTTTGAGATACAAACCCCAAAAAAAAGGGGGAAAATGAAAATAAATAAATATTTTGCTTGGCTCGGCCAAAAATGATCAAAAAACAGAAAGACACATCATACTCTTCTCTCTCTCTCTCTCTTTCCCTTTTTCTTTCTCATGTTAATATGCCGCCACTGCTTTGCGCCTACACTTTCACCTGGCAAAAGATTTAGGGTTTGTGATTTAAGGCTATTAAGGCAAGTTTTTCTTTTTCCCTTTTTGTTAAGTGATTGATTTTTTAAGGGTTGGCGGAGCTGGATTCTCTCTCATTCCTCAGACGAATCTCTTTGCGCCGCTGGTTCAGCGGCTTCGTCGATTAGGGCATGTCTTCTCGGTTTCTCTGTCGATGAAGATTGGGGTTAAGACGGTGATATTTCTGGCGATCGTTTTTGATTTTGGTTGGATTTTCTTAGGGCAAGAAAGGTGTGGTTTTGTTGAATTGAATGGCATTGGGAGATTTGATGGCCTCTAGATTCTCGCAATCGTCGGTTGTTTCGGTTCCGAATCACTTGGACGAGTGTTCGAGTAGTCACGAAGAGAGTAGTAGTGATTTCGGCGTGGGTGGTGTACCGAGGAGGGATAGGGATTCAGAGACTGCTAGTAGTAGTTATGGCAATGCTGCCACTACCAGTAATACCACAACGAGTATGGCCTATTTGCCGCAGACTCTGGTGCTGTGTGAGCTTCGGCATGATGCTTTCGAAGCCTCCACGCAGTCTGGTCCGTCTGATAGTGGTTTGGTCTCCAAATGGCGGCCTAAAGATCGAGTAAGCCCTCTTTCTTGCTTTCTTTTCTCGTTTAATTCACATTATTATGCTTTGTAGTTTATCTTAATTGGACTGTTGGGGGTATGACCTGGATTCTCTTGAATTAAAAAACCCTAATTGTGTGTGTGTTGTGTGTCATCGTTGGGGTCGTGACATTGTGACCAGTAATTAAATAAGAACGCTGCCAATGATTGTTTACTAATGCTGGGGTTGGTCTAATGTAGTCACTAAAAGCCCCGGTGTGAGAGCAATTATCTTAGCAATCTAAATGTTTTGAATGTTGATGTAGACATTAGTCAGGCTTTTGGTTGGCCATTCAGATTTTGAAATACTGAAATGATCATCCTCGTGCTGTAGAGCCCTTGTTGGTGTCTAATATTGGTGATATAATTGAATTGGAAAGTTTCTAATGAGTAATTCGATGGGCTAGGTTTGAACTTTGCAATGTCAAGTTGTCTAGTGCAAAGTAAATGGCAATGCTTGCATGTGAAGCAATAAAAGAGTCCCCATGGCCTTATTAAAGTTGCTAGATATGTTAGTAATAGTATCTTGTTTTATCAAGCTAGGCATGTTTATGTGCATTTGATGCCGAATTACTTAATATGATATTACTAATTTACGAAAAGATGAATATAATATATGTTATTCAATACTTCTATACATAGATACCTTGTTCGCTCTACCCCTTATGGAATTAGGATCCGGACCGTGCAACCCCAAATACGGTGCCTTTGAGATCTGAAGGTGTAAAACCATATAATATAGGAAATAAAGTTATATTTAATGTCCTACTTTTTAAAAAGAAACCAATACAATCGATTTTTTAGAGAAGATTAAGGAAAGGCTAACATTATTTTCAAGATGCGGAGGATTATTTGGAGAATATCAAGGGATTTTCCTAGGGAAGTAAATCTCTATGCTATTTTTCCATAACAAAGTAAATATTTGTACTTTTTTTTTCAAAATATATTTTAA
Source organism: Dillenia suffruticosa (assembly GCA_033439265.1). Classification (NCBI taxonomy): domain Eukaryota; kingdom Viridiplantae; phylum Streptophyta; class Magnoliopsida; order Dilleniales; family Dilleniaceae; genus Dillenia; species Dillenia suffruticosa. The sequence continues at coordinate 685,217 of JAVTVX010000035.1, forward strand.
TTCGTTTTTTTTTTCTGCAAGCACGTGAAATGGAAAAGAAATAGTTGATTTTAGTTTTATTATAACTTTCCTTTCTTTATCTCATGTTGGGACAAGTTAATTATGTTAGAGATTTTTGTTTTGAACCTTGAAACCATGATGTGTTATGTTTAATATTTTAATTTTACTAATTAATTATTGTGGATTTAGGATTTTGAGTCTTGAAGTTGTAAATATGAATCACAAATTTTAATCTTTTATGAGAATTCTATCTTATTTTGTATTTTGATATATTACTTTATTATATGTGATTTATACGTATGTACGACGCACCTACAAATGATGAGTGACCTAGAATATTGACCCTAGTACAAAGCCTACCCCATCATACTGTGTTTCATGGAGTAGTGAACTATGTAACCCTACCTGTACTGCATACCATGGCCTACCGCATTCCATGTAAAGCTGCTTTATATTCAAGAAAAACAAACTTTGACTTGGAAACTAAACTTTCGACTTATAAAATCTTTAATTCATGGCTATCTTTTTTACATGCAAAACAAGCTACATAAATTGACTTGTATGATCTTTTTTAAAAGCAAAATTGTCAAGAGCTCTCACTTGATTAATATTTTTGGCCTGGATATGTCCATTGGCTGAAGATATTAGTCTTTCCATAGTCACATCCAAATGCTTACTTATTCTGTTAAGTGTTACTAACTCAGTATGCGAAGGGCCTTGTCAATTTTGTCGATCTTTGGCTAAGTCTTTGCCCTTTTGGACATTGGGCTTTTTTCCCCTCAGGGCAGGATTTTACTCGTTTTTTAGGTTGTAGGGATGCATTTCTTTGTTGTTTTTCCTAAGTTCATGTATGTATATGTTTCTTCTTTCGGGGGGAAAAAATCCTAATGATGTTTCCAAGGCCATGCTGATTTTTATTTATTTATTTTTTGACAATGAAGGATATAATTTATATTGGTAGAAATCTAAATGGGGAAGAGCACCAAGATGTTTCATTCTCAACAAAGAATCCTCAAAATCCTTAACTACTAAAAAGGGTACAAATGATCTTGATGAAGACCAAAACATTAGACTTTTAAGAACATGACCACATAGCATATCAAGGTTTTCCCTACCCTCATAAATCCTCTGATTGAGCTCCTTCCAAACTAATCAAATTAATGCCAATGGAAGCGTCGTTGTTTAAACTCTCAACTCACTCCAGGCCCTTAATTCACCTTGTACAAAGCTCAAGCCTCAAGGTCATCCAATGCAAGTGTACAAAAAGAAAGAATTTGCTCTCATAAAATGCGAGTCCAAGAGCTGTATGGACAATAGACTCAAGCTCAATAGTATCTGTATTCCGCGGGGGGGGGGGGGGGGAGTATAAGCTCTCTTACCAACGACATACCCATTGACTACAACCCCCTTTTGAAGACTGTTCTGAGTCCAAATTCTTCCCAGCAAAGCCTCCCAAGGAAAAGAACACAAACGCAAATCTTGGTGGACAGAAAGAGTTCCAAAGAAGCATCAATGGGAAGGACCAATATTACTTATATATTGGTTCATTATGCTATGTTATATGTGTATGGGAATGTGGTACGCTACCTTTCCATGTATGTGGAATGTGAGGTGTAAGCTTAGCGAGATACTTGGAATATTATTTCAAGTGGTAGTTTGCCTGCACTCATGTATTTCACATGTTTTAATGTATGGTTTTCATTAATAAGTATATTTAAAATAAACTTTATTGAATGGTAAAACAAATAAAGAAAAGAAAAATAAAGATTGAATAGGATAGTTGCTCTTTAGATTATACATATATATATTTTTTCTACTTACGTGGTTTGTATTTTGTGAACTATTCTAAACCTATATTGAGTTTGGATCACTTATTTTTGTGATCCTGTGTGGTACGATACCACCTTTTGGGCTGCACAATCTGCAGCGGTAATATCACCTTTTGGCTTTTATGCACTTTACAGATTGGCCGGTAGAAATGGCTGATGGATACAAATAGTTTTGCAGCGAGATTTTTATGATCATCTTTAATAGGTTGGCATGCAATTTGAGTTGCTTTATACATTATGAGCCAGCCTTAAATTGTCATCTGCTCAAGTTTTGTTATCCCCTATTTCCCCTAAGCCTCCTAGAAACTGACAAGCATAATAGGCCAGTGAACTGGGCATGCTAATAATTGAGCTCTCTCTTAAAGATCACAATCAGAAGAGTGCTAATGTAAGCAGATGAGGAGAGATCCTTGCTTTAGAACCTATGACACTACTCAAAAGTAGTGCTTTCTTAAGGCTGCTTGAAGGCCCACTTTAAGAATGGTGTTAGGTTGTTGGTATATTCAACTCAATTAAGCTTTATGTCCCACGCTAGTTGGATTCAGCTACATGAATCTTATGCAATCAAGCTTTAGATTCTATAAATGGTGCTAATGTAAATAAATGTTAGGTACAAATTTCATGTGTTTGATTTGGGTGTCAACATGCTTCAAACATGTATATTGTTTGCTCTTTTATATTTTCTATCTTGTGTTCGGATATAATTCTCGTCCCAAAATTTGGATAGTATCTCCTTGGTATCTACCGTAGGGCTTAATAAACTGAACCATTCATGGAGAGCTCTTGGTTTGGCTTGTTCGTAGTTTCTCCTTTGACTAGTTTTTTTTCCCTTGCTTTCTAGATTAAGTGTGGGAGGAGTCACTAATGTTGTGTGAATATCCTGGTATCTGCAAAATGCTTTATTTGAGCCATAGTTACTTGGTTTAGGGCTAGGCTCGTCATTGTACTGCCATTCTGCTGCTACAAAATGCTAGAGGCCCAAGGATTATTAGCGTGGTGCCTGGTATGCTGGTCTCATTCAACTAGTTAAATGAACCTAGCTTGGACACAATTTTGTATATGCCATTTTTCAAACTTGTTGAGGTTTGGTCCAGTTTGTTCAAATAGTCAGACAACCTATCTTTAATGAGATTTTCTGGCTCCTTTATTACTGAGCCTTGGCTTGGATTTCATTTAGGAAATGACCCTTGCTTGAATATGATAAGGCATGGATTGTTTGTAGCCCTATCTTATGGTTTTTTTTTTTTTTTCCATTTCTTTGCCCTTTTCCATAATGACATGGTAATCAAATTTGTCTTCTTCGTTGAATGCTATGAAAGGAGGACACTTATATGCAGTGTCAAATCTTTGACATGTTCTATTATTGGCTGGGTTTTCCTTTCTTGTGCAAACTATTATCCTCGTTGTAAATTGTACTTCTTTTTACAGTTTGATTTTATGTACATAAATTCATTTTCTCTAAATCTTAGTGCAGATGAAAACAGGTTGTGTAGCCCTTGTCCTATGTTTAAACATTAGTGTTGATCCGCCTGATGTAATTAAGATATCTCCTTGTGCTCGGATGGAATGCTGGATAGGTATGGTCCTTTTTTCCTTTTTGTAGATTAGCACACATATGCACATGCACAGAATGGGTACCATCTTTATTCCTTCTTTACAGGATAATATTCAAAATTTTGGTTGCTTGAATTGAATTAATAATCTGCTTTGCTGGCCGCTGTTGGTCATTTGCATCTTTTGAGAGTATTCTTGTCAAAGTTCTTATCTTTATTGTGTATAATTTGTTGCAAACTGATTCATGGGTGGATGAATGGTGAATGTACAAGTATACATATTTCCATGGCTTCTTTCATACAAAGCCCATTCCCTGGAAATTTCATTTTAGAGTTGTGGAGGCACAGGTGGTGTTTGAGAATACTTGAAGCCCTCCTTTATGTTGTTGCTGTTGTGGGCGTTTTTTTTTTTTTTTTTTTTTTTTTTTTTTTTTTTGTTCAGGGGGGATTATAATTGTGTACCCATAGTTTGTTCAAGGTTGCTGTGCTGTGGGTGAAGAGCTGCCTAGGTTAAAGGATATATCTATAAAATATATATATATTGAAGGCACTTTTCAAGTGTTCAAGTTTATGTGTAGGATGGTACCAAATGCAATCCTGCTTTATTGCCCGGCTCTTTAATTCTGTACGACAATGAAATCATTTGAAAGAATAAGCCAGATAGAGAAATATTAAGATATAAGTTTTATGGGTCAAATGTATTTGGAGTCCTAAACCTTTGATCCATTTTCTGATTTCGTTCTAAACCTTCCATTTTTTCTATTAAGTCATAAACGTTTGAACTTGGTTACAATTCTAGTTCTATGATGGAGTTACTAAGTGACCATACAATCCGTCATTAAATAAGCCATGTGGCATTGACGTCATTACCTCGTCATTATTTATTTTAGGGATAATTACATTTGGAGGTTAAACCTTGCCAACAAAACCTTGTCGGTTTAGGACTCCAAATGCAATTATCCATAAAATAAATAATGATGCGGTTGCCATGTCAATGCCACATAGCTTATTTAATGGCTAAATATGGTCCGTCGATAATTTTGTCGTAGAACTAGAATTGTAACCAAGTTCAAATATTTAAGAGTCGATTGAAAAAATTAAAAGGTTTAGGACTAAATTGGAGTATGGGTTAAAGGTTTTAAGGCTCCAAATGTAATTATCTCAAATTTTATATTATCTTGTTTACTGAAAAAGTGCCTCTCTTGATCAATCTCCTGGAAATTTTTAGGCAGCAATTGAGATGCAAAAGAGATAATCTACCATTTTGTTCTTTTGGTGGAACATATTATTTATCCAATCCTTGAGAAAGGGGAGAAAGTATTCTTAATCTAAATGATCTTGGTTAGGCAGTTGAATGGGAAAACCTTTGTATTGGTTATATTCCATCACCAAGTCCTGATGGACATTTTGATTGGATAATAAAATTATTTTGATGGTTTATCATGTATCTACCATATACACGCTTTTGATGTCCTCTCTCTCTCTCTCTCTCTCTCTTTGCGTGTGTGTGTGTGTGTGTGTGTGTGTCTGTCTGTCTATCTATCTGTCTGTCTGCTTGTGCCCTGAGGTTGAGTATGGCAGACCTATGGATCATGACAATTCCTTTGGCTCTCCAGATCCATTTTCTATGGCGGCTCAAAAGGCACTTGAAACAATTGGAAAAAGCCTGCATAGTCAGTATGAAAGATGGCAACCCAGGGTAAGAAATTCTTAAATAATGTTAGTATGAAATTCCTTCTGTCTTGTGAAAAACATGGACTTGTGGAATGTTAATCTATAAATTGAATTCCTGAAATATGTCTAGGCTCGATACAAGATTCAGCTGGATCCCACAGTAGAGGAAGTGAAGAAACTTTGTAATGCATGTCGCAAGAGTGCTAAGTCTGAAAGAGTACTCTTTCATTATAATGGTCATGGTGTGCCAAAACCGACTGTTAATGGTGAAATCTGGCTCTTCAACAAGGTTAGATTTCTATCTGAAGATTCACATAAGCTATTTTTCTAGACCATGTACTGGTTACATTTTATTCTATTATGAACCCTTGATACAGAGTTACACCCAGTACATTCCCTTGCGAATTAGTGAACTTGATTCCTGGTTGAAGACACCATCAATATATGTCTTTGACTGCTCTGCAGCTGGGATGATCGTCAATGCCTTCATAGAGGTAGACGGCGGTGCATTTGTTGTCAAACAGTTTGGTGGTTTTGATCTGATATTTGATGACCTAAATCATTATACAACTTTATGTCTTCCTGATATTTATGATGTTCTTATCCTGCAATAGCTGCATCGTTCGAGTGCTTCTAGTTCCTCAGGATCTTCCACAAGAGATTGCATTCTGCTTGCAGCTTGTGAAGCACATGAAACTCTTCCTCAGAGTGTGGAATTTCCAGCTGATGTGTTCACCTCCTGCCTCACTACCCCAATCAAAATGGCACTACGATGGTGACACTTTGTTTCCTTCTGAATTTTTTTCCATCTGATAAATATGGTTCAGTACCGTTTTCTCCATATATGGTGGTCATATCTTTAGGTTTTTGGTTTTTGTTTTCTTTATTTAATCTACAGAGAATATTGTATCTTTTCTTTGCATGAATCCTTTTGAACTGTTTGTGGTTTATGTTTGAGAAATTATGATAATCAATGGCTTGTTTTCTCATTGTAGTTTCCTTGCCTATTTCAATTTGCTTCTTGTTCGTCTTTTTTGATGATTTATCCCTATGCTCATTTGTCCCTTTTTTTATTGCAATGTTCTGTTTTCAGGTTCTGTACACGTTCCTTGCTTCGTGACTCCCTTGACTATTCGCTTATAGACAAGATCCCTGGTCGGCAGACTGATCGAAAAACACTTCTTGGAGAACTGAACTGGATTTTTACTGCAGTAACTGACACGATTGCATGGAATGTTCTCCCACATGGTATTGTATTTTCTACTTTTACGCCACAGATCCTCGTTCCCAGGCCTCAATGTGTTTTTTCTCTCTATTGATCCAATTTCTTGTTTTGCATGTGCAGATCTTTTCCAGAGGTTGTTTAGACAGGATTTGCTAGTTGCCAGTCTGTTCAGAAACTTTCTTCTTGCTGAGAGGATCATGCGCTCTGCAAATTGTTCCCCCATATCCTTCCCAGTGTTGCCACCTACCCATCTGCATCGTATGTGGTAATGACTTTTGGAAATTGCTTTATTTTTTCTGCTCTTTGAGATGGAGAGTGTGTGTTTGTGTGTTTTAGTTATAGTTCATTTGACTTCTTAAGTCCACCATAGGGATGCATGGGACATGGCTGCTGAGATATGCCTTTCTCAGCTCCATTCGCTGGTTGAGCACCCTAATGCAGAGTTCCAGGTAATCTTTTTCCTCATCTAGTTTATATTTTGATGTGCTGCTTCTTCAATCTGGTGGCCAAGATTGCTAGGATCTTTATGTTTTATTTTATCTCGGTTATTAAGCCATAAAATGACACTGATATAAATGTTGTTCTCTTGCAGCCTAGTCCTTTTTTCACTGAGCAACTGACAGCTTTTGAGGTATGGCTCGACCATGGATCAGAACATAAGAAACCACCAGAGCAGTTGCCTATTGTGCTTCAGGTGCGGAATGGTCCTTTTCAATTCTAGGGATCTAAGTTGGCATTCATCATATAATAAGGTGATATTAAAGAAAACTTTTCTGGGTTGTAGGTAGCATGATTTCAGCTTCTCTTCTGAAGTCCTGCTTCTTTAAATTTTAATTGGTAAGGTGGGATGAAGATATACACTCGGTATAGCTGCGCATTGGCCAAGTTTTTATTGTCTGGCCAATGGCCGAGTATTGAGCCTTTCAGAGGGAACTTTGTAATTCACGTTTATCTTTCAGTGGTAGAGTTTATACTTTTAGATTTTTTACATGTTGGCTTGTGTAGTCAGTATGCATCTCTGAAATTTATTGGTAATTAACATTGAGAATAGGGATCAATGTGACGGATTGATAGAGGGATCAATAATTTTTTTGATGTAGCCATGGTTGACCAGGTCTCCCTTTTACAATATTGCACTGGTCTTGTGATTAATGTCCTTGGAATGCAATTGTATATGAAATCTTTGAGTATGCTGTAACTCATGTATATAGTTCATGCTGATATGTCTTTCCTATTCTGAAAAATTGGTTGTATGATTTATCTATGGTCTTGCTTCTGTAAAGAAACATTCATCTCCCGCCCTAATTGCTAATGCTCAACTAAACACTAAATTACTTAAACCCCCTTCCAACCAAAAAGATAGAGGAAAGTAAATGACATCTTATATTTTTGCTTATGTTTATATGATGTTTCATGTCCTGTATATCTGTTTCTAGGTTTTGCTCAGTCAATGCCATAGATTTCGGGCACTGGTGCTTCTTGGAAGATTTCTGGATATGGGTTGCTGGGCTGTAGATCTGGTACTAATCTATGGATTGGCTTTCACCTGTTCATAGTTTGCAATTACTAGTTCTTTTTGTGCTTACTTGATGGTCTCTTATACGTAGGCTCTTTCTGTTGGAATATTTCCCTATGTCCTGAAGCTCTTGCAAACTACAACTCCCGAGTTGCGGCAAATTCTTGTATTTATATGGACAAAGATTCTTGCACTTGATAAGGTATATTTTGCACTCCTGTCGTGCACATTCATTCATCTGTGCACTAATCACTCACATGGGAAAGAAATTTAAAAAGAAGGGTAAAGCCCAAGTTAAAGGTGGGTTTTATATATGTCACCCATATATTATCTCCCCTCTTCCTTTAGATTGTGTGCACCCATTTTGTTGCCTGAGGCTTCTTTGATGTTGTCATTCTTGTTTTCTTTTCTACAGCAATATTGTCAAGCTCTTTGTTGTTTCTTTAGTCATGTCAGGTAGATCTGGTGAAGGATGGGGGTCACACATATTTCATCAGATTCCTTGATAACATGGAAGCATATCCAGAGCAACGTGCCATGGCTGCATTTGTTTTGGCCATCATTGTGGATGGTCATAGACGGGGTCAAGAAGCATGCATTGAAGCTGGTTTGATACACGTGTGCTTAAGACATCTTCAGGCTTCAACTCCAAATGATGCACAGACAGAACCTTTATTTCTTCAATGGCTTTGTCTTTGTCTGGGAAAGCTGTGGGAGGATTTTACAGTGGCACAAAACTTAGGTTTACAGGCAGATGCACCTACTATATTTGAACCCCTGTTATCTGAGCCTCAACCAGAGGTTTGCCTTCTTCCTTGAGATGATTCATACTGCATATGTTAAGCCATTTGCAAAAATAAAAGAAGCTCTCTTTTTTCCCCCCCAGGTTAGAGCCTCTGCTGTTTTTGCCTTGGCTACCCTGCTTGATGTTGGATTTGACTCATGTAGAGATGGCCTTGTGGGAGATGAAGAATTTGATGACGATGATAAAATTAGGGCTGATGTTTGTATTTTAAAAAGCCTTCTGAGTGTCGTTTCAGATGGAAGTCCCCTGGTCAGGACAGAGGTTGCTGTAGGTAAGTGACGAGTCTGAAATCTTTCATTTTCTGTTGCAATTCCTTTTTGGTGAATTTATCATGCTTCTACTTTGTTATAATTCTTTGTTAGTATATGTTGAATCACGGAGACAGATACATTGGAAGAGATAATAGTTGTGCATGCACGAGCTTTTGGTTCTTCAGAAACACCTGTTTGGGGATCTCACATCAATGGTGCTTGTTGTTTTGTATGTTGAACACAACTATAGTAGCACAAGAAAAATGACCTCTTCCTGCCCATGATGAAATGTTAGTGCCTTGACTACAACACTGTTCTATTGTTGATAAAATGAGATTGGGTGTAGTGCAATTAGAACCGATTAGCAAATACAACTGTGCTCAGGGCTCAGCATGGTCCAGAATGGGCCTTTTTGCTAGCATCAATGACCATTAGTTTGCTTAGATGCATTCTTTTACGGAACGGTCATAGGTTTCTGCGACCTATTAGCTGCATCTGTAATTTGTCTTGGATGTAAGATGTTAATGTTGTATGCTATTGTAATATATGACCAAAGCATTCTCAATTGTTCTGTCATTTTTTGATTGTGTATTTAAATGCGTATAGAAATGCCACTTCTAATATTTTTGACAGGTATTAAATGATCCAAGATATGTGCGCTATCTGCAATGTAAGATATAGCTTCTGATTGACTGGGCAAAGGGTGCCTATCTTGAGATACTACTTAGCATGCTCACTTTTTTTTTTATGGATTGTTGAATGCTTCGTATACAACACAAGTAATTTTGTTGGCATGCTCACCTTTTATTTGATTAATGAATTGTTTCTTATGTGACACATGTAAGTTCCTTGTATTTGCACATCCATTGCACTTTATTCTATATGGATTTGTAAATTTATCTTGGATCTTAATTGTTCTCCTGTTGTAGGTGCTTTTTCCTTTTTCCTCTCGTTATTTTTTATGTTAATATATGGTTGTTTTATCTTGATGGAACTGTGAATTGTGGATAATTTTGGTTGCATTCGAATATTATGGCAGCACTGGCACGTTTTGCATTTGGTCACAATAAGCACATGAAATCAATTGCTGCTGCACATTGGAAACCTCAGTCTAACTCTCTCCTGGGCTCCTTACCCTCTCTGGCGCACATCAAAGGCAGGGCTAGTAATTATAGCAGCTCCAATCCTCCGCATGCAAGTTTTGTTCCTTCCAAAATTGGTCCATTACTTCGAGTTGGTGGCGATAACCCTTCACTGGTTCGAGATGGAAGGGCCTCCAGCAGTCCTCTTACCACCTCTGGAATGGTGCATGGATCTCCTTTATCCGATGATTCATCTCAGCACTCCGAATCTGGTACTTTGGTTGATGGTGCTAGTAATGGGGTTGTTAATCATTCACAGCCCAGGGCATTAGACAATGCAATATATTCACAGTGCCTAATGGCTATATGTACTTTAGCGAAGGACCCATCACCGTGCATTGCAAACCTTGGCCACAGGATTCTTCCAATTATTGGAATTGAACAAGTTGTAGCTAAACATTCAAGGTCCATTGGTGGGAGTTTTAGACCTAGCGACCCAACAATGACGTCTCCACCCCCTAGCCTAGCTGGACTTGCTCGGTCTTCTTCATGGTTTGACATGAATCCAGGTAATGCTTGTGATTTTTAGCGAAAGCTTGTATGGGGTCGCTTGTGTGATTAATTTTGGGATTAACGATTTGCACCTCGTGCTAGTTTGATGTGCTTGGATTTGATTTGTTTTGGCAGCTCATCTACCTCTGACATTTAGAACACCTCCTGTTAGCCCTCCTCGGTCCAGTTATATGACAGGAATTAGAAGAGTATGCTCCTTAGAGTTCAGACCTCACCTGTTGAATTCTACAGATTCTGGATTAGCAGATCCACTTTTAGGAGCTGGAGGAGCTTCTGGGGCTTCTGACCGCAGTTTCCTTCCACAGTCAACCATCTACAATTGGAGTTGTGGTCATTTCTCAAAGCCACTTCTTACTAGAGCTGATGATAGTGAAGAAATTTTGGTTCGAAGAGAAGAAAGGGAAAAATATGCGCTGGATCGGATTGCAAAATGCCAGCACTCTTGTGAGTCCTTATTGATATGGACACCATTTACTTGTAGAGTTACTCACCTTGGCTGTCATGTGATTTTTGTTGTTTCTCTCTCTCTCTCTCTCTCTCTCTCTCTCTCTCTCTCAGCCATTTGCAAGCTTAATAATCCAATTGCTACCTGGGACACAAAATTTGAGACCGGCACGAAAGCAGCTTTGTTGCAGCCTTTCTCCCCTGTGGTAGTTGCTGCTGATGAAAATGAAAGGATTAGGTTTGCTTTCTTTACCTAATCACATGGTCTTGAACAAATTTATATTTATGGTGTTACTCTACTTTGAGAGTATGAATTCCTTTATTGTATATGTGAAGACATGCAACAGCCTTTCTCCCCTGTAATACTTGGCCTGTTGCATGTCACAATAACTCGGCACAAGTATGAGAAAAGTGTCTCTTTGTAATATGTGAAAACAACTCAACAATGATAAGTAAACTTACTTCGTTTTGCCCTGCTTGCTAAATTTCAGTGCTATCTATGGACTAACTGTTTGATATCGTCTTCCTAGGATATGGAATTATGAGAAGGGTGCTCTTCTAAATAGTTTTGACAATCATGACTATCCTGACAAGGGAATCTCAAAACTTTGCCTTGTGAATGAGCTTGATGACAGCTTGCTTTTAGTTGCTTCCTGTGAGCTTCTTTCTGCTTTGATTTTGTTAGTCACATTATGCATGTGAAGCACCTGCCTGCCGCCCTGGGGGGGGGGCTTAGAGAATTTAAAGAACTCACGTGCTATGATCATCTGATTAGGTGATGGAAATATTCGGGTATGGAAAGATTACTCGCTCAGGGGTAAACAAAAACTGGTGACTGCATTCTCTTCGATTCGACATAAACCTGGCATCAGAAGCGTAAATGCAGTTGTTGACTGGCAGCAACAGTCTGGATACTTGGTACATGCTTAGCTCACTTTAGGTTGAAATACTTTGAGATTTATTTATTAGAATGCTTTTCCTTGAGGGCTTATGCTTTTCATTTTAATGGTGCTATACATGTGTCTTGCTATGCTACATTACTTGCAGTATGCTTCCGGGGAGATATCATCTATCATGCTTTGGGATCTTGATAAGGAGCAGCTTGTTAATCCCATCCCTTCATTATCTGATTGCAGCATATCAGCTTTGGTGGGTTTTATCTCTTATTGTACTTGTTTTCAGTCCACGCTTTAGCTATTCTCCTTCCTTTTATTGTCAATTTGTTGTTGCAATATGCTGTAGGATTACTTATTTGTGTTCTCATTCATGAAACATATGCTTTGCCACCAAAAAAAAAAGGGGGAAAAAAAAAACAATGCAATTGCAGTGTGTGGTCATTTTAATGCATATGATCGTTTTTATTGATGTTTTCTTCCATGTGCATGTATTTGGGGACGACTTATTTGAGTTTATGCCTATGGGGACCTGTGAGAGAGGTTTCACTCACCCTCTAAAGCATATAGAGTTCGCTCTAAATGGTGTATGATATTCTTCCTTGCTTTCTGCTTGCGGGTGATCTAGGTTCTTATGTTTTGGAGTTCTGTGCCTGTCAACTTAACCTGATAGGGTACTATGGGAAAAATAACAGCAGTGGATCTTGGAAAGCAATCTCATATGCTTATTACAGAAGTTGGTGGTGCACATGACAAAATTGTCCTTTTAACTTGCCTAAATGTCTGTTGTCATTGTGACCTGTTTTTTACAATGCATATTCTTGACTTGTTGTACTTCCTTGAATGGGATTTCTAGGATGATAACATGTAAAAGTTCCTTCCCGTTTGGATTAAGTAATTTAATATTCCTCCACCTGAAGAGGAAAAAAAAGAGTCATGCTGTCTGGGGACACATTACTGGTGATGACCTTTTGTTTTTCGGGTGCATAACTCCTGATTAGCAGCTGCAAGTTTCAGATTTATCATGGTTAGTCTTACATTGATTTTGCATTTTTTCCCCTTGGAATACTTGGTTCTTTAAATGACAACTATCATACTGGATAGTGTTTTACGAGCCTTGCTTGTCTCTTGTGGATGGAGTTTAGTCAAAATTCAGTAATGTTCTTTTTCACCACCTTCACTGAATCACGGCATAGGACTTGTGAAGACATGCACTAGTATAATCATGTCATCGGTTCCTTTTATCCTGCTTTTCTGGATGCTTCACATAGTTTCTTAGTATATCTAAAGCTCTCTATTAAGAAATTATTGTTTCATCTATGAAGAATGGATACCTTGAAAAGGAAGCCATATTTGTGCTGAATCCATGTATAAGATATTGGCGTGGCTATTGTATAGCACCGAATGTTGGGCCATTATATAACAACAAGAGCATAAAATGACTGCAGTTGAAATAAGGATACTCAGATGAATGTGTGGTAAAAATAGAAAGGATAAGATTATAAATGAAAAGATACGTATTAAGTTGGCAGTGAATTCAATTGTGGAAAAGATGCGAGAACATTGCCTAAGATGGTTTGGATATGTGCAACGAAAACCCAAACACGCACTATTTTGGAGATGCGAGACCTTAAATGTAAGAGATTTAGTGAAGCGTCAGGATAGACCATTGAAGACCTGGACATAAGTTATCCGTAAAGATATAAGTGTCAAAGAGTTTAGTTAAAGAGATGACTTTAGATAGGAATGAGTGGTATAGGAGAATCTGGGACAGTTAAATCATCTCTTTATTATTTTAAGTTTCTATGAATGGTTTTTTTATTTCTCTTTTTTTCTTTATTTTTATTCTTATTTTTATTTTTTTTTAATGTTATCTTCTCTTTTTTGCTTTCAAACTTTAATTTTACATTATTCTTCTCTCACTCTTTTTTTTTCCTTTATCCTATGTTTGTCTCTCAAACGACCGACGTCAAAATTTGGAATTAATGCTCAAGTTGTTGTTGTATATGTGTCACATACTCCATTAGGCGTATCTAATTTTCTTTTATTATTTTACATACATGATGATTAGATATTTATGTATATTTGGGGATATTTCCTATTAACTTTTTTAAAGGGTAGGTTCACCGATTGCATCTAAAATGTGTATATATACTCAATCACAATAACTAAATTGTACAAACCATGTCCTTTTCCCTAGAACAAGAACTTGTTTCAACTTGACTTGATGTCCTCCAAGTTCTTAAATCTAGTATTTATGTACTTTACATGCTCAAGTTATATATTTAAGTACCAAAAAGCTGTATGCTGTAATTTTCAAGTGTTAATAAGAATCAACCACCCTCCCCCTATCCCCACACTAAGCTAGGGATCACTTTGTGCACCAGGTGAGTCCCCTTTTTTTTTTAACTAAATAAGAATCAATAACAAAATATGTGACTGCACCCGTATTGATGATCCAGCAATAATGGGAACAAGACCACTCTTTTCTTTATAGTACATTAATCTTTTCTTTTTAATATAAATATCTATATATGATTTTAAAAGAATATAGAATTCAAATGTTTATAATTTGAAAGATGCTTGTACAGGCTTTGATTTAAAAGGTGAATCTAATTATCGTCACTTTTATTTTGTATAACTCTCTTATTTGTCATCTTCTTTCCATTTTGTCATACATACATTTAATGTTTGTTGTCTCTCGTTATCTTGTCCATGTTGCCCACCTGTACCATGGTTTCATAGTGTTTCTGCTTTGTTGCTTTTTTTTTTTTTTTTTTCCTTGTTTTTCTGATCTTGTTGGCATTGGCAATTATGCTTGCCTCACGAGATCGGGATTCTTTATTTTGTCATAATGGAGATTTATATGAATGTTCAATGTAGGCTGCTTCTCAAGTTCATGGAGGCCAATTTGCTGCTGGTTTTGTTGATGGTTCAGTCAGAGTATATGACGTCCGGACGCCTGAAATGTGAGCACTAGCAATCGTGAAGATTATCTTATGATGCTTCACATTAGTGTGTAGACCTCAAACAATAGATGCTGATACTGTTGTGTTTAATTTTCATCCTTTTTTAGACGAAAGTCCTAGAGAATCAGCAGATAGGACAGGTGTCCAGCCCATATTTTCTATAAATTTAAAGATTGAACGTCTTGGAGCCATAAGCTATCCTCCCATCCATGCATTCAAATACAAGACCTTAACAAAAAGACAGCTAATCAATTATGGTTGTGTTCCTTATTTTTATGTAAGAAACCAAGATTATCCATGTCTACATCATATGTGGCACAGGACACTCCAGCAATGGGGTTTCTCACAAATTTGGTCCGGTATTTAGTCTTCTAAGCAATATTATCATATAAATCTGGACAAGCTTAAATTTCTGAAACATTTTTCAGTTGAAACCTCATTTTTTCCGTCCTTCACTCTATTTGCTCTGCATGCTTGTTCTTCCACAATTTTTTATGCATATTAAAAATTCAATTATTGTTCAGACATGTATCTGCAACCTTTAATGCATTTCATAATATCTTTTGATTTATAATTTCTAGGCTTGTTTGTGCAACACGGCCGCACACGGAACAAGTAGAAAGAGTGGTGGGGATTGGCTTTCAACCTGGACTTGATCCAGGAAAGGTAAAGACAATTTATATTAGTCTCACACATCAGTTTCCACTCTCAGGCACACACTCGTTTGATTCAGGATCTTGGTGAAATGTTTGTTACCTTGTTTTAGTGACGTATTTTTTTTAATTTTTCAGATAGTCAGTGCATCTCAGGCTGGTGACATTAAGTTTCTTGATATAAGAAATCAGAAGGATGCCTATCTCACAATCAAGGCTCACAGAGGCTCCCTAACGGCATTAGCTGTTCACAGGCATGCACCAATTATTGCTAGTGGATCAGCTCAACAGCGTATCAAAGTTTTTGATTTGGAGGGTAAGCCAATTGACACTATCAGATATTATTTCACCTTCATGGCCCAGAAAATTGGATCTGTTAGCTGTCTAACCTTCCATCCATATCAAGTACTGCTTGCTGCTGGCACTGCCGATGCTTGTGTATCCATCTATGCTGACGAAAACTCTCAAACAAGATGACACATTCTTGAACACACACACTTGATCAAAAGTCCTTTGTGTGGCAATGCAACGATGTTTAATATTTATTAGATGTGTGCCATCAAAGCCGGCTTTATGGGTGCGCTTGATTTGTTAATGTGCAAGACGTAGAGTGGCTCAATCTCGTGTTATTGACATGTGCATCTGCAAATACAGGCTGGGTTCTCTGTGATTAAAATTGTATACATGTATTCATTAGCCTCCTGTAGAGCATGCCTTTTGGCAGGAAATCCTGCAAAGTTGGTTGGAATGGAGGCTTGTCAAATAATCTTGATGACGATATATAGGGGAAAAGGTTGTATAGATTTTTCTTTGTAATTTTGGTGTGATATTTGCTCTTGCGGTCCTTTTCCATCTGTAAAAGTTGCATGGTTATGGTCCATTATTTTTAGTGATGCAAACAGGTAGTGATTGGGGTAGTTCTTCCTAGCAATTGATAGGATTTGAAATATCTGTAATTATATTCAGGCCTCTTTGTTTCTTTTGCGAACTATATCCTCTCTCTTTGTTTTTTTTTTTTTGGTGGTAAACTATATCCTCTTCTTCTCTCTGCTTTGAGTTCACCATCCCCCAACCCCCCCCCCCCCAAAAAAAAACCAAAATGAATAATAATACAAGAACAACCACCACCCCTTTATCCCACTAATTGGGGTTGGCTAGAATGGTATTAATAATAGTAATTGAATGTTTCCTTGATTCGGTTGATGTTTATAGGATCTCGACACAGCTCGGCATCTAAGTTCATGGTCTCAATCCATGTAGTTAATGTGGTATCAACAAGGAGTTTGAATTGTTCTGAACTCTGAAAACATTAGAAATGATTTGGTAACCAAACAAGAATTTTTGCTTGATCCAAATTTCAAATACAAATCCTGATTCGGATTTGAATTTGAATTACAGTTCCAATGAGAGAGATTCGCAACTGAAAAAGATCTGGATTTTCTCTGCAATCAAAATTTGCGATTTGGTATATGGATGCTTAGATTACAATTCTGTGATTAAATTTGATTAGTTCTGGAATTAGTAAGATATCCGAGAAAATCTTTTCAGGAATTGCATAGAACTACAAGTTCTTTACTCGGATTAGAATTTCCAGACATTCCAAGATTTTGGTTTCAACGGTCAGATTCTGCTAGTCGTTTGAATTTGCAATGGAATCCAATCCCAACTCAAATTATTTATATTTTCTTTGAAATCCAGGTGAGGGCGGATTTGTGCAAAATTGCTCTCAACTCTTAACAAATTCCACGAGTCGGGATTTGGTTTTGGATTGGCATTGGAATCAAATTCTTTAAAACCCCAACAAGGGGATCTAAATTCACTATGGAAACAAAATTGGGTTCGAGCTAAAAACCAAAATTTTGCTCGGCCGCTGCAGATTAATTACTGCCATGGATTGCTTACCACATTTTGCACGTATGTGCCCAACCTGTATAAAACCCTTCAGCTCCCAAAGAAACATAATTTGCTTAAACCAAGTTCAAAATATCCATTCTTTAACTCCCAAGTTTTGGAGAGAGACTATGAAAACAATCATAACATCTGTACAACACAATGAAGCTCCTTCCATCTCCCTGTAATTACTGCAACAATCAACTGGACTACAAATTGACGATGCCGAAAATCAAAAATACGTTATATACATCCCAAATCAGTGAAGGACTACATGAAAATAAAGCTTATAGTGTCTAGCTCACAAAGTATGTATCAAATATAGCAACAACAAATTACTGTAGTCCATGTTATTTCCTTCCACCAACCATACCTTGGCCCGATGTTCCTGACAAGCTAGGAGACGTGTTGCTTGCTATCTTCAGCTTTGCATCTGCAGTTGCACTGCCAAGAACATTAAGATCTTCAAATAATCGATACGAGGGAATAAAGGGCTTTTGCCCTGTTGCTGTGGGAGGATTATAGGAACCAAAGTTCGTTTGCGTATCCCCTTGCACAGCAGGGCCATTAGCATTCCTTGCTGGAAATGAGTTGTGATGTTGCAAGGGCCGGGTGACTTGCATTGGTGTATTAGATCCAGTGGCTTGTGCAGTTGGACTGTAAAAAGCAGCACCAGACACCGGATTTGGGTTGCTGTAATAACCAGGAGTTGGAGCCCATGGTGGTGGGGGGTAGCTAGGCATATACTGGGAATATTGTGGTTGTGATGGTTGCTGAGGTTGAGGCTGAGGTTGGGGTTGGGGTTGGGGTTGGGCCCAAGGAGCAACATAACTGTTGTATTGAACCTGCGGTCCCTGGCCACCAAAGTACTGAGCCTGTTGAGGCTGGATATTGTTTGGATAAACTTGTGATGTTGGGGAAACAGGTACCTGATTCATGTCTTGACTAGAAGATGATGGAGGAAGAGGGGAATGAGGGGAACTCGATGTTGTCAAGGTGATGCTCAAAAGATCAATCATATCCTGCTCTTTTGTTGTCCTCACTGATGCAGGTGGATCTGGCAGCACCAAAGCTAATGCATTGGTTGACATTGGGTTGTAATCTGTCGATGTAGATGAAATTACACCATTACTGGTGTTGAATACAGTAGCACTGCTGCAAACTCCATTAGTTGAACTTTGAGAGGGCATGGACTGAGGTTTAGAATGATGCCTGAAACCATTAAAATTTCAGATCAGTCAGAAGTCATCCTGTATCTAATTCTATCTCGTCCCAAATATAGGTCAAGAAATATCTGGTCCAAATGAATTTCTAAAAGTCACTTCCAAACCAAAAATTATTGTCACAATTTGGCAAATTTAATACTAACCCATGTGCAGACCTCATAAGCAATTGGCCCAATAATACAACTTTATAAAATTTTCAAAAGACAATAGACTATCATAGAATGATCCAAAGAAAATATGGGCTAGACAAAAATAAAATTCAAATTCGTTGATCTTTATAAAAAAACAACTAACCTTCGAGCGAGTTGAGCAAAATCATCTTCCTCATCTTCCTCTTCTTCAAGCTGGCTTTTTGGCACAGCAGTGATGGGTGAAGTTATATTTGTGTTTGGCCTAGGGCTGGAATCGCTAAGGCCATTTGATTTAACATGGGACTCATCCACTTCAGCTACGCGGGAACTGGAGCTTGTTGCTTGCTTTGGCAATGGGGACCCAGATGCCATAGCGTCATGTTTTGCAAGCAAATTTTGAAGGCTATCATTCAATTCAAGGCCCTGACCGAGAAGTTCCTCATCCCTGCATTACAGCCACAGAAATCCAAAAGATATTAAATGGCAATGACATAAACAAATTGAGATACCTTGAAATGTACAAGAAACAAGCAAAATTTGTCAAATCTTTAGCCAGAAGAACTGGATGAATGGAGCAACCAAGAGGCAGAATGAAGATAACTTACGCAGTTGATGTAAGCATCTGAATCAGTTTTTTTTGGTTGGCGCGGCATTGGCTGACAAGGTCAACTATTACTTCATCTTGTAAAGCCTACAAAAAGAAAGTAACATCATCTGTGAGATTGTATAACATAAAGTAAGAAACAAAACCACACGCATACCTCACGATCACTAGGATTCACAGCTTGCAGCATGTCCGCTAAAAGGTCCATAATATTTCGCATGGACTCCAAGCTTGATGGACTTAAAGCAAGACATGAAAACCAATAAATACAGTCTGAATTTGCAAAAAATCAATGCACACACTAAGCAACATCAGCAGAAATAGTAATATCAATAATAAACAATGGAATTGTAGAACCAATGCCATGTTCCCACCTTAAAGTTACCACCTCAGATGCCATAGCCTCATCAAGCCTTCTTGGAATATTACTCGGCATACCATATCCAAGCTGAAGTTGCCCCGGAGTACGATGAGTAGCTGGTGGAGTAAATATAGGAGCTGCATCAGGTGAACGCCGGGGAAATTCAACTCCAGAACGCTGCCAATAGCAATCAACCAATTACTGCTATGTACATATGTAAGAGCATCCTTTTCTACATGTGCACATGCAGTGTTAAATGAGAAGAATCACACATGCAGTAAAATTTATTAATAATTGTAGAGCTTTTTCAAGTGTAGCATCCCCCATGTTATATCTTGCAAAAAAGTTAGAGGATGCTTGTTCTACCCTAAAACATAGACTTATAACGGCCACAAAAACCACCAAAAAAAGGTTGGACCAATCTAAAAATATCAATTGAGTGCCTGATAAGGGTAGCACTACCAAAGCAGGAATTTGTTTCAAGAACAACAAAATGACATGAGAGAATCAGAGGGCTAAAACAATTTAGGGAAAGGGTTTACCCAGATGCCATCCCCTGTTGTCTTCATTTTACAGTACTTTAAACTTGTATAAGTGCACGATAATGAGTTTTTGGATATGAACTTGTCTTGTTCGACTGCCAAAAGAGGTGTAGCCCAAATTCCTGAGGAATCTTCATTATCCTACCTCTTTGGACCTATTTTTTCATTTAATAAAATTCCTTATTTGCTAAGGGTTACAGATGAGATGATAGCTTTGTCATTTTCTCTTTGAGAGAAGAATGCAAAAGACTATCATACGTCGAATGTGTAATCTCAAGCAAACTGATTCCCAGGTAAACAGAAGTCAAATCCCCCGGATCTCTTCAGAAGTCAACATATTATTACTTTAAATAACCAAATAGTCCAACTAAACAATTACCCTAAGCTCCTCATAAGCCCAATAGTACTGAGGATGTTTTCCTCCAGCTCCTCCAAATGCTTCTTGCCAAGAGTCTAACAGTGTCAAGATTTTATCCCTCACCCGCATATCTGCCTGCAAAAGTCAACAACAAAATGTTTATCTTCAAGACTCAGGTAGACACTCCACTTACATCATGGATGGATTATAATATTAAACACAAATGACAACTTGAAAAGTAAAAGTCCAAATATGTCAAAATCCACAAACGAGTGGATAAAACAAAACATGATCCAGAACTGCATGCCCAGTTCTCTAATTATTTATTTTGTACATCAAACCTATGATGAAATTATATGTAACAGTAATAGTTTTTACACTACTAGATATGAAGTGGCTAATTTTAAACACATCCCAGTAGTTTTCTGGATAAGTCATTAAATCCTAAATGAAGAAAATAAGTTGGGAGACTACATGCATTGTCCTTGTGTGCTTGAGTGGGATAGCATATCCAAGATTTTTATCCATATTGAAATGGTTAGGAAAAAATCATTTTTATTACAATCAAAATGAACTGAAATTCCTCAATGCCAGCTATTCCATTAGGGAAGAGTGAGGGGTAACTTTTCCACTCCCCCCCCCCAGGATAAAAAAAAAGAACTCAAGCAAAAGGAATAATGAGTACAATTGTTTGGAATTTCAAGTAATGGAAATAGTTATTTTGTGAAGGTTGAACAAAGAGACCAGGTATCAACTTTTTATTCAGTCTCGAACTGCAACTGAAGAAGCTCACTGGTGATACAATTTCTATGATTTTAGAAGGTACATGAGTAATTTGGATTTTGGCATGCAACATGAGACCAACTAGCAGGTGTATAAGGGTTTTTGCTTTGATTGACTATTAAAGAAGCTAAGTATTTACCTTGATGAAGTCAATGAACTGATATCCACTAAGCACAAGAATTCATGCTTTACCCGAAATATTGAAGAGGAGTTCCCAAAGATTTGGGGTAAAAGAAAAGATCCGAAAAGAGAAATATATCAACAAGAATCCAGAAACACCATGCTTGTGCATACAAGGAAGAACCAAAAAAAATAAAAAAAATCATCAAGATCAACAATTCCCATGAAAGGAGAGAGATTTTGAAGGAAAGCATAACAGAAGTTGGACATAGGGCACTAGACCCAAATAGGCAGGGCTACATCCTCTAGAAACCAACCAACATGGCCATTCAAAACAGGCGAATCTTATGGCAATGAATTAATGACAGTTCAGAGCTTCATCAAGCAATTAAGTATGCTCGTAAGAAGTTTTTCCCCTTAATTTTATTAACTAATTTTCACGTTTCATTAAAGAGAATAAGAAATTAGCAGTTGTGTAACTTCATCACATTGTGGGTGGTGAAAATTGGTTATTCTAATTAAATAGTACGAATTGAGCGCAAGGCACATGATTAAGATCCCAGTTCAGAAGTTTGATGCATATCCTAACTCCCAACTGTCATGTGCTTATGCGTATCTTTCTTGCTTTCCCCTCATCCGTTCAGGAGGAGCCAAATCAACTCTTGTTTTGTTCCAAACATCTAATATGGTGAATTTAACATGACAACCTAGTTTCCAATTAAACCAATTACAAAGAAGGAAAACCCATTCAAAAGGCATAAACTGAACACAAATGGCTTCATCTAAGTTGGCTAATGACTAGACAGTTGCATGTTACAACCCATTGACTATAGTAATGCTACATGGACCAAATGGAACAAATTCTACATGAGAGTCCATATCAGCAAAAAATTAAAACTGTTTGCAATAGAGTAATTTCCAATTGGCCAAATATTTTTCAAATAAATAAAAAAAAGAGTATTCTGATGTAGACTAACACTTTAGATTCGGTCCATTTACTCATTGACTCAATTGATCTCCTCAAAATTATTCCTTTGATTATACCAAAGAAGTAATAAAAAAGATTATACCTTCTTCTTTACAATTTTTATCATCTCGGGTAATATATTTCTCTCCGCAATCTGAAAATGGACATAATCCCCACAGTTCTTCACCATAGTCTCCAGAAGCTGCAAATAAACAAGCAGGGCAGAAACAAACTAATTGGTAAGGCAGATTTTGGTGATAAAACCCTATTTAAGTTTCCAATATACCATAACTAGGCAATAAACAGATACACAACACAAAATATTACGAAGGCTTTCGACTAGAAGGGTACCGTTAAAGCAAGAAATTGAACCATAGGGTTCTTATGCTGCAAGCGTTTCTTCACCGCCTTCACTACATCTTTTGCTTCCCTGTTTCATTCAACACACACACACACACACACACATATATGAAACCTCATCACTCACAAACATCCACAAGAAACCTTATTGTTCTCCCCAAAATTATTATTATCGACAATAATTGAACATGAAAGAACAAAACATAAGCTACATGATAGAAACACAAGGATTCTTCAAAAAGAATTCACAGAAAACCAACCAATTCAAAGCAAAATCGAAGAAACAGGATCACGCTTTGACTCTTAGAAAAGAAAACACAACAAACTTGACAAACACGAAACCCTAAAAACCCATCCATAAAAACAGAGTCAAAATCAACGACGACGAAAAGTTATTAACATCTACAAGGCTTGGGAAACACGAAAATTTCAATTTTACCAATGATTAGAATTGACAGAATCGCAAATATCCATGTTCATCGTCCAATCAGGACCGATTAGAAGATCGCTTGTCGCCTTCTCCACTCGCACAGTCGCCGAACCCGACATCTTTCACTATCTCTCTCAAAAATTCACAGCAAGATAGCAGGCAGAAGCTCGTCCCTCTCAAAAGAAAAGAGAAAAAAAAAAAAAAGGAATTTGAGAAGAAGAAGAAGAACCCTAGAAAAATGGGGGAATAATCCTTTTTCGCTCACAATCGATTCGGACTTGGACTTGCGATGGTAGCCTATTACGTTTCTCTTTTTCTTTGCTTTCCGGAAATTTCGTTCTCTCTCTTTCTCTCCTTTGATTTTCTCTTTCTATTTTTCAATTGTCTTCTGTTCCTGCGTTTGACTTGTTGACCACTCTCCATCCGTCTCCATAAACATGTACTCGCCTTGTTGAACTGAGGATTTGAAACCCGAACCAACTAATTAGCGGAGTTGGTTTAGGGCCTGTGCTCTTGAGTTCGGGCCGGTCCTAATTTGGGTCTACCATAATTATTTCATGCCATGTTCTTTTTATGCTCCAAAAACAAATCATCTGCGAGAGCATGTACAGACGATTGAATTACAAAGAATATTATCATTAATTTTTTTTAATATTTCGATGAAATTATAATAAAAAATATATTTTAAAAATATTAAAATAATTATAATTAATTCTAAATAAAAAATCAGTATCAATCATCCATTCTTCTTACTTTTTTTTAATAAGCCATCACTATCTAATACTTACATTTAATACATGTTGGGCATTCAAGGGAAAAACTCTCCCACTATCTGTTTTCTTTATATATAAAATTTAAAATGGAAATTTTACTCAGAGTATTAATATTCGGTATAAAACAAACTAATCTCCATCTCTCTCACTATTAAAAAAAAAAGGTCCATAAGTATTATTATGTCTTATTATTAAAAAAGAAAACAAATTTAAGCATATAGAATATTCTTGAAGTTGGCCACCATACAACATTAGAGCAGGCAGATTCAATTAGACTTATAAATTTAAAAATGTTACCCTGTTACCCCACATGCAGGAAAAAAAAAAAAAAAAAAAGTGATTTAACAAATTTGATATCCAATAATTGAATAGGAGTTGAGATCACAAGCAATTTGACCTAATCAAAACATAGAATTGTATATATTGAATGATATGGACTATCATTGTTTATACATATTAATAATGTTTTAATGAAAGAAAAAAAAATCAAAAATTCTCAACCCGGGAATAACCTGAGCCAACCTCAGATGGATTCATTCAAGTTGATGCGAAGTTCATATTTGGGTGTTGGTCAATTTTGTAACATGCTACGAATTTCATGTGAAATCTTAAAAAAAATCATAAAAATAGTAATTAAATTCAGTCGGTTCTATTTCCTAACAATTGAATTTAAATTCATCCCGTGGGTTCATGACCCGAGGGTTAGGCTCGGGAAGAGTTGAAACCCACCCAAGTCCAGCCCTTCCCATCGCTTTGTGGATGTGGAGGGTGAGGCGATGAGCATTTGGCAAATATTTGATGAGGAGCGAGTATGGTAACTGCGTAGTCGCGAGGGAAGTGGGAAAAAAGTTTTTCTATTTGGGGTTATTTGGGAATTAAAATTTGGTTCTTGTGTGGAATTTTGTTTGCCTTCGGTTCTCCCTCACCGGGGATGTGTTGAATGAAAAGTCTTCATCGGCGGGCTCCCTGTCTGCTATCCAATTTCATTTTGGTGGGGCCAGAGATTCCGGCGGTCAAAAGTAAGATTATTTATTTAAATTATATTTATAGTTATTTAACAACATTAATACAAATAATAATATAAAAATAGAAGCTATCTCCTTACTTGATTTATTTATTTTATATAGATTATGTTTTCATATTTATTAAAATTATAATACAGTAAAATTGAATATAGACGAAAGCATGATTCTATAATAGTCTAATTTTGTACTTGTATTACAAGTTGGGAATCATTGAATAAGGATTTCATGAGGGTGGAAGAGAAGAAAAATGCAGAGACTTGCAAAGTTTACACTGTTTATATAATATTCCCATCCTCTGTATTGTATCTGTCCTCTGAATAATGATAAAAGCATCGATAAACATGCGTACCTCACAGACACATGCGAGGCCTTGTTCTTCAAGGCAATACAAAATTCTTGCATGGTCATTTTGGATACCACAATCCAAGAGGCTTTCATCAAGTTCTGATCATATATATGATCCTCACAATCCATGATGGATGATTCACTTAGAGTAAAGGTAGATTAAAGGGAAAGATCAGAAGAGTGACCACTGGAATTCAGGTGTGGAGTCACCAACCTTTATTTTTTTTAAAAAAATAACTATAGTATTAAATATAGAAGAGAATATATATATATATGGCTCAAGGAATGAGAAATCCTTGCAGCCAAAAGAAGCAAAAGACCAAAAAAAAAAAAATCTGTTTTTCAATCTGCTTTCAAATCCTCTTGAAGATATAATTTTTAAGAAGAAATCTTATTGGGTTTGCAAGGAAATCAGGACTAGCCTTTGAGGATTAATCTTTTTGGGTCACAAAGAGCATCCATTGGTGGTGGTTTTATGAGTTATTGCTCAGTGAGGGTCTGTTTTCATTGCTGGATGTCCATTTGCTTTAGCCATTCGTTTGTTAAAAAAGACAGTCAGACAAGAGAATTCACCTCCTGCTCTCTCGTCAGGAGATTTTAAGGCATTGTGTTGTATTTACCTTTCTTTGGGAGACCGATGCTGAGGAACCTTCATGCATTCGTTGTCCAACATAAGATATAACACCATATCAGTCAGGGGCAGAGCCATGCATTGGCTTGAAAATTAAAGTCTCATCCTAAAATTTGCATCTGCATGATCCATTAAAGTATGGTTATTAATTGCAAACAAGGAATAAATGAGATATAAAATCAATAGCCTTAAATGATACAAAGGATATTATCAGAACTGTAATACATTAAACAGTACTTAAACTTTTAGGAAGGAACGGTACTTATCTTTTAGGCATCTTGTGCAAGTGCTGTGAAAGAAACATAACTTCTAAACCCAAGATTTTTGGATTTTGAGTGCCACGAAATCGGCCAATGACATGACAAGTTCTATTGAGCAATATAAGACACTTGTAACATATTATTTTAGAAATATTTCTTCCCAAAGTTCATGATGATTCAATATTCTGTGTCTTGCTGCATGCGTTGTCCAAGATATCAGGCCCAATCATAATTTAAAAAAAAAAATATGTGTGCCTAATTTAATTTTATTTTTCTAAAAGAGATGTAAACAGTGCCATCTTGAAATGTATATAATTAAAAAAAATGGAGAAGGATGAATTCCTAACCCCAATTCTGCATTAAAGACTCCTTTATACATCCTCAACAAGGGTTTCAAGATGTGTCCACTGCGATTGATTCTGGTCTTCTTGTCTGTTGCTTTGGCCGCTTTAGTGACACTAAAAACCCAAAGATCTTGGAATCCAGTCGATTCTGATCAAGATCCACCTTTTTATTTCTCGCTCTGAAAAGGTTCTCTCTTCCTCTCTCTGAACAATGTGTTCAATTTAGGGTCTTTTTAAGCGGTTCTCAATGAATTTTATTTTATTTTTCTGTAGATGAAATCGTGTTTAAGAAGAACTTTTTGGATTTTTATTGATATGGGAAGCGGAAAATCCTTATGGAAGAACCTAGTCTCTTCTCCTTCTCACCGATCTTGATCCTTATCTCTCTCTCTCTCTCTCTCTCTCTCTCTCTCTCTCTCTCTCTCTCTCTTCTTTTCCCTGTTTCTATTGTTTTCGAATTCTTGATTCTCACGGAAGAAGAGAATTCTATCTCTAGTGGGATTCTTGATTCCCATATTTTTATGGAACTATTCTCCTTCTCACCAATCTGGATCTCTCTCTCTCTCTCTCTCTCATCTTTTCCTACTTATATTGTTTACGAATTTTTGATTGTTAAAAAATAAGACTCCTCCCCAACTCAAATTCTAATCCTATCCAAACGGTAATACTTTACATCCAAAAACCACAGACTAATGGTCTCACAACGAGAACCAAGAAACCTTAACTGCATTTTTCCGAGGATTAAAGTCAAATCCGATTTTGCAGCAGCAGCAGGTATAACCAGTCTGTTTCCATATTACAGAGATCATGATCCAGTGTTGATCTTGTTTCTAATTTTTAGGACCTGGGAAGGGCGAGTTTAATTAAAGTCTTCTCCTTCAGAAGAGGAAGGGATTGGGGGTTCTGTTTTGGTGGGCAGATAGATATACATTCACATTGGTCAGTTGTCTGATACAAAGAAAGTAACAGAGGGAGACAAAGAGACAAGAAAGTAAAAAGGGAGGATGGAGGGCAGCTGAAAATGGAAGGACTAGAGGAAAAAAAGGAAGGAATTCTGGGACTGCTTTGTTCACTGTCAAACATTAAACATTCGAACTTGATAAGGTTAGTTTACAAGCTTGAATTTTGTAAATGAATTTTGGTTGGTTAAAACAAGTTAATATGATCTTAGACATTCTTCGCCTCATATTTCTTTCTTTCATTCCAAAGACACTTTGGCTATTTTGTCGAATTTTCATTTTAATTTTGCATATGAAGTATTGAAGATGTTTGAGAAAGAAAAGCTGACCTTCTTAATAAATTTTTGTGAATCAGTTGATGCTGACAGAACGAGTCCACCTTAAATTCCAAACCTAAGGAGGTTAAACATGTTCTAATGATTCTGTCATGCAAGACAAGGGTTATGACAATAATGTTTTAGCGTTTAATTAGAAGAAAAACAATGCCCCTTTTGGATAAAATTCCTAAAAGACTCCACCAAGCAGCAATTATTGGTCTCCTCCTCTCAATCTAGAAGATAAGGCTTACGAATGGTTGGTGAATAACGAGAATAGGAAACCAGCAAGTCAACAATTTCCAAAAGTGGACAGCATCAAAACAGGACTGTTTCTGTAATTAGAAATCCAAAAATGGTGACGCTAATCCTTAGGAAAAAATAATTACAACATGACAAAGAATGCATCATATAGTTTGATCAGAAGTCAAATCGTCGAAATCAGGTTGTATGTTGGCCATTTATTGGGGGCGGATTGGATTAGCATTAGATAAGAGTGAAGTTAAGATAAGGTGCCTGCGTTTTTGACGTGGCATGATAGCCACATCAACTTTCCAAAATTAGTATTTTTTTTTTGAATTTTTTTTTCTTTTTTCTTTTTACCGAAGATTTAAACTTAATATTTTCAATTACATAAAAAAATTCTGATTAACAAACACAAGAACTTTGCAAGTAAAGTGTTAAGAACTTCATTGATGCCTTTAAATATTGATAACCAGATAACCTTAACTACTAGCTTTCCTGTGTACATCGATAACACTCACTCAGCATGTGGTAATTCAGAAATTATATTTATCAAATAAGCATATTAGACAAATCTTCCATGTCAAATTAAAAATCCCTTAATACAATTCTTAAACTCTTTTATTTAATAAAAGACAGATAATACTTAACCTCTACATAATATGAGATACAATTCTCAAATGTTCTCTGTATATAGCGATAGGGTACTATATTTTTTTAATCAAACTTTTTATTTTGAATCTTGAAAATAAAAAGGAAAGAAAAAATTCAATCTCTAAATTAAAATCCATAACGATTCAAATCAAATTAATCGAATTTTTAAGTATACATAGTTAAATAAAAAAAAAATCTCAAAATATCAGCATTAATGGGCCAATGTAAGTAAAGTAGCATGTATTGGCCCAAGGCCCAATATTAATTTTTTTTTATATATAAATTTATAATGAGATTCGAATCCCAATCTATTATAAGAAAAATAAAAATAAATGATGCGAGGGTAAAAACTCATTTACATGCCCAATATTAATCGTAGAAAGGTGGTACTAACTGTGATAAGGCATCGAACATGTCTCAGAAGTGCCCAAAGGTTGATGAGCATAAATATTAAAAAGGTGTCAGCGCAGCGTCCAACATAGCCCTATATTAAAAAGTTGCGACAGTTCTGACAGATCGTGTCGTATGGGGTCAATTGGAAACGTGAAGTTTAGATTAGAAGTAAAAGGCCTTCGGATTGTTTGGTACATGTCACCGTAAAAAAGGTAATAGTCTAACATTATTCCAAATGATTAGAATATTGTTAGAGATATTTAAAAAATTAAATATTTATATGTCAATTCATGTAAATATATTTTAATTAATTTATTATATAATTTGATATAATTTTAATTTTATGAGTTAATCAAAACTATGGAGCACAAGATTTTTCTTAAATCCCTGTTCATAATGCATATCATTGAGAACGAGTAATTTCCAATTAAGTGAACTCAAGTTTAGTTCCTTTTCCTTTAATTTCAGCCGTCGCCTAATTTTCTATGAGCATCACACTTCCATCTAAAAAAAGAAGAGGTTCAAAGGTTTTGAAGAGATTTCTGTCCTTGCAAGTATGTGTGGTTGCACCCACCACCGTGCTCCATCGTCATGAAGCTGAGGCAATAGCTACAAAATTATTATTAGAGGTTGATTCTATTTGCTCACAATGGTTGCTTTCCAAGTGATTTTTTTCCTACTAAGTAATTACTTTCTATAAGTTGGTATTCTTCACAAAATTTGTAAAAGCATAGAATGCCAAACACGGAGAGAACAATGAAGTGGGCAATTAGACACTTACACAGTGAATCGATGTTTTTTTTTTTTTTTTTTTGGTTCCTATGACCAGGCACCGATTGATACATAAGATTTCACTCTGACTAATCCGGACTGACCGATCGACTGACGGACCCAACTATTATGAGAGTGGGTCTCCCAACAGAGAATTTTGTGCATAGTTAAGGGATAAAGATATCCTTATCCATCTACACTACCAACTGTTGGTACAGTTGTTGACCATGAGACGTATCATTTATCTCCTTGACAACATTCAACAACAGTTAACTATGATGCACCAAAGAAGGCAATGACCTACTTCATCCCTTACGAGATTGTTCCTCTCATTCACCTAGAAATGGTTTTAATGGGGCATGCTATATATTACAAACTACCGATGAGATTTAGAAGAGTCGATCATAATGGATTTATAGTATTTAGACAGGATTAGTAAAATAAAATTCGTGAAAAATTAAAAAGAAAAATACCAACCGGATTTGGCAAAAATTTATGGTTTATCTTGTGTCTAGTGGGAAGAAAATATGTGGTATGATTATCACTCTTCCGTATCTTTTGCTTTGCCCATGTTTGTTTCAGCCACATGCCACAGATCCATAAAATCTCATGGGTTTCTGACTTGATATTGCCAAAAGATTACTCGAGTCTGGATCTTGGAAAATATTTGGATTAGTAAGGTTTCACTATCCTCACTCTTCTGTATCTTCTTTACTTTTTGATTGGGAATACAAATCATCCTTCCTTCTATTTTAGTGAAGCCATTTTACTACCAAGTGTATAACTATATATTCTACTTTCTGCAACACAGTTTATTAGATCCACTGTTAGTGATCAAGAATGCCTTCGGGACGGTATACTATGCTCCCTCTGTTACAAACGAGAAACTAAAGAAGAGTTCACTCCTTTAATCACAGGCAATTGAGTAGGTATCATGGTATTCTTCTCCTCTGCTAATATAAAACTTTTGGATATGAACATGTGAAATGTGAATCGTTGAAGAATAAGATCAACAAAAGCATTAAGCAACGTAAACTAATAAAAGTCAACAATAAACATGAAAGAAAGATGAAGAAGACACATTATATCCAAGGAAATGCCAATTCAGTTCAGAAATCCAACCATTGTACCCAAAGAAGACAGAGTCACTCGCATCTGCGCATTTGCGCTTTCCTACTGCTATTATAGGTTCGTTCGTCTTCGACGACGAGAAAGACGCGAAACCCTATCCTCGAGGTCTGAGGTTTGATCGTCCTCGAGGAGGTGAGAGATTTGGCCCAAACACAGAGAGAGACCTTTTCTCCTTCTTTTGCGTCTCACAGAGAGAGGGGGGGAGAGTTAAGAGAGAGAGAAAGAAGAGAGTTAAAAGAAAATCATTTTTGAATTAACCAAAAAATAGAGAAAAATCATTTTGATGAATTATCTTTTTCAAAAAAAAAAAAAAGATTTCAAAAAAGTATTTTTTTTCCTAGGATATTAATGTCTTTTTCGGCTTTGGTAAATCATGGACATTGTAGATTGTATGTGCCATACCTTGCCTTTTGATATCTGTATATCAACATCTCCCTAACTTCAAAATAAGCTTCAGCAACTTTTTACTTGCATATTTAACTAAAAATGTGTAACCAGTTTCACTGAAATAATATAAGACAGTCCCAATGTCGATGTCTTTAGCTTGTATAGTCTGAACAGTTTAGTTTATATCATTGATATATTTAATATGTTCATATTAGTTGCCAAACCTTTTTTTCTTATAAGAATTTGAATATGAAATTATTAGATTGAGCAAAAGACGTTTGTATCATTAGACTGTCCACTTAAAAACTTAGTCGCCAAACCTTGAGCCCGGGAAAACTCCAGCCACTGGCCTTTGGTTTTGCAATCAGTGAACCCATCAGCTATGTGCAATAGTCCACAATACTTGTGAATTGGGCATTATCTTGTGTGAGCTCAAAATTCTCTAGCGCAGCTACAAGAATTGAATCTTAGACCTTATCTAGAAAGAGGTATATCTTCCATCAATTACGTTGGGATCTGGAAATTTTGGACAGAACTTTCTATCTTGTACTAAGATGTAATTCATAATGATGAAATTGTGTGCTGGAAGAGAAATAAGTGGGTCTGCAGGACCATTTTCCAGCAGAAAATGAGAATCTTTCTATGCCTGAAAAGGATTTAAAGAAACATGGGCTTTGCAACGCTGGTTTCGTTCAAAGTTTACCCTTGCGCAGAGCCTGCAACCAGAGAATTTCGTATCTCCTACTCATAAATAGACCAATTATATATCAAACTCCTTTGGGTTCAATAGTCAGACACTCTACACCTTAACCAGAAGTCTCAAGTTCAAGCTTTCGGAATGACAAAAAAATAATTTAAAAAAACCGATCCATAAAATGGGTCCTATAATATTCGAACCGAATTAATCAGATAAATCTCGAATATCGATAACGAAAAAAAAAAAAAAAGACCAGTTACATTCATAAACATCATAACTGATATAAACGCCTGAACTAATTTTGGATGTCAAAAACTGCAACCTGTTAGAACTTGTCCTTCGCAAATGGCAGATGATTGTCTTCTACTATTAATGCCTACAGCAAAAGTTTTAATGTCCTCCAATGCAGTGTGGAAAACAAACCTCTCAAAAGGCCTCGGTTTCCATTGTAACAGCAGAATCTGGCTCCCTTCTACCAGAGCAATCTTAGATTCTCCAAGAATACGTACTTGTTTCCTTTTTTCATTAATAGGTTGGCAGAATGTGCAGCTTCTTGTATAATCAGTTGGCTCTGCGGCATACCGTTCAAAGACTAATCCTAGGTTTATCAGAGAATACTTTTATGGGATTTTCTGAAATCTTCGAGGAGCATTAGCCTGTGAATATTATATTACTGTCTGAGATATCAATGTAGTATGTTAAAAAGACAAATACTGATGATAATATCAAGACATCCAAACAATACAACATTAAGCAAATGTTGTCATCGTGGTTTTTCCAATGCTTGTGCAAATGGGAAAACACGGTTCCGGCTTCCTAATGGAAGTGACCAATCCACGCAGAGAGTAAAAGAGAATATCCGAAGCAAAATACAGGAATAAAAAACAAAAAGAATATCATGATTTATATAAATAGTTCTAGGGATGGCTTTATCGGTACTTTGTTTACAGAAGAAAGAGATGAAATTTGGGAAGTGGCTTCGCATTGAGGTTGCAGGAAGCTTGCCTGAATGGCAATGTGAGTTTTTGTCATATAAGGACTTGAAGAGGCAACTTAATTTGATTGATCTTCAATATCTGGAAGGCAAAAAGTCCAAGAAAAGACATCGAATACCACTTGATCATTCTAATGCTGAAGAAGAATATTTGAACATCACAAGGGAGGAGATCAACTTCATTCTACTATTACAAGATGAACTCAGTAAAGTAAATGCATTCTACATGGAAAAAGAAGAAGATTGCATCATCAGATTAAAGGTTTAAAACAGTGCTTTCTCCCCTCATGAGTCCAATTTGTTTTAAGTTTGTTTCTGCAGCAGTTGATGTGCATTTGGTACTGATTTTGGAAAGTGCAGGAGTTACAAGACAAAGTTGCCAGCCTGGACTTGAGTGCAGGCATAACACATTTACAAAAGGATATACTAGATTTTCATGGAGAGATGGTGTTGCTCCTACATTACAGTGTTCTTAATTTTACAGGTACCAACTTTCTACCCCCTTTTCGGCTAAGGAGAAGAGCTTGACTGCCCCTTCTGATGACTATTTGAGCCAAAGTTCAGGGTCAAAAAAATTTTCTAGTGCTCAAAAATTTCTTCCTTTTTCTTTTTGCTAATAAAGAGATGCATCAAACAGGACTAATGAAGATAGTGAAGAAGCATGACAAGCGAACAGGGACTCTAATTTGCTCACTTTTTATGCCAAGAGTCCTACAACAGCCATTCTTCACCACCAATTTACTTTATAAACTTATGCAAGAGTGTGAACTGTTGCTGCACAACCTCAACCCATGAATAGAGAAATCCTAAAACAAGTAGTACTTGTACCAAGAAAAGGGAAAGGAAGAACCCAAGAAAAATTATGCCTGTTTTCTTGGTGTTGTTCTGCTCTTACATGCAGTTAAGCAGACTCTTCTACTTGTACGATAACCATACACCTTTCAATAAATGTAGGTAATATACGAGAATATAATGTACAATGAAATGTAAGTCGAATTGCAATTTTATTGTAATTTTATTTTCCAAAAAATTAATACATGCACAAAAATTCAACATTTCCCGATATACAGTTATTTCATTTTAGGATAGTACTAGTACTAATGCACACGCTACGTGCAAAGAAAAAAAAAAGTAAATTTCTTTTATAGCATAACATAAAGTTTGACATTTGAGTTGCAAATCTAAACACAATATACATACAACAAAGTGGGGCCTAGGGATTGTTAAGCACACCTGGGATCATGGTTAGATGTTCCGGGTGTCTTATTGTTACATTCTACACAAGAACCTAAATCCAAGCAGAATTTAGGTAAAGCATTATGTAAAACATTAAAGCTAATACAAGTAAACACGTTATATATATATATATATATATATATATGTATGTATGTATGTATGGTCTTTGCTACACTCAATAATAAGAAGAAAACTCACTCCACCTTCAATCATCTCTGTCCTCGTTGATCTCCTCCAGAATCACAACAAGTGCAACTATAAAGGCATAATCAACGTGTGGATAGATGGTCACCGCAAAATTGTCTTTCCCAAGCATAATGCTTTGAACATTGTGCCTCCTATGCATCTGCAATGACATTAATCATCCAGAATGAGATTAAATGACATGATACATGTGTAAACTTGAAAACCTAGTAAAGGGCTAAACACATTGTTTTATTGAACAATCAGGGTGCTCTACTTACTTGGGCAATTACAGTTGAACAGTTTCCTGCATAAATAGTGCATGCTCTCTCTAGCCAGCTGCCCTTGACCTTGAAATCACACACTTCTTCCTTTGTATTGGTGGCCAAGAACACATCTAACTCCGTCTTGAACTGGATTAGTGAAGACTTCTTAGCACTGAAAAGCAAATCTTTGGGGTCTGAGCTATCACCCCGAAAAACTTTCCATCTCCTGTGGGCTGTCAGAATCTGAATTTGTAGAACGACAAAAGCGCTTTGACTAAATATAGTCAAGTTGAAAAACAACTCACTCAATTAGCTAAGTTATACCTACCAAGACAAATATTTGTTAGAATTGGGATTCAAATAGACAGGTTATAAGGGTTGAATCTTTTGAGTTGAATTGTTTATAAAATCGTAAAATCATATCGATAGGAGCAAGATTTTAACAACTACATGGGATCCAAGTTGTGCACATGTAAAACCATTATTTCTGTTAATTATCTATTAATTGTCGTGTGCCACTTAAAAAAGGGTGGGGGAAGCAGGATGATCGATGATTTGCATGAGGACACATGTAAAATTAAGAACCTGGATGAGCATATTCAGCATACGATTGAAAGGAATAAAAAATGATAGCAAACAAAAGTCATTCTAAGGCCTCAATCATCATAGCAAGAGCAAATGATCTTCACCTCAAATGCAATCAGACCAGAGAAAAGTGCAGGTGTGGATCTCAACTTAATTAAACTGTCTTAAATCCCAGGATTTGGCAGCATAGACAAGTTCAATCCCATAGAGAAAGAAAGCAACTCAGCGCATTTCAATTCAACTGACCCTTAAATTCCCCATTTACTAGCATTCAAGGACCGGATTTGTTTCTTTCTATTTTCTTAATCGTATCTCAAATTTCTCATTTTCACGCTCATAATATAGTGGGTGGGTCCTCTCAAATTCTTTATAGGAACTTAAAAGAAACATGGATGGTGTACTTCAAAAAGAAAAAAAAAAGAGATCTAAGTTTGCTTCTCTTATCTAATTTAAACTACTCCAAACTTGTTCTCCATAAACACCGAAAGTCCCTTGTGTAGGGTAGAGTGCACTCTAATAACATCACTCATCAGTCGCCCATAAATATGTCCAAACAAAATACGAAATCAGATTAAAAATGCTTAGAATATGATCTTTTAAGGTAAGAATACGAAAGAAAGATAAAAAAGAGGATGACCTTTTGTTGAAGAGAGACAATAGGAGCACCAGCAGTGTCAAGCAAAACACGGCGATCACGAATGCTAAAGAAAGCACCTTTGATTCTGAAAATGATGGCGCCGTTAACGTCGGTGACAACGAAATTACCTTCGGTTACGGCTAAGAGTTTTCTGGCGATCATTAGATCTACAGGATATGGAGCACAAAACTGGGAGCTAACAATGGCTACCGGATTTGGCAACGGCACGTAGCTCGGTGTCGCCATTGCCGTTTTTCGGAAAACTGGGGTTGAGTTGTGAGTGGGATCTGTTTGTAGGCGTAGGCGCCTGATAGCCATGTGGACTCCTATATAAAACATACCACGCATGCATGCCAAGTACTCCAGGCCCCAGCCTCCTTTCGCATGTTTCGTTTGTCTTTTCCATTTACCGATGAAACTCGCCGCTTTTGAATTAATTTCTAATTTATTTTTATATAGTAGGCAGGGTAAATTCTAAATTTGAGATTAAAAAATATAAAATTTGATGTCAATACAATCAATTAAATCTCTATTATATTAAATTATTTATGCTTTTAATTCTTAAATTAGGATCTGGGCGTCCCGCATAGTAATTACATACCTCACTCGTCAGAAATTATGACTTTCATGGCCCCTTACTAATTGGTTGGTGGGATACATAATAATTATGTTTTAGTTGATGAATAATTATAGCTGGGGAGGATAACGATGCTAGCACACCATCTCCACCACTAATGCTATTTTAAGATTTTTTTTTTCCCATCCTTCGAGATGTGAAATTTTATTTTAATTAATCCAATGAGATCTCTCTTTAAAAATAAGGTTCTCATAGTCCTTTTTTTATTTTTAAAATTTAAATTTAAAATCACTTATTAAAAAGTCTAACAATTTATGTATTACCTATTGCCAATTCACGATGGATACTCTTTTAAGCTCATATAATCATCCGGCAGCAATAATTTGCAAATTAAATATTTCATAGATAAATAAATAAAATTATTGGTCAGAACAAATGTACTATTTATGTATTTTTTTCTTTTTTGATCAGTATATGATAATTAATTTATTAATTTTGATTAATTAGATTTTAATTAACTATTAGAATTATTAAGAGATGAACTCTTTTAATTTTTTTTTTATTTTTAATACTCGAATTTAAAAATTAATAAAAGAATTTAATACCCTTATTGTTAAACTAACAAATCATTGGCTTGTTCTTAAGAGGATAACCTAATAGTATAAATTTTTTTTCTCACCGTGATAATTTCAGATTTAAATTTTTACATAACAAAAAATAAAAAATAAAACAAATCATTGACCTATCCGTGTATCCCGTGGTTTTACGTTTTATGTCCTTAAACCCAGCCAAGGGCCCATTCAAACTAGGGAAGCGGTTTGGATCCAGACCCACAGGTTGTGTGTGTTGGGTTTTTTTTATTTAATTATTAGTATTTAAAAATTTAATTAATAAATTTGAAAATTATAAGATTTAATTTAAAAATCGACTTTTTTTATATCTTTTTTTTTTAATTTTAATATTTAAATTTAAAATTTTAATTAAAAAAATTTAATATTTTATGATGAGAGAACAAAATTTGCACCTTGGATGTGCATACGCGTGCGATGGATGTCCTCTTGTTAATGTCCTACGTACACGATAAGGTTGCCTTTCAAAGGTCTTCCCTAAACCACTTCACCATCAAAAATCTACTCCACTTAAGTTGCCATTTGGAAAAATATATGCTTTCTAGTAGTCCTTAAAGGACTTTAAAAAATCTTCCACCACAAAAAAGACAAAATAAGAAAATTAAAAATTAATTTAAAAATAAAAAAATAATACAACCCAGTCGCAAACATTAATAGAAATTGAATAGATTTTATCTCATATGTGGGGAAAAAAAAGTGGCAAGGTTAAATTAAAGCAGCAAAGTTAGAAAATAAAATATATATATATATATAGTTTTAATTCACAGTCAAAATCCCAACAACCATCCTCACCATGAATTTGAATGCTAATCTCATGAACATCAGCAAGAGTGTGACTAAATGCAAAGGTCAATTGTGAGCATTCCCTGGTTACATTATATTTGTATTTGCCGAGGAAGATGTCTATTCTTCAGCTGTATTAAAATAGATTGTCACAAACCGATGAGAAGAACAAAACACAAAAAGTATGAAAAAGAAAAATAAAGTTTACGTCTATGATTTAGAGAGTACTGAATCCGCTATTAAAATTTGGATCCACCCACGAAGCTCTAGAAGATACAAACCATATCCAACACAGTGGAACCCGAACCCAATTAGTTAAATTTTCAAACCATTTTTTGTTTTTCACTATTGGTATTCGGATTTTTCTTGACTAATTTGGTTCGAGTATTGTTGGGATCATTCTTGGGATTGACTCTCCCAAAATTTTTTTATTATTTTTAGAACTCAAACTCAAGATATTTAGTTAATGGAATAGAGTGTTTGACTACTCAATTCAAAAGAGTTTAGTATCATTTGTTTGATCAAATGTTACGGCCAAGCATATTGGTGTAATTTTTTTAATTAAATTAGCTAGTATCTCATCAAAATTAAAAAAGAAAACTAACTTGTAATATATACAAGTTTAACTTTTGTTAAGAGTTTACAAATAATATAGACCTGAAGAAAATATGATAATTACTACAAAGGTCCAACCTTAATCTTATGGACTCAGAAATATTTTAGGCACTATTATCGGTGAACATTTGATATAGCGGGTAGATTGTTATGTCCCTTAACCAATATCAAGAATTTGACTCATGATTTGAGTATGGAGTTGATTATATTGGGAGTTCCTTACCCCTTAAAAGAGATCTCAGTCTGATCGACCCGTGAAATTTTGGATACTACGGATTGAGTCCGTATCGGGCTCTCATGTGTATGGAGCATTTCTCGTTGGGAGACCCGCCCTCCGAAAGGAACCACTGCAACAGTCGGTCTGAATTAGTTAAGATGAAACTCCGGATATCGGGCGGTGTCCAAAATATGATAAAAAAATAATAATAAATATTTTAGGCGTGCAGGTGAGGAATCAAATTACGGCCCAACCCCGCCTGTAATGGGCCAAGTCCATCGGGCCGGGCTGGCTCTCTGTGCCGATGCACACGTCTTGTTTGGGCAAACCCTTGCTGCACCAGAAGGTTGCCATCAAAAGCAAATCTTGAATTTCTTTCATCGTACCTTCCATTTGAATTTTAACACGGGGGTGTCGTCGAGAACATCTCTAAGCAGCACACGAAACTATTTCCTCGGAAGAAATCGAAGATGGCCTCACTCACCTGACAAAGCTAAATGACATGAACTCTTCACTCGACAAGAAGCTATGGAAACCCTAATGAAGTCAAGACATGTACAAAAATGACATAAAAATAAAATAAAATAAAATAAAAATAAAAATTTAAAAATAACCCAAGTGAAATTTTTTTTTTTCAAATAATCCGAATTTGTCGCGGATTAGAATCGCGACCGTATTTGTCACGGGTTCAATTCGCGACAAACCCACACGTAAAGACTGTGTGGCATTCCGCGTTTTGGAAACACGGGAAGCTTGGCTTTTCGCATTTTGGAAATGCAGGAAGTTGTCTTTGCCTCGTTTTGGAAACGCAGAAAGCTTGGCTTTCTACTTTCGTGGCGACACGTGGCTTCCGTGTCTTCAAGACACGGAAAGCATCCCTTTTGAAGCCCGATTTTGCATTCTGACTCTTCACTCTTTCTGCCTCTCCCCTTTTGCATTCCAAGTCTTCGCTCTCTCTTCCTCTCCTCTCCTTTCCTCTCCTCTCCTCTCCTGCAGACGAAGAACACTAACCGAACCCTCACAATTTTCCCTAGATCTAACCATTCAAAGAAGAAAAAAAAGCTATTGAAACTGCTGAAATTACTGGAGCATTCAAAATTAGACAATATTTTTTCCAAAAAAATCCAAAGGTATAAAATTTTTCCTATCTCAATTTAAATTATTTTAGGTGCATAATTTTATAAGCATGTGTATTTGTGAATGCAATTGATGTTTTATACTCAGTAGGTTTGTATGAAATTTACTGTTAATTTTTAATTAATGACGTTATTAATTAGGTTTTAGTAAGATTAATTAATTTAATAAATATTAAATATGTAGTTAATATAAATTAATATAAAATAGTAATAGTTATATTAAACTATTAATTATTATAAAATTTGTAGTTTAAATTATTTGAAATGACTATATTTATATTAAAATATTATAAATTAAATTAAAAAATTTTAGTATAAATGACTATAATAATACTTATAAAATATTATAAAATAAATATTTACAATTTATAAATTAAATATTTGAAAATACTTTTAAAATATTTTAAAAGATTATAAATTAATACTTTAAAAATACTTTCAAAATATTATAAAATATTATAAATTTTAAATTTTAAAATAAATGACTATATTTAAATATTTTTAAGTGACCATATTTTAATTACTTAAATAAATTTAAAACTTTGACTAAATATTAATATTGATATTTAAAAAATTTACATTAAAAAATTTTAAATTAAACGATTATATTTAAAATTAAAATGTATTAACGTGTAAATGGTATAATATATTAATACTTTTTGTTTAATGTAAAATATTAGTAAATATTAAAAACATATAACATTTTTTATTAATAATTTAAAATTTTTATTATAAAATTACTTAATAAATGATTTTAGTTAATATTTAGTAATTTAATTCTAAATATTAAAATTATTAAAATTAGTATTTTTATGAAATTGTAAATTTATTTTTATCATTCCTTTATTAAAATTAGTATTATAAATATAAAGTGAGTTTAGGGTTTTAGATTAAATTTAAATTTAATGAAGATTAAAATTTAGTTAGTAGTAAGTTAATACAATAATTTAGTAGTAATTATATTTTTATTGGTATTTTTAAATAAAAAATAGTAATAGTTATATTAAATTATTAATTATTATAAAATTTGTAGTTTAAATTATTTGAAATAACTATATTTATATTAAAATATTTTAAATTAAATTAAAAATTTTTTAAATAAATGACTATAATAATACTTATAAAATATTATAAAATAAATATTTATAAATTATAAATTAAATTTATAAATTAAATATTTGAAAATACTTTTAAAATATTTTAAAAGATTATAAATTAATACTTTTAAAATACTTTTAAAATATTATAAAATATTATAAATTTTAAATTTTAAAATAAATGACTATATTTAAATATTTTTAAGTGACCATATTTTAATTACTTAAATAAATTTAAAACTTTGATTAAATATTAATGTTGATGTTTAAAAATATTTATATTAAAATATTTTACATTAAACGATTATATTTAAATTTAAATTGTATTAACGTGTAAATGGTATAATATATTAATACTTTTAGTTTAATATAACAGTATCAGTAAATGTTAAAAACATGTAACATTTTTTATTAATAATTTAAAATTTTTATTATAAAATTATTTAATAAATGATTTTAGTTAATATTTAGTAATTTAATTCTAAATATTAAAATTATTAAAATTAGTATTTTTATGAAATTTTAAATTTATTTTTATCATTCCATTATTAAAATTAGTATTATAAATATAAAGTGAGTTTAGGGTTTTAATTTAGTTTAAATGTTTATTATAACAAAAGATAATATTGTAATAATTTTTTTTTAGTAATATAAATTTTTAATGAATATAGTATTTATTGTTTTATTAATTGATTTAATTTTAAATTGTTAACTTTTTTTATATGTTTGCTGAATATTTATAAAATGTTTAATTTTTTTTTTTATATTTATAGAATAATGACGGATATGATAAGTCTGTTATGTTATAGCAATGGCAAAATTGTGACGGAAGACGATGGAGTTCGTTATAACTGTGGTCCAACAAAGTTGATTAGGGTGTAGAGAAATTATAATTTTAATGAGTTGCTAAAGGTAGTATGCAAGGGTGTTCGAATAAATCTGTTGAGACAACATGTAGAGATTTTTCATCGGTTTCCCGTGTCGTACATGTAGAGATTTTTCATCGGTTTCCCGTGTCGTATATGGGAGCTGGTAATGTACGGTTTGAATTGGTTCCGATAAGTGATGATGATGATATTTTGAATTTGATGGAATTTGCGATGACTAGGGGAGTAGGTGGAACTATTAAATTGTACATAAAATCATATGATGGTAGAAATTCTATAGTACAGGATTGTGATTATATGAAAGATTATCCACATATCGAATCTCGAGTGGATGTTGCCTTTGTAGACGTAGATAATGATGTTGATGAGGAGGAAATGGCAGAAGAAGAGACAGAAAAATATAATGAAGATGAAGAGGAAGATGATGAAATTGGCGATGGGAGTGGTGGCGGTAGTGCAAACCAGTTAATGGTTGGCCCTTCGTCAGTGTCTGAAAACATTGGTGGTGGTTAGAAATATAGGGGCGGTGGAGTAGAGGAATCCATTTCATTCATGACGATCGCACCGGGTGGTGATGGTTATATGACATTTGAGGAAGAACACAGATTGACATCCGATAGTTAGAGTTTCAGCGACGAATTGAAAAAGGTATGAGATTTGAGTCGAAAGAGCAGTTTATTCATGCTGTTAAAATGCATCATGTTGAACACCACTATCAATTTCGGGTTGGTAAATCAACCCCTGAACTTTGGACAGCAATTTGTACGCAAAGGGAAGAAGGTTGTAGATGGAGGTTGCGTGCTTGTAAAACACAGTTACTTGGTGCATTTGTGATTACAAAGGTCGAGGGACCCCACACATGTGTGAACGCTGGGTTGACGCAGAATCATAGGCAATTGGATTCAAATTTGATGGCTAGGCATTTGTTTAATTATGTGAAGGAAGATCCCAGTGTAAAAGTTTCTTTTCTTTGAACTGTTATGACCGAGAGAACGATATATGTAGTTTTTCGTAAAAGGATTTTGGGCAGCAAAGAGAAGAGTTATAGAGATGGTCTACGGGGATTGGGATGAATCTTACAAACAACTATCTTAGTTATTAAATACAATAGTGGAAAAAAATCCGGGGACACAGGTAAATTAGAAGTTGGGTCCACCAAATGCCATAGGAGAACAAGTTTTTGAGGCTTTATTTTGGGCATTTGGTCCGAGTATCTTGGCTTTTAGGAGTTGTAAACCATTGATAAGTATAGATGAAACTCACATTTATGGGAAATATAATCACAAATTGTTGATTGCATGCAGTATGGATGGAGCGAATCATATTATCCCGTTGGCATTCAGATTGGTAGATGGAGAGTCACTCGCTTCTTGGTCATGGTTTTTGAGATGTGCACGAGAGTATGTTGTTCGAGATAGGAAATGTCTCATTTGTTTAATTGCAGATCAACATGAAGGGATAAGGGTAACAGTTGTTCGTCCAGAGTTCGGGTGGTCACCTCCCAATACTGTGTGGCGATTTTGTATGCGCCATGTCGCTAGTAACTTCAACACGCACCACAAAAATCAAGTTTGTAAAAGAGTTGTTACGATTGTCGCGTTGCAACCACAGCATAGGAAATTTGACTTATATATGGCGAAGATGAAGGAGATCAAAGAAGACGCTCCTGATTATTTTACAACTATTCCTCTCGAACAATGAACTCTTTCTCATGATGGTAGTGTTCGTTTTGGATATATGACCACAAATATCAGTGAAAGTTTTAATATAGTGTTAAAGGGGGCAAGAATCTGTCGGTTTCTTCTTTGGTACTTAAAATTTTTTATAATTTCGTTAACTATTTTTAGACTCTTTTGGGTAAGGCGAATGCGAGAATTGGAAGAAGAGAGCGGTACACTAAATATGCGTTCGCCATGTTAGGGAGATGGATGAATATAGCTAACGTTCATACCGTCGTTTCTTTCAATAGGGAGCATGGGATCTTCGAGGTCGAAACTGGGAATAGACAGACACAGTATGGGTACAAGGGAGGCAATAAACACATTGTCAATGTACGGGAAGAGCATTACACATG
Organism: Dillenia suffruticosa; assembly: GCA_033439265.1. Taxonomy (NCBI): domain Eukaryota; kingdom Viridiplantae; phylum Streptophyta; class Magnoliopsida; order Dilleniales; family Dilleniaceae; genus Dillenia; species Dillenia suffruticosa. The sequence goes on from JAVTVX010000035.1 coordinate 729,299, forward strand.
CGGGAAATGACAAACTTATAAAATTCCTTGCTCTTATGCAATTGCTACATTAACACGGACGATAATTGATGTGCATATGATTGTCGGAAAATGGTATACATGGGAACATCAACTTAAGGTATACGAGCGAAATTTTTTCCCCATTGGAGACCATTCGGCATGGCCCATTGATTTGTACCCTACAATCATTCTCGATATATCCCTAAGACGTCAGAAAGGAAGACTTAAATCATCTCGATATCATAATGAGATGAATTTTCGAGAATCATCGACACGGACATCATGCGGTAGTTGTAGTGCTGAGGGTCATAATAGGAGGAGATGTCCGAGACGATTGAGGTGCGGACTTTGTGGTCGAGAGGGTCACGATCGAAAACATTGTCCAACAACAAATTAATGATATTTTCTTGTATTTGTATGATTTTCTAATTGTTATACTTCTTAATGTATACTATATTTTGAAAACTTAAACATATTGCTGTATTTTTGTTATTATGCAATATATAACATATTTTGAGTTCTCTCATTTCTCTACTTCTGACGCCCCACAGAGGGGCATTCATATAGTTGAGGGACAGACATAGTTTCAGAGAAATGATGCACGCACGATGCACCATGTTTCTCCTCCTCGTTTTAGTGACGTAAGACCCTCACAGATCACACAAGTACATGATATGGGTTTATCGTCCCAGGACGACACTACATATATTATGAGAGATTTAGATGTTAGACGTTATGATACAAGAAGGTGACGAAGACATTAGTTATATATTATATATTTTGTATCCTATATTATATTAATAATAATTCGATTCATTTATATATGTTCATTTCTCTAATCTTATTTGTTTCGTTTCTCATTTCTGTTTTATTTATAAGAAATTACTTTTTTTTTCAAATTGTTATTTTTCTTTAACTGTTTAGAAAATACACATATATCGATAATATCGTGGGCCCGACCCATTGGCCCGTGGGTTAACTGTTGACTCGCGGGCGGGTCTGGTGGATATACATTTAATTATTTTGATTTATCAAATCACCATTACGAGTGTTATAAGGGATAGCATGCAAAAATATATATATATAGATAGATGACAAAACAATAAATTATTATTAGTTGACTTCTCTAAAAATTCTAATATTTATTTTGGTCTGTAATTTTAATTATTTTGTATAATTATTTATAATTTTAATAATTTTAATATAAATAATGGTTAGCGGATTATGTTATAATTGTTTTGAAAATCAAAATAAATACGTTATATATTCATTCTCTAATTTAAAACTCTATTGGTATTGATTATTTATGGAATACAATATTAATTTTATGTTAAATTAATCAAAAATGGAAAATAATATATTAAAAGATATTGAATCTTAAAATGTAATTTTTAGATACTAATACTAACATTTTGTAATGTTACAATTGTTTGCAATTATGAGAATTTTTTTGACTGTTTTGTAATTTTTAAAAATTGTTAGAATTATTTTTTAATTTTGAAAATTTTCATAAAATTATAAAGGCAAACTAGTCTGATTTTTTTTAATCATTATAATACACAATTTTGAGTCATCTAATCTCTCTCTAGATTTTTATTTTCATTTATAATTAAAACACATATACTTATAAATTGGAAATTTAAATACATATAATAAATATATTCATAAATATATTTATTTAGAGAGATTGAGAAACAAAAGGAGTAAATTAGGAATAGAAAAAAAAATATCTGTATGAAGTTTTATGCTAGATTTTAGATTTTTTTAGAAGAGAATAAATCATGGTACACTTGGAGTAAATTAGATATAATTAGAAAAATCAAAATATCAAATTAGAGAAAAAAAAATGTGGAGCTTTTCGCGTTTTGGAAACGCGGAATATCATTCTGCGTTTTGAAAAAACGGAATGGCTTCCGGCTAACATATGGCTTTCAATCCGTGACAAATACGATCGCGGTTCCAACCTATGATAAATTTGGGTTATTTGGAAAAAATTTTTCTCGTTTAGATTATTTTAATTTTTTTTTTTAACGTCATTTCGGTTCCAACCCGCGACAAGAGCCTAGCTCGGAATTCCCAATTCAATGATCTTCAATAACTCGTTGACCACCTCGAAATCCCATTATTTATTTTAACCGAGGTTATCAAAATCTACGGATACCATAACATGGTTGACAATGCAATTGATTTCTTCTTTTGAATCCCTAATTTCAGGCGTGTTCCTTCGGCTACTTCTCTCAATTCTCTGCTTATGATTCTCTGTAAAAACAAAAAGGTCTGAAATTGGTGCCCGAAATTTTACTGAAGAGTAGTCAGATGATGAAGATTAGGGTGGAGAATCGAGTTTTCGGATTTTAATAAATGCCCTTTGTAGGATTAAAAGGTTTGGACATGCTATGGAGATGTTAAATTGTATGGTAAGTGATGGGTACATTCCTGACGTGACATTTCATTCATTAACTTTGTCTGCAATGTGTGATCATAGTGTTGTCTCTCCTAATGAGGTTTTAGGTTTCTTGGGGAGCATGAAGAAGTCTGGGATTTGTCCTAGTATGGTTGATTACTCCAATGTGATTAGGTTTTTGGTTAAACAGGAGGGAATGGATGCTTTGGATGTTTTAAGTCGGATGAAATCTGACAGACTCAAGCCTGATGTTGTTTGTTATACAATGGTTTTAGATGGGGTGATTGAGTGTGGTGATTTTGAGAAGGCGGGGGAGTTGTTTGATGAAATGGCTTTGCTTGGCCAAGTTCCAGATGTGTATACCTGCAATGTGTACATTAATGGTCTGTGTAAGCAAAATAGTGTTGAAACCAGGGTTAAGATATTTTCTTGTACGAATGATATGGGATGCAAGCCTACCATAATTACTTACGATATACACCTGGGTTCAGTGTGTGAAATTAGTGATTTGGGTAAAGCCATGAAGCTTTTCAGTGAGATGAGCTTGGAAAGCATTCCGGGTGATTTGTGGACATATAAAATTATAATTGATAGTTTAATTAGAAAAGGTGAAGTTTTTGACGCTAGTGGATTGTTTAAGTATATGTTGAGTAATAAGTTGAATCCATCATCATCAACTTTTGATGAGATACTCTGCAGGTTGTGCCAACAGGGCCTTGTCAATGAGGCAGTGGTACTTCTTGGAGAAGCTGATGTTAGGATATTAGCCCCTGGATCAGGCATGGGAAGCTCAACTTCTCTTATGTGTATCGAATCCCCATATTCGAGAGACTATATCGATAGATTAGCCAAGCAATCCCAAACGTTTCTCCTTAGAGTGCAACAAGAATTGTTTTTACTTTGCATGTTCTTTTATTGACTTTGGGAGTGTTTGTGAATGGCCAATGCAAACTTGTTTCTTCCACCATTTACAAGCCAAAATTGGAGCAGAGCTTGCAATGTGGTGAGGGCACATAACTTTGCCTGCTAACTGATGAGGATGGTTTTGGTTCTTACTGAATATTACTTGGGTCAGGATGGCAAGTTCAGTTGGGTCCCTTTTGTTTTGGCTCCATATGCTTCAACTCTTGGCACATCAACATTGTTAATAAGCATTATAAGATGCCGAGGTGCTTTTGCCAATACTTTCATACAGTGATGAGTGGATTCACTATTTTACATGATGAATGGCTCTGCTGGTTGTGGACATGAAATAGGAATTGAACTTGTGCTTTTTGCTGGTCTGGTACAAGTCATCTACTTGATCCAAGCATTGATCCTTTTAAAAGGTTAAGTAGCAGATCTACCGCTCATAATATCTTGGACAAGCAGCCTCAGATATTATTGCTTATAGAAGCTGCTTGTATGATTTACTCATTCTCTGATGGTTTTTCTGTCAAAGGACTAGCAAATGCAAGATAGCATACTGAAACCAGTGGCTGTTGAAGTATGCTTTTCCATAAGGATCAGAACTATGAACACCAAAATTAAATTTGAACTGGCCAGATGCATGGTTCAATTTGTTTGATATTCCTACAATCTGAAAGATCAGAAGCATAATGGTTTTGTCTGCTGTCCTAGAGAGGCAAATGTGGGGGGGGCTCATTCTCTGGGTAAGTGGGGGTGGAGCAATGAGCTCCCTTGTCATGTTCCATCTTTAGGTATGTCTTCTTTGTTTGATTCTTCTTCCCCTCAAGAGGGTGGTCTCTATACTCATTCTCTTGTGATTGGTTTCTCCAAACGGTAAGCAAAATATTTCAGCGTGGACAATATGGAGAATTTGCAGACTATCCTCCTTTAATAAATGTCCGTAAGAAGAGTCCAAGATTGAAGGACTGCAATGTGAATAACTAGAATCGGTGTCTACATGGATGATAGTGTGTGAAATGCCCAGTTTCCAGGTTGCCCAAAAGGTTATAGTCTAAATCAACAATCAATTGCCATTTTGGAGTACAATGTTAATAAGCTCTCCAGAATATTGTGTAACCTTGCAACTGGAAGTCATTTTGATCTAGACAACTCCCAACACTTGCTAGCAAGATTTTGGCCTGCTCTGGGATCTGCGACAAGAATATAGTAGGCTTTCATAGTTGAGAACTGTTTTCAGCTCATCCAAGAATAGGATGTTCTGGGACCCGGGGCATTGTAAGACTGTGTTTGTACATGCATTTGTCAAATGCTTGATTTCATGAATCTCCAAAATCTTAAATTAAATTACATGGATGCAGTAGAAAGCACCAATACTTCTAGGAATTTACCACTTATATCGTTCCAAACATTTGTTTGGTTTGTCCACAGAATGGACAAAAAGTACATTGATGGCAAATTAATCAAGGAAAATAGCATGTCCTAGTATAAGGCTTAATTACATATTTCTCCACATTCTTGTCACACCATAGAAAAAGGTACCTCCACTATGATGCTCCTGCCAGACTGACCTTTGGAAAGGAAACTCTTCACTGAGTTTAAGTGAGAAAGTATTCTTGGATATGTAGATGGACTTAAAAGCAAGTTGTTATATGATATATGTTAGTGCAGAATTCAGTTGTCACTCTCTAATTTGCATGAGAGCTAGAGGGAAATGCCCACGGGCATGATAAAGCGACAGGTCATATTGTCTGTCTCCTGGCCGGTAGTAACCAATTTGCAGAATCGCGAAAAGGGCTTATCACCCCTTTCAACTATAGTGGAACTTCATTTGTTAATTTTGTAAGTTGTAGCTGACAAAAACATACAATGAAAAGAGACTTGTCTTCACCTTTCTTCACCTTTCTTATTCCAACTCAATCATCTTGGCTTTCTCGCATGTCTACTACTGCTTTTCTTCCCTCCCATGTGTTGATCAACCTAGCTAGCAGGTAACATGGAAATAGAGACAACTCGAACAGGAAAAAGAAAAAAAAAAAAAAGTTTGCTTGAATCATGAGCTGCATAAAATGGTTGGGAGTGAGAATCAGACCATGGCACGCTGTTTCTGCACACTAAAAAGCGAAGACAGAGTGGAATTGCAGTTTTAAACACTTTTTTAGCTTCATTAGGAGCAACGAGCAAGCCTTTTTAGCGAAAAGAAATTTAATACACAAAAATTGCCTCGGAGACTTATGTAACTTGTTTCTTTTTATTTATAAAAAAAAAAAAAAAAAAAAAAAGCATCGTCCTTGATTTTGCTTCTATACCATGATTTCCACTTTGACATGTTGCTCTGCTTCTCATAACCATATTAAAATTAGCAAATTAGTGCATCACCAATTGGCTTATATTAAAATATTTCAAGTACAACTACAATGTCAGGTTGTAAAGAAGAACACTATATGCCCACCAAATCAACATTAATTAAACATCATGCTCTGTTGTTGACATTAAACTTCTTCAAGTTAGGATAATTTATGAGATGGAATCAACAAGGGCAAATATATGAAGCTGCCTACAGTCTTCACATGTCTCTGCCTTGCCTCCACAATGCAAATTTGGCAACAGAAAAAGGTGGGTTGGTGACCCCAAACATCACTCGGTAGGCACCCGTGTGCTGTCCTATCCTAAGATGATCTTGTTGAGTTCAATGTGTGTGTGTGTGTGTGTGTGTGTCAGAGAGAGAGAGAGAGAGAGAAGGCGTAATCTAGTGAATACACACAGACTCTAGAAGAAAGCTATCAAGTAGTCCAATTTTATGACTTTAATGGAAGTTCAAAGATATCTCTAAATTAACATTCTTGAAAAATCAAAACTGATGATAAAATTGAAGATTACACCAGTCAAATTCATGGAACTATATCTTTCTTGATTGTCAAGGTCATAATTATCGACAAGTACCAGTTTCGTGATCATTTTTTTCTCGTGAACAAAATAAAATTCAACTCCCACTTTATCAGAATTCCAACCATAAAAGAGGAAGTTGAAAATCGTTTCTCTTACCTGCAGTAGAAGGTTTATATACAGAAACAGCTTGAACCCCATGAAAACTAAAACTCTGATTAAGGTAGTGTGGACATGATGGGGAAGACGGGCACATGAATGACTAACTCATTGAATCTACAAAAAGAAAAAGCTTAGTAGGTGAGAATTGGGAGAGTTTAATTGAGGCCCATCAAGTAAATGGAAGTGACTTTGCATGAGTTAGTAATGCACGTGCCCTGCTTCTCCATCTTGCTCATCACACTCACCTCTTCTTATAAGAAAGCAACTGGCTTCTCTTCTCTCCATCAAAACTACACAGTGAGAGAGAGAGAGAAGGTCTAATAATGGAGAGAGATAGAGCCCAGTCTGCAGTTTCTATGCTCCATACTGACCCATTTATAACAAAAGAGGCAAAATGAAATGTGTTTGGAGGTAGGTGCAGCCAAGGGCAAGAGAGAAAAAATAAGGGTTTAGTTGGTGTAGGATCCTTTACAATTTCTTTCAGTCCAAACAGCTCGTGACAACTGGCATTGGACCACTCTCAGTCTTTCTCATAATCACTCCTGTCACTTTTGCAAACTCTTAAATTACAATCATACCAACTCAAACTCGTATAAGAACTTAGGTTGTCCTCTACTCTACGCCTACCTCTATGTTGGTATCACCTGAAATAGTGTCTAGCTGCCCCTCTGCATTATTAAAATTTGACCCTTCATGATTTTTTCAATCATTATGCATCTAACTGTTGTTTAAGAAGTATCAGGATCTTTATTATTCAAAACGTTCAATTAAATTTAATAGCTACGCCTATGGTGGTTATCATGCAACGTCAAATCTCGAGCATCTTGCTCTAAATACCAAACAAGGGAGTTAATTAAAACATAGAGCAGTAATATGATACTTTTTACAACAAATTATTCCCATGAGATGCAAACAACGGCTCTTGTATGCAAGTTTTTCTACTTTGACCACGCTCTTGTGTCTGCGGTAAGGTCCAAAATTCGATTCATAGCTTAGCAGAAAAAAGAAATCTTATTTTTTCCGTCTTGTCCCTTTTATGGAATGTGAATGGCCTATTAGATGTTTCATACCCTTGAGGAAGGAGAAAAAGGAGGATTAAGCATGCACAAATCTTGTAAAGTATCAAGGATGAAACCGACCCGTTATAATCAGTAGGGCAAATGGGACCAGTCCTTGGCACTTGGTTGTCAAAATTTTCATGTCCATTTCCTTCAAGTGTTGCGCGCCACAGAACATGCACACAAAGAGTCATAATCATAAGCATTCTTATCCCAAATTTAAAGTTCAAATTTTAGACAACAATGAATACCCATTAAGGAGTATTTTCAAGGAAATTAGATTGATTTGGACTACTCTTGTGAAAATTCTAAGGGTAAGTCCCATATTTTTCACATTCGAAATCACATGTTTATACAGCCGGTCCTTTTCTTTGACTAGAGTTTTTAATGGTTGTGAAAAACAAATCAATTAACTTAGTCATGATGGTATTGCAAGGAAGCACAAAAAATGACTTTAGATGCAAAGTAAAATTAGAAGTGGTATGTAATGGTGAAAATGAAATGACATGAGTTGTTCTTAATAAGAATTGGTTTCATGACATGTTACATGTCCCATAAATAGAATTTTCTATGGACCCTCTTACCGACAAATGAACTATGAAAACAAACAAAAATAATGGTCAATAATTATTTAAGGTAGTAACTAGAGAAGCTTCTGACAATAATTGAAACAGAAGATTTCAACCGAATAGGACCTCTTTTGTAACACACTAGAAACTATTACAGATAAGTACTTCAGCAACTTGCAAAAATAAGAGATTTTAGAAATCTCATTGATTGATTTCAAAAGAAAAACAAGGGTCTAGTACTAGTAGTAGTGTTGTGGGGCGAGATCAAGGCCGAGCGGGGCATAATAGCACTGAATACTTTATGGTATCGCTTCTGGTTTTTCTGTCATTTTCTTTGGCATTAAAGGCACAGAGTGATATGCAATGCAGGGTTTGAGGAAAACTTCATGATTGTTCTAATTGTCGTTTTTACTAGACCCACTTTCCCCCAGTGGACTCCTCCAAGTCATTTTCTATCTCCACTTTCCATTATGCAAGGTCATAGATGCCTCTCATGTCTAATAAACATGGAGAGAAGAAGAGAAAAGAATCTTTTCTTTTTCTCCCTTTCGTTTTCTTTTTCTTTTGTCAATCAAATATTGCCAAGAAGCAATGGAGAGGGAGACAAGAATAGAACTCTTAATTTTTACACTTTTACACAGGTTAAGCTTTCAAAGCCTCTCAGATGACCATCTGAGCAAAATTTGTTGTCTGGTCTCTTTGGAGGACAAACGGGTAAAAGAAAAAATTCGATTCAAAACAAATCATATCTAAAAAATTTGTATTCTTGGAAGGATGTGATGGGAGTATGGGACCCAAATTCCAATATGTGTCATCTCTCTTCACTTATAGTCCATTGCTAGTCATCATGGTGTAATCATCCTGCCTAGCTCTTGAGAGAGAGAGAGAAAGACAGAGACAGAGAGATGAAGACAAGAGTAAGCGGAAGGGGAGAAAGATGGGCAACTTTTTGTGAGTAGATATCCATTTTCTCAATGAGGGGATTGCGAAAATCTTAAGTGGCCAATAGAAAACAAATAAGATAGCGATGCTTAATCTGTATACTAATTTTTTGATCCTAGAAAGGAATGAAAAAATGCTTGGTTGATTTTAAGATGAAGACAGCTCTTTATGCTCCGTGATTCCTAGGCCCTCCAAATATTTTGCCTAAATCTAGTATTTACCATAATCCAACAATTTCAAGATCGTCCTAGTTTTCTAGGGACATTGGTATCTGATGTTGCCTTTGAACCATGGATGATTAACAAGTAACTCAACTCATCCATAAACATCTGTCCAATCTCCAAACATTTGAACTATATTCACAAACCTTAACTTTGGAACAGCACTTGATCAAACCATAGTTTCGCGTCTTGGGAGATGGCTCATGCTATAGCCTAGTGATGTTTATTTGGTGATCAAATGAATTGTTTTGATGCGGCTCATTGACCTGGCATTCCACTGATAGAGATATGAGTAAAAGGTGCACTAAGTCAAAAAATATATAGAAAAAAGAATGATGGAAGGCAGAGCGCAAAACATATATTAATCAAGTATGTCGGATTGCGATTTTACTATTCTAGTGCTGTCATTTTCTAAGCTGTACTTGACATCACAATCAAAAAGAAATGTTTACAAAATTAATTTAGTCCTGAAAAGGGTCCACATTTAATTAATTAAGAGTTAGTGGTTAGGGAAGTGGGGTGCTCCAAAAGATTGAGAGGAAATTCAGGGATTCAAGTAGGTAAAGTTGCGATTTAACATTCTGTGCTTAATGGACATATCACTTGAAACCACAATATCTATCAATGGAGACGTATGATAATGGCATTAGGTTTGTTAAACTATGTGAAAAACAGGTATGAGGGACCGAATATCTCACCAAAGCTGCTCGTATTTCCAGACCAGTCAACATTAATCCCTAGTGGCAATCACAAACAAAAGTTTGGCCATCGATTAATTTAAGGTATACAAATACTAGTAATCAATCTGAAGGTGTAAGTACTCTCAGAGACTTGATTATGCCCTAACTCAATTAGGTTCAGTCCAATTAGCAAAAAACTCGTAAGGTTTTCCCACATGCTTGCACAAGTTGCCGTGCATAAGGCATTCATAATCACGGCTGGTCTAGTAGAAGAATTTTATAGGTACACGCTTATATTACTATCTGAGTCCTTTGTCACCGTAGCGAAAGGTTTAGATCACGAAGTCCTCAACTAGAGGAAAAGACTTGTGGCCTTGGAAGTTGTGACACATTAGCTAGGAAATTTTATTCAAGTGATTGACAAGCATATAGACTATGCAAACCTTATCTAATCGACAAAAAAGCAGAAGAGGTTAATCTTGGGTCTCGTAGGTCCTTAACTTAGGATTATGTAAGATGACTTCATCATTGCGATTGTGATAACTTAGGATTCTGTTCTGATAAAATTGCAGAGGGGTAGTGAAAGGTAACATAAGGAATTAATCCGAAGTTACCATCAAGTCAAAGTTCGCAGAACCAAACATTATAGCCTTGCCAGATGTCCAACCTCAAAAATTCATTAGGGATGTTCTTCAGTAATCTAATCCAAGTCTTTCAGATTAGTACTAAAGAGTCCCACCAGAAAGTAATTGTCCTTTCGCTCTGTTGGAGTTAAGAGAAATAAATGTATTTGGAAAAGATTTAAGTTTTTCTAAATCAGTATATTAGGACTTGACTGATTGATGTGGTCCAGTCCTCTGCTTGTTTAAAAGGTGGAAAAAGGCAAAAATTTTCAAGAGGGATGTTCTTCATTGAAGATAAAAAGATTATATACCATACTAAAGTCGACTGATCATGTTGTGCAGAATTCTTGTACTCAATGAAAAAATGTTTGCCTAATGATATGGATGTGTTGAAAAATGGGAAATGGGTGAAGTCAAGGATGTGCTTTGAATGTTGTCGAAGTTGGACTCGTTTGATCAGATATCTCTGTCAATCTACCCGACGTTACCAAGAAAGCCAAGGCACACAATATGGCAAGCACTAGCGTTGATGTCTGCGAAACTGCATTCTTGTAAACAAATGGAAATAGTTTCCAAGCAGAGCAGCTATGAGATGATCACAAATAATTCACGTCCGTGGTCTCCCATAGATCAAATAGTCTGCCCTTTTGACATTTTTGTCTATATTGCAGCATCTTTGAGCATGGACTAGGCCAGGCAACCTAGCTAGTTCGATCAGTTTATGCCACTAGTTCAGTGAAGTTTTGGGTCCCTCTGACGAACACAACAAGCGTTCAAATTAAATTAATCGAAATACCACTTCAAATATTAGTGGGTATAATATCAAAAAAAAAAAATTTCGGGTCCTCCATTTTTTTTATTGTACAACGATTTAAACATGAAATTATCAAATTAGGAAAGAGAAGTTTGTACCACTAAACTGTCCCCGTTGGACCTCCAACCTCAAAGGTTTGTTGCTTTCTTCACACACAATGGGCTTAAGTTGCGCAAGCATACCTTTTATAATTATTTGGCAGCATTACAAACTATTCCTCGTTCCCCATATTATTGGGAGACCCATCCCCGGGAGTGGCATGGACATGGACCGGACCGGACCGGACCGTGTACTTCATGAAATTTTTGAGTGTGATTAGCTTAAAGCCCAGTTGGCCTTTTGGACCAAAACGGACCGAACCAGAGAAAGCGGGCCGGTTTTGGTGTAATCGTGTAATCAGTTGAACCAGATCAGGCAAACAGTGACAGCAAGTCTTCACCCGACCACGCCTTCACGCGCTTTCATTTCATCTTCTTCTTTTTCTCGCTCGCGCTCTCTCTCGTCTGTGAAACTCAAATAAAAAATGTCCGATCAGAGAGCAAAAGGGGAAGAATACGAGACGAAAGCAGAGAAGAAGCTCACTGGATGGGGTCTCTTCGGCTCTAAATACGACGCCGCCGCTGACCTCTTCGAAAAATCTGCCAATTGCTTCAAACTTGCCAAATCATGTTCGTCTCTTTTGATTTGACCTATTCCTAGTCCCATGTCTCGAAGAATTTTATGTCTAATGTTTGATTTTTTTTTGTTTAGGGAATCAAGCGGGATTAGTATATATCAAATTGGCAAATTGTTATCTGAAGGTATTTTGTTTCTTCCATCACTGTTTTTTTAGGGTTTACAATTTATTGATTGAATTTTTTAATTCAATTACAGATGGATAGCAAACATGAAGCTGCTCAGGCTTATGTTAACGCTGCTAATTGTTATAAAAAGGTTTCCCCTAAAGGTGTGATTTTCATTTGAAATGATTAATGATGAGTAACCTTTTTTAGGATCTATCACAGTTTTGTTTCTCTAGTATGGTTTTGTTTGTCCAATAATATTCTTCCGAATTCCACAAAAATTATGGGGTTCAATTTACAACTCCACAGATAATCTGGATTTGTAAATTAACATGACTCAGAAAAATAAAAGGATTTAGAAATGAACTTCGCGAGAGTTTGTGGGTACCCGCATAAATGCTACTGAATAAAAACTTTAAAAGATCGTTCGAGCTTATTTTGGTTGTTTCAAGCAAGTGCAATTTCATTTCAAAGTGAAGTAAAGATTTCAGTTCCGAAAGAGTTTTATTCTTTGTCCATTTGGTTCGGAGTGAACCAGGATCATTCACATGTATTATTGGTTCAAGATTTATATATTAGTCATTTGTTCATTTCTTCTTTTCATTTGGCTTTGTTTTTATCCGACTGTAGTATAGCTAATCTTGTAGTTGCATTCAACAGAGGCCATATCATGCTTAGACCGAGCGGTGAATCTACACTTGGAATTGGGGAAACTCACCATGGCTGCAAGATATTACAAGGTAGATTTCCTGCATTGTTAGTTGTGTTATTTAATAGCAGGAATTTCAATAGTGTAGGATTTATCATATGATTCTGAATAATGATGAAATTTGAATTGCAATATGATTGCTTTGATGCTTGTCTAGAGTGGCTATAAAAAAAATAGTCATGCGAAGCAGGTAAAACTGCAAACAGCCTGATGTAGTTTATGTTTGTCATAACTTTCAGGAAATTGCAGAGCTTTATGAGTCTCAACAGAACTTGGAGCAGGCTATAACATATTTTGAGCGATCTGCTGAATTTTTTGAAAATGAAGAGTCAACAACTAGCGCAAACCAATGCAAGCAGAAAGTTGCACAGTACTTGGCACAACTTGAACAGTAAGTGGTCCTTTGTAATTTTGATTAGTTTAGCTCATCACAGTTCTTTTTTTTCTCTGATCTGTTATCCTTGTGATGCACTCCCCATAATTACCGTACTGAGGATTGAATTTTTTTCAAATTCCACCAATGCCAAGCTGCCATCTATTGATGCTAAAAACATCCAATGTCAGGCTGTGAACATATTGTTTAAGCATCAAAGGAGGATTCTTCATCAGGCAAGAATGTGCCGTGCACTGAACGTGTAACGTAGGTGTGTTATTGATCCAAATGCCAATGGATCATCACTTTTCTCTAATTAGTTGGAATTGGTTACAATCTTCCACTTGATTGAAGCCAGGTTATTAGTTTTTATGTGCTACACAGATATATATATGTGATTGGGCAATCACTTCTCTGTGCCAGTCACTCCTTTCATGACTAAAACTTTGGATATATGGTCTCTCTTTTTGCACCCATGGGGGTTGTCTCTATCTTTGGGAAGCCCTAAGTGGTGTCACCTCCAAAACACACACACTTTCTTTCTCTGTGTGTGTGTGTGTGTGTGTGTGTGTGTGTGTGTGTGTGTGTGTGTAAAGCAACTAACCAAAAGAAGGGCAGAGAGGGATTTGAGTTTTTAGAGGCATTTTGTTTCCATAGAGCGCCTACAAAATTGTGAGTAGAGTGTCACCTCCAAAACACACACACTTTCTTTCTCTGTATATGTGTGTGTGTGTGTGTGTGTGTGTGTGTGTGTGTGTGTGTGTGTGTGTGTGTAAAGCAACTAACCAAAAGAAGGGCAGAGAGGGATTTGAGTTTTTAGAGGCATTTTGTTTCCATAGAGCGCCTACAAAATTGTGAGTAGAGATGAGTAATATCCGAGCATTCTCTTTCTCTTTGTTTTTCTTGTTGCAGTTTCAACCTAACAAGAGACATCTCTCTTCTTTATGCATACTCTTTCTTGCTACTCCTTCTTTGTGAGACTAATGCTCAAGTCCCACCATGATTGAGATGCCCCATCTCTCCCAACTTGATCACATCTCATAAGTTGGCTACAAAATCTTTATTGTTCTCTCTCATCTGTAAATCTCTCCCTCATCAAACCTAATAATTTACATACAGAGCTACAAAATCGTTGCTTCTCTCTCCAATTCATCTGAAATTTCTCCCTCGTCAAACCTAATAATTTACATAATGAGAATACCATTTTTTTTCTTTTCATGCATTTTATCCATATTCCTACTTTTCTTAAGGGTCATATTTTGTTAATTATAAAACTTTTTAGAGAATTTGTAGAACACCCTCTGTTGGTGTTTATCTATTTGCTCTGCCACTTGTCCTATGTTTGTTAATTTCGTTATATGCAGGTAACGATCGGTGCTCTGTCTTGTGCAGCACTTAGCTTGGAGCCATCATGAAATTCTTTCTATGCTGCAATTTTAACATACCTGCTGACATTGAGATGATGGCTGCAGGTTGAGTTTGCAATGGGAAATCCCTTAGTTAAACTTAAATTTGAGGGAAGGAGAGTTGTCCTGATCTTACAGTGGACTTGCTTGGGGAAAGATGCCTTTGACAGCAGATTGGTGGGAGACCATCCCCTTGAAACCCTGTCCTGTTTAAGATAGTTGTTCCCATATATTGCATGTTATAGACAAGGACAAAACCACTCAATGCAAGCAACTAAGCCTTGATCCTAGAAGAGTAATATAAATAAGACAGCTTGGATATTTTGAGGCATTTTGAGAAATAAAATAAATGAAGTTCCCCTCCATGCCTTAAAACTGCGTTGTTTAAAGTATCGCAAATTGTTACTTTGACTTCATTTTCATTATTGTTCCTATGTCTAGATAACTATTTTCTTCCCATGCATTGCCTGAACCGTTCTCTCTTATAATTAAGGTATCCAAAGGCAGTTCAGATTTTTGAAGAGATAGCAAAGCATTCACTTGGTAATAATTTACTGAAGTATGGAGCTAGAGGACATCTTCTTAATGCTGGCCTTTGCCAACTCTGTAGAGGTGATGTTGTTGCGATCACAAATTCTTTGGAACGATATCAGGTCTGTATCTTTTTGCTCTTCTGCATCTTGATGTTATAAAGTATCTGGAAGGTAACTGAGAAACTTCTGATTGTGGTTGTGTAGGACCTGGATCCTACATTTTCAAGGACTCGAGAGTACCAATTTTTATCTGTAAGTATTGACCTGTACAATGGTCAGACATTCCAACAGTTATCTTGCTTTTCTTTTCATGAATCTTCTTTCTTACATGTTTCTACATGTCAGGATCTGGCAGCAGCAATTGATGAGGAGGACGTTGGAAAATTCACTAATATTGTCAAGGAATTTGATAGCATAACCCCTCTGGTACATACATCAATCTTTCAACAGATTCATTGTTTGCCGATTGTTCATAGCATCCATGATTTATTTTATCCATGCTTCTTAGATGGACAGCCCTTGTGCTATAGTGCATGCAATTCATGAGGTTTTGGGGAAGCTTGATCTGGGAATAAGGCCCGTGAAAACAAATGAAGCACTTATGTGGTAGATAAACTTGATCTGTGGGACACCATTAAAAGAAAAACAAAATAAAGAGGTCTTAAGTGAAGACTCATTTCTTATACGAGTGTGATGAGCGCCTGATACTTATAATGGTGCTCAGGTTGATTATCAGAATGTTGATGTTGAGGATTGAGTCCCCTATAACAAACAGGCTAGCTCCATCTCTTAACTGCATATGCTGTGCTCAAGAAGGTCAGCATCATGGGGATCCATAAAGGACATTATTTGAGACTTAAAATATAATACTTTCATTCACCAGAGGAAATAGGTATCAGCAGGCCAATTGAGTGGCTTGGATGCTATACCTGTGTCCTACATTTCGTTAGAAATAAAGATGATTATATGGAGATAATTATAAAATAATTATAAAGTAGAATATAAAATGAAATTATTCTATATATTATAATTTGTGAATATAAAAATTTTTAATTTAAGAATATTTTTCATTATTAATTATATCTTATAATATAAAATATTATTAAAAAAAATCGTTTGATGTATATAATTATGACTGGGGTTTCCTGTGAATTAGTTGCTTATATGGCTTGAATTTTTAAACTCGACCAAATTGTTTCTGCATTTCACTTTGCAGGACTCTTGGAAGACCACCCTTCTGCTGAGGGTCAAGGAAGCTTTGAAGGACAAAGAACTGGAAGAAGATGACCTCACCTGAGCATTCTGCACCCTAAAATTTTCTCCTCTTTATTTCTTCCCCTTTCTTTATTATAACAATCACAAATCATTCTGGAGCATCCGAACTCCTGGTTTTAAGCTTAAGATATTTTACTGCTCATTACGATATCGATGCTTCTTCTTGTTAAATATTTTGCTAAAATGGATAAAGATTTGACTATTGTTGTAAAATTTCCTGTCATGCAAATACGGATTTAGTGGTTATGATTCTGATGACTGATCAGTGTGGTAGAACTTAGTAATTTTCTTTTTTCTTTATTTTCCTTTATTTGGCTGCTTCGTGGCATTGTAGAAGAGTGCAATGGCTTTAAATTTGATAACATGGGGGGAGTTTGGTTTACATGCACTATCATTTTTAGGAGGGTGAGATGTTACTTAAAACAGGATCTGGCTAATAGCCAGTTTCGGGAAAATAGACACCAAAATGCATAATAGTGCTTTCCTGTTCTACGTGTGCTCATGTGGTTCAATTCCATTATAATCCTGTTCTCCGTCTTCAGCCTCTGTTTCCTATGGGTATGTCTGGTGGTTCTGCAGAGGAGTTAGGGACTTCGTCTTCTGCAGCTTTTGGTTCCGATGCTTTATGGGTCGTCTGATTGTATCTCCCCTGTGATTGTCCTGCTTTTGCTCTGTGTTCTGATGTACGTCTGATACGTTTCCTTTTTTGCCCGACTCGGCTTCTTACCTCGGGGTAGGATGTTGGTGGGCTGGCCCTGTCATAGTGGGTCAGCCCCTTTTCGGCCCGTAAGCCCATGTTCGTTTTCTCTATTTTCTTTGCTTGGGAGCTTCTCCGTTCTTCGATTTTTTTTTTCAAAAAAAAAAAAAAAAATGGTAGCAGAGATGGTAAGAAAACGTGGAATATTTTACATTTCTCCTCTCACTTGGACAAAAAAGATGTAGTGGCTAAAACCCCAAGTAAACTCCATGCATTATTAGCTTATGAAATACCACAACATCATATCATAATTATTTAATTACTGAAAACTCTGCAATAATTATAAATATCAATACTGAAAATATTTTAAAAATCTCAAAAAGGCATTTATGAGACATCTGAGATCCTGTGAATACCTCACGAAAACCTTAGGGCATCTTGCGAAGGCATTTGAAAGATGCACAAGCTTCTTTGGGTACCAACGTCTTTGAGTGTACATAGCCACGGACATCATAAAATTACCCTTTTCTAATTATGGACCCAGTTTTTTGTACATGATAGATATTAAGTAATGCATCTAGGAAATATATAGATGCTTGAAAAATCTGATTATTAGAACAATTTTCTAAATAAAATTTAAAATAAATAAATAAATAAATTGACTCTATACTCCTCGATTTGAATCATATCTACCCCATAAAAATAATTATAATATCTTAATTAATTTATTCTCAATCTTCTAGAGAAAAAACTTACGTTTGTACTTTTTCGTTTGTCTCTTACTAATCACCTTTTGTTCTTGTTTATTACTTTAAATTTAAATTTAAATTTATGACCTGATGGCTTGGAACATCATTTGTTCTATTCTTAATTTCAATGATTATCCTACATTAATTACACCTAATGTCCACATTATTTGGCCTTCAAACTTCTTTTCTCTAAAAAATTACCAAGTCTCCTTGTCTGATTTACGTGGAAAAGAATCGAAACCCAATGATCTAGAATATAAAATAATTTGAATTTCTAATTTTGTTTTTTCTTTTAATTTAATTTCTAATTTTTTTTTTCTTCAAAAAGTTGTCCGTTCCTCGACAAAACAAAACTTTCTAAATCCATTTTGCCGAAACAGAACTAATTTCAATTTTAAAAAATTGCCACCAATAAAATACCCCTCTCTCTCTCTCTCTCTCTCTCTCCCGTCCTTTTAAAGAAATGGCGATATCTTCATCATCTCCGCTCGCTCTTGCACAGTTCACCAATAAAACCTTCACTCCTCCTTCACTCTTTTTTGCTTTACTTTCTCAAAACCCTAATAGATTCTATTTCATTCAATGGCCTCCTCTCCTCTCTCTTCCTCTCTTTCCAATCTCTCTCACCGAGCCTTCAATGTGGAAAAATCATTGCATAATCGCTTATTTTCTTGTAATTTACTCGTAATTTCGAAGAACGATTCAAGATTGAAGAATTTGTCGCGGAAGAGCCGGTGTTCTGGCGTTGGAATAGCTCGCGTCTGTGCTGAGGTTGTACGTGATCGAATCGTTGAAGATGAGAAGAAGGAGAAGCAGAGGGAAAGAGTTTTGCGAGTTGGTGTTGTTTGTGGAGGCCCGTCTGCGGAGCGTGGAATTTCTTTGAATTCTGCACGATCGGTTCTTGATCACATACAGGTCAAATTGAAATTCTTAATTGAGTTTATGATTCATGGAAATCTTGAATTTCTAGATAAAATTATCTGATGTCTAATATTTTGCTTTGTTAGCGTACGGTGTTTTTATTTTGAATATGTGGGTCTTGGAGTCTTGATCGCATACAAGAGATTTTTTTCCCCTTATAAATTGATGATTGCTTTCCTAGGAAAAATGTTTCAATGTTTAAATGGTGTGAATATAATTTGGGTTCGGAATATCTGATTCTTGGAGTTTAACTTTCATATTTTGGAACAGGGTAATGATTTGCACGTAAACTGCTACTACATTGATGCCAATATGAATGCATATGCAATTTCTTCTGCCCAGGTTTGTATGTGGTTGATCTTCTAATAAAACATTTGAGCCTTGTGTGAATTTCAGTACTTTCTCTCAAGGGCTTTGAATGAGGGCTTTTTTCATATTTCTTGTCCTCTGAGATTGGCCCTGCTCTGGCAATGTCTTTTATGCCTGCAATTCCTTGTTTTGGGTGATGGGCTGTTTGTGATAAGTAAGTCTGAATAATATTTTTTTTCCCCAATTTTTCCATGATATTATATCGATATTTAGTTCTTTATGAGCTTATTGCCCGAAGTCAATGGTAATTGAGGCATGCGTTTGTTACTTAATGTCCTAGTTCATTTTCATTCCAATTTGGACGGCTAAATATATCCCTTTTACACTCCTCCCCTTTAGGGTGTTCTACTTGTGTTTTTGTTTCAGTATTTTAGTTCCATCTTTTGCGGTTTTACCTCCTTCTTTAAGTATCTTTGTTTGTCCATTTACAGGTATACTCAAACACTCCTGCAGATTTTGATTTTAAACTAGAAAGGTGAGAAATGGAATTAAGATGCTTAATTTAGTTGCAGGCGAAAGTTTGTTAAATTGCTACTCAAAATATCTTTGACAGTCTTGCCCAAGGTTTCCGGTCTTTGGCTGACTTTGCAGAGCACCTAGCTCACTCTGTGGACATAGTATTCCCTGTTATACATGGTCGTTTTGGAGAGGATGGTGGAATTCAGGTGCTGTAGATATGAATTTGTAAAATGTATGTGTATTCTGCTACATCTTTTAATTCTTATTGATTGTCATTTTCAGGAGCTGCTGGAAGAGTACAATATTCCTTTTGTTGGAACTCGATCAAATGAATGTCGTCAGGCATTTGACAAGGTGAAATAAATTACTGTTTCATTTCTTTGAAAGTTCATTCTATGGTTTGATAATATGCTAGATGTTCTTTAGACATTTATTTTCCTTGTTCTTTCCTTTTCTTGCTGCACTGACATTTATTTTCTTCTTTTTTTCTTTCCTATACCTGTTCATAGCATGATGCATCTGTGGAGCTCAGCAGACTAGGATTTGTTACAGTACCTGGTTTCCTAGTGCAGGTATTGTTCTAGAGCCAGTCACTTATCTATCTCAATAAGTGTTTCTATCGTTTCATGCTAGATAAAGACCTATGTGCACATCTTTGATACTAACTTGATCTCACTTTCTGAATATAGGCTGCAACAACTAATATCTAGGTTAACACTTATGTTTGGCCTATGAAAGTGCTTGTAGGTTTGTTGTGACCTTGGCTTATTTAATATCTTGCTGGAAAACATCACTTCCGATCATCTCAAATCAGGCTTATGGTTCAGATTCATGTATTTTCGTAGTTTCTTCCCCCCCCCCCCCACGGGGAAAGAAAAAAGTATGGGGTCTGGTCAGTGCCTTTGGTTAAAGAAAAAAAAAAGGTCTAGTTTCAGCTGTCCCATTATCATGTTGGTTTTTGACATTATAATTCTATCATCTATGAATGTGTTTTTAGTTATTGGTCATCTCTCCCATTTTTATTTATTACGTTCTTTCATCCTTCTCTCCTGTGTGCTGTACTAGTGCAAGGACATAAACTTGATATTTTCCACCATTCTGAATGTCATTTTATTTATTATAGCCTTAAGTAGGCTTTCATTTATTAAGCTGTAACATATGGGAGTTACTGAACAGCTTGGACTATGTCTTTGATATGCATTGTTTGTTTTACAATTTATGTCTTGGGAGCTTGTAGTTGATATGTTAAATGTTTTGAAAGAGAGATCGATGACTATATGTATACATTTCTTAATTCAATCTTTAATCTTTGTCGTGAAAGAATCACCCCTTCTCTTTTTGGGTTTAGGGAAGTGAAACAAATGAGTCTGAGATATCAGAGTGGTTTATAAAGCATCAACTAGACATTAATGCAGGGAAAGTTGTGGTAAGATAACTCTTTGGGCCTTGTAAGGGAAAAAGAAAAGATTTAAATACTATCCTGACGGTATATCTTCTTACCTTTGATTGGTTATTTATATGCAGGTCAAACCTACAAGAGCAGGATCAAGCATTGGTGTAACAGTTGCACATGGTGTTTCGGATGCTCTTAAGAAAGCTAATGATATAATAATGGAGGTAGTTTTCTATTTCATCTCTCTATCTATTTTCTATTTATTATGTCAACTTCAAAGTGGTGGCCTCACAGTTGATCAAGTCTTGAAACTGGAAAATGGACTTCATTAATTCTACAATAAGATGGAGTTTCCTGCAAACTTGAGATACTTTTTATAACAAGCATGTGTCAGAATTCAATTATAGATGTATATTTATTGTTTTTCCAGGGAATTGATGATGAGGTCCTTGTTGAAATTTTTCTTGAAGGAGGGAGTGAATTTACAGCTATTGTCCTTGATGTGGGGTCTGGACTTGAATGCTGTCCTGTTGCCCTTCTGCCAACTGAGGTATATTTTGTATCAGTAAGCTGTGGCTTTCTTGTTTTGTTTCATTTAAACCGCACCGGTCATTTAGAGTTATAAAATGATCACCGTAGGTTAAACAAAATTTGAATTTGATTTGTTGAATGTTAGTTCGACTCATGCTGTAATGAACAAAGCTTGAGCTCATTAATTAATTGAATCAAGCTTGAGCGTTGTGTTTGGGTAAAGCATTTTATGTCAAGCATACTAATGGAATGCTCGATGGATAAAGCTGCAAAACACTCCTATGTGAAAACTCTTGAACCACTGTACTTGGTTTAGGGAAGTGAACCACTGTACTTGAACAAAACACTACTATGGATAAAGTATACCAATGGAATGATCGATGGATAAAGCATACAAATTGTTTCTTCTAGGGTTTGGAGATAATGAAAGTAATTTATTAATATAAACTTTTTCAAGTTTCTTATCTAGTGTTTGTAAAGGGTGCCTTAGGTTATGCATCAAGATCAAAGTTATTGCAAATGAACTCCAAGTATGCCTTCTAAGTTACTATAACCTGCCATTTACAAGGT
Source organism: Dillenia suffruticosa (assembly GCA_033439265.1). Taxonomy (NCBI): domain Eukaryota; kingdom Viridiplantae; phylum Streptophyta; class Magnoliopsida; order Dilleniales; family Dilleniaceae; genus Dillenia; species Dillenia suffruticosa. The sequence goes on from JAVTVX010000035.1 coordinate 751,331, forward strand.
TGAACTTCAATTGCACGGCGGCGGGGATGTTGGGGAGATAGATACAATATTCAACTATAGAAGGAAATATCTTCCTACGCAACAGGTAAGGGTAAAATGTGGAACATCTATACTATCTAGTTATTGGCACTCATTGTGTAGTCCTGTGCACATTATGTTCCTCTTGCCATGCTTACATCAGTTTGTGAGTATTTCTAGGTTGCTTACCACACACCACCTCGGTTTCCTGTGGAGGTGATTGATGTTATAAGAAATGGAGCATCTCTTTTATTCCAACAGCTTGGCCTTTGTGATTTTGCTCGAATTGATGGATGGTTTTTGCCTTCTTCTGCCTCTGTATTTTCATCTTCTGAAAATAAGTATGGGAGGAATAAATGGGGCTCTATCGTATTTACAGACATCAACTTGGTAAGAATTGGATTACGATTCATCCACATGAATCCTTGGCTAAACTTCTTTGTATGCCACTGATGATTTTTTTTTTTTTTTCCATTTAATTCTCTAGATTAGTGGCATGGAGCAGACAAGCTTTTTATTCCAGCAGGCTTCAAAGGTATGTGGTCCATTAAAGTGACGCTATGAAACTTGTATGTTGTCATAATTTTGAAATGGAATTAGCAATAATCTGCAAATAATTTTGCATTTCTGTTAAACAATGTGGTGTCTTCATATTATGCTTACATAAATACCTGCCCATGTCTAAATGTATTTTTAGCTCTTTCAACCATCTAGATTGATAATTTTATTAACATTACACTTCACTCTCACGTCAGAACAGTGGTATTCATAAAGTAGTTTCAATTATCACTACACAAGAAATGCCTCTTGTTGTCTCATCTTGTCATGTAGTGAATGAGGCAGATGTCTTTCAATCATGCCATGCTACACATGGGGGTGCGTCTATGTTAAATGTAACCCTCATTTTGCACCCATACTTGTATTGACAAAACAAAACATGGTCATGGATGTGGCTTGTAGGATGCTTCTTTTTAAATAGAAATTTTGTCAAAATGAGCTGCATATATGTGCCCGACACCAGCACGTAAGTCCATAATACATGTGGCTCCTTTTAGGGCGCCTGAAGTTTTTTTCTTTTTGGTAATTTGGCCTTTTTAAAAAAAAAAAAAGGAATAGTGAAGATGACATAGAGGCGAGCTGGACATGCTCTGTAGTTTTGGCACAATTGTAGCTTCTTTTGCTACTGTTGTTCAGTTTGAACTTTGAAGTTTCATGTTCAGGTTGGGTTTTCTCACTCAAACATCCTCTGGAGCATTATTCAACATGCTTGTTCACGCTTTCCTAGTCTTGCATCATTCAATGGTTTGCCAAGGACCTCGTCAACAAGATCAAAATCTGAACAAGTCACTAAAGCATTCATCAAAGAAAAAGGAGCTCGTAAGGTGTTTGTGGTTTTTGGTGGAGACACCTCAGAGCGGCAAGTGTCCCTTATGAGTGGAACAAATGTGTGGCTCAACTTGCAGACTTTTGCTGATGTATGTATTTACAAACCAAGCTTTTTTAGACTTTGTTCTTTTAAAATAAGTAAATTATTTTTAACTTATGGACCTTAATGGTCTACACTAATTTTGTCTTACTAGAACATCTCTTTCAATAGCAGTGGGATGAAACCTCCTGAACCTCCTTGGGGGAGATAGCTTCAGAACTCTAACCTTGCAGGGGGTTTGGGTTTAATTATATTTTATTACCAAAGAACTGATATTCTAAGCTTATATACAAATACTTCCAATTCTAGGTTGAAAAAGCATTTAACACATCAAACCCTTTTAAGAATATGAATGTCAGATGAATGATGGTCTTTTTCATTTTGCTGAGTGACCGCTTTTTTTTTTTTGAGATATGATAAATGAAATAAGAGAAAGCTCTTTCTCTCTGCTTGATATATTTAAGCACCAATGAAGACAGATACCGGTAAATGAAAGTTTTTTATCCATGTCTGAGAGCTGAATTGCTGGGTGATGCAGCTTGAAGTGACCCCTTGTTTGCTTGCTCCTCTAGTTGGCGATTTATCTGATGAGAATGAAATTCAAGAGGAATATTCTATGAGCTCTAAAACAGTTTGGACACTGCCGTAAGTTTAATTTTCACAATTCTGTTATGCATTTGTGTGTGTGTGAGTTTTTTTTCCTGTTATGCATTTTCACAGTGCAATTGCTTCTGTGTAAATTTGTCCTCTGTAAGAGTTGTTTTAAAAAAAAAATCAACTTCTAATATGTTAGCCTTCATTTCCAGGGCTGTCGATAAGGTACATTTAAAATGACTCCTTGTTAGTAAAATGGTATCAGCTGTAGATAGCCATTCATTATGGTACAATTAGGTTATTGTTTTTGTCTCACTGCATTCCATTTGTTTGCTTGTTGAACACAATGTTGTTGTTGTTGCTGCTGGTATGTAGGTATTCTCTTGTTTTAAGGCACACAACGGAGGAAGTTCTTGATGCATGCCTTGAGGCGGTTGAGCCATCCAGGGCTGCAACTACATCCTACTTGCGTCAGCAAGTTATGAATAATCTTTTGGAAGGTTTGAATCAACAAAGTTGGTTTACAGGGTTTGACATAGCTGATGAACCCCCTAAGAGATTTTCACTAGAGCAGTGGATCAAGCTAGCCAAGGATGTTCAGGCAACAGTATTTATTGCAGGTTTCTGCCTAAGCTTAATAATTCCATAATTAGCTATTTGGTTTCCCGTTTGTATGCTGTAGAGTCAAGGCTTATCATTCTTTGGGCAAATTCATGCACACAACATCCGGAGTAGAATTCTTGCAACCCCACCCCCCCACCCCGAAAAAAGGGTGCAGATCAATTTGTCTGCAATTTGTGGTGTTATATCTTGCTTTAACTTTCCACTCCCCAAGATACTATGGACATGACATGGATTTTTTTTGTTTTAAAGTTTCAGTTCATTGTTCCCTCTCAAACTTTTGGACACACCTCAACCTTGCTTGCTGTAAATAGATCTATTGCATTAATGTGAATCCCTCTCACTTGATCGATATAGGAAAGTGGCCACCTTACAATTTTGTAAGAGTGTGGACCCACCACACACCTACTCTCTCTCTCTCTACTAAAAATCCTGCTCGTTCTTCCTTTTCTTCTTCTTCTCTCTGCCTTTCCCTCTCTCTGTTCCTCCTCTACTTGAACTCTAGTTTTGGTATCAGAGCTTGGAAATGACTTAATGCTTCTCAATGCTCTCTCTCTCTCTTTTTTGTTTTTCTTTTTATGTTTTTATGTTTTTTGTTTTTTGTTTTTGTTTTTGTTTTTTTTTTTGTTTTTGGTGAAACAATCATTAAGATGCATCATCTTAATGCATCTCAGTGGATCAAGCACTAATTCTAAGGATTGAGCTAACCAATACAATTTTCAAAATCTAATTGTTCAAGAATGATGCTAATATAAGAGTGGTGATGCAAAAAATGAACTAGTTCAATTTCAAAATCAACAGGTGATCATGCTGTTCCCTCCTTCACTGATTAGAAGAATCTGGTCGAGCTATCTGCAAGTGTGACCAAATTTGAGAAGCATGTATTTCCTTGACAAGTTTATTTTATCTACGTACAGTACATGGTGGCATTGGTGAAGATGGCACACTTCAATCTTTCCTGGAGTCTGAGGGAGTTCCTTATACTGGTATGATCCATCTGCCAAATGGTTTACAATATTACAGTCTATGACCTGGCTTATAAATCTTACTTTTTTGGATTTTGAACTGAAGGTCCTGGTGTGGCAGCTTCCAAGACTTGTATGGACAAAGTTGCAACCTCGCTTGCTCTTAGTCATGTGCGGTAACAAAATAATATGTTTGGCATAGCATTGCATAAGATTGCATGTTTTATGATATTCTATCACAGCCATAATGTAGGATACATATGTTATGATATTCTATCACGGCCATAATGCTAGGATACATTATTTTACTTCAAACCACTTTATAAAGGGATCAGTGTGTGCATTTGTGTTTTTTCTTAGGATATAGTTTGTGTATATTTCATGCTTTATTTGTGTTATTTGTACACTTCCAACTGTCAACAAAAGATAAAATTATGTAAGATTTGTTTCAACACCTCACACAAGATCTCTTGGACTGTCCATGCTTGAAACTTGTGCACAGTCCATATAGCATGGCTTGGACTAATTTCTTGTGGAGAGTCCATTTTTGAAACTTTCATAAATTTTATTGTTGTTATCATTGTTTTTTCTGTTGGGGGGTGTTTGGGAATGAATTATGATTCAAGTCTATTTGAAATGGAAACTTGGGGACTCCAGTTTCCTCTTCATACGCTTCCACTCCCTACTTTCATTTAATTACTGTTCCTTTTCATTCTTGGGTAGTTTGAGCTAATCATAATTTCTAATGAATTGGCTCAAACATAATTTTGTATTTGGGAACCTTCTTCACTATCACTAACCTTATAATATTGCCATTCTAGTTCTCTTGATCTGAATTTTATGTAAATGAAAGCACTATATTTTCTGGGAATGACAGCTATCCGATCAGGGAGTATTGACTATTAGTAAGGATGTCTGGAAAAAAGAAGATTTGCTAAAGGGGGCAGCAATGGATATTTGGCATGAGTTAACCTTGAAGCTCCACTGTGAAACACTGTGTGTCAAGCCAGCTAGAGATGGATGCTCAACTGGGGTTGCAAGATTATGGTAGTATTATTTAGTTTGATGCTATTATCTCTTTTCTGATACCTGATTGAGTCCATGAAAACCATGTTTCTAATATAAACAGTACATCAATATCTTTGTGGCTCCGCCTCCTGATGCATGTTACTTCTGTTGTAATTTCAGTCATGGTGCAGTGTTATACATTTATCATAATTTCACTCCTGGTGTCACTTTATCTGTTCATGCAGCTGTGCCGAGGACCTTGATGTGTATGTAAAAGCATTGGAAGCATGCCTCTTAAGGATTCCTCCCAATAGTTTTTTAAAGGTATGAACTAAAAATAGTTATAGCTTTCTTGCTCTTTTAGCTGCCAAGTCCTGGTTTAACTGTTGCAGAATCATTTTGCGTACTGTTTTGGCAATTTTCACTGCAAAAATCTATTTTTCTACTTTTACTCTTTTATCTTCACCAAATGAATTCCTTGGACCAAATATTTCTACCAGTTGCTAATGCAGTTGTCTCATCAGTTTGTATCTGTCTGATATAATAAGTCAGCCTCATACATCACCTAGCATCTCTACATGCAATAGTTGAATACAAATTGAACCTGAGATAATATAACATTGGCATTGCCTTTTCTGAACATTATACAGGCACATGGGATAATTGAGATGCCCAACCCTCCTCCAGAGGTCTTAATCTTTGAACCATTTATAGAGACTGATGAGATAATTGTTTCATCCAAGTCGGTAGAAGGAAATGCTCAGCGACTGATTTGGAAAGGAGATAGTAGGTGGGTTGAGGTGACTGTGGGTGTCATTGGAAAACGTGGATACATGCACTCACTAACTCCTAGTATTACTGTCAAGGAAAGTGGTGATATCTTGTCTCTGGAGGAAAAATTCCAAGGTAACTTGATGGCGGCTATTTTTGCACTCAGATACTAAACTGTTCTTGGTGGTTTCATTTAATTTTTCATCTCAGCTATTATATTACAACACCAGCCTGATGCTTCCAATTGTGATGACTGAGGGCAATATCAACCGTTATTTGATGGTCCTATTAGTTTTAGGAAATTTCTGGAAGCAATTAGTAAGCTGTTATTTGGAGGAGTTTTAGCATGCCCTCAGAAACTATGTCAGTTCAAGTTTAAAAACAAGTTGCACCCCTTAAATAGGATTTCTGCCAATTGATTGCTAAAGAAGTCTTCACCCTTTGCAAATGGTTAAAGTTGCAAATTTATAGATGGTATTAAATCTTTGTTTCCTAATTGAGGTTGTGTTTTTTGTCAGGTGGAACCGGCATCAATCTCACTCCACCACCCGCATCAATTATCAGGTTTGTAACAAACTGCTGATGAATAAAATTGAGGACATTGTTGTGCTTATGATGTTTTCAATCAGTATTCATCTTAGATTCTACCTTTTGCCACATACGGCCATCTGCATGTGCAACCATAAAGTTATTTAGTAATTTGGCTAGTGAATTATGGATCCAGGAACTGTTCCTTTCTCCCCTTTATGTCATCTGCATGGTGTTTTTGTACTTACTTATGTCTTTCATCTACGACGCCTCCCATATATTTCATCTGAAACTTTATGGTTCTTGAATCAGTTATGAAGCCTTGGAAAAATGTAAACAACACATTGAACTAATTGCAAACACTCTACAATTAGAAGGATTTTCACGTATCGATGCATTTGTCAATGTTGACACCGGAGAGGTATGTTTCTTTCTTAATGTCCTGTCAAATTTTCTTCTATCTTCTGTGTCTTCAACTATTTTGGGAACATAGACTAGCCATATGCTCAATTACTTTATGAAGGCATTTCACAAACTAATTCTAGGTTAGAGAAAAAGAAATCTGTAACAGTTTGGTAAGTATATGGCACTTAAAAAGAAAAATCTGCACCTTAAACTAAGAAGTGCTTTAGCCAGACCTATCGTCCGCTTGTCAATTTTTTCCTATAATTTAGTAATGAAGGGACAATAGCCTCCTCAGTTTTTAGTCATCTTACTCCCAACTGGATAACTGGGCAAAGATGATCTTTAAAGAATGTGCCTGCCCATAAATACAATTAATGCAGGTTCTTTCTTATGATTTTATGCAATATCTAGTTACAAGCGAACTCTCTATCATGTGATGACTTGTTTCTATACTTGTGCCTGATTTGAACATATCCAGGTGTTGATAATAGAAGTTAATACTGTCCCTGGCATGACACCTTCCACTGTTTTGATACATCAGGTAATGAGGATTTTTATGATGATCTGATATATTACTTCTTCGTGAACTGTATAAATTCTTTTCAGCTCCAGTGCCTACATTGCATTTGCAAATAAGCTCTCTTTCCAATGTTGAGTACTGAAATAAGTACTTCAGGTAGTGATGGTAGTTCTTACTATTCTGATTGCACCTAGCAAACACATGCATTTTTTGCTTAGATTTAATCCATCCTTAGTTAACCTTTCTGAAAATGCTTGTAAAGACACACATTTGATGCCTTAAGAGATAACTGAAACTATTTGATGTTGCCTTTTGCATCTCAGGCACTAGCAGAGCAACCCCCTATGTATCCTCATCGTTTCTTTCGCACACTACTTGATTTGGCATCAGAGAGGTCTACATAAAATTTGTCTACTAACTTCTTCAGGACCTCCAAGGATTGGATATTTGTTGTTCTGTAGCCATATCTTGTACTTGTTTAAGCATTTGATTTTGTTTCATCAATGTCGAAGTCTAATGTACCTCGATGGAGTATTTTGTGAAAAGACTTTAGATGCTTTCGGTTGTGCAAACATGGTCATGGTTCTAGAAATTCCTGCTTGTCAGAATGGAAAGATCCATTTTTCAATGCCAGATAGTTTGAAGATGATGAATTGGGACAGCCAAGTTTCTATTTAGGCTTTCAACTAAAATAGTGGCGCATGATGAACCAATCGATTATGGAGTTAAATTTTAGTATTTCGTTCTGTTTGTTTCTGCTGGAATGCTAAAGGAGGCAGATATTGGCAGGCGGTTCACCTATTCTCTTTTGTTTGGTCATTGTTCACCAAAGATTTCTTGTTGCAAATTGGATTTTATACCTGATTCCTGCCATCTTGTGTACTAAATGTAATATTCTATCTGCTATTTGATGACCAGACGAAACCAAAAAATAATTTTATGTGGTTATGATGATTTGTGCCACACATACACGCGGGAACATGCTTATTGCTTATGCATGAACAAATCCATAGGTTGGCCGCAGTTGCCGAATCTCGGCACTTTTAAGAAACCCATTTGGTATCAGATTCAATAGATTTTTCCAGGGTGCTTCCTTATCGGTGTTGAAAAGGTTGAAAGCTGCGTGTCTAGTCTAGTTGTATATGGGTAGACTTTTACTATTTAATAATATTAGACTAAATGTTTAGTCTATGTATGTATGTGTTTGAACAATTTTAAATTATCATTAATATTTTTTAATTAATTTAAATAAAATTTATTCAAAAATCGATAAAAATACACTTATACAAATCGACGGTTGAATTTGATTGATTACGTTTTGTTATGTATTTTGCTTGCAAATCTTCTATTTTGATCTTGTGTTCTGTATTCTACTATTGTGCCTTTTGTATGTTGTCTAAGGCATGGTTAATATAGAAGTAAATTTTCAATTTTCATCAAAGGGAAGATGAGTGGTGATGTGCAATATTCTAATGGAGGAATAAGTCGTGGGCAATCCAAGAGCTTGAAGTTCCCATCCTTAGACAAGTTGCATGCTTTGTCTAGAAGGAAAAGACCCCAATAGAAATTTCTCTATTTGCCTTCATTATTTGCCTTCATTATTTGCCTTCATTATTTGTCCAGAAGCAAAGCCCACCGCCTATCCCCTTCGTTCACGCGGACCGGAAGAAACCGCGAACTGGCAACCACAGGGAGAGCAACATCTCATTCTATTCCTTGTACTACATTTTTCATGACACAAATGTGGAACAACAAGATGCCATTGACTAATATTTTAATCACGATCGAAGACCAAATTTTATATCAAGAGTAAAATAATAATTTTTATTTGAACCCCTGATAAAAAAAAAAAATTTAATATAGATTTTGTATCATTTTTCATGCCATTGGCAACTGATAGTTTGCCATCTGATCTTCCCTACTACTGGAGATAAGCTGTGGCAGGATTGCTCGTAGATCAGTGAGGCAGGGAACTTAATAAATAGTAGGATCAAGCCATTTGCATGTACAAACATAAATAGGTTGAATATTACATTGAAACTATGGGTTGAAAACCCAACCTTTATATTTACAGCGGGTTAGGTTATTCGGTTATGCTAATTTATAAGTTATATTTTTTCCTTTTTCCTACTAGCAAGGATGGAAGGGGTGGTTATATTACTATTTATTTCGAAAATTATTAAATTAAATTTCAATTATAATTATCTATTTTTAGATAAAACTATCACTAAAATTCTATTAAACTAAAAAAAAAAATAGTATATGAAAATAACAATAATGGCTGTTGGAAGGAAAAGAAAAGAATCTGGAGCCTTGAGGGTCGGTAAAAAGGATGCTCTTTGATGAAATTTAACTATTGATGCGAGATGAAGATTAGTTTTAATTATAGATGAAAAGATTTTTCACTTTCTATTTTTTATTTCCTAAAAATTTATCTTTTAATTATAAATTACCCGTTTCTTTTTTTAAAAGAAAATTTTATTTATCATATACTTTTTTTTTATGGTATGACAAAAATATCTGTATATTACCTCTTCTCTAATCTGAGACTGTCATTTTTTTCTCTCTTTATTGAAGATTGTTTTTATTATTTTTTTTTTCTTTTTGCTCTTTCTTTTCACTAATTACAATAATCAATAAAAATAAAAAATAAAAAATAGAGAAGACATAAGAGATAGAGAGAAAAGGAAAATAAAATAGAAGAGATGATAAATAAGAAAGAGAATGAGAAAATCAATAAAAAGAGAGAATAAAAAAACATATACCAAAGAGGAGAGAAAGGGATAAAATGGTCTATTAAAAATTAACGGAGGGAGAAAATCTTATAAGCGAAACCAAAAAGCGGAAACTGTAAGCAAAATTCAATCAACATTTATAATTGTAACGAAAAAGTTTCGCCATACGTAAATGGAAATAATTTTCAGCTGGCGTTGGTAATCCTAATTTTGCCATGCTGTCGAATCCGAACCAGAAGGAACCTGTCTTTGTCACCCGAGCCACTGAGCGTTCACACTTCACGCTTGTCGCCTTACATTATCAATTTTGAAATGAAGTAGGAAAAAGCCACAAAAATAAAAAGTCGGCAACTTTTTTTTTTTTGAGTTTTTAATGGCAAAGAAGAGCCGCAAAGACCCTTGGAAATTCAACGGTTTCTACCAGAATCTCAAAGCTTCTGCAAACGCCTCATCTCTTCCTCTCTTCAGGTATTGTATTCTGTGTTATGCTCATTTTCGCAATTACTTACATGGGTTTTGGATTTAAAGACGCATGTTTGTTTGTAAGATTTATTCTTTGAACTATGTTATTTGCGATCCCTGGGCATGTTATAGATGATGGGTATTTCTTATTTTTCTTTATTTTGACTACGATCAATTGAATTTGAGGGCTAGAGGGGGTTTAGATTTCCATGTATGATAATGGTATTTGATTCGTTGCTTATCTATTAACATTAAATTTAGGTCATTTATTTAGCTGACCGTTTTGTTGGAATTAATTGCTTTTCTTGATCTAGTCAGAACTTTATTTGTGGAGTGTGGAATTGTTGTGCTAATGAACTTTTTTGATATCGTGAATCACTCATCAATGGAACCAGATTCCTCGGTTCCTTTGTTGGTTTTCTTCCAAATTGGGATCATATGAAGAAAAGATTAAGAAAACTCTGGCCTTTTGTTTAAGTATTGATTCACTGATTGTTATAAAACTTGTTTCCCATGTCATTGTGATTATTTATTTATTTTTTGGTTCCAAAAGCTTTTCGAGGAAGTAAGGGCTCACAGCTTGGAGCATGAAGAAGCGCAGTTTTTTAGGGGTTTAGGACATACAATGACAGAGCATAGGAAGTGACAATGATTTATTGACTTTTAATTATATTTGATTTTGATACCAAGAGGTGCTGGAATCTTAGATCATTTTAAGTATGGTTTCTGTTGGTAATGAAGAAGGGTCAGATGTGATTGCGGAAGAGTTAGGGTCTGCTGAAACTCCAAAGGGTTATAAAGCCAATGGCCGTGTGGTTCTTCCTTTATCAATCTCTCGAAAGGGACTGCTAAGGGATGGAAGTGCCCCTAGTGGGATTCAGATTATGCTGGCTAAGCTTCCAAGTAAGGCAAGGCTTCTGCGGTCAGGTTCTTCTAGTATATTATCTTCCCCATCAGCAAAATTCTGGGAGATTGCGCAAGAAAAAGATGAAATCTCGCGTGCTATGCCCTCCACCACCACTCGGCAGCATCTACGTGAGCGTATTCATGAAGTCCTTCATCGGAAAATTGATTGGGCTTCTTTTTGGAAAATGTGCAAAGAATGGTTCAAGAACCCAATGAATATTGCTCTTTTTATTTGGATAAGTTGTGTTGCTATCTCAGGAGCGATTCTCTTTCTTGTAATGACTGGAATGTTGAATGGAGTTATACCAAAGAAGTCTGATAGAGATACCTGGTTTGAGGTTAATAACCAAATTCTGAATGCTCTCTTTACTCTTATGTGTTTGTACCAACATCCAAAACGGACCTACCATCTTGTACTTTTATTGAGATGGAAGCCAAAAGACATTGCCAAACTCAGGAAAGAGTACTGCAAGAATGGAACCTATAAACCACACGAATGGGCACATATGATGGTTGTTGTCACTCTACTACATATAAATTGCTTTGCTCAGTATGCATTGTGTGGCCTTAACTTGGGATATAGACGATCTCAGCGACCTGCTTTTGGTGTGGCCCTCTGTCTCTCTGTAGCTATTGCTGCGTCAGCAATTGCATGTGTTTACTTAATTGCTAGTCCACTAGGGAAGGATTATGATGATGATGTGGATGAAGAGGCACCAAATCAACGACTAACCCCCTTAGGACCACCAAGGATCTCATTGGAGAAAAGATTCTCGTTTGCAACAAGAGATGAACAGCGGATAGTTGAGACTAGACCTCAGTGGAGTGGGCGAATATTTGATTTTTGGGATGATCTAACGTCAGCATATCTATCATTATTTTGTTGCTTTTGTGTTTTCGGGTGGAACATGGAAAGACTAGGGTTTGGAAACATGTACGTGCACATTGCCACTTTCCTCCTCTTTTGTGTCTCTCCATTCTGGATATTCATCTTGGCAGCCGGCAACATAGATAACGACGTTGTTAGGGAAGCTCTGGGCATGACAGGAGTTGTGCTTTGTGTGTTTGGTCTACTCTATGGTGGCTTTTGGAGGATTCAGATGAGAAAGAGATATAACTTGCCACCAAGTGACATATGCTGTGGAAAACCAGAAGTTACAGATTGTGCACAGTGGCTTTTCTGTTGCTGGTGCTCTCTTGCTCAGGAGGTTCGAACTGCAGATTCTTATGATATCGTGGAAGATAAATTCTGCAGAAAACAAATGGATGAGAACTTGCAACCACCGCTTTCCCCTTTACCACGTGAAGATGGTGCAATGCAAACCAGGTCAAGCCAGAGTTCTCCAATTTGGAACAGTCCTAGCCCATCAAAGCTTAGAATGGAAAATTATCAAAGTCCAAGCAGGCTCTCTGGAGGGTATCACAGTCCTGAAATACATCTCCCTAAGGTGGATGAAGAGTCTTCCAAGAGGGGCGCAGATGAAATCATGAGGCCACCCAGTCCTTTACTTATACAAAGAGAAGATTACACTAGTCCAAGATGGTCACCTTGACCATCAAATTTTGAGGGACATTAAACAAATATTGTTATTACATCACTTTAGCATGAGAAATCCATGAAATAGCACTTGTAATTGAGATTATTTTGTAGCATGTTTTGTACCTACAACATTCTTTCTACTCTACACTTTTATCCTCCTTTGTATATTTTTATTTGTGGATTAATTTGATGCCATATTTGTTTCAATTCATGGAGTGAGCTGGGGGAAATTCCCACTTAGGACTGATTAATCACAGTATTAAGTGGTGGGCCTAAACCCTATATGATGACTAGTGATAATGATATAGCAACTTTTTATAAGGTTGATCTAGATGTGCCATGCCACTACCAAAAGTAGTATCCCTACCATTATATTTGGTCTTAGAAAACAGGTTTTGGAAATATTAAGCTTACCCTTCTTTTTCCTCCCATTTGTCTTATTCTTCATGGTTTTGTGCATCTCTCTCCAGCCGAACCTTGTTTTTTCTTGTTGAGTCATGGGGAGAATGAGAAACTTTATTTCGTAATCTATTAATTAGAGGGAAATCGGATATTGCTAGGCTAAAAAGTTCTTGGTGCTCGTACAAATATTAAGATGCAATGTTTTTCCACAATATTTTTTCACCTAAATTATGGACTCTGCTACTGCTTAGAATACGTGATTGTTTGAAGGTGAGAATGGAAGTTCTTTCAGAATCTCTCCCAAAGAAGTACTTATGGTAAATTAAAAGGGAAAGGAGATATAAACTAAATAAATTAAAAATTAAATTAAATAAATCAAAATTTATGTAATAATTTATATAAATGAAAAATTTACAACGTCTGATAGATTATTAATATCTTTTGCATTATTCTAAGTGAAAAAAGGATTCTGGCCACATGCTCAATAGAAAAATATGAGTTCATGTTTTGCTCAAAATGTTAGTGTAGCAAGAAAAATTCATTAAGCCATTCGGCTCAAATGACACATTCCCCAGCCACATTCCCTCCTCCCGATCGGATTTGAGCCCTAATATGCACAAAAAAAAAAAAAAGAAAAATTAATTAAAATCAATAGGGTATAAGAGGAAAGTGGCTACAGAAGAAAATCAACTAAAAATAAAACGACAATGAGACAGGAACAGAACAATGGAATATACACCGGAATGGAAAATCTCGAGAAAATCCTTCTCTTTGTAGTTAACCTTTTTGGCTTTGTTTGGTCATCATTCCGGTTGTCCTCCCATTGAAATTTCAGGGTTGATCAGGATAATACAAGGAATATACACCAAGGAAAGTTTGTAGGAATATGACCCTAAGCTTGCTCAAGTTGTCTGTGTATGTCTGGAGGAGAGAGAATGGCAACTTGTCTGTGTATGAGAGAGAGAGAGAGAGAGAGGAGAATAACCTTTACTAATTGCCGATTAAAAATATAAGTTCTACTTGATTATTAATTTCTAGATCCACTTTGTTTGCTACTTTCACGTGGAGGAACATATGGTTCTGATTACAACTAAAAAGGTAAATTGATTAACCCCATATTTCATTTCACAGGATTAACAAAAATCATTAAGTGGGGAGACAAGTAGGTCCAATTCATACAATAATTAACCCTTAAAATCAGATACCAAGTATTAGGCCTGGCAATGAGCGTTTGAAAAGGTCCCTGGGCTGGCTCTGCCAGAGTGTTGGGCTCCGGTGAGCCCAACCAACTGGCTTCAGATCTCTTACAGTCAACCAAGTGTTAAAGTACTCCCTAAATTGTGTGATCAACCCATCTTTGAGAGTCCAGACATGGACCCAATAAGCCTGAGCCCCCTCCCAGCCCTCGGCAATGACCCGGTCATCGATGGCCGTGACACTTCTGGGTTCGAACCTGAACTCGATCACGGGGGATTCCCCGGTGAGCACCTTCATCATGTACTGACAATGTGAGGGCCCATGGAACCACCATTCGAGGTCCGTGGCCAGAAGTCCTGCCACTGTGTCCGTGTCGCCCTGCGCCAAGGCGTTGTATAGCTTTACAATGGTCTCCTTGTTTTGGGTTTCTTGTTTGGGCATGATTTGTGGCACCGGTGATGACTCAATGTGGTCACCTGCCATTCTTTGTTCAAAGAAAGAGAAGCGTAGGAAAGGATGAGAAACAAAAATGAAGCAAGTTTTGATTTATGCATGTTAGGGAAGGGTGAGGAGGCCAAAATTTATAGGGAGGAGGAGAGAGAAAACAGTGGGACCAACTAATGATTTAAATTATAGCATTGGTCATATACATTGGAGATTGATTCGTCCATGCGACATGGACAATCGTGTGGCCTAAATTTACATATTATCAAACTAATGCTCTTGTGGGGGAACAACAAATGGGTGCGATCTGGTTCAAACCTTTACCAGATAATTACACAATTATGAGTTTTCAAATGGGCCTCTAATGACAAATTTGCCCCAGAAAAGGTTGTAATGTCACTTCTCAAATGCCCTCTTATCAATAATATTTTCTTTGACACTAGAAATCTCTGTTTTTGGGGAAGCTTTGGCTAAGATTTTGACATATTATTAATGCGTGATTAGTGCTGAAGTGTATATATGGCATTTTCACGAGATTGGTAAAAAAGTAAGAGACGGAGGAGGTCAACATCCATGCTTCGTGGGATGGTCCGCTGAAGAATTGACCATATTGACGCCAATCGCTAATTAGTTATGCTCTGGTACTTAGTGTGGTAAGATATTGGCTCCAAGTTGTGAGAGTGTTAGGGGAAGTGATGAACATTCATTCATACATCAGCATTAGTCCATATAAATGAGTTGTGCTTTGTGATTGTCCAAACAACAATAATGGAATTTAGAGTTTAAAATTTAGGGTTTGAATAATTTTTCACTTTATCGGTTAAAAATATGGATGATTTGAGATGCTCCCCCTTATTTATTTACCCCTCTCTCTCTCTCTCTCTCTCTCTCTCTCTCTCTCTCTCTCTCTCTCTCTCTCTCTCTCTCTCTCTCTCAATAATTGACCCAATTTCAATATTTTTATTACAAACAAAAATTTTGAAACCTCCCTCGTTTTCAAGAATAACATAGAATTGATTAAAAAAAACCCTAAACCTTTCGACCCGGTATAATTTATTATTTAAAAAGAAAAAATATATATTTTTTTTTAAAAAAAAAGGTTGTAGTCAATTTCTTTCAATTTTTTATGATATGGTCCTTTTCTCTTCAAAAATGTTATTCATCTAAGTTAGAGCTTTAAACTTTTTTGGTTGGGACCAAACGAGGGCAAGTCCGTCCAGCACAATCACACGAAAAGGTATGTAATTTTTCATATTTGTTAAGATGCCAGGGTAGACCTCCCCCGGGGGGGGGGTGATAAAGGGTAAAGTTTAAAATTCTATGACAGGATTTCCAGAGGATTACGAAAGAGCATTAAGACATGATTTTTCAAGCTTCCAATAGCCCAAAAGGGAGCTATCAATTCTTCTGTAGGATCCCACCCCCTCCATCTGATTCCACAGGCCAAAGAGTTCATGTCGTGTCAATTCTTAGTGAGATCATTACTTTTTTTTTTTTTTAAGTGTCTGTGTCTTCATCGATTAGCCATTAAAATAGTCGCTTATGAGAGAGAACTCACATCTAAATGTTTTTAAAATTTGAAGCCGTGTATACTACGAAAATTAGATATCCGAGAGCATAAATAATTTTTTTTTTTTTTTTATCATGTCTTGAAACATAGTCCGATATCCAGAATTTTGTCCTGACTAATCCGAACCGACAGTTACAGTGAATCCTTTCGAAAGACGGATAGAATATAAATAAATATTAAATATTAATTTTCAATACAAGAATATATAAATGTGATTCGTATGAAATACTTGAATTGGTGGAGGTATGGATGTGGTGTTAATTAGATTGATAAAAGAAATAATGAAGGATTGATCATAGAAAGAAGGCAAGAAGATGAAGAACAACAATATTTTTTATTATTATTTGATATATATAACTATGGAAGAATAAACCAGCATTTAAAAAAAAAAAAAAAATCTCTATACATAAAACAATTTCAAGAAATTTGATAGGATGGATTCCTAGATGGTTTGCTACCTGGGCGCCTATTTTTCTTTTCAATAAAATGTTAATCTTGCTAATTAAAGGAGAAAAAACAAAAGATAAATAAATAAATTAAGATTTTATAATTTTGATGAGGGCGGAAGGAAGGGCAAGGGGATATTCTTGTAAATTTAGAAAAGGGTCCTAGTCCTGGTGTTCCTCGGAAACGGGGAGGAAAGTGGCGGCTGAATGGATGCCAGGGTGGCTTGTTGACTCATCTTTGACTCTTCCACTCTGTCTCGTCGTTTATTTATAGTGGCAGATAGCTACTTTCACGTCAACGTCTCCCTATAGGCTCTACCTCATGACTGGTGCAGTTTCATATGAAATCTGAGATTATATTTAATTAAAATTATCTAAAAATTCTCAATATCAAAATTTTATAACATAATAATAATAATTTTTTATTTTTTTAATATAAAGAAATTTGATTTTATATTATATATATTTTTATAAATTTTATAATTAAAATAAAATAGAAGCAAATTAAAATTTAATTAAGAGAAAAATGAGACAGAGTCTATAAAATTCACCGACGCATGGTTGAATGAATTTAGAAAAATAATTCATAAAAAAAATAGTAATTAAGATTTGCATCTGGTGGAGGGCTCTTTGTTTGTCGATTTGTGTTGGGCTTGTGTTAGGTGGAATCGAAATCCTTTCAGTAGCATGTATATGCTCGCACAAAACTATGTCATTTTCCCTAAGATGCATTTTGATTTTGACATCTTTGTTGGATTCTGCATTGATAATTCAATAATCTAAGTCTTATATGCTTGGAAAAAGAGAAAAAAAGCCACACACACACACGCCCACTATTTTAATTTTTTCCTCCTCCTAGTGCATCAAAGCTACATGTTTATTGATAAGGACAAACTTGCATAAAGGACCAGAAATCTGAGCCATACCCCCGTAAAATTAAAGGGAAAAAAAATCAAAAAGGAAAAAGGAAGGGAGATGAGGTCGGAGATTTTCCATTTGAAGCAACCTCATTGAAGGATGGTTGGTGCTTGGTGGAGAAATGTTTTTGGAATTTCGACCGCCGGAATCATTTAACCGGCAGCTGAGGACTTGAAATAATTGGGGAACTCAATGGACCTCGGTATCTTATCAAAGTAGAGGCTTTCGATTCTTCACCTAATTTTTAAGGAATTGCCCTTAATCATCAAAACTAAACGGATCATAAGTTTGAGTAATATTTAGATCTAATGATATCAAAACCTCATCTCTTATTTAATCTGAACTCTTGAATTCGAAATCTCATCCTCTTTCTCACAGTGATACAACTTTTGTAAAGAATTAATTAATTAATTAACTAATTTACAAAATTTAATACTGTTTTGGTGCTGAGAAAATTGAATGGACAAATGGTGGAGCTCTTTTTCTCTGTCATGTATGAAAAGGTACGTAGTATCTTGTTATCGACCAAATCATGTGGTAATGAAGCCCAAAATTTTCTGAAAAGGTGGGGGCCTCCTAATATCAAATCAATTGGATGACCCACCCGCGTTTGTATTATCAAAACAAGAATACAAATCTTTGATTCAGACCGGACCTAACTCATGACATGAATCACGAACCTCACAAGACAATGTACCATGGCAAGGCAAAGATGTGCAATCAATGAGTTCCAGTTGTATCCAACCCAGAGAGACCACCCCCCCTCGTGTGCATGAAAATGGACATTTTCCTAAAAACGATGCCCACACATTTATTGAATCAGATCGATTTGAATTTGGAACAACCCCCATGCATGAATTGATGGAACAGTCCGCAGAATTTTTTCACTATTATAAGAAACTTTATATAATAAAGATTAATTACTAATAATATTTAAATCTACTATTTTTTAGAAAAAAAAAATACAAAGTACATCAATTTATTAAATTATATTTATTTATATTATTTTCAGTCTATATATATACAAAATAATGAATAAATTGTGTTGAAATCTAAATTTATTGTTTACGTGTGAAATTTAATGAAAGAATATTTGGAAAATCCATTCAGTAAGGGTGCATTGAATGATTCTTCGTCGTATCACGATTTGCCTTGTCCTTCATTTCTCACCCGCTAGATTTTTATGTTTGTTAGCTCCTTGTAGAGGCCTCACGAGTGTACATCATTCACTAGGCTAGTCATCTGTACCAAAAAAAAAAAATATATATATATATATATATAAAGCCTAGTCATGAATTCCTCAACTTTCCTCTGCCCTTTTCCCTTCCATTATTCACTAGGCCTTGGATTTTATTATTATTATTATTATTATTTGGCAATCTGCCAAACTTGGTCCGTAATATAAAAATATAGAACAATTTATCCATACATCACATAATCCTAATTAGGTGTATTTGGTAAAATTCAAATCCATGCAAACATGAACAAACCAAGGCCGCAAAAAAGCTTTGGCTCAAATGGCACCTTCTCCCCTCCCCCATATAATAGATTCAAATTCGAGTCCAAATATTAAAAAAAAAAAAGAACAAACCAAAGCTGTCAAAAAGCTTTGACTCAAGTGACACCTTCTTCCTTTCCCATGTAATAGATTCGAGTTCGAGTCCAAGTATTAAAAAAAAAAAGAACAAACCAAGGCTGCATTTGACATTTTAATTTGGATTTTTTTATATAGACTTCGAATATGGTAATTTCAAATGATATCATTGAAATGTTAAACTTTGAATACTTTATTTGGATATCATTATATGAAACATTAATATTAATAATTTTTCTAATTCAATTGTATTTCTTAGAACGTGTTTTAGAGAGAGAAAGAAAGACATAGGTCTGGGGAAAAGGAGGAGGATGAAATTTTGATTATTTTTTATGTCAGTAAAACAAATTGAGACATAGAATATTTTTTTTAGAGGAGGAAGGGGTTAGAAATTTAAATATTTTTTAGAGAGAGAAAGGAAGAAAGATTGAGAAGTCAAATAAGTTTTTAGAGAAAATGTGTGAGAGAGAAAGAAAATTTAAAAAGTCGAATTATTTTTAAAGAGAAAAAAGATTAAAAAGAATGACTTGTTTCAGAGAGAGAGAGAGAGAGAGAGAGAGAGAGAGAGAGAGAGAGAGAGAGAGAGGTCAAGAAAGAGATAAATATCCAAAATTTTTTATTGATATAATTATAAAATTATTCATTTTATTCCACCATTTTGTGCTTGAAGAGGAGAAGAAGCTAAGGATTGCTTGAATTGAAGTGCTGGGGTGGCAAGTCAGAGTTTCAAACCTTTTGGAGTGTCCGCTGCAATCAATTTTCGAATGTCTGAGCAAATGGGACCCCAAAGTTGAAAGGATATATAGTTCAAAATCACGAAAAAAAAAAAAAAAACAAAAGAAAAGACCGAATAATAATTCAATCTTTTTTTTTTTTTAAAAAAAAAAGAAAGAATAAATAAATTAAGGAAGTCCCTTTCCTTACCTTTGCTGGATCAAGGTCTCAAGCTGTGATTGAGTAGGGGGGAGGGGGGTGGCAATGTTAGGTGAGCAGTGACAATTCGTTCTGGTCACAAGTCACCTTTCAGTGGGCCTCCTTCGAATTGCGATGGGGCATGTTAAGTGAGGCATCCATTTCTTGCCATGTCCATGTTACATTACATAGCCAGAACTAGAAAAACTATATTTCTCATTTAGAATTGATTCCATAATATTGATCGGCACAGGACATGACCTCTCAAAGAATTATTAAATATATTTTTAACCATTTAAAATTAATTAATTTAAATATCTTTAATTTTTCAATGATATGTTATATATAAATTTTTATGACTCAACAGAAAGTAACCCAAAAAAAAAAAAAAAAAAAAGCACACTTCATAAACCTAAAACTACTTAATAGGGTACATCATACAATTGTTAAATGAAGTAGAGTTAGTGTTGATAGTCGAATCGATTGTTTTAAAGAAAACTATCTGGTACACCAATCATTTGATTATGTCTTGTGAAATTGTTACAAATAATTTCTAACACACTTGGTTCACGCAGCGTTGCTGCCTCTTGCTTAGGTGGACGGAGATCAAGAGAGTTGGTTTTGGAAGATCGTGAATTGGAGATCCCATGAACGATTTCGGGATTGCTTTTTAAACTTCAATTTTTATTTTTTTTTTTCGTTTTTTTTAAATATCTAGTTTAGTTTTGTATTTATCCTTAAAAAATTTGACTCAACTCGCACGTTTGTAGCATCCCTCTCTGGGCAAACTGTGCGCAACCCGGTACAGACCTAGTTAGCAGTTATAGCTACGGTGGTAATTATCGGACTTGTTCAAGCTGGGCCTTTCAGGCCCAAGGCCCAACAAAACTAGTTCAAGCCTATCCGAGGCCTAGACGGCGACAATACAAAAAGATTCGGACAAAAACTTGTTTTGCATATTAGATTTTTTAGTCAATTTTTAAATTTAAAATTTAAAAATAAAAAAAAAATTATATTAAAAAATCCTATTATAAATAAAACCTCATGATATTCAAATAAATATGTTATCAAATATCAATCGAAAAAAAGAGCGCCAAAATCATAGAAGATTGGGACCGCCAAACGTGAAATAATAGAAGATTTGCCGGTACACCGGACCTTTCACTCCGAACACATTCAAATTCCTCTCTTAAAATCTTCGTTCTATCCTTCCTGAGCTGCGTGGAAATCAGCCGAATTTACATTGAGATGGTAAATTTTTTCTTTGACCCGACTGAGCTCTCTGTTGCTAACCCATAAATTGATCTGAACTACTAGGGCGAAACCCAAAATCAGAGAATTAAATCCTAAATAGTTGTTCCGACCCGCTCAAAAGGGTTACCCACTCGGGCCATGCCAAAGGAGGACTTTTATCCCCCCCGGGGGGGGGGGGGGTGGGTTTCCCTCCTACGGCCAGGGGCCTAAAATAATGGAAACTTGATCTTCGAGGGGAGCAATCCCTTGAAACTTGGGCAAAACTTGGTATGAAGATGTATATAGGCAAGGTTAAAAAAAAAATTTCACTCAATTTCCTGTCTCTCCCGTGTCCATCTTATACCCCGAACTAAGCATTAGAGTGTACGTGCTCACAGAAACGCCAGAAAAGGGTAGTATCAAAGCTGGCCCCGTTGGCGGCTGAAGTGGAGGCACTAGTACCATAAGGTCTGATAGACGACAATGGCACACATTACTTTGTCAATGTCATCGAAAGGCGCATTCTCGTATCCAAATCAAAGCCACAACAATAAATAATTACATTTAGGTAATTTTTGGAGAGAAAATTAAAGCCCTGCAAAATATTACATAGTTGTAATATATGTGTATTAATATATAATCACAATTTTCACAAGCATGAGCCCCGTTTACACATAACTTCTTCACAATGGTCTTCTTCGGCTGTTGCTGGGATTGCTAACCAGTCATCCGTGCAGCAACTCTCATCATCACATTCACATGATGTTGGGTTCTGCTGAACCCAATCTTTTGAACCATTTTTCCTCCTTTGACTAAGATTTTCAAATGGATATGTGAGTGGTTGCTCTGGAATACTATCAGTGTTGTCAGTATTCCGATCCAAGGACTTCAAAAACCCAATCCACCAATCATATGAAGAAGCCCAACTCTCGCCCCATTCAAGTTCAAGCTCTTCCAACACTTCCATTGTGGGAGATGTAGTTGAACTTGCAGGAATCGCTATTGTTGGTGCTGTGGTAGACCATATTGGTTGAGGCAAAGGTAGACTCTCAATCACTCCATATAATTGTTCACAACTAGGACTAGGACTTGTATAGCCAACATGGTAGAGATCGTGTGGCGTTACATTTGGAGGAGAATATATAAAACAAGAGGACGAAAATTGGGAGAGTGATCTATGAAGGTGTAAAGCATAAACAATCTCCCTCCTAACTTGAGCTATATCGGTAGGAGAGATTCGGATTTTTCTGGCGCGCGATCTTCTTGATCCATTGCGTTTTCTAGGAGTATTTGAGTTTGAGTTGCTTCTCCTCGACTCCATTTCCTTTGTTTGTGCTCTGGCTTTTGACATGATCCTCCCCAACACAAGTATCGTAGAGAGAGAGAGCAGGAGGGTAATGAAGAGGCGAGAGAGAGGGCGGCGTGGTACAGAAGAAGGGAAAGAGGGGTCAGAGGGAGTAAACATGTGTGTTGACGCGTGGTAGATTTCTGGACACATAGGATCTTTTCTTCCTTTTATTAGAAGTCTCTCTCTCTCTCTCACCCATTATCTGTCACTGTCACATAAAATCCTCACGACTTTTACACCCTAGAATTACAGCTACTAGGCTACTAATGCGTAATCTAGCTCTTCGGTACCATTCCCTCTTCTTTGTGCTTGTAGTATTTTAATAGCCCACCGCCTAAATCTACTATCGTCCTAATTTTCGTTGGGGATGTGTTTGGCTGCTACCCTGCTAGTTGCCCATGAGTCATGCTAAAACTGATCGCCCTCAGAAAATAGAATATTTTCCATCAGATTTTTATTGTTGTTTTTTCATTAAAATTTTTTTTATTATTATAACACCGCACCATAAGAATTGAGTTCCTAAATAGGGAGAATTTAAAATTCCCTTTTCATATAAAAAATTTTTAAAGGTTTCTAATTGTTAGATTATGCTGACTCAATCACGCAACGGAAGCAATAATTAACATTTTTCAGAATCATAAAAGATCAAGTTTACGGTGTACCTTAATCGGTGATTCGAATAATTTCGGAAACCGCAAACTTGGAACTGCAACAACTCACAGTCGGGATGATAGTTACGTAAGACGAACTATTAACACAATACCACGACGTTCCAACCCTTAACCCGGTGATTCGTGCGTTGATTGGAATCAATCCCTCTTGATCATCATCTATCTTGATGTTCTCTCCTTTTTTTCATATATAAAACTTAACTTACCTTTTTTTTTTTTTTTTTTTTTTGAATCATAACTCCCGCAGGAGTTATTTAGAGAGTGAAATTAGGGGAGAGTGGGGTAATGGGTAACTACCCATTACCCCCTTTGTTTTTGAAATTTAAATAGCCCCACGTGGGCATTACACAACATCTCCCACTTGCACACGAGGGCATTCTATTTCCGTCATAAGATCACAACTCATGCGATCCACCATATCACCCTACAGGGTTTTCATACAGGGTTGGATGTCGTGCGACTAGCGAGTACACCTGCAAACAAAAACTGCTCGACACACCTGTTAGGATGATCGAGTAGTCACCGTTAATATCATAAGAAAGCTCGCTGTACCCCAGATCCAAGACTAATTACATTCATCGAGCTACTTTCCTCACCGAAAGTAATCCCCAGATATTACTCGACTATGTATTCACTATTATGTTCAAATCCCTACATGGATGAACATAAAAGACCGGTCGGTGAATACAACATAACAATGTAATGTCAATTGGTCTTCCTTTTCCCAAACTCGAATCTAGCGATCTCAATTCAGCTGCTTTCCTAGACCTGTCCCTCAGACCTCAATTTATCTTCCGGGCCATTGGTAAACAGACTAAAGTAGCAAACACTGAATCATGATGTTAAGAGACAGCCGAAAGTAATAAGGGCACAAGAGATCCCGCCCAATGGATCTCGAATCTCACACAGTGGGGCTTGGGGATAAGTTTTAAATTATTGTCTCAAGTAATATAGCTCCCACTATCCCAAGTCGTCTTTTCACACGTGGTATGAAAACACGTGCCACAGTGTTACTCCCCCATCTCTCAAAAGGGCATATGTCAGATTTCTCTAACACTGTGCAGGTACGAGGACACAGCCTACTCATAAGACTTTACCTAAAGATCTAAGGAAGAGTACCTATGAGACAATATCACAAATTACAGGTGATATCCGAGATCTCAAACCTGGCTTCTCACAGGCAACATGGATGTGGGTACTTCCATGTCGGTCATATCGCATATGATCTCATCCTGAACACGTATCAGGGTGACTTATGTTCTAGCAGGGTCACTCTCAAAACCTCTTACAGCTAGAAACCGTCTCATCCCAGCTCACTCAGAGCCGGAGGTGGTCACTCGTGTGAGAGAGTCGACCTCGCCTGCCTGACATATCTATTACATATATATGATAATTAAAAAGTAAGTGCATTAAATGAAAAATATAATGCAAAAGTGACTGAATAATGCACTATAATCATATATATAAAATCAATAAGCATCAACGTCATCATTAAGTACAAACTGAGAAATGTCAGTAGATATTCAAACCCAATGACTCTCTATGCCCTAAAAAAGAGTCTCTAGTGATGGGTTTGGTGAAGGGGTCAGCCACCATGCTGTGTGTCGAAATGTACTTGACGGTCACTTCACCCTTCTCGATGATGTCTCTAACATAATGGTATCTGGTGTCGATGTGTTTAGTTCTACTATGAAACTTAGGGTCTCGAGTGTAAGCGATAGCGGCCTGATTATCACAATAAATCATTACAGGTCTCCCACTATCCGCTACAATCCTTAAGTCATTCAGTAATCTCCGGAGCCAAACACTCTCCTAAACTGCAACTGAGCACGCCACGAACTCAGCCTCCATCGTAGATAGAGCAACACAGGTTTGCTTCTTACTGCTCCAAGAGATAGCTCCGCCATTGAGCAAGAAAGCAAAACCTGATGTCGATTTGCGTTTATCCAAATCGCCTCCCCAGTCGGCGTCCGAATAGCCCACAAGGCGCAAATCGCCTCCTCCGTAACTCAAGGAGAAGTTTGCAGTTCCTTTTAGATATCGGAAAATCCTTTTCACTGCTCTCTAGTGACCCCTTCCAGGATTTGCCTGATATCTGCTCACCAGACCAACTACAAAACAAATGTCCGGTCTAGTACACAACATTGCGTACATCAAACTTCCCACTGCACTGGAATAAGGTACTTTACTCATTTCCCTTACTTTTTCCTGAGTTTTCGGACACATGTCCAGGCTCAAGCCTTCACCTTTGGCGATCGGAGTATCTATGGGATTACAATCATTCATCCCAAAACGCTCAAGAATTTTCTTAATATAGGTCTCTTGTGAAAGAGCCAACATCTTTCTCGAGCGATCCCTCTGGATCTTAACTCCAAGGATGAACTCAGCTTCACCCATGTCTTTCATGTCGAAACTGGATGACAACCATGCTTTGATGGTCTTTAAATACTTAATGTTGTTCCCAGCCAACATTATGTCATCTACATACAACGACAGGATCACAAAAGAGTTATCAGACCGAATCAGATAGACACAATGATCCTCCTCAACCATCGTAAAACCGTAAGATATCACCTCCTCGTGAAATCTTAGGTACCACCGCCTGGATGATTGCTTTAGACCGTATATTGACTTCCGAAGTCGACAGACCTTGTCTTCTTGACCTACCAGAACAAACCCAGGGGGCTGTTCCATGTAGATCTCCTCATCCAGGCTCCCGTTAAGAAAAGCGGTCTTAACGTCCATCTGGTGTAACTCAAGATCCATACTAGCGACAATCGCCAAAAGTAAACGGATCGAAGTAAATTTGACTACTGGAGAGAAAGTCTCCTCGTAGTCAATGCCCTTGGTCTGCGTGTAACCCTTGGCTACTAGACGGGCCTTGTACCTCTCAATCGATCCGTCGGCCTTTCTTTTAATTTTGAAAACCCACTTGTTTCCAATAGCCTTTCTTTCCTCAGGTAAGTCAACTAGCTCCCAGACTTCGTTGACTCTCATTGATTCCATTTTCTCGTGCATGGCCTGTAACCATTGGTCCTTTGCTGAACCCTCAAGAGCCTCCTGTGCAGTCCTCGGCTCTTCATCGTCCTCAGGAGTCACAATGAGGATCTCATCCTCAATCGGGAAACGGCGACGTGGCACTTGTCCCCGATTACTCCTTCGAGGAGAGAGAGGTCCCACACCTTGAAATGGATTGCTCCCACTAAGATCAAGATCCATAATCGGCTCTTGAATCTCGTCACTGGGTTCGGCTAAGCCACTAGGCTCATCCATCTCGTAAAAGGTGAGATCTCGATCGATTTCTCCTCTTTTAAGGGGAAATCACTTTCGAGAAATGTGATATCACGAGACTCTATCTCGGTGACAGTACCGTCCGTATGTTCTCCTAGGAACACATATCCTTTGGATTGTTCAGAGTATCTAACAAAGATACACTTCTTTCCTCGCGGTCCTAACTTGCCGTACTGATGCGAAGAATCACGAACATACGCAGCGCAACCCCATGGCCTCAAGTGGCTAAGGTCAGGCTGTCTCCCTGTCCAAAGCTCGTATGGGGTGTTTACTACAGACTTTGTCGGAACACGGTTAAGGACGTAAACCGCAGTCAACAACGCATCCCCCCAATGGGAGATAGGTAGGTTGGCTTGTGCCATCATCGACCTCACCATCTCCAACAGAGTCCTATTCCTTCTCTCGGCTATTCCGTTCTGTTGAGGAGTAGTAGGAATAGTTAACTGTCTCGTAATACCTCTATCGGAACAGAGCTCTTTAAATTGCTCAGACAGATACTCGCGCCCCCGATCGGTTCTGAGAGTTTTCACACTCAAGTCTAGCTGATTTTCAACCTCACTGATAAACCTCCTGAAACATTTTAGTGCCTCAGACTTGTGTGAGATCAGGTAGACGTAACCGAAACTCGTGTAATCGTCTATAAATGTAATAAAATACGTGGCTCCGTTTCGGGCTCTCACATTCATGGGTCCGCAAATGTCGGAATGGACCAATTGCAATGGAGTCCCAGCTCTCATTGCTTTCCCAAATGGTTTTCTAATGGCTTTGCCCGCAAGGCAAAACTCACATACGGGCAACTGAACCTTGGTTTGCGGGCCCAGCAGGCCATTCGTAGCTAACCGGGCCATCCTCTCTTGCCCTATGTGGCCAAGTCTACTATGTCATACATTCACATCATCCACTACACTATCAGATGCAAAAGCAATAGTAGAAGAAGAATAAGTCTCATAACATGAAATCATATCCAGTACATAAAGTCCCTCATGGACCAAACCGGAACAAATTAAAGAACTGTCATAAGTAATGGAAACTCTAGAGTTTCCCAACAACACTGAATATCCCAACAAATCTAAACATCGGACAGATACTAGATTCCGCCTAATCTCAGGAGCATACAAAACATCATGAAGATATAAGACTTGGTCACTTCGTAGCAATAGCTTGCAAGTGCCAATCCCTTTTACTTCCACGAATGCTCAATTCCCCACGTACAGCCTCCTCGCCTGGGGACTTAAACGGCGGAACTCCACGTATGCGCTCCTGTCCCGAGCTACATGGTCCGTGGCTCTTGAGTCTACAATCCATAAAGGAGAAGAGTTAATGAGCATCACACTAGATGACACGTAACTCAAACCATGTAAAGAAGAAGGACATACCTTTCGCTCGCCACACTCGCGTGCGAAATGCCCAAGCTTGCCACAAACATAGCATTGGACTTTGCTCTTATCGAGCTCCTTCTTCTTGCGCTTCTGTCCTTTGTCGTCGGTCTTGGCAGGTTGCTTCTTCTTGCCTTGGCCCTTGGCCTTCTTCTCATGCTTGCGCCACTTGCGCTTTAAACCCCGGGAGCCCTTACTCGACTCCGCAAAATTAGCATGAGCAGAAGAAGACCTAGCCACCTCCTGACGCTCCTCCTCGAGCTCACAGTGCCTACTCACGTCAATGAAAGTATGAATACTCTCAGTGTGCGTGAGATAGGTCTTAACCACATCCCAGGAGTCAGGCAAGGACTGGATCACTCCCAGTACCTGAAGCTCATTAGACATCGGCTCCCCCATATTCTTCAGAGAGGCGATCATACTCGACATGTGCATTAAATGCTGTTTCATTGTATGATCGTGCCTCTTCTTATAAGTGATGAACTTATAAGTCAGCATCCTCACCTTAGGAGCTGACGGGGCGCCATATTGCTCTCTTAGAGCA
The DNA here is from genome assembly GCA_033439265.1 of Dillenia suffruticosa. Classification (NCBI taxonomy): domain Eukaryota; kingdom Viridiplantae; phylum Streptophyta; class Magnoliopsida; order Dilleniales; family Dilleniaceae; genus Dillenia; species Dillenia suffruticosa. Next base: position 779,776 of record JAVTVX010000035.1, read on the forward strand.
TGCCAGATCGACTGTGCAGTAGGATACTGCTCGTAAATCGGAATCAGTTCATCGTGCATGCAGCTGAGAAGGATTACCCTCGCTTGGCTATCCTTCTTTTTCCAAGCACGATACACCTCCTGATCCCGTCGTGCTTGTGCCGTGGAACCCTCCCCGGGATCCACCATCTCGTTCTTAAGAACTTCCCCGAGTTCTTGTTCCTCGAAGACAAACTGAAACTTTCGGTGCCAAATATCATAATTGTCACCGTTCAGTTTATCTCCCTTAACGAGATCTAGAACGACAGTCTTCGTAGCAGCCATGTCTCTGTTACACAGAAAAAGAGACGTTAGTGACTAATAATGCTTATTTTCACAATTTCGTACACCCTACGAATTAATAATCCAAAATGAATCAAGTATTGATTCCAAAGTAAGCATATGAGTCAACGGACACTATACACCACAACCCGGGATCTCATCTCTTTATCTGGACTTTAATTCAGTGTACAAAATCCCACAAATAGTTACAATTTACCTCATAGGACCCCAAAAGAAAATTGAAAAAATCAATTTTGGGCGACCTGACGCGCCGCCGGGGTCCCCACGCACCGCCGCGCACCGGCGGCGCGTCTGCAGGCCCTGCCACGCGCCTCCACGCGCCGGCAGGAGGCTGGATCACGCGCCAGACGCGCGGTAAGTTCTTCACGCGCCTTTCGTGGCTCGGCTCACGCGGCGCGCGTGGCTCACGCGCTGCCACGCGCCTGAGCCGGCTCGGCTCACGCGCGCCCAGTCGCGGCGCGTACTCACGCGCCCTCATGCGCGGAGCCGAGTCAGCGGGTCGGTCAAACGGGTCAGGTGACCCGACTGCGGTTAACGGGTCGGGTTGACCCGACACGTGTCGGGTCGTGGGTCGACTCTTGACCCGCCCCGACCCGTGCCCCTTCTGGACCGCTCACGCGCCTTACGTGCGCGTGAGATACACGCGCCAGCTGGACGCGCTTATGGGCGCGTGTTGTGCACGCGTCTGCGGGTCTGGATCTCATCTTCCTTGCCCGATGGGTCTGCAACTGGGTTTTTCGACCCGGTTCTTCGAAAACCCAATTTCCAGTATAAACAACATGCAATATATATGTCAAAATGTAGATCTAGCAGAGACAAACTTAGATCTACCATTTTCATGCTCTGATTTGACCTAAAACTCGCCAAATCTGGGGTTGAAGTGTTCGGTCACTATTCACGGCCGAATGCTTCAACCGGAATTTTCTTAGCCCTATCGTGCTCAGAAAATTACGAAAAAATTATTTTCGTGTGCTACGTGAGTTGGGTAACACAGTGGTATAATCGGATTCACAAAATTCATTTGTGATCCGAATCTCAAATTTTATACCCTATATTTGATACCCAAATTAAATTCCGAAAAATTATTTAAAAATATATCTAACACGCTCTGATACCAATGTTAGATTATGGTGACTCAATCACGCAACGGAAGCAATAATTAACATTTTTCAGAATCATAAAAGATCAAGTTTACGGTGTACCTTAATCGGTGATTCGAATAATTTCGGAAACCGCAAACTTGGAACTGCAACAACTCACAGTCGGGATGATAGTTACGTAAGACGAACTATTAACACAATACCACGACGTTCCAACCCTTAACCCGGTGATTCGTGCGTTGATCGGAATCAATCCCTCTTGATCATCATTTCTCTTGATGTTCTCTCCTTTTTTTCATATATAAAACTTAACTTACATTTTTTTTTCTTTTTCTTTTTTTTTTTTGAATCATAACTCCCGCAGGAGTTATTTGGAGAGTGAAATTAGGGGAGAGTGGGGTAATGGGTAACTACCCATTACCCCCTTTGTTTTTTTGAAATTTAAATAGCCCCACGTGGGCATTACACAACACTAATACTATAAAAAATAAAAATTTTATTTCTATCTAAAAAATTAATTAATAAAAATAAATTCAGAAAAATTAATAAATCGGTCGGAGACTGAGCTACTCAATAGAGTCAAGGAGCGAGTCCAAGAGCCATCAAATTTTCACCACTGTTAGACTTGAACTTGGTCATAAGCAATCGAGTCCATGCAATAGGAGCAGTAAGCCCCCATTTAGACGAAGTAGAATTTTATATATTCTTGTTTCAATTTTCTTCGTATTTGAAAGTAATTTATCAAATAATAATAGCTTGACCTAACCTGATTTGATCATGAATTTGGATTTAGTTACAAAGCTTATATTGACATCAAGTACAAGATAATTTGTTAGTCGAATCCTTAAGCTCACTCCCCTCACTTTTTCTGGTACTTAATTTGTGAACCATGTAAGGACAATTCAACTGGATCTTAAAAAAGTTTAATGGATGAAGGCGTTCGACTTGAAATGATTGAAATTTTAGATAATTCGTGACGTAACTCTTTGTAATGGCTCGGTCTATTTGATAATGGGCCTAGCTCTAGCTTCACTCTGCTTCCAAATTTGAGGATGTTGAATGGATAGGCCCGTTGCCCCAGCACTTTTTTCTTTTCTTTTTTTTTTTTTTTTTGGTTGGGCGCACTTCGATTCGATACTCCTCCCGGTGTTTAGAGTTTCATTCCCATCAATCCAGATCACTCTTGGGGAGACTTTTTTCTAACTCCAGGCAAAATGAGTGGGACACTCTTGCATTTGAGGAATAGCGTTGGCCCTTCCCAAACCCAGACGGAGGTGGGTTTTCAAGCTTCATAAGGCCTGTTTACCTTGACAAGATTTTCATAGGCAAGCGACATTGCCAATTTCCCATCCGCATGCACAAGATTGCAAAATTAGACTCTACATTTGTGCTATTTTTGCCGGAGTGTGCAGACAGGTTAGCCCCCGCCGTGTACAACTCCAAGGTTTTCTTTTACCCTTCTTCAAGTCCCTACAATGTGCCTTATCTCTCTGATAGGCGGGGATGGGTAGGGCATAGTTTCTTCTCCTTTGGACCTTTCGTTTGTGTTTTGAAGCCGTCGACTCGAGCCTAGGCTCTACTTTCGATCCAAAAGAAAAAAGAAAAATTTGTGCTGTTTAACAATTCGAAATGGTTTCTCTCTCTATCTAGTGCTCAAATTTGCATGTAGACGGAAAGGAGCGGTGGGATTTGTTTATGTAGTTGGCTAGTCAAGTCCAACCCTGAATCGGTGCTAAAGATAAGTTTACAACTCATGCTACGGTGATGTTTGAGCCTTGACAGCTTCCAAAAATAAATTATAGTACTACTTTGTTTCTCCTCCCAAGGTTTACTTGATCTGTCTGTATGTATCTTTGCAAAATTTATACATTTCACTTCACTTGAGTGCAAGCCAGCCAGAGAGAGAGAGTGAAGAAATCTTAACAAATGCCGTTCTGGTTATGGTCCTTCCCCATGGTCTTCACGTGGCTCCGAGTCATAGATGCAAAAGGCCCCTCTCTTGGCTGCAACTTCAAAATTTTAAGTCATCTCAACTTTTATTTTTCTTGTTTTATTTTATCTTATTTATAATATTTTAAAATATTTTTTTAAAAAATCACTGAAAAATGTAAAATCTTATATATGGGAGTCAAAATTTTTTATATTCAAAACCTTTTTTATTTTAATTCATCTAAATGAATTCTTTTAGCTAATTGTTTTAATCAAATTATAACAAATATATTAAAAAAATTACTTTTTTTTTTCTTGAGATTGCTTTGTGAATGGAGGACGAAGAATGTTCTGAATAGTTGAAGAACAACAAATGTGAGACTTGATTAATCTTGTTTATATTAGCATTTACTTTCTATTTAAGCAATGGGGGTTGCCCCAAATCAAGTCTTTAAGAGCAGACATTCTTCATATTTGAATTTAATCCTATTTAAGCAACAGATTTAGATACAACTTTTAGTTAGTAACATATTGAAGAAGAGTTCTACCAAAAAGAAAAAACATATTGAAGAAGAGTTGGCAAGAAGGGGCTCTTGAGAAGTCAGAAACATGGGCCATCCTTTCTAGTAGGACCCTTTTGAGTTCAGACCGTCCTGCCTAGAATCTAATCCAAGGCTTTCGTGCACACCAATTCACTTGGGGGGTCAGCCATGGCGTTTCTGATTGGAACTCAAAACCGTGACAGCTTGGATTCACATTCACTTTTCAGACATTTTCTATTCCTTTTGTTTTCCAAACCCCTAGCTTTTACATATTATTTATATTTTCAAACCTGTGGCCGGTGGGAGTTACGCTGCATGCGACCTAAGCCACCCTTGACCATTTCATCGGGACAGACAAAAAGTTTATTAATACAAGACAACAGTATTAGCTGGTGAGGGGTGTCTTATGATGTGCACTGAGATTAATTTAAATTATTAAGAAATTTGAATTCTTCTGTATACTCTATTAAAACTTTTTTATTTGGATCAAAAAATATTATAATTAAAATATATATTAGTTGAGCTGAATTGGGATTTCTTAAACACCACTATAGTAATTGTTTAATATCAAGTTCATATTTAGTTTATTCCCCACTAGACCCTATAATTTCTAAATTCGAATTTTGTACTCATTGGTTGCCAAAAATTTACATCTTAATTCATTTTTAACATACATATAGTAGTTTAATGGCACTTAATTACATTAGTAGTGTACGAAATTACAAAATATATTTTTATTAAATATAATGAAAATTTTATTATTTAAACAATATTATAATTTTTTCAAATGAACGTTCCCAAGAAAAATGAAAGCTCTTTCTACGCTAACACCTAAATAGAATTGCGATTTTGTTTGAGTCTTTTAATCCGAGAAACTTACTGCATTAACAATACAATTTAGGGTCGCAAATTGATATTAGTACACAACAACCTTTGACTTGATGAAACAATAGATCATAAAATATGTCAAACGAACAAACCCAACAAGAAAAAAAAAAATAATAATGCGAATGAGTGAGACTAAATAAATAAAAAATAAAAGTTATATATGATAGTCCAACTAAATCGAAATTATTTAGCCTTAGAAATTTTTTATTTTTATAATAATATAAACTAAAATATAAAATTTTATCAATTTAGTCGATAACTCAGTTACTAATATTACTCCAAAAAAAAAAAAAATCAAATGAACAAGCTTGCCATTCTAGAACTGGGTTTGTCAAATGGGGAGTTGCAGAAAGTGAATTGCGGAGAAAGAAAAGATGAATTACCCATAAAAAATCTCATTTGGCCACGAAATTAGGACCATGAAATTTCAATGCACCTCCACCAAACACGCTTAGAAGAAACAGTTGCATGTACTTTAAACCAGAGACACAGCATTCAAAGCATAGAATTATTCACAGAAAAAGTATGTAATATAAGCAGGCACACCAACCTTTGACCTGTAAAAAGTAATATACCTTAATGGCCGGCTTATAAATAAAAAACAAGATTTGGTTGCTAAGAATCATTCTTGCCATTGAAACGTCGGAATCAAATCTCCAAGTAGTTCTGCTCCTACCAATAAACGTAAAGAGGTTCGAGCATGACAACCTGTATGGTCCTAAAACTAAAAAGAAAAATAATAAATTATAAGATTAAAAATATAAATAATATTTATTTTAAATTAGTTTCCATCAAAATGGTATTTTAATCAGCCATGTCCGTGAAGATGGGATCCATATCATTGCCACGTCAATTTACTCACGAACTATTTTTAAGCATAAAGATTTGTCTATACTGAATAGTTTTGTAACGATCAATCAAACTCTTTTAATAAAAATTAATTTAAAAATTTTAAAAATATGAATTATTTATATTTCTAATACCATAATTAGAATTTGATTTTAAAATTGGGTTTAAGCAAATTTACCAAAGCCGAATATTTAGACTTAAGACTAAAATCAGTTTTTATTGCCTAATATTTCTATAAGCTTGACTCTCATACATTATTCTATATACAACGGTCAAAATACCAATATATCTTAGAATAGTATTTAGCTTCAAAAGTTCAAGTTATCAAGGATTACTATTTTATATTTTAGCGTAACCCTAGAAGTGAACATATAATTGACTTTAAGAGAATTTCAAATATGTGAAATATGAAACAGAAATGGAAGTGTGAAAAAAATTTGAGCCATAGATGTTATGTTTGCTATAGTATAGATTTTCTATCATTTTGAAGATCATGAAAATAAGAATTCCAAATCAAACTGCTGATCGGAACAAATGCATATGATTAGATCAAAACAAATTACACCTTGAATGAATAATCTCTAATGATTATCACAAGCCCACACAATTTCTTGAGGTAGTGACTCCACCATCAACAACAAGGTTATGACCGCTAACATATCTAGACTCATCACTAGCAAGATAAAGTGCAGCCTCAGCGATATCTTTGGCCTTTAAAGCAAGACCTTTCAAGTTTGCCAAATTCTTGACAAACTCTTCCATTTTCTTCAGCTCTTCCTCACTAGGACTTCCAAAGTCCATGCAGTAGTCCTCCTCCTGCTCTTCACCATGACTTCTCCATGCATTAACAAGCATAGAAGTAGCGACCCCAAATGGGGATATACAATTAACTCTAATGCCATAACGTCCAAGCTCACATGCCGCATTCTTCGTAAGCCCTACAATGGCGTGTTTCGAGGCTGTGTAGGCATGAGGACCTAGTCCTCCCATCACTCCAGCCACACTAGAAGTGTTAATTATGCACCCACATCCTCTTGGCACCATCGCACGAGCCGCGTACTTCATTCCCAGAGCCACACCCCTCACATTGACGTGCATAATGCGATCAAATTCATCAGAGTCGAAATTCATGATGCTCTTGTTCTTCGATTGATTGCCGAGGACCCCGGCATTGTTGAAGAGGATGTCCAATCGACCATAGCGTGCTACCGTTGAGTTGATGACATTTTCAGTGTCTTCTTCCATGCTAACATCACAGTGGACAAATGTGACTGAAGGAGCTAAAGAGTTGGCCAGTGCATCGCCTAGGGTGTCTTCGATGTCAGCGATCACTACCTTGGCACCATGCCTTGCAAAGAGCCTCACTGTCGCCTCTCCAATCCCTCTTGCACCGCCCGTGACAATTGCAACTTTACCTTCTAATCTGTGATTCGTTTAAGGAATAATGAGAGAGAGTTCCTAATAAATAAAAATAATGAGAGAGAGAGAGAGAGAGAGAGAGAGAGAGAATGCACCTTTTGGGGGAAGGGGGATTATTTTCCCTCCCCAGGACATGAATTCCTTGAAGTGGTTTTTCGGGCATTACTTCAGCAGCTGGCATGTTTGAAGATTCTAAAGAAGATATGGAGAAGATATGGAGAGAGAGAGAGAGAGAGGATATTGTTGGCAAATATTTAGTACGAGAATGAGGAGCATATATAGGCGAAGGGTGAAGTGTTGAGTTACGTGAGTCTACTTCAAGGCAAGTTCCTTGTGGAAGATTGTGTCTCTGTATCCCCCTCGCTTGTCCCTAGGGCATTTTTGTTTTCCGTTTTCCAATTAATACTGTTCCATAAAAACTCCTTCCTCTCTGACTTTTGACTTTCTTAAACAGCCCCATATCGGTCAAATGGAAATTACTCCGAGTTTACAAAATGTCAACATATTTCCTTGCTAAATCTATGGAAAGACGTGACATTTACCAAAGAATATGAAAATTGTATTCACATAGGCATTCAGACGACAATTAAAGTCAATTTTGATTATCCAAAATTTAGTATGATAATTACTTTGGTTAGAATACCCACTAAATGATTAATTCTTATTATTCCAAAACACCAACAAAATTTTATTTTAGAGACATTTTTCACTTATTTTGTACTTTGGGTTTCACATTTATGTCACGCACTTGTGACCCACGAAGCGCATGTTTAGGAGATTCTCTGATTGCTTGAGGGTATATTGGTGTATTCAAGTCCACGCGGATCTCGTTAAATGGAATATTAAACATATAACCTATACTCTCTAGACAACTATATCTCTAATGTAAAGCTTTCTTTACCTTCTCCAAGAAATACCTATTCGAGCTTTGTCTTCGCCCCTCTCTCTCTCTCTCTCTCTCTCATTGGTGCCTATCGATGAGTTAGCTTAATTGAGATCCTGTTTGATCACATCACATGAATTCAAATCCATGGCAGATTTGTGGTCGCGCTTACACTCCCACCACTTAGGGCCCGATTGAAAAAAGCTGCCAAATGTTTTACGGTGCAAAAAATATATCTTAGGACAATCTAATCAGTTTTAATTAAATATTAATGAATACTTTAACATAGGGAACATTAAATTGGAGACAACTGTATTAGATTGTAATTCAAAATTTGAATACTCTCGTTCCCTGTTGACTATTGAATCTGCATACTTTGGTGACCCGAAAGGACGTGGAGTCAAAACTAGGGTCGTTTAGCCGTAAACGGCCCAAGTTCCGAGCTATTCCTCAACAACCCATGACCTGGTTTATTCATTTAATCAAACCCGTCGGTACGAATATAATTTTTAGTTTTTTGGTAATTAAAGGAGTCGAATTTTAATGTAAGGTTTAAAATTTTGTTTAATATATTTAATTAGTTAAATGGGTCAAATTTAATTAAAATTTTAGATTTATATCTAAAAAATAAGATTTAATTGGATTTGACTCATTATATAAGCCGAGTGAACTTCATTATCTCCTTTGGTCCGTTTGCAGATTTACATGGGCATAATAAGGTTAAGAATAGACAACAATAATAATAAATAAAAAATGATTCGATTTATCCCAGGGCGGATTAAAGCTTATTGACACGGTTAGGAGAAGGATCAGATGCCGTCGTAAGTATGCGACCAGTTCAATCAGAGTCAAAAGTCCAATGTTGGCCAAGCGGATTCAAACAAGAGCACTGTTGAAATTCCGACACTAATGAAATTAATTTTTGTTGTTAAGTATGAATTCTTATCAATCAAGTTCTTTTTTTTTTTATTTTACAAAAAAGATACAATCAATGGATTAAATCGGAGAAGAAATGATAGAAGAACGAAGGTTTTACTGCTTGAACCGTCCCCAACGGACATCATACTAGATTGTCTAATTCACAAGAACATTCTTGCTTCACATCATCTTGCAATCATACCCCAATTTGCCACATTTTCTAATCACTTTATTTAAAAAATAAAAATAATGTGACCTATGGTACGAATGAGTGTGTCTGTGTTCAACACAGGTTAATACCCCAAATCAAGTTTATAAATTAGATTCAATTCTATATATATTACTGGAGATTATTCTTAAACACTTTGATTAATTTACTTATGTATGGGATTCCATTTGCTCAAGGTTGGGAGAAAATGATCGACTCTATCATGTCTACTATTTCGGATTTATTTATGGGAATCAAATTATATTCAACGTTTTAGATACGATTTTTGAATATTAGATTTTCTTTTATTTGAATCGTGTATTTCCGTGACGTGGAGACATTTGTGAGATGAGACAGAGGGATGTTGATGCTTATGAAGGTTTGCCCAATATTTCGATAGAAAATATATGATTGATTGTGCAATGTTAGATGTTTCTGTTCGTGGGGTTCATAATTAATTAGCGGCTAACATCAATGATGCAACATCAACTAAGCAGAAACTAAGAAACCGTAGAAGTTGTGTGCAAAGAAAAAGTGAAAAAGTCTGTGAGAAGACAGTTTAGTGGTATAAATCCTCTCCTCTAACTCGATGATCCCAGATTTAAACTTTTATACAATAAAAAAATATATTGCAAAACATGCACTTCCTCTTTATTTATTTATTTATCCTTTTTACATAAAATTTGAATTTTGAATCCACTTATTATGATTCTGTTTGCTGGTCTTGTTTCGTGATGAAATGATGCTTGGACCTTTGTCTATTAATAAGAAGCGACTTGTAGTTAAAAAAATTTCCTTACTTGAGAAACAAAAGAAGCCGTACAAAAGCTTTGTCGAGCCTATTCATACGGTACAGCAGTTAAAAGAATTATACATCGGAATGCTTATTTGTTCTTTTTGGGTCAACAGAGATCATAGTTTTTGAATTTCTGTCGATGATTTCTTTCTTAACTTCCAAATGTGAGCATACCACAACATATTTTGACAAATACCTTCACTCCACACCTTCTATAATTATCCTATATATCGGAATATGATTTTATTTCGAATTGTCATGACAATTAATGATTACAAATGTACCATATCAATTCGGAGAGGATGACATTTATTTATCAAACTCTTATAAATACAACGATTGGACGTTATACTCTATTAATTATATCACTTAGGTTTGAGTATTGGGAATAGAGAAATACAATTTGAAAAAATCAAACTTTTATATAGATTTTATAGTATTCAAACTGGATTAATCAAGAAAAATCTAAATAATCGGTAGAGATAAAAAAAAAAAAATAAAGTAAAAAAAAAGGCTTATTTGAGAGATGTCTACTATAGGCTTGTCCCTCTCTCTTGCTGACACAGAAACAGAGGCTAATTTTTTTTTTTTTGGTACATAAAAAGAAAGGCTAATGAGCTTTTCATTGGTACCTTTTCCTTTTCCATTTAATAAACTCGAGTCCGAGTATGCACAAAAAAAAGAGAAAAAGAAAAAATTTATTTTGGGCCGAGCCCAGTCCAGTCCACTGAAAGTCTCCAAATTCCCCATGAAAATATCCTTTCAAACATAAATGCATCGATAGCTGTACCAAAAAAATAAATGCATTGATTGTATCGTATTTTTTTTTGCCCGAATGGTTAGACACGTTACTCTCTTAATAAAAAATCTTAGATTCAATCTCTAAAAATGATAAAAAATGATTTAAAAAAATTAATTGTTAAAATAAATTTTACAGTATTCGAATCAGATTAATCAGATAAAATTCGGATATCGATAGTGAAAAAAAAAATACACTAATAGTAATAACATTGTGTATTTTTTTTTTTTTTTTTTGTGGTTGAATACACATTGTGCAGTTAACCAAAGAGCGATGACCTAGATGCCTTATTTTATTTTGGAGGGGTGGTCTTGACGAGAGGTCGGGGGACTTTGATCTCTGACCTTTTGGTAGAAAGAAAAACTGAATACTACTAGACCATAAGGGCCAACAGTCCATAATCGAACCTGCTTTGCCAAGTTGAGAATATAGTTATTTCATGCAAATAGATATGGGACGAGAAGAGTATGTGATAATTGGGCTTAAACCGCCTGAAGTCATTGTGGGGTTAAGATTTGAAAGAGCATTAGATTACTCAATCGCAGAGGCTAAGATACAGTGTGTGAAAAAGTTTCCATTAAGTTATTCGATTAGGTTGCGTCTGTGTTTGCAAGACCCTAGCACCGGATGCAATTTCTTCAAACAGCCCCAAATCTAGTCGCTGTACAGCCCATATTGAGAACTGGGAGGAGGTTGATTAATGGGCGACAAGGCACAAACCACACATAGCAGTTCAAGGCCCACAAACCATTAACTGGCCCTCCATCACCAAAGCGCATCTCTGTTTACACAACCCATGGGCGAATTTCCTTCTGCTGGCCTACTGCACAAGAGGCACGAGCACCCAAGTTCTTGACAATTAATTTTCCCTCCAGTCGTGTCACAATTTTCAAGATTGCTTGTTGGTATCGATTTGTATATAAAATTTCCTTCCCTCCGTCAAGAAATCAAACTCATTTCCAGATAATTATTTAAAGTGAGATGATTTTGTATACTCCCGGAGTAAACTAACAATTGGCAACGTATACCTCAGAGAGAGAGAGAGAGATCAAATCGATCCACATATTTGTATAGTTCACCCTGTAATAATGTAAAGCACACGTCTCTATTGAGTACTTTGTGTGAATTAAAATGTGTAATCATGCACATGCATCTCCCTCGCTATGCACATGCATCTCCCTCGCTAGTCTCATAGCGTTCTTCTCGGCTTGTATGATTTGCCAAAATTGATGCTAGGACTGGACCCAATGTCCAACAACCTGCTCCTGCGAATAGAAATCCTCATTAGAATTAAGAATACTCGAACGTTCCATCGGACCTCACAATATTAGTTTTTTAAACCAGACCAGCCCTGACCATATTCACAATCTGTGGGTGTTAGTTAAATTGTTCAATCAGACTGGGTGATGTTAGTTTTATTTGATAGAGACATGTTTGACAAGAGACATCCAAATAAATCTTATATAATTCAGACCCAATTATTAACTGAGGGGTCAGTGACCCAACCAGGGGGAGGTTAGGATTTGTGACATCAAATTCCTTCAAAAGGTTTAGCTTCTCTCAGTATCCACATGAAAATTTTGCTTTGAGAAAAAGCCCGAGACAGTGGAATTATCTATTGCCCAAAAATCTACCAAACTATAGTCCTATCTACCATACTAAATCCACCACACTATGGTGCATGTACTAAAATTATGATTTCTTTGTGCCTATGTAATCAAACAATAATTTTTTAAATTATATAAAATGTTTTTTTTTTCTAATTTCAGAGCGGGACTGTCGTTTGTACTTCCTCTCCTTTCTCCCTCGTATTAAACCATAAATGATGGTAATTTATTAAAATACTAATTCTTTATTTATGGATATTACATAAAATTATCTCAAAAGAATACATAGCCTCACTCGCACCTTTTCTTCGGAAAGAATAGACTAATGATATTTTCTCTTTGCAACTCCTGCATGCCCTGCCCTCCTTTTTCCTTCCTTCCAACCAACCAAACTCCACAAGCATTTCAAAAGTCACCAAAGATGGAGAAGTCTTTCCTCTGAAACAAACACATAATTCTAAGGTTCACCAACACGATAAGGTCTCTTCTGTTACATAACTAAATGCAAAAGATACAATGTACAAAAAGGTGTATTATTTTATAATAGTTTTCCCGGTTCCTCCTCTACACTTATACCTTCCACAGCAACAAACACCAAAATCAATGATTTTCGTATACTAAATCTTATTAATTAAGATTTCAAATTTTAAGAATGAAAAGAAAAGTATTAAGAAAACTATCCCTTTAATGGATCTTATAATATTTAATTAGATTAATCGTGTTAAAACTAGATACCAGTTGATGATAAATATTTACCGAAAAAAAAGGAGGACACAACAAACACCAAATTAGTTTCCGGTGGTTGGGTTGTTAAGAATTGAGATGATCGTTGGGACCAAAACAGAAATGGAAATGAGTATCTTTGGTCGCTATTAAGCCAGAGTTGAAAGTGAAAGCATTCCGGCCCACCAAAACCAACCAAAGCTTTAAAGCAAAGTTTACTTGATTGTATTTCCCACATTGTATGCTTTGGAAGTCATTTTGGCCATTATCAACTCTTATACTATTTTTTTCACACATTCATAATCTTCATACTTCATATTATAGGTTCTCCTATTGAATCTTATCTACATTAAGGTTGGGCGATTTTTGAGAAGGGGAGAATTGTCGGCTTAATCACCGATTAAAAATAACATATGGGTTTTTAAGATGTAATTCTTTTATCGATGCTCTCTTGAGTATTTAATTTTTTGAATTACAAAAAATGAAAAATATGAAAAATAAAATTTTGATTTAAATGATCATTATAATTTATTTTAAAACCTAAACAATTATAGGGAGGCTAAATTCAGGTTCTATCTTTTTTCCTTTTTTTGTAGATGTGAAAAGAGATATGAAAATAAAAATTATTATAAATTCATGGGTAAATATAATTTAGCAAGTAGTATACTTGGTAAATTTTTTCAAATAAATAAAAATGAATTTAAATTGTGAATTTGATTTATTATGATTACATAAGGAAAGGTGATATTTTATTATATAATCTTTAATTCACGAAATTTTTATTAAATAAAAATTGCAATATATTAATATTTACAATTAGATTTACTATTGGCAACTGGTGTGCATGGGCCTCTCCTTCTGGCAGTTAAAATCGTTGTTGACGGCTCGAAGGACTCGATGGCAAAATCTTAGGTACAGAACTTGAAGACCGTCGTAGTTTGCAATTCATTACACGTGAGAGGTACATCATCCGCGCGGGGACCAACAGAGCACCATAGGAACTCCGAAGACGAAATTCACAGCATCTTTCCAAAAGATAAAAAAAAAAAAAAAAAAAAAAAAAGTTAATATCTTTTCTTCTTTTTCTTTTGGCTAAAACAGAACAACCTTTTTTTCCTCAAAATTGCAAAGTTAAAAAAATGGTTAAAAGGATTCCGAGGAGACAAGAAAAACCTGAATGAAGCTTCCATAATCAATGGTGAAGTTTCCCATGGTACATTTTTATTGGAGCACGAAAGCAGACATTTGGGAACATGAGTTACGTGCATTGCATCATCTATAGTGATTGATTAATAACGGACCAACATGTATACTAAAATAAATATATTTGACTAGAAGGAAAAATAAAAAATATAATTAAAATGAACTTCAAAATTACTATCCAACCAATGAGTATATCTCATAATTTTGCTAAAATATTAATTTTTTAATATTTATTATAATCTTTGGAGTTATAATTAGTGTATGGGTATTTGAGAATATAATTTTTTTAAAATCATATATATTTTTAATTCTAAGGGCTGCCTTTATCATCAATTAATATCATTAAAGCACTAAATTAAAGAATTCGTAACAGCCAACAAATTGAAATTTGATTATATTAAATGCCCATGCTAATCCTAACAGGTCATCATCCCATGTTTCAACGAGGCAAAATAAATAAAATCTCACACACCCAAGAATAAATCATCATATGACAACCAACGCTACAAATAAAACAAAACGGAGGGCATGAGCGTGACACCCACGTACCACCACCCGTGGGAGGAATTTTCAACGTTCGATTGTCAACAATTCACATTAAATTTAATTAATGATATTTAATATAAATCGATGATAAAAACAGTAATAGATAATTATGAGTATATAATTTAATTTTGTATAAATATTATTATAATTATCTAATATTATCTTTATGTATATATATGAAAAAGAATTGTTATTAAATAATTAATAACTTGGATTTACTGTTTATATTTACCTTGTTTTAAAAAAATAAATTTATTTGAAATTTAGTAGTTTTGTTGGTTTAAGAAACGAATCTATAAATTTACAGTTAAGGCAACAATTTCAGGACAAGCATAATTACTTTCCACGGCGGAAAACGGGTATCACCTGATCTGATGAGATGGGAGGGAGCCAGAGACGCCGTGATGCGCGGTAATAACAGCCTCGTCTCTTTAACTACACTTCCTCTCTCATAATTTCATTTACATTCCAAAATTCCCCCATTTTTCTGAAATTTTGTAATTTCCCATTTTTACTCTTCTGTCAGCATTAAATTCTCTTTCTCTCTTAAGTTCTCTCACATCTCCGCCACTGTATATTCATCTCTCTCACCTCCCTCAAAAAACCCATTTAATATTCTCTCTCTCTCTCGGTAAGGTTTTATGTCGCAAATGTTTGTTTGGGAAATCAACGGATAAGAGAGAGAAAGTATTCAATTGTGAACCAGAATTAGGGTTTCTATTTTGATCAAATTGAAGAAGAAGAATGCCATTGACTAGATACCAGATAAAGAACGAGTACGGCTTGGCCGATCCGGAGCTATACAGAGCAGCTGACGGAGATGATCCTGAGGCGTTGCTTGAAGGTGTTGCTATGGCAGGACTGGTTGGGGTTTTGCGCCAGTTGGGAGACCTAGCTGAGTGAGTTTCTTGCTCTTTTGTGTTTGATTTCTTTTTTTGAGCTTTTTGTTTGGTTTTAGTTAGGGTTTGTGTTGTTAAATGCGGAGATTCTAGGGTTTAAATTTGGGATTCTTGTTTTGATTTTGAAGTTTGGAATTGGAAGTTTGTTCTGTGAGGGGGGAAAAAGTCTTGATCTCTTGAAGTGAATTCTGAGATCGGTTTGAATTTGAATTTGGAAATTGCCGTTTGTATTTGCCTTTAGATTGTTCAACTTTTAGGTCTTGAATGTTTTTTTGGTGGGATTTGTTGATCTTTGTAGAGTTGATGTGTGGACTAGGTGATGGTGATTATAGAGATGGAAATTTTGAAGTTTACCTTTGGTGTTATGTCAAATGCATGGAAGCTGCGGTATTGTTATAATATTTTTACGCTGAAGGTTAAGTGGCGCCCTAAATTGTCTGTTAACCTTGCTCTTTGGTCTGCAAACAAGCATTTTAATTCAGTTTAGGCATGGAGCACCTCTTTTTCATGTTTCAATTTCCATAATTTACTCGGTGACTACTTCGGAGTGCTCTAGGCTTCCAAGTACGGCCCTAGAAGCTTAATTTCCAACAAATAAGTTGAGAATTTTAGTTAGATACTATGGTTGTAACCATATACAGAAATCCAAATCCAAATCCATCTTCATGATTTTCTTGCTTAGCTTCTGGCTATCAATGGGGCAAAGCCACAAATTTATATTAGGGGAGGGGAGGCAAATTATGACATGCATTTGGGGTTATAACTTTTAGGGGAGCAAACAAAAGTGATATAACTCAAGTCCTTTACTCAGGCTTAGGACCATCTTTGATATGGCAAAAGATATGATTACGGCATAACATGCATGTACTGTAATATCCTAGATTGCAATACGATGTATAAAATCTCATGTTTAAAAGCTGTGAATTTGTGTCAGTTTTCATTTTCCCATTCAAAGTTATGATGTTCCACCTGAAAGTTCTAAGATATTACAGGCCAAATATACTCTTCAAGTTGTTCTCTGTGATACGTATTCCAGTAATTCTTCTCAATATTTGAAATGAATCATATGTGATTGCTGAAGGTTTGCAGCTGAGATATTTCATGACTTGCATGAAGAAGTTATGGCAACTGCTGCACGGGGTCATGGTCTAATGGTTCGTGTCCAACAGCTCGAGGCAGAGTTTCCTTTGATTGAGAAGGCATATCTCTCCCAAACCAATCATTCGTCATTTTTCTACAATGCAGGTTAAAGTACTCTTGTAGCATTTCTCTTGAACATTTTCTTAAAACTGTTGTCTTTGTTTTGCTGAAGCATCAATATGCAAATTGCTGAGACTATATCTCTTTACCACAGTGTTGTCTCAATGGATTTTATATGAGTTTACTAAATTTATGATCTTCTTTCTTAGTGACATGTTCTTCAACCCTAAATCACACTTGCTCAGTCAGGGTTCCTTTGAACTGAACTCAACAAACAATAACAACAACAAACTGAACTCAAACTGGCTATATTAAGTTTCACTTAAGCTTGAGCTTGTCTAAAGCTGAATGAAGAAAGCTTGAAAACTTCAAACCTTAGGCCTGATTGGCTTATTTACACCCACTTATTCATACAAACATGCATAGCATAGTACAAAGCATGCAAAATAGATGTTTCTTCTCATGATGATTCTTTCAAACCAAACTTGAATTCCTTTCCTTGTTTTTTAGGATCATCTAAGCTACAAGAGGTATCTAGATGATCAACTGTAAAATTGCTTATGGAATAGAACACAATTATTATTATTATTATTATTATTATTTTAATTTTAGAATTCTTAACATCTTATATATCTTTTTGTATGGCAGTGTGGAAAGAGGTCGGTGCTATGTATACTATCTCAGGAAATAATGATAGAAATAAAGCATGATTGAAGTAGTATTAACATAATATATTGCAGGTGTTGAGTGGCACCCGAACTTGCAAATGAACCAGAATCTTATCACGCGAGGGGATTTACCTCGATTTGTTATGGACTCTTATGAAGAATGTCGTGGTCCACCTCGACTATTTCTTCTTGATAAGTATGTTCTTTTTTTTTTTGGTGGTTGAGTTTAATCAACAGTAGCATACAAGCGTTTGAGTGATTCATAGATTCTGCAATTCGGCTCTTTCAACAGGTTTGATGTTGGTGGTGCTGGAGCATGTTTGAAGCGCTACAGTGATCCATCATTCTTTAAAGTTGAAGCAGCATCTTCTGAGATCATGAAGACAGATGTTCAAAGGGAAAGGAGAACTCGAAAAGTGAAGGTATAGAAGCAAAGGAGAATGCTTTTCTTTTTCTGTAGAATTTGGAACACCCCCCTGCGCCTACACACTCTCTCTCTCTCACATATTACCCTGCTATATGACTTAGAATTCTCCACGTATCTTCATGTCCTTATGGGGAAATCATGCTGCAAGTCCCTTTTTTTCCTTCTATCCTCCCTCCTGGATGGAGAAGGGCCACAAGCATGCACAAGTGTTAAATCAACAATTGTCTAGCAGAAAGGATTTCAGAGAATGGAGATACCTATGTCATGTCTTCATTTTTGACCTTTTCTAAGAATTTTTTCTCTATTGTGTCTAGCAGAAGAGAGGATTACGGAGGAATGGAGAAACCCCTGAGATTTTACCAACATCACATGCCAAGTGAGCCCTCTGGTTCCAATATGAGTATTAGGTTTTCTGGCTGGTCTTTTGCCAGGTTATTGTCATATTTGTTGATTGGTGACTTAGAATTCCTTCAAATACTGCAGATTACACCAGTTGTTTCTGGAAGAGCGTGTTGAAAATGGTAATAACGAGCCTATCCATCATGCAAAAGTGAAGAGAAGACAGTTGCACGCATCTCCATTTGATTCCAAAACTGGAAAAAGTTACATGGAGAAAATCTTAGAACCTCCTTCACTGCCATCTGACTTGATTCGTGAAATTACTGTTACACCCAGCAACATCAGTGAGTCACAGAGAGAAGTCCTTGAGATCAGCACGGTAAGTCCTGCTGCTGAAATATTGCAGAGGAATGGTGGCACTCATTCACCTCCATATTTGCCAAAACGTGCATTAGAGCCTTCTGGAGGTGAGTTAACCGATGAAGTCACTGATCAAGAAGTCTTGAAGGAGCCAGAGGCAGATTATAAAGGTGATCTGTACAAATTGCCTGCAACCAAGCAGGCAGATGAAAGGGAACTTGTGGCTGATGGGGTGATGAAAGCTGAGGCAAGTGCCAATGGTTATCATTCTGATGACGTCATGAGTGAAGTGGACAATTATTTGGATGCTCTTGCTACCATGGAACCAGAGATGGAAACAGACACAGAGCTTAGACCTAGAAAAGACATTGGCTTCTTAAATAATGAAAAACAAGGGACAGAAGCTTTTGCCAATGAAGAAGAGGAGCCCCCACCTCAATATTCAGATTCTCAATCAGCTGGAGACTCCAGTGCATCAGATGATGAGAACAGTTCTTTCAAGAAAGGGAGATCAAGTTATTCTTTCTCAGATACACTGAGCAATCTGGCGGAGAACACAGGTTCAGATGGTGATGGAGCTGCTAAAGCATTCCCTTCTAATGAAATTTATCTAGCTGAAAATGAAGTGTCGGATGAGGTCTCTGTAGATGAGGAGATTCAAGGGAGCAAATTTCCAGAGCATGCCACCTCTAGTGGCACTCAGGCAACTGAGAATATGCATGAAAAGTACAAATTGGGAGAGGCATTTTGCAACTCAAGTCTGGCAGATTCTAATGCTGTAAATTTGTCAACAGAGTCTGCAGCAAGTTCCATGAAAATTTCAATAGTAGGATCACAGTTGGATGAAATATCCTTGGTCCTTGCTATTGGGACAACTAATACGGATGGAAATGGGGAAGATCTGAACAGTAACTTACTAAGCACTACTGCCATTGTGGATGTTCATCCAGAGAATTGTGCTGTGAGCCATTTTGAGCATGATTTACAAGATGGAGGTTCAAATTTGACCTCCAATGGACTGCCAGATATGTCAAATATAGCAGACCCTTCTCCTGAAGAGGAATTTTGTGATGATTTGAATGATGAGGTTCAAAGGGTACATGTAGAGGACAATTCCAGTGGGATGCACATAAATGAGAAGATCAAGTCACTTGATATTTTGCCTGAAATTGACCGACTTAAAGGCTCAGACTTGCCAGAAATTGAAGCTAGTTCAGGCACTACATTGCTTCCTCAGGGGTCACCTTCTGAAACATTCAGTAATCTGGAGTCCTTAAATCCCGATGCTATTCTTCTGGAACAAGATGATACTATTGTAATCCCCGAGGCAAACTCAAAAACGAAGACCCCTGTTTCTGATGATTCACAGCTCACTGATTCACACCTTCAGATGGAACCAGAGGATGATTATCGACCGCATGAGCTTGATCCAGCTGAGGCCAGCATTTCATATTCAGTTGACAAAGAAAATATTGAAGATATTTTATGCACAGTAGAGAGTGAGAAACCTGTTGAATCCTATGCCAAGGTGGATGTAGTGGAAATCTGTGCTGTTCCATTTGAATCTTCACCTGGCTATCCAGATGATTTAGATCCTGTATTGGCAACTGCTAGTGGCATTCAATTAGATCATACATTGGCTGAAAAAGTTCAGGTTGATGCTTGCTCTGAACCTGCTGAGGCTCTTGGTGTCTGTGAGGATTGTGATGATATTCATGACAGAGTGATTACTTCTGCATATGAAGACCTGGTTTACTCTCCCTCCAGAAATATCACGCAGATGCAAGAAGAAACCCCTTCTCTTGAGGATCTACAGCGAGACACAATTGCAATCAATAAGATACCAACACCAGAATCTCATCTAGGCTCAGATGAATTGCAGGGGGGAAATCGAGTTGAATTTATTGGAGATCTAGATCCTGGAACTTGTAAATCAATCCCTTGTGATACTTCTGGATCAATGATGCTTGAAGCTGTTGCTAACTTATCTCTGGCTGACAAAAGCCTGGATAATATAGACAGTATTAGCAGAACTCTAGAATCTTCAAAAGAAAGTGAGCAAGATCCAATTCCAGATGCCATTGATCCTGTTGTGGCTGAAGAAAATAATGACAAATTTGATCCAAGTGACATTGGCATGTCTCATAGTTCAGAACTAAGGGAGCTAGATTCTGATCTAGTGTTTCCTAGATGGTGTCATCTTGAAAAGAATATTGAAGATTCTGTCTCAAGTTCATGTAACCTCTCTGAATCAAGACTAGAAGCAGCTCCAGGGTTAGAAGCTGATCAACTTTCTTTAGAACCTTCATGTGTAGTGGACGAAGCAAGTTCAAGTCTGTCGCATATTCAGTCTGACCAGATAAGGACTTCAAATGAGACACACCAAGAAATCTCTTTTGGTTCACCACCTGACTCTGAATCAGCATTCCTTCCAAGTAAACCGACGACGACAAAGTCTCCTGAACAACTAGGCAGCCATGAAGTTCAGAGTTTTGAGCAAGTTTCGGACCTGTTACCCACTGTCTCATCTGGCTTTACATTGCTTCCTGATGTCAAATTGGAGGAGTTGCCTCCACTGCCACCGCTTCCACCAATGCAGTGGAGGATGGGGAAATTTCTCCAGGCTTCTGTTCCCGCAGAGAGAGTAGTGCAGCATAATATGAACTTTCTACCACCATTACCCCCACCTACAACCAATGGCAAAACCCAATTTGGCAGTCCTGTGTCCAAGGGAGAGACTATTAGCTCTCTGAATACGCTTATTCCTTCAATGGCCTCAGAGGATGATAAGTCCCATCCTCTTCCTTCAACAGACAGCATGATTCAGTCCTCATTCCTCTCATCACAACTCCCTGCAATGTCTACTGATAAAAATAGCCAGCGTGATTTTTCTGCATTTAAGGATGCACAATCATCAGTCTTGGTCCTGTCAATGCCAGAAATATCTAATGAGATGCCTCAGAATGGTTCATTAGGCACTGATGGTGGTTTGGAGCAGCCGGATTTGAACCCCTCTTTACTGGTTCCAACTGTTGGAGATGCATCTCCTCAGAATGCTTCTGGTTCAGCAGAGGATTGGATCCAGCATCAGAGTCTATTACCCCCAGAAAAAGATTTAGAGGATGAGAAGTTTCAGCAAACGCCCTTGAAGCCAGATGTGGATATTGTGACTTCAACCAAAAAACTTGCGGTGCAAGCAGCCAGAGAAGAAGATTTATCCAAGCAAAGTTTGCCCAATTCAGAGGCAGAAACAGCAAGCACACTGGATGGTTCCACTTTATTGCCATCCCTTGAAGATGGCAAACCGAATGGAACTCAACAAATGAAAGTTTCAAAACCCAGAGATCCCCTTATTGAGGCTGTTGCAGCTCATGACAAGAGGACTGTAAGTTTGCTTCTCCAATAAAACCCCTCTCCTAAATTTTAATCAGTGACAGATGTAGGATTATAGCAATTACCTTAAAAATGGCAAAAGTCACATTCTTTCTTGGCCCTAGTAGGATTATGATTCATGCAATAGAAGCTTTCTCAAAGTTGAAAAATCTTTTCTTGCAGCTAAGAAAGGTAGCAGATTGTGTTCGGGCTCAAAATAGGGCAAAAGCAGATGAACGAGATTCTCTGCTTGAACAGATACGTACGAAGGTTAGCCATATGATTGTTTATTTACTTCTCCTTATCAAAACAAAATTTTCTGTTTGCTGATATCTTGATCATATGGCTCCACCAGTCTTTCAACTTGAAACCTGCGGTCACAACTAGACCCAACGTACAGGGACCTAAAACTAACTTGAAGGTTGCTGCCATACTTGAGAAAGCAAATGCCATTCGTCAGGTCTCTCTCTACCCCCTCCCCCCCCAACAAAAAAAAGAAAGAAAAAAAAAACATTCTTTCAAATTGAACTTTTTGTAAGAAACATTGACATTGATTAGTATATGAAACAGGCTTTCGCTGGAAGCGATGAGGATGATGATGACGATAATTGGAGCGATTCTTGATAATCATTGTGTGCAGCTACTCGCTGCGAAGGGTTATATGATGGTCAAAATCTGGGGAGCTTCCTTTTTATCCTCTCCAGGATCATGCTGTGCATGGTCTATTTTATTTGATCGAAAATATTGACAAATATCATATGCTTCATTAATGATGTATGATAGCCAGTCCTCCGCCCCCTCCCCCTCTCTCCCTACAGAAAGCTAGTGTAGGTTTCAATGGTTATATACGTGCATGATGTCTGAGGGTCAGTGTGCAAGCGCGGGATCTCAGAATCCATGGTTTTTTTTTTTTTTTTTTTTCTGTTGAGATTTTTGCAGATATAAATTGTATTTGTAATGAAATACACTTGACGTGTAAAGCATTCCTGATGCATTTTGTTATTGTTATTTACAAAGTTTCTTTCTTGCTAGTTCATGGCATTTACAGTCTTCTGTTAACCTGTGCATTTTGCAAAGTGTGTTGCAAGGTTTTTAGCATTTGTGGTTGTACCCGTTCAAATTATGTCCTTGATGTGATGATTTTGGCAAATTTTAGGCTCTTGGTAATTTTCCGAATTTTTATTAATAGTATTTTTTATTTTCTGAGTTTTTACTGAAATACGTTTGGAACCACTATTTTAGAACTCTCTATGAGCTCCTACTAGGGTTTACAGAGAGGGAAATTAGAGGTAAAAAATGAAAAAGGCGCGCGCGCGCACACACCACACAAAGAAGGCTGTTGAGTAAGAAAATTTTTGAGAGCGACGAGGAAGAAGAAGTCGATGAGCGTCTTCACCAAATCAACTTCTTCTTCGATCCCAAGAGCCCTAGAAATCAAAAACCGCTTTCTCCAAGGATTCGATTCGTTTAAACAAATCAAACTTGTCCACGCTGGTCTTCTTCGTCATGGTCTCGACCAAGACAGCCATCTTATCAATATGCTTTACGTTCTACCTTGGAATCCCATAATTCGAGTCATTCACGCCTCGTATTTCATCGAACCAAAGAACCCAATATTTATTTGTACAATACCATGATTAGAGGTCTAGTTTCGAAGGATTGCTTTGATGAAGCTCTTCAATTTTACATTTTGATGAGAAATGCAAACTTTTTGCCGAACAACTTTACTATCCCATTTGTCTTAAAAGCAGGTAGGAGATTCTGATTTTCAATTGGGTTTAAAGATTCATAACCTTGCTGTGAAGGTGGGTTTTGATTATGATGTCTATCTGCAGACCAGTTTGGGTTTTCTGTATGCACAGTGTGGGTTTTTTGGGGAAGCATATAAGCTGCTCGATGATATTCCTGACAAAAATGTGATTTCTTGGACGACGATTATTGGTGGATTTATTAAGATTTGGAAGCTTAGGGATGCAATTGAAAGTTTTAGGAGGTTTATGGAGATGGGTTTGAAGCCTGATGGTTTTACTCTTGTTAGAGTTTTGTCGGCTTGTACTCGGGGGACAGGCATGCCAAGTTGGGGAATATAGAGAAAGCGCGTGCCATTTTTAATAGGATGGCTGAAAGGGATATGGTTTATTGGAGTGCTATAATTATGGGTTATGCGTCAAATGGGCATCCAAAAGAGGCTCTGGACTTGTACCGTGCGATGCAGGGAGAGAATTTGAGACCGGATTGTTATTCCATGGTTGGAGTTATTTCGGCTTGTGCAAGTTTAGGAGCGCTTAAGTTGGGGAGTGGGCTTGTGGATTGATGAATAGAGCTTGAGTTTTTGGCTAATCCAATTTTGGGGATAGCATTGATCGACATCTACTCAAAATGCGGGAAGTTGGCCTTGGCATAGAGAGTTTTCTAGGAGATGGGGGAGAGAGACATTGTTGTCTGGAACGCCATGATATTAGGACTCGGAATGAATGGTCACACCAAACTTTCTGAATTGGCCAAGGAGCTCAAACCGGCCGGCTATGTTCCAACGGCTGAATTTGTGATGTATGACATAGGAGAGGAAGTTATATGACCTACAATCCTAGTTTTTTTTCTCTATGATTGGGATAATCCGATCAACCTCACCAACATTGATATGATTAATTCTAGCGGATCAAGTATAATGGCGGTCTGAGAAAATTTACGGTTCTTAACTAAGTGTGCTATTTATATCATATAAATCATAACAACTTATATTTTAAATTATATATATATATATATATATATATATATATATTTTACTAATATTTCAAATTGTAAATTTTATTTTTTTAAGATAACATAATCTATCATTAGTTCATATCACTAACTAAGATTGGAAAGCAATCCCAATCCTAACATTATGCGTATTGTGGATCATATGTTTACAATCCTCAACACAACAATTCCATGGAACAAAGAATTATGAATTGAAATCTATCTCGTAACATGAATAACTCCAATATAATCCATCTCCACATCAACAAAAGACAGCTCTCTCTTCTTAAACCACCTTATGGCTCTCGAATACTCGGCGCTTCAGTTTCTGAAGAAGAAGAAATCCTGACAAAATACTAACAAAACCCATTCTATCTTTCTCTATATATATGGCGGCATCAACATTAAGTTTATACCAATCCTCCCTAGGTCTTTGCCAACACAATGTATCTTCACACTCCTGTTGGTTGCAGTCGATATGAATTTGGTTCTCCTTCCTGGATGCAATCCATCGATAATAAACTTTACTCCTAAGGTTTAACACGTGATAAATTTTTGCTATTTTAGAATTCCTAACAAAGTATGTTCATTGCCTATCATATATTTCAACTAATCATGAGAAACAAACAACACAACTTCTCATCATAATACTTAAACATAGTGGTATATCATAGAAGTGAATTACAGGCATTAAGATGATAACCATGGCATATGAAATGACAATCAACAAAATAAGCAAATTCACACCTGACAACCCCATGAATTATCAATTCATCTCACTTTTCACACATGGGACTGAAAGTATCAAGAGCAATTCTTTTCATCAACAAATCATCAACGGTAGGGAGAATATTACAAGAAGTCATCCAAACACAAATACAAATTTTATTCAAAACATTCAACTGTGAAATATTTTTTTTATATTAACTCTTATTAAATAAATAAGAACACTGTTGAAATATATTTTTACGATATAAATTTTAACATATACTCTTGCGTAATTGGGTCAATTGCCCGACTAAATCAAAAGTTTGCTCCAAATTCGATTGTTGTTTCAACATGAACTTGCCTTCGCCATACCATACGTCCACTTGGGTTGGGAGCCGACCGACCGCATAGCCGAAAGTGTCCAAATGTCTCCATTTTATCATGTTAGTAAAAGGGTTTTCATTAGGCTGTAGTGCGGACTTCTTTCGTCGAAACGACGTCGTTTATTATGATTTTTGCCTTCTTTAAAGACTTCAAGCCTTCAACCATTTCCCTAGTTTCTTTCTCTTCCATGATTTGAAAATCTTCCGCACAAACCCCCACGTCCCCATCCAAGAAAACCTCTTGTTCTCTTTCTCTCTCTCTCTCGTCTTCTGGTCTTCATAAAAGTACAAACCTTTTATGGAAAAACCGTTTCCCACTTCAACCAGAAGACCCGAACATCTCACTAGATTTTTCAACTTCAACCCTGATAAAGTCAAACCCTCTCAGAACTACTACTACAAACCCTCGGAAGAAAATCGATTGAAATCTGTTGACACAGCGAAATCGAGCGGCGAATTGAGGTTGAAAGCGGAAAAGAAAGAGATGGAGAACAGTAACAGAGTAGAGACACAAGCAAATCGACTGCCCCTGTCAGAAGTTGTTTCTGACTGTGTTAGGCGATGGTTTCAGGACACTCTTAAAGAAGCAAAAGCCGGTGATGTTTCAATGCAAGTTTTGGTGGGTCAGATGTATTTCAGCGGCTATGGCGTCCCCAGAGATGCCCACAAGGTTTGATTCTTCTGGGTTTTTCTTATTTATTTATTTTTTGGATTTATAATTTTTGGGATTAAAGTTAGGGTTTTGTGTTGATTTTATGGTGATTGAAGATATGCATATGTGATTTTGGCATTGCTGTTAATGCTAAATCTTTGACCACAAGGTTTATTTCTCGGCGGTTTTGTTAATTCGGATGAAATCGTGGTTTTCTATTGATTTCATGGTTTTAAATCACTTGGGGTTTGCTTGATTCGGGTGAAATTGTGGTTTTGAGGCTTTAATTGAGTCTTTATTTATTTTAAAGTGATTGATTTTGTAGAGCTTTTGATTTTTGTTATTTATTTCATGGTTTTAACTTGAGGGGGGGATTCTTAATTTTGACGATACTATAGTTTGGGGATTTTTTTTAGGGTTTTGGTAGAAGCTGACTGATTTTTATGGGCTCATGTGATTTAGGTATCATAGTTAATGAGAATGTTTTATTCCTGTGGTCGGGGACATGGGTTTTTGGTTTTGATACTGTGTTTTGTCCGTCTAAGTCTTTCTTTTCTTTTTTCCATTGGTTCTAGGTTCTCTTCTCTTTCATTTATATCTTTTGGTTTAGCCCTGATAGCTTTGCTTAGTTGGTTGGAATTTAGGGAAGGACTTGGATTTCAAGAGCTTCTAGGTGTCGTTCTTCTGTGTGGAAAGTCAGTGATAAGCATCCAGGTCATGAATCTCTTTCCATCTTTCTGTTTTTTTTTTTTTTTTTTCATTTTCTTTGTTTTTTTGGTGGGTATTGATTTGGCTTCGATCCTGTGGTGGACCTCTGTAGGCTACAATGCCAGCGATTCAGATTCTGATGAGCTGAAGGGGGACTCTTGATATCAACCCATCACCTTTACATGTCTCAAAAAATTGTGAAACGGTGAGTTGATGTTGTGGTATCTGTTCATCGCTTTTCCATTAGTATCTAAGTAGAATTTGTTTTGCATGCAACACATCACTTTTTGGCTGGCTGTTTGTCTTTCCCACTTCTATTGGAATAAACAAGCTGTTTGGATTGATTCTTTTTCCTAATCTGTACAGTACTAGGACATCACAGTCATCTACTTGTATTATCCATAATCTACCGATCCTGGTCTTTGCTTTGACTTTCCTATGTATGAATAGGCTGAGTATGAACTGCCTTCTGACATTCTTATTATTGGGTGTTGGGCCTTTTTTTTTTAGAGAGAGAGAGAGGGATCCCAATGCAATAACACTTCAATGTTTACACAAATTTCTCCCAATGGTTGATCATTCCCCTTCAATCATCTTCTCATTAATGGTATAATTGTGAATAAGATGGGTGGGGAGTCCAAAATATTGTTTACTGCCCTGACTAGTTTTGCAATTGAATTGGCTAATGGCATTTTAGATTTAGTTTCCTATTGCTGAAAATTCTAGGGTTTTGTACTTATCTACTATGGTGGACTCTTTGACCCTTTTCTTTTTGCCAGTCAATTAACCAATAACTGTGACAACTCAGATTTGAAGCCTGAGCCTAGTCAGATTAGTAGAGATCTTCTCTGCAAAGATTAGTCTTACCCTCCCACTAGAATAATGGTTCATACTGAATGTCTCATAGCTTGAAGAGTGATTTATAATACGTTCGATGCATACGAAGAAAAAAGAAAAAGGTACTCTGCTGGCTTAAGTAAAGGGAGAAATCACGAAACTGATTTTGATGTATTTTCTGGGATGAGGTTGGAAGGGAGCTGGAGGAGTGAGAAAGATGTAATTTGGAGGAGACCTCTTCAGAAGTTTTAGTGTCCAATTTGCAGGATCCTCCAACTCTATAATCTTTCTTTGGTGGAGGGGCATGCATTTCCGTGGTTCTTTTGTCTTCAGTTATTAATGCTTGATTCAGTTCAAGTGGATTCCTTATTTGATCAGATAAAACTCCTCAAACTGTAGAAGCTTCTTCCAAAGCCTATGACACTCTTTATGTAGGTGATAAGGGAGAAACGAACGGATGTGAGGATTTTCTGTGCCATGCCTGTCTGAATTGAGTAGTGACGGTCATGAGATACACGTGAGTGATTGTAGTTGTCCATTGTTCTATAAATTTCATATGATCTTTCCCTCATCATGAATGACGATTTGGCTCTGAATGGATACTTCTGTGCCGAGCATCAGAAAAGCCCTTTGTCGAGCATTTCTCCATCTTGTTCTTTCGACTTTAGAATTTAGGATATAAATAAACCTTGCGCTACCTTACCCCACTCCCATCATTTACATACAAACCAAAACTTAGTAGACACCAATAAATTGTCATCTGGTTAGGACAGGTCAATGCATGAGACTTCCGTCACCATGAAATCTAGGATGGATCAATACCCTATTCTCGCTGCTTGACACCAGAATTCTTAGGTCACAGTGGAGCCAATCTGACTGATGCCCCAAGTCCTACACTCTCATCCAAGCTAGTATGATTCCCAACCTTTTTGTTTGACATAAATAGTTCAGCTAACTCATCTATTTGGTAAAATGGGTAATATTGTTAGGAAATTATTGATTTTTTTGGGGGTCCAGTTTCATAGAACTGTTCTGGTCTGGTCAACACCTGGTCCTAAGCAACGGATGTGCCCTACAGTAAGTAAACCCCCCCACATGAGGCACGCGGTCTCCCCTCTCCGAGCCTGCTTAGATTTTGCATATGACGTCGTGCTGCCTGTCTTCACTCAAGATGTTGAGGCTATGTTTGACTTCCAGCCAGCAATGACTGCTGATTCACATTACCTATCCTAGAGAGGAGCATAAAGATGATTGTGGACTTGTTTGATGGTTTTGCTCCACTAGTTATGATCAATGCAAATTATTAGGTTCAAGAAAAAGAAATGCCATACGTCATGGTGTATGATTTGTGGTAAACAAGCACGGAAAGCAATTAATAATGAATGATGCTACAAAAGGGGTTATCCCATGCTTGTCTGTCACATTAATTATATAAAAACTTCAAGACTAATATGGATCATGCAGAATAGCTTTGCTGTTCAAGACATTCTAGCAAATGAATGTTGAGAGTTGTTAGAGTGCTTCATGTAGTTAGATTTCTACTGAACAGTTTTTTACCTAAGGGGTTATTGCTTTCTTCTTACATTTTTTGATGCTAGGGCTTTATAAACCATGGATTCCTGGATTGATGGTGCTGCACACACACCTTAGTATTGTAAATTGTGAATTGACATGCTTCCTAAATCCTGATAAAGCAAAAGACATTTGGAGTAACTTTATTGCTTTCTGTCCCTAATTTTGCAGGATTATCTTGGGTCTTGCCAGATCTTTCACCACGTTAATGTAGCAGCCTTGATATGTTTCATATGTAATTTCTATTTTTCCTCCATAAAATTACTGTCCTCTATGATTGTACTCTAATTGATGGAAAAATTATTAAACTTTTGAGAGTTTTGTGGTGTTAATCCTTTTATGATGGATTTTTGGCAATCAAATGCGAAACAATGTCTCTGAAAATGAATTTCAAGCCCAGTCAAGGTTTCTTTCTATAATGTTAATTGTGTGAGCTTGTGAAAAATTCGAACACTGTCTGATGTACCTTCGTATTCATTTAAGGGGTCACAAAATCCAAACACTTGGGCTATCGGCATAGCCTTTTCTTTCTCTGATGTTAATTTTTATTGTTTATTTAGAGAAAAGCTTTTATTTAGACGGGTTTGATTCATCGTTGGACCATCTAATCTATTATGCCTTTCTCTTTCCGAGCACCAATTGCCTTGTACATTTTTGAATTGCCCTTATTTTCTTTAGGAGAGGATTTGGAACTTCCTTTTAAAAGCTTTGACCATGTAAAAAAGAATGAACTAAATTATATAGAAATAAAATTAATTAGGACTGTACATCTTAACAACTCTTGCTTAAATAATATTTCTTTTAATTTTACAAATTTTGTGAGATTGGTGGTTTCAATTTCATTGATAAAATGTTTCACAATTTTCACTTGACTATTATTTCTTGAAAATTTTAAAATGGGGCCTTACCCTTCAAATTGGGAACATGTTTATTCAACCAATTTAAGTTTTATAAATAATCAAATATTCTGAATCATATTTGTTACAAGTTTTTATTTTAAGTAGTTCTCTTAGAAAAAAGTGTGATCGGAGAGGAATTAAATACGGTTCGACTGAATTATTAAGCTGCGGATGGTAATTGTTTTTTTTTTTTTTTTTTAAAGAATTATAAGGGAAAATCTGAATCAAAGATGGTCCTTCAAATAATGCTATTGCTAAGAAACAAGGGAGTTCCTTTTAAAACAACACAACATCTTCATTCAATCTATGAGATGATCATGAGATCAACAAGAGTGATGGTAGTTGTGTGTGATTTTTACATGATCTTTCTCTCACTATAAATTCTGAGATGGTTCAATAGTTGTAGCCCTATTCTTGTCTTGCTTGATTGAGGGCTGTTTCCATGTTTCTTACCAGAAATCCTTAGGTCAGAGTGGAGCCGAGCTGACTGATTCCCCAAGTCCCACACTCTTACCCAACCTAGCATGGTATGATACCCAACTCTTTTGTTTGACATAAATTCATCTATTTGTTAAACTTGGTCACATTGTTGGGCAATTATGATTCATCCCATGCAAATGGCTGCTAAGAGAAGCCCATAAAACAAATAAAGTGTAAAACAGTGTTCATGGAAAGGAAATTTTATGCTCAACAAGGTTTAGTTCAATGACCATTCTGTGTGGTAAATCTACAATCTTTTCTCCTAACGTTGGCCCTAGCCCGCCATTGACCCAGATGGAATTTTATTGTATATTGGGAGAATAATTTCTTATAAGACTGGCCTGCTCCATCGTTGGACCATTCAATTAAGTAGGTCTTACTTATACTTATTGACGTGATGAGATAGGATATTTTCATCGCTTAATTAGGTCAGAAGTTTAACTTCCCTACATACGAAAAAAATAATATTGGGAGATCTGCCCCCACAAAATAGATCCTATAACGATTGATCTAGATTAATCAGGACGAAATTTTAAATACTGAGTGATGACTAAAATATGGTTAAAAAAAAAATAAGTAGGCCTTTCTCTTCCTAAAGCATCAATTGCCTCCATTTTTTAATATCAAAACAAACTTATTCAATAGTTTAAGTTCAAAACTATTTTTATTATAATTTTTTATTTAAATAATGTTATTTAATAATTTTTTTTCCTCCACAAATAAGTGTCCTACGAGAGAACTAAATATAGTGCGGTTGAGTGGCATTATTAACTATGTTGAGATGCTAATATTTCACTTGCTTCTATTAAGGGTCAGACAAAGAAACCTAAAATAATATTAAAATAAAATGAATTATGATACAAAATCAAAATTAGACATGGACCTTCAAATGATGCTCGCAAACAGAGGAATCTATCTCAAAACAGAGCATCTTAATGAGACCCACAGATACGAAATTTTTTCTTATTATGTTTTTGTTTGTATCTCCTTTACCCACAAAACTCCTAGGGATTAGTTGAGAATTATGTTTTTAAAAATAATTTAAAATGTATAAACATCCACCCCATGACATGGGACCTCCCCGCCACGTATCAACATCTTCAATCTCTTGTTCCTATTTAACCCAAGTCCGTGTCCTTTGGTTCCTATTTTATTTGTTTATCATTAGTTTTAATGCATGACATGTTAGTCACCTTGTCTCTAGCTCCTGTTCCTATGATGGGACCAACCCTGCCCATTGACTCTCTGAAACCTCCAAAAGGACCACCGCGTAGTAGAGGGGATGCAGCAACCTTTTCTTGGAATTTTGGAAGAAAAAAAAATTTGTACACTTTTAATTATATTTTAGTAAATATTATTAAAATTTTAAGAAATACTGTTAAAAAATTTTAAAAAAAATGTTTTTTTTTTCACAAAGATTCTAATTTTTATTTTCTCAAACTCTATATATTGTACTTTATTTTCTAAATATAAATATATGACTGTGTTTCATAGATAATGTTGTATAAATCAAATCGACTAATTGATCAATTGTGATAAAATTATCGATGTGTTTGAATAATTTAAATAAATATTTAATTATGAATAGATCAAAATTAAATTAACATGGATTGATAAATAAAATTTAATTAATTTTTTTTTTTAATTTATTTAATCTATATAATATTATTTTTTATTATTTATTAGGAGGAGAAGCTAACCGGACAGGTTTGATCCATCATTGGACCATCCAATTAGGTAGGCGTCGCATCAATTGCCTTGTAGATTCATTCTCATGGTATTGATCCTTGCAAAACAAAATGCTATGTTTGAATTCTCCTTAGCAGTAAACCCTTTTTTTCGTACGATGAGATTTTGCAACTTTCTTGTTTGGCTTTGACTAACTGGTTGTTTAGTAATTCTAAAAAAATGTCAATTAAAAAAAATGTACAAAACTATATAGAAATAAAATAAAATACTACCATACCTTATATAAATATTAGCTTTTTAAATCATATATATATATATATATATATATATTTATTTATTTATTTATATTCTAACAACTCAATAAGAAAATGAATTAAAAAATTAATGAATGTTTACAAACTGTGAGATTAGTGGTTTCATTAGTAGATTGGTTTACAATTTTCTTCTTTTTTTTTTTTTTGAATTTTTAATTGGGGAATATAATACATTTACTTGTGATATTTCCTTTATCTTTTTTGATTTTCAAAAAAAAAATATTTTACAATTTAAGTTGTCTGAAGAGTTAAAACATTATGATCTATTTTTGTTATAAGGTTTTATTCAAACAATTTTATGCTGAGTGTTGATTCAATCTGTTAGGAAATATATTTATATTTCTATATTTATAATAATTATTTATATATTTGTGACAATAAGTTTTATATATAAATCTAACTTATTATAATAATTTAATAAGTAATGGAGTATTATAATTTCATATTTGTTATATTGCTTCCATTTTTAGTATTATGATAATAAAGTCTTGTTCACTATTTTCCCATATCCAAATTACTTCCAATATATTCAAATTTATTTTGAACTCAATCGAATATGGATATCTGAATATGTCACTTGTTTTTGTTAAAAGCAAGATAAAAATAAAAAATAAAAAACCTAGAATAATACTTGTTGGATTTAATCGCACATGCGGAAGCGTGAATTAAATAGATCGGAATTTTCGGGATAAATACCTCTATTGGGCGGTCTCCAAAATCCACCGTGTCGCGATGTCTCTCGAACGGATCGCACGGTCGGATGGTGATCACGCAATCGAACCACCACCTCAAATCCACGACGCCTCAAGCCTCGTGTCCGGTGAATCGTCTGACGATGGGAGATTTTCCTACGCGAAAATCTCCATCCCTCTCTCTATTCTCTCTCTAGAGAATATGTTGTGCAAAACCCTAGCCTCCATCATGGTTTCCTCCCATGGCTGCTGTCCACCCCACAAGGTA
Source organism: Dillenia suffruticosa (assembly GCA_033439265.1). Lineage (NCBI taxonomy): Eukaryota > Viridiplantae > Streptophyta > Magnoliopsida > Dilleniales > Dilleniaceae > Dillenia > Dillenia suffruticosa. The sequence continues at coordinate 813,715 of JAVTVX010000035.1, forward strand.
AGAGAAGGAGAGTTTCCTCCATAGTTTCCTCTCCCAGAAGGAAGGTAAGACCCATATCACTTAATTGGGGGGGGTTACGAAAATATTGGTTAATGGTAATTAAGGATGGGAGTTACCCAATTCCTTAATTACCCAAATGCCTATAATGGGCATCAATAACCAACATCTCCCACTTGCACATGAGGGCATTTCACTTCCGTCAACCACAAGATCGCAACTCATGCGATCTATCACATCACCCTACTGGACCTTCATACTGGATTGGGCGTCGTGCGACCGGCGAGTGCACCTGCAAGCAAAGACTTCTCGATACACCTGTTAGGATGATCGAATAGTCACTGTTAGTATAAAAATAACTCGCTATACCCCAGACTCAATGCATTTACATCCATCGAGCCACTTTCCTCATCGAAAGTGATCCCCAATCAATTTGCTCGACTATGTATTCATTATTATGTTTGAATCCCAACATGGATTAACACAATAGGTCGACCTATGAATACATAACAATGATGTAATGACTATTGGCCTTCCTTTTCCCAAACTCGAATCTATCGGTCTCAATTCAGCTGCTTTCCTAGACCTGCCCCTTAGACCTCAATTTATCTTCCGGGCCATAGGTAAACAGACTAAAGTAGCAACACTGAACCAATACTTCTAGAGACAGCCGAAAGTAATAAGGGCATAAGAGATCCCACCCAATGGATCTCAGGTCTCACACAGTGGGAACGGGGATCATGATCAAACTATCGTCTCAAATAATAGCTCCCACTATCCCATGGTCGTCTCATCACACGTGGTATGAAACACGTGCCACAGTGTTATTCCCCCATCTCTCAAAGGGCATATGTCAGATTTCTCTAACACTGTACAGGTACGGGACTCAGTCTACACATAAGACTTTACCCAGAGATCTCAGAGAGAGCAACTCAGAGACAATATCACAAATCGCAGGTGATATCTGAGATCTCAAACCTGACTACTAACAGGCAACATGGATGTGGGTATTTCCATGCCGGTCATATCGCATATGACCTCATCCTGAACACATATCAGGGCGACTTATGTTCTAGTAGGGCTACTCTCAAAGCCTCTTACGACTAGAATCCGTCTCATCTCCGCTCACTCAGAGTCGGAGGAGGTCACTCGTGTGAGAGAGTCAACCATGCCTGCCTGACACATCTTTTATCACAAAATCACAATATATGACAACAAATGATGCATAAAATAAATATGTGACTCAATTCTGCATGCATGTCATATATTAAAATAAGCATCTAAAACAGTATATAAGGAGAAATGTTAAAGTACACTAAACCCAATGATTTCTTACCTCACAAAGGAATCTCTCACAACGGGTTTTCTGAAGAGATCAGCTCTCATGCTGAGGTGTACTTAGATGTCACAATACCCTTCTCGGTAATATCTCTCATAGTGGTCTTCGGTATTAATGTGGCTTTACTATTATACTTAGGGTCTCATTTGTTGACAGTGTCGGTCTGATTATCACAATAATCATCACTGACCTCCCACTATCTGTCACAACCTCTAAGTCTTCCAGAAAATTTCTGAAGCCAACCATTCTCATGAACTGCAATTGAGCATACTACTAGCTCAGTCTCTATCGTAAATAGAGATATACAGGTTCTCTTCTTACTACTCTAAGAAGATAAAATCTTTTACGTTTATTCAGATCACTACTCCCAGTCAGTATCTGAATCTCAACCACAAAACGCAAATCACCTCATCCGTAACACATGGAGAGCTCTGCAGTTCAAATGAGATATTTCGGAATCTTTTTTCACTGCTCTACAGTGATCCATTCCAGGATTCTATTAATACATACTCACCAGATTAACCATAAAATAAATGTCTGGTCATGTATGCCTCATCGCATACATCAAATTGTATATCACACGTGTATACCTCATCGCATACACTAGAAATGTATTTTGCACTGGAATAAGGGATTCTACTCATCTCTTTTATTTCTTTATAAATTCTAGGGCATGTGTCAAGATTCAAGTCTTTTTATCTTTAGCGATTAGAGTATCTTTTAGGTTGTCATCGCTCTTCTCGAAATGCTTAAGAATCTACCTGATGTAAAACTCTTGTTAAAGAGTCAACACCATTCTCAAGCGATCCCTATGGATCCAAAATCTGAGAATGAACTAAAACCTCATAACCATGTTACAATGGTCATTAGATACTCTCTGTTGTTTCCAGCCAACAGAATGTCACCTACATATGCGAACATGCTCATAAAGGAGTCATCGGGATGTATCAGATATATGCAATGATCCTACTCGATCATTACAAAACCATAAGATATCACATTCTCGTGAAATCTCAAGCGCTGCTGTCTAGATGATGGCTTAAGGTAGTATTTTGATTTCTACAATCAATAGACCTTATCCACCTGATCTACTAGAACGATCCCAAAGGGATGCTCCATGTAAATCGCCTCATCTAAACTTCCACTACGAAAGTGGTCTTTACGTCCTTGTGATGTGACTCTAGATCTATGTTAATGACAATCGCTCTAAGATAAACGGATCGAGATAAATTGAACTATGACTTCTCGATAGTCCACCCCACAGTCTAAGTGTAACCCTTGGTTACCGACGGGTTCTTTATCTCTTCATCAATCCGTTGACCTTTATCTTGACTTTGAGAACCTACTTGTTCCCAATAGTTATTCCGCCCTTAGGCAAATCAACTAGGTCCCAGACCCCGTTGATTCTCATCAATTCCTTCTCTTCATTTATGGCCTTCATTAAACGGCATTTTGCATCCTCTCGAGAGCCTCTCGGACCATTTTAGATTTCTCATCATCCTCTATAGTCGCAACGAGGGTCTCACCCTCAATCGAGAAAACAATGTTTAAATACGCATTCTCGACACTCTTAAGAGGAGAGAAAAATCTTTACCTCTTGATGGATCGCTCCCACTGAGATCAAGATCCGTAGTGGATTCTTATATCCTGCCGCTGGGCTCCCCGAGCCACTAGGCTCATCCATCGCATAAAGGGTAGGGTCCAAATTGATTTCACCTCTCTTAGGGAAATCATTCTAAAAAAATATAGTATTACGAGACTCAATCTCGATTATAGTGCCGTTCGTATTCGCCTATGAACACGTATTTTCTCGCGGGTCTAACTCACCGTGTGAATGCGAGAAATCGTGGCACAACCCCATAACCATAAGTGGCTAAGGTCAGGCTGCCTCCCTGTCCAAAGCTCAAATGGGGAACTGACTAATAGTCAGTAGACTCGTAATACTCTTATCGAAACAGAGTCCCATGTGTAGTTTAGACGAATACTTGCGTTCTCGCTCGGTTCTGAGAGTCTCTACTCTCAAATTTAACTGATTCTCAATCTCGCTTATGAACCTCCTGAAGCAGTCTAATGCCTCAGACTTATGCAAGATCAGATAGATGAACCGAAACGCATGTAAACATCTATAATTATCTACACAACTCCATTTCTGGCTCTCATGCTCATAAGACCTCAAAAATAAAGAAAGGCATAATAGTTAACTGCAATGGAGTCCCAGCTCTCATTGCATCGCCAAATGGTTTTTTTTTTTTTATCGTCATTTTGCCGGCTAGGCAAAACTCACATACGGGTAACTCGAATCTAGTCAGCGGGTCTAATAAATCTCTCGCTACTAACCGATTCATCATCTCTTACCCCATGTGTCTAAGTCTACTATGTCATTCATTTACATCATTATCTACGCAATCAGATGTAAAGACAATAGTAAAACGACAAGAAACCATTACAAGGAGTAGCACCCAGTGCATACATTCCATCATGGATTAAAACCAGAATTATTTAGAAAATTATCGTATTAAAAACAAGGGAATGATTTCACGCATATCGTAGTCAATTTTAGACAATGTACTAAATTGTAGATCCGTCAAATGCCAACAGTATTAAGAACGTCATGACAAGTATCGTTCCCTCTGACAACGACAAATGCTTTGTCCTTAACGTAAATCCTTCAAACTTAAGGATATACTTGACGGAACTATATTTACGCACTCCTGTCTCGAGTTACGTGGTCGGTTACTCCTGATTTCAAAGGAGAGAAATCAGCGAGAATTATAGTGAATGAGACAAATCTCAAACCACGTAAAGAAAAAGGATATTAATTTCTGCTCGTCACACTCACGAGCGAAATGACCAAATCTACCTCAAGCGTAGCAATTTACTTTGGTATAATCAAATTCCTTCTTCTTGCGTTCTTGTACCTCGTTGTCGGTTTTGTCGGATGATTTTTATTACCTAGATCTCGAGTCTCGTTCGCTAGGCTTAGCGCCGGGGAAGTCCATACTTGACTCCTCTGAATAAGCATGACTCGAGTGTGGCCTACTCGCCTCTAGGTGCTCCTCATCGAGCTCACAATATGTACTCACGTCAACGAAAGTACGAATACTTTCGTCAAATGTGAGATAGGATTTCACGGTTTCTGATAAGGCTTAAATAAGTGTAATATTTGCGATTGATTTTGTATTATTTTTGAATAAATATTACACTAATATTTACGTTTTGTGACATTTGATTTAGGAGGAGACTTATTTTGGAAAATGAAGAAAAATGAGCTAAATTGGAGCAATTTTGTAAAGTATGGAAGATTGGACAGCAATGCTCTTTCATTAGCACGTGGGCACGTGGATTTCAAGAGGCAAGCAAGAGGTTTTGAAGATTTACTGCAGTAAAAATTTCCTTTCCCAATTACACATTCAAAAGGAAATTGGAGTGGATTTGGAATATTGAAAATATTGAAGAATTTTATTCCATTCCTAATATTTAGGAAAAGAAATTTTTAAAGATGTAAATTTGTTAGATATTATATTTTAGGAATTTTACTTTTTACTTTTTACTTTCTTTTTATTTGGTAGTTATTAGGGTTAGAAATATTTACTTTTTACAAATAGGAAAAATCCTATGTTCTTTAGGGTTTTCTACCCCTATATATATAGGAGTATTTCATACCTTGGGGAAAGAACCTTGGAGGAGGCAGCCGGGCAGCCCCTTGGGGGCAGTACTATTCACGTCTACAGTAGCAGCCTTCAGTCGGGAGAAAAACTCTTTGTTCTTTTCTTCATTTCTTAGAATCAATATTCATTTTTTATGAGTTTTCTTTTTATTATGCTTTGTTTTTAATTTATTTTTCTAGTCAAAGGATTATTGAAACTTTGATGAATAATGATTGTGAGATCTAAATGATCTTATTTGCTTGATATTTGTGGGTATTTATTTAATCTCTATACTTAGTGTTTATGATTGTTTTGGAATTGTTAAATAGAGACCTATGTTTAATAGCCCTAGAATAGTCTACTACCATTTAAAAATAGCAAGGTTTGTGTGTTTTTAATGGAGTGGTAATTGACATAATTTTATGGGCTCGCAAGCGGTAGGATTTATGTCAAGAGATTAGGTAATCTAATTTAAATAAATTCATGTTGGAATTTACTGATTAGAATTGGGTCTCTCTAGATCTTAATGCTGTCGGAACATTAAATCCAACGAGGGTCTCTTGGGTTGTCTTTCGATTAGGGAAGTAATTAACGATGGTATCTTGATTACCGAAAAAGTACGGAGAGATTGGTCGCTTCGTGGTACTTAGCGGCTATAACCAATTTATTCGTATAATATCGAGTAATTTTTGTATCGATGATCAATCAAACACATCAAGGCGGAAATAACTCCTTTGGCTAGGTTTTCTCTTAATTGATAACTTTTCCCTTAATTGATATTTTCTCATCATTTTATTGTAGTTAATTTTCATTAATTTGTTTGATTAGTTATTTTAGATTATTTCATCAAAACCCCCCATATTTTCATTTTCCTTGAAAGAGATAAATCTACCGTTCCCTGTGGATTCGACCCTGCTCACCCTAGACTCGTCTTAGTGAAGTAGGTAATTTTTATTTTTGGTTGTTTGACGACACACCAAATTTTGGCGCCGTTGCCGGGGAACGGTGTTAAGTGATTTATTTCTTTTAAATTTTGTTTCCTTTTTATTTTTTGGACTAATATTTGCAGTGAACTTTCTGGAAATTTGTTAACGACATTGAATAGAAGGATTTTAAACATTCGGACATGGCCAATCAAAAGACTTTAAGGGAGTTGTTATTTCCTAATTTTAATGAACATGTTTTTTGCAGTGATTTTTCTAATATTGAGACTTTCCATCAATTTGGAATATGGCAAGATGTTCCAACAAGGGTCAATAAGGTGAGTAGTTCTTCTCTTGAACATAAAATAGATTCCCTAATTTCTATTGTGGAAAAATTTGTTGTAGGACAAATCCAACAAGTGAAAGCATATGGTATTTGCTCGAACATGGGGCATCCAACCGATAAGTGTCCCATTCTTTATGATGATCCATATTCGAACCCCTACAACCAAGGATGGTTGGATCAACCAAACTTCAGTTATGGAAATTGGCCACAAGAGTTCCAACAACAACCACAATACCGACCACAATATCAATCTCAGCAACCCTCTTCAAATCAAGGTACGTCTTTAGAAGAAATTGTTAAAAGTTTGGCTAACAGCACTCAATTGTTTCAACAGGAAACCCAACGGTTACAACAGGAAAATCAACGATTTCAACTAGAGACAAGAATCAGCATCCAAAACTTAGAAAATCAGGTGTCGCAACTGGCAACGACCATAAGTCGAATGGAGAAAAATAATGGGAAGCTAACCTCTCAAGTAGAGATCGACCTGGAAAAAAATGTGAGTGTTATGGTGGTCAAGAATGAAGGGAAACTGCAGGACAACTCATCGACAACTGAAGGAGATAAAGAGGCCGAACAAACCAAAGTATCAATATTAAATGAATCGGCCACGAAGGTAAGTGAGGAACCGAACAACTCAAATTTGAAACTAACTATCTCTCCTTATTTTCCTGGTAGGTTGGCATATTCCGAGGAACAAGATGATGAGAAGGAGATGGATTTCATTGTTCATGACTCTTTTGTGCAAAATAAATTGAATTTTGTGATTGAAGAGAATTTTACAAATAATTTTGCACAATGGGATAAATTTTTTCAAGACAAACTCTCATATCGAAAACAATTTATGGTAGGCCAAAAAGTCATTTATTTCAATTCAAGATTGAAATTCATGCCAGGCAAGTTAAAGTCAAAATGGACCGGACCGATATTTGAGCGAGGTTGAAAAGAGAAGATCATGTCGAGCCAAAGACATGAAACAAAGGCGCTTATTGGGAGGAAACCCAATACTTTTTTTATGTTTATTTTTATTTTTATTTTTATTTTTATTTTTGTTTATTTATTCTCATTTATGTTGATTTGATTTAGCCTTGATCCTTGATTTAGGTTTATAAAAAAAAAAAAAAAAAAAAATTCAGAAGCGGTCGTAGAATAGGGCGTGCCCACGCCCTAACTCCTACCCACATCTGCCCATATCACTCCCACTGACAGACGTACTCCCACGATAGGGCGTGACCACGCTCTACGATCCGTCCACGTCTGGCCCTTCGACCATTAGATAGACAGAATCTCACTTCATTTAGGGCGTGCCCACGCCCTAAAATCAACCCACTTCTGTAAAAAAAAAAAAAAAAAAAAAAAAAAAAAAAAAAAAAAAAAAAGAGAGAGAGAGATAGAAACAAATTTCACTTCTATTTTAACACTTGCATTTTATTTTTTTTTAGGGTTTCTCTCTCTATCTTGAAGCCTCAATAATGGAACGAAATGCTTGATCATTACGGTGTGCCCACGTCATAGCTTTTTCTCGAGTTCGTTGGAATTGTTTCTCCATTCTCCACTCTACCCTAGGGGAGTATTGTTCTCACATTTCTCTTTTATTTCTTCGTTATTTGTTATTTGTTATTTGTTTTTTTTATTTTATTTGATTTATTTATACATTTTTTTTTATTTTTTATCTCTCTTAACTTGAGCATACATTGAGGACAATGTATGATTTAGGTGTGGGGGGATGTTAGGTGTTTTTTTCTTTGTTTTGGTTTTTGACATTATATTTATTTTTTTTATTAGTTAAAATTTTTTTTCTTCAAAAAAAAAAAAAAAAAAAAATTCCGAGCTTTCTTTGTTGATGTATGCTATTTGGTTTGCTAGAGATATATGAAAAATGGCTTGTATCAATGGCTTTTGTGTTTGAAATGGCTTCTCATGTCTTTAATAGTTTTCTTTGAATGATGAACATATAAGATTTGACAAAAACCCTACTTAAAAAGTGAGGTTTTGAGCCATAAACGAGCAAATTCATTTTTTGTGCTCGAGATTATTTTTCTTGATGAGTGATTATCACACTTGGATTGCACATTCTAGAACTTGCATTGTTATACATTTCGAGACCACATATAGGATTTTATACATTGAAATGATAAAGGCACTTAGGTTTTACCCATTTTTGGCTTTCTTAAAATTTATACCCTGATTTCATAAACCCTTAGTTACCCAATTTGAGCCTTTACCCTTTTTCTTCTTTAAAACCCACTCAATACAACACCTAACCTTTGATTTTAGCCTTCGTTTCAAACCCTAGTACCAAAGATATATATATTTAATTGCATGATTTTGGTTTTATATTCGCCTCAATACGAAGATGATGATTGGAATTTTGATGTTGACATTTTCATGAAGATGATATATGTTCGAAAAAAAAAAGCAAGAAAAAAAAAGAAAATGCTGAAAAAAAAAAGAAAAAAAAAGAAAAAAAAGTGGTTGTGAAAAAGAAGTGTTGTATTTTGATTGAAAATTCATTTACACTTCAGTCATAGAAAATTGAGAAAGCATTTGATATTCTTGTATGATTGTTTGCTATTGTCTATTCATTTGAAGAGCAAGAAGTCAATTTTGTTTGTTATTTGTTGAGGCAAAGATCGATCAATGTTATAAAAAATTGTGTGGTTAGTTATATATGACCTTTGGTACGTTTTTAACCCTTGATATTCCCTTTTATCCTACCCTCAACCCTAGCCACGTTACAACCAATAAAAGACCTTTTGATTGATACATGAAATTCTAATTTTTAAGTGGTGGAGATTTGATATATTTGCAAGCATATGGTAATGCCAATTCCAATGTGTTGATTTGAGTGTTGTTGAAATATTCTTCACCCTTTCGAGTGCATTAGAGTGATCCCTTGGAGAGGATTGTCGAATCTTGCTGTTTTGATTTCATAAGTGACTGTTGGGATATGTAGAGGTTGTTTTAGTGCAGAATGCTGTGAAATACTTGTTGTTTCGATTGTGTTTTTGGTTTGACTTTTATAGTAATTATGAACTTGGACGCTTGGAAGAAAAAAATAGGTTAGATAGTTTTAATTTTATTTTAGTTAGAGATACTTGAGGACAAGTATCATCTAGGTGTGGGGGAATTTGATAAGGCTTAAATAAGTGTAATATTTGCGATTGATTTTGTATTATTTTTGAATAAATATTACACTAATATTTACGTTTTGTGACATTTGATTTAGGAGGAGACTTATTTTGGAAAATGAAGAAAAATGAGCTAAATTGGAGCAATTTTGTAAAGTATGGAAGATTGGACAGCAATGCTCTTTCATTAGCACGTGGGCACGTGGATTTCAAGAGGCAAGCAAGAGGTTTTGAAGATTTACTGCAGTAAAAATTTCCTTTCCCAATTACACATTCAAAAGGAAATTGAAGTGGATTTGGAATATTGAAGATATTGAAGAATTTTATTCCATTCCTAATATTTAGGAAAAGAAATTTTTAAAGATGTAAATTTGTTAGATATTATGTTTTAGGAATTTTACTTTTTACTTTTTACTTTCTTTTTATTTGGTAGTTATTAGGGTTAGAAATATTTACTTTTTACAAATAGGAAAAATCCTATGTTCTTTAGGGTTTTCTACCCCTATATATATAGGAGTATTTCATACCTTGGGGAAAGAACCTGGGAGGAGGCAGCCGGGCAGCCCCTTGGGGGCAGCACTATTCACGTCTACAGTACAGCCGGCAGCTATTGTCCATGTAGTCCAACATCTTCTTTTCATTTTTTATTTAATTTGTGAGTTTTTCTTTTTATTATGCTTTGTTTTTAATTTACTTTTCTAGTCAAAGGATTATTGAACCCTTGATGAATGATGATTGTGAGATCTAAATGATCTTATTTGCTTGATATTTGTGGGTATTTATTTAATCTCTATGCTTAGTGTTTATGACCGTTTTGGGATTGTTAAATAGAGGCCTATGTTTGATAACCCTAAAATAGTCTACAACCATTTAAAAATAGCAAGGTTTGTGTGTTTTTAATGGAGTGGTGATTGACATAATTTTATGGCCTCGCAAGCGGTAGGATTTATGTCAAGAGATTAGGTAATCTAATTTAAATAAATCCAAGTTGGAATTTACTGATTAGAATTGGGTCTCTCTAGATCTTAATGCTGTCGGAACATTAAATCCAACGAGGGTCTCTTGGGTTGTCTTTCGATTAGAGAAGTAATTAACGATGGTATCTTGATTACCGAAGAAGTACGGAGAGATTGGTCGCTTCGTGGTACTTAGCGGCTATAACCAATTTATTCGCATAATATCGAGTAATTTTTGTATCGATGATCAATCAAACATATCAAGGCGGAAATAACTCCTTTGGCTAGGTTTTCTCTTAATTGATAACTTTTCCCTTAATTGATATTTTCTCATCATTTTATTGTAGTTAATTTTCATTAATTTGTTTGATTAGTTATTTTAGATTATTTCATTAAAACCCCCCATATTTTCATTTTCCTTGAAAGAGATAAATCCGCCGTTCTCTGTGGATACGACCCTACTCGCGCTATATTCGTATTGTTTGAAATAGGTAATTTTATTTTTGGTTGTTTGACGACACACCAAATTTTGGCGCCGTTGCCGGGGAACGGTGTTAAGTGATTTATTTCTTTTAAGTTTTGTTTCCTTTTTATTTTTGGGACTAATATTTGCAGTGAATTTATTGAAAGTTTGTCAACGACATTGAAGAGAAGGATTTTAAACATTCGGACATGGCCAGTCAAAAGACTTTAAGGGAGTTGTTATTTCCTGATTTTAATGAACATGCTTTTTGCAGTGATTTTTCTAATATTGAGACTCCCCATCAATTTGGAATATGGCAAGATGTTCCAACAAGAGTCAATAAGGTGAGTAGTTCTTCTCTTGAACATAAAATAGATTCCCTAATTTCTATTGTGGAAAGATTTGTTGTAGGACAAATCCAACAAGTGAAAGCATATGGTATTTGCTCGAACATGGGGCATCCAACCGATAAGTGTCCCATTCTTTATGATGATCCATATTCGAACCCCTACAACCAAGGATGGTTGGATCAACCAAACTTCAGTTATGGAAATTGGCCACAAGAGTTCCAACAACCACAATACCGACCACAATTTCAATCTCAGCAACCCTCTTCAAATCAAGGTACGTCTTTAGAAGAAATTGTTAAAAGTTTGGCTAACAGCACTCAATTGTTTCAACAGGAAACCCAACGGTTACAACAGGAAAATCAACGATTTCAACTAGAGACAAGAATCAGCATCCAAAACTTGGAAAATCAGGTGTCGCAACTGGCAACGACCATAAGTCGAATGGAGAAAAATAATGGGAAGTTAACCTCTCAAGTAGAGATCGACCTGGAAAAAAATGTGAGTGTTATGGTGGTCAAGAATGAAGGGAAACTGCAGGACAACTCATCGACAACTGAAGGAGATAAAGAGGCCGAACAAACCAAAGTATCAATATTAAATGAATCGGCCACGAAGGTAAGTGAGGAACCGAACAACTCAAATTTGAAACTAACTATCTCTCCTTATTTTCCTGGTAGGTTGGCATATTCCGAGGAACAAGATGATGAGAAGGAGATGGACTTCATTGTTCATGACTCTTTTGTGCAAAATAAATTGAATTTTGTGATTGAAGAGAATTTTACAAATAATTTTGCACAATGGGATAAATTTTTTCAAGACAAACTCTCATATCGAAAACAATTTATGGTAGGCCAAAAAGTCATTTATTTCAATTCAAGATTGAAATTCATGCCAGGCAAGTTAAAGTCAAATGGACCGGACCGATATTTGAGCGAGGTTGAAAAGAGAAGATCATGTCGAGCCAAAGACATGAAACAAAGGCGCTTATTGGGAGGCAACCCAATACTTTTTTTATGTTTATTTTTATTTTTATTTTTATTTTTATTTTTGTTTATTTATTCTCATTTATGTTGATTTGATTTAGTCTTGATCCTTGATTTAGGTTTATAAAAAAAAAAAAAAAAAAAAAAAAGATTTCAGAAGCGGTCGTAGTATAGGGCGTGCCCACGCCCTAACTCCTACCCACATCTGCCCATATCACTCCCACTGGCAGACGTACTCCCACGATAGGGCGTGACCACGCTCTACGATCCGTCCACGTCTGGCCCTTCGACTATTAGATAGACAGAATCTCACTTTATTTAGGGCGTGCCCACGCCCTAAAATCAACCCACTTCTGTAAAAAAAAAAAAAAAAAAAAAAAAAAAAAAAAAAAAAAAAAAAGAGAGAGATAGAAACAAATTTCACTTCTATTTTAACACTTGCATTTTATTTTTTTTAGGGTTTCTCTCTCTATCTTGAAGCCTCAATAATGGAACGAAATGCTTGATCATTACGGTGTGCCCACGTCATAGCTCTTTTCTTGAGTTCGTTGGAATTGTTCCTCTATTCTCCACTCTGCTCTAGGGGAGTATTGTTTTCACATTTTTCTTTTATTTGTTTGTTTTTTTCTTTTATTTTGTTTGATTTATTTATGTATTTTTTTTATCTCTCTTAACTTGAGCATACATTGAGGACAATGTATGATTTAGGTGTGGGGGGATGTTAAGTGTTTTTCTCTTTGTTTTGGTTTTTGACACTATATTTGTTTTTTTTTATTAGTTTAAATTTTGTTTCTTCAAAAATGAAAAAAAAAATGAAAAAAAATTGAAAAAAAAAATTCCAAACTTTCTTTGTTGATGTATGCTATTTGGTTGGCTAGAGATATATGACAAATGGCTTGTATCAATGGTGTTTTTGTGCTTGAAATGGCTTCTCATGTCTTTAATAGTTTTCTTTGAATGATAAGCATGCAAAGATTTGACATAAACACTACTTAAAAAGTGAGGTTTTGAGCCATAAACGAGCAAATTCATTCTTTGTGCTCGAGATTATTTTTCTTGATGAGTGATTATCACACTTGGATTGCACATTCTAGAACTTGCATTGTTATGCATTTCGAGACCACATTATAGAATTTTATGCATTGAAATGACAAAGGCACTTAGGTTCTATCCCATTTTTGGCTTTCTTAAAATCCATACCCTGATTTCATAAACCCTTAGTTACCCAATTTGAGCCTTTACCCTTTTTCTTCTTTAAAACCCACTCAATACAACACCTAACCTTTGATTTTAGCCTTCGTTTCAAACCCTAGTACCAAAGATATATATATTTAATTGCATGATTTTGGTTTTATATTCGCCTCAATACGAAGATGATGATTGGAATTTTGATGTTGACATTTTCATGAAGATGATATATGTTCGAAAAAAAAAGCAAGAAAAAAAAAGAAAATGCTGAAAAAAAAAAAGAAAAAAAAGTGGTTGTGAAAAAGAAGTGTTGTATTTTGATTGAAAATTCATTTACACTTCAGTCATAGAAAATTGAGAAAGCATTTGATATTCTTGTATGATTGTTTGCTATTGTCTATTCATTTGAAGAGCAAGAAGTCAATTTTGTTTATTATTTGTTGAGGCAAAGATCGATCAATGTTATAAAAAATTGTGTGGTTAGTTATATATGACCTTTGGTACGTTTTTAACCCTTGATATTCCCTTTTATCCTACCCTCAACCCTAGCCACGTTACAACCAAATGAAAGACCTTTAGATTGATGCATGAAATTCTAATTTTTAAGTGGTGGAGATTTGATATATTTACAAGCATATGGTAATGTCAATTCCAATGTGTTGATTTGAGTGTTGTTGAAATATTCTTCACCCTTTCGAGTGCATTAGAGTGATCCCTTGGAGAGGATTGTCGAATCTTGCTGTTTTGATTTCATAAGTGACTGTTGGGATATGTAGAGGTTGTTTTAGTGCAGAATGCTGTGAAATACTTGTTGTTTCGATTGTATTTTTGGTTTGACTCTTATAGTAATTATTAACTTGGACGCTTGGAAGAAAAAAAATAGGTTGGATAGTTTTAATTTTATTTTAGTTAGAGATACTTGAGGACAAGCATCATCTAGGTGTGGGGGAATTTGATAAGGCTTAAATAAGTGTAATATTTGCGATTGATTTTGTATTATTTTTGAATAAATATTACACTAATATTTACGTTTTGTGACATTTGATTTAGGAGGAGACTTATTTTGGAAAATGAAGAAAAATGAGCTAAATTGGAGCAATTTTGTAAAGTATGGAAGATTGGACAGCAATGCTCTTTCATTAGCACGTGGGCACGTGGATTTCAAGAGGCAAGCAAGAGGTTTTGAAGATTTACTGCAGTAAAAATTTCCTTTCCCAATTACACATTCAAAAGGAAATTGGAGTGGATTTGGAATATTGAAGATATTGAAGAATTTTATTCCATTCCTAATATTTAGGAAAAGAAATTTTTAAAGATGTAAATTTGTTAGATATTATGTTTTAGGAATTTTACTTTTTACTTTTTACTTTCTTTTTATTTGGTAGTTATTAGGGTTAGAAATATTTACTTTTTACAAATAGGAAAAATCCTATGTTCTTTAGGGTTTTCTACCCCTATATATATAGGAGTATTTCATACCTTGGGGAAAGAACCTTGGAGGAGGCAGCCGGGCAGCCCCTTGGGGGCAGCACTATTCACGTCTACAGTAGCAGCCTTCAGTCGGGAGAAAAACTCTTTGTTCTTTTCTTCATTTCTTAGAATCAATATTCATTTTTTATGAGTTTTATTTTTATTATACTTTGTTTTTAATTTATTTTTCTAGTCAAAGGATTATTGAAACTTTGATGAATAATGATTGTGAGATCTAAATGATCTTATTTGCTTGATATTTGTGGGTATTTATTTAATCTCTATACTTAGTGTTTATGATTGTTTTGGGATTGTTAAATAGAGACCTATGTTTAATAGCCCTAGAATAGTCTACTACCATTTAAAAATAGCAAGGTTTGTGTGTTTTTAATGGAGTGATAATTGACATAATTTTATGGCCTCGCAAGCGGTAGGATTTATGTCAAGAGATTAGGTAATCTAATTTAAATAAATTCATGTTGGAATTTACTGATTAGAATTGGGTCTCTCTAGATCTTAATGCTGTCGGAACATTAAATCCAACGAGGGTCTCTTGGGTTGTCTTTCGATTAGGGAAGTAATTAACGATGGTATCTTGATTACCGAAAAAGTACGGAGAGATTGGTCGCTTCGTGGTACTTAGCGGCTATAACCAATTTATTCGTATAATATCGAGTAATTTTTGTATCGATGATCAATCAAACACATCAAGGCGGAAATAACTCCTTTGGCTAGGTTTTCTCTTAATTGATAACTTTTCCCTTAATTGATATTTTCTCATCATTTTATTGTAGTTAATTTTCATTAATTTGTTTGATTAGTTATTTTAGATTATTTCATCAAAACCCCCCATATTTTCATTTTCCTTGAAAGAGATAAATCTACCGTTCCCTGTGGATTCGACCCTGCTCACCCTAGACTCGTCTTAGTGAAGTAGGTAATTTTTATTTTTGGTTGTTTGACGACACACCAAATTTTGCCCAGTTTCCCATGAATCAGGTAAAAACTGGATCACATCCAGAACCTAAATTCCATCCGAAATTTACTCGTCCATATATATTAACTCGGTGATCATACTCGACATTTGTTTCATTGTATGATTAACCCTTTTCTTCTGCATCCTCACATAGGAGCCGAAGAGAGCAACACTATACTCTTTTGGGACGAGTCGAACCAACATGTTCATAAAATATGACTCGAAAAACGAGACTAAGTCATCGTGTATGCCACTGTTAAGCGTTGCCCTAACTTGGCAAATCTTTTGTCCCATACACGATAGATCTCTTTATCTCGTATATTCTGAGGCGCGGTACCCACCCTGGGGCCCATCATCTCTTGCCTCAGATTCCCGTTAGATTTTTGTCTCTCGAGAATAAACCAAATCTACTGATAAAATCGCGCAGATCATATCATTCAGTTTACTCTCCTTGCAAAAATTTACAAAAAATTTAATACGACAGTTCTCAACGCATTAAGAGAGACATTTGTGACTTGGAGATGCTTATTATCACATTTTTGTACGCCCTACAAATCATCAAGACCAAAATGACTTGAGTACAACCCCAAAGCGAGCGTATGAGTCAACGGACACCATACACCACAACTCGGAATCGCATCTTACCATTTGGATTGTGATTCGGCACACAAAAACCCACAAAAAATCACTTTTATGGATATAGGACCCCCAAAAAATTGAAAAAATTCAATTTTTTTGCGACTTCACGCGCCGCCCGGGGCCCACACGCGCCGCCGCTCGCCGGCGGTGCGATCCACGCGCCGCCGCACGCCTCCACGCGCCGGCGGTGAGCCTCCACGCGCTGCCACGCGCCTTCACGCGCTGGCAGCAGTCTGGCTCACGCGCCAGACGCGCGGCGCGGCTCAGACGCGCGGCGCGGCTCAGACGCGCTGCCACGCGCCTGGGGCGTCGCGGCTCACGCGCGCCCAGTCGCGGCGCGCGGCTCACGCGCCTTCACGCGCTGAGCCGCGTTGAGCCGGGTTTTGACCGGGTTGGTCAACGGGTCAGGGTTGACCCGACTGACCCGGTCAACGGGTTCGGTCCGACCCGGTCAACGGTCCGGTCCGACCCGGTCGGGGTTGGTTGCGGGTCGGTCCGGGTCAGGGTCCGACCCGATCCGCTGCCTCCCCCGCTCCACGCGCCTGTGTGGCGCGTGAACTCCACGCACCTAGCTGACGCTCCTCCTGGCGCGTGAGTGTCACGCGCCCGCGGGTTTGGGCCGGGTCTTCTTCGCCCGACGGGTCCTGTAACGGGTTTTTCGACCCGTTTTTTGGAAAACTCGATTCCAACTGTTGTTTCTTGCATTTTTCGACTGGAAAAAATTTGTGGGCATCCTCCAAATATTCTACACTCGATTTTAGGAGGATAGAAGCCCAAAAATGGTGGGATTCAACCACCCCAGTCGCGGCCCTCCGCGGCCATTCGGAAATCCCAGTTTCCGGCACCCAAATCACACAATAAAATATATAAAACCGTAGATCTAGATGCAAGGAACTTATTTATATCATTTTCATGCATCGATCCGCCCTCTAAAGCCATAGATCTAGGGTTTTATGTCCGTAGGGTCGCAAACTTCGACCGGACTTTTCATGGCCCAAACATACTCCGAAAATTAAATAAAAAATATGTTTGTAATCCCTGGGCCATGGGTATTCTTGCGGTGCTCTCGGATTCACAAAACTCATCCGTGATCCGGACCCCAAAATTTTAAAAACCCCAAAAATAATTCCGAAAATTATTAAATTAAATCCAACGAATGCTCTGATACCAATGTTGGATTTAATCGCACATGCGGAAGCGTGAATTAAATAGATCGGAATTTTCGGGATAAATACCTCTATTGGGCGGTCTCCAAAATCCACCGTGTCGCGATGTCCCTCGAACGGATCGCACGGTCGGATGGTGATCACGCAATCGAACCACCACCTCAAATCCACGACGCCTCAAGCCTCGTGTCCGGTGAATCGTCTGACGATGGGAGATTTTCCTACGCGAAAATCTCCATCCCTCTCTCTATTCTCTCTCTAGAGAATATGTTGTGCAAAACCCTAGCCTCCATCATGGTTTCCTCCCATGGCTGCTGTCCACCCCACAAGGTAGGAGAAGGAGAGTTTCCTTCATAGTTTCCTCTCCCAGAAGGAAGGTAAGACCCATATCACTTAATTGGGGGGTTACCAAAATATTGGTTAATGGTAATTAAGGATGGGAGTTACCCCATTCCTTAATTATCCAAATGCCTATAATGGGCATCAATAACCAACAATACTAAAAGGAACTAATTTATGCTGCAAAATCAGAATCAAACATAGACCTTCAATGGTGCTTGAAAACAAAGGATTCCGTCTTAAAACAAGACACCTTAATAAGATCACATGCCACTGTGCATGTTGCAGATTTGAAATTTTTTTTCTGACTATGTTTTTGTTTGTATCTTCTTTACTCGCAAAACTCCAAGAGATTAGTTGAGAATCATGTTCTCTCAAAATAATTCAGATTGACCACGACACGATATGGGACATCCTCATTGGCTGAGATTATTATTCTTTGTTTTCTAGGATCCTAGACCCTTAATCCATGTTTATTTTATTTGTCGGTCATTAGTTTTAAAATCAAAAATCGACTACACAGATCACGTGGGTATGAATGCATGACATATTAGAAGCTCTGATATACATGCATGACCCAGCATGAGTGACTTGGATCAAAACATCCATAATGCAGAAAGAACATGGCCCGGCACTGAGTTCATAGAAAAAACCATTTTATTATAATTTTTTTGTGAAAAAATTCTCATAATATTTTGATGAGTTCGTGTTTTTGCAAATATCATATAAA
Organism: Dillenia suffruticosa; assembly: GCA_033439265.1. NCBI lineage: Eukaryota > Viridiplantae > Streptophyta > Magnoliopsida > Dilleniales > Dilleniaceae > Dillenia > Dillenia suffruticosa. The sequence goes on from JAVTVX010000035.1 coordinate 832,358, forward strand.
TATTATGCAGATTGTTAAAAGTCGATATTAAACAAAGTGATTAATTTGATCACACTTTGTTATGTGAAATTTGCAAGTCAAATTGAAGATGAAGAATACAAACTTTTCACAATTATGAAAATGATTTTGTTTTGAAGTCCTTTACACTACCCTCCTTTGAAGGGTAGACGGATCATGGTTTTATTTTGAGAGAGAGAGAGAGCCAGATGTGTTGGGGTATGAAAAGTGACGTAGTCTTTCATTTCATGCCGCTTTCAGTGCAACTCTGAGGTAAATGATATAAGTCGTCATTCATCTAATTCCCATTCTATAATTCAATTCACTCATTCATACACCGCTTCGAGAGAGAGAGAGAGGGGGGGGGAGAGAGAGAGAGAGAGAGAGAGAGAGAGAGAGAGAGAGGTGTTCATATTTAGCCTCACCCCACAGGGCAGTCAAAGAGCACACACCCACGCTGTCCAACATTCTCGAATCTCATTTCGTTCTCTTAACCAAAACAAACAGAGAGAGGGGAGGGAGGGAGAGAGAGAGAGAGAGAGAGAGAGAGAGCATAAGAAAGTTTAGATATGATGAGAGAACAATTGCTGGTTCCTAGAGAAAACCCTTCTTCATTTCCATCATATCTGATCACATATTTATATGCGGGTCACTTCTTGGCCAGATGGGGAGCGAGGTTCTCTTTCTTCTTGTTCTTTTTTAATTTTTATTCATAAATTTCCTCTCTGTGTGTGCGAGTGTGTATTCTTCTTCCCCTATTTTAATTGCTTCTTCTATTAGTGGTTTTGGTCTTGGAGTTCGTTACTGCAAGTTTTTTTCCGAAGCCCTTTTTAGGCACTTTTTGCCTTTTGGTTTTCACCTTTTCGCTTGGTATGTGTTCCTTATTCTTGATTAAGGTTTTGATGAACTAATAGTAATCTCACGGGAATAGTTGAAAAATCTTAACACTTAATTCCAAGACGATCAGAGTCATTATATTAATCTTTTTTTTTTTCATTCAAGGGAATAGTTAAAGGTTAGCATATTGAACAAAAGCAAATTCTATAGTACTCCCCTACATGGCTTTGAGTGGGTAAGAACTTTGCGAACAAACAGAAAAGTCCCAAATTAAAGTATAAAGGTTGATTACTTTGATATTGATGATATATTTGGTAGGTCCTCTACCACCGTAGGGAACAAAACTTTTATATACCTCCACAGCCTTGCATGATTCTTAATGGGTATCTCTTACGTTGTTGTTACCCTGCAGAATGTGGGAATTCTCTGTTGGTTTATACATGATCGACATTTGGCCTGACTCTTTGCTCCTAGCTGCTGTCTATGGTGTTGTTGAATCTGCATCAACAGCATTATTTGGTCCCTTCATCGGCCAATTGCTTGATAGGCTGACATATCTGCAGGTTTGCCTTTAACCATGCCCTTAAATTTTTATGCCCCAAGGTTTCGAATAGAAATACCCCAGGGTAATTTTAACATCATCAACCCAGATTCCATAATTATGGAAACTTCGCGCACTAGGTTGCCTAAAGTTGATTGTCTAATAATTTCTAATTGCAAGGTCAAGATGGTCACGCCTCCATAAACAACAAAATGGAGCTTTTGCATAAAGTTTGACTTCTTTTTTTTCGCTGGCTCTTTGCAGGTTCTCCGACTATGGTTATTGACACAAAATCTGTCCTTTGTTATTGCTGGATGCTCGGTAGTTGGTTTGCTGGTATGTGCAGACCTGATCGCGTCACAGTTAACAGCATTCATCTCACTCGTTGTGTTGACCAACCTCTCTGGGGCTCTTGGTGTGCTTTCTACTCTTGCCGGAACCATCTTGATAGAGAGAGAATGGTAAGTGCGAGGGCTATAGAAATTGGGGTATAGCATGTCGATATCTTGATTCAGATCAAATTTCATGCCTCATTTACAGGGTTGTAGTGATATCGGAAGATCATCCTCCAGAAATGTTGACAAAGATGAATGCAGTGATCAGACGCATTGATCTCATATGCAAGCTAGTTGCTCCTGTGGTCACTGGATTCATTATAAGCTTTGTATCCCTCCAAGCTTCGGCTATAGCTTTAGCCCTTTGGAACAGTCTGTCTGTTTGGTTAGAATATTGGCTTCTGATTGGTGTATACAAAGGAATCCCAGCTTTGGGTGAAAGAAGCCAGAGGAGGATTTCAGGACTCCTGGATAATGATATAGAAAGGAACACATCTACTTCTCAGGAGAGAAATAGTTCACTCCCTCATTATGGATCAGATTCAGCAATAGAAGAGAGCAGCTCAAAAAATGCAGAAAGCGAATCAGAGCCAGATGTCCCTTTCATTGGTGCTTGGAGGATATATCTAAAGCAAGATGTAGTACTTCCAGGAGTAGCTTTGTCTCTGTTGTATTTTACCGTCCTCAGGTAAACTTTAGTCTCTATTTATGTGTAGCTTCTAAATTTCTTTTTACAACCTGTATCAATTTCTTTGAAAGTGATCTGAATGGTTATGTTATTGCAGTAATACTTTGCTTCTTATTATGATCTTTGGAAAATATTAATAGTCTAGTTCATGTTTCTGCAGCTTTGGAACCTTAATGACCGCTGCATTGGAATGGCAAGGAATACCAGCATACGTCATAGGAATAGCTCGTGGAATAAGCGCACTAATTGGAGTTGCTGCAACCTTTCTATACCCTATCCTACAATCTTATATTGCAACTCTTCGAACAGGACTGTGGTCCATCTGGTCCCAGGTATCAACTCATAACAAGGAAATGGTCATTTGTCATTTTCTTAGGTGTAGCTAATACCAAGTCCTTATGTATAAAATGATTGTGTTTGTACTTTTTGTGGCTTTGTTTTCAGTGGACCTTTCTCCTCCTATGTGTTGGTTCAATATGGGTTCAGAACAACATGGTATCGGCATATATGTTAATGGGTGGAGTGGCAACATCTCGCCTCGGATTATGGACGTTTGACTTGTCTGTAATTCAACAAATGCAAGTATGGAAAATCATTCTAAACCTCAATTACCTCCCAGAATGGATCTGTTTCTTGTTTACTTATTTGACAGTGTTTTGGCTTTTTTCTTTATTAAAATGATTTTTATTCTCTTCTTTTCTTGGAGTAGGATCAAGTTCCAGAATCTGAACGTTGTGTTGTGGGAGGTGTTCAGAACTCTCTTCAATCTGTTATGGATTTGATGGGTTATGCTATGGGAATTCTTATTTCTAATCCAGAGGTGACATATCCTGCCATCTCTATACATCTTTCTTTTTCCTCAGACTTAGTTGAACGTCATGAAACATGCTGATTGTGCTTATTGTTACTAGCATAACACGCTCAATTTTACTGGCATTTTGTGAAATTAGCTCTTGTGTTCTTTCTTTACAAGCATAACGTGACAGCGGAGGTTCATCTGCTTATATCTTGCATACACAAATAGCAATTTTGTCCATATTATTGCCTTGCTCAGTGGTATCATATCACCTTTTCATTTTCTCCAGGACTTTGGCGACTTAATATTGCTCTCCTTCCTGGCAGTTAGTTTAGCTGCAGTACTCTATACCCTGCATATATACCGCGTCAGAAAGCACCTCTTTCACTTTGAAAAGTTGGTGTTTTACAAATATGTTGTTAGATCATAGTCCAATCTCTCATCTCTGTATATCCAAGCAATAGATGCTTGTTCATTGTTTCAAATTCTCCTCGGTGATTGACTTGCAAGCATAAGCAGATAAATGCATGGTGGCTATTTGGCCTGTAATGTGATGGCTCTCTGCCATTGCTAATGTATGATGAACAAATTAGTGTTTCCCTTATCTTTCTGGACCATTACTCTTTATCCTGTTTCTGCATTTTGGGAATTTGATGGCAACAGTATTTGGAAAGGAAAAGGACTTCCCACATATATGCCATCGGATGTGATGGTAGCTTCTTGCCTAGGATATTGCATGTTTGACTCGTCGTTTAATTAAAAGATGCAGGTACTAAAGTTCCTCTTAAATCTAATCCATTTGATTGAAATCAAGGTCTGGATTCCTATTTTATGTTGGCAAATCATGTTGTACGTTTCCTGATTGACAGGTGCTTTAAACTCCCTGGAATCTGCCATGCTTTTTACGGCACTTATGTCATGGCAACTTTTTCTATCCACGCTTCAGCTTCATAATTCAATTGCATGAATAGGTAGAGATTCGCTCAATTTGTCCATCTCATTTTTATCCGCTCATTTTAAACAAGTCACACTTGACATTGTCCCATCTATTCAGTTGATTATTTGGATTTTGGCAACATAATGTTACTCTCCATGGCAATTTTAACTGCATCAGAAAGCACCTGCTCCACTTTAAGAAGCCCTTTTGACACTGTTCTGCAAAGAATTATTTGAAAGGAAAAAATTTGTGACCCTTTATTAGCTCGTGATGAAACAAGGTCCGATGTAATCTGCCCCAAAATATTCTGAAAGATGTTTATTAAATTCTTGGCCGAAATTAAGGGCTCATTGTTGCAGATTGATGGATCAACTCTATGCATTAACTAATGGATCTTAGCAGAGTTCACTATCATCAGTATGTCATTAGTGACAGCATCAATTTTTGTTTTCGTCCATCAAGGTCAACCAAAATATATCTTGAAAAATATTTGTGGCGTGAGGGGAGAAACAGCCTGCATGGTAGAAGAAGATTATTTTGTGCGAGTTAATATTTTGCTCCGATGATAGTTTTGTCCAAATAATTTAGAATTTATAATGTGAAAAAAATAAAAAATCATATGAATGAATTTCAAAGAGTTATGAAATGATTCTCAAAGAGTCGCATGAGATTTTTCTAATCTCTTAATATACTAATAAAGTTTAAAATAATATATTGATTTTATACATGAGTGATCATGTCACGTACGTAAATAAGAGTGTAAAACCACTCTAAAGATCAAAAATTTTACGTGATACTATTTATGATTATTTTTTAAATCTCTTACTTTCCGAAATTCTTATATTCATTATCTCATTCTTTTCTCTTTTCAACAAGTTTTATGGTTCGGTAAATCTAAACCAGTCAAGTTAATTGTTTTAATCAAATTGTTCATGTGCACAATCACCCTGTTGCATATTTTTGCTTATATGAAAGTGGGGATTAATCAATTTTATAATCGAATTTGGGTATTAAGAAAAAATTGAGAGAATAAATAATGTGTCGCCATGTCATCATTCATCTAATTCCCATTCTATATTCAATTCTCTCATGCATGCTCCCCTTCAAGAGAGATTGGAAAAGAGAAGTGTGCAGTTTTAGCCACACCCCACAGGGAGGTCAAAGAAGCACACACTCACAACCACACACTCCACGCTGTCCATTCTCGAATCTTATTTCGTTCTCTTAACCAAAACCAACGCACAGAGAGAGGGAGAGCATAAGAAAGTTTAGATATGATGAGAGAACAATTGCTGGTTCCCGGAGAAACCCCTTCTTCGTTTCCATCATATCTGATCTCATATTTGTATGTGGGTCACTTCTTGGCCAGATGGGGAGCGAGGTTCTCTTTCTTCTTGTTCTTTTATAATTTTTATTGATAAATTTCCTATGTGTGTGTGTGTGTCTTCTCCTTCCCCTATTTTAGTTGCTTCTTCCATTAGTGATTTTGGTCTGGGAGTTCGCTACTGTAAGTTTTTTTCCGAAGCCCTTTTTAGGTACTTTTTGCCTTTCGGTCTTCACCTTTTCACTTGGTATGTGTTCCTAATTCTTGATTAGGGTTTTGATGAACTAATTATAATCTCAAACTAATCCTTAATTTAAAAAAAAAAAAATCATAACACTGAATTCCAAGACGATCAGAGTCATTAGATTAACCAATTTTATTTTATTTTCATTCGGGGAATAGTTAAAGGTTAGCATATTGAACAAAAGCAAATTCTATCGTATTCCCCTACTTTGCTTTGAGTGGGTAAGAACTTTGTGAACAAATAGAAAAGTCTCAAATTAAAGTATAGGGTTGTATCCATTGTTGTTATGGGCCAATTTATCGGTTCCAAAAATATAATAAAAGTCTTTGTACCATCTCTCTCTCTCTCTCTCTCTCTCTCTCTCTCTCTCTCTCTCTCTTTAATTTTTTCGAAATGTTAAATTTAAGAGCTAGGGATGGTTGATTACTTGATATTGATGACATATTTGATAGGAGCTCTGCCACCGTAGGGAAAAATACTTTTATATACCTCCACAGCCTTGCATGACTCTTAATGGGTCTCTCCTACTTTGTTGTTACCCTGCAGAATGTGGGAATTCTCCGTTGGTTTATACATGATCGACATTTGGCCTAACTCTTTGCTCCTTGCTGCTGTCTATGGTGTTGTTGAATCTGCATCAACAGCATTATTTGGTCCCTTCATCGGCCAATTGCTTGACAGGCTGACGTATCTGCAGGTTTACCTTTTACCATTCCCTTAAATTTTTATGCTCCAAGGTTTAGAATAGATATACCTCAGGGTAATTTTAACATCGTTAACCCAGATTCCATAATTATGGAAGCTTCGCGCACTAGGTTGCCCAAATTTGTTGTCTAATAATTTTTAATTGCATGGTTAAGATGGTCATGCCTCCATAAACAGCAAAATGGAGCTCTTGCATAAAGTGTGACTTTTTTATTTTCGATGGCTCTTTGCAGGTTCTCCGACTATGGTTATTGACACAAAATCTGTCCTTTGTTATTGCCGGATGCTCTGTAGTTGGTTTGCTGGTATATGCAGACCTGATAGCTTCGCAGTTAACAGCATTCATCTCACTCGTTGTGTTGACCAATCTCTCTGGGGCTCTTGGTGTGCTTTCTACTCTTGCCGGAACCATCTTGATAGAGAGAGAATGGTATGTGCAAGGGCTATAGAAATTGGGGTATAGCATGGCAATTTCTTGATTCAGATCAAAATTTTATGCCTCATTTACAGGATTGTAGTGATATCGGAAGATCATCCTCCGGAAATGCTGACAAAGATGAATGCAGTGTTCAGACGCATTGATCTAATATGCAAGCTAGTTGCTCCTGTGGTCACTGGATTCATTATCAGCTTTGTATCACTCAGAGCTTCGGCTATAGCTTTAGCCCTTTGGAACACTCTATCTGTTTGGTTAGAATATTGGTTTCTGATTAGTGTATACAAAGGAATCCCAGCTTTGGGAGAAAGAAGCAAGAGGAGGATTGCAGGACTCCTGAATAATGATATAGAAGGGAGCACATCTACTTCTCAGGAGAGAAATAGCTCAGTCCCTCATCATGGATCAGATTCAGCATTAGCAAAGAGCAGGTCAAAAAGTACAGAAAGCGAATCAGAACCAGATATCCCTTTCTTTGGTGCTTGGAGAATATACCTAAAGCAAGATATAGTACTGCCAGGCATAGCTTTGTCTCTGTTGTATTTTACTGTCCTCCGGTAAACATCAGCCACTAAGTATATATATGTAGCTTCTAAATTTCTTTCTACAACCTGTATCGATTTCTTTGAAAGTGGTCTGAATGGTTATGTTTTAGCAGTAATACTTTCTTCTTATTATGATCCTTGGAAAATATTAACAGTCTAGCTCATGTTTCTGCAGCTTTGGAACCTTAATGACTGCTGCGTTGGAATGGCAAGGAATACCAGCATACGTCATAGGAATAGTTCGTGGAATAAGTGCACTAATTGGAGTTGCTGCAACCTTTCTATACCCTATCCTACAATCTTATATCGCAACTCTTCGAACTGGACTGTGGTCTATCTGGTACCAGGTATCAACTTATAACAAGGAAATGGTCATTTGTCATTTTATTTGGTGTAGCTCAAGTCCTTATGTATAAAATGATTGTGCTTGTACTTTTTGTGGCTTTGTTTTCAGTGGACCTTTCTCCTCCTATGTGTTGGTTCAATATGGGTTCAGAACAGCATGGTATCAGCATATATGTTGATTGGTGGAGTGGCAGCATCTCGCCTGGGGTTATGGATGTTTGACTTGTCTGTAATTCAACAAATGCAGGTATGGAAATTCATTCTAAACCTCAATTACCTCCCGGAATGTATCTGTTTCTTGTTTACTTATTTGACAGTGTTTTGACTTTTTTCTTTACTAAAAAGATTTGATTCTCTTCTTTTCTTGGAGTAGGATCAAGTTCCAGAATCTGATCGTTGTGTTGTGGGAGGTGTTCAGAACTCTCTTCAATCTGTTATGGATTTGATGGGTTATGTTATGGGAATTCTTATTTCTAATCCAGAGGTGACATATTCTACCATCTCTATACATCTTTCTTTTTCCTCAGATTTAGTTGAACGTCATGAAATATGCTGATTGTGCTTATAGTTGCTAGCATAACATGCTTAATTTTACGAGCATTTTGTGAAATTATTTGTGAAATTAGTTCTTGTGTTCTCCATTACAAGCATAACGTGACAGCGGAGATTCATCTTTATAAATATTGCATACACAGATAGCAATTTTATACATATGCTTGCCTTGCTCAGTGGCATCATACCACCTTTTCATTTTCTCCAGGACTTTGGTGACTTAATATTCCTCTCCTTCCTGGCAGTTAGTTTAGCTGCAGTACTCTATAGCCTACATATATACTGCGTCAGAAAGCACCTATTTCACTTCGAAAAGCTGGTTTTCTATAACTATTTTGTATGATCATAGTCTGATCTCTCATCTCTCTATAGCCTAACAATAGAGGCTCGTTCATTGTCTCAAATTCTCCTTGGTGATTGATTTGTAAGCATAAGCAGATAGATACATGGTGGCTATTTGGCCTGCAATGTGATGGCGCCCTGCCATTAATATTAATATATGATGTACAAATTACTGCTTGTGAAAGTAATTATGCAAGACCAGCTATGATCGCCTTCTTACCTTTTTTTTTCCCCTTCTCTATCTGGGCCATTACTCTTTATCCTGTTTCTGCATTTTGGGAATTTGATGGCAACAGTATTTGGAATGGAAATGGAATTCCCCGTATGCCATTGGATGTGATGGAAGCCTCTTGCCAAGGATATTGGATGTTTGACTCATCATTTGATCAAAAGTTGCGGGCACTAAAGTTCCTCTTATATCTAATCCATTTGATTGAATTCAAGGTCCGGATTCGTATTTTATGTTGGCAAATCATGTTGTACATTTCCCGATTGACAGGTGTTTTAAACTCCCTTGAATCTGCTATGCTTTTTATGGCACTGCCTTTTTTATCCATGCTTCAGCATCATAATTCAATTGCATGAATAGGCAGGCATTTGCTCAATATGAAGCACTTTATCCATCGCATTTTTATCCGGTCATTTTAAACAAGTCACACTTGACATTGTCCCATCTATTCAGAAAGCACCTGCCCCACTTTGAGAAGCCCTTTTGGCACCTTTCTGCAAAGTAGACACTTGTTAATTACTGCGTGCATCTTTTTTTGGAAAGAAAAAAATTTGTGACCCTTTATTTGCTCATGATCACACAAAGTTGCATGCAATCTGCCCAGAAAAATTCTGAAAGATGTTTATTAAATTCTTTGCTGACATTAAGGGCTCACTGTTAATTAAAATTATGAAAGAAGTTTATTAGCTCTACGTCAACCTTATCTGATCTTCTTGTTTACAATTATCTTTTCTACTATTGTTCCTTAGTATATTCTTCCTAAAATATGTAGCAACTTCATCAAAGTTGGTATTCTTTACAATGGATATTTACCGACTTCTAACGTGAATAAGATAGGAAAGTAGCATAAAGGTAGTTGACAATTAAAGGTATCCATAAAGCTAACCAAGGAATGAGAAGAAAATATTACATTCTTCAACTGTTTCAACCTTTTCTTCTCGGGTCCAAAGGGAGCCAAAGGCTATAAACAAGCAGAGATATATATAACACAACGGTGAATGGACCCCGTTAGGACTTGGAAGGCCATAGGTCTCAAACTTGTCCCCAAAATGGGATAACTTAGCGGTTATAATTATAATTTTTTTCTCCTGATCTGTTTATCTCAAGTTCGAATCTCTATGTTATAATAATAATAATAATAAAAAAAAAAAAAAAAAAAAAAATAGGCCTCAAACCTAAACAATACTAACACTCCCAAACCAAACCCCAACAGGGGAGGTAAAGCAAAACAAGGTATCCGACAAACATGGAATTTGAGATTGTGTTTTATTTTTTGGGATTAAGGCAAAGGGAGGGGTTGCTCCTGAAATTTAAAGAAAAAAACAAAGGATTCTACATTCATAATTTTAAAATTTATAAATATAAACTTTATTTGTCCTTCTGAAGTTTACCCCCCAATACAAATTTTCAATTTCACACACTTACGGGTGATATGTCTCGTGTTTCTTCGTATGAGTGAATGTTGTTCTTCCGTCCGGTGTTATCAGAATACTACGGTCAGATCATTAACGAAAAAAAAAATAAGTCAATTTGAATAAAATATTATATAAATAATTAAATCATGGCTTAATACGGTTTAATCATGATTTTTCAATAAATCATCTGGCTCACGGTTCAACCGTATACTTTTTTCCTATAAATGCAATGATGCCCCAAACGCGTCTTTTAGGTTTTCAGAGAAGAATTTTGAACTGATCGCTCTCCCTCCCTCCCTCGTGAAGGAGGACACCCTGTGGATGAAGTTTTCTCCACAAGGAGGACCTGGCAGCCCACAATAGATGGGGAATTCCCAAGTCATCAACTCTCTCTCTCTCTCTCTCTCTCTCTCTCTCTCTCTCTCTCTCTCTAGAAAATTGTGGCACGATAAGTTGAATCCGTACCAGTTTCTACCAGTGGTATGGTCATGTGGTACAAAATTGTGCTGACTGTTGACTTTGTTGTAGCCAGTCTTATGTGAGGAGATCAATATGCACCTACGAGATTAACATGTATATAAAATTTATTAGGGTTTCCTAGAGTGATGTAGCCTCCGGTAGGGAAGTCCAATGGGTACCAAGTCGTCATTGACCTTTCGGGTACAAAGCGGAAGCGACCTTTATGCTTTTGTTGTACAACTTTTATATTCACAATCGCTGTGTTGCATATTTTTGTTTGCATGCAAGTGGGGATTAATCAATTTTATGAACGAATTTGGGTCGGGTATTAAGAAAAATCAAGTTGAGAGAATAAATAATGTGTCGCCATGTCATGCATTTGCATGTACTACCCCACCCCACCCCACCCCACCCCACCCCACCCCACCCCGTTACATCTGAGATGATTTTGTAAATTTATGATATTTTGATAAAATTATACTAATAAAATTATTTAAAAGATAACAATTATAATTTTTATTAAATATTTTATAATATGGGACTTTTAAAGTCCGGAGATGGTATGAACATTGATCACCTCACAACTCACTTCCTAGAAAAGAGAACAAAAAAAAAATCATACGGATCAGGATAGGATCAGCCCAAATCTAAGGAAAGTCCATAATTATGAATCAAAAAAGGTAGTAATGACTGTAAATTCCACTAATATTATCATTCGGTTATAACAATGTTGTTTCTGACTTTTTATAAGCTAATCTACTCTTTATCCTTAACATTCATTTGACCTTCGAATTTCATAATCTTTGACTTTTTACTTAATTCTGTGGGTTTATCATGTTTGACATTGAATATTATTAACCATCTTGTGTATAAGTTTGTGCAATCTTGATCTCCAGGGCGGCAAGAAAGTCTGCTAGGAGACCAAAATAAAATATTTCTCATACATTCTGTGCATGATCATGGAGGTGGGGGTAGATCAATCAAGATGAAGGAAGTTCTACCAAATTTTTTTTAATGTAGTGATAAGATAATACAATCTTTTAACCATAAATCTTAAATTCAAATTATAGAAATGAAAAAATAATATTTAAGAGATATTATCCCTTAATAACTTCATAATATTCGAATTAAATCAGTTAATAAATCTTGAACACCGATTGACGCAAAAAAAAAAAAATAAAGGAAGCTTTATAACTTGTTTCAATTGAGTTTTTTTTTTTTTTAAAATGTGATTTCAAATTTTCAATTTGTAAAAGCAATACCTAATCCAACCGAGACTAAATGACTTCTCCCCAAGTATTTCTTAGGTTTAGTAAATAAAAAGGGTAACAACTGTTCTGTTTATTTGGGTTGCATCCATAACCTAACCACCACCAAAAAATTACCTTTTTATGACAGAATATATTATATAATTTACAAATATAATATATAGTTGTACGATATTAATGAGTGAATCTCGTATCCTCAGAATCATGATCTGACCCAAATAAAAATTTACCAGATACGTTCATAATTGGTTTGGTGGGTAGGTTAAGGCATGGGAGTTGGGATAAAAATGGAACAAATATCTGGGGAGGGGCAAAAACACATTCCCACGATCGAATCTGTCTGTGGTTATGTCTTATTTATGAAAATGAAAACTAGGTTGGAACTGGAGGGATTTGGACTTGGATGCCTTAGTCTTGTCACTCCACCACGCGTCATTTCCAGGAAGCAGCCCCATTAAATGAAAGTCGAAACTCGAGAAATTTCCGTTTCTTTCAAAGTTTCAATGCTACTGGGCTCTGTACGGATTGACTGAATTTGATCCTTTCCGTCATCGTCTGATCATCCCCTGCGAGGAATAAATAGCATTCGCTTATTTTAGCTTTTTAATATCGGCAACGTTTTTCGGTGACATTGTAACAATAAATTCATAAAAAAATAATATTTATTATTCAAACTGAGATATTTTATATATTTTATAATTGATAAAAAAAAAAACACTTTTAATTTGATAACTACCGGTAAATGAAAGCAGGAAAAAATTATACACACATATTTATTAAAAAAGAAAAATTATTTCTGCCTATTAAAAATTATTAAATTCATAAAAATAAAACATCATCCTCTCATTTCATAAACCACTTCACCTTATTAACCCCCACCCGCAAAATATCGAATTCCACTATAACTAGAAGGATATTGGGGACAAGTCCCTTGTTGAAAATATACTTTCTATAAATTTTAATTTTGAAAATCTTACAAAAGAGTTTAGAATTTTAATAAAAAAATTATTTGGATAAAAAAATAATTTAAATAGAATAGTATAAAATAGAGATGAGTTAAAATAAATTAAATTAAAATGAAAATTTTGAAGATTCTAGTGACCTAACTTTCATAATTGTTATTACTCTGTTTTTCTGTGAGTAAAAGAAAAGAAATTCCTAACCTTATTGAAAATTTAAAAATGTTTTTAATTATTTTTTTATATAGTAAACATTTGAAAGTAATACATTTAAATCTCTAATATAAACCATAATTATCTTTTTTTTAAATTTATACAAATTGCAAAAAAAAAAAAACAGAGAGAGAGAGAGAGAAAGGAACCGGTGATGAGTCACGGCCTCCCTGACAAATCGCCTGTGCCTTTTTGACTCTTTCTCTCTCTCTCTTGCTCTCTCTCTCTCTCTCTCTCTCTCCCCCCACCCCAATTACTTTCGCCACACTCCGCCCGTTCTTATCAGGGTAAGGCTGGTACTCTGAAAGGTCATGTATAAGTACGGCCATATCCTCTCTCCCACAATATATAATTTATTTTTTTGTTTTAGGGTCATATCCCCAATTGTGTTGTTCCAATATTATTTTTTTATTCTCTATATTATATAGATTTTTTAATAAAGACGTACTGTCTGCACTTGAATCTGTCCTTCCTCACATAATTTCTCCACCGAATAGCTGACTCCGCTTTCCGATGATTAGACAATGACTTCCTTCTTCCCATTTTACCCCTCTCCTCTCTCCCTATTCACTGACCGAATTTTCTGTCCTTTCCCGTACGGATCTTCATTCCAATAGCAATTGACTTTAATGCCCCCGCTTCGTCACTTGGCCTTTCTCTCTTCCGTAGAAAATTACATATAATATAAGATCGAATTTCTCGTAAAAACATTACATATGTCTAATTTTTTATTTTATTAGAAATAAATTAGAAAATATTTTTAAACTCCTAGACATACATAATCGCTGGGATACGTTTGAATTTATATCATTTAATTGTTCTTTTTTATTTCAGGAAAAATTCGATATGGTAAAATTTTTATATATACATAATTGGATGTGCATAATAACTCACAAACTCTAAGAATATTAACTAAAGCTTATACGTGGCATTAAAATTCTTCTAATGTGATTTTTAAAATTCAAAATTTAAATATTAATCAGATAGTTATTTTTTTATTAACTACTTTAAAATTACATAAAAAAATCTTTTGGATTAATATAGAAAACTAAATCCTCGTATTTTAATAAGTTATTAACTTTGATGCTTATTAAAACTTTATACTAAAAGATGGACCTATTATTAAACATTAAAATCACCAACATAATACATCTTAATGCAAGGTAAACAAATCATATATTTATGACCTCACCGTTGGTTCGGTCTGAAAATGGATGCTGACCGGTCCGGTCCAACTCCAAAAATTCGAAATGGAAAAAGGTATCAGGGCAATTTTGTCAATTCAAATAGAAACAAACAGTACCAAACCAAACTTTTGGAAAAGGTCCCGGGGACAATACCGTACTTTTGAATACACATTTCTTTTTCTTCTTCTTCCTCACCTCCTCAACACAACAGCCTGAAACCAGCCGGTTACTTCTAAGCCTAAAATATTCTCTCCCCCCCCCCCCACCTCTCTCTCTCTCTCTTCTCAATATTTGCCTCCTCTAGTCCTTGTTTTTTGCGGGCTTGACCTCAAATCTCTTCCTTTAAATCCTTCATTTCACGTGTTTGGGCAATCAGTGTGAGTAAATTTCTCTCCTGAGAAAAATTCGAACAACGAAGAAATGAGTACGATGATGAGACAAAGATCTAATAAAGCTTTCAACTTCACTCCCTTCGATCTATTAACCGAAGAAATCGTGTTCCTAATCCTTGATTTCCTTGACGAAAACCCACTCGACAAGAAGTCCTTCTCTCTCGTCTGCAAAACCTTTTACGCAATCGAATCTCGTCACCGTCGAACCTTAAAACCTCTCCGATCCGAACACCTGACAACAATCCTGTCACGATACCCTTACGTGACTTCCCTCGACCTCTCTCTCTGTCCTCGCATAACCGACTCTTCCCTCAACGTCATCTCCCATGTCTGCAAATCAAATTTGAAGTCAATTGATCTTTCCAGGTCGAAATTCTTTAGCCATATCGGGATTTCGATCCTGGCGATGAATTGCTTGAATTTGATGGAATTGGATTTGTCGAATGCTACTGAAATTAAGGATTCAGCTGCGGCGGCGATTGCAGAGGCTAAGAATTTGGAGAAATTATGGTTAGCGAGGTGTAAATCAATTACAGATATCGGAATTGGGTGTATTGCTGTTGGGTGTCGGAAATTGAGGTTGATTAGCTTGAAATGGTGTTTGGGTGTTGGTGATTTGGGCGTTGGTTTGATTGCTGTCAAGTGTAAGGACATTCGTAGTTTCGACCTCTCTTACTTGCCGGTAATTCCAATTTTCTTTTATTTTCCTGTTTTCTTACTATGTTGTTTCATATGTCTAGAGTGTTACATAGAAATTTCAGTCACCATCTTTGTGGTAAAGTTAGTGCGTGCTAGACACAGGCACTGGCTCAACCTTATGTGAGATCAAAACCTCTTAAAGCAATTTTCGGTAGTCGACCCTTAAAAGCCTGCTCGGGGAAAGAAGTGCATCTCTTGCCTGCTTGGTGATGAGCTGGAGATCGTATTGGATCTTGTTCTATATCTAGTTTTTTATTTTACTAACGTCCCTGCAGTTTGCGTAATTGGGTCATGTCATCTAGGTATTATTATGTTAATAAAATTAGATGTTTATTCTGAGTATGGTGTGATTCTGAAGATATTATTATGTTAGTCTGTGATTAGGCTTCTATTTATGGCTAGTTGACCCAATTATCTGGTTCTGTTATTTTCTTTATTTTTGTTTGAGTTTGTATCTGGTGTTGTCTCTTATGTGGGATTGCTGATTCTGGTGGAGTATTTATTAGGTCTAGTGGGCTTTTTAGATTTATCATTATAGGAAGGATGTTGCGAAGATTTGCTTTGATCAGGTAACGAAAATGATGAAGATTAATCTTTATTGGTTATCTGTTAAATCACATGGCCCTTAGTAGCTTGAAATCGAAGGGAGAGTTTTAAAGGGTTAGGGAAAACGACCTGCTTGGTGTGTCTACCTTAGCTCTGGTGCAAAATGGTCTGGAAGGACCTGCTTGATGGGTAGAAAAGCTATATTCTACCGAGTCTTTTGCCATCAACTGAGTATTGTCCAAAATGGTCAATATAATCTTAAGTTCCATTTTTCATGGACCTAATGTGTGATGCTTTGGTAGAAGTAGAACATCATTTTGACAAACTTTTGTACTTGTAGTTCCCTTCTGCTTGATTGGTGTCATTTCTACAAAGTAAATTTGCATTATACTAAGAACAGTGGATTTATTGATCAGTATTTTTCCGGCTAATGTTTATGCATGGCTGAACTTAGAAAACTGAATCTATGTTGTTCAGATCACAAACAAATGCTTACCGGCAATCTTAAAATTACAACACCTTGAGGATCTGTTTCTAGAAGGATGCTTTGGTATTGATGATAACAGCCTTACAGTCCTTAAACAGGGATGCAAATCACTAAAGGTAAATAATGGTCCTTATGCTGTTTGTTGCATTTAGAGTTGTTTGCCTGATTGGCTTCATATGCATGATTATTATCTGTTTGAGATTGTCTGAGTCTGCTAATTTTGCCATTTCCAGACACTTGATATGTCAAGCTGTCAGAATGTCAGCCATGTGGGTTTGTCATCTCTAACAAGTGGTGCTGGATGTCTTCAACAGCTTATATTAGCATACGGCTCTCCTGTGAGTGCTTTGAACTTCTTTGTTTGTGTTAATACTTGGATTTGACCTTCAATTAATTAGTTCATTCTTGCGGTGCAGGTTACTCTTGCTCTTGCTGATAGTCTGCAGAACCTGTCCACGCTGCAATCAATCAGATTAGATGGTTGCCAGGTGACCTGTTCTGGTTTGAAGGCCATTGGAAATTGGTGTGTCTCCCTGAGGGAGCTGAGCTTAAGTAAATGTTTAGGGGTGTCAGATGAAGGTCTTTCCACGCTTGTTACTAAGCACAAGGACTTGCGAAAGTTAGACATCACTTGTTGCCGCAAGATAACTCATGTTTCAATTGCTCACATTACAAATTCATGCACTTCTCTCACTTCCCTCAAAATGGAGTCATGCACCTTGGTACCTAGGGAAGCTTTTGTCTTGATTGGGCTGCGCTGCCTTCTTCTTGAGGAGCTGGATCTGACGGATAATGAGATTGATGATGAAGGTCCTGCTTTAACCTCAGTTTAATCAATCTCATAATATAGCTTGCACAGGCTCATGCATATGCTATATAACCGTGTGATTTTAATTCCTTTCATGACAACTGTGGTTGAGAGAAATCTCATCGTCTACATCTGTGCAGGTTTGAAGTCAATTTCAAGATGCTCCAAACTGTCAACCTTAAAACTAGGGATCTGCCTAAACATAACAGATGAGGGGCTTTCACAAGTTGGCTTATGCTGCACAAGGCTAGTGGAGCTTGATTTGTACAGGTCTGTTGGAATATCAGATGCTGGCATCTTAGCTGTAGCCCGTGGCTGCACTGGTCTGGAGATCATCAATGTAGCATACTGTGGTGAAATCACAGATCATTCTTTGATGTCTTTGGCAAAATGCCCTAGGTTGAATACGCTCGAGATCCGAGGATGCCCTCTTGTCACGTCTTTGGGCCTGACATCAATTGCTGTAGGATGTAAACAGCTCTCCAAATTGGACATAAAGAAGTGCTACAGTATCAATGATGCTGGAATGATACCACTAGCTCACTTTGCTCAAAATCTTAGACAGGTTTGCACCCTCTTACTTTGAGAACTAAGTAGTTGATATTGTATTTACATGGCTGTTGATTATATGCTTGTATTTCTTTTTCAGATTAATCTGTCATATAGTTCAGTTGCAGATGTTGGCCTCTTATCCCTAGCCAGCATTAGCTGTTTACAGAGTATGACTATCCTGCACATGAAGGGCTTGACTCCAAGTGGCCTCGCAGCTGCTCTATTGGCATGTGGAGGGCTCACGAAGGTGAAGCTCCAGGCATGCTTTAAATCAATGCTACCCCAACCTCTTTTCGAACATTTGGAAGCACGCGGCTGCGTGTTCCAATGGAGAGACAAAGCATTTCAGGTACGGTCTCAATAGCGGATGTCCTATGATCCACTAGGTCAATTTCTTTATTAATCTCCCCCACCCTGACATTGTAGGAGCTGCCTTTAAATGGATTGCACATGGGTTTGTGCATTCTTGATATACTGTCATTCCAGGATCAACTATATGTTGTATGAAGGTTAGGTATTGAAGGTTAGGCAGGAACAAACTTAGTTCTAAAGACTTAGCAACATTCATAAAGCGAATAACGCAGCATTTTTCTACTTTAATTTCTCATTGTTGTGACATTAGGTAATGGTACTAAGATGGTTTTATGAATTTTTTCAGGCTGAGGTAGACCCCAAGTGTTGGAAACTCCAGCCAGAAGATGTTCAGTAGAGATGTCCTCACCCACTGTAAGCTTCCAAAGCTTGGGCTTCCCCATTTTCGGAATATACTCTCCTCATTCTCCAGGCCAGAAAAATGTATTTTGAAATTGTGGAATTTGTCTTCTCTCTTGATGGAGATGGTTTGAGATGTGAGAATGGCATTTGGGCTCCTCTTAGAAACAGAAGTTTTCTCCTGGAGTAATCTTCTCTCACGGCGCCCTTAGGTTTGTGGTCAACCTAAACAAGGGAGTAGGAACATGTTTTTCCCAATATTATTATAATTGTACATTTCCTCTTTCCAATGCTCGGCTATGTCAATACTGCTTAAAAAGACTATAAATATATAAATCTTCAAAATTTCTCCTGGTAAAAGAATCCTGTGTAATATGAACACTAGTGGTCATGGTACGCCGCACTTGGGTGCTATATGAGGAAGTTTATTTTGTTCAATTTAATTTAATTTCTCTATTCTATTTCATTTTTTGTGATAATCTTTAATTAAAGTAATTTGTTGGTTTAAAAAAAAAAGATTTTGTGATAAAAATAAAATTTTTCATAAAAAGAATATATATATTATTATCATAAATTTTTTATTTTGAAAAGTTTTGATAATTTCCCCCCGGGGGGGTGGGGGGTAAAGTTTAGCTTTCTCAATCAGGCACTCTACAAAGCCCTTAGGTTTTGATCTAAGCTTTGGATTTTAGACTCCGACATTGGAAGTGTATAGATCTACTTATCATTAGAAGCTGCAGTAGCCAACGTGCGAGACTTTGAAAGAAGCCTGCGTTATTTTAAATTCGTTTGATCAGAACTCGTAAGCTTGACTCAGGCAACGAGTAACCCCTTCAAACCCAATAAATAAATTGCTTTACTCTTTTTCCTCCTTTACTATAAATTCTTCAATTTCAACTCATAAAAAAATCAATTCAAATTTTATAGACAACAATGTATTTGATTTAATCATTCAAAAAATAATTAAAAAACAAAATTTATTTTACTCAGAATCTCATATAATCTCAGAGTTTTCAGGTAAAATATTGGTGGAGATATTGCAAATTTGATTCATTTATTTCATTTTAATTAAATAAGCACAATGGTGTAAAAAATTTATGTCGTAAAACTATTTAGCTATCTTTACGTATTTTAATTTTAAAGGATGAAGAAATCCTTCTGATTCGAATAAAAAATGAAAAATATTCTTATAGTGAAATTTAGTATACCAATATTTTTTATAAAAAAAATAAAGCCAATGTCCAGTAAAAAAGGATTAACAATCTTTATAAATAATACTTATAAAGAGTTTTTTTTTTGGTTCCAGGGAAAGAAAAGAAAGCCAAAAGAAGGACAAAGACATGCAAACGAACAAATAGGGGTAAGAACCCCTCTGGCCCTTCCTCACAAAATTTATGCTTGCATCTCTCCACATTGGTCAGCAGCTTCTCATGGCGAGCCAGCCGAAGAAATATCTTGATTCTCTCAGTGCAGTTAGATTTCCATATCCATTTTCAGCTGTGCTCCTTCTGACCGAGCTCCTGAGGGTCCTGTGCATCTGCAAAATCTTGTAAGCCGAGGAGACCGAGAAGAGACCATCGCTAGTTCCTTTCCCATAGCTGAGTCTTGCACACCGGGTCTTCTAGGCACCATATTGCCTTTAATTTCTTCCACCTTATCCCTAGGAAGTAGGAGGGTGAGTTCCTCTTCTTTCCAGCTGCCATCAGCAGCGATAAAGTCTCCCACTTTCTGCACCATGTCGTTTGAAAGGTCCCTATCCTAGAGACACTCCACCAAAGGTTGGGAACCAACCCAAAGGTGTCTCCAGAAGTCAATATTGTTCCCATCACCAATCCTCCATCTAATACCTTTTCTGATGCAGTCTCGTATCTTCAAGATCCCTCTCCAGAGGTTGGAGCTACCTTGCTTTCTTTGGAAGTTTAAAAACTCTCCCCAATTAGCTATCTGTTTCTCATGACCTAGCACCATACGGCCCCATCTCCTTTCATGATCTTCCAACCAAGCTTGGCAAGCATAGCGATGTTGATCTCTTTAGCTATCCTCAACTCCAGACCACTCTCCTCCTTACTACGGCACACTTTGCTCCAACTCACCAAGTGCGTTTTCTTATTAGCATCCACATTTCCCAACAGGAACCTCTTGTTCAGAGTATCAAGTCTTCTGCAAAGGTCTCTCGAGAGCCAAGCAACTTGCATGGTGTACACCGGGATCGAGGAAGTGATAGAATGAATTAGGGTCATTCAACCAGCCAAGCAACTTGCATACTTATAAAGAGTTTTAGCACGTGGACTAAGTCACGTCTTTTTTTTTTCTACTTTTTCTTCTATTTACTTGTGTATGTACGGGAGATAAAAAAAAAAAAAAAAAAAATCCCCACGCCCAATTTCAGGTTAAGTCTTGCTTCTACGTAGGCCTGGATCAAGTGGAAGGCTTGGAATGATCCTCCTCCAAGTTCAAAAGCCTGGCCTGGACCTTGTATTGAGTGGCTTGGGGATGGAAAGGAGGCCCACCCTTAAAGCCCCGGTCCGAAACCCGGCCCGCTCACTCAATGGTTTTCCCAAACTTCATTGTTGAAAATTCAAACATTTGACTCAGATATGTCAGCTGTTGAAAATTCTTCGCCTTTGTACCATTTCTCAACAAAGGTGCCTTCACGCGCATCTGCATAAGACAATAAACACATGTCCGGATTTCAAAATTAAAAAAGTTCTTTTTTCTGAAAAAAAAAAAAAAAGAAGTAATTCCTAAGCAAGTTAGAAAACGTTTTACGAATAATTTTTTTAATAAAATCAAAAAATTGCCTTTTCATTCTCCCACCAATAATTGTTTCTATTTTTTCTAATAAAAGATTGTCAAAGTAGATATGATCGCACCGAAATATAATCAATGATTCAAAGAATTATCGATAAATTTATGATTTTGGTTTCTCATTTTAAAAAATCAGGAATTAATTTTTTATTAAAAATAAAATATTAATGAGTTGTAATATTAGAAATAAAATATTAAATTTATCTATTAAATGCAATGATTTATGTGTTATTTTAGCTTTTCAATTTTTTTTTTACCCTTTTCTTTCTCTTTAAAGGCTCAACAAGAAGCATCGGAATTTTAACCTCCCAAAATCGGAGAGTCTCAGACAGACTCCACGACAACGAACCTTTACACGGCTGCCTCCAGAAGGAGTGTTCCCTCTTCCTAGAAAACGAGTTAACACGCTGTTCTTGTTCAAATTACCTTCATATCCTTGGCCTCCATTTGACCAAATCCACCCTAACACATTCCCCCCACCCCCCAACCAAAGACTTTATTGCACCAATCTCGGCCATGGTTACTTAACCAAATTCTCGAATTACTTAATTAAATTTTGGTAAATGAAGAAATATGTTAAAATGATGAAATAAAATTTGAAACAGTCAATCGCTTCATGTAAAATCTTATAATACTCGAATCAGATTACTTAAATTTTAAATATCAATTAATGATAAATAATTTATTTAAAAATAAATCTATTTGAGTTTTAAAATAAAAAATAGATACCAAATAAATGAATCCAATAAAAGGTTACTAAATAGAAGGATCCATTGATCCTAAAGAGTCAAAAATATAGAATCGAATATGAAATCTCCCTAAAACTCGGGATATGACCAAGGAAGGACTAATACGAATAGATTAATGATACCTTTGGTCCTTATAATTATTTCGGTTCTAAAAATTATATTGTTCAATGAGTAAATCATAGTACTATTATCGTAAACGAATTTAATTAAATAAAATTTTTATAAAATGTAAAATTTTACAAATAAATATCTAATTTCTATGTAAAAATTTTAAATTATCGTTTTTTTTTTTTAATTTGGACTTACTCTAAACTCAATTTTGATAAATGGGCATAGAAAGTAGTAAGCATCTATAGCCTCATAAGATAGTTGAAACCACTGTTATAAAAACCGGACCGAGCCGTCGGTTCGGCCGGTTCAACCCTTCTCATAACACTTTTACGGTTCGGTTGAATAAAAATACCGTTTTACAACTGAACCGGACTGAACCGGACTGAACCGGCGGTTCAATGACGGTTCAACCGGGAACCGCTTGAACCGCCGGTTTTAAAAAACCGCAGTCTAGGGTTAAAAGTTAAAACCTAAAAAAAAAAATTGCTTTCTCTCTGCTTTTGGTCACTCTCACATTCCCGATCTTCGTCTTCGTCTCTCCCTCATCTCACTTCTCTCTCTCACTCTCACCATCACTGCTCTCTCTCGCTCTCACTATCATTGTTCTCTCTCTTGCTCTCTCTCACTCCACTGCTCTCTTTCACTCACTGCTTTCTCTCGCTCTCACGGTCTTCATATTCGTCTTCTCTCTTCGTCTTCGACTTCACTCTCAGTACTCACTCTCGGGCTCGACAGTTCACAGTCCATGGTTCCAGACTTGATGTTCATCGATTCTTCAGTAAGGTAAAGTCGATCACTCAAGATTCAACATATTTAGGATTAGATTTTAATTTTTAGGGTTTTGAATTGAAAGTACCAATTTTAGGGTTTTTTAATTTTTAGGGTTTTTATAACAAAAGTCTTCAATTTCGTCTTCTCACTCTCAATTTCGATTTCAATTTCAATAATCTTCAATTTGAATCGCAGGTGATCACTCTTTGTTTTGGAGTCACGGCTCTGCAATCACGATCCAATATCCAGGTTTGTCTCTCTCTCTCTCTCTCTCTCTGCAATGTGCAATGTGCAATCTTCTCTGTCTCTCCAATGTGCATCACCTCTGTATTAGCAATAGCATAGTTTAATTGTGAACCAGATAACTGCATTGCATCTACTGCGTGTAGACTCTACCTTATATGACTTGAATCATTTTTTTTCTCTTTTTTGGAAAGGTCTTCTAATACTGCATTTGTATCTACTTTATTGCACACATGTTGCTGTAATTCTCAATGGGGGTATAGAGAACTTTGTCAAGACTTGTGCAAGGATCCATATTGCTGTAATTCAATAAAGATTTTTTTTCACCTCTCCGTCAAGGGCTTTTTGATAGTTTTTTCTCAGAAATCTTAATGTTTTAAAAAGCATTTGGTCAATGTATGTGATGAGCCATATGTATGTGGCAAATTGATGGAATTTTAGAATTGGGAAATCAAGTTTGTATTCATACTTATGAAAATAAACTTCCAATTTTCAATCCAATAAAAGGGAGCTACTTTTCATGGTAAAAAAAACACCTAGTTCTCCTTCACAACCTGCTTGAGATTTGTCTGCAGCAACAATGTGAACAATGTTTGTGAACAATGTGAACATTTGAACAATATTTGCAGCATCAATTAGTATGGTTTAGTTGTGTACTTCATTTCTGCAGCATCATCAATTGTGTGTAATTCTTTTTTCTTTTTCTAGCTCATGATCATGTTATACATTTGACAAGTTCACTTTTTCAATTGAAGACATGTCATCAACATCACCATCTCCTATAGGTTCAACCCCAAGTTCTTCTCCTCCCTATAAATCTGTTAGAGGTCGAAGTGATCCTGTTTGGAATTATTGTGTGAAAGAAGGATTATCTGAAAGTGGGAAGAAGAAATGTGGTTTGATATGTATATTTTGCAAAAAAGCTTTGAAAGGAGGAGGTATTTCTCGATTTAAATATCATTTAGCTGGAGTTAAAGGTGGAGCTGTTGAGTTATGTAAACAAGTTCCTCCTGATATTCAATATCAAATGCAGCAAAATATTGAGGGCTTTGCTGAAAAGAAGAGGAAAAATCAGATATTATCTGAGAAACAAAATCCTTTTGGCTCTCGACAATATGATGATGATGAGAATGAAGTTATTTTTGCCCCAAATACTGACAAAGGAAAAAGGCCACTCATGATAAGACAAAGTGTTTCAAAGAAATCAAAATCAGGTACTCCACCTATTGCTATGGGTTCTTATTCATACTTTATGCCAAGAACTACACCAGGTGCTCAACCAACCATCAAGAGTGCAATGCAAACCAAAGAATCTAAAGAAAAAGTTGATTTAGCAGTGGCTAAATGGATGATTGATGTTTCTGTTCCTTTTAATGCGGTTAATTCTAAATTTTATCAACAAGCAGTTGATGCAATTGCAAGTATGGGTCCAGGGTATAAAGCACCTAATTTTCATGATGTTCGTGGATATCTTTTGTCAAAAAATGTTGAAGAGATTAGAAAATTTGTGGAGAGTTTTCGTAGCACATGGAAGGAAACTGGTTGCACAATTATGGCCGATGGATGGTCTGATCAAGCCAAGAGAACACTTATCAATTTCCTTGTGTATTGTCCTCGAGGTACGGTCTTTCTAAAATCTGTTGATGCCACTAAAGCTTCTGAAACTGCTGAGTTATTATATAAATTATTTAGAGAAGTGGTATTATTTGTTGGTGCTGAAAATGTTGTGCATATGGTGACTGATAATGCTGCAAATTATGTTGCTGCCGGGAGAATGTTAGAACAAGAATTTCGTAGGCTTTCTTGGTCTCCTTGTGCTGCCCATTGCTTGAATTTAATGTTTCATGATATTGAAAAATTGGATGAGCTTTGTGATATAGTTACTCATGCTGCTAAGATAACAAAATACATTTATAATCACACATTTGTTTTGTATTTGATGAGAACACATACCGGTGGAAGAGAGATTCTTCGTCCGGTACCAACACGCTTTGCCACAAATTTTATTGCTTTACAAAGCATTTTATCTCAAAAGGATGCTTTACGTGCTATGGTGACTAGTAGGGATTGGACACAATCAAGTTATGCAAGGGATAGCAAAGGAAAAAAATTCACTGAACTGATATTAGATTCAAGTTTTTAGAAAGAATGTGTCACTATTGTTCAATTGACGGAGCTTGTAATGCGTGTGCTACGATTGGTGGATAGCGATGATAGGCCAGCTATGGGATATTTGTATTATGCTATTCATGTTGCCAGAGATGAAATCATAAAAAGATTTCAAAGGAGAAAAAAAAGAGCGGAGCCTTTTCTAAAAATCTTTGACAGTCGTTGGGATAATCAGCTTCAAAAAAGTCTTCACGCTGCTGGTTTTTGGCTTAATCCAAGCTTTCAATATAATTCCGTTATCATGGCAAATCACCGTCACACAATATCAGGGCTATTAGATGTGATTGAGAAGTTTGCGCATGGAAATGCAGTTCTAAGAAGCAAGCTTACTCAAGAGATGAATTTGTTCAAGCAAGGAGATGGTGATTTTGGACGAGTATCTGCTATTGCAGATAGAGATGCAATGTTACCAGGTAATCAAAAACTTATAATTTTGTTTTCTTATATTAGTGTTTTTTTGTTATTTTTTGTTTTAGTTATGCAAATTTAAAATCATATATTCACTTGCTTGTAGATCAATGGTGGTCTTATTATAGAAGTAGTGCACCAAACCTTCAACAATTAGCAATTAAGGTACTAAGTCAAACTTGCAGTGCTTCTGGTTGTGAAATAAATTGGAGTGTATTTGAACAAATACATTCCAAGAAAAGAAATAGATTGGAGCATCAAAGATTAAATGACTTAGTTTATGTTCACTACAATCTAAGGTTGCAACAAAGGTATGGACCATGAAACTTTTACTTATATTTTTTGTGAGTTATTTTATTATGTGAATTGTTGAAGTTCAAATAAGTTCAATTTTGTGTTTGTTTTTCAAACTTAGGAATTATTGGAAGGGTTGTAATCATGATTCTATTGATTTTGAGAATTATGTATCTACTGAGATTTGGGTATTGGAAGAGGAACCTTCAACTTTGAATGCTGAAGAAATTGAAGTTTTTAGACAACAAATGGCAACTTGTTCGATTCAAGATGTATCTAATGGTAATTTATTATTGTACGGTTTTAAGACTAAAGTTATATTCATAATTTTTATCGTATAAAATTTATATAGTTGATTTTATATTTTGTTTTCTAGATGAAATTATCAATTTAGATGATTTCAATGCTGAATACGAAGATGAAGAAAATGATGTTGGAGTTGGTGTTGCCCAAGATAATGAAGTTCATGCTACTCAAGATGATGGAGTTGATGCTGCTCAAGATGAAATTAACTTCATGTTCATGTAACACGTTGGGATTAGTAGGTGTAGGATATTATGAAATTATATGAAATTTGTTTATCTGAAATACTCGTAGTTTAAGATTGTTTTTTATTTTTTTTTAATTTCTATAAAATGATGAGACTATCAAATTTTGATATTATGATTTTAATTTATATTTTATATGATTTTATAATTTAGTTATTTAGTTCTTAATTATCAATATGAGTTTTAAAAGTAATTATTGATTATATATATATATTTAATTATTATTAAAAAATCAGCGGTTCGATCATATTGATCCACGGTCCAATCGGTTCAACCATATTTTTGAATTTTACGGGTCAATATGCGGTACGGTTCTGATAACATTGGTTGAAACAACCAACCCTCACTTGCCCAAATAATGTCTACATCTTACTCTCACCCAATAAACCCTCGTATTCCCCTTTGGACTTGTCTTTAGGGCACAGCCATTCAAACTGAATAAATAAATAAAATTAAATTGGAACAGACGAGACAAACCGAGGTCATATTCCTACTTGAGTAGTAGTGACCACATAGCAAAACATGTGGAGGCCATGCGAGATATGAGGAAGACATCGCAGGGGCTATCCGGTAAATTCACCTGGATTTGAGAAAGTCAAATCCGGAGAAAGGTCAAACTTGGAATCCGTAGGTAAGACAGGTATGCGGCTCTTCTTGCAACTTATGCGTGTAACTTTTACGTGTACGGTATATATAATTATATTTTAATTAATTTAATTTAATTATTTATAAGATTTTATTTAGAGAATGTTTTTTTTAATATATATTTTTTTTAATTTTTAATTTAAAATTTAATTAAAAAAATTTAATACAGTTAAAACTTGTTATTCTCATCGTTTACAACAGAACAGGATATTCGTCTTCCCACTTTTAGTGATCCACGGTCATGATCACATAAGAATTGTACGTGTTAAAAAGTTGGCAATTAGATAGGATGCATTATGTTGAAAAACCTACGGAAGATTGGGCATCATAAAACCTGTTACTGCGGATGCCAACGGAGGTAAGGATGGCGCGACAAGTAAGCGATTGTAGTGTCTGCGGGTGATATAGGGCGTAGAGAAGCATAGCTCTTCAGGCCACCTTTCAGCCGCCTCTTCTACGTGGAGGGAATCAGTCAAAACCCACAACATTTGACTAACACAAATTTTCCACGGTCAAACTTCCTTTTGGCTTCTCAGAAGAAGCTTTGAAGACTTTGTACGCTTGCCAGCTCCCTCACGTTGTGTCTTATTAATAATCTTTTCACCTCTCTGCCCCCAAAAATTCTTACTTAAAACTCTCATCATCATCATCATCATCATCATCAATATATATGGCTTCATCATCTAATAGTAGTCTAAACTCTTCTCTGAATTCCTATCAAAACTTCAGCTTCTCAACTCAATTCACGTCTTCTTCCTTCCCTGATCTCCTATCAAGTGGTGGTGATGACCTTAGAAATGGCAAAACCAAGACCTCTTGGGGTCTCTCTGACCAATCTTTTAATCGAACTGGTGTTGAAATTCCCAAATTCAAATCATTTTCTCCTTCTTCATTGCCTCTCTCTCCACCTCCTGTCTCTCCTTCTTCTTACTTATCAATTCCACCTTCTTTAAGCCCCACTGGTTTCTTGGACTCCCCTGTCCTTTTCTCTACTCCTAATGTAAGTCTTTTAACATTTTTTCACATAAATTTGAATTCAAATGACTTTGTTCTTACTAGTTAGTTAATGGGTATGCCTTTTTAAGTTTCAAGTTGCTTTCGTATGAATTTGAATTTAAAAGAATTTTTTAGCAGTGGTTGATTAATGGGGTCTGTCTAATCATGATTAATTTGGTAATATGTGTTTTTTCTGTAGATTTTTCCATCTCCAACTACTGGGACATTTGGTGGTCAGGATTTTAATTGGAAAGGTAGTTCTAATAACGAATTTCAACAAGGGTTCAAGGATGACAGGAACTATTCAGATTTCTCTTTTCAGACTCAAACAACAAATCCTTCCACAACAATGGCAACTCTGACATCTTCAACTTCAGTATCATCGACTTTTCAATCTTCTCCGAACATGATTTCCACTGTATGTTCTTTTGAAACTTGCGCTTTGATATTTGCTAACTTTTCCTAGTTTTCAAGATTAGTAGGGGAACCATTTTGTTTCACTCCAAAAGTTGAATCAAATGAATCATGTTTTTTGGATTGGACATACTGGAAAATGGCTCTCAACCATTTTATTGCTTCATATGTTGCACCAACACACCATTAAAACATTGTCATTGCGTACCTTATCCTTCACTTTGGAGGCCACAACATAGTTTTAGTCATAGTTAGCAGAGGCGAAGCCGATACCAAGGACAGCTAACCGCTGCCCCTTCCCTTGGCCTCCGTATATCAGGTTTAAATCTTATAAATCGCAGGATCTGATTTTGAATCCATAAAAAGGCTTTCCATTCATGAGTTGGTAGTGGCACATATACACATGTATCTCTGTATTTTTTTTTTTGGGAGGGGGGGCGATCATACTAGGATTTTAGTCATAAACAAAGACTTGGAGCTTTTTTTTTTTTTTTTTTTAATGATGTCTTCTCATCTCATCATTGAATTCATAAACCTCGAGCCAAGTAACCCCCGCGGTGTAATCCTATTGTTTATTCCAAATTGCCCTATATATGTTTTCCATTACATTAACTGCTATATTCATTCGAAATGGCACACACATGGTACAAGGTGGGATCTTTCATGCGACTCAAATACGTTTTTCTTATGAATGAATCCTTCCTGGTCCTTAGGATACATGCAAGTGAAGATAACTTAAACAAAGATTCCTCTTATATAGGATCAACCATTGAAGCCACAACAAGAGGCATCATGGAGTTCTAGTCATCCAACGAACCAAGCGGCATCAAAATCAGAGTTTGCGTCAACTCGAAGCTTTTCACAGGAAATTCCTTCACTCCAAACAGCCTCGCAAAGCGATGGAATTACTCAATCCTGTCATAGCTACTACACTCAGCCTCCACCATATGTCAGAGAGCAGCGAAGATCAGAGGATGGTTACAATTGGAGAAAATATGGGCAAAAGCAAGTCAAAGGAAGCGAAAATCCTAGGAGTTATTATAAGTGCACATTCCCGAATTGCCCAACCAAGAAGAAAGTTGAGAGGTCTTTGGATGGACATATTACTGAAATTGTTTACAAAGGGACTCACAACCATCCAAAGCCCCAGTCTACTAGAAAATCTTCTCTGTTAAGTCAACCCTTGCCGTCTGCTGATTCAGATTTGTCCAATCAACCAATTGTGAATATGGGAGGCGTCCAAATGGAGTCTGTTACCACCCCAGAGAATTCCTCGGTGTCAATGGGAGAAGATGAGTTTGATCAGAATGCGCAGATTAGTACTTCAGATGGAGATGATGATGAGAATGAGAATGAAACACAGGCCAAAAAATGGTATGCTTTGGCAGAAACTGACAGGAAAAAGAGAATTTAGTCATTTATTGAATCATTCTTTGTGGCTTTTTTTTGTTTTTGCAGGAAAGGAGAGAGTGAAAATGAGTCTCTTGCACTTCCCGGAAGCAGAACTGTGAGAGAACCTAGAATTGTTGTTCAAACAACAAGTGACATTGATATTCTTGATGATGGCTATAGATGGAGGAAATATGGGCAAAAAGTAGTGAAGGGAAATCCAAATCCTAGGTCAGAAAAAATGGTTAATAATAACAATTTCCATATAGAAGAATCTTAAATTAACAATTGCTCATCTCTTCTGTGTCTTTGAATTACAGGAGCTATTACAAGTGCACAAGCGCAGGATGTCCTGTGAGGAAACATGTGGAGCGAGCATCGCACGACCTAAGGGCTGTCATCACAACCTACGAAGGAAAACACAACCACGATGTTCCTGCGGCTCGCGGTAGTGGTAGTCATGCATTGGCTAGGCCTTCAACCATGCCTATCCCAAGCAACATGCCAATGGTTATAAGGCCAGCAACCGTAGCTGGTCACTCTGGTCTCACCGGAAACTATTCAAACAGCCTAGTCAACACAAGGCCATCAACCTCGGAAAATCAAGCACCCTTCACTTTAGAAATGTTGCACAACACAAGGAGTTTTGGATTCTCTTCCAGTTTTGGGAATCCGGGTGCATCTTCCTTCTTGAACCAAAACCAGCAGACAGACAGTATGATGTCTAGAGCCAAGGAAGAGCCCCAGGAAGATGCAGTCTTGGACTCTTTTCTACGTTGAAATTGCCCACACAAATATTAACAGGCTTGCAAGGGATTTCAAAGTTAACCTGTATTTTGTACAAGTTCATACTTGAGGGCGACAAGCCCTTTTCAAAAGAACCAAACTTAGGGAGCGATACCTGGGATTAGTCTTAGTCAAATTTTTTCATTTGTTTTGAGGCCTGTTTGAGCTCAGGAAATGGCCTCATTTACAGTTTGTGTCACGTGATTAATTAGAGTTGGAGGCTGACACGCAATACAATGTTCAACAGATTTTAATTAAAATTTTAAATTTATGACAGAATTACTAATTAAATATGTGTTTTGATCAAGTCACATAATTCTTAAATCAATAAAATTAGTGAAATTGGAGAATCGATTTTGTTCTGTTAAAATTTCTACTTCTTTGGGATTCATCTTTAAAATCTAGGATCTCAATTCGACGAAACAGGGAAAAGAATCCATTCATCTTCAAAAGACATGATCTTGTCAGGCCAGAAATAGAAAGTTGGAAACCACTCATAGGTCCCAACATCCATGAGAACCAGGTCAAGCACCGCACATGGGATAAATGCGAAGTCTGACTCGGGGACACGCGGAATAAATGTCAAAGTTTGACCCAGACATACATGACGTGTCAGTCATTAGTCAAGTCCTGAATGAACCACTGTATTGGGCTTCGGACTGGCCCATTCTCTCGACTGGTGAGGGCATCCCAGCCATTGGGGGGGCCTTGCCTTCCCTTGAAACGGATTGTCCTTCTTCCCCACAAAAATAGATGCTAGGAAGTGGGAAGAGAAATCCAGGTCCAGCCGAACAATTCCCCTCCGATTCCTGCTGAAATCATCGAAATGTTTCCTTTCACTTAAAAAACAAAACAAAATAATAAATTTTATTTTCTTTTCTTGGCTTGATTATTTCACTCAGTGTCTTCATCTGTTTCAATTTTTGCATTTGAGAACGTTTCACCTGTTCTATTCTAAGAAAAAATTATAATTTTAATTTAAAAAAATGAGAAAATTATAACATACTTCTTAAAGAATCTTAATTTCATTTTAATGGGAAAGATGATGTTTGATAATTCGACTTATTCTACTTTTGTTAAAATCTCTTAATTTTACAATATTTTGATATTTTGTCTATATAAAATTAATTTAAATATTCTTGAGTTTTGACCATCTAAAAAAATTTTAAATCTCAAAATGTTTTAAACTTTAATTTTTTTTTTAGACACTTAATATTGTGTTCATATTTCATAATTTGAAGATTTATTTTTAGAATTAAATTAAATTCATATTTATTGAATTAGTATTTTAAATTATAAAGATATTGTATATACAGAACCGAAATAAGAAGTTAAAATGCTCTAATACCAAAATATATCGTACTAATAAGAAAATCATAACGGCAACTGAAACTAAATTAACAAGCTTGGGGCAGAAAGCTAATAAGAGTGAGCAATAGAAGTCTTATTCCAATGCAGGATCTACAGGACTAATACATACAATCAATTACATTCTCTTAAGTTAAATTATTTTATAAACAACCCAAAAATTCTTAAATCGAAGAATCCAACTATACATAAACAATTGTGAAATGATGGCACAGTATTTGCTAGGGCATGGAAACCACATAAAAAAAAAAATGATTGAGCTAAGAAGTGATGCAGAGGTGAAACAATAGAGCGGATAAGGGTTTTGATTTAAAATGCGATTTGAATAAGTTGAAATCTCTACCATACCATGTAATGAAGAAGGTTGGTGTTTGCACCCTTCCTATTACCAAACTAAAAGTGGCAAAATTATGGAGCAGGATTTGCTTAGATTCATCGTTTTGACAGAAGAAGAAGAAAAAGAAGCAGCAGCAACAAAAGTATATTACAGTAGAAGACATCTAAACCCTAAACTTCATGCTTTCTAATCAACAATGAAATGCTAGAAAAACCAATCTCTTTGCTCTCAACACTGAACAAAGACCTCAAATCATAGCATGTTGAGTATGAACTACAGAATAAGCGAACAACTAAATGCACAAATGAAAATAAAATAAAATAAATAATGGTTTTTCTGCTATTTTACGCTCTACATAGTATATTTTTATAATTTATAGTTAACATATAAAAATCTACTGTAGCCATGGGAAAAAGATGCCAGAAATCAAGATATCATTGTCTCAGTAAGCAACAAAGCAATGGGAAAAAGCTGCCAAGGATCCCAACAAGCTGCCAGAAATCTACTTTAGCAATGGGAAAAGGGTGTTCTTAAGCTAAAGGGGAGGGGGAGGGGGAGGGGGAGGGGGAGAGAGAGAGAGAAGTCTGTGCAATTTTGGCGTCGGAGAAGAAGGAAGAGAAGAGAAAAAAACCAGAAAGAAAGAGCAAGCCTTTTCACTAAGATTTTTCTTTTTAATAAAAAACCATGAATTTTAAATATAAAACTTATAATTTTTAGCCTAATGCTTAATTAGGGTTTTCTATCATCTCACATATTAAATTCGCTTTCAATAAAGTAAAATTTCATAAATAAATATTTTTGTAATTCAATAGCAAAACGGTCTATACATAATAAGATAATGTTTTCTCAAACAAACACTAAACAAAGACAGGTTATAATTAGCAAAATCAAGTAGATGATTAAAAAAAAAAAAAAAACCTTGTCGCAATTGCTGTTTTCCTTTATGAACCAGGTAAAAGAGGAGAGTTTGTGCATTGTGTGATGTCTCGAAATTACAAACACACAAGTAGAATCGAATGAATCGAGAGTACTACATAGGAATTAAATGTGACTGTCATAAATGTGAAAAATGAAAATCAAATGTAAGTCTGGGTTGAAACTTTATACCCAGAAATGATGGCCGAAGTCGCCAATGCAAAGAAAGCAAAGAACGACATGCAAATAGCAGCTGATGAGGCATCTGTAAATGAGTTGTTTGCATCATCCCGCATCCTATTTGTCAATGGAACCGCTGAGGATGCTGAAGATATCAACAGATACGCCGTAAGCTGCAATCAAGAAAAATAATCTCAGATTTCCATACATTATATTGTCCGATACGAGGTGCCACAAAATGTGGCTATGCAGAAAATACCCAACACCCTGGTAAAAAGACTACTGTTGATGTATTTCTAGAGATTATTTACGGATGCTTACATATGATCCCAAACCAAAACTAGCATCATGTACCATTGTTAAAAACAAAGTAACAGATCTAAGGGTTAATGGAAAGGACATTAAATCTCTTAATCAAAACTTAGACTCGAAGTTTGAAAATATAAAAAACTATATTGGGAGAGCTCCCTTTAAAAAGGGTTCAACAGTAACTCAGACCGAATTAATCAAAATATAGATTCAAATATCAGTTGATTTAATAAAAAAAATGAAAATATAGATGAGACAAGACAAAGAGTGAAGGAGCATGACAATGATTTTGAAAACGGGTAAAATTTTTTTAGAAGAATTATTAAATTTTTTGTCTCAGTTGCTCATATTTCCTAAAAAAATGATTAAAAAAATTTAACTCGTTTGTATTTCGATCTCTACAAATCAAATATGATTTTTCTGTCCTATACCTATTTCTTTAGTCTTATACTCTAAAGTCTCATACCCTAAATTAAATGATAATTAAAGTCTCATACCCTAAAATCAAATAATATATATATATATATATATATATATATATATATATATATATTATAGGATTTTATCAAAATTTGTGAATATAATATTTATACACACACATGAGGTGATATTGATGGGATTAGTGGCACATTATCTATAGGACGAGAGTAGTAAAATAATTGATAATTATCGCAAGATAGATGATCATAACAACAAACAAACAATGCTATAGTATTTAATGCATCATGGTTCAAAATTTCTTATGCATGAAGGTGAAGTGACACCGATAGCCACCGATCCTCATACACGAAGGTTGATTGACATGTGAATGTTTTCCTTTTTCTTTTTGCTTAGGCTGACCCACATCAACGCTTAGACTAAAACCGCTCACAGTTACCCAATTAAGTATAATTTTGTCCAATATCCCAATCGTGAACCTTAATGTAATTTTGTCCAAAAATATTGTCGGAATAATTTCATTTCTGGTGCAAGAAAGTTGAATTGCTCTCCCGCCCATCTTTTTGCTACCCCTTCTCCCAAATCCCACTTAAGTGTCACCGATTTCTCGACCGAAACCCTAAAGAGATATCAATAATTGGTTAGACATCTATTTTTTTAATAAAATCTTAAATTTAAATAGTATGTATTAAAAAATATATATATTAAGAGAGTTCTATCGTTCGATTTGAATTAAATTTAATTAAATCTAATTTGATTACAAGATGTTTTATAAAAAAGAAAAGATTGGAGTCATTAAAAGGCAGCTTATTCGTAAATTACTAAAAATAAAAATTCATATTAGCATCAACCTCCGGTGTTGTTTAAGGAAAAAATATTTTTTTAAAAATAAAATAAATTAAAAATATTCAACGAATGAAGTGAGCTCAGCCGAATGTTCTAGAAGTCAGCCCGCAAAATGACAAGTCTCTCTCCCATCAACCCAAATTTTTAATAATCAAATTACAGATATAATTTAAGAGAAATTAATTAAAAGCAGTAAATAATATAAAAATATGAATAAAATTACCTGGTCACCGACGAAATCGAGCCAAGCAAAATTACGGGGAGCCACGAACTCTCTGGCCGTGTATAGTTCATGAACATGCCTGAAAGCTTGTCCTGCAGTGTAGAACGTTGACAGAATCGCAATCGCCAGCAAATATCTAAAAACCCGGCAAGCATAACATTATAAATTTTATCCAAAAATCAATTTTTGAAAATTCCCAGAGTACCAAAATCACCTGTATTCTGGATATTTGTCGAAATCCTTCCAATCGCCGTGTTTGTTACTGCCCATGACAATGGCAGACAAGAGAGAGAAACCCAAGCCCACTACTCTCAATGTCAACAATCCTCTCTTCAAAAAATCCTCTCTCTTCCATCTCTTTATTATATCTCCCACTCCTCCTCCTCCTCCTCCTTCCGCCGCCGGATTCGACGGATTCGACGGGTCCGAGGCATGTGGTGGCGCTTTCGGCTCCGGTGGATGATCTCCCGCGGGTTTCTTGGAATCTTTGTCTTTCGGATCTGACATCTCCTCCGCGTGTCGGGTTCGGAGGAAACGCTGGCGAAGGAGAACGGACAAGTCAGAAAGAAAAGGTTGTAAGTTTGCAACTAACGAGGAAGATTTGTTTGGTGTGGAGGAGGGCAGAGCCTCTACGATAAGTCTATTCCCACACGTGTTGACACGTCGGCTAAATATGCCGTGGGTTAGCGGCATTGGTCGGTTTGACAAATTTGGGACCAGATCAATTTTGTGTCGGGCCCAAGTTTAATGATTTGGTTTGGGGAAGCATTAGAGACATAACCCATCAATTTTTTTTTTTTTTTATTCATCCGAAATCCTAGTCCATATATTGATATTTTATTCATAAATGATAGATATTAATGATTTGTTTCATGTCGTGTCATCTTTTATTCATATATTTCATAGCAGTATAACTCCAAAATTATATTTTTTTTATCTTTTTTCTTTTAAGATATTTTATCTTTCACCTTTTCTTCTTCGCTATATTTTTGTACTCCTTGCCTTGAGTTTCATATAACGAAAAATTTATCCTTTTTCTTCATCGAAAAACCTATATACATGTATGCATGATTCAATTAGAAGATATTTTGTAATATATGGCATGAATATCATTTGTTACTAAGTAGTAACACACAAAACAAGTTGATTATATGACTTTGTTCGTGAAATATATCGATTAAAGTATACATAGAATGTTTAGTTTGTTACTAAAATGGATGATTCATAATTTTTATTTGATCGGACCAATTGCGTTCATGAAATTGTCTTGATTATACAAATATATACAATAAAGATAATTTGTAATTTGACAATCGGGTAAAATACATAGAACAAATAATGCAAATACACAACATGTACATGAACTGAGTTCAATATTTTAAAGAAAAAAATGAAAAATATCTTGATAAATTAATAATTTATCAATTTATAGGACTAAATAATACATTAAACAAGATCTCAAAAATGTTTTATTAATTTATATGACTAACCCCTTTGGCAAGCAACCAGTTTGATCCCACAATTAATTGCTGAAGTGACACAAACTGATGGCCCAGGGTGCACGAAAGTTGTGATTGGTTCCAAACGTGATAATGAATTATGGTTTCTCCTCTATGGGGACTATCCTATTCCACCATCCTCCGATGATACTTACATTGCCTTTCGTTTTTGGATTTTGATGTAAACCCGTAACCCAACACCCCTTCCTTTTTTGAATTCAATAGTATTAACAAGATCTCATTTTGACTTGAAATCTTAATTTGTGGCCCATATTGTTCTTTCAAATAATTATTTTTTTTGGGTAATGTCCTTTTTATAAAATAAACATTATGAATATCGAAACAAACATTTTTTTGGGTAAGAAATTAATTGAAAGTTGACGTAAAGATCAAAAAAGGGAGGGGGAACAATATATTCCTAAAGAGTGGGTTCTACTTTCTTTAATAGCAATACTTACTCTTTTTCGATTCAGATTAGTCAGAACAAAATTTCAAATACTGAGTTGATGGTATAACCATGATACAAAAAAAAAATACTCACTCTCTTTCTTTTTTTCTTTTTTTATCCTCAATTAGTTTAAAGGGCCTCCACTAAACTGGAGATGGCATGGTCAAACCTCCAGCGGCTCCAATCCAACTAGAATTCTTCTTTGGTGGAAGTCCAAAATGGTAAGGGCAAAATGAATGAGGGGCACATGGAGGCTGATAGTTTTCCGTGTCCCCTCGCAGGGGAACAGGTCCATAATGAGCCAATTTGGAACCTAATCAATTTTTCCCTTTTTTTTTTTAATGTAAAAACATAAAAATTATAAAAATATATATTTACAATAATTCAAATATTAGATTTCAATCTCACATGTATACTCGAATAAGGGTGTTTTACCGTTTAAATGTCTCTGCAAAAACTTGGGTCCTAATCAATCAGGTCCTTAAATCCTGGCCCCACTCGTTGGGCACTTTCTTTACTTTGGCTGCCGTCCGGTCTTTTTATTTTCTTATTTTCTATTTTTTATTTTTTTTTCTAGAATGACTTTTCTTTTATTTTTTCTCCATTTTTCATAATATAATAGTAAAATTCTTTTATTAGTATTTTTTATTACTTATTGCTAAAATATTAAATACTTATCTCGCAATAGAGATTTAAACCATGCTATACTATGCTTGCTTCAGAGTTAAGACCTCTTATATGCATTATGAACTTGTCGCATCAACCGATAGTTCGTATTGTTAGTAGGTCACTGTATTTCTTAATTAAGATTATGAGTTCAATTCATGATTTGGACATGGAGTTAATTATGTTAGAAAACCCTTATCCTTTAAGAGGGACCTCAATATGATCGACCCGAATTAATTAAGGTGAAATTCTAAATATGGGACGGTGGACCATCACAAAAAAAAATTATGAACTTGTTACTTCACTATCATTTTTTCGATTTCCTAAAAAAAGAAAATAATTAAGAAAAATTATTTTAAAAAATTAAAATAAAAAGGGAAATGGGGGGTTATGCGTTGTGTTAGCACAGCTGTGCTAGGCTTAATGGATACGTGTAGGCCCCACCATGGAAGGCACGGGGAACTCTTGAATTCGTGGTCCAAAATCCGAATAGAGAGCCTAAAGTTCATCACAACGGCTAGTGCCGGTGGTGGATCCGCCCACAGCCTTGACAAAAAGGCGTCATGCCCACGGCACTGGTTCACCGGCTCTTTCAGTGTGCCAATAAATATTATATTAGATGTCCGAGCAAAAGAAACAATAAAAATAATATATGAATAAATACCCAAAAAAATCAAATGAATTGAAAGCCTCGTAAATTGAACTCTAAGTATATATTTTATTAAAAATATTAAATAAATCAAATAAATTTTAAATCAAATACTTATATAATAATATAAAAAAAAGATGTTACGTAAGTATTTGATTTATTTAATCTAATATTTGATTTAAAAATATATTTTAATTAATTTTTAATTATTTAAATTTTAAAAAATTTAATTTTACTAGTATGGAATAGTATAAATAATTTAATGAATTTGATTTTTTTATATACATATTTGGACTATATATCAATACTCTAAATATATAATATTGATTGCTGAATATTACATCCCTTATGGCACATCTCCATTTTGATTTCTCACCTATCTATTTCTTTTATTCTTTGTGTAATGTGTGGATTGTACTTTCTTCATTTGGGTTAATTTTTGTATTTTTTTTAATAAAAACAAATATTAATCTTTTATAGTTATCAACATTATAGTATGATTTACTTTTTGTCTCATATTACTATTGTAGTTTTAGGTTAAAAGTCTTTCGCAGGAATAATTCTACTAAAATTGATTAAATACAAGGATTATATATATATATATATATATATATATATATATATATTATATTTTAGACAATCTCCTTAAGTTATGTGCTATGAATGAGATGAGTAAATCTTTTTAATAATTTTCAATTATGATTGTTGGACTATCTTCTAAAATTATACTTATTATTAATAATAAATTTTGTTATTTTGAAATGCTTATCAAAGTGATTTTTTTTTTTTTTGGTATCTTACTATTCAACAATAAAATATAATATTTAATTTACATGCAATTAATATGTTTACTCAAATACTCCAAATAAAAATCCTTAACAAAAGAGTAATTTTAAATAAACTAAATGAATTATTGAAAAATCCTAACAATAATTTACATCAATATTTTTAAACTAATTAAAAATTAAATATTTTTTATTAATCAAAATAAATATAACTCATTATATAAAATTTAATTTATAATTTATTTAATTTTATTACCTAGGTCACCAAAAGGCTAAATTGGAATATGTCAAAATTTGGCATAAAATAACTGAGATAAATCTTTTGGTGAAAATCACGAAATTCAGGCAAAATTCAGCCGGCAATTCGAACATTTCCCTTCCTTACCCTTTTTTTTTTTGCATCATCATCAAAATTAGTCCGCGTGGAGACCTACTTATCCGGTAACCAGTCCACGTCGCTTCCTCGTTTTGTTTTTCGTTCTTCACTCTACCATTCTCCTCTCTCTCTCCCTACTCGGAAACTAGACCAAGTAGTGGAGAAAAAGATATGGCCACCCTCTTCTTATGAGAACAATTTTCGCTGTTTCTTTCGGTCATGTATTCCATTTCTGCCCCTCCATTTACATTCTATTTTCGATTCTCGAACTCTCACTCCTCCGGAACCCTAATTGGTGCTAACCACACCTCTGCTCGATTTTGCTCTCGCTGAGGGGTTTCTGCTGGGGTTAGGGTTAGGGTTAGGGTTAGGGTTTCCAATTCTATCTCTCTCTCGCTAGGTTTAGGGTTTCTTTTGATCTTCCTTTTGCACAGAGAAATTTTGTGAACAAAGAAAACAGATAGATTTATATTTACAGAGATTTGCATACAGAAAAATGGAGCTGACCAAGCCAAGCTTTCTGAGAAACGTTTTGGTCAAACCGTTCTTGTTTTGCGTGATTGTGATTCTATTCAGATTCGCTTACGTCGTAACCTTAAGAGGAGAATCCTGCGATCTTGGCGATTTCTGCTTCTTTACCATGCCGGGGACTTTGAACCAATTGTCGGAACCCGAAAATTCGCTGCTTCCTCCGCCATCATCTCCGTCGACGGCGAACCTAAGTCAGATCTCTACACGAGGAAGGAGTGGCGAAAAGCCGTAGACTTCTACTCGTCGATTTTCAAAGATCTGATCACAGAAGGCTATCTTGATCAGAGATCCAAGGCTCTCTGCGTCGAAACACTGACCGGACAAAACATGTTTGCTTTGAAGGAAATTGGGGTTAAGGATACAATTGGGATTTCGAAGAAAGCTTCCCCGCCATTGGTTTCTTCAGGTCAAGCTGAGAAGTTGAAATTCAAGAACAGCTCATTCGATTACGTGTTTTCTGGTAAGGGCATGATTGATCAATCGAAAAATCAAATGAATTTCGCCGAAGAGATTACGAGGACGCGAAAGCCCGAAGGGTTCTTGGTGATTCACATGGTATTCAAAGATACGTACAGTTTCAATTCGTTACTTGATTTATTTATTGCATGTGAAGTAATTAGGTTTCGTGACATTCATGGGATTGATTCGTCTATGCCCGAAATTCGGGAAATTGTTTTTAAGAAATTGCCCTTGTCTTCAATTCATGGTCGTGGGGTTGCAAAATTCCATGGCAATTTGGATAATAAGTGCTTTGTTCCTGAGCACAAGCAAGAATTGGTCCACGATGCCGAGCCTTTAATAGTAGAAGAGCCTTTAAAACCTTGGATTACTTTGAAGAGGAATATAAAGAATGTGAAGTATTTGCCATCAATGGTGGATATTAGTTATAAACGTAGGTATGTGTATATTGATGTTGGAGCTAGAAGTTATGCGTCTAGTATTGTAAGCTGTTTTAAGAAGCAATACCCTAAACAGAATCAGACATTTGAAGTGTATGCTATTGAGGCTGATAAATTTTTCCATGAAGAATACAAGACTAAGGGTTAAGTTGTTACCTTATGCTGCTTGGGTGAGGAATGAGAGATTGTCCTTTGAAGTTAACCATGACCCGGATCCTAGTAGTGTGGAGAGAGGTGGTAGAGGAATGGGTCAGATTCAGCCAGTTAAATTGAAGGGTAGTTCTGTTAGGGAAGTGGATAAGATTCAGGGGTTTGATTTTGCAAATTGGGTAGGAACACGGTCTCCGAGCGAGATTTCGTTGTGATGAAGATGGATGTGGAGGGAACAGAATTTGATTTGATTCCAAGTTTGTTTGAGAATGGGGCAATTTGCTTGATTGATGAGATCGTCCTCGAGTGCCACTACAATAGATGGCAGAAATGCTGCCCCGGTCAAAGGAGCTCCAAATATGAAAAGACCTACGGCCAATATTTGGACCTGTTTACCTCTCTCAGAGAAAGTAGGGTTCTTGTTCATCAATGGTGGTGACTGGTAATCATTACACGCTTCATTTAACATCTGTTGTTTTCTTGTATCTGTTGTTAGGGTTTCCTTTTCTTTTTACAGTCAATGTATCTCCCCAAAGAAATTGTTGTACTCTTCTCAAGTAATTGCTTGGATTAAAATGTCAAATGGAAGTTTCATTTTCTAACGATCGCATGCTATTTCCATCATAAAACCTGCCTAAATACTTAGTATCAATGTCACAATCCATTTTTTGAAATATGGATTGATATCTTTGCTCGGATCGACATGTCCTAAAAAGTGGAAGGAGTTCATTTTTTGTTTGTGTATATTGGTGGATGAGCTATATATTTATCTACTAACATTTTCATCTGATTGTAGTTTAGCACAAGATGGACTTAGAAAGTAGGTTTGGTCGAGATTGTGTTTTTAACAGATGTAATTAGCTGTGGCTGTTGGAGAATCCTTGTTGGTAGCCGAGTAAAAAGTTAGAACTGCACATTTGGTGGTAGATGATGGTCTTGCCAAACTAGGTGCTGGAAAATTTAGGGTCTTGCAAATAATAGTTCAGCTGAAAGTAAGAGGAGCCTGTATGATACTTTGCCAATTCTATAGGTTACTTAAAATAGAAAATTGTTGAAAGCATAGCATCGGCATTTTAGACCTACCATAATCATTACTAAGCTCACCATAAAGGGTGCTGACTCGGTGAAATACATGTGGACTGCCTTTTATCCCTGTTTCCTCCCCCGAGGTGGATACCATTCTTTTGAACATTGAGGTTGTTTAATTTAAGATTTTTATAAGATCTATCCACGGTTTAATCAAGTCATT
Source organism: Dillenia suffruticosa (assembly GCA_033439265.1). NCBI lineage: Eukaryota > Viridiplantae > Streptophyta > Magnoliopsida > Dilleniales > Dilleniaceae > Dillenia > Dillenia suffruticosa. The sequence continues at coordinate 875,106 of JAVTVX010000035.1, forward strand.
CGGGTTTCTTTCTTGGACTTCTTAGTTAACCATCCGAGGAAAGCATTTTTCTCGCACTACAAGAAAATACGCTATCAGCGACAGAAAATTACCGACAGAAAAAAATCCGTTGGTAATAGGGGTGTTATGATATCCGGGTAGTGTCACGGGTACCCGTGACACTACCCGGTCAAAGCTCGAGCTCGGTCAACTCGAGCTCGAGCCCAAAATGTGTCGAGCCCGAAGGCTCGTCGAGCTTCCCAAAACAGTAAAATTACGATTATACCCATCCTATTTTTAATAAATTATAAAGGATACCGGTTAGATTTCAAAACCTAAAGGATGGAAAGGTTATTTTGATCTTATTTTCACATCTCACGTCTCAAACGTCAAACCTAGCTCTCATTCTCATTTCTCATTCTTGATTGTTCTGCTCTCCTCTCAGACAGCATGCCTAGCTCTTGCCTCTCGCCTCTCAATCTCGATTCTTCAAAGTTCAAACTTTGTGAGATGAAGATCTTATTCTCCTCTCTGTCCCTGCTGCAAATCGATCCAAGGTAAACTCTCCCTCTCCCCCTCTCTCTCTCTCCCTCTCCCCCTCTTTGTCTCTCTCTCTAGGGTTTTTGAAAGATCTGTGAACCAGGGTTTTGTTCGTGTTCCTTGGTCTTCACTCTTCAGTCATCTCTTTTGCTATGCAGCGGAGATCTGTGAAGTGTGAATCCTCGATCACCGTCGTCGCCGTTGCAACATCCTTGGGTTTAGTCAAATCGAAGGTAAGCTCTCTCTCTCTCTCTCTCTCTCTCTATTTTCATAAAATTAGGGTTTTGTGTTGATGTTGAATTTGTTGAATTCTAGGGTTTTGATTTTTGTTTCCAGAAAACCCTCTCTCTCTCTCTCTCTGCAAAATTTATTTCTATGATTTAAGTGTTGATTTTGGGTATGGTCTCTTGTTCAAGCTCGAGCTCGAACAAGGTCTCTACAAATGCAAAATCTCTCTCTGTAAAAAGGGTATGGTCTCGGGTTCGAGGTTGAGCTCGAGCCTTCTTGATGGCATTTCGAGTCGAGCTCGAGTTCGAGCTTAACCAAAAAGCACTCGAGCCGAAGTTGGGTATTGCTATTACTCGACTCGACTCGGGTGTCATAACATCCCTAGTCGGTAATAACGATGGATTAACGTCAGACCGAATATCGTGGGATTAGCGACGAAAATATTTCCGTCGCTAATTCGTTAATGTAATGGTTTACAGAAAAAATAAATAAATAAATAAATATAGCTATCAGTGACGAAAAAATCAGCGATGGAAATTTTACCGATAGATTTTTTTAATTTTTTTAATTTTTAATTTTTAATTTTTTATTTAATAATTCTTTTTCCTTTTCTTTTTTATTTTATTTTGTGAAAAAATAATATTATTTTATTTTTTAAAATTTTGTAATATTTTATTTTAAATTATTATTATTTTTTATTATTTTATAATAAATATCATTTTATTATTTCCTTTTGTAATATTTTATTATTATTATTTTATAATAAAATATTATTTTAAATTATTTTATTATTATTAAAAAGAGTGTAATGAAGAGAACAAAAAAAAAAAAGTATAAGGTAAGAGCGTAAAATGTGGTGTAGTGGTTGTGGTGTTCCTTGGTTTTTGTTTGTGCGCAGGTTTGATGCTCAATGGACCTTGGTTTTTGTTTGTGCGCAGGTTTGAGGGTCGGGCAGGCGAGGAGCAGTGCCTAAGAGCTTAAAAAATCAGTGATGGAATTTTTTCCATTGCTAATTTTTTTTTTCAACGACCGATTATTTTTTGTCATTAATCCGTTGTTAATATTAACGATGAAAAAAATCTGTCGTTGAAAATTAGTGAGATCATTATTAGTGACGGATTTAACGACGGAAAAAATCTGTCATTGATACCCTTTAGCGATGGAAAATGAACTTTCAATTTCAATCCATCACTAAAAATCCGTTTTCTAGTGGTGTCGGGCAGGGAAGGCTTTTATCAAACATTACGACCTGGGCTAAAACAGTGGACCATGCCAGCATAAATGCTAAAAGCTTTAGGTCTTTTAGTTGAGCACGTTTCGTGCATTGAATCTTTGTTCTCATTGAGCCCTTGGTTAGAGTTGAACTGGTTTCCAGTGATCCACATGCAAGTTCATGGCTGCTTTCCTGGGCTTTTCAGGGAGTCGCTTGAGATATCTTTAGATTTGTCTTTGAGGCTCGGAAGATATTATTGCTCTATAGGCTTCATCTTCTCTCTCTAAAATCAAAAAAAAAAAAGGCTTCTCTGAACTGTTCGATGGAACCACACTCCTTTGCCAGATACTACGGCCTGGAGCAACTTGCAGTCAAGGTGAGAGAGAGGGGGGGGGAGGGGAGAGAGAGATGAAATTCTCTGGCGACACAAAGCCCCCGCGGACGGTGGAGCTAAAGCCAATCGAAGCAACACCAGAGAGAGAGAGGAGGGGTTGGCGGTGGGGGTGCTTACTAGATTGACCATTTCCTGGTTCTCCGTACTCTTTCCTTGATGATGTTGATCATATATTTGTGCAATTTACACGTGTATCACATTTTTCCGTTGGAAATATGGGATTAGATCAGATTTTTTTTTTTTTTCATATTCTTCCTAATGCGTTATTTAATTATTGAGTTGAACCCGTAGTCAAAATGTCCTCCCCCTAGTCATAAATTTGAAATTATTTTCTAAAGTTTTTTTTTGGATACACCATATTGGTTTCAACTCGAGATCTTTAGATAATAGGAAGAGGCATCGTGTCAATTGAGTTATTATTCGGTATTAACTTTCTAAAGGTATAGAAAGTTGTGGGTATTGAAAATTTAGTATTTAATTATAGAATTAATGATATTATTATATTTCAACAAATCTTGTTTCGGCAATGCAGTAATAACTAGGAAGCAAGTAGGGATTTCTCTGGATAAGTTTGTTATCCTTATTTATTAATATTCTAAAAAAACTACGTGGCTGCCTTAGTTTTTATCTGGGTTGAGGTTTGAGTCAAAAATTGTGGGAGGTCTCTATATTTAAGGCAATGTCTGTCACCCTCCTTAACTTTAATTAGAATGGGTCATGTTTGAACAAAAAAATCTAAATTTGGGAGGAACACGTGATTCCAACATGAGCAATTTTAACAAACATTAAGAATCCACGTTGACCTTAAGTGTTCCTTGTTTTTTTAAGCAGAGATCTTAATTTATATATTACCAAATAACAGAAACTCCATTTCCCACGTAAGAGGGAAATGCCCATTGGAGGAACCTATTTTGTTGGGGGTCCGTTAAGCATTAGGCTAAAGGCTGTTGTGTCCAATCAGCCTAATGGGTCTGCTTAAATGTTGGGATGAACATTATGGAGAGAGTTTAAGATTTTCAGAGAGAGGGGGAGAGATATACATAATGAGATTCATTGAGATGAACATTATCTCGAGGAATTCTCTGGTATCAAATGTTGGGATTTTCCCGAACCATGTAATTTAGTTCTTCTTTCTTTTATAAACAAAATTCGTTTTGTTGTTTTTCGAAAATCTTGTTTGATTTTGTCTTCTAATCTGCCATTTTCAATACAGTTGAAAATCAAAACCTTCAACCTTAAAACCACCTTCTTTACCTGCCTCTTCAAAGATATATTTCCAACAATGGCATTGAGGGCTTGTGAATTTTTGCCAAGAACAATGGAGATTTTGATCGAATTTTAATGGGCTTTTGCCAAAAGTTGTACAATCACAAAATGCTTATGGGTCAGGATTGAATTTATTTTTTCTTAAACCTTTTTGACTTTGTCATAGGCTACATTTTATTTTCCCTCCCAATTAAGGTATTAAAAAAATTGAAATATGGGGGCTTGTTGTAGTAAGGATGAGAGGTTTGAGGGATTTAAAGAAGAATACATGGGGAGGGAGAGAGCAAATTGGGAAGAAGCAGGGTTGAACCCGGGCGATGGAAAGAATGGGCCCCCCGTGAAGCTACAAGGATCTTCAAAGTTCACATCATCCTTCACCCAACAAGGCAGAAAAGGCGTCAATCAAGATGCTATGACGGTTTGGGAGGTAAGTTAACATCATCCCAGATCTTTTTCATTTTTTGTCAACAATTTTATGTTGATTGTGTTTGTCTTTTTCTTTGTTCATGAGTATTTATGATTTTGCCTATGAGAAATCGAATAATCTTCTTGCGGTCTCTTGTTTATCTCATTTATACTTTTGATGTTGTTAAGTTCTGATGATTGGCATCGAATTGGATTTAGTTTTTGTCTCAAATTCTCCCTCCAAACAAAATTTAAGATTGCAGCTTCCTTCATGTTATCGAGTTGGCGCGACTTTTTGACATTTTCAAACTCTTGAGGCATGTTAAAAGAGTTATATCTTATAACCTTTTCAAATTCTTCCAAAAAAAAAAAACCTTTTCAAATTGCTTTTATGGTTGAAGTTGTTTTTCTCGTTATATTAACAGAGAACACCACTTTCTTTACTCAATGCTTCTTAAGAGGGAGGACACTTAAATCTCTAATCTCTTGGTCAATGGGGAAATCGGGTAATAAGCTAATAGGTTGTTGGTAATAGATATGGAACTTCTCATGAATAAGCACTATATTTTACTTCGATAAGGGGTAAGGCGCCCTTGCACCATTGAAATTTTAAAGGAAAAAAAATTAATATGCAGGCTTAAAATCCTTTAATGGTATCTCTACTAATGCTGTCGTTAAAAATTTGTAGAATGTTGTTTGTTACTTGAAAGTCTATGACTACTGTCCCTCCACCCCCCGTATGTTGCACTTTGCTTCCCCAGATAAAACTATCATGTGACAAGTTAGTAGCATCTTACAGACAATTTCAATGGCTTGATTCAGGACTTTACTGGGCAACATGAGACGTTTTTCTGTGGAGTGTTTGATGGGCACGGTCCTGCAGGTCATAAGGTGGCACATCATGTGCGTGATGTTTTACCTTGGAAGATCTCTGCAGCATTCAAATCTTCACGGCTTCATTCCACAGATAATGGTGGTAATGTTGAGGATGTTGAAGATGACCATGACCCTTTTGTTTCTTTATGGAAGCCTATATTTATTAAGTCCTTTAAAGAAATGGATTATGAACTTCACCGTGATTCCTGTATTGATGCCTCCTGCAGCGGCACAACAGCAGTTGCTGTACTTAAAAATGTAAATATTTGCCATTACAAGTTTATTCTGAAGGGTTCATGGAAGAGAGGTAATGACTCTTGTTTCACCTGTCCTTTTTTCTATCAAATTGCAGAATAATGACTTGCTGATCGCCAACTTGGGGGATTCTAGGGCAGTCCTTGGCACTAGAGGGCACAAAAACCAGCTAGTTTCTGTCCAACTCACAGTAGACCTGAAGCCAAATCTTCCAGGTGGGAACCACATTCCTATTTCTTCCTAAACCTGAGTTTACATTCCGTTTAATGTGCTTAATCTCTCCACAAAATACAGGTGAAGCCGAAAGAATCAGAAACCTTAGAGGAAGGGTTTTTGCTTTGGATGAAGAACCAAATGTTTTTAGAGTGTGGTTGCCAGATGAAAATTTCCCTGGTCTTGCAATGGCACGGGCTTTTGGAGATTTTTGCCTCAAGGAGTATGGCATCATTTCTATCCCTGAACTTTCTCATGTAAAACTTACTGACAAGGATGAATTTGTGGTCTTAGCAACTGATGGGGTGAGGAACAGAATGGAAACTATCAAATGAGTACTTAGAAAACAAATCATGTCTTGAATTTGAACGTTTTAAACATGATTTATTTCAGGTATGGGATGTGCTATCTAACAAAGAGGTTGTAAAGATAGTTGCTTCAGCGAGGATACGATCCATGGCAGCCAAATTATTAGTGGATTGTGCTGTCCGAGCTTGGAGAAGTAAACATCCAACTGCAAAGGTTGATGACTGTGCAGTTGTCTGCTTGTTTTTCAAACCGCCAATGTTAACCAGATCCTTCTCAGGCACGCTTAGGCGCACTGTGAGTGACCCAACATTTCTCCAATCTCGTCAGTCTAGGACCATTAGAAGCACAGGTGGGTCTATGAGTGCCAATGTGCCAAGCAGTCCAAGGGAAGGGTGGAATCCTCTTGAAGGAATGAGTAGAATGAGCTCTTCATTTAAGATACCTCGATTTGGTAATACTTCATCTTCAAGTAGGCGGAGAAGATCAACTGATGTTATTGAGGAAGAATCTCATTGCGGAACTCTTGCAAATTTCCCGCTGAATAAGAAACGAGATTAATGGTATTTTGGCTCAGCAAGGGAAGGCTTGAATTTCTCTGTGGAAAGGGGAATGTGGTTTCTGGGTATAGATGGACAAGATCAAACCTCTGGAAATATTAACCTAAATTTTGCTGCTGCTGCTATTCATCAAACAGAAATTCCAAGAAAACAAATGTAAATAACACTGAGAATGAGGTGTTCTTATTTGAATGATCTTATTCATTTTCTACTCATTGCAGAGACATTGTTGACAAGATCTTATGCTCTTTAGTGGGAGCAGGGTTACAAAGGTGAAGCTTTTTCTCTAGCAGTTTAGGCAATTTCGGGCTACCAGAGAGAAAAGTACTGAATTTTAATGTTGGACTTGGGATTTCCGAATTCTGCCATTCAGGAATGGAACAACGGTGATTCGAGGGAAAGGGGGAAGCGCCCCTTAAATTGTTAAGAAACAAGATTTGATATATAATATACAAATTTAAAAATTAATTAAATGTTGTTCATTTCTTTAAAAATTATAATCTTGCAGTAAAAATTTTAACCTTAAATCTATATATTTTATATGAATTTTTGGTTTTGTCCTTCGTGAATAGTTAGTTTTTGATGGCCGTTGCACTCAAAAATCTCTATGATTAATGGGTTTCGATTCAACCAAAATCTCTCTCCCCCCCCCCATTGGAGCTCACTGGGAAAGAAATGATTAGATTCGGAAACAAGGTGAAAATTCAGCCAACCATTTGTCATATTCACCAGTCGGGCTCACATTAATAGACATCTTTCTATACCCACAAGGATATGAGTTCCGTTCATTTCTCTGGTCCAATAACAGAAACTTGGAATTTCCTCACACCTTGTTCTTGAATATCCGAAGAGCATAAGACCTGTAATTCTCATCCGTCCGGCGATGGCAACACCGGTCAACACATCCTCGGCCTATGCATCTGGGGTTCCACATGAGAATGTTACGGAAGTATGCATCCCTCGAAGCATGCTATGGAGTTGAGGGAAATTTTACAATGTTAACCCTCTCTACTTTGTCACAACCCTTTTCCTTATTCAGCTTTCTATAGCCACATTCTTGACTGGTTTCTGCAGACAAATCCTGGTGCCTCTTGGCCAGGCCAGAATTGTTGACAAAATCATGGTTAGTTAACAACTATTCTATTCTTTCGTTTCAATTACGTACCACCAAATGTATGTATATATGTATGTATGTATGTATGCACACATTTTTTTTAGAAATTTATCCTAGGTTATTAGCTTTCTTCAAAAGAAAGAACACATTTTTAGGGTTTCCATTTCAACTTGAGACCCGCCAAAACCCTTTTTCGACATTATTGATTCATTATCTCTAACCTCATTGTGCGTTCGAATCTGAGAGGGTCTCTCGCCGTCCTCGTCAATGTCGTCGAAGGCTTCGCCTTTTGCTTCTGCTTTGGCGATCAGATCTACGCCTTCGGCGATGGACGCTTCGGTAATGCCTTCTTAGGTTCTTAGTTTTCTTTTCCTTTTCGGAATTTTTTATATGTTTGGCGGCGATCTGCCTTATGTTTAAAATAGACTAATATTATTAAAGAGAAAAAAGATAAGATTTCTCCCAACGCAGTCGATACAACATAACCTAGGTTTGTGCATAACGACACTTCTTGGTTGATCCCATTTAAAACTTTTATCTGTTTGTTTTTAATAAATAATTATGGCCCTCATACTTAATTTTCTCATAAATCTATATGGTATACCCTATGGAGAAGTGTAGCCACAAACTTATAGAAACTATGAACTTGCCTAGTGTACTCTTATCTGGCAATTTCACTTCCCAAAAGGTACTACTAAAGAGAGAAACATCGGCAATAAGAGGACTTTATGAAACACAGGTAGATCCATCTAACCACACTTTATTTATTAACTTTGGCTGATGAGATACAGAGAACAAGAAGCAAACACTACTAAACACCCCAGCCACACTGGACATAGAGACACGCTTCTAAACAAGATCTATGATTAACATTGGCATGGCTTGTGAGTCTTCACTTAAACTTCATTGTCCCACAACTCTGCCACACTTCTGAAGGGCCCTGCTTCCTTATTCACAAACAGTTCTTCACCTTTCAAAACCCTCTCCTGCACCCACAAATTTCACCAGTTACTCTAAAATTTCAACCGTGTCCATGGATATTAATTGGCTATTGGATCATCATCCAACGCCCCTGACCATTCTGACATTCCATCCCACAAGAAACGGTGCAAGTTAGGTCGCGATCTAACTGCCACCAACCATGTGGGAGTGCAAACCATATGAGACGGTAGAAAATCAAATTACACAGTTCCAGTATTACCTGATTTGGGATGCTAGAAAGAGCTTTGAAATCCTCTGGAGGAATTCCCCAACCAAAGACTTGTATGTTCTCTTTAATCCTATCAGGATTGGTCGATTTTGGAATGGTACTAGTCCCTCTCTGTATTGCCCACCTCACCAAAATCTGTCCAGGAGTCTTGTTCAGCTTCTTTGCCACTCTATCCACTACAGGATCGTGTATAAGATCTCTCCCGCCTTCTTGTGAACCCAATGGTGAATACGCCTGTTCATTTCCACCCAATGTTTCATCGACTAATCACTTCGTTCTCATTAATCAAATGAAAAGGAAATATTCTGTCATGACAAATAATGAATGGATTTTATTTGATTATTCAATGACTCAGTCACGAAATTTGTCATAAATCTTCTCAAGAACATAGTACTACTTTAGCACAAACTCACGCTGACGTGAATGTTATTTTTCTTGCAAGTTTCGAGCATCTTAACGTTCCTCCATCCTGGGTGCATTTCCATCTGAGACAATAACAAAGAGCATGATCTTATTCATTCTTGGTACATATAACCAAGAAAAACCAATGTATGTTGGCGTAGGTGGAAAGGACACTTTCGTCTCTTAACCAGATCGAGAGTTCGACTCCCACTGGGTATGGAAAAAATATTGTTAGGAGAGGACCCCTCAATTGAGGCATGACAGACTTCTCGATCTGGATTAGTCGAGACGATACTCCGATACCCGATGGTCAAGTTACCAAAAAAAAGAAAAGGATTATGAGCTTATTCCTCGTAATATTATGTTTACCTGACACACTGATGGCATTGTTAGAGCAAAAGTGAGTAGCTTCTCGAGCTTCTTAGTCGAAAAATTACTGATGCCGATGTCTCTAACTAGATTGTCCTTTACAAGCTTCTCCATTTCCATCCATACCCCTGCCATGTCTAATTCGAGAACATCCCCCGGTTTCGGTGGCCTACTTGCATTCTCCCTCAACCGGAATGGCCAATGAATCTGCAGTCCACAATCCATGACTAGAGCGGTTGAACATATTGAATTTTACTTCTAGAAATCAGCTAGATTTTGAATGTACCAGATAGAGATCGAGGTACTCAAGCTGCAGTTCTTGGAGAGTCCTCTCCAATGCAGGTCGAACCCTTTCAGGTGTCAAGTCCGTGCACCTACACATATTCGAAATCACAGAATCCATACAAGTCAAGAAGCTAATTAAACAATCCCCAACGTTCACAATAGACTTATTCTAGGTTACATCTGATCACACCAATGATCTCCAATTCAGCAGGCAGGCAAGAGCTGCACCTATTTTCAAGCAAAATCCAAATCCCAGATTCAAATCTTGATAATTGAATTCGGGAGGTTTTTAAGGTTTTGAGCTTTATAAGGATTTGTACAATGTATTTGCTTGGACAATGTGGTTTTTGAGGTATAACAAATAATCCAAAACTTATAAATTTTTTATCCTGGTCATCAATGATGGAGCAAATGCGATTCAAATACACATTTTGAGATATAAATTAAGGAGACAGAACTATAAATTTGGAGATATAAATTTTAGGTTATAATTTTTAAAATTATAATATATAAAATCTTTTTCTTTAAATTTAAGGAACGGACACCCTCTCCCTTAGACCGTGGCCATTAGCCCTTGTGGTTCCCACAACACCTGAACACAAATCCATAGTTTCTATATGGGTTGGAGGGATTATAAATTGACACTATTATGAAATATTATTACCATAGTTTAGATGTGACAAAGAAATGCTTCCTTTCTACCCCGGCTTGAATTGCGGCCTTCAAACCATGTCCAACCTACAAAGAATGGGAATATCATCGAAAACATGTTTCAAAAATTAATGGCTAAAAAACAAAGAAAAAGCCAAGGAAAATTGTGAACCTCTTCTTGAACTCCATATTCCCAAGCTGTGTCAATGTGTCTGTAACCTGCCTGCAGGACTCACACCACCACCCTCATTTACATAGGATAGAGCATTCAAAGAACGGAAGGAAATGGATTTCAGTAGAAGTATATATCAAAGTCTAACCTCAACAATGGCAGTAACGGCAACATTAGAGGCCTCAGAGCCAGATCTCCAAGTACCCAATCCAACGGCTGGGATTCGATGGCCGCTGATCAGCTTAAACGACTCTATCTTCTCTCCTTCAGGAGTAAATGTTGCCTGTGCCATTGTCTTCTCCACTTGCTTTTTCAGGACCCAGCCGGGCTTCTATAAGAATCTGGGGATGCTAATCCGGAGTGACCGGGAACTGTTGCATGTTGGACACTTGGGCATGTTCAAGCAAATTTCGTCATCTGTTCTCTCTACAATTTTCCTTGGCCGCCACGTTTCTCCTCTTTGCTTTCCGATGTTTCTCGTTAGTTGTTACCTCTCCTCCGTATTGTTCCGGTGATTTCCTCGTTGCACACTGTTAATTAAACAAATTAATTTCCTTTGATCAGAAATCAAATATAGCTCAATTATTTTGTTTAGAAATGATAAAAGCGCACTCCGGTAATTTGAACTACTTTTTTTTAGTAGCTAGAGTCGTGATTAATGCGATTCGAATATTTGTAGGTTTTATTTAGAAATGGTTCTCTAAACGTAGTTTTTTTCATTCACAAGTTTCGACTCAATAACTGATTAAGAAATTTAACACCTCATTCTACTAGATCGACTGTCTGTTAATTTGATTGAGTATCGGTAGATGGGCCAATGATCTAGTGAGATGTGACGCTAAATTCTTTAACCAAGATTTCATATTCGATTAACAATTTAGGTACGGAATAAATTACATTAGAAGGGTAGTCCTATAAATGGGTTACTATAAGTCCCGAATCTGATTTATCTCGGTATGGTTTCAGATTTTGGTTGGTATAATTAAAACCCAAAAAAAAAAAAAAAAAAATTGTATTGGTAGATGGAGACAACTCCCCATGTTTCCAGACAGCCTAGTAGATGGACTTAGTATGGTATGTGCCCAACCAGAGCATATGTCCTACTCTACTAATTTGAGGAAGGATCCACGTCCATTTGGTATAAGATTGCCCCAACCCAAAAAAGTAAGGTAGGGCCCAATCCAAACTCACGGCCATTGAAAAAGAATTGTTTTGTTTTTTTTTAACTATACTAATCGGTATCTAAAATTATATTCCGATAAATCCGATACAAGATTTATAATGACTTATTTAGAAAGTAATTCTCCAAATGTAGTCTGCTTCAAGTTCAAATCACGAGTTGAACTCGATATTTTAGTTAAGAAACAAAATGTTATATCTTATCAGATCAATCGGCAGTCGATAAAAAAAAAATGAACCGTACAATTCTCATTGGGCAAGTGAACTCAAAAATCAAAGAGACTCTGGGTGTTTGGTACATATATTTAAGATTGTTTTTGAACTTTGATTTTTTAATAATTAAAATATGTGTTTGGTAACTCATCAATGAAACCTCAAGAAAAAAATTGGTCAAAAAGTCATCGGTTACCAAAAGTAGCTTTTAACTTTTTTACTATTTTATACGCTTTATAGTAATAATAGTAAATTTATTTAAATAGTTAAAAACTATTTTATCCATCTTACACTTTTAATTTGTACTATTTGTACTTTTTAATTTTTTGTAAGATGAGATTTAAATTGTTATTATGATATATATTTATATTAATTGATTTTTTTTAATAGTAAAAAAAAGTCTTTTCTTGTAAAACTATAGTTAATATGATTTATATCAATTTTTATAATATAAATTTGAATTAATTATTTTCAAAAGAATTATTGTATATTAATTCATAAATTTTATATTTTAATATATAGCATATCTTAAAAAAAATAAACAAATTTAATTAACAAAAAATCGTTCTTTTTATCATTTTATACATAAATATGATTGAAAAAAATCAAATATTAATATCAATTAATAACAACTATCGATCATTATTTATCAGCTATCAGCTATCAGTCGTCAGGCATCACCCATCAACTTAATTTTATCAATTAAATCAAACAAACTCGGGTATTTTTTATATTATTATAATAATTTTTTAATATATCTAATATAATCATTCAAATTAGTAAAATATAATAATTTTTAATTTATGTATTTTTGAATTGATTAAGAGAAAAATATTAAAATAGTGTCACATAAAATTTAACTATAATGATATATTTGGTTTTTCTTATATAATTTGATTTGATTTCTCAATCCAGTGATAATTAAATTTTTTGATAAAATAATATATAATTAAATAGAATTAAATCGAAGAAGAGATGATAAAAATAAGGACTCTACTATCGCTTTAACTATACGCTTAGGGACCAATCCAGTGATAATTAATATCAATAATCTAAAGCGGTGACGGTGATCAGTCTCTTTCTTTATCCCATAATAACCACTGGACTCAATAATGGAATGCGGACTCCTCTTAGCACGCCTTAATCAATTGGTTTTCAAATTGTGCCCACGAAAACTAATGACATGACCATTTGGATCCTGCAAGTAAGGACCAATTCTTTTCCCCTCTTGAGAGACGGACGGGGAAAGGTGCACTAGGTTTATCAAAATCTAAATTGAATGATTATTTTATTTTTTTATTAAAATTTTTGATTTCGAATCCTAAAAATAAAGACAAAGAATTTAGAAGATGAACCCTTTAGTATTCGGATTAGATTCGTGGATACAATATAGATACAGACTGATGAATAAAAAAAAAAAAAAAAAAGTTAATACCCGCTTCTACGCCTTCGGTTCAATGACTGTCCGTACGTTTGTAGATGTTTTCTCCACTTGAGGGACAGTCAAGTGCTGGATTGCAAGTGCAGCAAAGGCAACCAACCACCACACCCCTTAGCCATACCGCGGTAGTTCCCGCAACAAGTCTTGTGATTGGGGGTTGGCCCTCGATCAGAAATTTCATTTGCAAAATAAGATAGATTTTAAGCCTGAGCCCGACAATTTAAGAGTCTAACCGGGGTCGGTAGCTCAGAACTCATCCATTTCCCAATGAGAAATCATAATCAGTGCAGCTAGAGGGGAAAAAAGGACAAAAGAAAGGGAAAAAGAAAAGCTTGACATTCCGTAGGAGCAGAGAAGCAGAGGAAAAACAGAGGACGAATGCCACATCGAAGATGAAATAATTGTGTTTCAGTAGACACGACCAGCACACGTTATCACCACCGTGACCCTGACCCATCCTCTCCCTCTCCATCCCCCACCAAACTGCTCCTTGGGATTCTCGTCAAACACCTCTCCGGCAATGCCAGTCTCCGACCTGTCAACCAGCCTCGTCTTTTCCTTTTCCTTTTCCTTTTCAGAAAGGAAAACCCCAAAAAAGCAAAACCCCATATCATCAGTAGATTGCTTTCCCAGTATAAAATCCCTTTCACACTCTAAACCAACCCCCCTCCCAAAAAAAAGTCGACGTCAAAAACTCTCTCTTCCTCTCAAATTAGCGATAGAACATCTATCAAACAAAAAAAAATTCAGACCCTTGAAATTGCTAATCAGCAAAAAAAGATTCTCTGCTTTCATTTTTCTTAAGCAACATAACAGTTCAATATAACATTAACCACCACATACCCTCTTTCTTAAACATGAATTACAAAATAACTATCAACTTCAACTACATTCAAAAGGTCACAACTTTAAACAACCATTGCTTCAAAAGGTTAAAAAAGGGAAAAGGAAAAAACCAGAAAGCAAAAAGAAAAAAAAAAAAGCAAAGCAAAAAACACAAGACCTTGGTTAATCATTAACTCAAATTAGGCTTTTTTTAGATGACTGATTTGCGCACAATGTAACGGTATGCTGCAACTTTCCTTTTTCTAGAGGCCGTATTGTCCACAGATAATACCATCTTCCCTGCTTCTTTTGATGTGTACGAGTTGTGAATCGCTTCTTCAGAGGCTGAAACCTTCCTTGGCTTCTCAACAGCAACTGTGTAGCCTCCTTCAGCACCTGGTATGAACTCTGCACTGTACTCCAATTCCCACCCTCCAACCACTATGTCCCATGTTATAGTCGCACCCTCCTAGTTAACCAAATAAAAAAAAAAAAAAAAATCAAAGGTCTAGTGAGCATTAATCTTCCAAGTTGAAAACCAGTACTAATACTAAATATCAACTTTTGGGGGGGGGGGGAAATTAAATGGAGGGTATTTGAGTAAAATGGTTGAATTGAACCTCAATCCCTTCAATTTGAATGTTCACTTTCTCTCCACCTTTGACAGTGAATTCAGATGCTGGTTTTGGTGGACCATGTTGTAAATCACTTGGTCTACCCAGTCCACCATATTGAACAGGTACATCTTCTGGCCTAATAAACCTTAAGAAAAACAAAATCCCATCTCAGGATTGAATACGAGGTAAAAGAAACAAACTCTCAGAAAAAAACGTTAAGAATGAAATCTAAATGGGATTTTTCAACGGAAGAAAATATGTACACTACATATCTAATGAAACCAAAATTAGAGGGGGTTTTCCAGAGTACCAACTTGTAGAGAGTTTCTGCAACATTTCCTTCTTTTGCAATTACAAACTTGCTCTTAGTCCTCTGGGTGAGAAACGGGCTAAACATTGAATACAACACAGTGAAGTACCACGGCACATTGATGAAAATCTGAACATAACCCACATGATAAGAAAAAAACACACAAAAAATTAGAATATCAACCTAAACAATAACAAAGATTTGGGTCTTATGTTACCTTGCGAGCAACCATTTCAGGGTAATTGTCTTGAAACAAAGAGAGGATCTGATTAGAAGCAGCCCTAAGCTCTCTCTTAGGCATGTCCTTAAGATCAGTGACTTGAACAAGAGAGTTAATCCCACCAGGCTTGAAATGCAAAAGATTTATGCCTCTCTCAAGAACCTGAACTCTCCATCTCAAGAACTTCTTCAACTTCTCATCATCCCCGAATATTCTCTCATACATTTCCTTATCTTTAAACACTCCATAAGCATTGTAACAAACGGGGTGTCCTCCTTTGTCATAACCATTCATATAAGCAACAAGGCCTTCAAGTTCTCTAAACCCCAAATCCTCTTCAACAATGGAGTCTGCGCCAAACTCCTTTCTCCATAACAAGCATTTTTCAAGCATGTGAAGCGAATCCGAGACTCTGAAGTCTCTGGCTCGAAGGAATTTGAGCAAAATCACATCCGCTCTCTCGTCTCCACCCAAAAGAGGAATACCCCACATGGAACAATCTGAGTTTTGAGAGACTGAGAGCTTGTCTTTGAAGTCCTGCAATGCCTTTTTTTCTGCTGATTTCAAGTGGGAAATGAAGTATGTGTCTTCTTTGAAAGATGGAGAGCGAAGTGTTGCAGCCTCCATTAGTGATGTGACAAAGCTTTTCTTTAAGGGTTTTGGAGATGCTTCAGGTATGTATTGTTGTGGGGTCTGAGAAGCTGAAATTGGTGAAGAAGCTTCCATTATTTATGGTTCTAAGAAATACCCAAATGAGGAGAGAGAGATCAGGAAAGGTAGATTAGGCGTTATGTGGGTTATAGCTCAGAAACACTGGTTTCTATTCTGTGAGATGCTGGTGAATTTTTGCCTAATGTGGTGGCAGAGAAAGGGGAAGGGCAGAGACGAGGAAAGCAGAGAGTGAGAGGAGGTAGTTTTCATAAATTATTGAGCTTCTAATCTTGTGTTTAGTATAGCCGGGTTTTATATTTGAAATTAAGTGTTTCAAAGGTGGTATGGAATTGGAAAGGCTTTGGTTTGCCGCACAAAGAAATCGGATTGGCACGTAAGTGTAATGTGAACACTGAACAGAGTTCAGGGGCAACAAGAGAAAAAAAGCACCCCCCCCGGGCGGCGACTCGCACTTGTGGTACTTCAAGGCAGAGTCCTTTTTCTTTTATTTCTATTTTCATTTTTCCTTGCCTTGCCCATTTTTCATAATCAATTTTTTTTTTTTTTTTTTGAGTTTTTACCGAGTAATGTTACATAAAGCTAACTAAATATATTAAATTTTATGTGATAATCTATAAAATTAAAAAAAAAGAAATAAAATTTTCAAAACTAAATAGTTTTGAATTATAAAAATAAAAAGATCAAATCAAATAAAGGATAATATGGTCAGATAAAAATTCAATTTATTTAATTTTTAACTCATTTATCATCCCCCTTTATTTTTTATCTTAATCAAACTAAGCCGATGGAAGCCCAATTGTGCAAATGAAATATTTAATTTTAAAGAAATAACTTAAATGAAAATTAAAAGAGATATTAAATTTCTACCACAGAATTTGCAAAAAAAAAAATGTCATTCAAGACCTGGAGGTTTTTATACTATAGAAATAACTTTAAAGAACATGCTTTAGAATTTTAAACTACCTACCTAGTCCCACATTGTACTAAAATTAAGTAGATTACAATTAGAAAAATTATTTGTACCACCATGGGAGAACTTCCTTGTTCATATTAGACATTATTAATCAATCCAAAATCTTGGACAAATAATTATCGCATAAGATATACCTGACGTGCGAGACACAGAAAACCACCAAAAAGCTTTTCTCATGACAATAAATAATCAATTTCGCCGTTTAATTTATCTCTGTTATTGTCTATTAAGTAATTGAATGAATGATTAAAACTAAAGTCAATAACAGTAGTTTTATAATTTGGATAAATTAAATATTCCACTATTATTTATTTACTGAATATTGTAAGACCCTTGGGAACTATAAAATATTTTACCCGGGGGGTTTGCTTTGCCTTGCATTGCACCTTCTATGATGCAAAAGGAAAGAGGGGAGAAACACCAGACGAGGGTGCCAGCAATTTAAGTGCACGTTTGACTGCAAGAAGTGCCACGATTCCATATCCTCTGTCCTATGGCCCCCGCTCAGCCTATGAATGTGAAAAATCAATTTGGAACACGAATCTTGTGATGACGAATCATGATGAGCTAACCACGTCATGAAATCAATCTTAAGAATTTGAAATGTTTCATCTCAAAACTCTACAATTTTTTCTTATTTCTGAAAATATTAATATCTACAGAGATAATGATTGATCAAAACATTAAACTTTTTTTTAATAAAAAATCTAATAATCAAAAATTATTCTGATCGCTATTCATTGATTATTGTTTTAATAAATGACGTAAGCAAGATAACCTCGGTGAGCAGGTTAGAAAATAATACATGCAATGTGAGCCCATAAATGTAAAGATCAAATTGTTGTAAAATCATAAGATAAAATATTAGATATTTTAATTGATTTTTGAATTTAAAATTTGATAATAGAAGAAATTATGATAATTTTAAATATCAATTATAGAAAAAAGGTGGTATTTCAAAACGTTGGGTTGGTGGTGGGGAGGGGGGGGGGGCGGGGGGGTCCGTAGGTATGGTATACCCGCGCCACGGCAGAGGACAATCCTCGTGCCTAGCAACTCCACCGTTCACCGTACATTCATCTCAGGATTCCGTAGTCCTTCCCTTGGTCTGCCTTTATTTGGTCTTTATAATGCTCCGATTTCACCCCCTGATGCCTACTTCCAAATTCAGTCCAGAGTAAATTTAGCACCGGCAGAATGCAATGCATTTGTTTAGTTCTCTCATCATCCTTGAATGAAATGAATCCAGAATTTCCCGAACTTAAAGCTTTTACACCGTATGTATGTATCATATTTTTGTATTATATTTCCAGGTGGAACACCACTCAAATATAAAATCAGGATCACCAAAGGGATAGTCTAGTGGTATAAATCTCCTTTCTCCAACTTAGTGATTTCAGATTCAAATATTTGTATAATAAAAAAAATATATAAAATCAGGGCAACTGGTCAAAAATAAAACTTTAATGGTAACAATTAACCTAAGAAATAATTTTTCTATCCACGTAGTCACACCCGGGCTTTGATATTGATTGCAGTCATCATGTTCTCAAATACACCTGGGCAAGACTACGCCCACAGAAGAAACCCATGACAAGTAATCGATACTCTTCCATAGATAAATACATTATCTTAATCATGTACTTGGGAATAATGTTGGAAAGTGGGAATGAACATTAACATCAAAATACCTTCTTTGAAAAGAAACTAACCTTAGTAGAGCATGATCAAAAGTTTTCACCTTAATATTTATTTAGGGCAAAGGATGAACAAAAATGATACCTGTTTCGGTGCTTCTGTCATCCACCATATTTTGAAAAAACAAGTTTGGGTCTTAGATTAAGTAGGCCCCCAATTTTGAATTTTGGCACGAGAGAGAGAGAGAGAGAGAGAGAGAGAGAGAGAGAGAGAGAGAGAGAGAGAGAGAGATGGTGTGCAAAATGATTAAACTTTCTTTAAAACAAACACCAGCACTCATTCCCAATAGCCCATGTTTAAACATAATCAAGATCCCAAAAAATACTCATGAACAGAGGACATCTCTCGACTCGTGCCCATATTTCCAATTTGTTTTCGGAATCCAATGCCAAATTTCCGGGCTTTCACTCACAAGTGGGACCAAAAGGTCCCTCGTGATTTTACCAAAGTACATGTCCTATCCTAGCCATTTATTATCTTTCTATGTAAATCAATCCGAATTAAAGCTTTGTAATCACTTTACTTTTGTTAATACAAAGCAAGACTGACCATCCTCCTTAATTTTCACTGCTTATTTTTTTGTCCAAACATGCATTGCAATGTACACAAATGATCTTTACTCCTTTACCCACTTTCCAAATAAGGTCTCGCTCTCGCTGATTCTATTATTGGTAAAACAGTAAAAAAAAAAAAAAATTGTTTCTTCTTTTTTTTTTTTTAAACCCCCCATAACCATTGATCTCCTGTGCCTTAATTAAAAGGTCTCTCTTGTCACTCTCACCCCTTCTTTTATTGTCCTTTTTTAAGTCCTTGAATTCTTGTACTATTTCATATAGCATTAAATTTGTCGCAGATCCTCATGCCGTGCAATTTTTATTTGTTTCATAAAATATCTTATTATTTATAAAAAATAATATTTTTCAAAAAAAAAATTGTTTTAATCAAATAATATTACAAATAAAGTATAATAAAATATTATATTGCATGTTGTAGAAAAAAACTCTTAATATGAAAGGGAAGCATAGGATTCAAACATTGTAAGAACCAAAAAAAATAATATGATTGGAAGAATTTCTTTTAAGTTCATTAAATTTGACTAAGATAAGTTTTACTTGGATTTACCTAGATGCCTTTTTTTTTTTTTGAGAATTTGAATTAATATTAATTTTCTTGGGCCCAGCTTCTGCCCTTTCAGCAACTTCACCTCTCAATCTCTTGACCTCTCTTCTGCCTTATCTATGATGGCTAAAATCAAAATTTATGTTGAAATAAATAAAAAAAATATATTAATAATTTTTTTAGTACATTACCGTATCGATTTACCGAATTAATCCGATTCAAATATTATAAAATTCAATTTAAAGATATTAATCAAGAGAATTTAGTATCTTATCACTGAACTCGATGAACGTCGATAAAATATTAATCATTTTAACTATTAATAAAAGAATGAAAATATATATTAAATTAATTTAGTTCAATTTTTAATAGTTTTTAACTTAATGTCTGTTAGAGAAAATGAAGGGCTAGGTGGGCTCTTGACCCAAACCTTTTTGACATTAGTTATGTGTCACGTGGACCGTCTGAGCCCCATCTAAACCAAGGGCTCCGCCTTAATAATATCCACAAGGAATATGAGGTAATTTGTGGGGTTACTTGGAATTACATTTTCTTCCTCATATTCTTTTTTTTTTTCCCTAGCTATTCCAAAGAGTAATACAAATTAACAAACAGACTATTGGCTATCAAACTTTTATTAGTATAGCAATAAGAAGTTATATTCATAGATTTTGAATTCGAATTATAAAAATAAAAAAAAATAAATTTTTAAATAACTAATCTTTTAATGAGTTTTACAGTATTCAAAATAAATTAATCGAATAAAATTCAGATATCGATCAATGAAAAAAAACTATTAGTAAGTTTTATTTGTCCTTATTAGAATTTGAAAAGATGAGGTTTGATAGGGCTAATTTTTTTTAGATTTTATAATATTTAAAATAAATTAATCTGATAAAATTTGAATAACGGTATACAGGTAAAAAAAAAAAAAAAAAAAAAAGAGGACTATTAGCAAATTTCATCCGTTGTTATTTAGAATTTGAAGGGGGGTCTAAATTTGGGTGCGCTGGACCCACATATAATTTAACGGGTTTGGGGCAATTGGATTTATCGAGTAACGTGTATACATTTATGAACTGAATATGATTTGACTTGATAGATTGATTTGAGGGAGAAGGACCAACCGTGACCATGACGACTCTTAGCTTTCTCAATTCTCCTGACATCACCCTCACTTGCACGTGATTATCTATTCTCTTTTCCTTTCTCGCTTCCAGACTTTTTTTTTTTTTTTCCCTCTTTTCCAAATGTTACTTTTTCTATATATTCTGATATTTCTGTTTAGGTGTTTGCACAGTTGAGTGGACTTTGTGTCATTCACTGCATGCAAAGAAGGGAAGCATAGCTGGAGCTATTTTGAATAACATAGTATTTGCTATTGGTGGAGGAAATGAAGTTGAATGCTTTTCAGAGGTTGAGAGCAATGGATCTTTGCTCGCTCTATGTTGGAGATGGTTACTCCTCTATAGTAATAATATATTTGTACTGTTCACTTTCTAGACCCTTTCTTTTCATGAAAGTTTCTTGTTTGTTAGACTTGGCTTTGCATGAATACCAAGGTTTGAAATATAATGGATCGGATATGATTGTAAGGGAGACTCTCGGAAACTAATAAAAAGTTATCAAATATCAGAAATTACATATTACATTTTTCTTTTTGAGGTAACATAGGAAGGTTCAAACTCGACACCATGACAAGTGAGGAGAGAGAATGTCAGTTGAGTTATAATTACACGTATTACTTTAGCTTGGCACTCCAGCTCAATGCAGCAATTGAAGCTATGGAAAATTGAAGATAAGTATGTTTAGGCTAGTTTTAATAGTTTCTGATTTATTTTGAGAAGAAATTGAATTTCTTTTACGTATGGGGTTTTTATTTCGGGCATTTAGTTGGGCATTTATTTGGGTTTCCAGAGTTATTGTTAGAGAGCAATCTAGTGTGGTCACTTTTGCTTTACTTTAAAGGGTTTTGAATTCTGAATGTTAGGGACACACTGTAATATTGGAAGTTGGAAACTAATCTTGTATCATCTTACAGGACCCTATTCCTTTTCACCTCTTTGATTGCTCCTCTCCTCTTCTTTTTTTTTCGTCTCCTCCTCCTCCCTCTTCCTTGTCACCTGCTCTTTCTGCAATCTCATTTCCTCTCTTTAATTAGATATCACAGTTCTTCCTTGTGTCGTGATTTCATTAAGTATGACATTTTTTTGTTGGGGGGGGGGGGGTTGGGGACGTCAGGCTGCAGGTACTACACATTGATTCCACAATGCTTCTTGACTACTTAAACAGTAACTTATATGCATCCTTTACCATATGGATGGTTCATTCATACAAGAAGCACAAGTCCATGAGTCACGTTGTTAAATAAGAAACATGATTATGTTAATGGTTTTTTACACGTCATATGCCAAAAATTTGAACTTATTTTTAGAAAAATTTGAATTCCATCCAAACATTTTTACAATTGGGCATCATGTTCATTGACAAGAAGAACGTTTCATAAGTTGGATGGGATTTAGTTGTTTGAATGTTCACAAAACACCCTGATATGGTTTTGCAGCAGTTTGCTCTTGCAGCGGCAGAACTCAATGGTGTGTTGTACGCTGTTGGTGGATATGATGGGAATGACTACCTGATGTAAGATATCATGCCTTCATTTATATTTGCAGTACGGCCACAAGCACATCCCACTTACTAGGCTCGGGTTGTTTTACCATTTATGAAAAGTGCCACCATGAAATTTAATCATTTTGTTCTTAGATTTGTTTGTAGAAGTTTCTAAGAGTACCATGGGATACATCAGCTCAAGAGATTTGAACCTAATTAGTTTCATTGATTGTCAATTCTTATTTTTACAATTTATCTCATTCTTGTTAGATTTAATCTATTATTATCAAAAAGCAATCTATGCAAGAGTTTGCAACTTTTCAAAATTATGGCGTATTTCTAGGCCACCAAAAGCATACCTCCAAGTTTATGCTGGCATTCTGCAAGCTTGTTTCTAGACTGTGCAGCTGCTGAGGAGCCATCCTGGAGTTGATTTTTAGGTTAGCCTAAAATATGTGATGAAAGAGCAATTAAGCATCTTGGATGCCTGAAGATGCAAATAGAAAACTATTAATTTAATTACCCCGGCCTTTCTATATGCAGCTATAATTTCCTCAGGTGTTCTGATTCTCGGTATTACGTCGGTGGTAGCACCATCAAGAAATTTCTCTCTGTCACTTTGTCCCTCTGCAGCAAGAGATATGCAAACTGTAAAATTCATAAAAGTTCATACGATACAGGAACTAGGGCATCAGTAGCTGACATACCTTTCCTTTTGTTTTCAATTTTATGAGATGGTAACGAAGGTGCCACATCTTAGGTTCATCAATTTCAAAGTCATCTGCAAGTCAAAATGTATCAATGAATGTACAGGAGGAGAGAGAGAGAGAGACCTATGCTAAGCTCCACAACTTCATCCTTAGTTATAAGAGATGCAGATGAGTTGGTGATGTGAGCAGCAACAAAACCTCCTGCTTGTCTGTAGGTTGAGATGGGATAGAAAATGAAACCTTTAAAAAAAATCCTTCCAAATGGTTTGAATCAGTGTTGCAGGTGGCAAGCTTTTCAACAGAATGGTCCACTTTTCCCTTTTTCAAGCCCTTAAAAATGCCTGCTATCTTAGATGAGGCACCACCCTGTACAAAACAACAATAGTCTATAATCGATTTTAGTAACACAAATTGCAAATCTCAGGAGCAAAATCATTTCCATGAACCTTTTTCTTCTTCTGATTTGAGGAAAAACTAGCTGCAGCTTCTGCAGCAGCTGCAAGAACCTTATCATGAAGTTCTGATAAAGACTCTGGAATCCTAGAGAAGCGAAAGTAATATTTTAAATTTTCTTGCAGCACCCTCAATAAAACTTTCGTTGCAAGTATAGATTCTGCAACGTGATTTATCTAAGTTATGGCACTCCTAGCCGCCACAGAAAAAGCACACCCGAAGCCATTTTCATTAACTAACAAAGAGATGAAAGCCAATTCATAACCACCTTCTTGAAAAGCAAAAACAAGGGAGAATGTCTTTGTGTAAAATTTAAGGTTTTCTTAGAAACAACAAAATCCTATGGCAATGGATTGAGCTGACCATGACTTATCGAAATAGAGCATCAAATCATTTCCTAATAATAGATTATTAGCAAATATACAACAATACAAAAAATCAATACCAGGGCAATGTGCCCATCATCAGAACTAATTGTCTTGTTCATGTGCACCTTGAAATTCCACCTTAAGATCGACATTAGGCAGCTTTCACCTGCCATCTCCAAATCTAGCAATGATCTGCCAAAAACAGATATTAGTAGTTCAATAACTGATGGTAGCCCACTCCCCAAAATAAAATTTAAATAAATCATAAATAGTAAGATAAAAGGATTGTGATTTAGCATAACAAATTAAATATCCTAGGTGCTTATCTTATTTCAATTACTCCAGTCTGATAAAGCAAAATCAGGGCAAAAATTTCTTCACGTTTTTTAACAATTATGGTCCAAAAACAAGGTGCTAAAAGCTTCACTTTATGAATGGGTTTATTGTTTCCCTAAAGCATCAACATAGAAATCAAATAAAAAATCAATCCCCAAGTCAATTGAAAGTTTTTTTTTTTTTGTTAAATATTACTACTTAACGGGAAGGGAAATAGTAGATTTCAAACCCTGATCTTAACTAGGATAGGATTCAAGACCACTAGGCCATGTGTGCCACTTAAGATAACAATGAAGAAAGTTGTAGATTAACCTGAATCACCCGTTTTGAAAAATATAATTGCAGAGCATCCTCACAACAAAGCAAGACAAAGGAATCCAGTAGGCTGTCTTTATAAGGTGCAAGCTCTGATGAGGAAAGCTCCTCTTGAGAAATAATTCCATCTTGAGTGTTATCTTTTATCAATTCATTCTTCAAAGCAGGATCTCTGGTTGATTTCCACTGGATGCTCGAGTTGCTGAATTTTTGTCCTCTGGGATTCAGAATATTTATTTAAATGACTTCACTTGGAGTTGGAATCAAAACAGAAAATCGACAGATAGAAATAGCAGTTGACTTGCGTTTCAAGTGCGGAGGTTGTGAGGTTTTGTTGTTGCTGGTAACACCAACAAAAGCAAGAACTTTTGCATCTTTTGTTATGACAAAAATTATCTCCTTCTCTGTCCTTCCTGAAACTTTTGATCCTTGGTGTTTTGTGCTGTTCACAAGCCTATGGCCAAGCTTAAATGTTCTTGAAGTCACTGAAATGATTGGTAACCCCAGACCAGATAGACAGTCTGTCAAATACCAAACTGATGGCAAATTCAAATCAAAAACTGCAACCTAAAAATGGCAGCCACGGGGAAAAAGTTGGTCCTTAAAATGAAAGATGTGCCAGAAGAAAACGCCTGTGATGCAAATTATTAATGAATGGACCAAAAGTGTAATACGAAAACATGTAAGCTATACTCGACCTCATGCAAACCCTGCACAACATAACCTCGTGAAAACATGTAATACAAAAACCCAGTAACACCTCATGAAAAAGTTAGTCCTTGTATGGAGGAACTAAGAATACAAAAGCAAGCTCTACGTTGAGGACTTTCCTTCTGTGTCCAAATGTGAACTGCAATGGAGGTACTGCACTGTTAATTTCTGATGTTATTCTGCACTACCACATGATTACAAGAAAACAAGAAAAAAAGGATAAGGGAAATGCAATAACCATCACTATTAATTAACAAACTAAAGACAACAAATTGGTTTTGAGACTCTATATCATATTTTAAGTTAACAAAATTAACCCTATGAATATTCAGGAGTCTGAACAAATCAAGAATAAATTGTCAAAGCACTGCAACTCTATCAAGACAACTTCCATATGGAAAGTAACCCTCCACCTGACATACAAGTCAAAATAATTTCCCACTTGTAATTTTCTAGACCCTCCCACAATCTATTTATATTAATCAACTATGCCAGATGGTAGCTCATGCCCAAAGCAGAAAGTTAGAAATTTTTTTGAATGGGATCAAACTTCTAGTTGATATATGAGGAGAAATCACCTGTGTGGCTATTTTCTGTAACATAGTGATAGCTCACCTCACCCAAACCACCATTGAGATTATAAATGCACACGTACACCAGGTCCCAAAAGAGGAAAAACAAATCAGAAACACAAAACAAGAGTATTTTTAAAAAGAGAAATATACCAGACAACTATCATGCTCAACAGCCAATTGGAAAGTGGAGATGCAAAAGTCCAAGTTTGATACAGGGGCACTTGAACCAGCAACTCTTTCCCCATCCACCTGCAAGGACAAACTGCATACACTTTAAAAGAAAAGAAAATAGAAAGTGCTATCACAAACTACATACAGAGGAAAGCAGATTAAAAGGTATAGGAAAATTGCCCCAATATCACATTTTAAGAATACCACAGACAAAAGAATCAGAGTTTTAACTTTACCTTTCAGGGTGCATACAAGCGAGAGAGCTGAATATGTGGCATTCCATATCCAAACATATCCATCGTGATAACCAGCTACAAATACCCTCTTCGTGTTCTCCTCTTCCATTAATTGGTTGGGTACACCAACAATTAAGGGCCACTTTGCATCCTTCCATATGCTTTGATGTGAAATAGCAATCTGGTGAGGATGCAGAACCAAGATTTGGTGAAAGAAAGATTGACAGAGAATAGAATGATCCAAGTTAGGAGAATTATAAGACAAGATATAATGCCTAAGAGAGAGCTCTGCAAGAGTTTCCACAGGAGGACAGGGAAAAAAAGCTTCACCACAGTCATGCATGGATCAATTGTAGGTATTGTTGTGGAGAATCGCTACAGGAGGAACAGATGGATCAAGTTTTGTCATAATAATGCAATTGTCTTGGGTTTGTCAATACAAACAGGGAACCTGACTGATTGCGCCTTGATATCCCATCAGTGTGAAATAAAATATTGTCAACAAAAAATGCCACTGAGTGTGAGGTCCACACAATAGACAGATGTTAAAGTCCCCACCCCAGATGAACATTCAAGATTCAAAACCTGGACAAAAGGAAAAATTTAATAAGTGCCTTTTATGCTCAACACAATTGGAATGATGAAATAGAATTTCAAGCCAATTGACTTAATATTAAAAGTCAATTCCTTCCTGGTAAAATTACCAATATCTCTATCTTGACTAAATAGAAGGACAAAGAATAAAAGAACACGAGAAAGGATCTTACTCTTGACTCATGTACCCCTTGGTACAAAACATACCGTTAAGACTTCTTCTGATCCTACTTTGTCACCACCGTAAACAAAAAGTTGGCCATCCCCATCAATTTGAGTTCTACCAATTGCTAACCAGTGAAAGACAATGACAGGAAGTCTCCTTTCAGCAGATGAAAACTGCAGCTTAACAACAATATCATGTGATGATCCAGCTTGTTGACCTTTAGGCAAGGCAACACTTGACATGTTCCAGAACAAATATCACCATCAATATATCCAACAGCAAGAATGGTGGAAGAAAAAAACATTGGCCCAAAAAAAATAGTGGAAGAAAAAAAAAAGTTGCATAAGGGTGGAAATGGGTAGTTAAGAGGTACAAAGAGTAGTACTAATTTAGAAAAGAATCACAAGGGCAGGCTTGAGAAAAAGTGAAAGGAATGATTTGTATATTTGAAAGATAAAAATACAAGGAAAATTATATACTTTAGTTTTACATTAACATATCTCAAATTTTGAGATATGTGAGGAGAAAAAGAAATGAGAAAGTTAGAAATGAGAAAGTTAGAAATGAAGAGAACAAAAAGGCCTTGTGAAAGAAGAGATGCTTACGCCAATTGAGGACCAAAATGAACACTTTGCTTGGTACAACAATAAAATTTGGAAAATGAAAAAATACAAAAAAACAATGGAATAAAAAACAAAAAACAAAAAACAAAAAACAAAAACTGAACTATAAAAAGAATGATTTTAGTACAAGCTCTTACAATTAGGCAGCAAAGAGAGTGGAGCTTGTAGAGTTGCAAACAGGTAAAGAAAGCCCTAATTTATAAATGAGTCTTGTGTAGGTATCCAAGCTCGGCTCGTATAGCTATTTGACACAAGACAAACCCAAATTAGGGCTACCTACATAAAGTAGGCTGCAAACCCTCATATAATAAATAAGACCCAAATGAACCTTTCATGAAGAGATCACATTGTTTGCAACCACAGGGATGTCCACACTCTGTTGCTAAAACGTGAGCCATTCTAACACAAAACATGAAAACAGCTTCAAGAAGGCAAAATTGTCATAGGAAAAAGGAAGCAATGGAAAAAGAAGAAGAAAGGTGCAAAAGGGTTGAAATGGATAATTAAGATATACAAAAACTAGTATTAATTTAGAAAGAACCACGAGGGTATGCTTGAGAAAAAGTGAAAGGAATGATTTGTATATTTGAAAAACAAAAGTACAAGTAAATGAAATACATAAAAAGTTTTACACTAACATATCTCATAGTTTTATGCCAAAGAGAATGAAAAGAAATGAGAAAGTTAGAAATGTGGAGGATAAAAAGATGTTAAGGAAGAGCTAGTATCGGCTAAGAAACTAAACTCAACCCTATGTCTGGTATGAGAATAAAATTTTGAAGAAGGAAAAGAAAGAAAAAGGCTGAACTATAAATAGAATGATTTTACTAGAAGCTCTTATGGTAAGACCAAAGAGAGTGGAGGATACAGAGTTACAAACAAGCTAAGAAAGCCTTAATTTATAAATGAGCATGATGTAGGTAGCCAAGCTTGACTCTTTTAGCTAATTGACACTAGCAGAACACAAAAAGAGGCTACCTATATCAAGTAGGCCGAACCCAATCCAAACTCTCATTTAATGACGTAATTCTCCCCCAAGTTCACATTGTTTGCAATCCTGGTGAATGTCCACACTTTTTTGCTAAAACATGAGACATTCTAGCACAATACAAGAAAAGCTTGAAAATGATAAAAACATTGGAGGGAAAAAAACAACAACAAAAGAAATAAGAAAATTGTGCAATGGAACAGGTAGTTAAGATGAACAAAGACTAGTATTAACTTAGAAAAGATGCACAAGAGTATGCCTGAGAAAAAGAAAAAGGAATCATTTGTACATATGAAAAACAAAAATACAAATAAAATTATATATATAAGAAGTTTGATACTAACATATCTCTTAGTTTTTTGACAAAGGGATTGGAAAAGATAACATTGGCAAAGAAAACAAAAAAAAGCAATGCAACAAAGAGAAAATTGTGGAAGGGATTGAAAAGATAGAAAGTGAAGAGATAAGGAAAAAGAAAGAAAAAGGCCAAACTATGGAGTGATTTTACTGGAAGCTCTTATAATAAGACCAAAGAGGGTGGAGGATACAGAGTTACAAACAAACCAAGAAAGCCTTAATTTGTAAATGAGTCATGTAGGTAGCCAAGCTCAACTCTTTTAACTAATTGACACTAGCCGAACTCAAAAAGAGGCTACCTATATCAAGTAGGCCAAACCCAATCCAAACTCTCATTTAATGAAGCAAGTCTCCTACAAGCTCACATTTTTTGCAACCTTGGTAAATGTCCACACTTTGTTAATAAAACATGAGACATTCTAGCACAGTACAAGAAAAGCTTGAAAATGATAAAAACATTGGAGGGGGAAAAAAACAATGAAAGAAATAAGAAAATTGTGCAATGGAATAGGTAGTTAAGATGAACAAAGACTAGCATTAACTAAGAAAAGATGCACAAGAGTATGCCTGAGAAAAAGAAAAAGGAATCATTTGTACATATGAAAAACAAAAATACAAATAAAACTATATACATAAGAAATTTTATACTAACATATTTCTTAGCTTTTCGACAAAGGGATTGAAAAAGATAAATACATTGGCAAAGAAAAACAAAAGCAATGCAACAAGGTGAAAATTGTGGAAGGGATTGAAAACATAGAAAGTCAAGAGATAAGGAAAAGAAAGAAAAAGGCCGAACTATAAATGGAATGATTTTACTAGAAGCTCTTATGATAAGACCAAAGAGAGTGGAGGATACAAAGTTACAAATAAGTCAGGAAAGCCTTAATTTATGAATGAGTGTCATGGAGGTAGCCAAGCTCGACTCTTTTAGCTAATTGATACTAGCCGAACTCAAAAGAGGCTACCTATATCAAGTAAGCCGAATCCAATCCAAACCCTCATTTTATGAAGTAAGTCTCCCCCAAGCTCATATTGTTTGCAACACTGGTGAATGTCCACACCCTGTTGCTAAAACATGAGACCTTCTAGCACAATACAAGAAAAAAGTTTGAAAAAGATAAAATATTGGAAGGAAAAAAAATGAAAGAAATAAGAAAGTTGTGCAATGGAACAGGTAGTAAAGATGAACAAAGGCCAGTATTAATTTAGAAAAGATGCACAAGAACATAATTGAGAAAAAGAAAAAGGAATCATTTGTACATTTCAAAAACCAAAAATACAAATAAAATTATATACATAAGAAGTTTAATACTAACATATCTATTAGTTTTTAAAAAAAATGAATGAAAAAGATAAAAAAAAAATTGGCATAGAAAAATAAAAGCAATGCAACAAGGAGAAAATTGAGGAAGGGATTGAAATGAAAAGAAGCGAAGAGATAAGGAAAAGAAAGAAAAAGCCTGAATTATAAATGGAAAGATTTTACTAGAAGCTCTTATGATAAGACCAAGGAGTGGAGGACACAGAGTTACAAACAAGTCAGGAAAGTCTTAATTTATAGACGAGTGTCATGTAGGTAGCCAAGCTCGACTCTTTTAGCTAATTGACACCGGCCGAACTCAAAAAGAGGCTACCTATATCAAGTAAGCCGAACCCAATCCAAACTCTCATTTAATAAAGTAAGTCTCCCCAAAGCTCATTGCAACCCTGGTGAATGTCCACACCTTGTTGCTAAAACATGAGACCTTCTAGCACAATACAAGAAAAAAGGTTGAAAAAGATAAAAACATTGGAAGGAAAAAAAATGAAAGATATAAGAAAGTTGTGCAATGGAACAAGTAGTAAAGATGAACAAAGGCTAGTATTAATTTAGAAAAGATGCACAAGAACATAATTGAGAAAAAGAAAAAGGAATCATTTGTACATTTCAAAAACCAAAAATACTAATAAAATTATATATATAAGAAGTTTTATACTAACATATCTATTAGTTTTTTAAAAAAAAAATGAATGAAAAAGTTAAAAAAAAATTGGCATAGAAAAATAAAAGCAATGCAACAAGGAGAAAATTGAGGAAGGGATTGAAATGAAAAAAAGCGAAGAGATAAGGAAAAGAAAGAAAAAGCCTGAATTATAAATGGAATGATTTTACTAGAAGCTCTTATGATAAGACCAAGGAGTGGAGGACACAGAGTTACAAACAAGTCAGGAAAGTCTTAATTTATAAATGAGTGTCATGTAGGTAGCCAAGCTCGACTCTTTTAGCTAATTGACACTGGCTGAACTCAAAAAGAGGCTACCTATATCAAGTAAGCCGAACCCAATCCAAACTCTCATTTAATAAAGTAAGTCTCCCCAAAGCTCATTGCAACCCTGGTGAATGTCCACACCTTGTTGCTAAAACATGAGACCTTCTAGCACAATACAAGAAAAAAGGTTGAAAAAAATAAAAACATTGGAAGGAAAAAAAATGAAAGATATAAGAAAGTTGTGCAATGGAACAAGTAGTAAAGATGAACAAAGGCTAGTATTAATTTAGAAAAGATGCACAAGAACATAATTGAGAAAAAGAAGAAGGAATCATTTGTACATTTCAAAAACCAAAAATACAAATAAAATTATATACATAAGAAGTTTTATACTAACATATCTATTAGTTTTTTTCGAAAAATGAATGAAAAAGATAAAAAAAAAGTTGGCATAGAAAAATAAAAGCAATGCAACAAGGAGAAAATTGAGGAAGGGATTGAAATGAAAAAAAGCGAAGAGATAAGGAAAAGAAAGAACAAGCCTGAATTATAAATGGAATGATTTTACTAGAAGCTCTTATGATAAGACCAAGGAGTGGAGGACATAGAGTTACAAACAAGTCAGGAAAGTCTTAACTTATAAATGAGTGTCATGTAGGTAGCCAAGCTCGACTCTTTTAGCTAATTGACACTGGCCGAACTCAAAAAGAGGCTACCTATATCAAGTAAGCCGAACCCAATCCAAACTCTCATTTAATAAAGTAAGTCTCCCAAAGCTCATTGCAACCCTGGTGAATGTCCACACCTTGTTGCTAAAACATGAGACCTTCTAGCACAATACAAGAAAAAAGGTTGAAAAAGATAAAAACATTGGAAGGAAAAAAATGAAAGATATAAGAAAGTTGTGCAATGGAACAAGTAGTAAAGATGAACAAAGGCTAGTATTAATTTAGAAAAGATGCACAAGAACATAATTGAGAAAAAGAAAAAGGAATCATTTGTACATTTCAAAAACCAAAAATACAAATAAAATTATATACATAAGAAGTTTTATACTAACATATCTATTAGTTTTTTTAAAAAAATGAATGAAAAAGATAAAAAAAAAATTGGCATAGAAAAATAAAAGCAATGCAACAAGGAGAAAATTGAGGAAGGAATTGAAATGAAAAAAAGCGAAGAGATAAGGAAAAGAAAGAAAAAGCCTGAATTATAAATGGAATGATTTTACTAGAAGTTCTTATGATAAGACCAAGGAGTGGAGGACACAGAGTTACAAACAAGTCAGGAAAGTCTTAATTTATAAACGAGTGTCATGTAGGTAGCCAAGCTCGACTCTTTTAGCTAATTGACACCGGCCGAACTCAAAAAGAGGCTACCTATATCAAGTAAGCCGAACCCAATCCAAACTCTCATTTAATAAAGTAAGTCTCCCCAAAGCTCATTGCAACCCTGGTGAATGTCCACACCTTGTTGCTAAAACATGAGACCTTCTAGCACAATACAAGAAAAAAGGTTGAAAAAGATAAAAACATTGGAAGGAAAAAAAATGAAAGATATAAGAAAGTTGTGCAATGGAACAAGTAGTAAAGATGAACAAAGGCTAGTATTAATTTAGAAAAGATGCACAAGAACATAATTGAGAAAAAGAAAAAGGAATCATTTGTACATTTCAAAAACCAAAAATACTAATAAAATTATATACATAAGAAATTTTATACTAACATATCTCTTAATTTTTTGAAAAAAGGAATGAAAAAGATAAAAACATGGGCAAAGAAAAAAAAGCAATGCAACAAGGAGAAAATTGTGGAGGGATTGAAGAGACAGAAAGTGAAGAGATAAGGAAAAGAAAGAAAAAGCCTAACTTTAAATGGAATGATTTTATTATAAGCTCTTATGATAAGACCAAAGAGAGTGGAGGATACAGAGTAACAAACAAATCAAGAAAGCCTTAATTTATAAATGAGTGTCACGTAGGTAGCCATGCTCGACTCTTTTAACTAATTGACACTAGCCAAACTCAAAAAGAGGCTGCCTATATCAAGTAAGCCGAACCCAATGCAAACTCTCATTTAATAAAGTAAGTCTCCCCCAAGCTCACATTGTTTGCAACCCCGGTGAATGTCCACACTTTGTTGCTAAAACATGAGACCTTCTAGCACAATACAAGAAAAAAGGTTGAAAAAGATAAAAACATTGGAAGGAAAAAAATGAAAAAAAATGAAAAAAAAAAGAAAATTGTGGAATGGAACAGGTAGTAAAGATGAACAAAAGTTAGTATTAATTTAGAAAAGATGCACAAGAACATAATTGAGAAAAAGAAAGAAGAATCATTTGTAAATTTCAAAAACCAAAAATAAAAATAAAATTATATACATAAGAAGTTTTATACTAACATACCTCATAGTTTTTTGAAAAAAGGAACAAAAACGATAAAAAAATTGGCAAAGAAAAATAAAAGCAATGCAACAAGGAGAAAATTGAGGAACGGATTGAAGAGACAAAAAGTGAAGAGATAAGGAAAAGAAAGAAAAAGCTCGAATTATAAATGGAATGATTTTACTAGAAGCTCTTATGATAAGAGCAAAGAGCGGAGGATACAGAGTTACAAACAAGTCAGGAAAGTCTTAATTTATAAATGAGTGTCATGTAGGTAGCCAAGCTCGACTCTTTTAGCTAATTGACACTGGCCGAACTCAAAAAGAGGCTACCTAATCAAGTAAGCCGAACCCAATCCAAACTCTCATTTAATAAAGTAAGTCTTCCAAAAGCTCATTGCAACCCCGGTGAATGTCCACACTTTGTTGCTAAAACATGAGACCTTCTAGCACAATACAAGAAAAAAGGTTGAAAAAGATAAAAACATTGGAAGGAAAAAAAATGAAAGAAATAAGAAAGTTGTGCAATGGAATAGGTAGTAAGATGAACAAAGGCCAGTATTAATTTAGAAAAGATGCACAAGAACATAATTGAGGCAAAAAAAAGGAATTATTTGTACATTTAAAAAAAAAAATACTAATAAAATTATATACATAAGAAGTTTTATACTAACATATCTCTTAGTTTTTCAAAAAAATGAATGAAAAAGATAAAAAAAATTGGCAAAGAAAAATAAAAGCAATGCAACAAGGAGAAATTTGAGGAAGGGATTGAAGAGACAAAAAACAAAGTGATAAGGAAAAGAAAGAAAAAGCTTGAACTAAGCTCTTATGATAAAACCAAAGAGCGGAGGATATAGAGTTACAAACAAGTCAGGAAAGTCTTAATTTATAATAAATGAGTGTCACGTAGGTAGCCAAGCTCAACTCTTTTAACTAATTGACACTAGGCAAACTCAAAATGAGGCTACCTAGATCAAGTAGGCCGAACCCAATCCAAACTCTCATTTAATGAAGTAAGTCTCCCCCAAGCTCAAATTGTTTGCAACCCCGGTGAATGTGCACACTTTGTTGCTAAAACATTAGACATTCTAGCACAATACAAGCTAAAAGCTTGAAAAAGATAAAAACATTGGAGGGGAAAAAGGAAAGAAATAAGAAAGTTGTGGAATGGAACAGATAGTTAAGATGAATGAAGACTAGTATTAATTTAGGAAAGATGCACAAGAGCATGCTCGAGAAAAAGAAAAAGAAATCATATGTACATTTAAAAAACAAAAATACAAATAAAATTATATACATAAGAAGTTTTATACTGACATATTTACAAAGGGATTGAAAAAGATAAAAACAAGGGCAAAGAAAAAAAAAAAGGCAATGCAACAAGGAGAAAATTGTGGATGGGATTGAAAAGATAGAAAGTGAAGAGATTAGATAGAGATGAAAAGTAAAGAAAAAGTACATTGTTTCAATTGGGTAGATTTTTGTTCATTGGATTGAAAGGGTGGAGAGGTAGATGCTATTTAAAGATAGAGTACAACATTTCATGATGATGAGAGGTTGGACAGACAATCGATCCATTTTGTTACAGTTAAACTCGAGGTGTTGGAGTGGAAGGAGAAGAAAGATAAAGAGGTGTAGAACAAAAAATAGGAGACATTTGAGACATTTAAGTATAAAAGGCCACAGGCATAGTTTCATATCCCTAAAATATACCCCTCAAGCGGAAGAGATTCATTATAATTTTGGAGATTCAATGGTAGCCACTTTATGACATAGGACAATAGTAACCACTTTTTGACATTATTGTTTTCTATGTTATTGGAAATTTATTTAATTCTTTTTTTAAACCTAATTGTTTACTATTATTCCAGCCATTGAATTAGAAAATTTCCGGTGTTTTTCTTATTATTAGTATTCCTTCTTTATTTAATTTCTATTTATGAAGTTTTTTTTTTTGGGGTCTCTTATTAATTAAAAAGTTTTAATTTAGAATTACGAGTTGTCATGACTAGAATAAATAGACAATAATACAGTCTATAACATCATTGTGTTCTCTCTTAATATAGAATTTTATTTGATCTTTTTTTTTCTAAGTCTAATTATTTTTCCAACCACACACACCCTGTTCTAACCCTCATAGTTGAGATCTAATTGTGCTAAATTTTATGAACTACATCAAATCCAAGATCCTGCAGTTAGCTAATGCTCATGAAAGAAAAACATACCATGTTTTATGAAACTATGTAACAGAAAAATTAAAAACATGATCAAAGAAAATCATCTACCTGAAATTAGAAAATAAAAAGGGCAAGTAAATAGTTGAAAGGATGGTACCAAGCTTTCTCTGCATGCTCTTCGGATTGCTGAACCTGGATCGATCAAAGACAGGACGATATCCTCCTAATGCTTGTGCACAGAAACTAGTCCAATACAAGGCTAATCACTACAAGGGAAAGATCGATCCAAAAGATCACAGAGAAAGTAAATCAGAAGAATCAAAACCAAAACCAAAACCAAAAGGGTGAATGGCAGAGACAGAGAGAACAGAAATCCCGATTCATGGACCCCAATTTTTGCGAATAAAATTAGGAAGAAAGCGGTACCTCTCCAAATCAATCACTTGAATGCCACGGTTGAATTCAATGCAAAAGATCCCATACGATCATCCTTATGGACCGAAGCCCTTAGACTGGTTCAATGGCCTCGGTTGAATTCATTGCTTGGGAAACTAGTTCAATCCAAAGCCATTCACTGCAAGGGAATTGTCAAAAGATTGGAAAGAAAGTAAATCAGAAGAATCAAAACTAAAACCGGGTATCGCGATCCGGATTCATGGACCCTTTTTTGCGATCAAAATTTGGAAGAAGGATGTACCTCTCAAAATTAATCACTTGTGACCCCGGTTGAAGTTCAACGCTAAATAACCTATACGATCATACTCACGGACCGAAACCCTTAGACTTTGTTGAATCGCCTCTTTGGTCGATGATTCCCACATCTGCAAAGGAAAAAAAACCCTAAGATATTGAAAAAAAACCCCAAAAACTGGAATAGAAAAAAAATGGCGAGAAGAATTGACGAGTTCGACGGAGAGAGGAGTTTGAGAATGAGAGAGAGAGAGAGAGAGAGAGAGAGAGAGAGAGGAGGGAGATTTGGTGGAGTTTTGAGAATTAGAAAAAAGAATCGAAGGAGGAGAGAGAAGAGAGAGATTTGCTTTGCGGAGATAAAGAAGAGAGGAGAGAGATTTGGGAACTTGAGAATTAGAAATTATTAGAAAGGGGAGCGGGGAGAGAGGAGAGAGAGCCGTTGCATTGCGTGGAACACCGTGCAAGTGGTTACGGTTCTGCACAATTTGTTACTCTCGGATCTCGTGTCGGGGTTTAATTTTTTAAAAAATAAAATAAAATGAAGAAACACCTTTTCATATTAAAAAAAAAATCATTTTTATGTTATGAAATTCTCAACCAAGAAGAGTAACAATAGAGCTGATCCCCCCAAAAAAAAAAATTAAAGAATTTAACTTTCAATTATTAGTATAATTTAAAATAGAAATATCTTACTAATCGAATTCATGATTTTCTTGATCACCCAGCAATATTAGGATTTAGTTTAAATTTAATCAAAAATAATATTTTTTAAAAATTAATTTTCTTGTGATATTCTTGAGCACAAAGCAATAATTTATCAAATTACGAAAAATACCCCCCCAAATGACAGTTGTCAGGTTACTTTCACTTCACGTTGACGAACTTTGACTGCCAACTTTCAAAATCTCTGCCTCTCTAAACCAAAGTGTCAATTTCTTGAAATGAATTATTTCATAAAAAAATTGCACATTTTCGTTGAAGGCAAATGTGCCTTTTTTTCTCATGCCATCACAGCAATTGAAATGTGTGGATTTTTTTTTTTCTTTTTTTTTTCCCTGTCGAATTTGATGGGATAACTCTACCTCCTTTTCTTTTCTTTATTTTATTTATACCTCAAAAATTTCAGCAACTCATTTTACAGACATTATTGGGCTCTTTGGCCAGGAAAAAAACATATTGCTCTTGTTTGAGTCAACCAAAAAAAAAAAATTTTATTGCTCTTGTTTGAGAATGCGAAATTTCGGGTCTGTGCCTTTTTGTATTCCCCTAGGACTCTAACTGAGATGGACTTCGTTGGACTACAATTATAACATTTTTTGCAACTTAGGTTTTGTCTGGGGCCCTTGTATAGCATCCGGCTTCATTATTTCTAAATTCTTTTTTTATTGTTACACAAGGATACAAATCTTGAATCTCAGAATTGAAAGAGAAGAATTGTAATTAACAAACTACCCTTGAGGACATTATTTCTAAATTCTAGCTGGGATGTAGGTTTATAGGAGCTTCTTAGCCTTATATTCTTTTGATGATGTTCCGGACATAGGCTCAATACCTACAAATTTGGGCTCTGGCAGCCCATTAACCTCGATTTCGTCCGCTTTATGCTCTATTGTATAGGGTCAGATGGGTCCATTGCTCGACATTTAATGGGGTATTTTATATTCATATCAGGCCTAGTTAGCCTGTGTTTATGCCCACATTCGGCTTATGATGTCCCACCGGCCCCTTTGTCATCTTGCGCCATACTTGTGTTAGGCCCGCTATGACCCATACAAAAAATGGATCTTATATGGCCCACGTTGGGCCCATTTCGATCGAATAGAGGGCACCGACCAAATTTTCATTTGATTGTCAAAACGGGCGAGGAATGAATAGAAACAAGTTTTAGCGTCTGACACTTCAGGCCGAGTAGCCGACTTTCGATACCATGTGCCGACCTAAATTAAAGTTTGTCGCAAAAAACTAAGTTTCATGCACCCACACAATAGAAGCATGACAGGATATGCACTCACCAATCTTACATCTACAACACCGATGCATTGTCTGCATCCAAACAATAAGTATCAAGCAAAAAAAGAGTGCACATCTTTGACAAGTTCTCCAAAGCTTTGACAAATCATTATTTAACATTGGAGGAAGAAATTCTCACTTTCATCAATATTAGAGTTCACCCACCCATAAGATGTGCTTGGTCTGTCCCATGGCACATCCTAGTTGACACCAAGTCAACAAAAAATCATGAAAAAAATATAAGTATGCCACATGTATCGACCCAATTATAACCCGTAATATGTCCATTGTACCACAGCTGACAGTTTGCGGTGCAATACTTGGAGCTGGAGTGGGGACACTGATGGGTCGACAGGGGGTCAATGTTGACAAATTGACATCCAACGGAGGCTTCAAAAATTCAGATGCTAGAAATATAAAATCATCTGAGAGAATATCTCGTCTCACTGAACCCTCCCGCTGACAACACATTATGTCCAATTGAAAAGAAAGTATTCTAAAATTATCAAGTGGAGGACATGAAATTACTCTAGAAGAAATTTCTGGTGTCGATTAGAGGTAGAGACAAACCTGTAAAGGTAATACCAGGTCAGACCTCAGGAGAGATTCTCTTCAAAACATTAGCCAAATGCTGCCCATTGGATCACCTTGAAACCGTTGGGAAGGAGTTTAGAAGGCCAGCAGCTACAAAGCCATGATGGAGGCTTATAGTGCAGAAGACTTCGCCTATTCAATCTTGAACAAGGGCAGGAGAATAATTACAAGATCAATGGTAATGCCTCAAGATAACTTTCCCAAAAGAGGATGGAGAGTTCCTTCACATTCAAGCTGTCAGATATATGCACCCCTAATTCGATAAACCGTTTGGTGACATTTTCAAGAATAGCCACTAGCTTTTCTCATTCGATCTTTCTTCTTGGGATCTGAAGGATATTGCGCCTTAGGCTCATGGCAACTAATAGAAAAGGATTGCCGGTCTGAGGTCTGCTGCTCTCACTCCTCGAGTCTTTTTCTTATATTGGCTTGATGACAGAAGAGCTAATCAGTCTTTAGAAACCATCTGTAAATAAATCTTAGTCTCCTGGCAAAGAAATGCTAGGTCACGTTTTGGCCCCCCAAAACCTCTAATTGATTGAACTTCCCTATATGAACATTCCATACCAATGCAGACACTTAATACGAACGAATCCACCTTAGGAGTGCTGTAGAACGGGGCAATGTAACTGATCTTTGCAACCTCATCACAGAACTCCACATTATTCAAATCCAAGAATAGAAACTGATTTGAAGCTTCGTCAGAAAACATACTAAGCCACAACCTTTTCTCCTTTGAAATGTCGTACAATATCATATCCAACTTTATACTCACTGGTAGTCCTGAAATAAAAGGAAGAGGGCTTTCAGGATCATTACCAGGGACACTAAGTTCAGCCTTGATGTGCTTAAGTCGTCCAGAAAGAGCGAACTGCTTAAAAGAAAAGTATCCAAGTAACTTCTGAAAGAGTGAGTTATTGTAGGAAACATCATCTACAGGGGAGCTCCTTTCACCAAATAGTTTCTCGAGCTCCAATACAAAATGAGAAGGTTGTATTGATTCTCCTCTGTAAATAGATTGTACATGCTTCAGTATAGTTGACAGCTTTTTCGTACTCAGAAGACTGCAGAGATTAGCACTACATGACTTCAGTAAATCTGTAACGAGTACCAGCTCCAAAACATGCAACTCCTCTCCCTTAGTCAACCCTATGAACCTATATCTCAACTCTATAACACTACTATCTAGTTTTTTCAATAGAATACCCAGCTCTCCTTTTGCACAAGACTGAACCTTTCTAACAGATAGAAAATGTTCCCAGGACTTTGCTAGTAGTTTTACTACTCGGAGATATTGCAAGACAAAGCGCAATTCACCATTACATCCAGGGAAGTCAGAGATTAATATTGCCAGCTCTTCCTTGTAAACCCTGTACGCAAAGAAAAATGTGCGAAGATTTTCAAACAATAATATAGCAGCACATATTACAGGAAAGCACAAAGTGAATCGTATTAAGAAATATGAAACATATGTCCTGATGAATGCAAACCAGTTAAGGTAATGAATGCAAAGATTTAGCAACATCCAGGATGACATGGCTAATAACAAACAAGAGCTATCAAAGGAGGGATACACAAATAATAATTTGACCATTCAAGTTACTGTATAGAGGAAAGTACATTCTGCATGAACTATATCATCCTTAGAAAAAATAAAGCACAAGAACTTATGCACATTGAGTTGGATCAGGAATTCATTTGCTTTCTTTCTTTTCTTTTTTTTTATTTGTGTTTGGGGTGGGGCGGATGGCTTATCTCACTCTCCAACATGACGAGGTGTATCCATGGGGTTCCCTTCTTTCAAAGTTTATTTAGACTCGAGAAATCAAAAATTAAGAGAAAAAAGATGAGGAATATCTTACAACCTTAAGGTCTTGAGGACCTCAGCGACATGTCCAGAATGTATCAATTGCCAAAAATCTTTTATATTTTCAAGGATGAGCTTCAAGGTGTTGGTAACTACTTCACGCCCTCGGATGTTGGTACTTCTACTTGATGTGGATGCTGGTATTGCTACTTGCCTTGGATGCTGCATCTTCTGCGACTCCATCTCGGACCTCTTAATATCAAGCATTCCAGAGAGACTATTTTCCCCAGAACTAGAAATTTGCGTAGCCTCTTCATTGATGAGCAAGAGTTTCTCTTTCTCATTTGTTTCAAACATTGAGACAGAACATACTCTTGATCTACTGCAATGACACAAGAAAGCTAGAAGAGTATCTTGATCCATAACATCAGTTAAAGCACAAGACAACCTCCCTAGTAAGGTCACAGCATATGAAAATAATCTCGGGGGAATAGCTGAAACACAGGGTTCATGTGAAAAAGGAGACGAGATGGCCAGCATTAGCAAGGCAGCAACTCTTGTACTGTCAAAGTCTAATTTCCCTGTGCTAGAAGGTTCCAGCTGCAAGAAACAAGAATAATCAATACCTAACAACCTGTCATGCAGATGGAGGTTTAACTGACAGCAGTGGTTGCATAAGCAAAATACAATTAGCAGAATCAAGATAGCATCCTGAGAAACTCCAACAGGGCAAGTGGTGGTAATCTGGGTGTCTTGTTAATAACAAAATTTCAATGCACACACAAATAGAGAGATGCTAACCTCTTCGGAGAATGCCTCAATCAAGGATCTGACAAACATCCCGTGACTTCTGCCAATGTTAAATAAAGCAGAGAGTACATCAGCATCATCCTGAATATATTGAAAAGGGAACATATCAGAAAGAAAGAGAAGAAATAAGATTGCCAGAACTTTACAACACAGTGTTTTCAAAAATAAGAAATTGGAAATTTGTGACAAAATTTTGCAAATAATGAGTATATAAGATGTAAGTAAGAATAACACACCTGAGGATATCTCTCCAGATTTTCCAGGAGCCCTTGAACACATGATTCAAACATACTCTTATCACGTAATTTAATAAACTTAAGAATTTTCCTTGCGGCAGATCTTATGGAGGTACAGTTGTCAAGAAGAGTGGCAAGGAACTGCAAAATCATTTACTGAGATGATCGCCAAATAGCATATGCAAAGGTCAATTATTTAAGAGAAAAATAAAGCACCAAAATATGATTACAAAATAAATGAAATTCACTGGGGTACCACATGCATGCTTACAATCATCTCAGTTTTATAGAAGCCTCAAGAACCTCTCTCCTATCAAAAACTGATGACATATACAGAAAGTTGTGCAAGACACAACAAAAAGAAACAAAAAATGAAGATCCAAAAAACAAATGCTAATATGAACCTCAGAATTACCATGAAATCAGAATCCAACACATTTGAGGGGAAAAAACAAAAAAGACTTGCTTTAAATCGTTTTAGGAGTATCAAGATTGAAAGAGGGGAGGGTGAAAGAAGAAAGCAAAGCCATTACCAAGTACAGATCTTTCTTAGGCTTCAAAACAACAAGATTGGCATTCTTGCTCTCTCACTTACGCTCAACATAGTCTAATAAGCATGTACGATTAATAATGGAAGGCACGTCCAAGACAAGCATTCCAAGTGGTGCATCCAATTTTTAATTATTTTCAATACTTTAAAGACAGACTATATAGTTATTATTGCCAAGAATGGATCTACTTATACTTCTTGTTTAAAAGTGCATCACAACAATTATAATGTTTGAAATAGATAAAGCATTATACACTAACTTTGTAATACTTGGGCAAAATTTAATAATGCTAATTAAATTGTAAACTTATATGCATAAAATTAATATTTTCCTGTGTTAATGTCCTATTCTTTGAAAGTTTGGCATGTCCCATGTCTGCAGCCATGCTTCATAGGATATAGTTCTATATTGTATAGACACTTTTGAAAACAACCATAGCCACATTCTTTGGATATATATAATATGACACTTTCTACTTTACAATAATGTCAAATATTGTAGCTATTTTTATGTCATGTCTCTATGTCAATGCTTTTAAGGTCAAACATGATGCTGATTAGCCGAAGACTTCAGCAGCTGAACCAAGGAATGCATACTAAGAAATATTTCATAACTTAATTTGCATGGGAAGGCAATGGCAGCAACCAAAATTTCAAAGATTTTGTACACATCCTGCTTCTAATCATACCATCAGGACATTTCTAAGTATGCAACATGAAACCAAGTATGCTCATTCAATCAACCTGTTTGCGTTTCATATTATTGAACTCAGAAAAAAACTTAAGATGGAAGAATATTTTAGATGG
Organism: Dillenia suffruticosa; assembly: GCA_033439265.1. NCBI lineage: Eukaryota > Viridiplantae > Streptophyta > Magnoliopsida > Dilleniales > Dilleniaceae > Dillenia > Dillenia suffruticosa. Next base: position 918,341 of record JAVTVX010000035.1, read on the forward strand.
AAATTTACCATGTGCATATGTGTCTCTTCCACTTTTAGGCAGTCACAAGAAACCAGGCAATATAATGATTCCAGAGCTTGTGATCGTACAACCATTGAATCATCATTCAGCACATCCATCAACAAATCAATGGCCTTTCCAGCAAAATGGACCGAGAGGACAGAGAGCATACCCAGTGCATGGCAAGCAGATTGCCGAACCTTCAATATAGACAAAACTAGCATGAGTTTCAACATGAAAGGGAAAGAAATCCCCAAAGCCACAAAATCATCTCTCCAGAGAGAGTCAGTCAAATACCAAAGGAACCAGGGTTGAGGGAAGAAGTAATACAACAACTTTTAGCCAACCATGAAACATTGCATCCCTTTGCAAATGAAAACGAAAGGGCAAGCTATGCATGAAAAGGGAGAATGCTAAATGTTATGTTGTGCCAATTTCTCAGCCAATTTCAAAAATGGCATTCAAACAACAGTTCAAAAAATCTGGACAATTAAACATGCCACTAACTTCAACACAATTTGTAATCGCATAAAAAAAATCTTCATTACAAATCTGTTCTTGATTCAAAGACAAATGAAGCTACACACATTAAAGCATCATTAACAATGCTAAAAAGCGGACCTCCATCCAGGTATATTCTAACTCAAATACTAAAGCATGAATTTCGCGTTACCTCATAGAACTCATCCTCAACCCCATGTATAAAAGCTCCAGCAGCACTTGAGGACAACTTTTGGACGTGTTTTGCAATAAACTCGTGAGAATTGTCATCTCTTTTGATTTCTAGAACCTTCTTAGAAAGTGTTTGCAACAAAATATCATCAGACACAATCTTTGACAACCCAAGCGAGTTAAATGCCACAACTCTGACCTCCATGGCCATGTCTCTTACCATGGAAGATAGCTGCAAGGAAAAGTGATAGCATATAAAGATGTGTACAAGTTTGACAGCATATTTACCACTTTATATGTGAGACTCACATTGAGACAAGGCAGCAGGAAGACAAGATCCTGCCAAGCATTAGGTGCAGGCTTAAGGATGGTTTTTGCTCAATCCTAGGCAATCCATGATCAATCATATTAGCAATTATCTCAATATGCAGAGAATCTGGAACCACTAACTGGATACATTCCAAATATAACATGAATAGTAATTAAGATCAACTAAGTACTGCAACATGATATTAACTGAATAAATTAATATGCAAAAGCAACAGAATTTACCCTTCTTTCACAACACAAATATTCCGAGATTTCTTTTAACAATTCATACAAGGCATTCATGAAAAATATCTGAAATTTGCTTAAAAATAAATTGGTCAAACCTATATAAACTTCATATGCATCAAACAGCTTAGAAGAGCTTTACATGCTACAACTTCAGTACCATGCAAAACTTACTGGAAATGTTATAAACCTTAATCCCTGCTCTATATTTCCCTGTCTTATTATCCAAACAGATCAACAGTGGGCAGCAATAATCCAAACCATTGAGAACACTATTATTCATATCAGAGTAGTCATAAATTCGAAAAAGGATTCCAACAATACAATCAAATTATAAATAAACTTCTATACTGAATGCCACACTCAGACACATTCTGTTATAATTATAATCAACAGTCTTGAGAAGATGTTACCTGCAGAAATACTGCATCAGAAAAGTCTCTTCTAGTGATGTCCTCAGTGGATTCCACAAGCACTTGCCCAAACTCAGAAACCTGTTGCCGAATTGAGAGTGAAGCCCATCAGCAACATTTAAAACAGTATTACCCCATGTAAGGTGATCATCACAAGAACCAAGCATAGATCATAAATTATACCAAAAAAAGCTAATGCATATTAACTTCAACAAACGCAAAGAACTAACATACTGCAAATTAGCTAAACGCCACAGAGTTGGTCATAGCAATAACCAAACACAGGTAACAATAATCTATACCATTTACAGGTTCTTATGTATTTGGCTTCTGAAGCACTGTCATACTTCCTATTCCATACATATCCGGGCAAAAATTGTAACTGGAAACACGCCTTCTACAAGTGATCATATCAAGAATCAAGAAAAAATAATTATAACAAATATAATAAGAACAACTATTAATGCATGGTGAAGTTTACCTAAGAAAGGTAAAGAACTTGAAATCACACCGCAGAATCTGACATACCCACTACATGATAATGATCAAGACAAAAACCCGCAAATAAGATGCTTATGATAATCATAATAATGACAACAACAACAAATACATGTAAAATCCAAGGTAAATAACTCGAAATCACCACCTAATAATGATCAAAGATGACCCAACAAGATAACAACTGTCCGCGAAGTTCAAGAACTCAAATTCCTACCACGGAAACCGCAGACATTCGCACGCAATCTTCCATGTCGTTCAAAAGTTCAACAGCACGTCGAAAGCAACCTTCAATCATACCTCGACCATTATCGTCAACAGCGACAGAGTCCTTCATCTTCACCAATCCCTCCAAAGCAGCTTTCCTCACAAGCGGGTAAGGATCCTTTGTAAACCCTAACAAAACTGTAACCATCAAGTATGGCCGAATCTGAAACTTCTCCGCATTCGAGAGAATCCATTGCCGTACGCTCACCGATTCACGGAAACAAAGCGAAACAACGAAATCACCGTCAATTTCGCAAAATTCCGAGATGTTCACGAGAGCAGAAAGACAATCCCCGACGAGTCGAGTGTCTTCGACGGAATGGAAAGCGAGGGAACGAATCGCTTCGAAGATTTGAGAACAGAGACTCGGGTGATGCGAAGCGAGATCGGAAAGAAGCTTGATTACGTGACGGAGACGCGGAGAGTTGCCATTTTGTCGAAGAAAGAGAATGAGGGTTTCGAAGATTGAACAGATCGTGGAATCGGAAGTTGAAGGATTAACGATGAGCGATCTTGTGGAAGCTAGGGTTTGGAAATCAAGAGATTTGCAATCAAGATTTGGAGAATTTGTGAGATCGAGAAAGCATTTGCCCCAAATTTGTTGCTCTAAATCTGTCTCCATCGGAGAGGACTTTTTTTGATTTAGGGTTCGCGACGTTGTTGCCATGGATTTGGGAGATCAATCGAGTCAAGAAGAAAAGAGAGGGAGAAAAGGTCGGTCTATAGCCTCGTTTGAAATGCTTCTTTCTTGATTAGGGTTTTCTTGTGGCGCTCAGTTTTAGAAAGAATAAATAAATAAATAAATTTAATTTTAAGGAGTCTATTTTCTTTTTGGCAGTTTCTAATTTTTGTTGCTTGAAATAAAGGAATAAAAAAATGTAGAGTTTATTTTTAATTTTAACTCTTTTTTAAATTAAAAAAAAATAGAATTTATTAATTAAATCTACAAAAATTGAAAATTGATAGATTCATCTAAAATCATTTTTTTTAAAAAATATTATTATTCAATTAAATTTTATATTTTACTTTTGAATCCATGCATAAAATTTTATTTACAAATAAACTTTACAATTTAATCATCTTATATTTGATTCTGAGCATAGCAATACCTAAAAAAAAAATGAGTTTGTGATATGTAAAAATAATTTAATCTAGCTACATGAATAACAGATATCTTCCTTCTATTATTTACACTTGTCTTAGGGTTGTTTGTACATTTTAACTTAATTCAGTTTTTTTATCTTAATTTATTTCTTTTTATTTTTATTTAAAATTTATAAGATAAAATATATAAAATTTTATAAGTAAAAGTCAATTTAAGAAAAAAAAAACCAAACTTTTTTATAATTACATGAATTTAGTAGAATCTTTTTTTTTTTTTTCAAGGACTCGATTGGCAAGATATAAAGAGAATTGGTTTATCTCACAAAATTTTAGGGTTACAATGAGAGTAAAACTTATGTGCCGAGAAAAATATAATCAAACATAAGTTCAGACCGATAACAAAATTAAAATTAAATCAATTTAAAAAAAATTAGCCTCCACTATCACCCTTTCATTTCTCAAATTTCCTAATTTCTATGAGATTTCGATCTAATACCTAAAATCATCGATTTGCTGATCACAATTACTTTTATATTATTGCGTGAGAGAAAATAAATAAATAAATAGACAGAAAAAAAAAAAAAGTGTATCTCACGGGGAGAGGGGGAGATTTTTCTTCCTCTATCGATTTGTGATTTTTGTATTTATTTCCTTAGTCATGTATTATGTGGGAATAATGAGATTGTCGAACAAATGTGTATCTCAAAATACTGCAAGTTGAGTATAGCTTTCATGCGTCCCCATTTATTTTAATACTCTCACCAACTTCGCTGTGCTGTTGTCGGCCCGTAAGTTATACATTTATATAATAATTTATATTAATGTATTTGCCGATTTAAATAAATATTTAATTAAAATTGATTAAAATATATTAATATGTATTTTAAGTATCATTTGATCCATCTAATAATATTTCAATAAAAATATTAATATAATAATAATTTATTTTATATAAAAGGGTGACTTTTATATATAGGATTTATGTCTTTTTGTAAAAAGATATTTAATCTAATTTAAAATATTATAAAAAGAGATTAAGTTTATCAAACAGAACCATAGGAGATCCATTCTTATATTTAAGTTCACAGCCAACGGTTGAGAAACGCAAACACAGAGATAGATATTTTCTTTGTCCAGAGCGTTTCTCGTCCGGTTCCAGCGAACAGAGAGTCGAGAGGAGACAAAGGAAGCTAAGATAAGATGCCTTGCTTATACATCTCCACTAATGTCTGTCTTGATGGCACCGACATCAATCCCATATTCTCCGAAGCTACTAAAATTCTCTCTCAGATCATCGGAAAACCAGAAAACGTACTCTCTCTCTCTCTCTCTCTCTCTCTCTCTCTCTTCATGGGTGCATTTCTCTCTGTTTAATGGCTTTTCATTCTAGTTTCCTGTAAAAGAAAAATCAATGTCAGTAAAGATTGCGGTAAAATTTCTCAATTTTTTTAAAAATAAATTATTTTAATGATGAAAATTATATATACTCAAATAAAATGAACACACGATTGCCAGTGACGTGACCTTGGAATGAATTTTTTGAGGTTATCCTTATAAAGAGCACTATGAACGCATGAAGAGAAGATAAGGTGAAGATGTGCAGATTTTTTCTATATATATTTTTAATTATTTATTATTATTATTATTATCATCATTATTTATCGGCCGGTGCGGCGAAAAAGTGGTATCGTGTCTGTCTACCAACGTAACTCACCTTTGGGAATTTTGGCTGCATTGCGAGAATACTTCCATGTCACACCGATGTATAGTTGATGTAAGAGGTAAATTATTATATCTTTTAAATAAAGTCATCGTTTTAATTCGTGACTTGAATATAGAGTCGATTATGTTAGAAGATTCATACCTTCTAAGAGAAATTTTAGTCGGATTAATACGAATTAATCACGATAAAACTCCATAAATCATATGATGAACCAAATCCAAGGACAAATAAAAAAGAACACTTCCATATCCCGTCTTGCTTAGAGTAGGAAAATTAAACCTTTTCACACTACATCACACAAACATCCACATGTGTTATTTCTAAGTGGACAGTGTGATGATTAAAATCTTCATCTTTAACTCTGAAATTCAGGATTCGAATTTTTGTATAACAAAAAAAAAACCCGTCCACATGTGTTTTGCTTTTGAAGGGCAAAACACTACTAGGTTGGATTTCGGATCAGGAAGATTAAGACACTTCGCAGGAAAAAAAAATCACACGAATGCTACCATTTTATGAGCTACATCTGCCTTTTATTTTGTTCAGAAATTTATAACCACGAAATCATATATTTAAAATTATAATTTTAAAAATTATTATCTTTTGAAATTAAAAGTTTAGTGATTATGAAGTATTTTGAGGCTCTCTTATCAAATATTACAGGTGTTTTATTTAAGATCTGACTAATCTAATTTAAGAGCTGTGAACCCTAATTAAGAGAGTTGATTCTCTTGATATATATTTTTTTTATTTTCAAAATTTCAGTTTTAAAATTTTAATTAAAAAAATTTAGTAATATGTTATTAATTTTATACGTAATCGGTCAAAGTTATAACTTAACTTTTGTGGAGGGAGACTTGATGGGTCAAGGGCCCAAGCTTATACTCCCCTGGCTAATGGGACTCTGGTACCTATCTCCGTATTTGTTTGAAAATATTTATATTCTTTAGTGTTGTCTTATTGAATTTATATTATTATTTCACAAACAAAAAAAATTGCTATATAAAATATAAAATTTTACAAATATAAATAATCATTTTATACAAAAAGATTGAAATTATTGTTATACTAATATTTATTGAAAAATTATATTTAAAACTCAATTTTTTTTAAAATAAACCTTGACAGAGTTAATTGGGTTGTGATATTTTTGATTTTGATGGGCAGTTTGTGATGGTAATACTGAAGGGATCACTGAACATATCATTTGAAGGAAACAAAGAACCAGCAGCATATGCAGAGGTGATATCGATGGGAGGAATTAACTCGGCGGTGAAGAGAAAGTTGATCGATCAGCTTGGAGAGCTTTTGCAGAAGAAGTTGTCCATTCCTCGTACTCGCTTCTTTCTCAAAGTTTACGATACCACCGCAGGTCGTACCACCTCCAAAATGTGATATATTCGCCCGTTGCTCTCCCGCATTGCTTTAGTCGTCTTTCTTCACTATTATTGTTTAGCATATATTACATTATTTTAATCCTATTATTAACATGTTTAGGCTAATTTAAATAAATATTTAATTAAAAATTAGTCTAAATATATTGATAAAAATTATTTTTTAAAATCTGATCTATTTCGTGTGTAGTTTATGGGGTTAATTTAACATTATTATATGTATTATTACCGATAATGAGGCCATGTATCTTAAGGTTCTGCTTGATGATTGCAATTGAGCCCTTGTATTTGTTTTGTTTTATTTAATTTTATTTTTTTTTTGAAAAAAATAAAAAGATTGTTAACATTAATCGATCACACCGTCACGAGTGTGATGATGGAGATTTGTTACTCGTTAGACGCGAATCATAGGCCAATGATGGAGTTCTTGTACAACCTGAAAAAAAAAAAAATAATAGAGACGATGGAGATTGTTTTATCTAAAATTTATCTTATTAATTTGATTTGAGTAATATAAAATTTATTTTTGAAATTGACTCTCTCAAATCCTTTTTTATTATTCTTAAAACTCGAATTCAAAATTTTTAATTAAGAAAATAGAATATCTGATCATTCAATCTAAAAAAAATTAATACGATAGAGATTATTATTATATTCATAAATCAAAATTAAATTTGAAGATCAAAACCTTAAGAATGAGTTTTATAAATTCACGTAGTCACTTGAATTTTAGAAACCCTTCGTACCTGAATTCCAATTTTCATTTCATTAATCCAAATAAATTGTATAATTTTAATTTAATTTTTTATCCTGATTCATTTTAACAAATGGTGTCTTCATTTTCTCAAAAGCAACCTGTCATTTTACAAAAGAAAAATGATAAACAAAAATAGTAAATTAGAAGGCCCTGACACTTAAAAAAGAAAATGTTTGGACTTCCCAAATTGATCGTATTTAAATCGCAATTTACTTTGATATACTTTAAAATTTTTATTTAATTTAAAAAATATTATATTTAATTTAAAATTAAAACTTTTATAAATTGATACATAAAATTTAATTTATTTAGTTATAATTTATTTATTCTATGTAGCATTGCTAATTTGCATATTATAAATGTAGCCCACAATATAAGACTATGCAATTTAATTTAGAAAGAAGAGGTAATGATGAAAAATATTTGAGAGAGTCAACCCCTAAAATAAGTTTTATGTACTTGAATCAAATTAATCGGGTAAAATTTGAATACCGGTGATAAAAATAAAAAATAAAATAAAATAAAATAAAAGATAAGAAAAACCAGTTGGCAAAGCACATGGGTCAATAAATAACTAGCCCGGTCCACCACCGGGAATGGGATAAAAACACTTAAAACGTGGAGAATTAGCATATATGGCCCAACCATTTCCGACAGGTCAATCAATGAAATCAATGAATCTCCTGAGCAATCTTCAACCAACCCTGTTAAGTGCAGGAGGCGAGCATCAAGTAATTTCGGGCTGGAATGAAACTTTATTTCAATCTAGATTTCATATAGTTGAGATTGAATCGGAATGTGGAATTTTTTTTTTGTATTATATGTTAGTCATCGCTTAATATATAAAATTTTATTCCGATTAATCTAGATAATTATTAAAGTGGTCCTTTCGAAACGTGGTAGTACGATAGGATGATATGTCTTCTTGTACGGTCCAATTGGAGCTGCAATTGAGTTACTCCTGTTGAGCCGGCAAAACTTAAAGATTTAACACTTTAAAAGCTAACTACTAAAGATGGTCTTTCGGGATGACCACAAATCAATTTCACGGTCACAAAATCTTCGGTTAAAAAAAATATATATATTTGGACAATGAAGTTATATAGAGTATAATATTACTTATTGACATTTTTATATCAACATCCAGTTGGTTTGAAGACCGATAGTAATTAAGTAACATCTTGAATTCAAGTTTTATGTAGGATAAAAACATATATTCAAAAAATTTTATTTTTTAAAATTTTAATTCGAATTAAATTGAATTTCGTTGGATTCAATATAATTATCAAATATCGATAATTTATTAAAACAATTGATATTTTGATAAAATTAAGATAATAAATTCATTTTAAAAATAATAAATATAACTCAAAATTGACATTTTATGATAAAAAAGTCTCTCATTTTCATTAGGGGGAGAGTAACAATACTTGATATTCGTAACTCTTTAAAACCCTTAAAAAAATAACAATAACAAATATAATAACAATACGTAAATCTAATCAATGAATAATTAAACGAGTGAAATGAGGACTTAAGACCTAATCAATTTTCGGATTTGAAACTTAAACATGAAAAAAATTATACCAAAAGAGTTTCTCTAAATAAGATATTTATAAATACTCAAATTAAATTAGTCGGTCTCTAAAGAGATAACTTGATGGTTATAATTTCTTTCTTTAATTCTGAGATTTAAGATTTAAATATTTACGTAGCCAAAAAAAAAAATAGTCGGAACATAATTTCTACTATTAGTCGGTAGAGCTAAGGTCTCGAGCCCGAAAATGGGGCCCATCAGGCTTGGTTAGCAATTTTATTTTACGGCTAGCCCATGGTGAGACTAGCCTCGAAAGCATAGAGATCTTGCTGGGCCTTAGCCCAGCCTCCTTTTTCGCTTGCGGTCGTTTTCGTTTCCGGGTCAATTAGTAGGTAGTATGGTCAGGTGCTGACGCTTTCAGGGTCATTTTCGGAGTTGGGAAATATTATCCCTCCTGCTCTTGCCCTCCTACTCCCATTGCCATTCGAGGGTTTCCACGTTTGAGAAGGAGTGAGAGGGAGGGAGGGAGGGAGAGAGAGAGAGAGAGAGAGAGAGAGGGAGAATAGAGGAGATGCCGTGCCTTAACATATCAACAAACGTGAGCCTAGATGGAGTAGACACCTCCTCCATTCTTTCTGAATTGACCACTTCCGTTGCTAAGCTCATCGGAAAGCCAGAAGCTGTAAGTCTCTCTCTCTCCCCCTCTTTATCCATATATGCAGACCGCTTAATATTTATTGACATCTCTACAGTTTCCTTGCTATGTCCGATCTTTGACATTCCATAGATTTTACTCAATAACTCTGGAATACAACCACCTTATTTAAGTCTTTCCTGGGTTTGATTTCTTTTTAAGTTCCTAATTGTAGGGGTCTTATTTGTGAGTTGTCTTTTGTGTGTGTTTGTGTGTTAAACTTGGAGAGTGGTAGTCCGCAAGTTATGCTCAATTGGCGTATTTAAAACTTGGAAAATCTGCGGAGCAATAAAAAGTTTTGCCATGGAGGGCGAGAATTCTTTTTTTTTTTTAATTGGGTTTTTTTAATGAGGGCATATCAGGGTCGAAGTACAGAGGCTACAATTTTTAGGAAACAAAGAACATTTGGGATCATAATTTTTGAAATTATATATATATTAATTTTTTTTCCCCTTAAAAATGCTCTCTGCTCTCTTCCCTTCGCCCCAAAGGCCATGTTACTTAGTGTATCTTTTCTTCTCTGCCTTGAAACATATCGGAATGTTTTGTAAAAGATGATTTAGGGTTGTCTGTTTACATTTTCGTATAATAGTTTGATTTTTCTAGAAAGAAGATCCATTTAGCTTTGGAATTTGATTAGCTTTGAAATTATGCAGTTTTAATACTAGCATAAAGTATTGAATGCTTTGTTGCTCACACTTAACCATTGAAAGGAATACCGCCTATCAAGGGGCTGCACGAAGAAAATTTTTGCCTGCAGATAGCAGAAATGGGAGGTAGTTTATCCTAGTCAAAATTTACTGATTAACCCAACCAATGGATCTTTTGCCTCAAGATTTACCTAGTTTTAGCTAATTTGTCGATCCCGTAACTCATATGTAATGGTGTGTATTTTTATTAGCATTAGAAGGCATATTGTTCTGCTGGCTGGCAGTGTGCTCACCCTTTTGCTTGGGAAGTAGTTACCTGCCATCTTGAGTAGAATTTATGAGGTTGTAGTTTGGGTCCTTTGATGTCCTTTTTGTTTAACAAAATTACTGACTAACAGGTGCATCATATTAAGAATTTAGGGCCTCCATCCCTGTTACCAATTTTTAGAAGTTTAGATCTACTCCCTTCCCACAGAAAAAGAATAGTAAACTACATAACTTGTGGGCTTTCTCGTGTGTATTATCTACTGTTAAGAGCTTCGTTTTATCTTTTCGTAGTATGTGATGGTTGTGCTGAAGGGATCAGTGCCAATTTCTTTTGGTGGCACGGAGCAGCCAGCAGCCTATGGTGAGTTGGTGTCAATTGGTGGTCTTTCCCCTGACACAAACAAAAAACTGAGTGCTGCAATTTCCGCAACTCTGGAGACCAAATTGTCTGTGCCTAAGTCACGAGTCTTTATCAAATTTTACGACACTAAGGTAAGGTTTCTTAATATTTGGATGCTTTCTAAAATGGTCAAGCTCACGCCCTTTTTCTTCTCATCGCACTCTTCCTGTTTGTTTAGGCCCATCAAAGCCAAGAATATGCACAGTGTTTACATGCTTTACACCAGCATTAAATCATGTAAATAGACATTCACTATTTATAACTGTGAGCAGAGCTCTCTCTAGCTTTTTTTCTAATTATTTATTCCAGTAATCCTATATTCTTTCTCAAACTTCATCTTTCCCCTTTGCCCTTTATATGCCTGAGCATCATTCTGCATCATATGGTGGCACTTAACGTGGTACTCATGTTTAATCTATGTTGCAGGGTTCCAACTTCGGATGGAATGGGTCTACATTTTGAGCTAGCCCTGGATTTCTTACAAACTGGTTGCTATGCAGAGAAGAATCTTTTGTCTTTGTAACTGCGAAAGATACTAAACTTCCTTTCAAACTTCTGATTTTAAGAAACACAACTGAGATACTTGTGATGGAAAAAATATTGTGATCAACAATATTTCCTGTCACGGTGCACCTCCCTGTTTAGGGTATGGGATTGCTTTTTATCATGTATCAATCTTGCTTTTTACTGTTTCTGTGATCACTTTGAATCTCATGCGTGCATGGTTTTAAGTTTGTCTTTAGTAAATCACAACTTGCTTTGATGGGGACATTTGACATTTAAGATTTGTTTCTGCATTCTTTGGGCACATAATTGATCAGACTCATATAGGATCATTAGTGTTCATGAAAATGGGTGGAAGTTCGCAGCAAATTTTCTAAAATAGGATCGTTTAACATTTGAAGCTCATTCTTGGCTTCTTGCACTCTATTTCCTTCCCGTACCTGCTCGGTTCTTTCTCTTGCCGGTGTGGTTGAAGTGTCACCCTCACATCAACAACTTTATAATTAGTTAATTAGTATGACCTTTTACCTGTATTGTGGGAGAGAAAAGGCTTTGTGGACTGCTTGGATTGAAACACAAGGTTTCAAACTCTAATGCTTCCTAGATGAATTCCCAGGATGCTTCTTGCGCTCTATTTCCTTGCCGTACCTGCACGTTTCTTTCTCTTGCTGGTGTGGTTGAAGTGTCACCCTCACATCAACAACTTTATAATTAGTTAATTAGTATGACCTTTTACCTGTATTGTGTAAGAGAAGGCTTTGTGGACAGCTTGGATTGAAAGACAAGGTTTCAAACTCTAATGCTTCCTAGATGAATTCCCAGGATGCTTCTGAGACCCTGGCTTTGCCTGACTCGTTGCAGCATATCCTTGGACCGTGTCGTTTTTGGGGTGAGACTGGTTCAGCTGTGGTACTCTCTTATTGTTTGGTTTCAGTCGTATGGAAAGTGATTCCCGAGTCTAACCATCTAACCCTTGCTTGATTTCAATTGTCTCTTGCTTCATCACCTTTGCGTATCAGTCTCTCTCCTTGTGGTAACTGATCGGATGAGATCAATGCATAAGATACTGTGAATGCGGCTATGGTCATTTCAGGAGGGAATTCTGCATGTTTCTCTTTTAACGCATTGCTGCCGTGGTGACAGATTTTATTTGAGAGCCCCCACTTAGCACTGGATGAGCAATAAAACTTGCCTGCAATCTACAAATGTTGTCTTATGGAATCATCCTTTTCTCTTTCTTCGTTAGCCGAGCACTTAACTGTGTCAATGGTGACAAGTAGGGTTGTTTCTTGAGTTGATACAAGATACAAAGATGTGTTCCTTTGCCTGACAAGGTAAATGCTAGCAATGTCAACTAATTTTATTATTCATATCCTTCATATGTCACCACTTGGGTCCCTTACAGATTCATGATTTTTTTTTATTATACAAATATTGAAACTCTGGATCTTAGGATTGAAAAAGAGAAATTATGAACATCATGCTATCCCCTTAGAACCCTTACAGATACATGATGCCTCCACAAGAAAGTGAACCAAGTCCCAGTGACCCCGCTCAAATTGTGACTCAAACATAGATTCCACATCTGGGAACGAACCACTTGGTGATAATAAAACCCACCATGAAAAAGCATTAATAAGCCTGCAAAGATCAATGCACCCTCTAACTTGGATTAAGCTATAAATAGTATTTTTAAAATGAATATATTATTAAAATTTGCATAAGTGCCAAATAGTTATAAGTCACGGTGCATTTCATAAGTTCATTAGTGCCTACGTCCCGAATGAAAACTACCTTTAATATGATCAATTTACTATGATAATTTTTTTTAGTTAAATCTTTTATTGACTAATTAAATGTTTTTAGTGTAATATATATATATATATACGAGAATTATTTATTTTACGGAATTAGTTTAAAATTACTCCATCGTTCTTTGTGAAATTTAGTCATCTCACGAAGTAAGAATCACGTTCTTTCCCACTGTTTTTAACATAGAGGGGTCGAGATTTTGATAGACCCAGAAATCGAGAGAGAGAGAGAGTAACGAGTTGATTCAACTGGATGTAGGGTTAAATTTTTTTAAATATGATGGAGATTTAACTTCACTAGAAATATTGGGTTTTCATGTGTATGAAATATTTGAGAGCTGCCCTCTAAAAAAGAATCATTATAACGATTGATTCGGATTAATTAGAATAAAATTTTAAATATCGGATCAAATTTAAGACATTCATAAAAAAAAAAAAAAAAAAATAGAGAGCACGGTAAATCTATAATAACAATAATCATAACCGGTCGTGGTGAGGCCGTGGACCATCCGAAACTAACAAGAGAAAGTTATACATTTTACCTGCCGGTTTAACGCGTATTTCTCACACGGTCGTATTATCCACGAAAAGACGTGACTCCTTCCGCACCGCACGGCCCCCCCGAATCCCCAATATATCTTACCTTCGCTCTTCGATCTAAAGCGCACCAAAAAGCCTCGACCAAGAACCCCCACCCCCCACCCCCGCCCCCCCGGGTTTTCTCCCTCTACGCTCCATCTCTCTCTATCTCTCTCCCTCTCCCTCTCCCTCTCCCTCTCCCTCTCTCTCTCTCTCTAAATTTCCTCCTAATCTCTCGGTATATCTTTCTCTGCCAAATCCCTGAAAAGATTATAAGAAATCCCCAGTTTTCTAAATCTCACAAACACTCAAAATCAAAATGTCGACTCCGGCTGTCCTCCCAATTCCAAACCCTCAAACCACCTCGGCAACCACCTCTGTTGAATCTTCCCCGCCCATCGCCACCCCTGCCTTCCGGGCATTCATCAACCACATAACCGAATCGGTCCGCAATGGCTTGGCTCAGCGCCGTCCCTGGTCGGAACTCGTCGATCGCTCTGCCTTCTCCCGCCCGGAGAACTTTTCCGAAGCCGCCCTCCGCGTTCGCAAGAACTTCTCCTACTTCAAGATCAACTACTTCTCTCTCATCGCCGTCGTTCTTGCCGTCTCTCTCCTCACCAATCCTTTCTCTTTATTAATCCTCCTAGGCCTCCTCTCCGCCTGGCTCTTCCTTTACCTTTTCCGTCCCTCGGATCAGCCGTTGGTTATGTTCGGCCGTACATTCACCGACAGAGAAACCCTAGGCATTCTGCTTGTCTCGAGCGTTGTGGTCATCTTCCTGACGAGTGTTGGATCTGTTCTGATTTCGGCTCTTATGGTTGGATTGTTGATCGTTTGCGCTCACGGTGCTTTTAGGGTTCCAGAGGATCTGTTTCTCGATGAGCAAGAGCCTGCAGCTACCGGATTCTTGTCGTTCCTCAGCGGCGCCACCTCTAATGTCGCCGCCCCTGTTGTTGTCGGACGCGTGTAAAGTTAAGGAACTGTTTCTCTCTCTCAGATCTGATGGTTAGGATTAATTGAAAAATAATTACATTTATGAAATTTCTAAAAAACGTGACAAAATTTTTGGGCATGTACATGTTGAGATCTTGGGGCAGCATGCGTGGATCTCTATCTTTTTTTCCATCTTTCTAGGTAGAGGATATTAAAGATCTGGTTATGATACTATGTTTTCTTGTAATTTACATTTTCAACGATTCTGATGAAATTTATATGTTCTTTGGTTAAACGTCTATATCTTTGGAATTGGATATGTTCTGTGATTTATGATAATGTTGTGCACTATGTCATGGTCTATGTTGTGCCTGAAACATTTACTAAAATCTTTCATTTGAGTGTTCTTGTTGTCAAGGTTAGAGCTGTTTGTTCATCTTGTATAATGGGTATATCGGTGTCTATTGCTTCCATGGTGGAATGTGATTGTGCAGATCTTGGTATATTTTCTTTGGTATATCTTGAGTGGTTGCCCATTTTCAATCTAGTTCCTTGGGGCTAATGGAAAATATTCTATAAGCCTGCATTGGTGGATTCCATGATAGGGGTTTGGGGTCGATTATCATTGCTTCAGTGCACATTGTTAGTTTTTTTTTTTGATACTATGTATTGGACACCACATCTAGTTGAGCCAACCCAGGGTGTGCACATTATTAGTTTGAGCAAAGGGGTATTAGATGGGGTTTGCTGATGGCTAGTAATGAGAGTGTTGGGGAAAAGATTGGAGATCTGGTTGACAGTTGTTTGTTGTATGTGGACCGACACTCTTGCTTACTCTAATCAAGAATGTGGTGGTTTTTTGTTGGACAATTGTTGGAAAAGAGTGCCTGTTGTGTTGAAAGATTGTAATAGGCTATGAAGAACATGAATCTGATGAGTGTCGCCTGGCACAAACAGATCATTTGGGAGAACGTGAAATTGAAGAACATTGCTTACTAGGGTCTGATTTAAGTTGTATGGGCTTATGTTGTTGAAAATGGAAGAACGTGACATGTCACATCATCATTTGGGAGTTGATATGAAAGATGGTGGCGGGGTTGCTGAAATTTGTGTATTTAAAGGCCAGGGAGACACCATGCTCACAAGAAAAAAGAGAAAAGAGACAAGGTCCAATTGATAGGTGGTGAGAAATTGCCAAATGAGAGGAAGGTGGGGGTGGGGTCATCTAAGAGTCTTGAGGGACACTTGATGTTCGATTATCTGGAGTTATGCTCTAGGTTGTATCTTCCATTTGTCGTCAAAGCTTATTCTATATGAATTTTCTTTAGAATTATAGTTCTTAAATCCATATTGATGTTGAGCTCAATATGGCTTTTGAACATGAATGGCGCACGTGTTCTTAAATCGGCCTAGGGCAATAAAGCATCATATACTGTTGCTGAAATTTTATTGTTGTGGAAAGGTTTTCAGTTCCTATAGCCCTTCTGCGTGCAGTAAACGGACGAATTGTCCAAGAAGCCAGGAGTGTCCTTCACTGTTAAGATACACGCAGTTTATTTATTCCACTGAAAATTGCTGGCAGGGATGATTATTTCTCCGGTCTCAGGCTGAGTAATGGTCTTTGGTTGAATAAGTCAAACTCTGATGTCTCTGAGCTGTTTTATAATGAGTTGCCCAGTGGGACATCCGTGCAAAAAACCATGAAATTGAGACGATACCTGTTTACATCATCGTTTAAAGCGTTTATTTTCGGGATGTACCTTACCATTTTCAACTTAGATTCAAGTTTCAACCATTGTGTTAAAAAAAGGTTTGCAATGGATTTGCCCCAATAGGGACAGCACCCCCCCGCCCCCAAACAAAATATCCACAGCTTTGCATCGGACTCGGGCCTAGTGGGCAGAACCGGTGAGCTGGTTACAAATTTTATGTTCCCATAGTGAATCTCTATATCAACTGAATGATGCATTCTAAACGTAATATCTCATTTTATGAATTATTTCATATATTTAATAAAATTATTAGTATCTACATATTAAAAATTGCAAAATTAGAATCCAAATTTTCAATTATAGTTATAGGTGAAGTCATAGTAGGGTTTCACGTTTCTAAATTTGGACCTCAATAAGTAATAAAAGAAGAGTAACGCACTAACGGGTCACTATTGATGATATTGCAATAACCAAATGTAAAGAGGGATGTGTTTTAGGAATGGGAAGGAGATATTGTGAATAAATTTCAGCTTCGTGAGTGATGCCATATGGGCATCTCTCTCACAAACGTTGTAGTTTCCCTATCACATGGCCTCTACCCAAACCCAACGTCCCCCAATTGCCGAGTCAATGGTAGTCATTTCGGCGCCGACAAGGGCATTTTAGGTCATTTCAAGGGGTCTTAAAGAATCTCACGGCCTAAACGAGTCGGACCCACCATGAAATATAGCCGTTGGAAAGGCCCTTAATTTAGACTTATCCTTACCTCAAAACCGTTACATAAAAATATGTATGTGTACAAAGTAGAAGTAGCCGTTGTGAGTCTTGCTAAGATGAGGATCAACTTCCTGCTTCTTCTGAACACAAAATCCAAATGACCTAGTCTCCCTCCAGCCCTCTCTATCTCTCTCTCTCTCTCTCTCTCTCTCCTTATTTAACTTATTTTCTCTTCATTTCTTCTTTCCTACTACAAAAAGTTTTGCAGCAAAAAGTAGAGTAGAATATACAAGTGGGGTTTAGGGTGATTAAATGCTTTTTTTTTTCTACTACCATCTTTGGTTCTTTTTCTCAGGCCATCAAAGGCTAGAATAGATAACAACACATACCCATCTCCGATTTTTTCCTATTTCAGATGGAAGGAACATGCAATTGGCATTTAAATTCCGACAAGAAGAAGAAATGGAAGACGACTCATATACACACTCGACCTCTTTTCAGACTTCATTGCAAATTCAACCACTGTAGTCACTTCTTTTTTATACTTATCACGATTTTCTTCTCATTTCAACTCATTTCTGGCAAAGGCTGGGACGGGATTGTGGTCACACAATCAGATTATCAAGCTCTCAAAGCCCTCAAGACTGAGCTAATCGATTTTCGAGGAGTCCTAAGGAGTTGGAATGACAGCAGTTATGGAGCTTGTTCAGGTGGATGGGCTGGAATCAAGTGTCTAAAGGGACAGGTTATCGCAATCCAGCTTCCATGGAAGGGACTAGGAGGTCAGATTTCAGAGAAGATAGGGCAGCTTCAAGCGCTTCGAAGGATTAGCCTCCACGACAATGTAATTGGTGGTAAAATCCCTACATCTCTCGGGTTCCTGCCCTATCTCAGAGGGGTTTATATGTTCAATAATAGGCTTTCAGGTTCAATCCCTCCTTCAATAGGTTACTGTCCTGTGCTTCAAAGTTTTGATGTCAGTAATAACTTGCTTGTTGGAACAATCCCTCCAAGCCTTGCTAATTCTACCAAGTTATATCGACTTAACCTGAGCTTTAATTCATTGTCGGGTTCGATTCCTGTTGGTCTTACTCATCTGACTTCTCTCACCTTCCTTGCTCTCCAGTACAATAATCTCTCTGGTCCTGTTCCAGACGCATGGTTTGGAACTGGTAAAAGCCACTACCAGCTTCAGATTCTGACCCTTGATCATAATAGACTCTCGGGAAATATTCCGAATTCTCTGAGCAATCTAGGCATGCTCCAAGAGCTGTCACTATGTCAAAACCAGGTTTATGGATCCATACCTGAAGGTCTAGGAAATCTATCTATGCTTCAAACTCTGGACTTGTCAAACAATTCCATCAATGGAAGTATTCCTTTGATTCTTACAAATCTTAGCTCTCTTGCTTCCTTAAATTTGGAAGGAAATCTTCTAGATAATGAAATCCCAGAAGCCATTGACAGATTGCAAAAGCTCCAAATACTGAACTTGAAGAGCAACAAGTTCAGAGGCCAAATTCCTGCCTCAATTGGGAACATTTCCAGCATAACCCAACTTGATTTATCCCAAAATGGTCTTAGTGGAGAAATTCCAGATTCACTTGGCAACCTACCTAATCTCACTTTTCTCAATGTTTCCTACAACGATCTCTCCGGTGCTGTTCCATTTAAACTCTCAGCAAAGTTCAGTCCAAGCTCTTTTGTTGGAAACCTTCAGCTATGTGGTTACAGTATTTCTACTCCATGTTCTTCACCACCACCCCAGTATTCCTCGCCTCCTCCATTGAATGTGTCCTTGGTTCATCACCATCACCGCAAGCTGAGCACCAAAGATATTATTCTCATAGCGGCTGGAGCACTTCTTGCATTGCTACTTTTACTCTTCTGTGTTTTGCTGTGTTGTTTGTTTGGGAAAAAGGCGGCATCAAAAAGAAACGACGGTAAAATTGCTGGTGCTGCTGCAGGGAGGACTGAGAAGACCATTCCTACTGCTGGTGCTGAAGTTGAATCAGGCGGTGAAGCAGGAGGGAAACTTGTTCATTTTGATGGGCCACTAGTGTTCACCGTTGATGATCTGTTGTGTGCTACTGCGGAGATTATGGGGAAAAGTGCTTATGGAACAGCGTATAAGGCAACCTTGGAAGATGGGAATCAAGTTGCTGTTAATAGGCTGAGGGAAAAGATCACAAAGGGGCTGAAGGAATTTGAAACTGAGGTTGCTGCTCTTGGAAAGATTAGACATCCAAATCTGTTAGCTCTTAGGGCTTATTACTTGGGACCCAAGGGAGAGAAGCTTCTTGTCTTTGATTACTTGCCCAAAGGAAGTCTTGCATCTTTCCTCCATGGTAAGTAGATGGAACCAATTCAATAACTGCTCATCATTTACAACTTTAAAATTATCATTGAGGCCTTTTCTAGATTACCTTAACTTCTTTCATATGCAGCTCGTGGGCCTGAAACCAGTATCAATTGGCCAACACGGATGAAGATAGCTATGGGTGTTGTACGTGGCATATCTTATCTTCACACCCAAGAGAACATAGTTCATGGAAATCTCACATCAAGCAACATACTACTTGATGGGCAGGAAAATGTCAAGATTGCGGACTATGGCCTCTCGAAGCTCATGACAACAGCTGCCAACTCTAATGTGATAGGTACTGCTGGTTCCCAAGGATACCATGCACCAGAACTCTCAAAGGTGAAGAAGCCCACTGCTAAAACTGATGTTTACAGCCTAGGGGTGATCATATTGGAACTACTGACAGGGAAATCCCCAAGTGAGACAACAAATGGTATGGATTTGCCTGAGTGGGTGGCATCAATAGTGAAGGAAGAGTGGACTAATGAAGTTTTTGACTTGGAGCTCATGAGGGATGATACTTCAACTACTAGTGATGAGTTACTCAACACACTGAAACTAGCTCTGCACTGCGTGGATCCATCACCATCAGAAAGACCTGAAGCCCAACAAGTTCTCCAACAATTGGAGGAGATTAAGCCAGAAGTGGCTCCCAGTTCTGAAGATACTGGAGCTCTAGTCCTATCAACAGATGAGTAAAGCCAAGAGCAATTGGGTCCCGGAAGATCTCATATAATGGGGTTTGCAGTTCTTTTATGGCATTTCTTAGGTTTTGGAATGCAGGCATACAAAGTGTTCTACCCTTGTCTGTGTATATATATTTGTCAAAATTTATAAGTTGATGTGGTTTATTTGTTTAGCAAAGGTAATTCATTTGTTAAGGAATTGTTACTATTCTTTTTGAACAAGTAATAAATTGATGATTCCACGTTTATGTTAAGATAGTTGGCAGAGGAAGTCAGTCTCCATGGTGTCCTTCATTTGTGCTCCTTTATTTCGATGCAGGAGTGCAATTTTTGATTGCAGTAAGTTCATTGTTGCACAAAAGAGATTCTACTTCCTCTCTCTTCCTTTCTTCCTCCGGCGTTCTCTCTCTTCTCTTTGTGTCTTTGCTAGCTAAAGAGACTTTTTTTCTCTTCCTTCTCTCTTTTCTTTTCTCACTATGTCCTCTGTGTCTTCTCTCTTTCTATGTTTGCTAGCTCGCAACCCTCTGTCTCTCTCTTTGTCGGCCGGTGAGTTATTTCACCAATGACAAGCATCAAGGGAAACAGAAAAAAAAAGTTAGGGAATCAGGGGTAACATAGTACCATATAGTACTCTGTTTTTTTTTTTTTTTTTTTGGTAGAAGTATAGTACTCAGTTTCAATACTAAACAAGGATTTGTTAGGATAGCAAGGGTAAAACAGAAACTTTTGAAATCAAGGGTAAAACAGAAAAAAACACAATTTTTTCCATCCCCTACCAAACTCTATTTTCCTTGTTAGGATAGCAAATGCCTCTGGATACATATACCTGAAGCTGCAGTTTTCTTTATTTATTTATTTATTTTTTCCTTCTATTAACTTTATAGTTTTTCTGTTTCAATACCTGTCGGGGGAGAGCGGCCTTCCATGGTTATCATTAATAAAGACTTTAGAAATAAACTATACGAGAATTTAACACGGAACAATAAATTTTTTTTAATTAATATTTTGAGTTTGAATTTTAGATATAAAAAAAAGATGTTAAGAGTATTCATCTTTAAATTAATCCCTACGATACTTCAATTAGATTAGCCTAGATAATTTGAATACTGATAGTTAAATAAAAAAATAATCGGCCTCTAGTATTTATTTGAAAGAATTGAAAAGAAAAGGAAAACAAAACTCTTAACTTTTCAAACTTGTTAAATTTGCATAAATTTTATATTAAAATTTCAATAAATTTATATTAATTTTATTTAGCATTACGAGTTAATCTCAAATTTGTATGTTTCATTTACATTTTGGATAACTTTCCTAATTAACCCTTCCAAAATTCAATGTAGTTAAGTATATTAACAATGTCAAATTAAAGACTTCATATTTTAATAACTAAATAACCTTAAAATTTTGTTAATTTCCATTAGCCAATTTCTTTGCTTCGATTATCACCCAGCTGTTACTCAAGCGAAACAAAAACCAACTTTCATAGCCACGAAATTAAGACTTTGATATTCAATGAAAAGAGATTATCTGCAACAATATGCCCGACTGATCGAATTACGGGGAATGATACCTTGACTCGTTAATGCAACAATATTGCATTAAAAACAATAATGATAATTCAAATTAAATATTTTTAATTAAAAATAATTTCTCATAATTATATGAAATAAATACGAGGGTTGTCCCTTCTATTAGAATTATGGAGACTAATGCTTTGACTCCTTAATGGGCTCTCCCCTTCACGTTGCACGCTTCGTTTTCCTCTTGTTTTTAGCTTCCTCACCTCAGAGTGAACTCTAAAATTCTCCCATCTCTCTCTCTCTCTCTCTCTCTCTCTCTCTCACTATGCAAATGGAAGAACCCCAAGTCCAGAAAATCGCAATATACGGTCCAACCCTGGCTTCAATCCTCCAACGATTCTCATCCGCCACCGGCGACGCGGACGGTCTCCTCTTCGGTCACGTGTCTCACATCACCCCAACTCTCTCCGACGACGACGATTCCGCCACTTCCTCAACCACAGTCGCCACAGTCACCTCCTTCTTCATTTCCGGCACCATCAATTCCTTCTACAACTCCTCTGGCGAACTCAACCTCGTCTCTCTCCAAAACCTTGTCTCCTCCTCCGGAAAGCATCCCGACAACATCCTTGGATGGATCTCTTGCCGCAGGAAAACCCCTCTTCGTCCTTCCATGCGCGAATGTTGCGTCACTTCCAATCTTTCCAGAACCTTCCTGAACTCCTCGATCTTCTTCCTCGTCTCTTCCCCTTCGATCGATTCCCTTATTCACACCCACGAGTATAGGGCTTTTCAGTTTTCGAAAATCACCAACTTGTTTGAACCTAAACAAATCGATGTTGTTAACATTGGACCTGCGTTTCGAAGTCATTACAGTTCATTTTGCCCTAATTCGATGTTTCCTATGTTTCCGTGCGAATTGAGAGGTTCCTCGGCGATGGTGGAAGATTCGACAGATTCCAAAGCCGAGAGTATGAATCATGCGAAGAGGGTTGGCAAGGATCAGAAGGAATTGGACAATTGGGCATTAGGGTTTGAGGTTGGGAAGTTGAATAAAATGTTGGGATCGGAGGCAGCGAATTATACGGAGAATGTGGAGAAGTTGTATAAAAATATGCTTGCTAAGCTTGAAGGACTGGCTAGGCTTGTTGAGAAGAGTTCAGCTTTGGTGCTTGAGCAGGTCAGATATTTCTATAGCATTGACGATAATTAATCAGTCAAAATGAGTATACTATATGTACTCCTGGTCGAAATTCCTCTCTATTTACTCTAGTGACCAAACTTGGTAACTTTTTCGGTACATGGAACGCATGAATGTGCCTGTTTACTATGGTTGGTAATGTGTTCACAGGAAAATCATAATATGAAGTTGAGATATAAGGTTGCTGGCTTGGAGTGAATTATTTGATGGTCAGCTGCTTTTCATTTGGAGATATCAGGTAAAATCATGTTATTTTTTCTTTAAGGATCCTGTTATATGGCATGGTAGGTAAAATCATAATATGAGTTTCTTTCGCTTTCACTATGTTTAAGGGCGGAAGAATCTCTAGCTTATCCTGTCTCTAAAAATGGAGATAAGAGCGATGACCTAATTATCAGAAAAACTTTGTTGATTGAGTTTATTTGCAGCTAGTTAACTTCTCTACAACGAACTATCTATCATAGCTTAGAATCTAGGGATGAAACCCATTTGCAGGTCACTATCAAGAATAAGGTCTTCGGTTGGAAGTATAAAGCTTCATTTATTGAAAGATATTTTAACCTATCCTGCACAACTGATTATGGAGAATAGCACAAATATGTAGACCACGTTAGCTTACCTTTCGCATGCCTCAAGTTGACAGAGTACTGATGGCACATGAGGGAAAGAATTCGTGATACAAAATCTGCTTAAGCTGGTCAGGGCTCAAAGTAATACTACCTAACATCTCTTATAGATATCTGGTGTTGCTTGGACAAATTGTGCATCCAATTAAAAATGGCACCATGACCAGTGATCTGTAGGGAGCCCTGAATTGTTGATCTTTGTGGCAAAGGCCATGTTAGCCTTGGGGTGGTTACAACCCAACAGGATCTGTTGAGGCTGAGTCACATGCCTACACTCAAGGCCTGTTACTTACTGAAGTCCAAATTAGCTTCAGGGGACTGGAAGATTCTGGTTGTCTACTCACTTTGATGAGAGTCCGCCTTCTATCTGAGCATCTCATGTGGTGTTCAGCTGACTGGCGCAGAAGGTTCTAAGCTCAAAATGCGCAGGAGCTCTTCTTCAGCAGAAAAAAAAAGATATTCTAGCATGTTGGACAATCAACCATGCTCTGCTGTTAACTGTTTAACTTTGGAAAATTGAACGGAACCTTTGGCAGCAACAAAAATGATAGAAGACATTTAAATTACATCTTTTTTCCCCTCAGTGGGGAGGAATAAGTCTGGAGCAAACAGGAATATGGTCTTTGTGTCATATAAGTATTAATTGGCATTTGCTTTGTGAAATTAGGATATGCTTCATCCTGTTTTGAAAAGGATTATGCAATTCAGCGTTTAAGCACTTTCACGTCATCTTTGACATTCTTGACTGGGCTGGCCATGGTTGGGAAACATCATATTGATGTTGTGCTCTCCGTTTTTCTTCATCGACTGGCTACTTTATGTTCGGGGGTGACCTCTACTCACAAGATCTTGGATCTGTTCGTTATGATTAAACTATACAATATGAATATGGTGATGTTTTAACTATTATGATGCGGTTGAGGTTGCTAACAACAGTTGCTCAGCTTAACTCTGCAAGGCCTATTCGTGATTATAGTCGATTACTGTCACAAAGTCTTGCACCAAGCACAACTGTCATCCCATCAAAGATTCTATCTTTCTTATTCCTTTTACTAGCTGAACCATGCATCTTTATTAAAGCAACTCTCTCGAGTCTTTATTTGCATAACATGTGCACCTGACACTTATTAGATTCCGCATACGGTGTTCATTGCACCTTGTTTTTATCTATGAAGAACCGATGAACACCTTGTTTTTATCTATGAAGAACCAACTTCGTCGTGTCTCACGACGCATGACACGATATTGTTCGTGTGATATGATAAAATTGAAATAATTTATACTATAAATCTTCCGCAAAAGTATTCATGCAACATTGTTTTTTTTTTTATTATTATTATACAGAAGACTTGAATTTCCTCTTAATAATTATTGCTCTTCGGAACTTGAAAGCAGGGAGGTGCAAGTTTGAACCTTGGAGCAGACTTATGCCAGGAAAGCCTGTAGTCATCAAACCGATCGTGTGTTTCATCGCTTTCCGATATCTTGAGAGTAATTGATTCTACCATGGCTTGGCTTCATACTGCCTCCATCTTTTGCTTCCCCCCTTTTTTTAGGTGGAATATATTCTTGTGTTTGCATACACTTTATTTTGCTCATCCTCACGGGGAGATTTGTTCTATTCCTCTGGTGTGGATCATTAAATCATAATACAGACATGGGAAGCGCAAGTGAATCCTTATCAGTTGTATAATGTTCTAAAAATGTAACCATTTCTTTTCATCTATTATAAGATATCTAATTCAAATTACGTCTATGAAATAAATTCATCGATATGTTTCTATGAAAATATTAAAAAAAGTATAAATTCTTTCATTATTTATAAATTTTAAATATACTTTTGTTTATTTTTTAGTAGAATTTCAGACTTGGATATCTAATTGAGCACTCAATAATCACAATAATGGTATTTTAATATACACGCAGTACGTATATTCAAATGCGAGCTTAATTAATTTCAGTTGTTGCTAGCTAATTTGATAGGTAATGTCGAGAAAATCAGAAATTCACTAAAAAAAGAAAAGGAGTTCGTATTAGGATGAGTGAGATAAAAAGGGTATTCCATTGGGCGCCGCCAACGCCAACAGGCCCCCCTTCTATCTCTACTACCGGGGTTTCACATTGTCGGATAGGACAAATATAGCCGCCAACAATTCTTGAGAAACAAGGTAGGATCTAATTGATGTCTCCCAGGAATCAAATACAGAGACATTATAAAAAAATAACCAGAAATAAAAAAAAAATTAAAAAAGAAGAAGAAGAAGAAAAGCAACCTGAAAAGGTAAATCTTCGTGGCCAAGAAACAGTTGAGTAGGGTTTTAGGTATCTCGCCATCGTGCCATTTAATGAAATTTCTTAGTCCCCCAAGATAAAAGGACAAAGAAAGAAACATAATTGGTAAACCCGAAGATCCACTAAAACCCTAAACCCTAACAGTGTTGAACAGTGTTGAACAGTGTAAACAACCCAAAAGAGATTTAGCAAGAAGACTTCTTATTCGCTTATGTTGTCTGAGACTGATTAGAGGTTCCTTGAATCTTTGTCAAATTCTTGCGGTTTTAATTTGGCTTTGGTCATCTTCTTAGAGATTTAATTTGTGATTCTTTGGATTACATAGGAGTGATCTTCTAGACAAGTAACTAGTCCAATGGATGAGAGCGTTCAATCTTCAAAGAAGACGAATAAGGGAAAAAGGCGCAATGGTTGTGACTCGGTAGAGGAGATTCTGGAAAAGTGGAAGACGTACAACAGCCAGATTGAAGCAGGGAAGCATGGAGAGTTGAATGTGAACCGAAAAGTGCAAGCAAAGGGATCAAAGAGGGGTTGTATGAAAGGAAAGGGAGGACCTAGAAACATGTTTTGTAATTTTCGGGGAGTTCGGCAGAGAACTTGGGGTAAATGGGTGGCTGAAATTCGTGAACCCCATCGAGGTGGACAAGAACCAAGTCAGGGACATCGTCGGCTTTGGCTAGGAACCTTCACTACTGCTCAAGAAGCGGCTCTTGCCTATGATGAAGCTGCAAAGGCTATGTATGGTACTCATGCTCGCCTAAACTTTCCAAACAATACTGTGGAACCGATGAATTATTGTGAATTGCGTACCATCACAACATCATTAGCCCCCGTAGCTAGTGTAGAATCTCTTGTCTTTGCTGATATCAAGCGTTGTCCAAAGGTAGAAACTAATTGTTTTCAATCAGGGGTGACTGGGGAGTGGAAGGTGAAGCAAGAGGGGCAAGAGAGAGAATATGCTGGTGTTGAAAGCAATCAAAGAGGAGATGGAAAGAGGGTTCCTGATGTATCTACGAAACAAAAGACCGAGTATGAAAGTGAAGAACCAGCAAATATCAAGGATTTGGGTGATGCCAATGGTTTTGGAGTCAGAACATATGATTATTTGCCAAGATCATCTACAGTGGAACCATATGGCATTCCATTTGACCCGGCAAGTGACAGCATTCTACAAAACAATGACAAAAATACCAGTGATGCTAACAGCGAAAGAGTACTAAAACAAGAAATAACAGAACTTACAGGAATCGAGAAATTCAGTGGCCTGGATATATCTATGACTTGTTGTGGTGAACCTTTTGACTTGGAGTCCTTGGTGAGTATCACAAATGATCATTTTGAATCAAGCAAATACATAATACATGATTCTGGAGAATTGGACTGCTCTCCTGAAGGTCAAGTGCACCTGCAATCTGTGAGGCCACCTGATACGTCACATCAGTTGCAGAACTCAGATGCCAAGCTACTTGGAAGTTTAGACAAGATGAAAGAAACACAATCTGATGCAGATGACCTTAGTAATACCTTGAGACCTGGTCATGATCTTAAATTAGATGAGCAAGATTCGCTTGATTCATGGTTAATAGAATTGGGATTTTGGAGAAAATGAGGGAGTGATAATATTACTTACTGGGGAAACTATCTTGCAATGGCTTTTGTCCATGATTCAACAAATGATTCTTTCATTGAATAGACACTATTTAATGTTTAGCATGACTATCCACAAAGATGTTTAAGTCCTTAGAATGGCTGTTAGTTCAGTTTGAACTTCAGAGGATTTTTCCAAGGAGGACGCTGTTAACTTTTTTCCATCATGGGATCCACTTTGGTTCTATGGGGCCTCTGCTTGGATGCTTCACAATGAAAAATTTATTTCTGCTGTAAATAATATTCAGTAAAATGCTTTTGCCACAATGTCAATTCTGTGAGCTAATACCGTGAAAATGTCATGCTTGTATGTTCAGGATTTTTTTCCCACTATATCTTAAACAGTGTCATTTTCCTTTTCAACTTGTTCATTATTTGGCCATGTGTCTCTACGACTTCAAAGTGCAGTGATAAGAAATTCTTCTAGCATTAGGTAACTTTTATATTTGTCATCAAATTTTCTACACTACTTGCATTTTTTTCCACTCTATTGAGCTAATGAAACATGAAATATGAGAAAACAAACAACATCAAAGGACGTCAAAATTTTTATTTAGAAAATCTTACCTACAAGGTCAATCATGCATAATTTTGTAACTAAGAATTGAGATATACATCTTTTACATTGTAGTTGCAGGAAAAAAAGGCTGAATTTACAAAGTTATTGTGCGACGTACCGGGCAAAAAAATGGGACCCCAAAACCTGTGCCAACTCAAGATAGTGCAGAATTGTCTGAAAGAACATCCCATGCTTAGCAATACCTTCCACACTTTCTATCCATGGAGGCTAATCTTCTGCCCTATAAACCATTCATCTTGCTGAAGTGAATCATAGCCACAGGATGTAATGGTCGCTGGGACTGTTTGTGTTGATCAGATGGTTAGAGTGAGTTACTGCATCTGGTTTGCCAATGTTGTTGACGAGATAAGCAAATGACAATTTCAGGTAATTACTTTATTGGATCCTAGTCTTTCCCCTGCTCTTTCCCAGACCAAATTGATTTCCATGGCCCACTCTTCGTGCTCAACCTAGATGCAATAGAAAAAAGAAAAATATTTTAGCAGAGTTACAATCATGTTGATTATCATCCATGCAGCCTAGGCGTATTTACCTCCAAATTCCAGCCACCACACGCAAGGTCATAAAAAGAAACAATCCTGTCCAGACTCCAGTAAGACCAAATGCAGGAGCAGCCAAAAGGAGATATAGTGAAGAGATGAATCCAACAAATATCTGTGGTCACAGCAGGATATTAAAATTGGACAAGAATTGTTAAAAATAATTGAACATGATATTACTTGGTGGAGAAACATACCATGGAGTATGCAGCATACGCAAAGTCTGAAACCCCATAATAAAGCCCATCAATGACAAAAGCAATAGCATTCATTGGCTGAGATCCAGCAACAAACTGCAAAAATGCAAGCAGCTACACAACACTTCGATTGTATATGCATATATATCCAGCGAAAATGGAAAGAAACTCAGCTCTGACCATTGTCGGTCCACCAACATTAATCTTGTCTGTTGTCAAAATCTTATTCTCTTTAACATCATTGGCCGTTCTTTACCATGTTGAAGCAAATATATACAATTGAAATGGGGAAAAGAGATTTAGAAATGAATAATTTGATACTAGTCAGCCGTTGCCATGTTGTTAAATCCTCATATCTTGGAGCATCATCACCTAGCTCAACTCTCAACTCAAAACAGATCTCAGTCCATATTATCTAATCACGTGAAATCTATCGTATACTTTGAAACATTCACTTACTCTTACCAGTTTTAAAAGGAGAAAAAACTCAAAGATATTCAGCTACATCTACCCCAGCTACTAGACTTCAAGCTGGAAGTTCAACGTCAGTAAAACTGCTCCTGCTATTTCAATAGAATATATGTGGGAAAAAATAAATAAATAAACAATATCTTACCAGGATACCCGACCAAGCAATTTTCAGAACTTCTGTTTCTGTGGTGAATAAGGTAGAAAATGTGTTAAATCCAAGAAACAAAATAACAGACAAACCAGTTCCAGTCACCAATCCAATCTGCCAAATCATAAAAAAGTTATGGTAAGATCCTGCAGGCTTCATTAGTTTTCTTCAGATATCTCAAAATGGCAAAAAAAAAAAAAAAGTGACTTGGTAAGAATTGCATTGACCTTTAGAACCCTAAAGACCACTTCGCGTGCCTGGTCGTAATTCCCAGCAGAGTAACCACTGGCAAGAAGAGCCTGCAAAAAATTCCATCCAAAAATCTCTACTAATAGAAGAAAGATTATTATGATTCTGAATTCAACATGGACCTAGGTGAGCAAAAAGCACCAAACTGATCCTGCCATGCATAGAGTTCAAGACTCAAAAAGTACATAAACTGAATCAGAAGGACATGAAGACCTTGACTTTCTTAAGTGGGTCAAAGCATACAATGAATAGTTTATTTCTTGGCAATAGTTGGCTGGGAATGGAAGCAATGGTATTGAAGTTTGAAGGGGCACCAGTAATTTTTGCAGTGTAGAAAGTCAAATATAATTCTTTCCTATCTCAAGCCTTGTGGACATTAGAGAGAATCAATTTCAAAATCAGCAAATTGTTCTCATCACTAAGTTTATGAAATACTGAACCTCATTTTGTTGGATGAGATATTTCTCTGAACTCTTTATGGTGAATAGTTACAGAGATTTTTAGCCGAGTATCTTTTCAGGAATGGGATTGACAAACATTTGTTGTTTGTGTTGCTTTCCACTTTGGATTTTAGAAGGAACTTATTCTTTTGTCTGGCATCTCATCTCTCTTCCTTGATTTTTAATGAAATATTGTCCATTTTCTAGTAATATCAAAAAGAGTAAAAAAAAGATTTAGCATGGGGAGATCAGAGTAAATGGTTACCTGGCCTGCAAGTGCTAGAGCATCAGTAAGCAGGGATACTGCTAGCCACATTTGTAGGCAAATCTGATGACCAGCCATAGGTACTGGACCCTCCCTTGCTGCCATAGATGTTGCCAGTGTCATGGTTACTAACACTGCTAAGGTCCTAGCAATAAGAAGACCACCTGAAAAGGTGCCCATAAAATACAACATAAGAGTTTTAAGACAAGAAGATGAAAATACTTGATAGGACTTCTCTTCTGATTTAATTGTCTAGGCACAACATTCACATGCAAAAGGAATCAACTAAGCAAGAAGATAATCAGCTGCATTTTCAACTTTCTTGAATGGGCCCCTCAATACCAGTCACTTGGCTGACCCAAGGTTGATGGTTTGAAATCCTGTAGTCACCTAGGGGGTGGTCCTCTATTTTTTTTTTTTTTAAAGGACCTCCCAACTATTTGCAGAGACATCCATGAGCCCTTCCCCACAATCAGCAGTCTCAGATGTTAAAAGCATTTTTTTTTTCTTTTTTGTTTCTTTTATAATTTTAAAATTAATGTCATGTTTTAAAGGAGTTCTTGCATGAAAGGGATTGTGATAGTCAAGCATTGAAAGACTAGGCAAGTAAAAGACATACCAGACTTTAGATACTGAATCATTTTCTCCCCATCAATCTTCGGAGAGATCAGTTGTATTTTACCATTCAACTCCCACAGAAGGACAAAAGCAATTAAATATCTGAATAGCATGGCAAAAGAAACCATTAGCATAGGTTTGCTGAATGTGACATGTATACAGAATATAGCTTGTCAAAAACACATTGCTAGAATTAGTTTACCACATTACTGACGTACTCAGAAATCACAGTAGAAATTGCAGCACCACTGATGCCAAGCCCACAAAGAAAAATCAAAATAGGATCGAGTATCGCATTCAGTAAGTTTCCAGCCCCTGAAATCGCATGCCAAAGTTGTTCATTGGAACTTACAAATTCAGGCCCAAAGAAAAGGAGAAACTATCAATAGGACCATCTACATGCTGCTCACGAAAGAAGCAGGCACATTCATGATCGCCATCTCCTTTCTGGTTGTGTAGGTTATGCAATATACTAAAGGATTTCTTAACTAAGAACAGAGGGGCATTGACCATGGGCAAAAGGAATAAAGGACAAATATCCATGGCTCTCTCTCCCGCTCACGAACAATCTCCGTTTGCTCACTCCACCCGAACCTCTCGCCCGATTGTTCGAGCAGCTCTCGCACGCTGCTCGACCAGGTAAGTAGTCTCTTCTCCTTCCCCCCATTCTCTCTCTCTTCCTCCCTCTTCCTCCGTCTGCTCTCTTCTCCTACTCCCCCTTCCTCCTTTCGCTCTTCGCTCCTCGCTTCTTGCGTATCGCTTCTCTCCCAACCCACGATCGTGCCCTTGCAACTTTCGCCTAGATCTGACCATTGCAGACCCCGATCTGAGCTCTGTACTTCAGATCTGTCCCTTCCTGGCCCAAATCCGCCCTTTGCAAGCTCCAACCCCATTGGATCTGTTCCTTGTCAACCTAGACAAAGTAGTTTCGTTCTTTTTCTCTTCCTCTCTCTCTCGATCTCTGTCTCCCCCCGTCGATCCAGATCATAGATTTCCCCGTTACTCCTCTCTTGCCATATTGTTTTCTCACCTTACGCCTTGCGAAGCTGTCCATCTACCTATCTCGTTACACCCCTCTCTCAGCCCCCTCTGCATACCCCTTTCACCCTTCTAACTGCTTTCAGCCGAAGCCGAAGCCGAAGCCTCCAAATCCCTCTGCCTGCGGCTGAAGCTCCCGAAGCCTCCAAAATCGAAGCCTCCCGTGCTTCCTTCACAGATCTCTCCAACCCCTCAACCCAAGTCTGAGAAACACTTTTTATTATTATTGTGATTACTAATATTATTATTAATAGCATTACTGATTACTGCTATCCATTGTTATCATTATTGTTTTATCACTATTACTATTATTAACATTATTAGTTTGGTTCATTTTATTATTACCTACTATTAATATTGTTAGTAGTAATATCATTGATATTAGTATTATTACGATTATTAGATATACATATTTTATGATATATATCACTTATCTCCTCTATTTATTTATTTATCTACCTATTTAGCTATTATTACTTATTTTGGGCTTTGTCCCTTAGTTCGTTCTCTATACATCTATTTGAAGAACTCCGCCACGGCCGGTCCCAAGCCCGGGTAAAGGAGTAGGGTTGCGGTAGGTCGAGAGCCAGCGTAAAAATTCTATCAAATGACAAAATGGGAGACAAACGATACAAAACCTTTGGGGCGTTTCCCCCTCAGCGACGCGTTACATCGGACCCCGGGTGTAGCGACAAGTTAACAAGGGACTCTAGGGTGCGGGTAAATAAATTAGTCCATGAAGATAGGATTCGCATAGCCACTTGGAATATAGGATCTTTGACCGGTAAGCTAGGAGAGATAGGAGAAACAATGAATAGACGGAAAATTCATATCTTGTGTCTTCAAGAAACCAAATGGGTGGGAGAGAAGGCTAAAGTAGTGGAACCCTATGGTCATAAGCTTTGGTATACCGGTAGGGATAGAACTAAGAATGGGGTAGGGATAATTATACATAAGAATCTATTGGATGATGTAATAGAGATACGAAGGAAGGGCGATAGAATTATACTTGTTAAGTTAGTAGACGGAGAAAATATAGTTAATATAGTTAGTGTGTATGCGCCCCAAATAGGTACATATATAATTAGTAAAAAACAATTTTGGGAGGATTTAGAGGATTTTATACAAGGCATACCGAGTACGGAAAAGTTATTTATAGGAGGTGATCTAAATGGACATGTAGGCGAGAGGAATGAAGGATTCGAAACCGTACATGGAAACTTTGGATTTGGTTGTAGGAATGAGGCGGGATGTACCATTTTAGAGTTTGCTACCGCGTTTGAGTTAGTAGTTGTAAACACTTTATTTAAAAAAAGAGAATCACACTTAGTCACATATAAAAGTGGTTTTAATACTAGTCAAATAGATTTCTTCCTCACTAGGAAAGTTGATAGAATGACTTGTAAGGATTGTAAGGTTATCCCGGGTGAGAGTGCGGCAACTCAGCATCGACCTCTGGTTTTAGATATACGGGTGTCTAAAAGGCAAAAGAGACATCGTCTATTTGTGGATCCAAGAATTAAGTGGTGGAATTTAAAAGGAGAAAAGTTGACGACCTTTAGAGATAAATTATATCAAGTGGCAAATTGGTCTATTATGGACGATTCAGACACAATGTGGAATGAGATATCTAATACTATTATGAGCACAGGTAAGGAAGTTCTTGGTGTATCGAAGGGTCAGGTCCCTATAGGCAAAGAATCATGGTGGTGGAACGAAGAAATTCAAACGGCTATCCACACCAAACGAGAGTGTTATAGGAACCTTAAAGGTAATAGCGGTAGTGATGCGTATGACAAATACAAGAAAGCAAAAAAGGATGTGAAAAAGTCTATCCTAAAGTCAAAGAGTAAGGTGTATAATGAAATATACAAGAAATTGGATACTAAAGACGGAGAGAAAGAGATCTACAAAATTGCCAAACTAAGGGAGCGAAAGAGTAAAGATTTAAATGGTATTAGGTGCATTAAGAGTGGAACCAATACTATACTTGTAAAGGATGAGGACATAAGAAAACGTTGGCGTGATTATTTTGACGATCTCTTTAATGTTAAGAATACGGGAGTTATAGGGAATATCGAAATACCTATAGAAGAGATCAATAGAGATTTTAAACGCAAGATCCGTCCTCTTGAAGTGAAGGAGGCTTTAAAGAGAATGAAGAATAATAAGGCCATAGGACCTGATGGCATTCCTATAGAAGTGTGGAAATGTTTGGGTGAATTTGGTATAAAAATATTAACGGATATTTTCAATAAAATTTGGGAAACTAGGAGAATGCCTCAGATATGGAGGAAGAGTGTAATTGTACCGCTCTATAAGAATAAAGGAGATATACAGGATTGCTCTAACTATAGAGGGATTAAGCTTATGAGTCATACTATGAAATTATGGGAGAGAGTAATAGAGCATCGATTGAGATTGGAGATAAGTATATCTCAAAATCAATTTGGATTTATGCCAGGCAGATCCACCACGGAAGCGATTCACTTGCTAAGACATTTAATGGAGAAATATAGAGCACAGAAGAGAGACCTACATATGGTATTCATTGATCTGGAAAAAGCATATGATAGAGTTCCTAGAGACTTATTGTGGTGGGCGCTGATGAAGAAAGGGATATCCTTGAGATATATTAACCTAATTAGAGATATGTATGAGGGAGCTATAACCGGCGTAAGCACTCGTGGGGGTTTGAGTGATAGTTTTCCCATTAACATTGGACTCCATCAAGGTTCGGCATTAAGCCCCCTCCTCTTTGCAGTAGTGATAGACGAAATTACCAAAAATATCCAAGATGAAATACCATGGTGTATGCTTTTCGCAGATGATATAGTGTTAGTTGATGAAACTATAGAGAGTGTTAGTGCTAAACTCGAGTTATGGAGATTTACACTAGAAACTAGCGGGTTTAGACTGAGTAGATCAAAAACAGAATATATGAGATGTGGGTTTAGTGACAGACCCCGGAATGATGAAGAAACGATTAGGTTAGATGGGCAAGAGGTACCCAAAAGTGAACGATTTAGATACTTAGGATCTATCATTCAAAATGATGGTAACATCGATGGAGATGTGAACCATAGAATTCAAGCGGGTTGGATGAAATGGAGAAGGGCCTCCGGAATTCTTTGCGATCACACGATGCCATTGCACTTAAAGGGAAAGTTTTATAGAAGCGTGGTTAGACCTACATTATTATATGGTACTGAGTGTTGGGCTGTTAAACAACAACAAGAACAAAAGATGTCTGTAGCAGAAATGAGGATGCTTAGGTGGATGTGTGGAAAAACTAGAAGAGATAGAATAAGAAATGAAGAGATCCGAAATAAGTTGGGGGTTAGTTCAATTGTGGATAAGATGCGAGAGTGCCGTCTGAGGTGGTTCGGACATGTGCAACGAAGACCCAATGATGCGCCTGTTAGGAGAACCGAGAACTTAAATCTAGACAGTTTAGTAAAACGTAGAGGTAGACCGCTGAAAACTTGGATGCAAGTTATCCGCAAAGATTTGAAGATTAAGGGTTTAGAAGAGGAAATGGTTTTGGATAGGAATGGATGGCGTAGTAGAATCCGCACAAATTAAACCAATCTGTTTTCAAATATTTATCTATTGATTTATTTATCTATTTTTCATTGTATTTATTTTATTTTATTTTATTTTTATTTTATTTTTATTTTATTTTATCTTTATTTTTATTTTATTTTTCTCTCCTTTTCAAGTTTGTCTCTCAAATGGCCGACCCCAACTATTGGGATTAAGGCGCAGTTTGTTGTTGTTGTTGTATCCATGGCTCATAGTGCTTACAATTTCTTTGATAAATGTTTGAGAAAAGTGCGAAAAGTACTCCACCTAGAATTTAGGGTAAATCTATAAAGAATAAACTTTACATTAAAAGGAACATGCCTATTATTTGATTTGCACCAAAAATCATCCAAAGAGCCATCACAACAAAGGGATTGCAACTTGCCATGCAAACAGCAAATATATTACTCTGTGGAAGTAATGAAGTAAAATTAGCAGTAGAGAAAATCAGCCAGCACAATACTTGCCAATAGCATAAAGCGGTGTCTTTGTATCTTTAAATCCACGAAATGTTCCTTGTGCAGCAAGAGCAATAACAACTGGTGGGGCCCCAAGGGCCCTCATTGAAAGGAAATGTTCGGCTGGCACACGCATCGGTGATTCCTGCAACATGGTCAATCTAGGTTGGCACTTGCAACAACAAGAGGCGTACAACATCGAAGGAGATGATGATATTTTGAAAATTAGATAAATCAGGAAGGTTTAACCCAAATTGCAAAAGATTGCCAATATGTGCAAAAAAAATTCAAGTGATCATCAACTGTTTGGATGTGAACGGATGGGCCATAAAAATGATTTTTTCAGTTTGACTTACAACAGGTATACCCATTATATTCATTACGAAACCAGAGCCAGCAGAGAGTAAGACAGTTTCTGCAATGCCTATGCCAGCAGCAAGTGCTAACGAAGTTGATACTGAAGGGAGAAGCTTCTTTTCTTGTTTTTCAGTGACAAAATCTTGAGAAACAAACACAGAATGAAAACTACAGTTATTGAAATAAACATCACAGGGGAGGACCAAGACTAAAAGAAAAGAACCTTGTTGTTTGAGAAATGATGATTACCTCGGTTGATTCTAATAGAATCTTCATTGTCTTGGCTGAGTACTGTCTGCTCTTCAGCAACAAAAGATGTTGTAATGTTAAGCAACGGAACATTAAACAATTTTGACACCAGATTGAAGACAGAAATTGATACACCAACTGCTGCTAGTTCAACTGAGCCTATGCAACCAAAAAAATCATAAAAACAAGATAATTTTTACTATAAGAACATCATTTGGAAAAACATAAGCAGATAAAACAGATAATGAGGAAAATGAATACGGCATGTAGCGGCATCTAGATGCCATCATACCCAAAGTGCTAACTAACAGATTGCCTTCACATTGATGCATATTCCATTAAGGAATCTGCAATTTTCATAAAACTAATGCCTCCCCACAGATAATGCTATACTATATTAAAAAACTCAACCACTTAAAACACTTTGACTGATATAGCTCATATTTAATAAAATATGATATTTCAACTGGTAGGTAGGGAGGTCAATGATGATTCAGAAACAATGTGGAAAGAGATATTTAATAATATTAAGAGTATAGGTAGGGAGGTTCTTGGCGTATCTATGGGTTGGGCTCCAATGCGCAAGAAGTCGTGGTGATGGAATGAGGAAATGTAAAATGCTATACGAACCAAATAAAAGTGTTATAGGAACCTTAAAAATAATAGAAATAACGATACACATGAAAAATACAAGAGTGCAAAAAAAGATATGAAAAAGACTATTCACAAATCAAAGAGTAAGGTATATAATGAACTATACAAGAGACTAGAAACTAAATATGGAGAAATGGAGATTTACAGAAATGCCAAACTAAGGGAGAGGAAGGAAAAAGATCTAAATAGTATTACGTGTATTAAGAATGAAACTAATAGTATACTCATTCAGTACATAAAAAAGCGTGGATGCAATTATTTTGATAATTTCTTTAACGTTGAGAGTACAAAAAATATCGAAAATATCGCGATATTTGACTTTAAATGTAAAATCCATCCCCATGAAGTATAGGAAGTTTTAAAGAGAAAGAAGAATAATAAAGCCATAAGAACCGATAGCACTCCTATTGAGGTGTGAAAATATTTGGATGAATTTGGTATAGTAATGTTAATGAATCTTTTTTAAAAAATTTAGAAAATCAAGAAAATATCCCAAATACAGAGGGAAAGTATATTTGTACCACTATATAAGAATAAAAGAGACATACAAAATTATTCCAATTATAGAGGAATTAAACTTATGAGTCATACTATAAAATTATGAGAGAGAGTGATGGAGTATAGATTGAGATTGAAGATAAATGTGTCTCAGAATCAATTTAGATTTATGTCAAGATGATCCATCA
Organism: Dillenia suffruticosa; assembly: GCA_033439265.1. Classification (NCBI taxonomy): domain Eukaryota; kingdom Viridiplantae; phylum Streptophyta; class Magnoliopsida; order Dilleniales; family Dilleniaceae; genus Dillenia; species Dillenia suffruticosa. The sequence goes on from JAVTVX010000035.1 coordinate 956,399, forward strand.
TCGAAACAATTTAATTGTTAAGATATTTGACGGAGACATTTAGAATACAGAGGAGAGACTTACATATGATATTCATTAATCTAGAAAAAATATATGATAGAGTTCTTAGAGACGTACTGTGGTGGACATTGATGAAAAAATGATTTTCTTTAAATACATTAATCTCATTAGAGATATGTACGAGAGTGTTGTAACCAATGTAAAAACTTGAAAGGGGCTGAATAATAACTTCTCAATTAACATTGGGTTTCACCAAAATTCGATATTAAATCTTATTCTTTTTGCAATAGTGATAGATAAATCACAAAAAACATTTAAAATGAAATATCATAATGTATACTTTTTACAGATGATACAGTGCTAGTCAATGAAATTAGAGAAGGAATTAGTACTAAATTGGAGTTATGCAGGGTCACACTGGAATCCAAAGGTTTTAAATTGAACCGATAAAAAATTGAGTATATGAGATATGGATTTGGTGGAAATCATCATAATGATAAAAAAACGATTAAATAAAAAAGAAATGACATAGAAAAAATGAACGTTTTAGATATATTGGTTCTTTCATTTAGAATGATGGCAATATAGATAAAAATATAAATCATAGGATTCAGGAAATAAAAAATGGCATCTGGAGTTCTTTGCGATTGTATAATGCCATTGTATTTAAATGAGAAGTTTTATAAAACCGCAATAAGAACTGTACTATTGTATGGTATCGAGTATTGAACCACTAAATAACAACAAGAATATCAAATGGTTATAACTAAAATGAACATGGTTAGATAGATGTGTGATAAAACTTAAAAAAATATGATTAGAAATGAAAAGATACCTAATAAGTTGAGAGTTAGTTTAATTGTAGATAAAATGCGAAAATATTGTCTGAGGTGGTTTAACATGTGTAACGAAAACCTAAAAATGCACAAATTAAGAGAACCGAGAACTTAAACATAGGAGATTTAGTGAAACGTATGAATAGCTCATTGAAAAGTTGAATGCAAATTATTCGTAAAAATATGATAATTAAGAATTTAGTTGAAAAGATGGTTTTAAATAAGAATGAGTGAAATAAAAAAATTTGAATAAATTAAATCACCTTTATTGTTATTTTAAGTTTTTATAGATATATATATTTTGATGTTATATTCTCTATTTTTGTTTTAAAATTTTAACTATATATATATATATTTTGATCTCCACTATATTTGTCTCTTAAATAGGAATCCCAAAATTTGGGATTAAGATCCAAGTTGTTGTTGTTGTTGTTGTTGTTATTGTTTATATTTCGAGTGATGAAATCATGCCCCGTTAGACTCGTGCATTCTAAACCCTGCATTTGGCTTAGAAGTTAAAGATTAAATCAAGAATAGAACATACAGAAATAAGTTCATCGGGCATGGTCACACCATGTGTCACAGACTAGAAATGGCATTAGTACATGTAGCAGATTGTATCATTAAAGCCAAAAGAACTACTTACCTAAATGTCCAACGAAAGCAGTATCAACCAAACCCGTAATAGGATCAGCAGCAAGACCTAATGCAGCAGGCAATGCAATCGACAGAATTTCCCTTCCTAGTTGATCAATCACAAACTCATCCCTGCGAAATGAAACAGAGCAATAATTCACGCGTCAATTCAACAAGTAAAACTACACAAGCATAGATTATAATAATATATAATCGCACCTTAAACGACGAAAGAGAAGAGAAAGCGACTTCAAGAAAGACGAAGTAGATGGCCAATTCGAATTAGAAAAAATCTTGATAGGCTTGGGAGGGATTGGGGGTTCCGGTTCCGGTTCCGGTTCCGGCGGAGATTTGGTGGTTGTGGTTGGAGAAGACGATTCAGGAACAGCGCGAAGGCGAACTGAGAAATTAGGTTTTCGTTTGAGCGTAGAACTTGAAGTTTTGATATTAGATAATTGAATTGTAGAAGAACGGAAGCCCTGTCGATTACATTCCGGCGACTGTATGTAGATAAGTTGCTGTGAGAGACCACTTGCCATCTCCCAAGAACTGGAGGGGGTACTGAGAGAGAGAGAGACAGAGACAGAGAACGTGTGTATGCGTGAAGTTCATGAAAATTTCAAACGGATAGAAGGGGCTATTGGGCAGAGAAAAATATCTGTTGGGGGATCTTGAATTGGATTTGAGCCTCAAACCCAAATAAAAACTGGGTTGACTGTTTGACCACAAGACCAACCCCAAATATCACTTGTTTGCCTTCGACCCCATGATAAGAGCTCGCATATTCTATAATTTATTATTATTTTTTCAGGATAGTGCTCGAACGCAAATGAATTCTATATTTTTTAAAAAAAATTAAATTAAATTTTAATGTTTAGAATAAGTTTCAAAATTCATTTTCAACCCCACAAAAATTATGAATTTTTAAATCAACAAAAAAATAAATAAAATTACACAAACAAATATTCATATAATTTGTTACCTGAGTATTGTTTAATTGACTTAAATAAATAAAAAGAAAAACTTGAAATTTAGTTTTGGATCACGGTTTTAAGTAGGGGAACCATAAATTTTTAATAGAGGAAATGGATTGAACTCTTTTTAGTGTCCAACATGTGCATGTCTGACCAATCTTTAATCAAATATATCACATCTTTTGACTTTAATTTTAACAAATATTTAGGTAAAAAATAATCGGAATATGTTGATATGGATCGAAAAAAGTCAAAAAGCTATCGCAACATTTTATAGATCAAGCCAATTTAGTGGTATTTATAGTTTTATTTGTCATAGTAAAATAAAATTGTCATATTAATATATTAAAGACGCTTTTTATATTTATTATTTCAACTATTAGATTTTTTTTAACTATACAAGAATTTGAATCTGAAATCATTATATTGGAAAGGAAGTTTGAATCACTAAACTGTCTCATTGAGCACTTCAACTATTAGATTGTTGGTGCAGATTGCAATCACCCATGATTTTGACAAGTTGATTGAAGGTTTAGTGATCAGTAGTCATGCAAGAGTATAACCAACCAAAGGAAAATCATATTATTGATATATGAAAAATTCCTATCGTTAAATTATTTCTTTTGAAACAGCCACTACACCAACTTGATGAATTTTGAAGAATATTAGTTATTATTATTATTTTTTTAAATCTTCTTAATGTTGTAGTACTGGGTTTGTCCTAAAGGCAATAACTAAGAATCAGATCGAAATTTTTACAAGAAGAAGAAATTCTCATGATCATTTTTTGTAATATTCTTTGTAACATTAGTTATTCGGTATTGATATGAAACCACCATGTTTCGAGAACCACCGGGAATCCAAATTGCGACCTGTGACAACATTCCTGCTCATGGTCAAATCTCTAACTGCGTTTGTCGTCCGTGGCCAACTTTTGTCTGCCTAATGAAAAACTTCAGCTGCCAGACTATAGGTGGCTGGCCTTTTCCATTCTTGCCCAAACATGGACCTAAATTCAGCTCATCCTCATCTTACTAGGGTTTGGCCTGATGGCCCTTCATACTTTTCATGATCTACACAAAATAATTTATAACACCTTCCGCTTTCGGCTACAATGATGTTAGAATTATCAAAAATGATAATTCCCTCGCAAAAAAATAAGGATGCTCCGCAGCACCGACCTCTTCCAATAAGTATCAAAGACCAGGTAGTTGTCGGCCAAAAGATTTGAGCTGGGTCGAACTAAATTCATACAGGGGTGGCTGCAGAAGGAGGGTAGGCCCAAAATCGTCGCCTAAGCTATAATTTGTTCACTCTCTTCTCTTTGGATGGGTCAAATCAAAGTGAAACCTAAAATACTTGTACAAATCCATGCAAAATAAAATTTACACAAACAAAAAAATCCCAATTTGAGGAACTTTATTGATCTGATTTTATAAATGCATTGCATAGATTCAACATCCAAGGTTCGTTTTGCTTTATTGATTTGATATTGAAAGGGACTTCCCACCTCCTACGTCCTAGCTGCAAGCTGCTTTCCATTGTAAACTCCAGCATAAAGAACTCGGAAAAGAATGATAAAATTAGGTACGCTCAATTATGGAACCCAAAGCGATACATTGAAAAGCAGGATTATGTTTTTTTTTTTTCTCTCTTTTTTTTTTCATATTTGGTCTTATAAGAAAGGTAAAGCCAATAGAGAGAGAGAGAGAAGAATTTATGCATTGCCTTTAAGTTGGAATCATTAGGAAGCACTCATAGCAGAGACTCCCTAGGAAACGACAGGGTTGGGAATTGACTGGACAAACAAATAAGAACCTCTTGTTTAACATGTGGTGGCCTCTTCTGCTCCCCTTATGACAATTATCATCACTTTCAAGTCCCAAATTTTCTTTTTAAACACAACATTGTGACTGGAGAACAATTTCCCACCAATCCACAAAAGCAATGTCTATAAAATATAATAAAATAATATATTTACTATACCCACCACTACCAAAATAATTCTGGACCTAGGAGGAAGAAGTCTCTTGCAGAAAGATCCTGCTTTTGTTGCAGGCTGCTTATGTAAAGGGGAAGGCAATATATCTCAAAATACACGGAGAATTTAAACCATGACGCAAGCACTTCTGACAGCTGAATTTGTATATATAGTAAAATTATAATAAAGACCATTCTTTCTTCATAAATTTCACCATAGAAGCGAGGTCGAAGAAGATCCTGAAAATGTTGGATATATATAAAATGAGCAACAAAATTGGAAGAAAGAAGAGTCCCATACCTGATGTTAAAAGGAAAACCTTCCTTGGACACGAGATTGTAGTAAGAAGAAGCCATGAAGCTCAGGATAGATAGCACCGCCAGAGAATCAAGAAAGGCTTCATGTGATTTAGACTACTCAATGGCGCTATCCCTCCTGAGCTTTACAGATTCTCCTATACTTTAGCAGGAAAAAGAAAAAATTGAAGTCTCTGAATGTGACACGACAATGCCTTTTGAGAAAAATTCCTTTTAAAACCCCGTAATCTAATATGACCCCAGGAAGAAAGCCAATTAAAACGGGTTGGTGTTGTGGGGAAGGGTTCTAGTAATGCACCATTTATATACTGGAAGGGGAAGCCAGAAAAGAAAGCAGATGAGAGAGAGAGAGAAAGTGGAGGGACGGAGTATTGCCTTTTTTCCTCTTATTTTGGAAATTGAGCTTGCCGACTTCGTCGCCTTCTTTTCTTCGAATCGGTATAAGTACCATATGTTCAACACGTTTTCTGTTGACTCATCCCAAAAAAAAAAAAAAAAAAGGTTTTTGGCTTCCAAGTGTCCCTATTTTTCTCATTTTGATATTGATTTATGGAAAAGAAGCAAAATCAAGGACAAATGGAGATATTACCTCCCCAAAATTTTAAGGTATAATTTATCTCATACAAATTTTTAATTTTATATTTAATAAAGTTGTACGACGACAGAATCGAATATTTTAAAATGGTATTATTAGAAAAATATCCTGATTATAATGAAAAGCTAAATCATTTTTTAAAGAAAAGATTCAAAATTTATTATTTCAAGTAAATTTCTTAATCATTGTACTTGAGAGGAGAGGAGTGCCGAACTTGTTTAATCATTTTAACTTTGCTTTGCCCTAATCTTATTTTGACCCTTGGGCTACGGCTTTTTGTTATTAATCTTCTGATTAATGATTACGAGTAGTACATTGTTGATTTAATTAAGCAATTATATGTCCAACCCATTTCCTCGGCGTCCTCTTTTTTCCCAACGTTACGTGGTGTGAGTCGAGTGACAGATTTATTAAACTTCATTAATTATTATTTTGAATTTAAATATTAAAAATAAAAATTTTATATATAAAAATCAGTCTCTAATTAGATTTCATATTCATTTAAATCAAATTAATCGAATTTGAGATACCGTGATAAAAATACTACTCTTTTATATCTCTATTTATATTGAATTAATTGATTTCTAAATTAAATTCCAATAATTTTCCCGTCTTTGCTCCACTTGCTTGACCACTTCTATGATACAAAACGTAATCTACTCTTTCACACAGGTCGAGATCTCATTCCCTTTAGTTGTGGCAAAGGAAAGGGCTGACATACGATTAAGTAAAAATATAATAAAAATATAATATGTATGTTACGATGTTAAAATTATCGATATTTTTAATAAAATTTTTAAAATTATTAAAATGTTATATTATTAAAAATTTTAAAAATATCTTCAGATTTTTTTAAGAGTATTGTTTATTTTATAAAATTATACTCTGCATATTATATGTTACTTGATTAATATAAATTTGTAATTGAAGCTTTTAAATAGAATTAATCAGGAAATGAGTTAATTATCGATCGATAAAAAAAAAAAAAATTAGAGAAGATGCTTGAGAGAGAGAGATTTAACGTATACCGGAAATTGGGCAATACCTGTTTCCAGCAAAACTCATGACCCCTTCTTTAACGCAGGGACAAAGCGGTCTGGCTAATACCAAATTGTATACGTAACTTGGCATCATAGCAAACAAAAATCGAATTTGTCATTCAGACTCTTCGCATCTTAATTTGTGTTATCTTACCTAATTTTTTATTTATTACATCAAAATTTAAATACGGAATTATCAAATTAGAAGAAAAGATTATGATCACTAAAAAAATACTTTTAGGATATTGTTCACGTAATTGATGTAATTGCTAGTTGCACTTTGAATATATCTTCACTGTAGAATTGGTTCGAGCAATGAACACAGATGTAACCCCATAATCCAATTTGTCCTAACCATAGTCCAAACAATACAAAAGGAAATAAAGAAAAAAAATAATATGGAAAAATGTAACACATAGTCCAATTATTGAGTAGACATATAGAATACCTAATATTATGCTATTTGAATTCAATTTCAACCCCATTTCCCACAACTTTATTCTGGCCTGTATTTTTCTTTCTAATCTTGGCACCCTTGCTTTGTCCTCGACTCATGCATGGAAGGACACCTGGGAAATTGAACTAGCGTGCCTTTTTCCCATCCCCACATCATTATTTATACTTCGCTTATTTGGTTCGAACCAAGGGCGGTGGAAATGTACAGTGGTAACATGACCTACCGGACAAAGCACATGTTTTTTTTTTTTTTTTTTTTTTCATAATTGGTAATAAGGATAATATTATGCAAAAATTAATATATAGTCATGACAAGTACAATTTTCCTCCATCAAAATAATTCTTCTTGTGTGCCCTAAACTAGCATCTATATGTAATTTGGTCAAACTGCAGTAAATATCACAATTGATCTGCACCTGCCAAAAATTAAAGTCTTCCCAATGATGTTTTTTTTTTTCTTTTTTCAACGAATTTATGAGCCAGACCTACCGCACTGCAGTGGTTAGCATCATAAGGTTTCATGAGTTATGGTTTAATTCACCAAATGGTACATTTTTTTTTTTTTTTTATACTCAAGGATTTGAAATTCAAATCATAGGATCGGAAATGAATGGTTATGACTATTAAACCATCTCTTTAAGACCCAAATAATATATCTTGCAGAGTTTGAGACATCCAATATAGAATAATTCTTCATACGTTCCCTTTATAATCATAAGAATAGTATGTCAAAATAATAATAAAAATAAAAATGCCACAATTCTTGAAATGGCCCAAATACTTTGTATGGCAGCTCAAAATTTGTTCCGGCTAGCTCATTGGTAGTCTTCAATTATTTGTTGATGCACAAAGTTAGGATCATGTCTTCCTTTTTAATTTGATGGATCTCTTGAGGGACAGACCCAAAATTTATATTACATGGTAAAATATAATACGCAAGCAAGATTATAATTTTCATTTCAAAAAAATGATTTTTTATAGAAACCATCTCTAAAAGTTTTAGGGAATTTATTGAAATATCACCAAGGCATATGTATTGATTTTTTTTTTTCTAAAAATTCTGGCTTTGCCAATGTTACCCAGTCGTTTTGTTGTTCAATCATATTTAGTTCAATGGTATGAGGGTTATGGGTATAATTATATTTTCACCCAAAAAAGGGTATCATTATATTAGAAAGCTAATTTAATATAATGATTTGGAATTAAATTCGTCTGTCTAGCAGATGACAAGGAAAGATTATATTCAACAAATATGGTCCTCGGTGGTGAAAAGGTTTTACTACCTTATAACATGCTTGCATTTCATGGAAATTATTACTTTGAATTAAAAGTTGTCTAACAAGTTTATTAACGGATAATTGATTTAGTAAAAAAGGTATTAAATTTTTCGATTAAAAATTAGATTCGAATAATAAATATAAAAAAATTATGTTAGAAGATATTTCTTTTTAAAAATGATCTAATAATAATTTATATTAAATTAATTAAAATATAATTTTAGATAAATGTTAATTCAATGAAAAAAGAAAAAAAAAAAAGAAGAACAAGTTGACAAAGGCCTAAGAGTCCGAGGCAGGCACAATGTATCTAGAGTTGTCGGTATCAGGTCCAATAGATTTCGCACTCTCGGTGGTCTCGAGGACGGCAGATCCCACTATAGGAAGGACTCAGAGAAAATAGCTCATCGGATTTTACCACATTGGATGTCCTCTATCCCATGTTATTATTATTTTTTTTTATAAAAATTTAAATATATATTATTACGTAAAAAAAGGAAGATTTGTATCATTAGATTATCTCTTTAGGGATTCCATCCCATGTTATAAGCTTTCATTTCTTGAACTTTTCGCTCCTAATTCAAGGCATAAGGTAAAATAGAAATTGCAAAGATTGGTTGTCCAATTTGAACAAAAAATAATGAATCAACTCGGTAAATATGAGATCAAAATTTCAAATTTTAATTTAAAGAAATTGTTAGAGAAATATATCCAGAAAAATCGAGTTATGAAAAGTATATCTTGAGTATTGTTTTAGAACGTCCATGGGATTATGATAAGTTAAAATCAACAACTATGATATAAGTTGGACATACGATACTAGTCGAGAAATCTCATAATTATATCCGAAAGGAGTAATAATACTAATACTATATTGATATATATTTGATTTATTGAGAAATATGTTAAATTTATTAATTAAAAATCAAATTTGAATTTTAAAAATAAAAAAAATTATATTAGAAGAGATATTCTTATAAAAATTTTAATAATAATTTAAATTAAATTAATTAAAATATAATTTTAAATTCTTATTCATCGAATATAATTAAAAAATAATAATACTATTCACCTTCCCAACCAGTCACCCAAGCAAATGACATTGAGTGGGGAAGTCAAAATTGGGAGGGGGCTGTTTGGGGTTAGGTAGGTGCCTTTGAGAAAAATTGTATTGATCGGGGATAATGATGAGATGGGGATGGGGGTGCGGAATGGTGGGGTCCTAGTAATCCGACACCTTCTGGAAAAATATAATATTGAGATTGTCCTATAAAATCAGTAAGTGCATCCTCCCAACGCCATAGGTGGATCAACAGGCCCTTTCTTAATTTGGCAGACACAGCCCCACTGTGGACGCTGCTGTGTTTGCCTCCTTGACACATGCATTTGTCTGTTCATCGACCCACTTTATAATCTCGTTCTCTTGTCTTCTTCACTCTGTGCTTGAGATGAGCGATCTTCCACTGTTTCCCTCTTTGGCCATTTTTCTCCGTCCTTAGTCCTTATTCCCAGGAACAATTAGTTTTAATACCTTTTTAATCTCAATGCGACGATGGGAATTTTATCAGATCTTTAATACATATATATATTTTTTATTATAAGGAAAAGTTATTTAATTGTTTTGTATTATCAATGACGAATTGGGTGAATTTCTATTATACTGCATACAATAAAATTAAAAGAGAAAATTCCCTCAAACATGCATATGTCATTTTATTTTTAAAATATGTTAAAATAAACCTGTTGAAAAATTGGTTTTTAGTTTTTTTTATCAACTCCCCCTACCACCATTGCAGAAAAATTTATAAAAATTTAATATTTTAGTATTAAAATTACCATTTATAAATCTTGTTTTGAACATCGGCAATGTTCCCAAATTATATTTTACAATTTAAATATAGGAGAAGCCAAAGAAAAAACAAATAAACCCATTTGGTTACTTTCGTGGTTGCCCCTACTAAACTGAGTTGAATGTGAAGTGGGATTTGAAGTTCTTGACTGTGTTTGAATAATTTTTATGGGTCACTCCAATGTTAGGCCTATTAGCTCAGTTGGTTAGAGGGTCTGTTTTTCTCTTTTCCCCTTTTCCAACCGCAGGGAAAGAAAATGAACGGTAAGCTCATTTTTTGGACAATATTTTGATTCAAAAGGGCCGAAAGTTGGACCTGCAAGGTAAAAAATTGTTGGGCCATAGAACTGGGCCTGCCCAGCTGTTCTCATTCGTACAATTTTTCTATTACGACAGTTTTCCGTTTCCCGCCTAATTTAAATTTGAGTAAAAGGTTTAACTCAGTAACTCGAATCTTCCTTTTAGCCTCTCTCTCTCTCTAGGACGAAGAACCGTGGATCAGACACCCGCCTTCGATTTCGACGTGGCAATTATTCTCCGACACCGGGAACGCTTTCCGGTGGGAAAACTCCGGCAAAGAGACACATAGAGATACCAGAATCGATGATCCATGCGAAGGAATCTCGAACTCTCCTCCTCTTCTATCGATGGAAGACCTACTGTTTCAAGGTAAGAATCAAATGTCAATACTTTGACAATCATTTTTCTTTGATGATCGTGTAGCTTCTCTGATACGTTAATGAAAGAAGTGATTGGAATTTCGCAGGAAGTACGAGGATTCTCGGCGGTGGATATGAGAGCGGTCTGATGTTCAAAACCTGATCGGATTAGCCGGTGGCGTTGAAACATCTTCACTAAAAGGGCTTTATCGGTGCTTGGATGCGCTGATGATGATAGTATGAGTGCAGGTTCGGATTAGCTAATCTTCAAAAACCCTAAATTTCATTTTAATTGGAATATAGGTTTCAAATTGGTGAAGTAAGTGGGGAATTTATGTTATTTGTGAATCATTAGTGATATAGGAATTCGGTTGTTCTTGGGTTTTTTTTTTTTCTTTGCTCTATTTGGCTAAGTGGATTTAAAAAAGATTAAAATCTGCACATTTGTTTGTCTTCAATCTGGGTTTTGTGCTTTGTCCTATTAGGTTGTGTTGTGTGCAATCTTTTCTTTCAGCACGTGGAGTTGGTTTATCTTTTTAAAATTAGTGTTTCTGACATGTTTGGATGATGGAATTCGAATATTTTAGGGTTCAGCGTGCAGAATTCCGCTGGATTTTTTGCTTCATTTGATGTTGCATAAAAAAGGTGAAATAAGTACTCATTGAATTTCTATTTCAAGACTTTAGGGAAAGGGAAAAGATATAGTATGGGAAAGCTAGCCGAGTTTTAGTTATTTCTGTCCTAATCCTAATTTGGTGAAGTTTAATGGCTCGTTAATGGACACTTATAGATGTTCTTTCAACAAGTGATTTATCATAATCATATTAATTCAGTTGTACTTTTCAGTGACTGGAGTCTGCTTAAGTCTCACTTACGTGATAACATGCTTTGCAGGACAATTTCATACTACAGATAATGGTGGCAGTTTCTCTGATTCTCTTTCCCAGACGGGCTCAGGAAAAGGGTTAACATATCTTCTGCTGGTCTTCCTAGAGCAAAGACATTGGTTTAACATAAGCTTTAATCACGATAAGGGATCCAAAAGAGAAGCAGGTGTTTTTGTTGTTCTTTTTTTTCTGCTATGTGTCATCTCTCTCTCTCTCTCTCTCTCTCTAGCTTATTTGTTGCCTTGTCATGAGTCAGCAATCTGAGCTGGTTGAGGGGAAGGCATATGCTGTTTCAGAGTTCACACCACTAAATTCTGGCTTAAGCACTCTGTACTAGCAAGCAAGAGGATCAGTAACCAAATGGCAGCCAATATCTCCATCTGAAATTGATCATTTTGAGTAAGTGTCCATTTGCTTTCTTGTTTTATAAAATATGAATACCGACCAAACTTGGTTTTGTAGACCATTTTTCAGCCCACACAGAGCAGTCCACTTGCCGACATTGGGTGAATTCCTTCTTTCAGGGTGAACATATTGTGCTACCTTTTTCATCTTGATACCTTTCTTTCTTGGTTGTAGAAAATTTTTGAGTGATGACTGGAATTTTTTGTGCTTGCATACTTGGTGAATTTGACATTGCTGCGTTAGTTGTGTTCGTGGGAGACACGTATACATCTTCTCAACAGAGACAACGATGGGTGTTTGTAACAGATGGCTCCATCTCTAAATTAAAATCAGAAGATCCATCTAGTTCTTTGCTTGCTATCTGCATCTGCTCGCCCTGTCTTGATGATGATTCATTTGTACTACTCAGTAATAACCTTGTTGGGTGAACGGTATGCATATTTTTGTGCATTACATACAAATGGAAAGGAAAATTGTTTGCTTAGCAACCAACAAGACATACACAGATAATCTAAATGATTTGAATTTTAAGGTACAGTGGTCGTATTTGCAAACACTTCTTTCATCTTTAGAAAAAATATTATTGAATAAAGAGGGAAAGCCAAAAAAAGAGAAATTGTTGTTTAAGTGAAAAATAATTTAGAAAGTCAAATAATGGAACTAAGAATGTATAATGGAATTTTGGAATATCAAATACCTGGAACAAGAAAGCAATAATTTGCAGTGACCTCTTTTGGGTGCTTCCTATACATGTTAGCTTCTGCAATCCTGTTAAGCCGTCCAGGGATGAAATGAATAATCTCTGGGATGCAAAAGCAACAGAAAATTCAAATTTCTTCACTGATTATGATCTTCCTCATTCTAGCCACCTTAAATGTGCTGCTGCTTCTGTTCAGAGCTGGGAAAAGGTCTGACTTCGTATGCACATAAGAGATAATGAGATCTTGATGAGTGCTTGTTTTTGGTGATTCATCATTGTAACATTTTCCTTACATTTTTCATTCAGGTCATCAAGGGGCTTAGGGAGACTATTTTATCTATTGTATGTGGTTACGAAGGCTAGGATAATAAAGGAACCAATCTGAATGTAATTAACATAAAAGACTCTTTCTGTCTCTTGCATATTTTCTTATGTTGACTCAGATCAATGAGACAGCCATCTTGTGTGTGTGGTTACTGCCATTTGGTATTCACCTCACCTTTGTAGCATGTAAATCAGTTTGCATGTCCAGCATTTTTCTCATTTCCTCCATGCCGTTTACTTTAAATTCTAAATATGCTCATTTAAGCATTCATCTGTATCTGCAACTAATTTCTTGTGTGGAAACTATGACATGTTTGTTCTCCAGGTAAGATGTAAGCATTTATAAATTGTTTTCAATATGGTCTTCCGAACTTTTAGCTCATGACTAGACTGAAATTCTGAAGGGAAAAGGGCCACAAAATCCCATTGAAAGAATCACTAAGAAATTTGCTTTTTTAATATGGAACAGGTGCAGGGGTAACTTAATACTAGGCTTACTTTTTGTTGTTCAAATTCTGGTTTGCATGCACGCCAGTGGCATAGTGTGGCATTTCAGGAAGTACATTGCCTTGCATTTTTGCAAAGCAGGATCATGGATCTGCTATTCACATGAATCAGCATCAAGTTGGCATTCTGGTCATCTCTCCTCTAGATGAAGCGGAGGCTAATTCTTCTACAGCTACTGAACCTGTTCAGATTTGCCCCGGCAGGTCATGTTATTTATTGATGACAGGCCACATTTTCTCGCATACAGAAACATATTCCAAATAAGCACATCAGCATGATGGGCTCTGTGCATTTCTGTATGGAAAAACACAAATTTTGTTAATTCATCGCCTCTCAGCTCTGGTAAGTGCATTAGGAATAAGACACTAAATCTCATTGGATCAGTTTCATAGACATCAGTTCCATCTTTACTAACGTGTTCTTTTGTGCAATAGGTCAGAAGAACTTTGCAGCTAATTGAACTCATGTATTCTTCTAGACCATATTTCTCGAATCAACTCACTAGCCCTTGGTGAAGGGACTTTGTATAGATGCTTCAATCAATATATTGTAATGACTCTGTATTACAAGTTTATAAACAATCATCGACCTAATTTTCCATGTGGATAGGTCCAGAGTCCAGCAACTCCACACCAGGCTCCTAGAATGCACATCATCATCATACAAAATAGAAAAACAGCAGTGTTTCTTACCAAATATATGCTTTTATTGTCTTCTTCAACCATACATTGACATGTGGCAGGTTGATGTGGTTCTAACTCTTAAAAATCTCTGAAGACTGAAATGCCGCTCCATTTCGGTTGTGAAGGAATATATTTCTGGCACATTGTTCCGCAGGGAATATTTTCTGCAAAATCATACTGATTTTTTTTTTTTTTTTTTTTTTTTTCGTGTGAAACGTGGTGTGGGCCATTCCAGATTGCTTAGTTGGAAAATTAATTTTCTATGTTTTTTTTTTTTTTCCTTTTCATTAATATCACCCAAATCGCCTGGGTGATTCTATTACTATTTCGTTTGTATTTTTGTTTTCTACTTTAAAGACTGTTGGTGCAGCATGCTCTGCCCACTGCAGGAATTTTATCTGTTGTGACTTGTACCTTGAGGCAACACCCAAAAATCGTGCTATTTGAGGCAACAAAAAACCATTGCAACGCAATAAGCTGTTCAAGAATGTTCCAAACAAGCACAAGCAGCTTTATGCTGTCCTGGTTTTTTGATCCTTTTCTCTGATTTTGTGGGATAACATCCAAACCGGCTTAAACAAGCAGCCATATTTGAGTTTCATTCGAGTATTAAACGGTTAGTAAGGTGGAGAGAAAGGGAGAGAGAGGTAGAGAATAGAGAAGGGGAGGGGGAGAGAAGGGGAGGAGAGAGAATTCATGACTGGAGAAGAAGAGCATTTTGAGAGGATGTATTAAGACCACCCAAGGACCTTGGCTGGTTTACAGGACAGCAAGGGATGGTGGCATTGTAACAAAATATAGGTTTCCCTCTGAAAGAGAGCGGTTGAACAACAAGCAAAGGGAGCGCAATCGAAGGGCAATAACACAGAAAATATTTGCAGGATTGAGGGCTCATGGAAACTACCAACTTCCTAAGCATGCTGACAACAATGACCTGCTCAAGGCTCTTTGTGAGGAGGCTGGATGGCAAGTTGCAGAAGATGGGACTATTTCCAGGAAGCAGGTAACTTGGAACAAATTCTTAGTTTCCTTTTCTTGTCTTGTTCTCTTCTCATTTTAATGCTTTTATGTTTTTCCATATTTTCTTGACATAGATCTCTCACGTTCTATCTGGGCATTTAAAAGTTCTCTAATTTTGCTGGCTGTGCTAGAATCCCAGTTTGAATATTTCACCTTCAACTAGTTCTACTTCCCACCAAAATTTTCACAATGGAAGCTTTGTATCTGAAGGGAGCCATCAAATTGTTTCAATAGATTGTGTGTTATGTTGCCAAAAGCTTATTGTGCCAACTGTGGAACATAAACAACCATCTGCCGACCTAAATCTTGAGCTCTCACTCTCATCTAATTAGTTCTTGAGAAATGAAAATATAGATTTAGACTAGATTTGGAAAAGACTTAACTAGTTGAAAATATAGATTTAGACTAGATTAGCAAAGCAAAGTGTAGGGTGTTGGCACTCATTAGTCTTACCAACTATCAAATATTAGTTGGTTATACTTCAAAAACTTCCAATTAAGATCATGAAGTAGATTTTATAACAGAATTTTTATTTTATTTTTGTAATCACTACAATATACTCTCTCATTCACAATTCAGTCCGGTGCAAAAACACTGTAGAATTGCATCATTCAAGGATTGGCATCGGCAATCCTGGATAATCTCACGCACTTTAGAGGCAGGAAACTTTCTTGTCTTCCACCTTCACAGCATGGCAAGTTTCCTAGCCTTTGTGGAATCCCAAGGTCATAAGTATAGCAGCACAAACACATGAAGTGGGTTCTTTCTTACTAAGCCAGCTTCATAATCTCAATAATCCATAAAGACCTGGCAACCCTATTTCTCAAACAAGATGGTAATTAGCTGATGAAATTCTATGACCCTCGCTGATTACAGGCAGTCGATTTATGGGCCCCAAGACTTTGAAATATGGACAACCATAATGCCAGGAGATATGGATAAAAGAAACTCCTCGGTAAGCCTACAAATGAAAATTTTCATTTACAAAAAATGGAACAGTAATTCATTCCATACATCAGGTACTCCTGGCAAGCACCAATGAATACAGTCGGAGTAAGATACAGGGTTTGACAACTGTTTGGGGCTCAATGTCTCCCAGAACTTGCGGTAAATTGAAGGGTGCCCATCCTTCCTGTATTCTGACAGTTGAGTGATGTTGATGACTGAGACTTTCGAACTCAACCTGCCTAAAACATTTTCCACCATGTGCATTGTGGGCAAGTCTGAACCACTTCCCCAGTAACCCTCATCCTTGATTGGGGTTTTCTCGCCATAGCAATTTCCTTCACTTCCTGGTTCCCACTCCCGACTCCTGAGGTGGGATAGGTATGTGTCAAAATACTAAACTAATTAGAAAAATAAAAGTTTCTATCCCCTAATGACATGAACATTTGGCATAAAATACATGCTACAGTTGCAGCTGCTGGTTGCAACAACATTCCATTGTGCTATCAGGATGCTTCACTTGCTGTTGGCTAACCACACAGGGCGTCACCCAAAATTCTAGGCCATCACATCTTGAACCTTGCTTATGCAACATAGATCATCAATTACCTTGTTAATAGGTTTCTTTTACAAACTGAGCTAGAATTTGAATTTCAGCTGGCCCAAAACATGTAATGAAAGTAGATAAAAATTACCTTCTGAATTTAACATCAAATTGACTGCAGTATAAGACTGCACAACTAAATAGAAACTCAACTCACAAAACCTGTATGACCCTCGAAGAATTTGCTTTAGACTCATTGGACTGCATACTAGTAGGAGTGAGTATTGCATACATGATTAACAAAATGCAGCTGTAGAAATCTAGATGATGGTTTATGATGGTTGTTAACAATTACCAGAGGTGTGTAGGGGACATGGTGACAAAGAAAACCCGCTTCCTTACAGGATCTACATTCGAAGCAACCCAATTTGCCCATGCTTCCATGGCCAACTCCATTGCCCCCAATCCATCTAGTTCTTCACAAACCCCATTCTGTTCACTACTCCATCTGTGGAAACAGAGAAGTATGTATTAAAAATGATACAGGAAGTTTCATTGCCTCTAATTGCAGTCTCCTACGACTGAATCATGAAAAGAGATCAAGCTTACAATAGCTTGACGGGGCCTTGCCTCCACCACAAGTATGAGTTGAAGACCAGTATATCGGCATGCTTCCACAGAGATGCATGTCTCTCGACTGAATCAGGTCTCATTATCCGTTCATCTAGTCTGTGATTAACTGGGTCATCAGAATTTGATTCAACAAGAAGTGGAGCCCAGAGAAATTCCACGGTGGCATTATATTCCTGCACAAGATGGCACAACATTTATAGCTGTAACATTAGACATTTTTTCTGTAGATTTGCTTTTTGTTTACCTCTGCCCGGAAGATTGTAAGAGGAGCATTAGGGGTAATAGACCTCTTATCTGTTGGAATTACTGATTCTAGCAAACACAACATTGATATCCATTGTCCTCTGTTTAGTGAATCTCCCACAAACATTAGTCTCTTCCCTCTCAATTTCTCCCACATTTCAGTCACATTCCATCTTCAAGACACAAGGACAATAGCCAATTATTAAAGGACAAGCAAGAGGAATAACTCCACGTCTGAAAATTATCAGCCATAAGACTGGCGAGCACATTCTTTTGAAACAGACAAGCACGCACCATTCACCAACTGTCCCCCACAACCACACACACACACACACACACACAGAGCATACCTCTTCAAATTGCACTTATGGGGTTGCCATCGCCAGTACTGGAATCCCAAATCAGGCCTTCCATGCTTATGACATGCCAGTTGGTCGGACATGTAAGGGCAACGTGACTCATTGTAGAGAGGATAAGAGGTGTTGTCAAAAATCCATTTGCCGGAGAAGACATCACACTCCTCCAAATCTCCCTTCTTATGATCTAGTTCCACACGACGGTGGTCCACCAAGTTTGTTCTCCGCACACTGTACTTAAGGGTAGACTTACATGTGGTATATCTATCCAATTCCACTACATTTAAGGAAAAAAAATCAAGACCCATTTAACTAAATTATGTAATAAGCACAAATTTAGAAATTCCAGTAGGAAATGGTTACATCAAACATGGCCCGAAAGCTTTACATGAACTGAATCTATTCAATTCCACCACATTACTCGAAAACAAGTTAAAACCTTCAAAACAAAATGAGGCATGTATCACGAATTTACATAAACCCAGTTACTAAAAACGTGCTAGAAAAAAACACAGTAAATTAAATGCAGCAAATCTATCCAATTTCACTATTTTAAAAGAATACAAAACATGACCTACTTAACCAAATCACGTAATAGGCACAAATTTAGAAATCCCAGTAAGAAAGAGTTCCATGTAGATAAACATGAACTGAATTTTATCCAATTCCACAACGTTACAGGAAAACAAATTAAATCCCTCAAAACCAAATCAGGTATTAACCATGAATTTACAAAACCCAGTTACTACAAAAGGTATTAAAAGAAAACCCAGTAAATTAAATGCGGCAAATATATCCAATTCCACTGCTGTCATAAAATACAAATCAAAATCCACTAAAACAAATCAAGCTAAAATTTACAAATGCATAAAACCCAGTTACTAAAAGGTGCTAATGAGGTTGAGGGTAAAACAATTCTATGTTTACGAAACAAACCCTACTGGCTAATCAAGGATAAAAAAAAGGGGGAGATCGAACCAGGAGGTGGTTTTGGATGAGCTGTGGAAAAATTTGGAGCTGAAAAAGAAATCGGCGTTTCATGCTGTTGTTGTTGATTATCAAGATTCGTGTCATCGTTAATCTGACGAATTCTGTTCTCATTGTAGAGGATTGAAGAAGCTATGAAGACAATGAAAAGTAATGCTAGGAGATGCAGGGGAGACCTCTTTCTGTTCAAAATCTGCATCATAGTCTAGAGAGAGAGAGAGAGAGAGAGAGAGAGAGAGGAGAGGAAAAGGAAAGAGACTTCGTCAACGACAGGAAATCTCTGGTTATGTTTTTTTTTTTTTTTTTTTTGCCATTAGAATAAAGATCTCTCAGTTCTTTGGAAGCTAAGCCTTGTTCTGCGACTGTTTATGGAGAAATTAGTAAGGTCTTAATAATCAATTATGACCGCCTAATTGAAGTCAAGTCGGTGACTCTCTCTCTCTCTCTCTCATCGTTGGCATTAAGACTTGGGCCATCGGTACGTATGAATAAATATACTAACATTTAAGAAGGGAAGTAGAGTCATTTTTTTTTATTGATTTTTACTACCAATCACAAATTTTATCCGATTAATCTGATTTAAATATTATGAAATTTATTTTAAGAGTTGATTCTTCTAAATCCCTTTTCACTATTTTTAAGACTCGATTTCGAATTCTCTAATAAAAAATATAGAATACCCAATTATTTAACCTAAAAATATTTAATCGAGCGCCATTTTTGGATGCAATCAAGAAATGAAAAAAATGCAAAAATATAACTAAAAATGGGTATATAACGGAGGAAAAAGGTTCTCATTAGACAATGTGTATTTAATAAAAAGGTTCTCATCAGCCACGATTTTTTTTTTTTTTTAAGGGGTCTCGTCGATAATTTATTGATGCGGCAATTATGGACAATTAAGCTCTTATATATATGTTATAATTTTGATCTTCCAAACATATGTGATTTTCAAATGATCACAAATCCAATCGGCTACAAAAGCTGATCATCCTATTTTTCATTGTTACATTTTTTTTTTGGGGTTAGAAAATGCTTCTTATTTACTCTCTCTCTCTCTTCACTGATTAATTCTTTTTTATTATTTATTTTAATTATAATATTTTTTTTTATTATAACATCATAAAATTATAAGATTAGTGTTAGCTATATATTATATTTTTATTTTGTTAAAGTGAAAATTTAAATTATTTTATCCTATATAAGAAAAAAATATATATTTATATAGATTATTCTGCATTTTTGTTTCATGTTATTCATGCGGTAAAAAAATATATATTAAATCATAAATGACCGGTATCTATATATTTATTTATACTATCTCTTTTATAAGTTTTGATACCCAAATTAATTTATTTAAACAAATTTATCCAATAATTTCAATTTTCCGCACCAAATATTAATATTCACCACTTTTATTATAACTTATTATTTAAACAAACTTATTCATAATTTTGTTTTTTCACGAGTAAATATTGTCAAAGGGACCTACATTAGAGTTTTTGATGTTGTTACCATAGCTATTGTGCATTAAAATTGGAAAATCACAAAAGGCCAACATGAGACTTTTTTCTATCCAACAATCTATCATTATCATTATGAGACCATTTTTCCTTGTCCCAACGATGATCATGAGAACTTTTTTTTTTTTTTTTCAATATACTTCTTATTGCGATATTGCTTGATCGAGAACAAATGTCCATGAGTTTAATTATAGAATATTAAATTTACTTAATTAAAATCTTGATTTTGAATTTTGAAAATAGAAAAATAAGCGTTGAAAGTGATAGATTCTAAATTGAATTCTATAGTATTTGAATCAAATTAATCAAATATTATGGATACTGATGATTAATACCAAAGAAAAGAAAAAAAATTGTCTGAACTTGAAGGGGAGAGGAAATCTGCATCTCTTGAATTTATAATTATTTTTTTTTCTGTTCAGTGTTTAAAAAATAAAAATAATATTTAAAATTAAATTCTTTTATCAGGAATAAAAATTTCGAGTATAAGAATATAATATATGAACATAGACGCTTCCGATGCAATTAAAATATCATAAACATTTTCAAAACAATCATACCTTATTTTTTATCGGAATAATTTCAAAACTTATTAATCATTTTTGGATAAACCATATAAATCTTGAGAAATATATGCATACAGAATCTCATTCCATGTATCGGGCACACCGGGTAGACACCAATGGTAGCAATCCGCATTAAAGCGGGGGTTGGATAGTTGGAGTTGTGTAAGAGGAGGCTTGAATTCCCTGTAAAATGCTGGGTGTGCATCTTTTCTGTACTCTGAAAGCTGTGTGATATTCAGAAAATGTACGTTCAACCCTCTTCCCTTCAACTCGGCAATCGTAGCTTCAACAGCTCTCATCATATCAGGACGCGATCCTCTTCCCTGAAATCCCTCTTCCATAATAGGTTCAGTTTCTGTATAGCAATTTTGGCCACTAGGCAATCCCCAATCTTCACCCCTGCAATGCAAAATTTGGTTCATTTTCTAAGTTATTTTGCTTTAATGTATTCCTTATGATGGCACCCAATGCAGGTGGTACCGAACTTGGGCATGATCTAGCCTCTTTGGTTATGGGCATGAACTGACAAGTAGTTTATTAATAATAAGCATATGAATAGGGTATGGAAAGAGAGAATACACTTCATGAGTGGGTGACATGCTGACCCAAAATAGTTGGGTTTTGGTACGATTGATGTGGAATTCTAACCAATTGGACCATGTATCAAGAGCCATCTCATAACTGCGTGGCACTTCTACCTCTTTGTAGATTCCATCTGCTGGACTTTCAAATGATCCCCACCTAATAATATTATTACCAAATCAATGTTCAAAAATGTCCAGTGAGTTAGAAAGAAAAATTTCAAGATTTTGTAAGGAGAAGTAGTACTCACAAGACCTTCATAAAGGGCATTCTCCACCACAAGTAGGAATTGAAGACTAATATATCCGCATCTGTCCAGTGCCTTGCGTGCTTTTCAATTTCCTTAACCCTTACAATTCGTTCAGATAAGCTATAGTTCATAGGGTTATCAGCATTGGATTCCACTAGCAATGGTGCCCAATAGAACTGGATTGAGGCATTGTATTCCTACATAATCAACTTATTAGCCTATAATATGCAGAGGTTAAACAGAAGGGTCTCTCTTGGTAACGGGTAAAACCCTTCTTCACCCTTTTTATGTTAGTTAAAAAGTAGCCAAATAGTAGCAACAATTTCTATGACCTAACTCGTTGACCTTAAATGCCTCAATTAATCACTTGATCATGCCCTTACATTAAAACGATCGAGCCTAATCCCTTACTTGAATCTAACACCTACTTTGATCAATACTGAAGAAAACCTTGAAAAACAAGCACAAAATATCGGCGACAAAGTAGTAGGAGTTATGGGGTTTATTATACTCACACTAGCCCTGAAAGTGAACAAAGAGCCATCGTACTGCATGGACTTTAGCTCTTTGGGGATTGAAGATTCAATCAAGCAGATCATTGAAATCCATTGACCTTTATTTAAAGAATCTCCCACAAACACAATCCTCTTGTTCCTTAGCCTCTGAAGCATAGCTGTGGCATTGAACCTAATTAAGATATAAAGAAAAAGAAAAAAGAAAAATAATTCAAGAACACCGAACCAGCACACAGTAGCCAAATGTATGAGAGAGAGAGAGAGAGAGAGAGACCTTGGGAGATTACAATGGTGTGGTTGCCACCTCCAATGTTGATACTTGAACTCCTTTCTTCCATACTTCTCACAAGCCAGTTCCTCTGCCATGAATGAACATTCCATTTCTTTATATAGAGGATAGGCCTCATTGTCGTGTACCCATTTGCCTTCAAACAAATTGCAGCTAGGCTCTGAGGAAAATCTTGTAGCATCTTGCATGGATAGCGGTTCCTCGTTCTTTCCGGTCCTAGAATAGAAGACAATGGCTATCACAACCAGGATGCCTAGAAGAAAATGCAATCTTCTTCTGCTTGCCAATGGTGAGGAATCAAGTGACGACCCCTTTGCCATTTTCCCTCTCTCTCTCTCTCTCTCTCTCTCTCTCTCTCTCTATCTCTCTGCCTTTCTTTGTCAATGCCTAGTCTCCACTGTTTGGTAATTTATTAATTTTTATTGCCAAGTTTTGATGAATGAAGGATCAGAGGATCCTTTCCCTCTATGTAAAATAGTGCACGGTCTGCCATGATAGCTAATGATTGGAGGATAAGTTCTCTATTAAAAAGCTAGTCTTCCTTCTTTATAATGGGTGAATGGAAGGGGTACTTTGGTAAATTCAATTTTTCAAAGTTCTTTTCCCAAGGTTGTTCACATGTCTGTCCAGATAGAAAAAATATGAATTAGGTTTGAGTAGTTGGCATACTCCCGCTCTCCTAAAATGGAATCAGGGGAATGCTCCATTTAAACAAACCTAATTAGAGTCAACTGATTCTGCACATTAGGATAATATTATTTGCCTGCTCTCCTTCCCAAGCTTGTTTTCTCACGTGCATAGAGAAATTATTGTAATGAAATTTTTTTTACCTGCTCCCAATTCTAGCATTGGACAATAATTGGCCTACAATCTTATTTTAAATAATCATTCGATAACTTGAAATCATTATGATAAAGTTCCTAAATTTGAGTTTTAATTTATTATTTTTGTCGAGCATAAAAAATAATTATTATCTCAATAACTATGCTTTGATATATAAAATGAGAAAGAAGCAAACAAAACACAATAAATATTGTTATCAACCTTCTTCCCACTCTCAAGGGATGAAAGAAATCTTCATAAAGTATAAACTAATTATTTGTTTAATTAGTGTTGATATTAGTGTCTTTTGAGGAAGGGGGAAAGTTACAATGGCTTTGAAAGTGGTCAAAGTGTTGCCACTCACTTGATCTTAGCCAAAAGGCCGAGAAAAAGGTATGTCAAAGTGCACAGACTTGAGCCCCGTGGGGATGTTTGACTCCAGCAAACAGACCATTGAAGACCACTGGCCATGAATTATCGTGTCTCTAACATATACGACCGTCTTGTCCCTTAGGCTGTGGCGTTAAACCTCATCATATCCATAAAAAGTTCAGATTCAAATATTTCTCTTTAAATAGACTATTAGTAAACTTTGCAATCCAGATTGTTTTAGGAACATAATTAGAGATGGGCAGGAATATAAGTTGAAACTCGATCCAAACCCTAAATTTTAATATCCAGTCTAATTCGCCTTTTTGGGCCTTGGGTTGCTAGCCCATATGAGAGCTGGGCTTGAAATCTTTCCTTGGATCAAAAGCCTGGTCCGCCCGACAAGCCAATTAATGTGCTTGCAGGGCAACTACCTCGGGCAACCTGATGGGGCCTCGGATCGGAACTAGTCCGGCTGAAACTCAATGCATTATATATATTACTCAAATTGGTGGTGATATTGACTATACGAAACCGACGCTAATTTCATTTGGGCAGCTATGAGAAAATCAATCCATCATAAGATGCAGAGAGAGAGAGAGAGAATGCTTCCTTGCCATTCTCAGTATCTCCTTTTCTTCCATGTCGCCCAACATCTCAATCTGCTCGTCTCATTCATAGAGTCTACTAGTTGCTGAATTTGAATTGTATATTCTTTTAATTTCTATATGATTTGGTCAGAATGAATTGGTAGATGATCAATCTTCAATAAATCATAGTTTATATCGAGGAGACATTTTTCATGTCACATCAATTATTTATAAATCGGAGTCCACTAAAGGATTTTTTTTTTTTTTTTTTTTTTTTTTTTTTTTTTTTGGATCATGTCCATTTTAATCCATGACCGCGAGGGCTATGCGCTGGATATACATGTTAAGTGTGGCGTGAAACAGGCTGTAATATCTTCCTAGAATTTTTATTTTCAAGTAAGGTTGATCTAATTCTCGCCTCTAGGGTATGAATACTATGGTTTGTCAATATTTTTAATCATAATAGACCATGCATTTGGAGTTACAATTTTAAAGTCACGAAAATAATTTTCAATAAAATAATTAATATTTTAAGTAATAATTTTTAAAATTATATACATAAAACTAAAATTCCAAGGGAGTGAATGTCCCTGGCCCCACTCCTTGGGGTATTTTCAAAATGAATCAAGAAGTTGTCATATATATATATATATACACGTGTATATATATAAAATCCCTTAAAAGGACCAAGTATGGGCCTTGAAAAATGGCAAAAAATTTTAGTTGTGCGTACGTGCGTGCGTGCGTGCGTGCGTGCGAGTGTGTGTGTGGGTGTCAAACGGCGAGCCTTTAAGCCATCTTATTGGGAATGCATTATTTTCTTTTTCCCTCCATATCTATTCTAACATCCTCTGTCACCTTCTTATTAATCAAATCCACAAAAAAAAAAAGAAAAAAAAATATTGTTTGAATTTCCTTTCCAGCTAAAAGAATAGAACAAGCTACTGAATTTGTAAATTTCAATTGGGTTTCCTAATGACTATGTTGTGAATGACGAAAGATATGAGCAAATAGAAGCACATTCCATGTATCAGGCACTCCAGGGAGGCACCAGTGATAACAATCTGCATGACCGCGTGGATCCGATATTTCCTCCTCTGTTAGATTGTGCCAAATTTTCCTGTAAATTGTTGGGTGGGCTTCTTTTCTGTACTCTGAAAGCTGTGTAATGTTGATGAGTTGAACATTTAGACCTCTCTCTCTGAGTTGGCCAAGGGTAGCTTCGACTGCTCGTATCATTGTAGGCCATGATCCACTTCCTCGGTATCCTTCTTTGGCTATCATCTCGGTTTCATTATAGCAAGTGTCACCAATTGACATGCCCCAATCTTCAGCTCTGCAACAGTTTTATGTGGCATGGCATTAAAAACTGAACTATGTGAGGAGTAATACCAAACCACAGAATAAACTTTATTTAACAGTCCACATTAGTATATTTTAACTAATTTTTAATTAAATATTTTTCATATAAATAAAATATACTTATAATTATATAAACTGTCATGAAAAATTTAATTTATAATTCATTTAGTTTATATAATATGATTCTTATATGGGCATCAAGAAATTAAGGATTATAGTTTATCATACATCTCGTGAGTTGGAGACATGCTCATGAAATATAACTTGGTCTTAGTACGATCGATGTGTATCTCCAACCAGTCGGACCACGTTTGCAATGCCATCTCGTAGCTACGAGGCACTTCCACTTCTTTGTAGATTGGGTCTGAACTATTAAATGATCCCCACCTGATCAAATTGTGTGAAATTTGAGAGGTGAATGTAACTATGTTGGCTTTGAACAGAAAAGGGTGTAGGGCGTACTTACAAAAGTTTCATTTTGGGGAGTCTCCACCAAAGGAAGGAATTGAAGACTAATATATCAGCATCAGTCCAAAGCCTCGCATGTTTCTCAATTGACTTCACTCTCACAATCCGATTGATTGCATGGTGATAAAATGGATTGTCATTGTTTGATTCCACCAGAAATGGTGCCCAGTAGAACTCAATTGCTGCATTGTATTCCTGATTTAATCATGCGTCATTTTACATGGTAGTTTATCTCCGTAATTTTTTCCCATTGATTTAGGAGTATTCTGAGTGATTGTGAATCACTCAATTTTGAATTTGATAGCTTCAATGACAAGAATGATCTCATTTGATTGGATGAATTATTAGCATTAAAGGGCGTGAAATGCAATTTGATCACTCGTGCAGTATCAAATCAGATTGTTAGAACAAATTAAACAATCAAACTTTGATGAATAATATATATATATGTGTGTGTAAATATTTTTTGGTTAGGGAACAAAAACCAAACAAAAAAGTGAGAAGAATTAGGACTCACAAGGGCTTTGAAGGTGACAAAGGAGCCGTGGTAGTAGAAGGTCTTGAGAGTTGGATCAGGTATGACTGACTCCACTAGGCACACCATCGAAATAAATTGATTTTTATTAAGAGAATCTCCGACAAAGACAAGCCTCTTTCCTCTGAGCCCCTCTAGCATTTCCGTGGCATTGAACCTTGTGAGCATGAAAAAACAAATGGATATAAAACAGAGAACATTTCAGAATGTTCAACTAACATATAACACCATTTGAATTTTCAAACCACAGTCTCTGTGTTCTATGATTATAATATTATGTCGCTTTTGCTTATTCCTTAAAAAACAGGACAAATACCGAGCCATGGCAATGATGCCCATAATATTTCCATGAGGTGGATGTGTTACAGATATCAGACAATTTTTGTATAATATGTTATATTATGAAAAAAAAAATGTGTAAAAACATGTTTCTCCAAAACTTTTCATATAAGTAATAAAATTTTCTAAACGAATTTTTCATGATGAATAATTTCGATATAATGCTTATGAAATATGTTCTGATTTTTGTGGAAACTGTTTTTCCGTAAAATTGTTTTGAATTCGAAATACGTCACAACTGGAGCAGCATTTTGAGAGAGAGAGAGAGAGAGAGAGAGACCTAGGGAGATTACAGTGGTGAGGTTGCCATCTCCAATTCTGATACTTCAAGTCCTTTCTTCCATATCTCTCACATGCAAAATCCAGAGCCATAAAGGAACAGCTCTCCTCTTTGTATAAAGGATGAGACTGGTTGTCATACACCCACTTCCCATCAAACAAGTCACAGCCTTCCGGCTTAGACAATCCTTCTTCGTGCTTGTTATCTGCCAAATTTTCCAACCTTTGCTCTCTCTCACTTGCTGGACAAACCGCCGCAATAACAATGACTGTGACCACAGCTGTAAGAACATAAAACCGGCTTTTGAACACCCATTTTCCATAATCCTCTACAGGGTGCTTCTTAGCCATTTTCAACTTATTTCTCAACTTCTCTGTCTATGATCATATGCTTTGTATTTGCCTCTTTGAAAGTTTCATAGGTCGGTGTCAATCATCTGTCCTTTTTCTTATCTCTGGATGGAATGACGTGAAGTGGAAATATATTTAATCATTAATTTTTATAGTTTTTAGTGTGTTGACATTCGGAAAGCTACATCATTTTTCCGAAAATGCCTTGGGTCTTGCATTATCATATTCATATTGATGAATTCTCGGGTGTCTCTTCGGAGGAGGATTTGGTAATCTTACCTGATCATGTGATGTGCACTGTTGCTATCAGGCATTACTTTACTTGCATATTCACGATGTCAATTGCATTAGGTTGTGTGACAGTTGGATCTCTTGACAAAAAGACAATCATTTTAGAGGAGATATAACAAAAACAGGTTTTATTCTAAATATTATGATAATGCTAAAATTCCCTTTTATACTTTTAAAATTTACTAGCCAATAAATTAGAATTAATTATACGAATTAAAATTTTCTATAGTGTATTATTTATTTGAAATATCAATAATCAAATAAATTATAATTTAAGTGAAATAAATTTACGTGATTATTGACGTAATCAATTTTAATTAAATAATTTTAATGTTTTTATCAATTTAAACTAATATTAGTTAAATATTTACCTAAATATATTAATATGAAAAATTTAGTCCATATGATCTATAATACATTTGCTCTATCTGACATAATTTTTTTAGGTAAAATTCTACTTTTTCAAAATGTTTGTTTTAGGTATTAATGCGTCTTTTTCCAAACCTTGTAACGTGAAGGCAACAACTAGCCATTTTAAAACTATAACTTCAATATACTTATTTTTCATTTCTAGCAAAAACTAATGGATGACGAAACAAGCAAGCATATAGATATTCGACATTCCACACTTCAGGCACCCCAGGAAGGCACCAATGTGTGGATTTCCCGATCGGTCATGTGTTGGCGTTTGCCAAAACTTCCTATATATCGAGGGGTGGGCATGTTTGTGGTAAGTTGAAAGCTGTGTGATGTTGAGCATTTAAACTTTCAACCCTTTCTTCATTAACTGTTCAATCGCTGCCTCAACTACTTGCGGTCACTACTTGCGGTCTGATTCAATTTCCTGATACCCTCTTTCCAAATCTGTGCCATTTCACCAAAACAGGGTTCACCCACTGACTTTCCCCACTCATCTTCGGGCAGTTAATTACCTTAGCTATAGTCACCAGAGGACCCACATGTCATACGAGTTATATGAATGTATTTGATATTAAAACGTCATCATGGGTTTTGTTTGAATTAGAGCTGTATCCTTCATGTTACCTAGAGTTTGATTGTGTTTATTTCAAGTCACAACTGATATAGTGCTTCATATGCCGAAAGTCTCCATTTGCTTTGATTATCTCAGAGTGTCACGCCCCAAATCGGGATCATGAACAGCCGCCCGTTGCCTCTGAATGCCGGCTGTATTTTTACAGAAAATTGGGCAGAACCTCCCCATAAATCGGAGGTTTCCCATGTACAATTATACCTGTATAATCCAAATCATCATGTACAATACACAAATGGCCATTCCGCCATCTCCAAAATCAACAAACACCACAGCCAACATTCAGAACAACGCAAGGCTATAAACAAACCTAGCCACAGACCTCTACTATCATGCCCAACTAGAGCATGAGCAGCCGCTATACCGAGCGGACCTACGTTTATACGATATATATCACATTTCCCAAGTAACATTCAAGTACGTACAATCGCCTCAATGCAAATGAAATATGAGAGTTAAACTATACAGTCATCCCAAAATAAGTACATGGCCAACTACGGACCTCTATGTCAAGACCTCGCAGGGTTGAAACTAAATTAAAAGTAAATCTTACCGTCGGAAATACCAACTCCGCTCTAGAGCCTGTAACGTCGCTCTATCACAATAAACCTGTCTGAGGAGAGAAAATAGAGGGGTGAGTATCATGGGAAGATACTCAGTGAGTGAGGGGGATAATATCCAGCATAAATAGTATATGTAATACCCAATTAAAAAAAAAAAAAAAAAAAAAAAAAAAAAAAAAGGAAAATAAAAAAAAAAACAAAATTAGGGCTTAAAGCCCAATTTTCTCTCTCTCTTTCCCCCTCTCTTCTCTCTTCTCTCTCCCTCTTCTTCTCTCCCTCTTTCTTCTCTCTTTTCCCTTCTCCCCGCCGCCGTGTCTCTTCCCCTCCTGCTGCCGCCGCCGCCGCCAGCACCGCCGGTCACCACCAGCGCCACCCACAGCCGCTGCAGCTTTCCTCCCTCCCGCGAGCGAGCCGCTGCAGCTCCTCTCTGCACGAGCGCCGCTGCAGCTCCTCTCTTTCGCACAACAGCGCGCGAGCTAGCGCGAGCCAGCTCGAGCAAGCGCGAGCCAGCGCGAGCAGCGCGCGAGCCCAGCGCCAGCCCAGCGCCAGCCCAGCGCGAGCCCAGCGCCAGCCCAGCGCCAGCCCAGCGCCAGCCCAGCGCCAGCCCAGCGCGAGCAGCCCGCGAGCAGCGCGCGAGCAACCCGCGAGCAGCGCACGAGCAGCCCGCGAGCAGCGCGCGAGCAGCGCGCGAGCAGCGCGTGGGCAGCGCGCGAACAGCGCTCGATCAGCGCACGAGCAGCGCGCGACACCCAGCGCGCGACCCCAGCGCGACCCCAGCGCGCCCTTGCGCGCCTCTGCCCGAGCCCCTGCGCACCTCCAGCACGAGCGCAAGCGCTCCAGCTGCGACCCACTGCGCGAGTGCTCGATCCAGCTCGCGAGCGCGACCCTAGCCACTGCGGCCCAGTCCGGCCCGCGGCCCACCAGGCCCGCCAGCCCATCAGCCCGCGGCCCACGGCCCGCGACGGCCCGTGACAGTCCGTGAGCCTCTGCGAAGGTAAATGACTCTAAGTTTCGATTTTCGCACTTGGGTTTCGAAATTCTTTAGTATTGGACTTAAATTGTTCGCAATTGTTTCAAATTTGGAAACATTCAGGTTTTAGACCAAACCAACGGGCGAACGAAAGCTAAATTCGAGATCCGAAGAATCCTAGGTGAGAGAAATGAAATCTCTTCAACCCTTGAATAAAATTTGTCAAATTAGGTAGCATTAGTTGATTTGTTTATAAATTGAGGAATTTAGGGTTCGTACGAAATTAAGGAAAATGATAAATCCTGACAACAGTCGAAATCTGATGAAAATCGTGATGATTGAGTAGGTTGGCTATTTTGGTGATTCGATTGAAGGGAACATTGCTTTGCGTATTTTGGTGTCATTGGGGAGTGCGCTACCTTCCCCAAAACAGTGAGTGGGATTTATTTCAATGCTTTTGTTTAATATGTAAATCCTGTTTTACAACATTTTGATAATGAACATGATTTGTCGTATGTTGGAAATGTTTTGACTGGTTTTAAAATTGACTTTTGTGAACCGTTGGAGTGTCCAAAAACTGTATTGAATTATGAAATTATGCATCCATATGGTTGAAATGTATAATGTGCCATTTTATGCTCTATGTTGCATTGGTTTATGAACCTGACTTCGGCACATTTTGATGTGATATTGATTTTGGCTTTGAGAGCTTTGATATGTATTGTTCCGTAGCTACGAAGGACACCGTGAGAGGCGCTTTGGTGGCGTCCGGATATGCCTAGGCCTGGGGTATCCCACGAGTTGTCGTGATTTGATTATCTACACGGTACTAGCCAGGTTGAACCCGAAAGGGGGAGGATTTGGATTTGGATTGGATATCCTCTTCAAGTCTAGCACCTGGACGAGGTTCGTCGCCAACGCCGGGGTAGAGAGCACTTTAAATAAAATTGCATATAACACCCCCGGTGCGCCTGTCATAGGTCGCGGTAGACCTCTGCCAGGACATTTTCGGCTGGCAGCTCTATGATTTTAATGACAGTGCTTTGGATGCATATTTGACTTGAAAATGCGTGAAATGATATATTGTTGAAATGAAGAGCATGATGATTTGAAATATGATTTATATACTTATGTTTTGACACTCCAGTTTCACACACCATATTTGACGATTGCATTGACCCACTCACTCACTGAGTATTCTTCTCCCGAGTACTCACCCCTCATTTCCCTTTTGTTTCAGAGATAGTATTTGACAAGGAGCGTCGCTTTTAGGACGCCCAGTTTCTTTGGGAGATCAGGCCTGGACTTGAGGAATTATTGTGTATTTCCGCTGCAAATTTGTATTGGTGATGTATATGTATTTTGAGGTCTATAGATGACCATTTTTTTATAATTCTGGGATGACTGTATAAATATGGACATTTAAATTGTAGAACTCTCATGTCACTGCATGACATTGCATTGAGGCATTTCTTTTCATTGCGTCTGTATTTGGGAATGTGTCATGTCTTAGAATTGTCCTCTAGGATCGCTCGGTGCCTCCTCTAAATCACAGGAGGGGCGACTGGCGGCTGTCCATGCCTTTGACGGGGGCATGGCAGTAGAGGTCTGTGGTTAGGACTGAGGAGAATTGTTTGTTAGCCTTGCGTTGCCCTGGATTGTGCAGTAGGATGATCTGATTTGTTGTTGAGGATAATATATGCATTTTGAGGCCGGGATGGCCCCTTTTGGACAGGTAACAGGTTTATTTTAATATGGGAGACCTCCGATATATGGGGAGGTTCTGCCCGATTTTCTGTAAAAATACAGCCGGCATCCAGGGTAACGGGCGGCTGCTCACGATCCCGGTTCGGGGCGTGACAGTATAGGTGAACAATTGGAGTGTCAAATAACATCATTTGAAACAAAAATTTACATTTCGCGACAA
This sequence comes from Dillenia suffruticosa, assembly GCA_033439265.1. Classification (NCBI taxonomy): domain Eukaryota; kingdom Viridiplantae; phylum Streptophyta; class Magnoliopsida; order Dilleniales; family Dilleniaceae; genus Dillenia; species Dillenia suffruticosa. The sequence goes on from JAVTVX010000035.1 coordinate 988,895, forward strand.
AACATGATATGTTTAACAATTTGAAATCATTTAACCAATCACACGATAACAAGCATATATGCATCCATTTAAAATCAAGTAATGTCAGAGCGAGTCAAAAATAGTCCCGGCAAAGGTCAACCGTGACCAAGGACAGGCGCGTCGGGGGTTTTTATTATGCATAGACTTTAAAACGCTCTCTACCCCGACGTTGGCTATGAGCTCGTTGGGGCCAACTCATCAACGTGTATAGGACCCCGCCCGGTGCTAGACGGTGGCGTCACACACGTCCTCCCCCTACGTGGGTTCAACTGGCCGCGCCTATAGCCTTTAGAATAAATGACGTTTGCGGATACCTCCTGCAGAAGCGTATCCGGGCAATCCGTGCCTCTACAAACGCCCTTCGTAGCTACGGAATCATCATAGTATCACAAGGGCACAACGTCCCATAGTATCACAAGGGCACAACGTCCCATAGTTTCACAAGGGCACAACGTCCCAGGGCACAACGTCCCACAAATATCACCACATCATCACATAACTAGTGGGCATCCAACCCACGTAGTTCATCAAAAACATTTTAAATTTGCGTGCCAATACGTCTTTTCAATTCATTTCAAAACAACATATCAATGCAACGGTATAAAATAAAATTTATACATTTTCAAGTAATGGCACAATTATTGTTTCATTTCAAACCATGGATGCATAGTCATTGTAAATATAATTCAAGACACTCCAATAATCACAAAACAGATTTAAAATTCAATGTCATACGTCAAACGAATGCATATCAAAGCATGTTTTATTGAAAACACGACAGAAAACACGTTTTACTATTTTATGCAAGAGATTAGAGTCTCACTCACCTATTTAGGGAGGGTGGTCACTCCCTATTTTTCAACGACTCTCCAAAAGACAAACCTAATCAAATCGTCAAATTTATAGCGATTAAAACCCTAATAAGGGATTCTATCAATAAAATTTATTCATCTCTCACCTAGGGTTCCTCGGGTTTCAGACCTAGTTGTCGTTCGCTCGTCGGGTTGATTTAAAACCTGTAATATTTCCCAAACTTCAGATGTATTAGAAACCACTAAATTTCTAACAGCAAACCATAGAACTTCAATCAATACAGTCGTTACCTGCAGTACAGAAGATGCAAGTGAGCTCTCAAAGGGGAAAGCCGGTCGCGGGCTCGCGGGCCGTCACGGCTCGCGGGCCGGTGGGCTGGCGGCTAGCGGGTTGGCCCGCTGGTGGCTCGTGGGCTCTCAGCCCGGCTTGCTGGCCGCAGCGGGCTTCGTGGGTTGCAGTGGGCAGCAGCTGGACTGGGCCTTGGGCCGCTGGTGGGTTGGCCCGCTCACGGGCTAGGGCTCGCGTTGGGTCGCGAGCTGGGTCGCGCGGTGGCACGCGTTGGGCCGCGAGCTGGGTCGCGCGCTGGCACGGGCTGGCTCGCGCGCTGGCACGGGCTGGGCCGCGAGCTGGGTCGCGCGCTGGCACGGGTTGGCTCGCGAGCTGGCACGGGCTGGCTCGCGGGAGATCGCGTTGGCTCGAGCAGGGGTAGCACGCTGGCCCGCGCTGGGTCGCGCGCTGATCGCGCGAATGCGTGCTGTGCAGAGGGTGAAGCGCTGGAGCGGGGTGCGCAAGTGAGCTCCCGAGCAGGCGCGGGCTCGCGCTGTAGAGCGCTCGGACAGTCGCGCACTCGGCTGGGCTAGCGCAGCTCGTAGGAGATCGCGCTGGAGCGGGGTGCGCAAGTGAGCTCCCGAGCAGGCGCGGGCTCGCGCTGTAGAGCGCTCGGACAGTCGCGCACTCGGCTGGGCTAGCGCAGCTCGTAGGAGATCGCGCTGCACGGAGTAGAGAGGCTGCTCACGGGAGGCGCTGCAGCGGCGGCGATCGCGGGAGGAAGGCGAGGCGGTGGGCGGCGGAGGAGGAGAGTAGCGGCCGCGGCGGAGAAGAAAAAGAGAGAAGGGGGAAAGAGGGAGGGAGAGAGAGAGAGAGAGAGAGAGAGAGAGAAGAGAAATTGCGAGAGAGGGAAAAGAGAGATTGGGAGAGAGGGAAAAGAGAGATTGGGGCTTTTTAGCCCCAATCCCGAAATTTTAATTTTAAATTTTTTATTTTTTATTTTTTATTTTATTATTTTTTTTTGGTGTTACATTTTCTAACCCCCTAAAAACAAGTTTCGTCCTCGAAACTAAAAGAAATCTATGCAGAAAATGAATGGGGTATTGTCTTCTCATGGCCTCCTCGGATTCCCTAGTTTCTTTTTCGACCTGATCGTTGCGCCATTGCACTCAGACAAGAGATACCTCCCTGCTCCGTAGCTACCGGGTCTGCTGGTTAAGTATGGCCATAGGCTAAACAGGTAAGCTCACGTCCTCTCGCATTTCTATCGGCGGAGGCTCCAAAATGTGTAAAGGACCTGAGAGGTACTTCCTCAACACGGATACATGGAAGGCATCATGGATCCGAAATAGTTCATCTGGCAGCTCTAGCATGTATGCCACGCTCCCAACCCTATTGAGGATACGGAACGGGCTAATGTACCTGGGGCTCAACTTGCCCCGCTGCCGATGTCGTACTAGTCCCCTCAAGGGAGAAATCCTCAAGAACACCATATCGCCCACCTCAAACTCTAAAGGTCGGCGTCTTCGATCCGCATATGCCCTCTATCTGTCTTGGGCGGCTTTCATCCGCTCGCGGATCACTCTGACCTTTTCTTTAGTCTCCTCGACTAGCTCAACAGTGGTAAGGCGTCTCTCGCCTACCTCACCCCAGCACAACGGGGTACGACACTTCCTACCGTAGAGTGCCTCATAGGGTGGCATGCCGATGCTAGCCTGATAACTATTATTATACACAAACTCCATCAGCGGTAATGCCTGTACCAACTACCCCGAAAATCCATAACACAAACCTGAAGTAAATCCTCGAGCGTCTGAATGGTCCTCTCCGTGACCATCTGTCTGTGGGTGATATGTTATACTAAAACTAGGTCACGTGCCCAAAGCCTCTTGCATTCTGGGCTCATCACTCTTCTGCTGTGATTAAGGAGAAAATGTACGGACTGAGTAAATTTATTAGCTATCACCCAAATGGCATCATACTGTGCCAAAGTCTGATTCAACTCTACTACGAAGTCTATCGTGACATACTCTCACTCCCACTCAAGAATGGGAAAACAAAACAAAAAAAAAGACTGTGAAGTACCAGCTAAACGCTGGTGCTCGGCCTATTACCTATTGGCGAGCTAAACATCTTGCCACAAAATCCTCAATCTCTCGTTTCATGTTAGGCCACCAATAACTATCCCGAATAGCCCAATACATCTTGGTACTACCTGGATGAATGCTTAAGTTGAGGAGTGTGCCTCCTTAAGTATGGCCTTGCGGAAATCAACGTCAACTGAAATGCAAATCCGTTCTCCAAACACTATCTATTCGTTCTCTCGGAATCCGAAGTCTCTGACATGGTTGAACAAGGTCTGTCTGTCCTCATGTCTGGCTAATGATGCTTCTCACACATCATTAACCACACTGACTCCTAATGTACGGAGTCCCACCAATAAAGAGGGGTAAGCACTCTCTCTGCCGTCTGAGAGTAAGATACTTAGCATGCTCCTCAACACTCTGCAAGCTGACTAAGATGTCATCAGTGGAAACGATAACAAATCGATCTAGAAAATCCATAAAAGACCCGATCTATTCGGTCCATAAATGCAGCTAGGACATTGGTCAGCTCAAATGGCATGACCAAGGACTCAAAGTGTCCATGCTGATACGGAATGCGATTTTTGGACAGATCCTCAATTCTAACCCGTAACCGAGTATAACGTGATCGAAGATTTATCTTCGAAAAGACCTTATCACCGAGAAGCTGATCAAGCAAATCATCGATGTGGGAAAATGAATATCAATCCTTGGTAGTGACCTTAGTCAACTGTCAATAATCCATAACAAGTTTAAGTATTCTATATTTCTTCTTTACAAATTATACCGAAGCACCCTAAGGTGTGGTGCTTGGATGAATTATTTATCAAACAATTTCTGTAGTTAAATCTTGAGCTCTCTCAGATCAAATGGTACCATTCTATATAGCGGAATAGAAATAAGAGTAATCCTTAGAGCCAGATCAATCTCAAAATTGAACTTCCGAATCAATGATAATTAGGGTGGCTCCTCATGAAATATTTCCGAAAACTTCTGTACCACCAGAATCTCATCAAGTCTCGGATTCTGTATGATGGTATCGATCATATGTGTCAGGTCTGTCATACATCCCCGACGTATTATACGTCTGGCTTTCCTCACTAATACAATACCACGAGATAACACCCGTCTCTCACTCGCAAACGTCAGTGGTGGCCCTTCAGGCCTCCAAAAATCGTCTTTCTTGATAAAACAGTCTAAGGAAACCCTATAAGTATACAATTAATCTATCTCTAAGATAGCATCGAAATCTGTCATATCCAGTGGGATCAGATTTGCTCTCAGTACTGTCCCACCTGCCATGACATCATACTCTCTATATACGAATCTCTAACCAACTACTCACCAAGAGGAGCGACAACTAATAGCTCCTCATCAAGTAACGATAACAGCCCAACCGACTGTTGAGCGAAAGAAACTCTCACATAGAATTAGTTCGACCTTGTGCCAATAAGAACACAAACGTCGACTCCATGTATTTCCATAGCACCAAGATTCAAAAAAAAAATATATATATAAATAAATAAAATAAATAAAAATAAAAATAAAAATAAAAAGAATTTACTAAGAGTACGGAAAGAATAGGGATATACACCTGTATATCAAAATAGTTAAAACTCTAATACTATAACAATCATGTTTGTACATATCATCACAAAATACACGATTCCAAAGGAAACAGTGTATAAGGACCTCTAAACGGAAGGATCCGCAGGAGGATTACCCATGATCATATCTGGGTTCGCCAGAGCGTTCTCCTGAGTCACCGCATACACAAGGGCGTGCACCCTCAACTAATCTCGTGAAAACCTAATACTATATTGCTCCCGGCTGCAGTCCGTGGAGCAGTGTTACTAGAATGCGCAGGTGTTCCCTGCTGTTCTACGCGTGGTGTATTCCGATGACTCGAAGCCAACTAACCTCCAAGTCACAAATCAGGGTATAAAGTCCTGATATGTCCCGGCTTCTCATAGTGGAAGCATGTAATAAGTGCTCTACATTTTTATTCGAGCGTGGTGCTTGCCACATATGCGGCAAAGAAAAGGTCACTGAGCAGTAGCCTAGCTCATGGCACTAGGACTGGTGATATAACCACCGGGGATATGGTCCCGCTAAAACTCCGTGAAATATTTGCGGTCGAATTCCATTAGGAAATCGCTTTGCGGTAATGGCTTATAGCCTCATCGCAAATAGCCTCCCATCAAGTGAGGGCTTCCCTATCGAATAGTCTCTTAGTTACTCGTAGACTATACTCCTCGCGCAAGCCTAGATCTATCAAGATCCGTCGGATTCAGTTGACTCAGTGTTTTGCTACCATAGCATCACCAAGTCCAAAAATCTGTGCATCCCATCTGTCGAGCTACCGTGACTAGCTGGGTCAACTCGGTGATGCACCTAAGTATGGCGCAATTATTATAACTCAGATTCGAAACTGTAAGAAGAACGGCCACCGATAGACGATTTGGTGCCACTTGAATAAGAACTACTGTAGGAGAAATAAGCGCAGCCGTAGAAATCGGCATTGCCATCAAAGGTGATGGGGTGACATCTGGACCCCATGTGCCGTGTACCACTCGTACACTTGCCCGAAAATATCAAGAGTAAATGGTGGAGACGTTGGTAAAATAGCCGGCTGAGAAGGTGTTGGAGAAAACACACCTTGAGGATGTATTCTTCGGCACCGAAAGGGGCGCCAGAAATGAGGAAGTATCCTCGCTCTCTTTAAGTGAATCAGGGAGTACATATCTAGCGCTCCATGTAATCGTCATAGTTCCGCAATATAAGAATTCTCATTAGACATTGTTCAAGGATTAGGGTTAGTACAACTAACCCCCTAAAATGAATGAAATCATCAATTTAAGAACCATCTCCATTGGTTCCTTCTTTGAAAATGAAGAAATGCTAGGTTAGATAAGAATTAGTATCTAACCCCCTAAAATAGATAAACTCAATTCCTAAGACCATATGCAGGGATATAAATGACTGTATGAAACTCTCATGTATTGAGAACTTTAAACACAAACACACTCGGGAATATTTTTTAGATTTTCTTCCTATATAGCGCTCAACCTAGAGGCTCTGATACCAATAGAACTGTCACGCCCCAAACCGGGATCGTGAACAGCCGCCCGTTGCTCCTGAATGCCGGCTGTATTTTTACAGAAAATTGGGCAGAACCTCCCCATAAATCGGAGGTTTCCCATGTACAATTATACCTGTATAATCCAAATCATCCTGTACAATACACAAATGGCCATCCCGGCCTCTCCAAAATCAACAAACACCACAGCCAACATTCAGAACAACGCAAGGCTATAAACAAACCTAGCCACAGACCTCTACTATCATGCCCAACTAGAGCATGAGCAGCCGCTATACCGAGCGGACCTACGTTTATACGATATATATCACATTTCCCAAGTAACATTCAAGTACGTACAATCGCCTCAATGCAAATGAAATATGAGAGTTAAACTATACAGTCATCCCAAAATAAGTACATGGCCAACTACGGACCTCTATGTCAAGACCTCGCAGGGTTGAAACTAAATTAAAAGTAAATCTTACCGTCGGAAATACCAACTCCGCTCTAGAGCCTGTAACGTCGCTCTATCACAATAAACCTGTCTGAGGAGAGAAAATAGAGGGGTGAGTATCATGGGAAGATACTCAGTGAGTGAGGGGGATAATATCCAGCATAAATAGTATAGGTGAACAATTGGAGTGTCAAATAACATCATTTGAAATAAAAATTTACATTTCGCGACAAAATATGATATGTTTAACAATTTGAAATCATTTAACCAATCACACGATAACAAGCATATATGCATCCATTTAAAATCAAGTAATGTCAGAGCGAGTCAAAAATAGTCCCGGCAAAGGTCAACCGTGACCAAGGACAGGCGCGTCGGGGGTTTTTATTATGCATAGACTTTAAAACGCTCTCTACCCCGACGTTGGCCATGAGCTCGCTGGGGCCAACTCATCAACGTGTATAGGACCCCACCCGGTGCTAGACGGTGGCGTCACACACGTTCTCCCCCTACGTGGGTTCAACCGGCCGCGCCTATAGCCTTTAGAATAAATGACGTTTACGGATACCTCCTGCAGAAGCGTATCCGGGCAATCCGTGTCTCTACAAACGCCCTTCGTAGCTACGGAATCATCATAGTATCACAAGGGCACAACGTCCCATAGTATCACAAGGGCACAACGTCCCAGGGCACAACGTCCCACAAATATCACCACATCATCACATAACTAGTGGGTATCCAACCCACGTAGTTCATCAAAAACATTTTAAATTTGCGTGCCAATACGTCTTTTCAATTCATTTCAAAACAGCATATCAATGCAACGGTATAAAATAAAATTTATACATTTTCAAGTAATGGCACAATTATTGTTTCATTTCAAACCATGGATGCATAGTCATTGTAAATATAATTCAAGACACTCCAATAATCACAAAACAGATTTAAAATTCAATGTCATACGTCAAACGAATGCATATCAAAGCATGTTTTATTGAAAACACGACAGAAAACACGTTTTACTATTTTATGCAAGAGATTAGAGTCTCACTCACCTATTTAGGGATGGTGGTCACTCCCTATTTTTCAACGACTCTCCAAAAGACAAACCTAATCAAATCGTCAAATTTATAGCGATTAAAACCCTAATAAGGGATTCTATCAATAAAATTTATTCATCTCTCACCTAGAGTTCCTCGAGTTTCAGACCTAGTTGTCGTTCGCCCGTCGGGTTGATTTAAAACCTGTAATATTTCCCAAAGTTCAGATGTATTAGAAACCACTAAATTTCTAACAGCAAACCATAGAATTTCAATCAATACAGTCGTTACCTGCAGTACAGAAGATGCAGGTGAGCTCTCAAAGGGGAAAGCCGGTGCGGGCTCGCGGGCCGTCACGGCTCGCGGGCCGGTGGGCTGGCGGCTAGCGGGTTGGCCCGCTGGTGGCTCGTGGGCTCTCAGCCCGGCTTGCTGGCCGCAGCAGACTTCGTGGGTTGCAGTGGGCAGCAGCTGGACTGGGCCTTGGGCCGCTGGTGGGCTGGCCCACCACGGGCTAGGGCTCGCGTTGGGTCGCGAGCTGGGTCGCGCGGTGGCACGTGCTGGGCCGCGAGCTGGGTCGCGCGCTGGGTCGCGCGCTGGCACGGGCTGGCTCGCGCGCTGGCACGGGCTGGGCCGCGAGCTGGGTCGCGCGCTGGCACGGGTAGGCTCGCGAGCTGGCACGGGCTGGCTCGCGAGAGATCGCGTTGGCTCGAGCAGGGGTAGCACGCTGGCCCGCGCTGGGTCGCGCGCTGATCGCGCGAATGCGTGCTGTGCAGAGGGTGAAGCGCTGGAGCTGGGTGCGCAAGTGAGCTCCCGAGCAGGCGCGGGCTCGCGCTGTAGAGCGCTCGGACAGTCGCGCACTCGGCTGGGCTAGCGCAGCTCGTAGGAGATCGCGCTGCACGGAGGAGAGAGGCTGCTCACGGGAGGCGCTGCAGCGGCGGCGATCGCGGGAGGAAGGCGAGGCGGTGGGCGGCGGAGGAGGAGAGTAGCGGCCGCGGCGGAGAAGAAAAAGAGAGAAGGGGGAAAGAGGGAGGGAGAGAGAGAGAGAGAGAGAGAGAGAGAGAGAGAGAGAGAAGAGAAATTGCGAGAGAGGGAAAAGAGAGATTGGGGGAGAGGGAAAAGAGAGATTGGGGCTTTTTAGCCCCAATCCCGAAATTTTAATTTAAAATTTTTTTTTATTATTTTTTATTATTTTATTATTTTATTATTTTATTTTTTATTTTTTTTTTGGTGTTACACAGAGATAGACACATCAGCCTGACCACAAGAGGGAAGCTTAAGTTTTGAGTACGAAGAGCATTTCTATTTTAGAAATTGATTACCACAAATCATGCTAATGAATGATGGTTTTGTTGCAGAGGATTTCATATGCTAATGAATGATGGTCAAGCAATGCCAGGCTTTGCTTTAAATATGCCAGGCTTGCAACGTAAAAAAAAAAAAAATGATTTGAGCCTTGTTGGTGTAATTTAGGCAAAAATTTAACTTCAGCTTTCGTCCGTTAGTCTATTTAAAGGTTTAGTTTTCCATAAAAAGTCTTTAAATAGAAATAGGCAATGGCCAACAAGTCAACACTTTCAAGACTCAAATAGGCTAATGGTTTAGTTAAACCTACAAAATTTTTAAATAGACACTTAGAACCTAACCTACTTAAACAGGCCTTTTGAAAGTATGATTAAAAGGGTCAGCTAGGCCTTGGGCATGTGTTAGGTGGCCTCAGGTATTTTCATCCCTGTTTAGCAGTGTCTGCAATGCGATGTCAAACATAGGTGGCATTGGGACCTCCTCCTTAAAGATTCCGTCGATGCTATTGAACTCTCCTCAAACTGAACATATTTTGAAATTGGAGCAGATTAATAACTTGGGTTTTAAAAGGGATTCTAACAATAACTTCAGCTTGGAATCTCTCCAAGCATAGAAACAAAAGACTAATATGCCAGCATCAGTGAGCGAGCCATGTATTCTTTTCTATTGCCTCTACTCTCATAACTCCAGTATCAATTCCACTGTGATCCCATGGATCATCGCCGTTCGATTACGCAAGCAAAAGTGACCAATAGAAGGCAATTGTTGCATTATATTCCTTCAATTAAAATTTAACAGCCATGTACATTATATTTCTGAATCATAATCAACTAAACTTTCTTTCCAGTCAAATTATGTACCTTACGGATATTAATCAAGAGCTAAACAACTAGATCTTTGTAGAAAAGATATTTGATTGGCATATATAGTATTCTACTAGAGTTCAGATAATTAAGGCACAGGCTTTTAGAACATACCATGGTATAGGAGGTCCTCCGTAGTTGCATAGCCGTCCATTGGGATAATCAGTGACTCCAACAAGCTCACCATTGATACCCCTGGTTTCTGACTGAGGGAATCCCCCACATATAGAAACCTCTTGTTTCTAAGACTCTCAAGCAATCCTGCACCATCGATTGAAAAAAAAAATTGTGGAGAAAGTTTGTTTGAAAAAAGTTGAGCCTTATTTGCCGGAATAGAAATTGTAGTGCTGCGAAGAGTTTCTAGAGGTGCTTTTCTGTTAGTTCCAATCTTCCACTGTCAGCTCTTTCTGTGTGTTCTGACAGAAAATAACAACTGATGACAGCAGAGACCGGAAAGCCTACAAAGCAAATATAAGAGCTACCTCAGCCCATACCATGTTCTTCTCCCAATCATCACAATATTCTTTGCCCTTTTATCTTCCTCGCTCACATTTGCTCTAATATAGTCTGTCACCATATCTTTTGTGTTTATCATGAATTAGGGCCATTAGGAAAATGTTCATATATATTAATAGTATATGCATAATATAACACTTGCATACATATGGACAAACTGACCATCCCATGAATCAGCCAGAATGACAACCGAAATCCCCCAGAAGATCAGCTAAAGAAAGAAAAACAAGAGCCAAACTAGCTTGAGAAACCTGAGAATCTATTCATTGTTGCCTGGTGTAATTTCATTTGCAGTCTCATACTTTAACAATGATGGAAATATGTCTCACCAAATACATCAAGAATAATGAAATATGTAAGCATAGAGGATTTGGTTCCAAATATCAGGCACCCCGGGAAGGCACCAATGAGAACAATCAGCGTAACTATGTGGATTTGCTAATTTTTCTTGTGTAATAGTATGCCAAAAGTTCCTATATATCGAGGGGTGTGCATCTTTTCTGTACTCTGAAAGTTGTGTGATGTTGAGCAATTGAACATTCAACCCTCTCGTCCTTAATTGTTCTATTGCTGACTCCACTGCTTGCATTGCTTTAGGGTTTGATCCTCTTCCATGATACCCCTCTTTCTGTATTGGCTTTGTTTCACCGTAACAGCTTTTATTCACAGCCCCATTTCTCCACTCATCAGCCCTGCCATCACAAATTGGGAATAAATTGGCCAATCGCAATAATCTATCTCTACCAAGAAAACAAGTCATTTTAACCAAAATAAATAGCAATTACACGAACTAAAATAGATAATGCTCGCGATTGAAAACAATATGAAAAATTGTCCTTTTTAAGTAAATAAACATTTACCACCAATGAGTTGGTGACAAGCTCATAAAGAACAACTGGGTTTTGTTACGATTGATGTGGAACTCAAGCCAATCAGACCAAGTCTGCAGACCCATCTCAAAATGACGAGGCATTGCCACCTCCTTATAGATTGCATTACTGCTATTAAACGATCCCCACCTGAATAAATTGTGAGTTTGGGGCAGAATTGTTAATTAAATTCAGTATCTATATTTATGGATGGTTTATATATACCAAAAAAATTAGGTTTTATGTTGAAAGAGTACTACTTACAGGAACTTCACTTTGGGGTGATCTCTCCACCAAATATAGGAATCAAAGATTAGTATATTGGCATCACTCCATTGCTTTCCATGTTTTTCTATTGCCTGAAATCTCAGAATTGGGTTATCAATATCATGATGATCCCATGCATCGTCGCAGTTCGATTCCACCAGATATGGAGACCAGTAGAAGTCTATTGTTGCATTGTATTCCTTCATGTGAAGCCAACATAGAGGTCGAATGTGTATGAGTAGATATATGGTATGCAAGTCTAACAACAACATTAATTTTGGACAGGCAAGAACCTTACAATGGCATAAAACCTATGATAGTGTCTCCCAAGCTTCACGGATTTGAGATTTGTGGGGACCAGTGACTCCACCAAACACACCATCGACACCCATTGATTCATACCCAGGGAATCCCCAACATATACCAACCTTTGATTTCTCAAGCTCTCCAGCATTCTCGTTCCATTGAGCCTTATTATTATGAAAAACATTTTATTTTATTTTTTAAATAACATGGCATTTGAATCAAAATTTGCAATTTTTAGCTAAAACGAGTAAAATCTTAATTATGGAATTAAAAATATAAATAATTATATTTTAAATTATTTCTACATTAATTCTGATAAAAAAAAGATTGAAACTAATCATTTTAACGTTAAGCAAAGGGTCAAAATAATTTAAAATTAATATTAATGTGACTTACTAGAAATATAAGGAATCAATTAAGTTTTTTGACCCAAAATTATAATTTTGGCTAAAGAACTCCTAAAAGAATTAAAAAAAAAAAAACAAAATATTAGAAGTTATTTCAGGCCCGGCCCAGAGAAAATGAGGGCCTAGCACTTCCCTTAAAGAAAAATGAGAGAGAGAGAGAGAGAGAGAACCTTGGGAGGTCACAATGGTGAGGTTGCCATCTCCAGTTCTGATAGATGAAGTCCTTCCTACCAAATCTTTCACAAGCGTAATCGTCTGTTACAAAGGAGCATTGCTTCTCCTTGTACAGAGGATACGACTTCTCGTCAAACACCCATTTGCCTGAAAACAAATTACAGCCTTCCGGTGAGTGCCCAAAACCATTGTCATGCTTGTTTAAATCTTCCAGAATCAATTCTCTCTCTTTGTTCTTCTGATAAACAATCAAAACCACAAGAGCAGAAACCACAAACACCACAATAACTCCCTTCTTCATCCTATTGTTATCTTTATTTTTTCTACTATCAGGTTACTCGTTCTTCATAGTATCTCTTGTCAAACGTTGACCCTGATCATATGATCTTTGCTTCGTACCTTCTCTGGTTTGGACTATGACCTGTTCATCTTCACATCACATGGGTCAAATAAAATAACAACTTTGGGGCCAGGGAACAATGGCGTTCGCAGGATCTATTAGTATTATTATTTTTTAATGTTGCTGATTATTTCACATTTTATTTTATTTTTGGGGTTTGTGCTTATCGGATTCATCATTCCACGTGCTTGAAATGTGTAGGCCTAGTTGTCTGTGTTTTTGAAAATAATCTTTAGATGAAGAAGTATAATTTATATTGTAGATCCAAAATTTGCTGAAAACACCATTTATTATAATAGGGTTATGATCTGTTATTTTTTTTTTTTTCCATCAAGAAAGAGATGGCATTGGATTTATTTGTTAATTATTATTTAGTTTGTGTAATATCATGCTAACTGTTAACTAATACCACAACTGAGAGCTCTGACTTATGTTGAATACTTTAAAGTAAAATGTTTAATAATCAAATAAGTTAAAACAGATTGAAATATGTGAAAATTTGAAGAAATTTCGAAGAGGAAATGCTCCGTGACTTGAAAAAAGAACAAAAGTTCTGAGAAGGTCCACTTCAATTCTTTTGAGACATGCACTAGTCCTATATCCACAATAGGGACTGTGAGGAAGGTTTTAACCATGATTTGTCATCTAAAGTTACCACAATAACAATAAGTTTAACATGATAAGAAACCAAGAAAAAAAATATTTATGTTGAAAAAAGCCTAAAATCTTACAAGTTTGCCAATTATGTATACACTTCTTTATAAAGATCAAGTAATCGAGAAAAAGGTGAGTATAAAGAAGTTCATTCCACACCGGGCACACCGGGCAAGCATCAGTGCACGCAATCTGAAATATTAGAAGGATTGGATAATTGATATTCGGTCAAAGAGTTGCAATATTTTCTCTATATGGATGGCTGTGCTTCTTTAAGGTACTCTGAAAGACGTGTGATGTTCGGTTTCTGAATAGTGAAGCATCTCTTCTTTAATTTATCAATGGTTGCCTCAAGCACTTGCACGACTGTAGCGATCCTCTTCCTTGATATCACTCTTTCCGAATTTGCTGTGTTTCACCAGAGAAATGTTTCTTACAAGACATGAATAGTTGGGTATCTCCAACAGAGATATGTTCCGATGACTAATGCATCTGCATCAATCCCATGCCTAGCATGGTTTTCAATTGCTTGGATTCTGACAATCTGGTTAATGATATTATGATGGCTCTAAAGATCATCGGCATTTGATTCAACTAGTGGGACCAGTAGACGTCGATTGTAGTATTGTGTTCCTTCATTAAACTAAACACTCAATTAGCTAATCTCACAATGTGGAAGGCTGACGCAACCTTTTCAGATGGGAGTGAAATAAAAGATGCTGACAAAAACAACTGTAGTATCCAGGCAGGCATGCCGGATGCCTTACTTATGTTTTATGTACATACATGTGTCTCTATATGTGTACAATTTGTATTTTATAGACTTATGTTTTATAGTGTGATGTATGACTTATGAACCTTCTATTTAATAGGTTTTGTGTCTTTGTGTATGTGTCTACTTCCTCGCTGAACAAATTCCTGGAACAATTGAATTAGAATCAAATTGGAACTGACATTGGCATCGAAGCGGAAAAAGGAGAGATCAAAGTGCACTCACTTGAGAGGAGGGAGGAATGTTTGACTCCACCATACAGACCATAGACATCCACTGATTCCTACTTATGGAATCTCCAACAAACACAAACCTTTTATTTCTAAGCCCCCAGAAAAATGTTGTGCCATTGAACCTAATCAACAACACAGAAACATTCATTCCACATATCCTAAAACAGAACTCTTATAAATGAGAGAGAGAGAGAGAGAGAGAGAGAGACCTTGAAGGTCACAGTGATGGGGCTGCCACCTTCAATGTTGATACCGCAAGTCCTTCCATTCTTCCAAATTTCTTGCAAGCAAAATCATCGGTCATGAAAGAACAATGCTTTTATCTGTATAGAAGATGAGAATTGTCATCAAATGCCCATTGCCTGAAAACAAATTGCATTGCTCTTGTAATGACTCTCCACCTGAGTCATTGTGCTTCATCGAAACTTCAACTGTCAGCTTGCTCTTTCCAGTCGGATAAATAGTTAAAATGACTAGAACAGAAAGGAGGAAGCCTACAAGAAGAAAAGGACCGCTTCTCAATATTGTTGCCCCACATGTTCTGTACTCCACCAGAAATTTATATACCATTCTAATCCTCTCTTTGCCTTCTTTCTATCTTCCTTCTTCTTCAAAGTTTGTACTGGTTGTTGAATGGTGGCTTTTGCTTTAGATGCACTAGACAAGAAGAGTACAACCCTTTCTTTGCAATTACAACCCTTTCATCCTAATCCGAGGAATGTCTTTTGTCAGATTAGATGACTTTGATCAAATTGACATCATGATCTTTTTAAAATGTGTTCTGTTACCTTAGGAAATTAAAAAGAAAACGGTATTAGTACGTTAAAAGTTATGCCAGAAAGATGAGGACAATTGATTTGGATCAAACATATTTCTCACCTGGACTATTTAGTAAAGGCTTGTGGCTTATGATTCATCTGTCTAACCAATTAGATGAAATGGGGGGAAAACATGAAATTAGGTAATTTGTGGCTCTCTTATAGGAGAGATTAGAATCAATCATACATGGACCACCTAAACATTTCGCCCCATTATAGGAATCTCTCTCTCTCTCTCTCTCAAGCGCTGATATAGTAGATTAAGCCAATAGAGAATAGGCTTTACGATTAATGCATTGTTGGTCTAATAGTTAGGCACTAAATTCTCTTAATCAAATTTTCATATTCGAGCCTTGGGAATAGAAATAAACAAACGCCGATAGAGTTTGCCCCTTAATGGGTTTGACTGTTAGTTTGAATCAAATTAATCGATACTAATAAATTGACTAACAGATACCGGTCGGTAAAGCACCAAAAAACAATAAGAATAGGCTTTAGGTTGGATGGTTTACATTTGCTGGCTCGTTGATTGGGACGTTTACTAACAAGAATGATGTAACTAGTTTACCTTCTCACGTGATCAAATGCTTTGGAGTTGAATTTTTGTTTAGTAAAATGGTTTTGATTAATTCAAATTTCCACAGAATATATATATGTAAATTGTATGATTTCATAAGAAAACCATAGGATGGCAGCTGTTTAACACAAGAAGCATCTGTGGAAACAAAACTATTCATTGTGTGGATTGGTTGACAAATCACAAATTTTGTTTTACAAAGGAAAGTTATATCTTCAGTGTCATATGATTGCTAAAATTGTTTTTAGACAAAATTGTCAAAATGAGTACTCGGCCCACATCTTACTGGTTGATCTTTTCCCTACTGCATAGTCTTCAATTTCTGAAACATTGTTTTTCTGCTTTCTTTACTGAGATTTTAGTCTCCCTTTAGCCGGCTCAGGTTCCAAGATCAGAGACATGTTGATCTTTGAAATTGTTCTGGTATAAGTATGCATCGTCATGAACCAACTAAGTAGGCATAGAGAATTTCATTCCATGTATCGGGCACTCCAGGCAGGCACCAGTGTGTGCAATCAGGATGATGGATTGGATCGTGACGATGTTCTGGATTCCAGAACTTCCTGTAAATCATAGAATGTCCTTCTCTTCGGTACTCAGAAAGTTGTGTAATGTTCAGAAATTGAACATTTACACCTCTTTTCTGTAGGTGATCAAGAGCTTCTTCGACTGAGCGCATCATGTCTTTACGCGATCCTCTCCCCCAGTATCCTTCTTTTGTTATAGGTTCTGTCTCACCCAAGCAAGTTCCTCCCTCAGGCCCTCCCCATTCCTCAGCCCTGCAATATTTGCATTGTTAAAATTGAGATGCTATTTGAACTCAATTATAGCATAGAATTTGGTCATAAGATCATACACATAGAATCATGATTTTAACAACTATGATTGGTATTAAGACAACGTCAGAGGTTCACATTACTTACCACTGGTGAGTTGGAGACATGCTGGTAAAGAAGATCTGGGTTCTGGAATGGTTGATGTGGATTTCCAACCAATTCGACCACGTCTGCAGAGCCATCTCATAGCAGCGTGGCACCGGGACATCCTTCAAGATGCCATCTGAACTATTGAATGATCCCCACCTAATCAATCACCCCATGTTAAGTTGAAACTTTGTATTAAAAAAAATGAAGACAAAGAAGGTCTTTGTTTTGTTTAAGGATCACTCAATATTTTGTCTTTGTTGTGAACTTACAAAACTTGTATTCTTGGCCATCTCCACCAGAGGTAGGAACTGAAGACTAGGATGTCAGCATCTATCCAATGCCTTCCATGCTTCTCAATCGATTCGACTCTTACAATTCGTTGATAAAAATTGGTATGGTATCTCGGATCATCATTATTGGATTCTACTAGATGTGGAGCCCAATAGAATTCGAGCGTTGCATTGTATTCCTTCCATCATATAACCATGTGCATTAGCCAAAAATATAGAAGGTATAAAATAGTGGGGATTGAGCATACATGTAGATAAATATGAGACCCACAATTGCCTTGAAGACCACCAAAGTGCCCTTAAAGCTAAAAGTTCTGAGCGTTGGAGGGATTGCAGAGCCTAGCATGCAGGTCAGCGAAAACCACTGATTCCTATTAAGTGAATCCCCAATAAACACAACTCTTTTTCCTCTTAGTTTCTCCAATAGTTTTAAGGCATCGAACCTTGTTAACACACACACACACACAAAGATTAAAAGATTAATAAAGCTTTATACCAGACTTAATCATATAAGGGCCAGAGAGAGAGACAGAGAGAGAGGGAGAGAGAGAGACCTTGGAAGGTCACAATGGTCAGGTTGCCACCTCCAATTTTCATACTCCAAGTCTTTCCTCCCATACTTCTCACAAGCAAATTCTTCAAACATGAAGGAGCAATTCGGTCCTTTGTAAAGAGGGTGTGACTTCTTGTCAAATACCCATTTGCCTGAAAAATAATCACAATGCTGTTGTGATGAGTCCATAGATTTTTCTTGTGCTGAGTCTGCAGAATTTTCTTCTGTTGTCAGATCATCTGAGGACACAACACTGTCTCTCATCTGATAAACAGCTGCAGTGACTAACATGGCAACAAGAAAGGCTACAAGAAGTGAAAACCTGTTTCTGATTCTACATGTAACAGGATCCATGGGAACTTGCTTCAACATATTCATTACTCCTCGGATTTTCTGTTCGAGTCTCTATCTTCTGCAGTTTTCTTTCAGGATCATTCTGCTGCTTATAAACAATTCCCTTGATGAACAAGTAGTGGTTGAAGACTTTCTTTTGAAGTTTTGAATTAGGTGACGTGTGAACTTACTCCAAATTAAAACTGATGGACCTCTTATTGATATTCATTTTCACTTCTAATACAAGATTTTAAACAAAAAATACACAAAATTCATCTGCTACTGATGTGGCCAAGAATGGTACTTGATGGCTGACATAGGCAATGCTGTTTGTGGAAGTTGAGATTTCCATTTCCAAGTTTTTTCAATGTATTGCAAATTCCTTATCCTCAAAGTTTATGCTAAATTTCAAAAACAATATATGACCTAACAAAAGTAGTTCATTGAATAAATTATGTACCTTGTATGCTTTGAATTTTATTTACGGTTTATGTTATATTTCTCTGGTCATATGATTAATCAAGAATATAAGCGTATAAAAGCTGATTCCATATGTCCGGCACTCCCGGTAAGCATCAATGTGTGGAATCTGCATATCAACAAAGGGTGCATTATCACCGATCTGCTTCTAAGGGTGCATTATCAACAAATGCATGATATGATGCAACAAACGTATAGAAGTAGTGGTTGGTAGTTTTGAGCAGAGAATAATAGGAAACTGCACCAAAACATTTAGCAAAATATATAATAAAAAATTTAAGGATTGGAGAAGCAAATGAAACAAGTTTTAGGATAAAAAATAGCAACTACACCCGATGGACCCATCAGCTTATACTGCTTTTGCCATGTCAGAGCTCCAAACTTTCACTTATCTAAACCTTTGGTTCAACACTTCCTGGGAAAAGAACATAAATTATGTGTGAAGACAGCAGAAGAAAACCAAATTTACAATTTCTGCAAGTAATATAAACAATAAACAGTCCATGGAAATTCCAAACAAACACGCAAACAACTAATCAAAATCAAATAAAAGCATGTTGCATTTAATCAAAGAGAAGATACCTTTGTTTATGTGCATGACCAAGAAGATGAAAGAAATCTCTTTAGAAAGTGCTATCCTTCGTTTACCATTTATTCAACTTCCATCCAAATCAGGTAGATTGTTGCATATCTAGAGAGAAAATGGTGGAAGAGCATAAGACGATTTCAAAGAGAATACACGAACTAAACTACAAAAAAAAAAAACCTATTTGTACATCTCACCAAGGTAACATCATCATGGGATAATGCTATCATTATCGTCAAATGGTCTTAATTTTGTCCGAGAGTTAACTTGGTGTGTCGTGATTGACTAAATTTAACCCAATCATTTCACCATCTCATACCGATGCCTTCGCAAAATTATATTCTCCTTCATATTATGGTCTCAAAATAATTCGGAACCTCAACAAATGCAAACACACAACACGATTTAATCAAAATTCACAGTTTGACCAATTTTAAACCCCAGATTAGATAGAACCCACTTCAAGAATCATACAGTCAATTTTCTTTGGGTCGCTTTATTGCCTCAAGGTCACACAAACACCATCTCTATTGATTTCCCGATGTTGTATGCAGAAGAAAAACCAACACACGTATCCCATCATATACAGAGAAGAACAAACGTAGAGAAAGTCAAATGAATCCTTAAAGAACACATTCACCACCCCACAGAAACACAATTTTCTAGGGCATCTACATAGAGATCCAAAACATTAAAAAGTAGCAAAAGAAACGAAGTTCACGTTTAGTACAGATCCCATACATGTTGAACAAATGCAAGCATTACATACGGAGAGAGAGAGAGAGAGAGAGAGAGCAGCCTAAAATTTTCAAGATTCCAGTAATTGATCGAAGAAACCCTCGTTGTCGAAGGGACTCCTCAATCCAGGCGCATTCAAATGTAAGAACAAGGATCGCAAGCGAGAAATAGAATGTGACAAACAATGAAATTAAAAAAAAAAAAAACCCTAGATTGAGAGCCCGCCCTTCTCTTCCAATTTGGTTTCTCGTAATTTTCTTCTTTTTTTTGTTTATAGTCGGGGGTGGGGGGGGGGGGAGTTTTGGCTTTTCATGATGCGTGTCGTTGTTGATTTTCTTGCAGGTCAAGCAAACGTAGACTCGCTATACATTGTCACGTCGGTGCGCAATAGGCTTGGATTTGGGCTTGAAGCGCCGCTTCCGTGCTTTTTATGACAAGTCGAGTTTAAGTTTGGCAAAAAAACAGTAGGGTTAATTTTTTAATGAATTTTATAATATTTGAATTGATTTAATTAAATAAAAATTTAAATATCAATATATCTGGTAGTGAAGTGATTAGACCTACATGACATGAGCAATTTCAATTTTAATATTTGTGAGAGAGTATGGAATACAACCACTAACCACTAAAATTATTGCTCCCACTCCATCTATAGGTAGTGAGAGAGAGCCGCAACTGCCCCTAAAATTTACATATAATTTTAAAATATTATATAAGACAGCATGGCATTTCTATAATCGTAAATACTAATTTGACATCTAATAATCCATACGTGGCCAAATATGTCTTTTAGGTTGGTGAGAGACGGAAAATATATTATTTTGGTGAAGGCCGCAAAATCCTTCTGCTTCTCTTTTACAAATACAAAATCATTGGCATAATTGAAAAAATAAAACAGAAACTGATTCTTGTACTCATAATATGAGGATGAGGATGACGGCTCTGGTCTAACAAACGACAATGACTAGAAAGACTTTTTTGATTTGGGATCAAATGAACTTTGCCTTCTCTTTAGAAGAATGATCCAAGGATACAAATTTTCAAGATGTCAGAGAAATTAAAAAGAAAAATTAACATTTTCGTATTTGTGCTTCTGGTCTGTACAATTCAGAGGCGTAAAATGTGGGCATAAAGAATTTGGTTCCATGTATCAGGGACTCCGGGTAGGCACCAATGTGTGCAATCTGAATAGCTGGCTGGGTCTGATAACT
The DNA here is from genome assembly GCA_033439265.1 of Dillenia suffruticosa. Lineage (NCBI taxonomy): Eukaryota > Viridiplantae > Streptophyta > Magnoliopsida > Dilleniales > Dilleniaceae > Dillenia > Dillenia suffruticosa. The sequence goes on from JAVTVX010000035.1 coordinate 1,009,931, forward strand.
GCTCCTCAGTAGGAGGGTGCCAAAATTTTCTGTAAATGGAAGGATGACCATCTTTTCTGTACTCTGCAAGTTGGGTAATGTTAAGCATTTGAATGTCGAAACCCATGTTTCTCAATCTGTTTAGAGCTGCCTCCACTATCCGCATCATTTCAGGGTCTGATCTACTTCCCCAATATCCTTCCTCAAAAATTGGCTCTTTTTCGTCATAGCAGTTTTGACCCTTTTGCTTGCCCCACTCTTCCCCCCTACAATGTCCACAAATTCCAGCGTTAGAACATTTTGTAGGGACATAGTAGCTAATGTAAATTACGCAGTGAGCAAAGGTTCTAAGAGATTGTACAAGTCATGGGTTGGGGACATGCTAACCCAAAAAACTTGGGTTCTGGATCTGTTGACATGGATTTCCAACCAGTTTGACCATGTCTGTAGGGCCATTTCGTAGCAACGTGGCATCTCCACTTCCTTGTACATTCCTTCAGGGCTATCAAATTCTCCCCACCTATCGTCCAATTTACAAATTTCAATATGGTTGCTGGGGAAGGAAAGTAGTACTTCAACTTGTTCAGTGGAGGAAGATTTTTTATCTTGATTTAAGTGAATACTTACAGAACTTTCATCTTGGACCTTAGCCACCAAACGTATGAGTCAAAGACTAGTATGTCTGCATCTCTCCACAGCCTTGCATGCTTTTCAATTGCTTGAATTCTGACAAAGCGGTCTGGTAGAAGATGATTTATTGGATTGTCAGAGTTGGACTCCACTAGTAATGGAGCCCAGTCAAACTCAATTGTGGCATTGTATTCCTTCAAACCATCAACAGATAAAAAATCAGTTTGAAGAAAGAACACAACAACACATAAGCTAGAACAGATCCACCAAATTGCTTGAACACCAGGGTATAAGCTTATTGCCATCCTGATGTTGCATGCCTCAATAGTTAGGGCCAATGGAAAATCAATAGGTGAAAAAGGTTTTAGGACTCACAGTAGCCTCAAAGGTGAACTTGGAGCCATTTCTGTAAAAGGACTTGAATTCTGGTGGAATTGACCATTCAACCATGCAGAGCATTGAAATCCATAAGTTCCTATTCAGTGAATCCCCCACATAAACAAGCCTTTTGTTTCTTAAATTCTCCAGCAAAGCAGTGGCATTGAACCTTAAAAACAAGAAAAAAGAAACTATTTATAAAATCACAATCTCATCTAAGAAACTCTACACAAGCGAGAGGGAAGGAAACAAATCTAGAGATAATAGAGAACAGTGGAGACCTTGGAAGATCACACCGATCAGGTTGCCATTTCCAGTTTAGATAGCTTATGTCCGTTCTTCCAAACTTCTCGCATGCAAACTGATCAGACATGTATGAGCAGCGGTGTCCATCGTATTCAGGAGATGAATGATTATCATAAAGCCATCTGCCCGAAAAGTAATTGCAGTTACCATCATTCTTACTAGCAAATAAATCCTGTAACCATCTTCCTCTCTCTTCAGTCATATGGATTGCAGCAATGAGAACAAAGGCCACAAGAAGGGCTATCAAAGACCGAAATGTGTTTCTAAGGCCCCATGTAGATGGAACTATTTGATTATTCTTTGCCATTACCCTGTCCTTAGTCACTGTTCATCTCTTAAACCCTTTTAATGTTACAAGTAGTTGGTCAATAATCATTTTCGTGGGTGTTCCACAAACTTGAATACATGAAATCTCTATATCTATATGAAGGCCTAAGAAATGGTGGCGTTTGAATTTTGCAATGATATTATATTCTTTAGTTTCAAGCAATGTCACCGCCCATGAACCATGTGAAGTGTTTTTGCATCAAAAGTGTCCAAGTCAAAAAAGAAACATGTGCCGCAGATGCTGTCCTTCTATGCTAGATACACTACAACTTTTTTTCTTGTATAAATTACCCCATCAATACCAAAAGGGAAAATAAGCTATTTAATTAGCCCAAGACCATGAAAAAAAACTCGATATACCCTGAGCATTTTATTAGTGAATTTCATTATCGAAGAAATTGCTATTTGTCATGGTCACAGCGCCTCATCCCTCCTCATACCAAATGCCTTCGACAAATAGGAATTCCCCTTTGCCGTATCCTTGTAAACTACAACAGTGAACTTAGCAAGTATCAATAAACAAAAACAAGCTGGCAACAGTATGGAGGAGAGGTTCAACTTGGAAAAAGGTGTTGGGCAGTGTGGAAAATAGGTTACGATATGCTAGAGTCACGTTATGGACTACCTTAGAGTGCCCCTGAAGCAGTTATTTTTCTTAGGAATTAAGCTGTCCTAATAATTTATCTATATTAGGTTGGGGTAGTTGTACCCTCCAAGTCCAAATTTGTCGTTTTGATGTCTCCCCGGTAACAAACTCTCTCACTCTCTTTCTCTCTCTCAAAATTAATTCAAAAGTGATTAAGTAATTCACAGAAACAACCCCTTAGATAATTAGGGTTAGCCTGCATTACTAGTTAAGACAAGGAAAACTGTAGAAGACTGGCCTGCACCCCATTATAGCAAGTCCAACAATAAGTCCAGGAAACTTACAAAAGGAAGGACAAGAAAGAACCTTGGGACCCAAAGACACAAGTTAAGCTACCTCCATTAATTTGGTCCAAACCTCTCTCCGATCCTCTAATAGAAAATAGTTTGAACGTGACCAATTAAAATTTTCTTAACCCAAATAATTTAAAATAAGAATTAATTAAACTTTTAACACAAGAAGTTGAATTTTGTCTCCAATACCAATTCACAAGTGATGAGAATCGATGATGACAAGATTACCTCTCCAACTATGTGAAGTGATGAAGCTCTCTTCTTACACTTGCAAACAAAGAACTGCATGGAAATGTCCTAAGGAAAGTCCAGTGGTCACAAACCCACCCTCAACCCCATGATCCAGATTGGTGTAACCAAAAAAAAAAAAAAAAGAACTGCATGAAAATCATATTCAACGCATATACCCACATCATAATCACATAAAATTAGGGGCAAAAACCTCCACAGGATGATTAAAAAAATGAAATACTTATCGGCAACCAAAAGTATTTTAGGGTTCTCGTGAATAGAATGGAATGTATAATTTCAACTACCTTGGATGAAATTTACAGATTCAAAGCCTTTTTGTCTTCCACAAAAGGCTCCTTAAAAAAGGATTATCGACCGATACTTATTTGCGTAAGCAGTGAGATGAACATTTTTGTCTCTTAATAATCAGGTTGAGAGTTTGACTCTTCTTGAATATGAAAAAAATAATATTAAGAGATCTGTACCTATAAAATAGATACTGTAATGATCAATTCAGATTAATTAGGATAAAATCCTTGAATGATAACCGTGCCCAGAATCGGGGCCAGGCTCTGCCGGGCCACCTCGTTCTTCCGCTCGGCAGTGGCCTTTTAGGCCATTCAATTCCGGCCCAGTCAGGCTGACATCAAGCATGACCATAGTTCGATCGAGAGCATGACTATAGTATGGGTTAGTATTTGATTTGAGAACCACCATCTCACGTAATATTAAATTAATCATTTTATGAAGAGGGTCATCCATAATCCTTGCTGACTCATGCATTGCCCTTGCCTGCCTTGCACCACTGTTCGGATCTAGCCCCCCTTCCGAAAAGGGAAAAAAATATTTTGTTTTTCTTTTCATTTTTTTAACAAAAAAAAAAAAAAAAAATCATTGCTCTGCCAAACCCACAACATAAAAGTTTTGAAGATGTGAGGGTCTTTGATTTGGGGGCCTAGCTATGGTTTGGGCATTAGCTTTTTGCTCGGTTTAGCCAGCCTGCCCCAGGCTGTCTTTTTCCCCGTTTTAAACGTAACGCTTTATTCTTTGTCCTCTCCATTTCAAATCCATACCTTTCTTTAATGGAAACAAAATTACATACATTATGTATAAGTTTGAAGAGTGGGCAGAGTACCCCATAGCCCACAATAAGGAACATTTACGTGGGAATTAAAACTTAAAATCCCTTTAAGGTGGTTATGTTCATTCGTGATGCTTTAAGATCGAAATGTATGATATTGAATTTATTTCACCTGTATCCAATAATATTTTTTTAATAACCATGATATATACCAAATGTATACGTGAAAAATATTGTCTAAATTCTTAAATAATAATAATAATAATGCAAAGGATTATTTAAAGAGCAAACTCGTTTTAGGGTTGTTGTTTTGTATAAAGGGACAAATGAGAATAAAATAATGAATTGCCATTTAGTAGGGAGAGAGAGAGAGTAATTACAGTAAGAATTTTGGGGGTGAAAGTTAATTGAATAAGATGAAGTCAATTTGCATAAAATCTAAATATTTTTTGAATTGGGTGGGGGGGATGGACAAATACAATGTTATATAAAAACTTATGCAAATTTTCAAATTAGCCATTTGGCCACGAGAAAATGGTTTTTGCGTTTTACCACCCAACTACAAGCTAAGAGATGAAAATGATCTAGGATCATCTGATGCAGTTTTGCGATGTCGACAGGATTAATAACAAATTTTCTCTTTGGCAAAGGGATTAACTGAAAATGTGAGCATAAAAAAGCTCATTCCAGACATCAGGCACTCCGGGGAGACACCAATGTATGCAATCTGCATAACTAGTTGGCTTAGATAGTTGTTCTTCTGATAGAGGCTCCCACTGCTTCCTGTAAATCGAAGGATGCCCCTCTTTTCTGTACTCCGAAAGCTGTGTTATGTTCAGCATTTGTATGTTCAATCCTCTGTGCTTCAATTCACTGATTTCTGCCTCAACTATGCGCATCATTTCACGGTCTGACCCACTTCCCCAGTATCCCTCTTTTGAGATTGGCAATGTCTCGCCATAACAGTTCTGTCCAGAAGATGAACCCCACTCTTCTCCTCTGCAACATGAACATATGCAAAGTTCTTAAAATAGTGTCATGGACATAATGATGCATTGCTCCATGAATTGTGAAATAGGAAAAAAAAAATGTAGTTACTGTACATTTGGTGAGTTGGTGACATGCTAACAAAGAAAACTCGAGTTTTGCTATGGTTTACATGAACTTCTAACCAATTTGACCATGTCCTGATAGCCATTTCATAACATCTTGGCATATTGACTTCTTTGACGATCCCATCAGGGCCTTCAAATGATCCCCACCTGATTCAAAAAGAAATTAGAAGTTATTGATTCATAAGTGGAATCTTAGTTATCTTGTCGGTTATAGTGGAAGAAGAATACTTACAGAACCTTCATTTTGGGCCTTCTCCACCAAAGGTAGGAATTGAATACTAACACATCTGCATCAGTCCAGTGCCTTGCATGTTTCTCAATTGACTGGACTCTGACAATACGATCAGGCAAACGATGATTGACAGGATCATCAGAGTTTGATTCCACAAGCAATGGAGCCCAATAGAACTCAATCGATGCATTGTATTCCTTGATTATATTAATCAACCAGTATAAGCCATTGCAGGAAAATCATTTACAAGTAGAGTTGGAACAGAAATTATAACTCACAATGGCCTTAAATGTGATTAAGGACCCATTGGTGTGCAGGTACTTGAGTGGAGAAGGAATTGACTTCTCAACAAGGCAGACCATTGAAACCCACTGGTTTCTGTTGAGTGAATCTCCAACAAAGACAAGTTTCTTATCGCGAAGCCTCTCCAGCAATGCTGTAGCATTGAACCTAAATAACAAGAAGCAAACTCTCAATCAAAAAACATAGAAGTGTAGTGTTATCTTATATATACAGGGAGTGTGTCGGGCCAGGGGGACTAACCTTGGGAGGTCACAATGGTAAGGTTGCCATCTCCAATTCTGATAGCTCAAGTCCTTCCTCCCGAACTTCTCACAAGCCAACTGATCAGACATGAAAGAGCATTCCCGTTCCTTGTATGATGGGTAAGACTGGTTATCAAACACCCATTTTCCTGAAAACAAGTTGCAAGTGGACACTTCATTGATTGCGGGTTGACGCAGCATCTGGTCTTCTATCATTTGCCTGCTCTCTCGATTCATGTAAACAGCAACAACAACTAGACCAAAAACAAAAAGGGCTATGAGGGAATGAAAGCTGCTTCGAACACCCCATGGTCCTTCAGCAATATCTTGCAGCTTGTTAGCCATTCACTTCTTGTCTTAAGACTCGAACCCTCTTTCTTCTTGAAGCACAATCTGCTGGCTATCCTTTCCTATCATCTCATTCTATGAACCCAGTGTATTCATTAACGGTATTCATGTATTTCAAAATTTTAGCAATGCTTCTCTGTATTGCTTGCTTGGAATCCAAAAACAATTCCAAACGATCGTGAGAATTTCTTTGAATATGTCCTTTTAAGTCATTTGAGCCGTGGCCCTTTTAAACATAACAATCTAGAGTTGTAATTCTACCACAACAATACCACAACAAAGTGCTGTGGCTATTTTTGTAGTAGTTTTACTTATTTTTCAACTTGGTCCTAAACGGGGAAAGCTGGACCTAGAGCAGTTCAACGGATCAAATTTAATATTTCATTTAGTTGAAGTGGTTGATGGCATTGACATCACCTAAATTCGTTGCGTGACGGCACATCAAGCACTTCCATCCATTTGCTATTATTGTTCCTGATGCCGATGAAGCACTTTCTTATTTTGTATTCCTAACTAGGTCCCCCCCGCCCCCCGGCGCCCGCCCTTTTTATGGTTACTTCCTTACAAGGTCTTTAATGACCCTTTAAATGGAGTAACCTTAAAATTAAAATCAACTCGATGTCTATTCAGACTATAGGTTTCCCAGATTCACCTATTCCTTCTAAGCATTCATTTTAGACAAAAGAAATCTTACCAAATGCAAGATACACTTACAAAACGACAAACCTGAATCATAACGAATAGACATTAACCTTATACTGATTCAACTTATTATTATGATGGTTAACTTATAGACCCTGAATTTTGCGTGCATAACCTCAAATTACTCACAAATTAATGGACCAAAATGGAACCAGCAACTTTGATAATAAAACAGAGGCTAGATAGATAGGCTTTTAACACTGATTAACAACCATGAAACACAAGAAAATAAACTAATTAATTAAAGTAAAAGTTGCTGAGAATAGAAGCTGTCATAAGTCTCTCACATTAAAAGCTCTAAATTCCATGACAAAAACTAGTTTAAAATTGTAATAATCTGGAAACAAAACATTAAATCCTCACAGATTTTGCTGGTGATCTCACATCAAAAGTAAACAGAGTAACCTCAGGAATATTTAAGCAAAAGTTTAAGCGGTTTGAGCTGCTTGAGCTGCCAGTCTCTTCCTAGCCTCTTCAATGATGGACAACTTGATACCCTTGCCCTTGGGAAGGGACACCCATGGCTTGGTACCTTTACCAATAGTGAAGACATTGCCCATTCTGGTTGCAAACTCATGACCGGTGGCATCCTGGATGTGGATGGTATCAAAGCTTCCCTTATGCTTTTCTCGGTTCTTGATAACACCAACACGACCAGTATTTCTTCCTCCAGTTACCATGACAACATTCCCAACATCAAATTTGATGAAATCAACTATCTTGTTGGTCTCTAGGTCAAGCTTGATGGTGTCATTAGCCTTGATAAGTGGATCCGGGTAACGGATGGTGCGCCCATCGTAAGTGTTAAGGTATGGGATACCTTTCTGCCCAAACTGAACAGACCTAACCTTGCAGAGCTTAAACTGCATTCCAGATAATACAAGAATATGAGATGAGAACAATTCAATACATAATGGACTATGATATCATGGCTATGAAAATTGCTTTTTTTTTTTATTCTTGAGTTAAAGTAAGATGCTCAGATATGTAAATGGGTAATGAAAGATAATCAGCACAAACTGATTTATCAGAGTGGTGCACGACATTAGTTTCTCATCACAGCCTCTCCCTTCAGTTTCATAAAAATTAAATTGAAAGTTAAAAACCAGAATAATTGCAACAACCACTGCAGTTGCATCTGCACTCAGTGTTGCAACATCTTATAGCAGGACTCGTTGCAACAGACAAGGGATTTATTTGGTTACAGAAATGATATTTTATGACCACATTCACTACATTAATCTGAATGGATGATCCAAGAACCAAGGTATCAGACTGAAAAAATGATTACTTCAACACAAATACGGAAATGTTAGAATTCGAAAACCATCCCCACCTTAGCCTCTTCATCCCTGAGAGAGTGGAGTCTGAAGCGACCCTTTGTGTCATAAAGGAGGCGGAAGTTTTCATTCGTCTTGGGGATCGACACAACATCTATTAACAGAGAAAGAAAATTTATATAAAAAAAATTCTAATGTAGATGCAATACAGCCAAAAAGAACTCTACTTAGCTAACTAGCTCAATGCCTAGACTCAGAGCTATATATATAAATAAATAGACATATATATATATCCATATTTGGTTGACATGTCCATATATATGTCCATATTCTGTCCTTTGAAAAGATATGCTAGAAAGATTGTAGAGAAGAGATAGAATCTGCATACCCATGAAACCTGCAGGGTAGGTCTTATCAGTCCTAACCTTCCCATCAACAAGCACATGTCGTTGCATCATAATGGCAATAACCTCACTATATGTCAGAGCATACTTCAACCTGTTCCTCAGAATAAGAATCAAAGGTAGGCATTCCCTGGACTTGTGAGGTCCAGAGGATGGCTTGGGTGCCTATATGACAACATGGAGTAGAAAAAGGAAAAAGTCATACCATGCATGAACTCAATAAAAGAAGACAGCAGGAAAGGAGCATGATCAAGAACAGGCTCCTTACAAAAGCACCACCAAGTTTGTCCAGCATCCAATGCTTTGGGGCATTGAGCCTCTTCAAGTGTTTCTTCAATCCTCTAGCCTGCAATTCACAAAGGATTACACAATCAGGAAAAGTATGAAAACAGACAATAAGATAACAAATCCAAGTTGCATGAAATTCACTCTTGTTGTATGCTGTATGCGCATGTAAACACAAAAAAGACATAAGCATGTACTCAGGTTATGGGCACTCCAAATAATAAAGAAATCTCAAACAGGACATTTTTAGTACTTGTAAATGCCTTTCCTCGTAACAAATTCACCAGGCGCAATTAGCACATATTCCCCTATGACAAATATCGAAACAAATATCCAAACACCATTCTGAAATTTTATAATAAATATCCAGTCTGGCATGCACATCAACTCACGTCCACTGGTAATATCATAGCCATTCGATCCACTCCTGGGCTTTAAACATAAAGCTCATGCATCAAGATGTTAAACATTAAGTGTAAAACTTTTTCTTCTTTAATGATAAAATTCCAGATTAAGTTATTATTATCCAAAACCTTAACTCCGCTTCACTGAGCATCCATAAGACTAATTGTAACATAAAATGGTGGCTCCACATTCCAAACCAATACATAATAATAGGCCCAGCAAAAGGAAAGAGAAACCGCAAAACTAGCATCAAGAACCCCATCGCCCATACCGAAAAGCTTAAAAATTCTTCATCCTAGAAAACCTAAAATTCCAAAATAGCAGTCAAACAGTAAGTAAACTAATCATTTATCAAGTCGACAAACAATTACCCATTATTCTATTACCTAGATTTTCCAAACCCTAAAATTATTTCAAACAAAAAATGACAAGAAACTCAATTTTTCTAAGTTTCCGGATCACAGATTTCAATTACCTTTAACAAAAACGCAATTATATAACAACATCTTCCTCAAAATATATCAAATCAGAAGACATATGTTGAAAGAATCATACCTAAACCATTTAGCATGCAGTAAATAAAGAAATGAACATGGCAACCCTCGAAGAAACATAATAGGTTTATGAACAGAATCAAAACATATGCTGTTGGGAATTGAAGATAGAGAGAAGAAAAGAGAGCAAACCATGTGGGGAGATTGGCTCGCTTGAAGTAAGAGATCAGGACGAGACTGGTCCCAACGTAAGAGCTAGAGAGAATGAGCACTGCGACCGCGCCGAGAGAGATGAACGACTGTGAGATGAAACCCTAGTTGAGCGTGTTAATGTACCCGGGGGGGCGCAAAACCCATCAACGCTTGTTTCCGAATTACCAAAATGCCCATACCCCGAAACTACATGGTGGGCCGGGTGTTTACCGAGTCCGAAATTAATTTGTAGCCCAGCTTCTAAAATGGACCCATGTATGGGCCAGATAAGCCTGCGTCATGAATAATTGGGCTCTTTATTTTTACATTTGTATTATTATTATTATTATTTGTTGGCAGACGGAGCCCAAGAACACACAGTACGAACAAGGGCTTAACACGAAATACAATTCCAGAGTATGGGTAAAATAAATGGAGTTACACCAAGGGACACTCAAAAGGGTGTGAGATTGTTTAACAAAATTTTAAATTTGAAAATAAAAAAGATTACAGAGATTTTGTTTAATTAGGGCTAACAATACTCAGATTAAATTAATCAGAACTTGATTCCGATAACGATCGATTATATAAAAAATAAATAAATAAATAAGTGGCGTTAGAACTACATTGAGGTAAGCCTAACTTGGGAAAAAAAAAGCTTATTAAAAAATGAGCTAAAATTGAAGGGAATTTGCTCGCACTAATCTCACAAGCGAATCGATTCAAATCATAAATTCATGTACATTAATTTAATTAAAATTTTATTTAAATTAAAAAATCAATAAAAATTCAAACATAATTACAAATTCATAATATAGAATAACTAAAATATCAGTCAATTAACATTTATAAATTATTTAATATTATAAAAAAAAAACCTTCGAGAATAAAATAAACTTAATTAATTTAAATAATATATTGGACATTAAATTAATAAAATATATATTAAGCCAGTCCATGAATTAAATGAGTCAACTACCCTTTAACTCAGGCCGAATCATATTTTATATAAACTCAAAAACCTGATTCACATATCGCTAATTAATTCATAAGCTTAGCGCATTGAGTCAATTATTAAATCAAATTATGAACTATTCATTGGTTTGTTCAATCCATTTGTACCCTTCTCCAAAGAGAAGCAATTCATTCTAAAATTAGCCAAATTTAAGTAAAGGTGCAATTTTCTTTGGAGAATGGGATCCCATAATGGAAGGGAAAATCTTTGAGTTGCTGAAATGTGAGTAAATTCTTGGGAAAAAAAAAGTCTTGTAAGTAAAATGAAAAATAAGAGAGAGAGAGAGAGAGAGAGAGAGAGAGAGAATTGTTCATTTTCTTCAAATATTGTGTTAATAAAAAAAATTGAGGAGCCACCGGGAAAAGAGAGAGGGGAGAGGATACAACAACGGAAGGCACATGCGTCGTTTCACTCCTTTGCTCCATAACCCCCAAAAAAGGGTCCCTCCTTAAGCCCCGTATACAAGTTTTGAAGGGTTCCCATTCTCCTTCGAAAATATAAGGGCTCATTATTTCACTCCCTTTCAAATTTGGCCTATAAAATTCAGAAGAAATACTCGTGAAACAAGAAATAAAATAAAAATCTAAATAAATACCACCTGCATTGAAACTAAAAGGCAACAAACTGACAAAATATGAAAATAAAAGCGGACAATCACACGTTCTTATATATAAACTAGATATACTACTACAAAATTTTGAGAAAAGATTTAGAATTCAGATTTTCTCAACAAAAATAAAATGAGTGAAAATATTTTATATTGAATTTCAATGTTAAACTTAGGTGAAAAGACTTTATAACGTGACTAGTAGATTAGGACAACCTACTTAAATCATCGTTATCTTAGTACTAATGAAGTAGAACATTAAGGTCCCAAAAGAAATCCCTCTTAAGGGAGATGCCAAGAAGTAACAATTGTTGTCGTAGCAAAGCTTAGCACCTCCAGTTGAGTCTATCTAGTTATGCGCTTCGATGGCCAAGAGTAACAAGTACTTGGCCAATTTCAAGTGATTCCAGGATAACAAAAACCCATAGAGAAGGTATCATACATGTGATCCCATGTGAACCAACAAAAGCATCAATATTATAATTGGGATATCAGTGGTGAGGATCGACATTCATCTCTTCACTTCAAACAAAATTGATATTTACTGCACTACTTTGACAGCACCACTTTTGACAGCACGAAGGATGGCCTATTCATCTAGTCATCATCTTGAACTCGGCCAAACAGAGATATGTCCGCCTCAGCTTTCTTTTGGGCAGCCCTCCTCTCCTTCCGTCTGGCATCCCTGGCGGCAGAATCGGCAGCAACTTTCTCCATTATGGTATCAAAACCTGGGATATTTCGCTCCAGTTTGTTGTATACTTGAGAATTTAGATTGTAGAAGATTCTAAACAGTCTCTGCAATCAGAGGAAAGACAAGTGACCTTTCATGCTTCCAAGAAAAGCAAATCAGACCCAGCCTAACAATTTGGTGGATATAACTAATGCAGTACATGAACAATTGAGTAGATACAACACACACAACAACAAAAGAATGATCTTTCATGAAGAAACTGGATACTTTATAAATCAGACTGAAATCCCTAAGACTAAATGTGAAGTAAGGTCCTTGGTACTTCGATTTACAGAGATACATAACTATGCCTTCAGTGGCATCATACACAAGAGGTACTTGTAAGCAGCAAATTACCATAACATCCTTGTTCCAGTCCCTGATGTAAGGTGGCCCTGTCGTGTAGGAACCCAGAGGCTCACGATACCACTCTCCACCATATGTTATCTGATGCATTGCTTGTTCTATGCTTAGAACCTCCCATGGCCTTAAGCCAGGAATCAATTCAGCCAACTTAAGCCTGCCTCACACAAGGTAACAAACATCAGTCCAGTAATCATTTTTAGGAAACACAGCCGCAAGAGTCTTGAGTGGGAGTTGAAGGATATCCCTAACATTCTGTTTTGTCAGTATTCTATCATCATTGCTAACTAAAAGATTATCAAGCCATAGAAAACCATCCTTCTCCCAATCCAAGTGATCAACGGCTACTGATCTTGGAGGAACCGGTCAGAAGAATGTTTTCCTGGCATAAAGGAATTTACATCCAAAACTCATGATGCTTGTCATTATTCAAGCAGCAAAAAGGTAACAAAACATAGACAATAGATTGGAGTAGGCAACTGTTAGCCCAACTAATGAATTTCTGAATGTGGATTGGGATTTTTCACTTGGGTATATGGGTCAATTCATGTCTGTTCTAGTCCCAAAAAGTGAATAATCTACAAATCTTTGAATGCAAAAATTATTGCCTATTTATATCCAGTATTATCAGTACTTAACTATTAAAGTTGAATTCTAAAGTCATAATTCAAATATGATTGTCTGGACATGCAACATTCAGAAAAAGGATTTTGGGCGTTAAAACACCTACCTAAGATCCTTTGGAATAAATTTATTTGGCATGTGATCAGCCTCCAAAAGGGTTGTGAGCTCTGAACCACCAGCCCAGAGAAATAAAGCATGGCTAGGAATTTTTACGCCAGGCCAGATACCATTATTTGCTTTGAGTACTGCTAAGTCGCGTGTCTTACTCTCAATAGCTTCTTGTTGGAGTTGCTCATAAGTCTTCTTCTCATGCCCCTTGAGAGGAACCCAAGGAGGTATTCCTTTCTGTAGTTTGTGAAGGAAAGCAGTTGCAGCAGCACCAAGTCTAACTGAATTGTCCAATCATAAAATGCTGCATTAGTTTCTTTCTGAACAAACACAAAAATTATGGGGAAAGAAAGTGTGGAAACATACTTAAAAGTTGTAGACAAAATAGTCAGCATCTAAAATTGGAGGATGTAAAAACAGTTCCATATTATGATATTCTATCCCTCATGCTCTTTTAATAACTCTTGCAACAGTTTTAAAATGTTCATGCAAACCATCAGAGACAAATTTCCAATACAGAATAATGATCCAGAAGGATTGCAGGACGGATAAGGATCCTGCTTGCTAGTGCCACAAAAATGATAATAATTGTGTAGACACATTGGATGAATGCATGAAATTGGCATGGAATAAAATGTTCAGGAGTAAACAAATGAGTTCAACAGACCTTCCCAAGTAGCAATTGCACGTTCCATGCCATAAAGCATACCAATTGGTACCCATTCATCCATGTCCTCACCCCAAACGAAAGTGTGTTTGTCTATTATCCCAGCTCCCCAAGCAGTTTTAAGTGTAATCAATTCCAAGGGACCCCTTGTACGACCCAAGCGATCCTTGTAATACCATCCGCCACTTCTCATAATAACTAGTAAAATAATGATGAAAACAAATTAGAAATGGCATTGTCATAGATTAAGTTGTCTACATTATGCACAGAATGTAGAAAATCAGTAAATAATGAGATATGAATATTAAGTGAGTAGGCCCACGAATGACAATGTTTCCAAATAGAAGATCAACAATTTAAGGGCAATTCATTGAAACTCGTACTAAAATCTTCATTTCAAGAAAAAAGAAAAGGCAATTGCAAATTGACAACATGAAAGTAAGCATTGTACTTGCCCAGAAACAATTTTGCCTTAGATTTAACTAAAATAAACAGCTCATTCAGCAAAGAGAGTTTCAATATTCGGTCCCAGTCTAATAGCATAATATAAAGACAACAAGCTAGAGCTCTTGTAACTCATTGCTACAGTTACAAGTTATAATTTGACGAGTTAACAAGGCATTGAAGCTAACAATGCTCATCCACATCACAGAAGTCTTTGGAAATAATTATGTATACATGTTGATTAAAGACATCAATCCACTACAAATCCCAAAAGTAAATTCAATCATAATCACCATTATTTGCGCTTCAGAAACTATATATTCTGTATCAAGTTGAAGAAATGTATGATCATCGAGGTTTTTTTTGGGGGGGCAGGGCCACTGCCCCACAAAAAAATCGAATGCTGTTGTGGTAGTTTTTTTTGGGGAAAAATTGCCTTTGGATGCAGAGAACTTTGCACTTCAGAATCTGCATTTTTATAGGAAAGTGGGTTGAGGACGAAAAAGTGGAGGCATGAGGATGAGCATTGACTGGGCTTGGTTTAGATTGGACTACATTTTGTTGTACTTAAATAAAAAATTTGGAATTCAAATTAAAGCAATGTTTAAGATTATGCTTATTAGACATCGAATCTCAAATGAAAATAAATATTATATGGGTGGGCCAATTTTAATAGGAGGGGAAATGTTAATTTTTTTTTTAAATTAAAAATTTGAATAGACTAAATTCAATTAGTCTCGTAATTCTTGAAAAAGCAGAACACTTAAGTCACACAAATAAATGGTTGACCAAGCTAATTGGGTCATACAAGTAGCTTGCCATCCGTAGCTTTAATTGAGTGTTTCTAATTTGTATTTCTATTAGTAAAATCTATTTGGCAACATTAAAAAATTGTTAATAATGAAACGATTGACAACATATTAATTTGCTATGATGGAACATTGTCACAACAAAATGGAATGCTCAATACTGCTTCACAACAAAATAGAAGATGAATTCTTGGGAAAAATTTTTAGCCATATACAATGAGAGAAAAATTGCTGAAATTGTCAATATTGGTACAATAATTAAAAAAAATAGTGTTATACATGATCAAAGAGTAAAATTTGAATAAAATTTCAAATATTTTGTTTAATATTTTTATTGTAGAATTTTATAGTACACTTTTGCTTTGGCTCCCCCCAAGTCAACCGTATGTGACCCATTAAAACAAAATCAAAGGTGTCTCTCCCAAACTATAATGGGCATCGGATTGAGACACATGCACTCAAATATTCAGCAATTCATAGGTACAAAGATCCGCCTCTGCCATTTTACCATTATTTCCATTTAGAACCTAGGTATTGATTTCTCTAACAATTTGAAGAAGTTAACTAAATTCAAAGCATCAATGCCACTCCCAGACAACAATTTGCACCAAAATTAAGAAAGTTACACAAATGTTAGCAGGGAAGAATTTCTAGGAAAGACACAATGAGGTGCACTTAGAATCTACTTATTGTATATCAAACTGATAAAAGAGAAAGACCGATAATAAATAAATTCATCAATTATTGAACTTACAATCATAGTATCTCTTCTCAAGTCTTTTATACCCAATAGCCTGAGCAGCATCGATTGGCCTCCCAGGCGGATATGGCCGCTGCCTAAAGCCCCAGAGCCCAAAAAAGAACTGCCTAGCAAAATCCCAGAACTTATCATCAGACTCCTTCTGTGTTTTTATTGCCTTTCTAGGCATTGGCCTTCCATCCAATCCCATTACATGAGGCACTGCCTTCCACAGCTTTCTGTCCTCTTTTCTGTACGGATTCTCATTCTCCTTCAACTCCATTCTGTTCAATTCATCCATAATTTCCTCACACCTCGTCCAGAACTTAATCACCGGACTATTCCGGAACTCCTCCCACCATTTCTCCTCCCCTTCAATCTCCTCCGGTGTCATATTCTCGACTTTCTCGAAAAATGGGTTCTCATTTAGGATTTTCTCGACTTCCGGTGTGTGCCGATGATCGGGTTGGTTTTCGCATTCCCAGAAGAACCACTCCGCCATTCTCTCGTAGGGACCTGGTTCTTCGGATTCTTTGTCGGTCTTTTTGGATTTCCTGAAGGGATTGGGAATTGAAATTGAAGCGAAATTTGGGCGTTTAAGGGTTTTGAGCGATTTGGATAGAGAGAGAAAATTGATGGGTGCGATGGGGTTTTGGGGTTTTCTGAACCAGTTTTCACCGAAGGGGTTGAGATTAATGGACGCCATTTGTAATGAATTAGAGTTTTTCTAGTGAGAGAAAGTGGGAAAAGAGAGAGAGAGTGTGTGTGAAACCCTAGCAGGTTTTCATTTCGAGGGGTTTAAGCTTGGTTGCGGATCGAAGGAGGCTGCTATCTGTTGGCCAGTTCAGAGGGAAGGCACGAAAGAGAAGACAAAAGTTGTGGGAGACGACGCGTACTATTCAAGTTTACTTCATCGAACGTTGTCGTTTTAGTTCAGTTGTTAAATGTCCTTTCCATACCCGATTAAGGAAGAACAACATAAAACTTAAATAGATTAAATTTTATATAATAATTTCATAGGATAAATTAAATAAATTTATAATTAATTAATTAAATTTTACATGATAATTTATTTTAAATATATGATATATATTCTAGTTTCTAATAAACACTAATGTTATATAAAATAAATGATATTTTGATAAAATAAATCAAATGATTATGTGTCAATTCACATAAATCTTTTTTTTTTAATTTTCTAATCAATAAAAAGAAAGAATATTTTTTTGTATTCCAATTTTTAAATATACCATTTGAATTTTTTTTTAGTTTTTTAGTTTTTTATTATTTTTATACCCGAATTTATTTTTTTAAATCGTCTTTTTTTTTCCTTGTAGAATCTGTTGTTATTAGGTGTTTGATTGTTGAAAATTTCAACAAACAGGCTTCTAAATTTAGTCTATTAAAATATATTCGGATTGATTTGTACAATAGAATATGTGCATTTTAGCATGATTCACTGTTCCGAAAGAATTTTTTAGTTTATTCGGATTTTCGTTTAAAATCTCATGTTACCATAAATAGCATTGGTAAACAAAAAACTTGCAAGAGTCGAGAAGTCCTTTTTTGTACTCTTGGTTGACACTGAGTACAAATTAACTGCGGATAGCAATGCAAAACCATGAAGAAACTTTGTATCTCAACCCACCTCATGCGTATGTGCCATGGGTCACTGTGAATGGCACGCCAATTCTAGAGGTGAGCGTCGTTTTCTTTTTTTTTTGGGGGGGGGGGGGGGAGGGGCAGAAGAGTTGAGCTATTTATCTTATTTTATATCCTCTCTCTCTACTTCCCAATTTCTTTTTGGCTGCAGGACTTCGAAAATTTCATATAAAATGTCTGCAATACAAACAAAGGCGACTCCTCACATAAGGCCTGCGAGTCGCACAAAACAGCAGGCAAAATCGCCGAGGAGGCAAATTCAGTCGGTGAAGTATGTTGTGCTGGTGAGAAGCAGCCCTCAAAGAAGATACCATCCACCAGCTTTGACAGATATTCAGGAAGGCATGGGATAAAGGTAATGGAAAAAGTATATTGTAGACTGATAAAAGCATGTTTTTATGTTTTTTTACTTAGACAGGAATTGCTTCCTATACCCATAAAATAAGCCATCCTAATGCAGGGTGAAGCTGACAAATTGCAAGACCAAGTCGCAGACAAAAAGTATTCTGATTTACACAACTAAAGTACTAGAAATGCATAATATTTGCATGGATTTTGACTTAATTATTGCCCTCCTTTTATGTTTGTATGGCAACTAGTGTCTATACAATGAACTCGTCCCAGTAAATGAAAAGCAGCTCACCCAATTTGAATCAATGGTCCCAATATCTTGCTTGCTTCATGCTGCATTCGACCAGCCAACTATACCTTCTGGTGCTTACAATTCAATCTTTCATGGAATTGGAGACCGGTTATTGGACATTTTGAATATGGTCCTCACTGGACATCAATCGTTTAGGCTTCAATCTTGTCAAGAACCTCCTCGTCGTGATTCGCCCAAACACTGGCTACATTAAAGAACAGGCGGGCTAAGGTTTTCAACCGAAAGGTTTGAACATAAGCTCGCTACTCATGAGTTTGAGACTGTGGCCCAGCCCATGCTGGGTCTAGACAGAATTCTATACCAGCTCAGACCAGCAGTTAAGAGGTGTGACATTTAAGCTTCTTACATCAGAAACTTCACATGACACCGAGCACCGCCCGACAATCAGCTTGGTGGGTAAATATACTGACTCTCTCGATTAAGTTTCTGATTCAAAATTTATAAATAAAAATATTATATTAGAAGAATTCATTCTAAATTGGATCTAACAATATTTTGATTAAATTAATCGAAAGATAACTTTAAATATTGATTGATAAAGAAAAAAAAAAGCTTTACATGCCTGTTTAACAAGGAAATATAGGTCCCAGCCAATCAACTATAGGTTAATTGGCACTGTTCTCTTACCTGTTATAAAGGTTTTGATTTCAAATCTCCATATATAACCAAAAAAAAAAAGAAAAAAGAAATATAGGTCCCATCCTAGGCTTTACCGGTAGAGTTTCTTGCCAAAAAGTTTCGGAGAAGTTATTGTCACCTTACCCATTGAGGTAAGTGCATCATGTGCTGCTAAATGCTGAAATCTTTACCTAGTTTAGCAGATGCTCTGCAACATCGGCATTTCTAGGCCGCCATTGATTATATGGTTTTTGACCTCTTTAGCTAAAATTCATTTTAATGCTGTTGACAATAAGGTCCTGGAAATAGAAAATGACACCCACTGGACCTGATTCTAACATGGGTTTGCAAACTAATATGGTTAGAAATACAACGCTTGCACTCTAGAGGTTTAGTATGACTAACATTCAGGAAAAAAAAAATGGCTTCCTATAAGCTTTTTTCTCCTACTGCTCTCCGTGTTTTGCTACTTCTGCTAGCCTCTACATCTTATTGTTCTCCATCCACTGCAAGTGAAATACATTCATCTAAGAAAGTTAGTCTGAATCTCTATTATGAAAGTCTGTGTCCTGCTTGTACTGAATTCATCCTGGGGCCTCCAAGCACTATATTCGAAAATGGGATCATAGATATCGTCAATCTCAGGTTGATTCCTTGGGGTAACGCCCAAGTAACCCGAAATGGAACCGCCATTGAATGCCAGGTACAATTCCTTCCATGTTCCTCCTGTTTTGCCTTGTCATGCTTTTCATTGCCTTCTTATCAGCAAAAATCATGCAATTTTGGTTACGAAGATCAATATCCTAAAATATATATGATGTTATATTGCAGCATGGTGACGATGAATGCAGATACAACTTTTTAGAAGGCTGTGTCATCCATTCATTCCCTAAGCCCGTTAGTTCTCTCTCTCTCTCTCTCTCTCTCTCTCTCTCTCTCTTCAATATGTTTAGAATGAAAATTCAGTAGACAGTCGGTTATGTCAGAAAATATTTAGATCACTTATGTATGGAATGAACAAATTGAAACATCTTTTCACTGTCAATATATTATGTAGACCAAACACTATGGTTACATAAAATGCATTGAAAAGTTCGCTAAGCATTATGATCGCTTCAACAACAAATGGAAATCTTGTTTTGAAGCAACCAGAAGGCTAGCACCTGTTTCAGCCTGCTGGGAGAGCAAGACCGACCAGCCTATATGGGTTAGTTTTATCAACCATGTTTATGTATTCTCTTATGTTCACTAAATTGGTTCCAGTTAATCAAATGAATTGAAGGCGTATTTTTTCATGGACATAATCTCAAGTTAGGTTAGATTTCAAATGTGAATATGTTGTTGAACAAGAAATTTTGATTGCACTCGATCTTAGCCAAAAGACCGAGAAAGGTATGAAATTTTGATTGCAGTTAAGAATCCTTTTTCCTCTCCCAGTTTGACGACACAGAATGTTAAACTGCAGATAGCAGTGGACTACTACAAAGAAACTAAGAGTCTCAAGCCCCCTCGTAAGTTTGTGCCATGGGTTACTGTGAACGGAGCACCACTTGGAGAGGTTAAGCCATTCATTTTAGTTTATCCTCTCACTCTGTCTCTCTCTCACCCACTCACAATTTTACTCTGCTTGCATGACTATGAAAATTTTATTTATTATGTCTGCAATGAATACAAAGGCAAATCCCTACCAAAGGCCTGTGAGTTGCACAAAACTGCAGAAAAGATCACTGGGAAGTCTAACTCAGTCCATCGGGTATGCTATGCCGGTGATGAGCAAGACTCGTTATTTGCAACTGAGGGAAAGAAGATGTCGGTCACAGCTAACAATGGTGGACGCAAAGGATGAAGGAAAGAGGGATTCAGCTTTAGGTTGACAAAAGCATGATTACAAGTCTACTCAAACTGGAAATGTCATTTCCATCTGCTTTAAATAATTGACCTTGATTAGCATTGTCCATGAAATGAACAAATTCCAGACCAAGCTAGATTAATGCAATTCATATTAAGCCCTTTCTTATTAGAAAGAGCATCAAAAGGAAAAGAAATAATAAATAAATGTTTTAATCATCAAAATTAATGAAATATATCAGATGCTGCAAAGTTCAAATAGCAAACGCATAAATTCTTTTTAAGAAATCAGTCCCCGGAAGAGAAAATAAATTCTGCCTAGAATTTTGCTTTTATAGGGACAAGATATAAAAAATAAATAGACAAATTATGTAGCATCAATTCATTAATCTTATAGGACTGTAATAGGAATCGAGTCAAGTTCAAATCGAGGAACCACTCATTCAAAGGCTCGACTTGACTCGATTTTAACTGAAGTTAAATTGAGTTCAAACGGTTTCATTATACAATCGAACTGACTTTGAATAATTAAGTTTTAGACTAAAAAATTCATCAAATAACTTAAAAAATATATTAATATATATTATATATTATTATAATATAAAAAATTAAATTAAATACAATAAATTAATAAAGTTTTATAAATTAATAAAATAAAATTTTCAAATTGATTTCAAACTTATTAAATTATAAACGAGTCGAATTCAAATAATTATTATTATTATTCATCAAATTTGAGTTCAAATTCAAATACTATTAAAAAATTCAAGTGCGAGTTTGAATATAGAGATACTTGAGATTAACTTAACTCTAATACACCCCTATCTTATTATATTAATTCCTGTATCTTATATTTGTTTCCAAATGGATGTCTCATCCTCTTATAGTGGAATTTGTATTATCATCTTTCTCATAATATCTTCTTATTTTTATAAATAAAATTTAGGCTTTCATTCCCAAGATTTCAAGGCATGAAAATTCAATTTATCCTAATTTCAACAATCAGATCTGATCACAATTCAATTAGAATCATGAAACAAACCAAAATAGTTAATCTAAAAATCGAACCAAAACCAAAACTAAAAACTTTTTGGTACGGTTCTGGTTCCTAACTTTTAAAAGCCAGAAAAAATTGGTTCTTGATCGTTTCACACAATGGTCATGTCATCTTTGGTACTCAAATGGTAAGGGGATTATAAATTCAAAATTTAAGTAAAATTTACTGGCTTTCTTTTAAACGGTGCATTTTCTCTCTCTCTCTACTTTTCTTTTGTTTTTACTGTCTCTCTCTACTTTTCTTTTGTTTTTACTCTCTCTCTACTTCTCTTTTGTTTTTACTGTCGTTATTTAGAATTTGTCCAACTAATCTAATTTGAATATTATAACATTCATTTTAGAGATTAACTCTTTTAAATTCTTTTTTGTCATTCCCCTAATTAAAAGAGTAGAATATTCGACCACTCGATTCAAAAAAATTTGGTTATATTCTCTCTCTCTCTCTCTCTCTCTCTCTCTCTCTCACATCTAGGATATAGATGCAACATTGGGCCAAATAGAAGCCGAACTGACAAATAACCGGTAAGAATCAAAATTGCACATGGCTCTACAACAATTGATAACATGAAATGCACAGACCCATTTTCTGTCTTAATATAGGGCCTCACATTTGACTCTTAGCAAACTAAACTACAATATTTGCAAATATATTTTAATTTCAATCCATGTTGGGAGACTAGCAAAAGAACACAACGGCACCGAAAATAAGCATCGTGCGTGTGTCTAGGGTTTGAGAGAGAACGAGAATGAGAGATACGAAGTGGGTAACTAAGAGAATTGAAGATGAGAGTGATGGAGATTAAGCAGTACGAGACAAAAAGCAGATCAGAGAGAGAGAGAGAGACAAAGACAGAAATGTGCTGCTAGTGTTGGGGTAAATGTGAGGAGAAGGCCAGCAGAGGGATTAAAAAAAGGGTCTTCTTGTACTTGGGGTTTTAGGTCAACTGGATCGGTTACGGATTTGGGTTAAATCGGTTGCGAAATTTACAACCCGCAACCGACCTGCCCAAAATAAGTTTGGCAAGTTGAATGGGTCAATCTGACTTTGCCAACTTTCGTGACACCGTGAAGATGAGGACCAAAAAGCCACGACAAACTATTACATCCCAACTACCATGAAGAAGAGGACCAAAATTGAAAATACAAAAAATAAAAAAAGCAGGCAAACAAAAATACAAGACAAACAAGTAGATAATTCTCCATTTTTTTTTTTGAGTCGACCATATCTTGACCCAAAAGTACTTGCAGAAAATATCAAAAACCACGAAGAATATCAAATTGAGAAAAAGCATGTCTGAGAATTCACCGTCTATGATAGGGTTAGTGTACTCACCGGTCAACACATAATGTTGGAAAGAACTCAACCCACAGTTCATTGCCCATATCTTTTACATATGACCTTCAAATATGGTTATCCAATACAAGAAAAGGCATGTTTCTAAGCCTTTTTGAATTATAAGTAGACGAGAAAAAGCACCACTTAAATCAACCGACTGCTCTTGGGTATGAAATTGGATGGGTTTTAATATGATTTTGAGTGTTAAAACATGAAATTTATGTACTTGTATGTGTGCTGGATTTTGGCATTGAAGTATGATGTGTATATGTGTGTTAGTTAATGGAATGAAGAAGGAATGAATGCAGAATTTTCTATTCTAATAGAAAAAAAAAAAGGGAAACCATTTTCATGTGAAAAATATAATGGAATGTAAGGAAAATGAAAGGAGAAAGTACGCAGAATTTTATGGTGTGTTATTGAGTATGTGTATGTGAAATTGAGGTCATGAGTGTAAGGATTTATGTGTGTATGTATGCATAATTTTGGATGGAGTTTATTATGCATCTGTATGTAAAATGCCCTGATCGAATGCAGTAAAGAGAACAAGGAAATTGCATGTTGTCCGGGAAAGTTCGAAAATGAGTTTAGTAAGCAAAATTGAGCCTTATATGTTTATGTAATGATGTATAAATGTGCATGCATGTATAGTGATATTAGTGTATTTAAGTTATGTGAAAATGTATAATTGTAAAGAATATTTTCGTACCGCCCGGATGCATAGCATAAGCAGAGGAATTAGCCTCCTCAAGAATAGCTCCCCGGAGAACGTTGTCGGCAGGAATGCAAATCCACTGTCATCCAGGATCGACAGAAGGCTTATGCAAATAGGAGGTGGCAAACATTTGAATTCGAGGTAGGAGATATGGTTTTCTTTCGGATCTCACCCTGGAAAGGGGTGATTCGATTCAAGCAACAAGACAAGCTAAGCCCCACGTATATTGGACCTTTCCGTATCCTTGAAAGGGTAAAAAATATGACTTATAGGCTAGAGCTGTCAAATGAGCTTTCCTGTATTCATGATATTTTCCATGTCTCGATACTTAAGAAGTACCTACCTGATCCGTCTCATGTTCCAGAGCCTTTGCCAGTTGAGTTGCACGAGAATCTGAGTCTACCAATTCAACCTGTTGCTATCCTTGATCTGCAAACCAAAAAACTGCGGAGCAAGGAAATTCCTTTAGTCAAAGTTCTAGGGAGAAGTGACTAGATCGAGAAGGAGACCTAGGAGCCCAAGAAAGCAATGAGAAGACAGTACCCTCAGCTTTTCATTATATAATTTTCTTTAATTTCGAGAACGAAACTTATTTTTAGGGGGTTAGAAAATGTAACCCAACATCTCGGTGTATTCATATTTGCACTCTTTTCCATTCTATGTATGATATTACTCATATTCGATATAAAAATTTCACAAAAAAATTTTTACGATAAAACCATTTCTAAACAAATTTCGGTTAAAATTACCGGAGAATAAAAAATTTCCAAAATAACCACCGAAGGCCAAATAATAATTAGAGTGACCTTAAAAAGTGTATGAAAACCAAATATAGTTAAATATCACTTTATAAAATTAAATCAAGGATTTCCAAAAAAGTGATCGAAAAACCCTAATCGAACGGTAATGAATACCGAAAAGACTAAATGATTATATTACAATACAATATGGACTTAGTTAGACTTAATATGTGGTAAAGGACCTAGTGTGTAGTCATGAAAAATTTTGAAGTCAAAATAAAATTTTCAAAATTTAGAAGATTTGTTTACAATTTACAATAACCTAGAATTAATATACTATTTTTATTTTCCTAAAACCCTAATTGGACAAGTGTAGAGAGAGAGGGAGGAATGTGATTGCTTCAAAGGTTAGACTAGTATGAACAAGTGTGAAAACATGGTTGTTAAACAGTTTGACTTTGGAAATTTAAAGCCTAGATGGAGAGGTACTTGTATAATTTTGGACCAATGAGAGCCTTAGGGTTTTGAGGTGTGGCCCACATATTAAATATGGGTGTGAGTTGTTGAGAGGGAAAGAGAAATGGTGGGTCCCATACACATTAATTAAAAGTGTGATTTTAAGAATAAAAATCCTATTAAATAACTAAATAAAAGAGAGGGAGACAGAAAATGTGAGGGAGAGGAGTTTAAGTTAGATTTTTTTTTTAAAAAAAATAAAAGAGTAAAAATCAAGAGTTTGAATCAATTCTTGATAAATGGATGATCAAGATTAAGAGGAGTGATGTTAAATGAATTGAACAAAACCCTATCCTCCCTATTCTTTTCTCCAAAACGAAAACAAGCCTAAGGAAGAGAGAAAGAACCCTTTGCCTCTTCTCCAAAACCGTGAACTTTGAGTGAATAGGAAACTTGATTTTCCTACATACCACCCCAATATTTTTACATAGATCATCTCTATTCAAGCTCTATTACAACATATCCAAAAATTAGAAGAAGAGAAGAAAGGAAGATTTGTTTAGTGATTCAAAGATGGAAATCTAGAGATTCAAGTGAAGAGATTTATAATTCCTTCCATTTTCCTTCAACAACTCTAGGTAAGAAAGTTTCTTCTCTACCTCTTGTGTAGTATGTATTGATTTGGAGACAAAATAAGTAATGTAACTTGTACTTCCAGGGTTCTCAATTAATATATACTAGTTACACTACTTATTTTGTTTCCAAATCAATACATACTACACAAGAGGTAGAGAGAAAACTTTCTTACCTAGAGTTGTCGAAGGAAAATGGAAAAAACCATAAATCTCTTCACTTGAACCTCTAGGTTTCCACTTTGAATCACCAAGCAAATCTTCTTCTCTTTTTCTAATTTTTGGATGTGTTGTAATAGGGGATGATTTATGTAAAAATATTTAGATGGTATGTAGAAAAATCAAGTTTCCTATTTACTCAAAGTTCACGGTTTTTGAGAAGAGGCAAAAGGGTTCTTTCTCTCTTCCTTAGGCTTGTTCGCGTTTTGGAGAAAAGAATAGGCAGGCTAAGGTTTTGTTCAATTCATTTAACATCACTCCTCTTAATCGACCATCCATTTCTCAAGAATTGATCCAAACTCTTGATTTTTACTCCTTTATTTTTTTTTTAAAAAAAATCTAACTTAAACTCCTTCTCTCCCTCACGTTTTCTCTCTCCCTCTCTTTTATTTAGTTAGTTAATAAGATTTTTATTCTTAAAATCACACTTTTAATTAATGTGTGTGGGACCCACCATTTCTTTCCCCCTTTACAACTCACACCCATATTTAATATGTGACCTCACCTCAAAACCCTAAATCTCTTATTAGTACAAAATAATACAAGCACCTCTCCACCTGGGGTTTAAATTTCCAAAGTCAAACTTATTTTCACACTTATTCACACTAGTCCAACCTTTGAACCAATCACATTTCTCCCTCTCTCTACATTTGTCCAATTAAGGTTTTAGGAAAATAAAAATAGTAGATTAATTCTAAATTATTATAAATTGTAAACAAATCATCTAAATTTTGAAATTTCTATTTTGACCCCAAAAATTTTCATTATTACACACTAGATTTCTTACCACATATTAAGCCTAACTAAGTCTATTTCGTATCGTAATGTAGTCATTTAGTCTTTCTGGTACTCATTACCGTCCGATTAGGATTTTTCGGACACTTTTTCAGAAATCCCTAATTTAACTTTATAAAACGATATTTATCTATATTGAAGGTTTTCATACATTTTTTAAGGTCATTTTGATTATTATTTGACCTTCAGTGGTCATTTTGAAAGTTTTTTATTCTCCAGCGATTTTAGTCGAAATTTGTTTAGAAACATCATCTCATCATGTCATCCCATCACAAATAGGCATTCAGCCCACACAGGTTCATCAAAACATTTCAAATATGTGTGCGAATGTATTTCATCAAATCATTTCAAATCAATATTTCAATGCAACGGTAGTACAAAAAAACATATCAACTTCTCAAATAATGACACAATATCATTTCATTTCAAACTATGGATGCATAATCATTCGAATTCAATTATTTTGGGACACTCCAATGAATCACAAAAGAACATTTAAAAAATATAGTTCAAATCATCAAATACTATAAAACATATCATTTGAAAAGCTGTACAATATGAGTTTGTTCAATCAAAAACATAATATCGAAGTCCCACTCACAGTATACGGGAGGGTACGTCACTCCCTAAAATGCTCCATGACAACAGAAAGAGTTTCCCCTCGAACGTTCAAGTAATATATCACTACAATCATAATATATATTACACATATAAGTGTTATAACATTGAAAAATTAAATGTTACATTTCATGCAAATTTTAAAAAGCAATTAGTTAAATAATAACTAGAAGTTTAAGTTATTGTATCACCCCAGTGAGCCCAAGTATTGGCATGCCTGTTGAATACTTTCCAAGGGGAAGATAAACTTTAGTTCTGTGAGAAACCGTTTAACCACATAAAATCAAAATCACAAATGAAATATCAGCTTTTGAACTTCAAGCTTAAAGGCCCAACCAATCCCCATGTGCTGTAAACGGATGACTCCAATGCCAGAGATGGCCATAGAACCACAAAGATTTAGAAAATAATACTGTAGTCCTATTAAAAATAAAATAATAAATGACATGACCATACTCTGGATAACATATCATCTGATGCCTTATACGTGTTAACAAGGAATGCTTGAATATATTTCCAAAACTACAACAATTTGTGGGAGCAAGTTCATATCTTACTTGCAAATAGGTCGATCCTTTGCCACTTCAATTATTTTGTGTACACTTCATTTGCAACTTAATCTATTTTCCTTCTACTAAGATATTCAATCACAGTGTACAAAGAATAGCGTAAACACATTATATAGAGAAAATATAGATATCCGGTCATTATCCAATCAGTAATCAATATATAGAAAATACTGCAAAACCTATGCACAAATGACTTATCTCTCCACTGGAACACCAAGAAGGCATTCTACGGATCTGTTACAATCCAGTCATTATCCCGTATTGGTCATGTACAAATATGGATAGGGCACCAATTTAGGTTTCGAATCTTGAAAACAAAACAAATCCTGAACCAGCAGCCTATTACCTTTTAGAATCTTAAATTAAACATGAAAATGGTCCAGAAAATCCAAATCCTAAACTGAGCGAACCTTTTCCTACAGGATAAGAACTCGAAAACCCAAAAAAAGAAGGAAAAGAAGAATAAAGTAAACATAGAAGTGTCAAAACCCATGCCAATATTTTAAACATCAAAATGATAATGAAATCAGAGAACCAAGCCTCCCAGGATAATATGCACCCACAATCTTTCAGCACTTTCCAGAGCAACAAATTAGACTGCATGAAGATTGATAGACCCATAAAACAAGCACTAAAACACCCCATAAGCTACGTCTTTAATGAAGACTGGTCGCATGAATTAAATACTACATACTACATGCACCATAAAAGTCCAAGTGACAAAAATAAAAAATTTCAACCATTAACAATCTCGACTTATATTAGTATCTGCAAATTAACATTATGGATAAATTGGACATACTTGATGATGGCCCCATAGCACATTAGAATCTATAGGCAAATAATCACATGCATCTGACACGTGGCGAGCCATAGTTATTATTTCAACAATACCTCTCACAGTTTAAGAAACTGCATAATCAGGGAATCCTCTCTCTTCCCCTCCCTCAACAGTCCACACTAAGGACATAATATCTGCTGGCATTCAACCTATCCCCAAGGTTTGATACCATTTCCAATCCAAAAGGCCTAAAAACACTCTCATGGTCATTGCGCCTTCAGAATCCTAATCATTATTAGGGTCTGCTTTCCCATTCAAGATAAGTTTGGAGTACATTACGAAGTGTATCCATTCCAACAACTTCAGAAGATTAACCCCAAGCTAAGATTAAAAGTTGAAAGAGAAATTAATCACAACAAATGCAGATAACAAACCAAAATAGGAAACAAGATAAAAAGCTGAATTATCATGAAAATGATAAACTAAATCATGGGCATGTGGAGCCTATTGGAAGTCATAAACGGCCAAAACAATAATTATTAAATGAGATGCCAACAACTAAGAGCCTTTCTGAATTAGGACCTGATGCTTTTGCTGTCAGAACATGTAAAATGATTCCTAATCCTAAGATCCGGACTTAAAACCATGGAAGAGAAATAACTTGTTAGTCTTAAGTCAAAATTTTTCAGCAGAAGATTTTGAAAGGGGAAAATAAGATTTTGGTAAAAATCACTTGTCATGCTCATAATACATGACAGCAAAGGGGTTGAGAAAGGCCTTACTGCAAAAATATTATATATTTAGAGGGGATTAAGGCTTCTAACTACAACATTGGATATTAAGAATGGCCTCACTGCAGAGACTGTGTTAATACCTGGGAATGAAAGTTGCAGATTAGGATCTGGCGAAAGAAAAATTATCATTCAAACCAGTAAAACAAACAGAAATAGACACTATCCTGCATATAAAAATAAGATAGGAAAAAAAAATTAGAAATGAGAACTAATGCAGTATGGCATCCCAAATGGTAAAGAAAAAGGGATTAGAAAAAGATGCCAGAGATTAAAGGAAACAACAATTTGAAAATGTTGACCACACAAAAGGGAAAACCATTTAAAAAGTTAAAACATGAAATTACAATAAGGTAAAGAAGAGAACAGGTGCAAAACAAGTAGCTGGAAAAAGCAAAAGTAAAGCAAGGAAAAATAAACAAAGGAGCAAAATGTAATTGAAAGTGTTGAAAATAAGATTCTAGGAAATAATCACTCAAACTGTTTAATATGGCATTGGCAACAATTCATAGGAGAATGTTTTATTCTTGTAAGTATCATATGTAATTAGTATTGTATTTATTACTTTATATACATGAGAGCTGAGTAAATAAACTATTTCCAAAAAGGACTTGGTTCATTTTTAAGTGAAAGATTTGAGATATAAAGAGAGAAAAACAGGGACAAAGGGGGCAGGAGGCTAGCAGGTCAGCATTTAAGCATTTAAAGTAAAAGAAGGAAATAATTTGAAGAGAAGAAATACACGAAGCACAATGAAGAGAAAGTGGATCGACAGACATGGAATAAAAGCAAAAAAATTGTAAAAGATCAGAGAGACTAAGGAAAAAAGTTCAAAACATCAAAACAAAAGGAGGGAATATTTTCATTAGACGGTGTAATGAAATAGGCAACGTGCAAGGATAAAATGAAAAATATAGACAAAAAGGGGGAAAAGGGGGGGAATTAACCAATCAGAGAAGGGAGATGAGATTTAAGAATGATTATAAGAACAAGTTACAAAAGGAAATCTTTCACAAGGTAAAGGATGACTAAAATGCAAATTGTGAAGAAAAGGTCCAAAAAGGAAGAACAAGTGAGGGGCAAAAAGGAACTCACATGAGGCTGCAAAAGAAAAAGATCATAGTGAAAGAGAATTAAGTGTTAATATATAAGGTAAAAAATTCACAAAACAAAATGAAAAAATCTAAAGAACAAGCAAACGAAACTAGATGGAAGGACCACAATGTGGGAACCACCAAAAAGCTCAACCATCTATAACTTGACCCAGAACTCAGCATCTCTTCAACATGTACCTAGGTTAAACTGCGATTACACAAGCAAACAAATTAGTAAACTCAGCAAAATGTTGTAATTACTCCTGGGTTGATGGTTTAAAAATTAAAAAAAAAAAAAAAAAAAAAAAAAAAAAAAACCAACAACAACAACTACTATCTCAAGTCAACCATCTATAACTAGTCTTGGCAATTTGTCAGAACCTCAGCATCTCTTCTCTGGTACCTCAGTTAAACTCGCATTACACACAAACAAATTAGCAAACTCAACAAAAAGCTCCATCTCAAATAACAGAGAAGTCACCATGATGTTTCTGTGTTTAAACATGCCAAGAAAGAAAATAGTAAGCAGAACATGATTTGTAGTCATGATGACCAAAGGACATATGTGAGAGACTACAAGGACTTGAGATATTGCTAAATCTTGGGAGATGGAAATGATATCAGATTCTGGACAGGTTTATGGATGTAAGAGGAACAAACTCTGAAGGACTGCTTTTATACATTTATTTTTTTCAACATTAGTCTGAACAAGGAATTGTCTCAGAGATGAGGGACAAGTAACAAAGGCGTCAATAACTAAGACCGGACAAATTTGTTCGGATTGAGCCTTCAAGGACCGCATGCATAGAGGACATTGAGCACCGAGGAAATGTTAAAGTAGATGAAGTTCATAGTACAAAAAGTGGAATAAAGAAAAGAATTAAAGATAAAACATGCAGCATGAAAAGAAACAGGCAACTCGGAGAAGAAAAAAATACAGAGGGATAAATAAATAAGAGAAAGATGCAAGATATGAAAGGGAAAAACAATTGGAAAATGTTACCAAGGAAAAAGGAAAACCGTTTAAAAGGTTAAAATACTGAAATTACAGTAAGTTAAAGAAGAGAACCTGTGCAAAACAAGTAGCTAGGAAAGGCAAAGGTAATGCAAGGAAAAATAAACAAAAGAGAAAACTGTAATCAAAAGATTAAAATTGAGAGACAGATAGAAAAGCAGGGACAGAGGGGGGGCAGGGACAGAGGGGGGCAGCATTTAGAGTAAAAGAAGGAAAAAAATTGGAGAGAAGAAATACACAAAGCACAATAAATAGAAAGTAGATCAATGGAAATTGAATAAAGGAAAATAATGATAAAAGATAGGAGAGATGAAAGGAAAAAAGTTCAAACATTAAAACATAAAGATGGTATATTTTCATGGGTGAATGAAATAGGAAAAGTGCAAGGATAAAACAAAAAATATAGATGAAAATTCTTTTTAAAAAAAGAATGAATCAATTAGAGAAGGGAAATTAGATTTAAGAATGATTACAAGAACAAGCTACAAAAAGAAATCTTTAACAAGAAGGGAAAGGATGATTACAATGCAAATTGTGAAGAAAAAGTGAAACAAGAAAGACCAAGTTAATAAAATTGAGAGGCAAAGAAGAAAAGACACATAAGGCCGCAAAAGAAAAAGATCATGGTGAGAGAATGGAGTATTAATATATAAGAAAAACTAGGAAGGTTATGGCTGCACAAGGTGCGGCACTTGCCTAGATTTTTTTTTCTTTTTTTCTTGTGTGTATTATAATTATTGAAAAAAAAAAGTGTAAAGGGTTAAAAAAAAGAAGTAAATAAGAAAAAGAAGAAACAAAAAAAAAGAAGTAAAAAAATGAATAATAGGAAATCGGTAACAGTGAAACTCAAAATTTTTTCTTTTTTTCTTGTGTATTATAATTATTAAAAAAAAAAGTGTGAAGGGTTAAAAAAAGAAGTAAAAAAAGAAATAATAAGAAATCGATAACAATGAAACTAAAAAAAAAAAAGTAAAAAACAAAGAAGGATGAAAGGAGAAAAAAAAAAGAAATAAAAAAAGAAGAAAAAACCTAGAAAAAAACCAAAAAAAAAGTAATAGAAAAAAAGGATGAAGGATGAAAAAAAAAGAAATAAAAAAATAAACAAAAAAAGATAAAGGGTGAAAAAAAATGTAATAAGAAAAGAAGAAGAAAACCCAAAAAAAAAAGGAACAATAGTTCCCATCCAAGGTGGCGATTCCTCCCACCTCCCCCTCCCCACTTATTTTTCAAAAAACAGAACCTTCAATTGTGTGTAGCTATATACATACATATTTTTTTTATCGGAGAGTATTTTAGTAAATTAGACAACCAAAAGGGGTCAAAAAAAGGAAATAACCAGAAAAAAACTAAGTTGCATCAAGTGGCATTAAGAGTAGGAGGGATTTTCAAAGACAGTTGTGAAAACAGTGAAACTCATAAAAAAAGTGCAAAAAAAAGCAAAGAGAGGATAAGAGATATATTAAAAAGGAAAAAGAGTGAACGTGAAAAAGGGTAAAAAGAAAAAAGCAAAAAAAAGCAAGTAAATAAGAAAAAGAAGAAACAAAAAAAAGAACTAAAAAAAAGAATAGTAGCAAACCGATAACAGTGGAATCCAAAAATTAAAAAAAAAAAAAGAAGGGTGAAGGGTGAAAAAAAAAGAAGAAGAAGAAAAACCCCAAAAAAAAAAGTGTGAAGGGCGAAAAAAAGAAACAAAAAAAGAGTAATTGGTAAAAAAAAAGCAAGAAGAAATCCCAAAAAAAAAGTGGGAATAGTAGCCAACTATTTCCATCCGAGGTGGCACCCCGCCTACACCCCCTCCCCACTTGTTCCTTTAGACAACTAAAAGGAGTCCAAAAAAAAATAGAAAATGATCCAAAAAAAACCAAGTTGCACCAAATGGCATTAAGAGGAGGAGAGACTTCAAAAAAAGAGCTGCAAAAACTATCAAACCCATAAAAAAAAAAACAAAAAAAAAAAACGGAGAAAGGACAAGGGATAGATTAATAACAAAAAAAGAATGAAGGGTGGGAAAAAAAAGAGAGCAAAAAAAAAAGAAGGGTAAAGGATAAAAACAAGAAGAAACAAAAGAAAATAAGAAAAAAAAAAGAATAATAGCAAACCGGTAACAGTGGAATCCCCAAAAAAAGAAGTGAATAAAAAAAGAATAGTGAAAGGTGAAAAAGCCAAAAAGCAAAAAAAAAAAACAAGAAGAAGAACCCAAAAAAAGTAAAAAGAAAGAAAAAAAGAAGTGTGAAGGGTGAAAAAAAAAAGGAAGTAAAAAAAAGAAGGGTAATTGCTAAAATAAAAG
This sequence comes from Dillenia suffruticosa, assembly GCA_033439265.1. NCBI lineage: Eukaryota > Viridiplantae > Streptophyta > Magnoliopsida > Dilleniales > Dilleniaceae > Dillenia > Dillenia suffruticosa. The sequence continues at coordinate 1,043,809 of JAVTVX010000035.1, forward strand.
AAAGAATAAATCCAAAAAAAAGTTGTGAAAATAATGAAACTCACAACAAAAAGAAGTGAAAAAAAAGTGGAGAGGGAAAAAGAGATAGATTAATAAGAAAAAAAAGATGAAGGGTGGAAAAAAAAATAAAAAAGAGAAGCAAAAAAAAAGAAAACTAAAAAAGAAAAGAAGAAACAAAAAAAGAGGTAAAAACAAAACAAATAGTAACAAACCGGTAGCAGCGAAATCCAAAAAAAAGAGTGACAAAAAAGGGCGAAGCGTGAAAAAAAAGAAGTAAAAAAAGAAGAAGAAGAAGAAAAACTAAAAAGAGAGTTTAAAAAAAAAAGAATGGTGAAGGGTGAAAAAGTAAAGAAGTAAAAATAGAGCCAAAAAAATAAGAGTAATCGGTAAAAAAAAAAAAAAAAAAAAAAGAAGAAATCCAAAAAAAAAAGAAAAAAGAGAGGTGGGAACAGTAGCCCATTGTTCCCGTCCTAGGCATCACTCCTCCCACTCCCCCCTCCCCTCTTCTTCTTTTATATATATAGTAAGAAAGATAAAAAAAAAAAGTAAAGAAAAAAAGAAGCAAAAATAAGAACCATAAAGTGTGAAAAAAAAAAGAAGTAAAAAAAAGAATATACAAAAAAGAAGTACAAAAAATGAATAATAGCAAATCAATAACAGCAGAGTCCAAAAAAAAAAGTATAAAAAAAAGAAGGGCAAGGGTGAAAAAAAAGAAGTAAAAAAAAAAGAAGAAGAAGAAGAAAAAGAAAAAACCCAAAAGAAGTAAAAAAAAAAAAAAAATTACGGGTAATTGGTAAAAAAAAAAAGGAAGAAAAATCCCAAAAAAAAAAGAGGTGGGAACAGTAGCCCAATGTTCCGATCCTAAGTGTCACTCCCCCACCCAGAATTAAAAAAAGAAAAAAAAGACGTCAAAAAAAACGCGCAAAGGGTGAAAAAAAAGAAGTAAAAAAAAAAAAGAACAATAACAAACTGTTAACAGCAGAATAAAAAAAATGAGTGAAAAAAAAAGCACAGGGTAAAAAAAAAGAAGAAGAAGAAAAACCTAAAAAAGTAAAAAAAAAATAAATAAAAAAAATAAAAAAAATTGAAGGGTGAAAAAGAAAAGTAAGAAGAAATCAAAAAAAAAAAAACTACTGTTCCAGTCCCAAAAAAAGAGGTAAAAAAAAGGTAAGAAGATATCCCAAAAAAAAAAGCCATTGTCCTGTCCAAAAGAAAGGAAAAAAAAAAGAGAGGAGTGAACAATAGACAACTCTTCACGTCCTAGGTGTCACTCCCCCAACTTCCCCCTCCCCTCAACTTATTTTATATTATAGTAAGAAATAAATCAAAAGAACAAGCAAACATGGAAGTATCAAAATGGGGGAACCACCAAAAAGCAACAGCAATCTAAGGAATATGAGATTAGAAAGGAGCATAAAAAATGAGAAGAAGAAAGGCAATAAATATTAGGAGCAATCGAAAGATATCAATAAATTAAGAGGACATAAAATTATGAAAAGTAGCTTGCAGTAGATCAAATGTGAACTTGTAAGATATAGATTGAAGCAAACAAGTGCAACAGAAGAAATACAAGAAAAAAATCATTTCTAAAAAGAAAATAAAAAAATACATGTACCAAGAATGAGAATTTGTAATTTTCTTTTTTGAAAGAATAAAACATAAAAAGCAATTACAATGAAATTTCAATAAAAAAAGCAGCAATTACAAGTGAAAGTATACCGTTTGGAACAAAATTGTCCTAGTCTTTGAGGACAATCCCCAGGAAAAAGAAAGATTAGGAAAATTTATAATCAAAAGCACAAAAGAAAATTTTGAGAAAGAGATAAAGGATGATTAAAATACAGATTGGGCTGAATAGGACAAACAAGGGAGAACCAGTTAATAAAATCGAAAGGAAAAGGGGAAACACAAATCAGGCTTAAAAAGAAAAAGATAAAAAAGACCCTTGAGAAAGAGAATGAAGCATCAAATATAAAATCAAAAGTCCAAAAATAAAAGCAAAATTTAAGGAGCATGCAAACAAAATTAGATGGAAGGAGCCAAATGGGAAACAAGAAATGAAATCACTCCTAAGGAAGAAAAGATAACAAAGGAACATTGGAAAATTAGAAAAGAAAAGCATTAGATATTGGGATTGAAGAAAGATATAAATAAAATAGGGAAAAATAAAAATATCACTAGTAGCCGGCAGAAAATCAATATCCCCTTCTGAAAAAAGTAAAGCAAACTAGTACTCGAAGAGAAATATTATAAAAGCAATTCAACCATTTTCCTAAAGACCATGGAAACGGAAATAGATCGTAGAACCACAATTCCCAAACGAAGAAAAGTCGACCACTATATAAGGAGGATAAGATTAGTAAGGAACATTGAAAACTAGGAGAAGAAAACATCAAATGGGATTAAAGAAAAACAGCAATAAACACAGAAACATAAAATTTATATATATAATCACAAAGAGCTAGTACAAAATCAAATGTGGCTTCGTGAAGTACAGAGTGGAAAATACAAGTACGAGAGAACATATGAGAAAAGTAGTACAAAAGAAGATCAAGAACTATGAGTACCAAGAATTGAATATTTTCGATTTTCGTTTTTTAAAAATAAAAGAGGGAAAGCAATAACAACTTCATACGATTGAAAGGAGAGCAGTTCTAAAGAACGAGTTAACTCACATAATAGTCTCTAAGTACAATTATTAGAAGAAAGGAGAATAATAGCAAAAGCAAACCATTGAGAAGAAGATCAAGGTAACTAAAGTGCAAGCTGTGATGAAAAGGACAAAGAAGGAAGAACAAGTCCAAAGATTTGAGACGAAAAGGAGAAACTCAAATGAGGCTGAAGAAGAAATGGTTGAATTACATTCCAAAGCAAAAATTGTATAAAAGTTATTCAGATTGAGTTAAGGGAAGATAATGGTCAGGGGGGAAGGAATGGAGGAGGCTATTAGCAACTTCTACAAGAACATATGTAAGGATTTGGTGGCTTGAAGGCCAAAGCTTGATGGCATGGATTTGGATAGCAATGGTATGAACAATGCCCTTTTCTAGAGAGGCAATTCACAGAAGGATTTGGTGGCTCAGCAATATGTTTGCACGTGATAGGAAAGATCATTAGTATGGCAATCCATCAAATTAATCTTGATATCTTGAATTAACAACAAAGTAAACGTCAACATCACCCTATTTTTGTATGTTTAACCATGACGAGAAAGAAACAGTAACCAGAATATGATGTACCTTCTCTCCTTTAATGGACATGCAAGAAACATAGTATAGGTTTCCGTTTTCGTAGTTCATGAAGTATTATTCCAAGAAATAATTTCCATTGCCTGCAAAATAACAGATGGAAGTATATTAATCTGAACAAATGATGTCAGAAATAACTACAACTACACAAACAAAATAAAAAATCAAATAAAAAATTCACGAATTTAGGGTCTTAGATATATTACCAAGGTCTTTGCAATCTATTTTGGAATGAAGAATAATTGATTCGTTACAATATCTTACCAATGTCATTGTCACTTACAACAGAAAACCATCATCACTGATGCCCATGTCAAGATTCACACAAACATTTATTTCAAAATGTTGTAATTACACCCAACTTGCTGCTTTAAAAGAACAAAAAAATGCCAAGTATCTCAATTCATAACTCCATTCTAGCCTCAGCAATTTGTCAGAACTCAGCATCTTTTCATCAGGTATCACAGTGAAAATGCCATTACTAAAAAAAAAAAGCGAACTTAGCAATATGCTGTCGTTACTCGGTGCTTGCAGATTTAAACGGAAAAAAAAATGCCAAATATCTCAATTGAACCATCTATAACTCCACCCTAGCCTCAGGAATTTGTGAGAACTCAGCATCTCTTCATGTGATACCTGGTTGAAACTGTCATTACACATGAAAAGAAATTAGTAAACTCACAAAAATGTTGTAATTCTCCTGGCTTGCTGATTTAAAAGAAAAAATGCCAAGTATTTTAATTCAACCATCTATACTCCATCATAGCCTCGGCAATTTGTCAGAAGTCAACATCTCTTCATTTGTTATCTAGGTGAAACTGCCATTACACATGCAAACAAATTAGTAAACTCAGCAAAATGATGTAATTACTCCCGGCTAGCTGAGTAATAAAAAATAAATAAAATAAAAGAAAAAAACCAACCATCTCAATTCAACCATTTATAACTAGCCTCAGCAATTTGTTAGAACTCAGCATCTCTTCATTTGGTACCTAAGTTAAACTAACTGGCATTACACACACAAACAAATTAGCAAACTCAGCAAAAGCTCCATCTCAAATAACAACAGAGAACTCACCATGATGTTTCTGTGTTTAAACATGCCAAGAAAGAAAATAGTAAGCAGAACATGATTTGTAGTCACGATGACAAAAGGACAAAAGTGAGAGACTACACGGACTTGAGATATTGTTAAATCTTGGGAGATGAAAATGATATTAGATTTTGGACTGGATTATGGATGTAAGAGGAACAAACTCTGAAGGATTGCTTTTGTAGATTTTTTTTTCAACATTAGTCTCATCAAGGAATGGTCTTAGAGATGAGGGACAGGTGACAAAGGTGCCAGAAACTAGGACCGGACAAGTTTGTATGGATCGAACCTTCAAGGACAGCATGCATGGAGGACATTGAGCATTGAGGAAGTGTTAAAGTGGATGAAGTTCATAGCATGCAAAGTGAAATTAAGAAAAGAATTAAAGATAAGCATGCAACATGAAAAGAAACAGGTGACTCATAGAGGAAAAAAAATACAGATCGATAAATAAATAAGAGAAAGATGCCAGAAAATATTGACCGAGGAAAACGGAAAACCACTTAAAAGTTTAAAACGCTAAAATTACAGCAAGGTCAAGAAGATAATCGGTGGAAAACAAGTAGATGGGAATAGCAAAAGTAATGCAAGGAAAAATAAACAAAAGAGTAAACTATAATCCAAAGATTAAAATTGAGATACATAGAGACAGAAAAGCAGGGACAGAAGCACATCAAGTGAAAGAAGGATTTGAAGAGAAGAAATACATGAATGAAAGGAAAATAATCGTAAAAGATTGGAGAGATGAAAGGAAAAAAGTTCAAACATTAAAACATAAAGATGGTATATTTTCATGGGTGAATGAAAAAGGAAAAGTGCAAGGATAAAACAAAAAATATAGATGAAAATTCTTTTTAAAAAAAGAATGGACCAATTAGAGAAGGAAAATTAGATTTAAGAATGATTATAAGAACAAGCTACAAAAAGAAATCTTTGACAAGAAGGGAAAGGATGATTAAAATGCAAATTGCCAAGAAAAGGCAAAGCAAGGAAGACCAAGTTAATAAAATTGAGAGGAACAAAAGAAACACACATAAGGCTGCAGAAGAAAAGGATCATGGTTAGAGAATGGAATATTAATATATAATATAAAAAATCACAAAACAAAATGCAAAACTCTAAAGAACAAGCAAACAATATTAGATGGAAGTACGACAATGGGGGAACCACCAAAAAGCAACGGCAACCTAAGGAAGATAAGATTAGAAAGGAGCGTTGAAAAATAGGCAAAGAAAGGCAATAAATATGAGGACAGATCAAAAGAAATCAATAAATTAAGAAGATATAAAAATATGAAAAGTAGCCTGCAGTAGATCAAATGTGAACTTGTAAGGTATAGATTGAAGCAAACAAGTGCAACAGAAGAAATATAAGAGAAAAGTCATTTAGAAAAAGAAAATAAAAAACTACATGTACAAAAAATGACTATTTGTAATTTTCTTTTTTGAAAGAATAAAACAGAAAAAGCAATTACAACACAATTTCAATCAAAAAAAGAAGCAGTTATAAGTAGTATAGCAGTTCGGAACAAAAGTTAGCTCATATCCTAGTCTCTGATGCCCGGCAAGAAAAAAAGATCAAGGAAAATTTATAAAAGCACAAAAGTAATTGTTGACAAAGAGATAAAGGATGATTAAAAAACAGATTGTGATCAAGAGGACAAACAAGGGAGAACTAGTTAATAAAACCGAAAGGAAAAGGAGAAACACATATATGGCTTAAAAGGAAAAAGATTAAAAAGACCCTTGAGAAAAGAGAATGAAGCATCAAATATAAGATCAAAAGTCCATGAATAAAAGCAAAAATGTAAGGAACATGCAAACAAAATTAGATGGAAGGAGCTGAATGGGAAACAAGAAATAAAATCACTCCTAAGGAAGAAAAGATAATAAAGGAACATCGTAAAATGAGAAAAGGAAAGCATTAAATACTAGGATTGATGAAAGATATCAATAAAATAGGCAAAAATAAAAATATCAATAGTAGCTAGCGTAAAATCAATATCCCCTTGTGCCCAGAGTAAAGCAAACTAGTATTGGAGAAGAGAAATTATAAAAGCAATTCAACCATTTTCCTAAATACCATGGAAATAGAATTAGATCGAAGAACCACAATGGTTGAACCAAGAAAAAAATGCCACAATATAAGGAGGATACAATTAGGAAGGAACATTGAAAACTAGGAGAAGAAAACATCAAACAATGGGATTAGAGAAAAACAGCGATAAACACAGAAATATAATATAATATTATATATATTATATATATAATCACGAGGAGCTAGTAGAATATCAAATGTGGCTTCATAAAGTACAGAGTGAAAAATACAAATATGAGAGAAGATATAAGAAAAGTGGTACAAAAGAAAATCAAGAACTATGAGTACCGAGAATTAAGTATTTGCAATTTTCGTTTTTGAAAAATAAAAGAGAAAAAGCAATTACAACTTAATATGAGTGAAAGGAGAGCGGTTCTAAAGAACAAGTTAACTCACATAAAAGTCTTTATGGACAATTATTTGAAGAAAGGAGAATAACAACAAAAGTAAACCATTAAGAAGAAGATAAAGATTACTAAGTGCAAGTTGTGATGAAAAGGACAAAAGAAGGAAGAACTAGTCAAAAGATTTGAGAGGAAGAGGAGAAACTCAAATAAGGCTGAAGAAGAAAAATGGTTGAATTACATTCCAAAGCAAAAATTGGACAAAAGGTATTAATATTGAGTTAGGGGGAGACAGTGGTCAGGGGGAAGGAATGGAGGAGGCTATTAGCAACTTCTACAATAACATGTGTAAGGATTTGGTGGCTTGAAGGCCAAACTTGATGGTATGTATTTGGATAGCAATGGTATGAACAATGCCCTTTTTCTAAAGAGGTGATTCACCAGAGGATTTGGTGGCTCAGCTACATGTTTGCACGTGATAGGAATGATCATTAGTATGGCAATCCATCCAATTAATCTTGATATCTTGAATTAACAACAAAGTAAACAACAACATCACCCTATTTTTGTATGTTTAATCATGACAAGAAAGAAAACAGTAAGCAGAATATGATGTACCTTCTCTCCTTTAGTGGACATGCAAGAAACAAAGTATAGGTTGCATTTTCGAAGTTCATAAAGCATTATTCCAAGAAATAATTTCCATTGCCTGCAAAATTACAGATGAATTATATTAAACCGGACAAATTGTGTCAAAATAAGTACAACTACACAAACAAAATAAAAGATCAAATAAAAAATTCAAGAATTCAGGGTCTGAGATATATTACCCATGTGTTGGCAATGTATTTTGTAATGAAGAATATGTGTCTTTGTCATTTACAACAGAAAAACATCTTCACTAATGCCCATGTCAAGATTCACTCAAACATTTACTTCAAAATGTTGTAATTACTCCCAGCTTGCTGCTTTAGAAGGAAAAAAAAATGCCGAGTATCTCAATTCAACAATCTATAACTCCATCCTCACCACAGCAATTTGTCGGAACTTAGTGTTTCATCATCTGGTACCTCAGTGAAACTGCTAGTCACACAAAAAATAAGAAAAACTCAGCAAATAGTGCCATCTCAAATACAAGAGAACTCGATCTATTTTCAACACAACCAACAGGGATGGAAAAAAGAGAAATATCTTCTACAAAAATGAAGAACTTATGAAAATGAGAAAGAAAAGAAGAACCTGCTTCAAAAGCCAAGAGACATCAAACAGGTAGACAACAGAAAAAGCCACTAACTGATAGGTCCTTTATAGGACGAGTTACTTCGCATGAGACAGCATCTGAGAGAAGGTTTCAAAAGGAACAAACATTTTATGGAAAACTTTTGTTCTAACGTTTTGAATTTTGTAATTGAGGTTATGAAGCGACAAATTAGATGATAAACAATTCAAACATAGATTCAATGAAAGGGAGGAAGAGAACCAAAATTAATTAAAAAAGAAATCCAAACCAAAAATTTAGGGTTTCTTTCGGCTTCTCTATTTAAAATATCGAAACCCTCATTTGAAAACCAGAACTCAGAAGAAGAGATTACATCCATTAAAATTAAGCAATTAACACCAAACCCTAAATTCCTAATTCGAAAGAAAACCTTACCCGTGGGACTGCGTCCCAGTCCGCGAGTTTACTCTCTCATCTCTCTTGTTCTCTCAAAACCCAGATTTGCGCAAATGACTCGCATCGGCGAGTTTTCTCTCTCCTCACTCCCCCCGTCGATCTCTTTTCCTCTAAGGGGATTGTGGTGTTATAGCCTTGGAACCGAGCGGGATTTCTTGCAAACCGCGTCGTTTTGAGATTTGAAAGTCCCATTTTTTTTTTCTGGAATAATGAAAATTTGAAACGTAAAATTGGATTTCTTTTATTTATTTATTTTTTACTTATCGAGACTTAAATCCGAGTCTATTATATGGGGAGGGGGAAGTTGCAGCCAAAACTCATTGACATTTCTTTTATGTTTTGAAATTTGAAAAGTTCCTAATCTTTTTTTCAGAGTTTTGTGTAGAATTAACCAAATAAAAAAAATTTTTAATGGCCTTCAGTCCAAAAAAATTATGTATGTAACCTCCGTCTATCGCAGGTTGAACCCGTGACATACCTTTGCGGCTCCCGTGGTGGTGGGGGAGGGAGGGAGAGGGCTTCTGCAGCTGTGGACCGGAGTGGGGGAGGGAGGGAGAGGGCTCCTGCGAGTAGGAGAGGGAGGAGTGCCATAGGGGGAAAGAGAGAGAGAGGAGTGCCGCGAGGGAAGGAGGGAGAGAAAAAGGGAGGAGTGCAGTGGGGGAGAGAGAGAGGAGGCTGCGGGTGTGGGAGGAGTGCCTCTGGAGAAGAGAGAGGAATGTAGCGCTGTGGGGGGAAGAAAGGGAGAGCACAGCGCGCAGGGGGAGGGAGAGAGGAGCACAGCGTCGCGGGGGGAGAGAGGGACAACGCTGCACGCGGGCCAGGAGAGAGGGAGAGCATAGCGTTGCGGGTGGAGGAGCACCGTCGTGTCGCGTCTTGGAGATGCGTCAAGATTCGTCGCGTTTTGAAGACGCGACACATGTAATGTAGTCACATGGTCATGTCGCGGGTTTATCCAGCGATAAATGAGAGTTACATATAGAATTTTTTTGGGTTGAAAGTCATTTTAAAAATTTTTTATTTTTAATGGGTTAATTTCGTACAAAACTCCTTTTTTGAATAATGAAAACTTTATAGTTTCTTTCAGAAACGATAAAATTGAATTGAGCGGAATTTATTTCAAAGCCACGTCGTTTTGAAATTTAAAAAGTTTCTTCTTTCTTCTTTCTTTTATTTTTTATTTTTTGGAGTAATGACAAGTTTCTATTTTACCTTACAAAATTGGGCCGCTCCCCTTAAACCAGTTTTCGATATTGGGCTACTTCATTGCTCAAGCCCAGTTAAGGGCCAATTAAACCACAACCGACTTTATTATTATTATTTTTTTGTTATACAAGAATTTGAATCCTGAATTTCAAAATTAGAGAGAGAAATTATAACCACCAGATTATCCCCTTGGGGACACTACACCCGTTTCAGAATGCATGGAGACCAGCTATTTTGGAGAGGTTGGTTTCTCTTCCTGGTCCCTATTTTTTTTTTAATAGACTAAATTAGTCTCAACTAAATTTGATTCAAATTGAATTGTATCAATATATTCGATCTACAATGTTAAATAGATTCTATTTTATATTATAATTCAAATAAGCATATGTTTATTAATTTTTAATTAAATTATATACATATTTTAATTTAATTATCACTATATTTTGATCGATTTAAAATCTATGATACAAAATTGAATACAAGGTATTAAGATTAATGTAAAATTTGATTATTTAATTAATGATTCATTTGTTATACGTAGCATTACACCAATTTGATGTCCAATCCTGATTTCAGCTTTAGTTTACGAATTTCATCAAAATTCACTTATCCTACATATAAGATAATGAAAGAGTTTTGTTCAGAGGGAGCACTATCCTCTGATTTTTGGCAGATTTGCTTTTAATTTGTTTGTCAATTTTCAAGACAAGTGAATTGAAAAGAGTTTTTTGTTTTTCGATGTTGGTGTTGGGTTTAAATGCGTGCTTGTCCTGCTAAGTAGTGTTTAATGGTGCAGCTCGGTGGCACAGCCCAATAACTTGTGACCCACGTCCCGAAGGGTATAAAGTTAGAGTCAATACTCCTTGGGGCATTAAAAATGAAAATCAAAACAAATCCCCCTATCTTAGCTGGTAGAGCTTAACTCTTAACCTCGCGGTCGTCGGTTTAACTCCCATAATGGGCGATATCTGTCCCTAACCCTTTCTTTTTTTTGGGGGGGGGGGTGGGGGAGGGGATGCCTTCTAACCCAACTCAAACATGTAGCAATGTAGCAAGTCTTAAAATAGAATCTAATAATATTTCTCATCAATCGGCATATTTCAAACATGGATAAAAGAGAATCAATTGGCATATTTCTTGTACAATACACATAGAAAAGAAGCAAAGTTCATAAATAGATACAGCACACTACACACATGCCATCTGATGGGTAGACTGGCCCAAACCCTACATACTAATCATCTTCCAAAGTTCATTACACAAATTAAAGTTGGAAACATTAGCAGGATCGAACTCGAACTTCTCAACAACTTTCTTATTCTTCTCAACAATATCTATAAGTTGTAAAGATTAAGGGTGCAACACAGTGACCAGTTAGCTAGGAACAGAACTTCAGAAAAAGCAAGGAACAATAGTCGAAAAAGTTATAAAAGAAAAGGATACGGCCAGAAATTAACATTTGATCGTCCAAGTTGGGTATTATATTTGTCACTGAAGCATACATTGAAAGCATTGTCCTGCAAAGATTATATCAAATTAGATAAGCTCATCAGAGATCAAATTGGCATGTTCATCCATCACTGAAGAACAAACTGAAAGCTGATATAAACAACTTGGAGAAATAAATGTGCATGAAAAGGCCAGAGAAACAGCTTTGAATTTCTCACTCACTGCAAGTTGCAAAGAAGTTCAAATCCATCACTTTTGAGTTATGCAACATATTTTTTTCCAGCTTCAGGATTGAGTTATGCAACATAATTTTTTCCAGCTTCAGGACAATATAGTGCCAGAGAATTCAACATTGAAAATGGTGTTTTGCCGCCCCAAAAAGAAGTTCGGAGAGCAGAGAGAAGAGAAACAGTTTTTTTTTTGGGGGGGGAAGAAGGATCCGAACTCCATGATTTCCGACAGTTGCGGAAAAGATCAATACTTTCAGCTATGTTAAGTATCATAACTTCAGTTAAATAATGTGTCAGGTTATCTGCCCTTGGTATTCTTACTCGATTCACTTTCATTCCTCTTGTCATCATGACAACCCAAGAGTTATATTTGAATTGAGTCACTCAGTCACCGGATGCCAACTAGTTTTATTGTGCCAGACAATAGTCAGGATGACAGCACAAATTTCACTCAATACATTTCTGATAAAGAAAATTTAGAGGCACGGGCAGCACCAACTTTAAAACAGCAACCGACTGGAATTAAAATGTCAGCCTAAAAAGCATCTCCTCCAGTTATAGATGGTATATGTAAATGAACAACTGTTTATTTGTTTTGAGCGTCAAAAAGCAGGATGTAACGTATACAGAGGGGACAAAATGAACATGTATATCCATCCCTGCCTTTAAAACAGGCATGCCAGCATGCTTTGATTTGAATGGAACACAGACCAGAACAGATACCCACCCAAGTTACCTAGGCATGCATAAAACATAATATATCTACTAGGGTGCCAAATATGAGAACAGAAACCTTAAACTTCTAGGGATAACTTACTTCAATCTCTGTTCCTCTTGTTCGACTTTCTTTTGAATTTTCTTTCTTTCTTCAACAGAAACCCTCTGATGTTCAAGATCACTTATCTCATCAACAACAGCTGTGTAGTGAAATAAAATGACAACTCAAAGAATCAAAAAAATTTACATCAACAGGAAAAAAAAAAAAACATAAAAATACTGGCACTAAAACTAGCAAATACTTATCTAAGCTCCTCTCGTAGTACACGATCTCTTTCCAGTTCCTCATCCAATTCTTTTTCAAGGGAACTGATTTCCGCATCTGAAACAACCTCAGACTTCGCCTCATCTATCTTTCGCTTGCATGCATCTATCTTTTGCTCAAAACCTGCTGCATATACATACTCACTGACAAAGTACTATACAACAACAAACTGAATCTTAATCTTAAATTTTAAGATCAGCCATTTGAGATACCAAAATAAGAGAGGGGAGAGAGAAAATAAAATAAAATACAACAACAACAACAAAAAAAATGGGTCTTGACCCTAAATTTTGGAGTCGGCCATATAAGATACCAATATAAGAAAGAAAAAAATTAAATTAAAATAAAATTAAACTTTGAAAACAAAAATAGAAATGATAAAACAAAAAAATAAAAATAATAAAAAGAAGAAGTAAAAAATATAAACCATCCATAGAATCTTAAATAAATAAATAATAATAATAAAAGTGTATTAATTCAATTGGTTCGAGTTCTTCTATGCCATTCGTCAACTCCTCAACTAAAATCATGACTCTCATATCTTTACGGTTGTTCTTTACGGATAGCAAAACACCATAAAGCATAAAAAATACAAGTATAATAGATGTCCTTTGGAGGAAATGAGCCACATGTTGCATCTTTTTCTATTCCAAATGATAGTACCTAGACGATTATTTCAGGTTGTATGTCCCCCAGTTCGGACTTTGTACACGCATTGTAGGTAGCAATCAGCAATCAAGTGAAAAAGAAAATGCAACTTCTATGTATGAAATTGGAAACAACAGAAATTTTACTTAATGAGAATGGGCTGAACATCATGGCTTAAAAACATCATGTCAAATTCATGAAACCATAAAGAAAATTACAAAACATAAAGTTAGTTTCTTGTAGGACACAAGAGAGTTATGTCCCAGAGCATCCTACATGCAATTTCAAGGACTCTAACATCTTCCTGTTCCTCTTATGATCATGTTTTCACAAATCCCATGCCATTAGCAGCCAGTTTGTCCACAATGTACGCCTAAATAGATGATATGTACAAAACGAGCACCCTCACAAATGGACTGTGTTAACTTCTTCAATTCCATGCAAGTCGAGTCTGTTAACACACAGACATGCAGACAAAGCATGCTAAATTTGATCAATTACAGGATTTAGTCTCAACATTGGTCCCATCAATGATACTCTACCACTTTAAGGAACTGAAACATTGTTCTGAACTATTTGGACTAGTTGATGGCCGAAATTACAAAATCCAACATGGGACAGTTTCATCAGTCACACAGAAGCACATAATTAATGACATACAACATCACATTCACGGACAAATTCACGGACAAACCCAAATTTTAAAACACCAGAATTATGATTTATGTTTAACCAACGTGAAGTGCTAGTAAAAGCCTAGATCTTTCTTCAACAAGCAGAGGTAACAAGAGAAGAAATATGACCTTGGACTAGGGAATGAGTTTCGTCAAAATCCGTATCGCAGTTCAATCGAAGAGACTTGGAATTCTCCACGCACTGACTCAACTTGTTGAGATCTTTCTTATCCTTAAGTAACTCAACCAGATCATCACCATAAGAGATTAGCTCCTCAAAATCCACATTTCTTGAGAATTCGCCCATTTGAATTAGGGTTTTGTCCCCTGCTATATAAAACGCAAAAAAAGAAATAAATAATTAGGGTTTTGTTATATGGAGCCCAGCGAAAGCGTTTGAATCGAAAGTTCACCTTCCTGTGAAGTGTAGACTCTAGATCAGCGTTGAATCCGTTTTCTTCTCGACGATAATTAAGGTTGAATTTCACTGACATGAGAAAAACACTTGCGTGTTAATCATCGGAAAAATAGAAACTTTCCGAAATCAAATGGCCGGAAAAACGAAAAATAATCGACAGATAAACATGGAAGTTTGGAATTTAGTACCTGAAAAAGGCGGGAGAACGACGGAATTGAGCCGGCGGATCTAGAGAGAGAGAGAAATGAGCCGGTGGAGTGCATGAGAGGGAAAACAACAGAATTTAGATGTGAAATGAATTTCAAAATGAGAGAGAGAGAGAGTCTCACCCATAAAAAGATCTCCAAACGCAGCATTTCATCCTCCTCCTTAAAAGGCCTGACCATAAAAACGCCGCTCTTCTTGTCATTTCTTGGCAAAGCACTTTTTCTTTTTCCATTTTTTTTTTGGGGGCAATTCTTGGTAAAGCTTTTTGTTTATGTTTTTTCTTTATTCCCTTCAAAGAGTGATGGCACTTTAGTCATCTTATAATTTTGCAGTGTTATAGGCCCCATTTGGGAAGCCTCTTTTTTCTTTTCCCCTAAAGGAAATAAACTCAAAATAACAAGAAACAAAAATCATTTAACATCTAATTTAAATATATTAAATTTTTGAATCAAGCGTTAAAAATTTTATAATAAAAAATATTAAAAATTATAATTAAAAATTAAAATTTTCTATAAAAATAAAAATCCAACACGAATATCATTTTTTTTTTGTATGATAATTCTTTGTACAACTACCGTTTCTTCTAATGGAATGAAGAGACATTCAACCCCAAAAAGGAGTTCGAAGGACAGAAAAGAGATGGATTTTTTTGCTTTACCTGCTTCAGATCGAAGAAGCCATGGCTGATGCTCAAAATCCCACTTTCAAACTTCAATGAAAACTGCAGGAAACATGAACATAGAGTGAAAAGGAGATTCGAATGGAGAGAAGCAAGAAAATCCCACTTGGTTAGGGTTCGAACGAATTTAGGAATTTTTCGTGTGTTGAAGACTTGACAAACATGATCAGATTTAGAATTTTATTTTGCGGCGGGTCTTTTTAAGAATTTTCCTTCTTTTTTTAGGCCAATTCTGTGCAAAGCTCATCGGACGACCGCACACGCGGATCCATTAGGCCCATCTCCAAGCTTCGTACAGTTCCACTTCCAACCCCCTCGCTCTCTCTCGTTATATGTGAATCTCAGCGAAACCCATTTCCATTGCATTCCTTGCTTCAACACTGTTCTCATCATCGGTGGCCATCTCTTTCTCTCTCTCTATTTGCTTCATTACGTCATCTTCTTGATTCTTCTAGATAAATGTGGTGAATGGTGGTCTTAGGATGAGTGCTAGGGGTTTTATTTTCTGTTTTGATTGATTGATTGATTGTTGTGTCGTCGCACTTACGCTTCCAAGCGAGAGAGTTGTCGGAGGTGAGGAGGCTGTAGTCGAAGTTGATAAGAGCAAGAAGAATCGCATCGATTCTCCGATCGTCTCCGCCGCCACCGCCACGACCACCACGACGTCGGTGAGTAACAGCGCTACTAACAATAACAGTAGCATCAAAGTTCCGGCAATGGCTTTGGGCTATGTAACTCCAATTGAGAATGACGAGGATCTGCACAGTCGACAGCTCGCCCGCCTAAGGTCGCGAGACGATGCGGAGAGTCTTTTGCGCCAACATTCTCATCTCCGGCATGCAAGGTTTGGGTGTTGAAATCGGTATCATTCCTCTCTTAATTTCCGTGAATTAACTTGTACAAAATCTTTAGCATTTCAATTAGACATTGGAGTAATGCTTGTTCATCTAAATAGGCCCTTTTGAAACTTTAAGTAAAAGCAATTTTTTCATTTAATTTCAAAAATTACATTCCGAAATGTTGTTTGTTTTGCTAAAGATTATAGCTCCACCCGAAATTATTACTCAAAACACTTCTTGTATTTCACCCTCGATATAAATTTGTTGTTTCGTCCAAGTTAATAGCATTATTCTTTTGAATAAATAGTGTATTTATTGTCTTTATCCAACCACTATAGCTGATCTTTGATATCAATTTATTGGGATGGTTAGTTTTAAAATTTGCCATTTGTGCGTGTTTGATTGTGCTTAAAGCAAATCCTTATTTAGTGTTCTCATTTAAGATGCTCCAGCCTTTTTCTTTTCAACTTGGAAAGGAGATCAAGGGGAAAATGAACGATACTCTAATTTTGGATAGTGTGGTTTACCGTGTATCTGCTTTTGATGAGTGGTCTTTGTGCTAATAATTAGTGCATACTCTTTTTGTTTGTGTTCTGTGCAGCAAAGAATCTAATTCTTGCTGGTGTGAAGTCTGTGACTTTGCATGATGGAGTAGTGAAACTGTGGGATTTGTCTGGAAGCTTTGTTTTCTCAGAGGATGATTTGGGGAAGAATCGAGCCACTGCTTGTGTGCAGAAATTGCAAGAGTTGAACAATGCTGTGGCCATTTCTACCTTGGCATCCAAATTGACAAAGGAGCAACCGTCTAATTTCCAGATAACCTTTTTCTTACAAATTGTAGATCTGTAAATGCATTTGCTGGTGGCTTTTTTTTTTTTGAGGGGGGGGGGATGTATGCCTAGGAATGTTAACAAGGCAGGGTGAAGGGAGACTGAGTCATGATATTTGCCTGCCTGCGCCTCACTTCTTGTTCCCGTCAGGTCAAGGTCAGGTATTCCCCATCTCTGACAGTATTGGGAATGGGGTTCCTTTGTCAATTCAATCACTCCAATTTAATGCAGTAGTTTATTTCTGACTAATATGAAGTGAGACTCCTTAAACTCTGTTAAGCCTGAAGATCCATACGAGTACACTTCTTCCATGAGGGAGGATGCTGATGCTCAGGCTTGGGACAACTTGGAACATGTTATTGAGTGCCTCGACAGGGAGAGATGTGAGACCTTTGAAGACTGTATAAAATGGGCCCGTTTGAAGTATGGTTCTTGAACTCAAATAGCTTTGGGCTACATTCATATTATTTAAATTCTTTCTCTAATTCAGTGTTCAGTGTTTCTCTCAATGATTTGGAACAGGTTTGAAGATTATTTTACTAATTGTGTGAAGCATCTGACCTTTACTTTTCTGGAGGACCCTGTAACAAATAATTGGGCACCATTCTGGTCTGCCCCGAAGAGATTCCCCCCACCCCCTGCAGTTTTCTGTTGACGATCCTGGTCACCTTCACTTTGTGATGGCAGGATCTATCTTGTGAGCAGAGATGCTTGGCATCTGAATTCCTTATTTGGTTAAGTCTCCTAAGAAAATGACCGATGCTGTCAACAAGGTCTTGGTCGCAGATTTCCTCCCCAAGAAAGATGCGAAGATTGTTGCCAATGAAAAGGCAACAAGCCTTGCCACTGCATCAATTGATGATGCTGCAGTCATTGATGATATGATCATTAAATTGGGGGAGTGTTCAAAGAAGCTGCCTTGAGGTTTCAGGTTGAAATCCATTCAATTTTAGAAGGTTGACATTTTTCCTTGCTTGTTAGTGGTTGATAGTAAAATATTTCTTGTACCTGTTATTGCATTGCCTTACGTGTCTTCCTGAAATGACACCAATTATGATATGGACCCGATAGCTGGACCGGCCAATTTGAAGGCAAGAACCTATAGCATTCCTGAGGTTGACAAATTGAAGGCCAAATTCATGGCTCGGAATAGCTATATGAGTTAGTTATTTCATGTTTTTGAATTAGTTTAAATTATCTTAAAGTGCGGGAGGATCATCCCAGCAATTGCAACCTCGAGTGAACTGGCCACAGGTCTTGTCTGCCTCAAGCTATATAAAGTTTTAGAGGGAGGTCATAAAGTGGAAGACTACCAGAACACATTTGTAAATCTTGCTCTTCCACTGTTCTCCATGGCTGTGCCAGTGCCTCCCAAAGTGATCAAACACCAAGATAGAAAGTGGACTGCATGGGACAGATGGATTATAACAGATGATCCAACTCTAAGAGAGCTTCTACAATGGCTGCAGAACAAGGGGCTAATGGCAGTTGTCTACTGTACAACACCATGATTCCCAGGCATAGAGATCGGATAGAGAAAAAGTTGGTTGATCTGGCTAGGGATGTGGCAAAAGCAGAGTTGCCTTCATACAGACAACAATTTGATGTGGTGGTAGCTTTTGAAGCCGGAAAAGACAATAATGCAGACATCCCACAAATATCCATCTATTTCAGGTGACTGGCTCTCCGTCCTAAATAAATGAATAGTATGAGTTTAGATGAGAACTTGCTCCTTCACTTCAGTCTTTTGGTTCTTTGGGTATTACAATGAAAACCAAAGGCTGTTGTGTTCTTCCCAACTATTTATGTACAATCTAAAATCAAATTTTATTGACGAATACCATACAAACTTGCAGCACCTGTGGTATTACGTTATGTTGCTAAGTTTTTAGCTTTTATCCTTTGATGAGATATATATGTTGAGGATTCTTGTTGTTGTTGGTTCCCACCCCCCCAATCTTTCCCTCGATATGCTTCTGGTGTGAATGAACTTGGAACTTGTATCCTATTAGTTGTCCCTTAACTGCATCGCAACGTTTTTGCCTTTTCTCAGTTTACAATGGTTGGGGCAAGAGGTAGGTTGGAGAAGTTTTCTGTGATTCAGTGTTTTTTAATTATATTTTTATTTTTTTCACCAACTTTGAATTACCCTTTTCTTTTTTATTTTCTTTACTTTGGCCCTTGTATGTTCTTTTTTTTTTTTTTTTTTCCATATATTCCCATTCAAGGGCTTTTTCCCCCATTTGCTTAAATCTCCTAATTTTTTTCCCATTCTTTAGCAACCTACTTGTTGCCTCTTTCCTTACCTCCTATTTCAACCTTTTCCTGGTGTCTCTTTCTGTCTTTTTACTTGGTTGTGTTGGAAGAAACTTTGAGGTCTGTTCATTTGATTGGATTCTAGAAACTTTAAGCAGAATTCCCATTGATATGTTATTATTTGCTCAATTACAATATAATTTATACAGTAATGGTGAAATTAATCTTTGCACATTGAATCAAGGTATATGGTGAATCTCTACGGTCTCTACTGCATAAAAAAAAAAAAAAGTTACTTCCGTGTTTTGTCTTCCTTTTGGTACTTTTTCTGCTGGTGTGGGTTCTGTTTCTTCATTTCCAGACAGAAACTGTAACTACTGGAGTACCATGCCAGTCCAAAACCATCTCATTTTCGTTCTGTCCTTCAATTCTGACTCTGTATGAACCTCTCACATCTTTCACCAGTTCTCTAGCTTCAATCAGATTTTGTCTGCTCAATCTCCAATCCTGCAGTCCGATTGTCGCCCGGAAATCACACCCTTCATTCAGTTCTTCCCAGTTTTGAGCCCAGCCATGAGAGGACACAAAAGGAGACACAAACAGGCACTCCATTGCTAGCTTTGCTTCTGCAAGATGATCTGGGAAGTTCATCTCCACTGCTTCGTACATAGCCCTGTAATGTGCCAAGTACCCATTAAAAAATGAGCCAAAACCAGAGCAATTCTTCAAACTCTCTCCCGCATCACCATCACCGACAACTATAATTCCTCTGGTTGAATTGCTTATCAAGTCCTTAGCCACCATGAGAAATTCAAATATATGCCTTCTACTTCTCAATCGTGCCATATGTGGTAGTCCTGTCATGCAGTTGAACACCATGTACTCTCTCGCCCTACTCCTTTTCGTCATTCTCTTGATCTTATTCAGCAAATCTTCTATTCTTATATCTTCCATCTTCAACTGAAGCCGAAGAGAGGTGGCATAATGGAATAGCCTCCTCTTTGTTTCTTCCAAGCTGTACTGATCATCTTCTGTCCATTTTATTAAGGTCAATTTGAGAGCCTTGCCTTCTTGTGCTATGGCCTCTATAACTGAAGGCCACTGAATTCCTTCACCCAAATCGAAGTCAATTATGTGAACTACCTCTACATCATCTGGCATGGACTCGAGAATCGTAGCATTGGCTGCGTAGTGAGCGAATTTCCCAAATGGCAGGCTTTGATAGAAGGCCTTGAATGCTGCTGGGAAATTCTTAGTTGCCTCCTGTTTAAGGTACTCACCTTGCTTGTTATCTGGGGATTGGAACAAGTTGAAGGCAAGTCGCTCTACGGGTTCGCCTATTGGGTTGGATTTCTCATTGATGCATTTCAAAATCACCTCTGCAAGCTCTCTCTGTCCCATTTCAATGGCTTCTCCATATGCCTTGAGCAAATGGAGGATGCCCTCTTGGTTATCAATCTGCATGCCCTCGCCTGGAAGATTTAGCGATGAAGATACATATTCCATTGACTCTCCGCGAGACTTCAACAACGGGCATGCACTCCAATTATTTTCTCTAGTATTCGATGATGGCCGCAGTGAAGGAATACTTTCTTCATTCTCTTCCATCTCCATCCATTCCCTGAGCTCAAATTCACAACTCAGAATTCTCTCAAATCCCTCCAAATTCGACGTGAAGCCCTCCATCGGTAGCTCAACTTGCAAATCACTCCCAGAATCAGGAGACTGAACAAATTCGCTGGACAACAACTTCGAAAGATGGGAAATTGAGCAGGACAAGGAAGAATCCTCACTGATGGTGAATGAAGGGGAGAATTCATAATCACCCACCTGGTTTTCGATTCCAAATCCATATGGCCCTTCGACTTGATCTTTCATTGGATCTGCCATGTCGCAGAAAGGCCATGAAGCTTGAAGAAGCTCAGACTGCATCATCTTTTTCGACAATCTCTAGGGAGTTTCTACTTTAAGAGCCTTGATGACCTACAATACCCTCTAGTTACTTATATATGAAGTTGAAGAACAACGTAGAGACAAAACTTTCAAAATCAATCAAAATTAAAAAAAAAAGCAATGAATATTAAAAAAATAATAAAAAGAGAGGACTACCAATCGCTCTCAGACGTATTCCCCAGAATTTCAATCCAGCAGGGTTGCCCAATCCTGTCTTCTTCCTTTTTTGGCCTCTTGTTTGGGGGTAGTTATCTCTTTGGAATGTAATAATGTCCTTAATAACTCTTGTATTAAGTTATTAACAAATCATAATCAGGGTTATCCTTTAGATTACCCTTAATGTCCCTTCTTGAAACTAGCCTTTCCCTTCATATGAAGTTTCATGCGTATTCTGATTACGGCTTGGAGGACTCAATTTTGGGTGATAAGAAAACACACAGTGAGAATAGAATTCATTCCTCAGCAGAGACTACTTTGGGCCACCATCTTATCTTTGCCTACTGTACAAATGATAAAGAATTTTTATTTTTTGGTATTGTATCACCACTTAATATTCGAAATTTCGTCTCAATTAATTTGGATCGATTATTACAGGGTTCACTTTGTGGGATGGATTTCCTAACATTGTTTTTTTGTTACCCAAGGAGAGTCAAACTCCCGACCTGATTAAAGGACGAAAGTATCAATCTCACACACAACGACAAATATCGATACAAATGATAAAGAATCCATACGCAGAAAAGGCGACTAATGTTGCAATGATCTCTTATATGTTATTATTGAAAAAAGTATTTATTCAATATAAAATATTTAATTTAAACTATAGTTTTTATTTAAAAATAAATTTATTATTTTACTTCTCTTCAAATAAAAAATTATGTGATATTTTTAATATAAAAATTGTTGATATATTGATAATTTATTTTTTTATATAGAAATTGGACTTTATTTTTTAATTTTATATTTTCTATAAAAATTTGTTTACTTTAATTAAAAATTGTTACAAGTAAGATAAAATAAAATTAAGCCAAATTAAAATTTTCTCAAACAGCAATAACATCAAGATCAAAAGATAGATATTTTGTATATAGCATGGGAATGGATATATCAGTATACACATTAGGTTTTTTTTTTTTCCCTAAAATGGTTTTTTTTTTCCTTTATGAAAATTTTTTTCATTATTAAATATTTATAATTTAAATCATAATTATTGTTTTTAATATTAAATTACAAAGCTCGGAGGACCGGGTCTGTTTCAAATCTGGCCGGATAAATTAAAAAAAAAAAATTATGAGACACGGGGGAGAATGCGAAGATGTAGCCATGAACGTGACACGTGACCAAGTGATTTTTGTGCATCTGTTCTCTTCCTGTTGGGCCTTCCTTCTATTCCATTCCAGAGGGTCAGAGTCACCAACAATTTCCAATACAGGGGTCAATTTGTATTTCCCTATTGTTACTTAAATTAAATTAAACCTTTTTGACTTTTACACATAAGGCCAACAATTTCATGAGGCGAGAAATTCTGGGTCAGGAGGGTTCTCAAGGATATTTTAGTCACCATGGACCAAAGTTTGAGCCATGAACGTCTCTCTGCATGGACTGTTGTCATGGTTGACAATGGATGGGTGGTGTGCCATCTGACATGTTCATAGAGTTGAAAACGTTGACGGCCTAACTCGGCCAAAGATTTTGATTGGTTGCCAACATTTTTGTTTTTTCTTTCATTAATTATTTTAATTTGTTGGTGTCGGATAAGGTTCATTTTTCTAATGATTTAATTATTTTGGGCCTATTAAGACTTTCTTCAACATTGGACATCTTTTTGCCTTTCTCCTCTATGATCTCATTGACGTACGTGTGCCCATTAAAAGGGAAAAACTGAAGAAGATGTTTCAGAGGATTGCCAAATTCATTCAAAAAAATTTAGAGGTATAATAAGTTTTATCAATAAAATAACAAAATATCGATACTTATACTAATAATTCTAATTGTTTTGACATATTATTCACTATAATCGGATTTCATCGAGGCATAATCAAAGATTCTAACATGCTCAAATTCGTAGAATAATTGCTTGGAAATTCTTTCATTTCACATTTATGTTAGAAAAATGAAATATAATATAAATTATAAAAAATAGCAACTTCCCTGTCTTATACCTTTGCCCTTTATGCTCGACTATTAAAAATAGCTCTTTATTGTGATTAGATAGTTTTAATTTTTTCGACTCCCAATCCAATTTCAAATTTTAGAGAAATTTAAAGTTTGTTAACATTTATGATAGCAATTTATAAGTAATCTTTAATATTAAAAAATAGCCATAAATAGTTGTTCTTAATTTTGTGGCTTAATGGAGCTGAAAGAGTTCACTTGTTCATCATGCTATTTATGTTTGATTGACAAAATTATTCCCAACAAAAAAAAAAAAAATTCTATATGACCTCTCATGATATGAAATCCTATAACAAACCCCCCCAAAAGTTACACATGAGAAAAAATAAATAGAAATAATTTTCAATTACACCAGCATATATAATGTATGACGTCACAACTGTTCGAATCTGATTAATTAAATTTTCAGATAATGGTGATCAATTACCAAAATAATAATAATGCATGATGCATGCATTCACGTCCAAATAGATCATATTGTTCGTTTTCCTTGGTTTCATCTACATCCCTGGAGCATAAGATAAGAGATATATGATTAATCTTAAAATATTATTAAGAAAAACATTTGTAGATGCTAAAATAGAATTCAAGCAATACGACAAGACTAGGCTAAAGTATTTAATTCAACAAACAAATCTCCATGCATGTGTCGATTCATCTACTTGTGGGTATTACCATAATTATATTATATGCTGTCCCTCACTAATATATTGGCACTTGAGCTAGTTTTGTGTACGTGTGTATGTTGAATAATGCACATCCATCATACATTTAGCTTCTTTGATGATTTTTATGTAAATTTTCAAAGAACCCAAGGAGCAAAGATATATTTGTAAAAATTACAAAATTATTGGTGCCTTCCATCGGATAGCAAAGATTCAGCTAGCAAATCATTTCTTGTGGATTCAGTCATGAAATATATATATATATATTATTTTTCTTCACCAAAAATAATAAAAATAATAAAAAAAATGTCCATCATTCTCATCACTAGAGTAAATATTTATATTTTCTTAAATTAGTCCTAAAAAGATATAATTCTTAAATACATTCTCCATTTTCTCCTTAGAGATACCAAAGAAGATATTTTCGATCTGATGAATAATACAACTAGTATAAATTAAAAAGAAAAATAACAAAAGGGTAGTAGAAGTTTGAAGGACTCTTGACAAGCAAAAATGTCAGTTACATCACCCATCTAGGATATTTTATTTATTTATGTCACATATAATACCCAATAAATAAGTCCAAGCTCCTCCGAACCATATTTGTTACATAGTGCAAGCCAAGCAGTATTCTTTTCACATATGATGATGATGATGATGCGGTGCAGAGATTGTTTTCGAGATCAGAATGTGAACCAAATTCGAGTAATATGTCTTATAATATTTAGCAATATTACTCTAATTCGGCCACAAATTTCATGAGGTGATAACAAGGGTGTTTTTTTTTTTTTGATATAAAAGAATCTGTATATCTAAAAAAAATGAAAGAATACACAAATATCATGATAAATTCTGAGATATTAAAAGAATCAAGCGTTCGTTATGAAAGGTCGAAATAAATATCTAAGACCCAGTCTCAACTAATAACAAGATTATATTAACAAAATCCGTAATGACTATGAAGATAACTGACGTTCACCTATTCTTCTCTTGTTCCTCTTTGTTCATATGTAGTAAAAATATAAGTACCAAGGAAACATTTGAAAATGTTGCTCCGCCGAGGATGGTGCCTCGCTGGGGAAGCAAGGCCGCTTGAATACTAGGAAATGAATTGGTTCTCCCCTAAATCTTGGGGATTATCTGGTTAATGTTAATGGTTAAGGTTTTTGAATTCACATAGTAATTATGTCATATTTATTTATTTTTTATCTTAATAAGTTGTAATATATTTATCTTAAAAATTTGTGAACATACGAAGATATAGACTGTTACTGGGAACTAACATATATTGACACAGGTAGAAAGGGTATTTTCGTCCTTTAATCAGGTCGAAAATTTGACTTTTATTGGGTACGGAAAAAATATTGTTGGGAGAGTACCTCTCAATTGAGACTTGACAGATTTCTTGGTCCAAATTAATTGAGACGAAATTTTGAATACCGGACTGTCAAGATACAAAAAAATAAAATAGGCCGTCATTGGGAGTTATTTTCTTTTTTCATGATTTATTTAATCGTTTCAATATTATTATTATTTTCTGTTTGACTTTTTTCATGAGTTTATGCTTTTAGTAACCATTAAATAATGCATAATAATTTTTTTCTCAGACAACTGAAATTGATTATCTTTTGGACACTCAAAACCTGATAAAAAATACGACAGTGAAAATTCTCGTGACAAAGGGGCATCTCAAGCTCAGCCCGGCTTTTGCATGAGCCCCTGTTTTGCTATATTTTGTCTATTTGTTTTGTTTTGTTTATATTTTATTTTATTTTATTTTTTTAATATAAATGGATTATTTATCACCCACTGATATCCAACTTTTGTTTGTCTAATCCGGTCCAAGTACCATGGAACTCTCCGTGGAGCAGTTAACTTTTTCAAATCTTATTTCTCTATTTTCATAATTCGAACTCA
The DNA here is from genome assembly GCA_033439265.1 of Dillenia suffruticosa. Taxonomy (NCBI): domain Eukaryota; kingdom Viridiplantae; phylum Streptophyta; class Magnoliopsida; order Dilleniales; family Dilleniaceae; genus Dillenia; species Dillenia suffruticosa. The sequence continues at coordinate 1,069,451 of JAVTVX010000035.1, forward strand.
AAATTTATAATTAAAAAAATATAGCGTCTTATCACTACAACTATGGAGTTTGGTACGATTCCCTTGTTTTTAAAATGCCGCGAAAAAAGGATCTTCCTTCTATGAAATGGACTGCACAATTGCCGTTTTGTGAGCAAGAATGAATTTTTAAAGTATTATGGGACAGACCATATAGTCTAAACTTTAATCAGAATCGTTAGACCAAGCATGCTAAAACACTTCCTTTTTCATATTTGCAGTTGTGGTTTTTTTTATTGTCTCTTATATCATAATATATACCAGTCCTATTTAGATCGAATGAATCGTATTCTACACATCAGTGTATATTCCAGCTCATTATTGAATTCTCAACATAATATGTAAGCCATGGCTTGAATGATAATCACTTATGATTATGCATCCGCATGGCTCTTTAGGTTGAATGTTATATCCATTTGCCTTACAAGCATGAGAAAACATTGTTTAACGTTTGGAATATCAAAAATAAAAAATCATATGTAGAGAAAAATATATATATGAAAAGAATTGTAGGGAGAAGAATTCTATTAGGTGACTCTCCCAACTAAGAATCAATTTGAAAAGAGATAAACTGAAGTTGGGACAGGAATAATTTATGTACATTCAATGGTATGTTAATAAATTACAAAGTTGGATACATAAGAATTAGAGGTTTAAAGGACTCTATCACCCAAAACAGCCAGACCCCATGTACCATTTACTATGAGTCATCCAAAAACCCTAACTTATTAATTATAGGAAAAAATAAATCAGATAAATGCCAGCCGAAAAGAAGGGGACTATAGAAGAGTACAATTTGTTTAGTACGATATAAGGAATATTAAATGGGACAAAGAATGATGAACAAAATGGGGTTCTGAAAATATGTTTTAACCATTTGAATTGTAGTACAGCACATGCAAATAGTAGGGTAGAATATCTGCATCCTTACATGGATAAATATAGTGTTGACCCTTTAGGTTGGTGGGGGTATAAATTGCCAAAAAAGTTTTGGTTAGATGCAAAGTCCATCTCATTTGCAGAGAAGGAGATTCTTAACCTCGGACTCACAGTACCGAAATAATAGAGAGAGAGAGAGAGAGAGCTTATAAAAATAATGTTGAAGAAGACCAATTCCCTTAAAAAATGCTAAATTCAATTATAATATCTCTTCTTTTGTTTATGTTAAATGCCAAATTCATTAAGGAAGTCTCTCGCCTCATGCGTGTAACCATCTCTCTGTTTTTTTTTCTTTTTGTTTACGAGAGACTTCCTGAACGTTTGATTTTAAAATTTTATTTTGATAAATTCAGATTAACCAATTTAAAGTCTCCTTTGGAAGGAAATTGATATTTCCAACGTAGTTATTTTATACATAAATCGTGAATCAAACTTGTTATCTTAATTAAGGGGTTGAATAAACTATCTGCTTAGACTATCCATGTATAAACATGTAACATTTATCACTCTCAAAGATAAGATTCGATATTCCCTGAATTGGTTTTAACGGTGTCTGCCGATGTGGCATTCAAGTAATGTGACACGACTCAATTTTAGCGGAATATAGACAAGATTAATCAAGATCATCAAGAATAAAGAATGAAGAATAAATATCTTAAACTGATTTTTATATACTCGAAAGCAGATATTTAAAATTGGGATTTTAATACAGAAAATTACAGTTAGATATATTTTTAAACCCTTGGGAATGGTTTCAAAACCCATGTCATATGTGTCGGTGATGTAATTAATCAGTCTCTTGAAAAAAAATTAATATTATACTTTAGTTAAAACATTTATATTTCGAATTCCAAAATTAAGATTTTTCTTTACGGAATCGTTTCTAATAAAGAAAAAATATTAAGGGCAGATGCTTAATTGATCGAAAGGGGCACGAAAGACATTTCACTTGGAAAATATGGCCGTTTTGATGATTACAATACGGAGAGAGAGAGAGAGAGAGTGAGAGGAGGGTGGGAAAGAGAGAGAGAGAGGGAGAGAGGGAGGCAGAGGGATCTAGGGTATCTTGAATTAGATGATTCGCGCCGGAACAAAACCGAGATTTTCTGCGGGTAATTTTTCCGATGGATATCATCGAATTTTGCGCAAGTGAATTTAAGTTATTCTTTTGCTTTCTTTAGGGTTTGTTGTTGATGGCGACGACGATAAAGACGATAAATGAACTGTAATGTTCAATTACTTGCTTCCATGATTTTTATCTAGATTTTGTGAAATTCTTAATCTGTACTATTTCTGTATTTTGGCACTTAATATTGCTACATTACATCGTTTTAATGATTTATAAGTCTGGCTAGATTTTCTGCATAAATGCTATATTAGGATGTGAAGTTTTTATATGACCCCCCACATGCTTGATTTATAAGTTTCCAAACTAATCATCGGCATATTTTTAGGTTTATGAAGTACACCTGACCTCACCTCCTTAAATAATATATAATATATATGTTTGCTTGGCACCGCTTGACATAATATTTACTGTATTATTGTTTTCCCTCTACTATCATCTTCTCAAGTCAATGCAGAAACCTGGCATTCACAGTAACAAAATTTATTGAACCAGCTTTATGTTTTCCTCCTCCCCTTCCAAATCTGCCTTTTCTTGCTTCTTCTGATGTGCTTTTGATGTTTCATAATGCAGTGATGTCACAATTGTACTTGAACTTTTCAAAGTATTCAACTGAGTGCTTTGAACTTGAATTATTATTTTTTATTTTTTATTTTTATTTTTGCAATCAAGTGTCTCAACATCTTGGTGGAGTTAATTACCCTTAAGTTCACACAAGTGGTGCCGACTTGTAAATAGAAATTATTATTATTGAAAAAAAAAAGGTGAAAGGCAACCCCTTTTTCTAAAATTAAAGAATGGCAACAGTTCCTGTTTTCGTGCAAGTCAAAATATTTATGAAACATTAGGTTTTCCTTCATTGTTTTCAAACATTTCCTATGGAAATTCAAAAGGCCCACCATTTTAGACTTGCTATTCTTCCTGTTTTTATTTATTTATTTACTTTTGAATTGATTTGATATTTGACTACTTCACATTCACACTTTTAGTTTTCTCCAAAAAACTAAATCTATTAATTTTTATTAATAATTCTTATTCATAGTTTAAAATGTTTATATTAAATCCGTATTTTCATTGGTTATCGATTTTTTTTTCTCTTTAAACACAAGGGCACATGTGCCAAACTAATACTCGATAAGTCCAGCTAAACTACAAAGGTTGATTACTTGATTGTGAAAAATAAGTCGAAGCACTTGATGAAAAGGCTTCAAGGACATATGGTGGCATTAACCCTTTCCTTAAAATCTTTCAAACTCAAAGTCTATGGACATTTGACCCTTGCAAAATTGATATGAGAACAAAAGTGAAAGCCTTTGTTCATACCATCAACTCATGCGTGGAACTTAGAGCCTTCCCAAAAGATCAAATGATCTAATTTGCTTAGAGCTAATGTAAATTCAAGTCAAGTCAGCATAAACAAAGGCCTATATCCCTTAAACATTCTTAGATTTTAAGCTATTTTCTCGTAGAGTTATTTGATTAATAAGCTTTCTCCTGCACAAAGGGTAATAGTTAGGTTGCAGTTAAGCAAAGCGTACATGGGCAGCAACAAATCTCAGTTCTAAAGTTTATACACTTTTTAGTGTAATCAGCCATAAATATTCTTGGCAAAGTCGATTTGAGTTTTGACACTTAAATGAACACTTATGTGAAAAATACTCTTTGACAAGTTTTCAGGTAATTTTTGTAGAATTATTCATTTGACAAGATTAAACTTTTTTTTTAATAAGAAAATACAATCATGCAGAATCAAATTAGAGAAAGGAGGATGAAACCGAAGAGACTTTAATGCTTGAGCTATTTCTCGGGACACAAAATTAAACTTATGTGAATGGTTTTTGATTGATTGCTAAGCGAGACATGAAGAAGGAAAATGATCTTAATCTTTTAGTCAATCTAATCTAGATTTCTGCGTCTCCTATGGGCAAAAGAGCAATAATTCCAAGCAAAGTCAAATAAAGTTTTTTTTTTTTTTCCTTTTGTTAAACAGCAATTCAAACTTAAGATCACTAGACGGGGGAGTGGTTATTATTACTTGTATCACAACCGGTGCTTTGAGTAAATTTATCTAAGTTACATAATTGATTCACTCCCTTCACCAAATAATAATAATAATAATAATAATTGATTCATTCCATGCTTAGAATTACATCAAACGATTCGAGCAACTTGCTGAATTATATGCTAAATGTGACAAAAGTCACTTAACCCTCAAAAAAAAAAAAAATCAATGTTTGAAGTGTTGCTTGTTACCTATATATTTATCAAGAAAACACATTACACCTAGAAACATCTCTTATGCTACTGCAGATAAACCTTCGGGTTATCAACTTTTAGTTGATTAAGTGGTCGGGTATTAATATTTTTTAAATAAAATTTTAAATTTAAATATTGTGTATTATGAAAATAGGTATTATGAAAGATTTATTCCTTAATAGTCTAATCTCACACAAATTGAATTTATTCAGATTTAATATAATTATCGGATATTGAGTTTATTAAACAAAAAAAAGCCTTCGAGTTTGTATAGATATAAGTTTGGGTTGCACTAAAACCTAGTTGGTTCGTATTGATATTTTTTAAATAAAATTTTAGATTTGAGTCTTATATATAATAAAAATAAACGTCGGAAGAGTTTTGTTCGTTAAGAACTAATTTGACTTGATGTAGATTTAGTTAACCTATTTGATCAAACTGCGTTCATGAAATTGCCAAATACTAATCATATTTATAAGTTCCCAATTACGATATGTGTGGAGTGAAATATTATTATTATTAGTATTTTGTTGGAAATTTTTATCCCTTTGTAATTGTGCTTGAGAAACAAATTTTCCTACAAAATTTAAGATGGTGAGGGTAAAGGGAAGGGACGAAATTTTTACAGGTTTCTCTCGTTTTCGAATTCACGTCTTCTCTGTTTTATCTCTCTCTATCTTTTAAGATTAATACATAGAAAATTTGTTTAAAGTAAAAAGTTTTCTAAATTTCAACGGTATAAGAGTAAAAAAAAAAAAAAAAAAATTAATTTTTATGAAAATAAAATTTATTTATCAAATTATTAATCGATTAATATGAATGTTATTAAAATGGTTCTTGTCGTTGTCACTGCATTAACCAAGACAACTCAACATTAAGCCATTTCTCAAAGATGGGGCCCTTATTCGCAAAGCCAAACATAATATATCTTACCGTATTCAATTCCGTGTAGACCCTCCTGATTAAAATATTATTTGTTAGGTCCCCCGGGGAGAGGATCTCACACTATTCGACTTAGGCCAATCTTTGTTGACTAAGTATGGTGTGTATCAATAGAACCGTGTTTAAGGGATTGCCTAATGATATAAATTTTCTTTCTCTAATTTGATGATTACAGATTCAAATTCTTATACGATAAAAAAAATCAATAGAACCGTGAATGAATAGGTTTGTTTGAGATGGGTTCATTTGGTAAATAAGTTTATTTCATATGTTTATTCTGTAGCTCAAAAAGTCTATTTTAATTTGACATATTACCTCATGATTTTTTTTATATATATATATAATTTATGAGCTTTGGTCTCACTTTGACTCATCTACTAAATAAGCCAAGCTAAAGCTCCCTCGATAGTACCTCTCTATCATAATAATAAATAAATAAATAAATAAATAAATAAATAAAAAGTCTTATGTATATAACTCTATCCTTGAACAACAAGTGAATTATTATAAGAGAGATTAACTCCTACCTTGAAAATTAGCTATTTAATATGTTCAGTTTTTCCCACTATTGATGATCCACCTTGCATGGAAATGGAAATGAAAAACGCAAACAGATATAATTACAATTTTTATATTATTTTTTTAATAATTATAATTATAATAAAATAAATAAATCATTTATTAAATATGAAAAATGTATAAATATAAAAATATAAGAACTTTTATGTAATTATTCATTAATACTAGAGAAACGGATTTGAGATTTAAAGAAATTACTATATTAGAATAGAATTTAATTTTTATATTAAAATTAACTAATAAAATGGTGAGTTTTTGTATCTATATATCATACTCAGAATTTTGAATCAGTTGGATTTAATATGAAATTTAAAATTTTGTATCTTTTTGGGTGAATCCAAATTAAAAAATAAAAAGAATAATAATATTTATAGGACATTGAAAATTTTAAAAAATAGTATTATAATATTTTAAAATACTGTTTATTATTTAAAAATAATAATTTTTACCCTTTCCCCACCTTTACAAACTGCATATTATATATTTTATTCCGTCACATATATTTTGTGCCTTGGTCGTTATTTTTACAGTGTTGATACTCACGAGATTCACCGGATTCCCTTCCAATGATCTGTAAATTCCCTGTTTAGAATCATGCAATGCGATGCCATTGCCAATCACTCTAGAACACCGAAAAGTCAAATCCTTCCCTCCCACGGCAACAGTGTAGATTGACTCTCTCTCTTTTTCTCTCTCTCCCCCCACCCTCCAATTTGTGTGGACTTGGCACAAGCAATAGAAACGTCGCATGGTATTGTCTTCACTCACAAAAACACACGTTGCGACTTTGACAAAGTCTTCGATGTCTGCTTTAATATCCCAATTATATCCTCTTTTCTGCATTTTTTTTATCAGTTCATCGTTCCTCCCCCAGAAAAAGTCTCTGATAATCTTTATCATAATAATCTCATATCCAATGGCTTCACTCCTCTGTTTTTTGTCTGTCTTGTTAATTGCACCGTTTCCACTCTGTTTTTCGAACAACGTCCGATTCATCTTCAAAGGCTTCAACGACTCAAATCTAATTACACAACATAAAACAGTCATCACAACCAGTGGATCTCTTAAGCTTACAGACAAATCCCAGAACGTAATTGGCCATGCATTTTATCCCGACCCCATCAAAATCTTCGACTCTTCAAGTAAAAACATTTCATCTTTTAGTACTTGTTTTGTATTCTTTATTTCTCGGAGCTCTGATAAAGGTGGGTATGGCTTAGCCTTCACAATCTCACCTGAATCTCAATTCCTCGGAGCAGAGAGCGGTCATTACATGGGAATATTCAATTCATCAAATGATGGAAATTCTTCAAATCATATTGTTGTTGTTGAATTCGACACTGTTAGCGGGTATTTGTCATATACCTCTTGAATTTGTATTTATCTTATCCTATTCTCAACATTGTTAAGATCTTCAATTAGATATGCTTTTAATTGTTATGCATGCCTTCAATTTTGTACAATATGTATACATGATACATATTACATATATTATATTATAAAACACTGCCTCAGACACAGTAATTATATGTTTATATATTTGTAATAAGCATTTTCTACTATCCTAGTGAGACGAAATGATAAAATCATTAGTGATAATTGAATAGAGATTGTAAAATGATAAGTGTCACTTGGTCTATTCCGCTGAGATGGTAGAAATTCCCTATAATATAAATATCTAATCACTCTGTTTGTATATGTGCTTTATAGGGGCAATCAACCCTATGGAGAGTATTGCTCATTTGTAAAAGAGTTAACATATATTGATGTGTTCTCTGCAACATTTTCTAACAGCTATAACAAGACATCTGATGAAGAAGGGAATCATGTTGCAATCAATGTTAATGGAATGCTTTCGAAAATGTCAAGGCCAGCCATGTACTACGATGATGGAACTCAAGGACATACAACGGAGGAAATTAAATTGGAAGGTGCAGAGCCAATTCAAGCTTGGATTGATTATGATGGTTTGAAGAAACTACTCAATGTCACAATAGCACCTATCAATATTTCAAAACCAACACTTCCACTTCTCTCATATGACATCGACTTGTCCAAGTTTCTCTTGGAGAATAGCTATGTTGGTTTCTCTGCTTCGACAGGAAAGAAATCGAGCTCCCATTACATCTTAGGCTGGAGTTTTCAACAAAATGGCGTAGCGCAGGCGCTTAAGGCATCTCAGCTTCCACTCCCACCTAATGATTCAGACAAGTCAAAAAAATACAGCCTCAAAATAGAGGTTTTACTTGGGCTTTTATCGGCAGTTGCTTTGTTTTTGTTGGGAATCCTGTTTTTCAGTACCCTGTATCGAAGATTGAGGAATGAGGAAACGCTTGAAGATTGGGAATTGGAATGCCCACATAGATTTCATTATAGGGATCTTTATTTAGCAACAAAAGGGTTTAAGGAATCAGAGTTGATTGGAGTTGGAGGATTTGGAGCTGTTTATAAAGGCGTTTTACCAGTAAATGGAGTAGAAATTGCTGTAAAAAGAATCTCCCGGAATTCATTTCAAGGAGTGAGAGAATTTGCTGCGGAAATTGAGAGTTTGGGGAGATTAAGACATAAGCATTTGGTGAATTTACAAGGTTGGTGCAAGAGAAAAAATGATTTGCTTCTTGTTTATGATTACATCCCGTATGGGTCACTTGATTCACTTTTGTTTAAGCCCCAAAACGAGGTCGTTTTGAGCTGGGAACAAAGGTTTAATATTGTGAAGGGTGTAGCTTCTGGTCTTTTATATCTTCATGAGGAATGGGAGCAAGTTGTGATTCATAGAGACATTAAATCTAGTAATGTTTTGATTGATGGGAACATGGATGCCAGACTAGGGGATTTTGGGTTAGCTAGGTTGTATGATAGGGGAGAGAACTCGCATACTACTAATGTGGTTGGGACAATTGGGTACATTGCACCCGAATTGGCCCGGACGGGTCAGGCTTCCACCAGCACCGATGTATTTGCTTATGGCGTTTTGCTCCTTGAAGTGGTATGTGGGCGCGGACCCATTGATCTGAATGCCCGATCGGGTCATATGTTGCTTGTTGATTGGGTTGGTGAGTTGTATCAAAAGGGTCGGATTCTGGATGCTGTGGATTCCAAGTTGAATTCGGAATATGTGGTTGGAGAGGCTGAGTTGGTGTTAAAATTGGGTCTGTTTTGCGCCCACGTGAGACCCGAATCCAGACCCGGAATGGGAAATGTGGTGAGGTTTCTAAATGGGGATGACCCACTTCCTGTTTTTGAGTATTTGTATTCATTTGAATCTGCAAGGGATGAAGGTGTTTTTTCCAAGTTCTTGGAAATGGTTTCTTCGGAAACAGATCAAACACTTAATTATTCATCTTCTGTGGGGCACATGTCGTCCATATCAATTGAGGGTGCCAGATAGTATTAGCGAGTCTCACATGTTTGTAACTATTTTTTTTTTCCCAAAATTTTGGGGTCATTGGATATATAGATTGTATACTACAGAACATTCTTTAATTTGTTGAATATATTACGTGCCTTGTTGAATTGTTACTATTGCCATGCATGCATACTCGACTTTCGAGGCTTTTGCCCTCATATTCTAGGTTTTTTTTAGATTAATCAACCTCTCCATCCCCATAGCACATTTTCCCCAGCCCTATAGGTCGGAGACCGGAGTTTCTCATTCTTCTTGTGTAAAGGGAGAAAAAAGTCACAAGTGATAAAAAAAAAAGCGATAATAAAATTTTGGATAAAAGAAAATGAATATTTAATCCTCAATATGAAAAGAAAATGCATTATAATTTAGGATGTGAGGTTCTTTCTTTTTTTTTTTTTTTTCTAACAAGTCTGCCTTTCGGAAGTATCTTTCTTGAGGTTTTTGTGGACAAGTTTCGTCTCTCTTCTGCAATTTCCGGCAAAGGAGAAGAGAGGAGAGAAAATCTAAAGATGGAGAAGAGAAAAAGAGAGATGGGGCAGTGGAGAAGAGAGAAGATATCAACATTTTTATCAACAGTATCAAGGTCTTGTCACCAAAAAATCCCAAAATTTTAAATCTAAAAAAAATTATTCCTAATCTGGAGGCTTAAATATAATTTTCTTTTTATTTGTTCTTTTAATTCGGCTTATAACGATGTGCACCCACTTCGACAAGGGCTAAGGTAAGGAACAGCTGCTTTGAAATTTTAAGAAAAAAGTCTTAAAAATACGTCAAAAGTTTTAAAAATGCTGTTAAAAATTTTAAAATTTTAAATTCTTTTTGAATATTATTTATTCTTTAAAAATAATAACATTTGGGTTTTTTTGTTAAGCGTATATTGTATTTTAGGCTCTTAATATAAATTTTCGGTATCTATCTGACGTGATGGAAATTTATATAAGAGACCAAAAACAACATGCATTTACGGTTATTATATTTTAAAAAATAAAATAATAATTTGTAAAAAAATAAATATCTAAACTTATAATTTTTAAAATTATATACATAAATATTTTTCGGTACAAAGGAAAGCTACCCTCCCACCCCTCCGCTAGCCACAGAACTTTTCCTCAAATGTCAGGGGATTCTTTTCGACTCGCAATCTTAAATACGGTATGGGTGGTCCTTGTTGCAACGGAGACTCGAAGAGTTGAAGCTTTCAAGACAAAGAGTGCGAGACTTTTACTCTCAGTCTAGAATGGAGGGAGACCTGGCTATGCTCTTTGTCCGCCGGTCACTTGTCCAAATGATCTCCACCTTTATTTTTTTTTTATTACACAAGTATTCAAACCCTAAATTTTAAAATTATAGAAAAAAATTATGATCATCAGACTATCTTATGGGACATTGATATCTACCTGTATACCAATGAAATGCAACAAGAACCGGGGCATTCGCCAAACCCATGCCCTTTTCAATTTTTTTTGCTAGATTTTTGTTTGTATTTTCAAAAATCAAAATTAGATTCAAAATCATTTTCATAAAATGTTTTTACTTACGTTTCATCGTCTGAAAATTCTATTAATCGAAACAACTAATAAATTTTTTATCAACAGTATTAATAAGGTCTTTTCATAAAAAAAATCCCAAAATTTTAAAAGTAAAAAAAAAAATATTCCTAATCTTGACGCTTAAATATAATTTTCTATTTATTTGTTCTTTTAATTCGGCTTACAAAAAATGTGCACCCACTTACAAAAATGGAACACTTCTAGCAAATACAAAAGTTTCAAAAAGTTTTATAAATATCGTTAAAAAATTTAAAAGTCCATCAAATTCTTTTTGAATATTATTTATTCTTTAAAAATTATAACATTAGTTCCTTTTTTTTAATGTATATTGTATTTTATGCTCTTAATATAAATTTTCGGTATCTATTTGACCTGATTAAAAATAAATATGACTAATATAGAAGAACACTTGGTTCATTTCCCTTGTAGGATTATAAATTCAGGATTATAAATAAATTTAGAAATTTATATAAGAGAGTAAATATAACATGCATTTAGGATTATAATATTAAAAAAATATATAATAATAATTTGTAAAAAAAAATAAATATTTAAACTTATAATTTTTAAAATTATATGCATAAATATATTTTTTTTAGTATAAAGAAAGGCAGCCCTCCCACCCCTCCGCTAACCATTGGACTTCTCCTCAAATGTCTTATTTCTAACTTGTAATCTTAAATATGGTATTGGTGGTCCTTGTTTGCAACGAAGACTCGAAGAATTGAGGCAAAGATCGCAAGAATTTTTCTCGACATCTAGAATGGAGGGAGACCTGGCTAGGCTCTTCGTCCGCGGTCACTTGTCCAATTGATCTCAACCATACCGGTGAAATGCAAAAAGACCTAGGGCATTGGCCAAAGCCACAAACTAGTAGATGCCCTTTTCAATTTTGGCAGTTTCGGTTGATTTGGATGGAAGTGAAAAGGAAATCAAGGCCCAACATTGAAAAACTTGTTGCGCTCCATTGGCATAAAAAAACAAAGAGTTATTTATCAAAATAATGTTAATTTTTTAAAAAATTATTTAAATATAGTTTTTTTTTTCCTTTTCCAAAATATCTAAGAATATGAAATTATAATTTTATTTTGTAATTTTTAAATTTTTGATGATTTAATTTTTTTTATGTTAAAAATTACGTTTCACACCCGTGGAGTGCAAAACCTCATTTCTCTCTCTCTCTCTCTCTCTCTCTCTCCCTCCCCCTCCCCCTCTCTCTCCCTCAATCCATCTCTTTCTCTCCATTTATTACTCTCCCTCTCCTCCCCGTTACGTTCTCTCTAATTAAAATAATATTTTTAATTGAAAATAAAAATATATTTAAAAATAATATTAATTAAAAATAACAAATAATATTTAAAAAATATATTTAATACATTCTCTCTCTCTCCCTCTCTCTCTCTCTCTCTCCCCACCTCCCACCTACCTCCCCCCACTCTCTCTCTCTCTCTCTCTCTCTATTTCTTCGTTTTTAAATATTACACAAATATTAATATTATATCAATCTTTTTATCATTTTAATTTCATATATTTAATATTAAATAAATATTTAAATTAAATATTTAAATATTTCTATTTTTAAATTTAAATTAAATAATAATATTTAAAATTTTACTTAAATTAAATTATTCAATAATATAATTTTAGTTTATTATTTAATATTTTAATATTTTGTATTATAATTTAATATTTTATTCAAATATCAAATATCAAATATCTAAAAATTAATATTTAACTAATTGATAATTCAAATATTTATTTAATGTTATATAAATATTTAAATTAATTTTTTTTATTTTTTATATTTTAATTATTATATTAATATTATATTTTAAAATATATTTTTATTTTTTATTAAAAATATTATTTTAATTAGAGAGAGAATGTAATAGAGAGAGAGAGAGAGAGAGAGGGAGGTAGGTGGGAGGTGGGGAGAGGGAGAGAGATGGACAGACGGAGTGGGAGAGAGAGAGAGATAATGTAATGGAGAGAGAGAGAGAGAGAGAGAGAGAGAGGGAGAGGGAGAGTAATAAATGATGGAGAGAGGGGGAACCAAAAGGGAGAGAGAAATGAGGTTGAATATGAAATGTAATTTTTATTGTATAAAAAAAATTAATTCGTCAAAAAAATTTAAAAATTATAAAAAAAATTATTATTTCACACTCTTAAAATACGAAATCAGAAAAAAAAAATCTTTTAAATAATTTTTAAAAAAATTAACATTACTTTGGTAAATAACCTTTAAATCAAAATACGAGGAAGAGGCGAAGAGAGAGAGAAAGAGGGTTCAGCGACTTTAATTTGGGGATTTTGAGAGGACAGCAAGCGACAGACTGTTGGGCTTGGTCGCTTGTTGAGGGACTGTCATTCGCATGTACTGTTATTCTTTTTCTAGAAGAGTTTCATGGCATTTGTCTCCTTTGAAGTGTGCCACTCAAAAAGAAAAATTCGTACACCATCCAATCCGATCAACAAAACTATGAATTCAGTGGGCACCAGACCAAATCAAGTCTGATGCAAAACATTCAAGCAGAAGGGTAAAACAAGAAGGCATTAACCATAAAAAGGGGTTCAGTATTCATAAAAGATAATAGTGGAAGTGACATTTTGACTCAGCAAACCACTGATCAGTGGATGCATTGAACTAACCAAGTCCCATAATGCACAGATACGAGGCTTCATCTCGTACATGAGACTTTCCTCTTCAATCCACCAAAACTGCGGATTATAAACAATTTGACATATGCAAACGTATACCCGCAAACCAACCATAGCGCAGAAGACTTTCACCCTGCTCATTTGAGACAGACACTTGACCTTTTGCAAGAAGATGAAACGGGCCAAAAAAAATAAAAAAAAAGAAGTTAAAAAGAAGCAATAGACGGCCGAGGAAAAACTCTATATAGCCAACAGATGAGAGGATAATGGTTTCATACTCATGAAACTAAGACACGCCCGATCATCCCCTGGGTCCAAGTTGCTGTCTCCTTGAGTTGTTCATCCTCTGATTCTAGACACTCCCCCAAAAACTCACCACAAAATGTTTTTTCTTTAAATAGCAACTTCATGTTTGCTCCCAAAGCATCTGCAAGATCACCCATCACAGCTACTGCAGCTTTGGTAACACTTTCATCCCTGCACAACACAATCCAGAATGCTAGATTCAATAACACAAAAGCAATGCACAATACGTTAGGTTTATCATGGCCTAGAATGATGTAATGAGAATAAGAAAAACAATGCACAATACCTATTTTTATCCCCAGAGACCAATTCAATAAACTGCAATAGGTGAGCAGCATAGGGCAACATAAGATCAGACTTTGAAGTTTTGAATCCTTGAAGAATGCCAGAGTAAGCTTCAAAGATGCTGCGCCTGAGTTGGTTGCCATATTCCATCATCTCTTCGTCGTTAGTATCCATGCGGGCACAAATTTCAATAGCTCCCTGCAACATTGGTATGGCATATGGAAGGTACTTTTCAAAGTGTTGACTTATTGCCAATGCCACGTCTCCGAAACAGGAGAATATGGCCGGCTTCACAGAACGGTGAAGGTCATTACTAGATAGATCTTTGAGAAGATGGGTCATAATCCCATCGCAGTATGGCAGGATCTTGTCATCCAAGGCACGGCAAATATCACCAACCACCCCAACCGAGATGGCACATACCTGATACTCCTCAAAATTTTGCAAGCCCATCTCCAAATACTTGTAGAACTCCGACATATACTTTGCAAACTCAGGTCCAGTGGCATAAGCTAGGGCGCCAATTGCAAGCATGGCTTCTTCATGAACTGTTGAGCTACGACACGCAAAAACTTTGAGGAACAATATCATAATCTGATCTGCTGCCTGGAGAATTAGGGCCTTGGTTTCGTCAGTACTGCTAAGTTTCTGGATGATAACCTGGAGCACACCACAAAGAAGGGCTTGCAAGTCTCCTTGCTTTTCTCTGTCATCTGAGGATAGGATTGGAATGTCTATTGTCTGCCCCAATTTCTCCATGATTACAGATAAGAGTTGTGCAACAATTTGAGAAGTTTCTGCAATGTTGGAACACCTAACAACCTCATTCAAGGTCTCATATGCCGAGGATCTAAGCTTCATGTCACTAACATCTGTTCGTTCAGCAGCAATAATGAGACACCTGATAATTTCTGGGAGGAATGGGGATAGAAGAGAGGAATTTGTCCCAGCATCTTCATATCCCTGGGCAAGGTAATAAATTGCTCCACATATTTTCTCAGCCACATTTGGAGAATCCTTAAGACTCTCAATCAAAACACCCAGAACAGTTTGGAGATTAGCAGGTGAGATGACAGAAAATCCAGAAACAGGACTATGCAGCAACTCAAATATACGACTAAGAGTCCAAGCAGTTGTATCTTTCACATGGCTGTTCTCAACCCTCATCGCATTCAACAAAAATTCTAAGCCTGCATTAACTAAAGGGGCAAGTTTCTCAGTGCTTGGGCCTTCTAGGATTGAACCAAATGCATAGGTGGCTGCCTCTCGACTACGCCAATCTGTTTTATCTATGTTAGACTGCACAAATGGCATTACAAGGGGCACAATAGCATCCCCAACTGTCCTAGAAACAAGGCCTAGGCATGTACCACCAGCCATGGATAAATTCCAAGTGCCATCATCCTGATCCTGGTCCTCTTCCTGCTTCAATAAAGTCTCCAGCAGCATAGGAACCAGTGATGGAAGAGCCTTCTCTACAAAATGCGAATGAGGGGCAGAGTCCCCACTCTCAGCTCCCCCATATTCTTGAAGCTCAATCTCTTCATCACAAATGGAGCTCCAAAACTCAATTGCTTGAAGGGCAACAGCCTCTTCGTCTCCCTTAACAGCATTTGATGTAAGCTCATAAAGGGTCTGCATGTAAGGCTCAAGAACCTCATAGTATGTTGATGCAATTGAATTAAGACATTCAAAAGCTGCCTGCCGAATCTCTGTCTCCTTCGACAGGGCAGTCTCACAGACAACCTTCAAGATGTAATTCCTCTCCATCTCATTTTCAAAGTTTGTTTGTGCAAAATCAAGGGCATTGTACAAAGCCCTTGTGGCTGCAAGGCGGACTTCAGGGCTGTGCTCAGCAAGGTTCATGCCTTGCACTACAGCAGTAAGAACAGAATTCACCTCATCTTGTGCAAGGTCTTCATGGGAAATCTCCTCACAAACATATCCTAATGTCTCCAACGTTGCCTGCTTCAAAGTAGCAGGGCTGTCCTGCTGGGTCATATTCAGAAGTAGCAATCCAATCAGTTCTGGCCATTGCTTCCGGGGAATCTCAATTGAGGCCACCTTCGCAAGTACTTGTGCAGAAGTGTGCCTTGCTTCTGGCACAGAAGACCCAAGAGTTCTTAAAAGCAACTCTTTCACTTGTGACTTCACCGAACCATCAATCGCCACCCATTGTTGTACAAGTTGTTCTTTCCTTGCAGACTCCTTCGCATCCAGTGAATTCTTAAGCACAATACCAGCCAACCTCCGAGACTCAATTGGTTTCTCATTGTTGGCAAGCTCTACGGACAAAGACAGCAGAAAAGCAGGCAGGTTTTGTTCTTGGAACTGCCTAAGACTATTCTCCGCATCAGTCCGGACTTTAGCATCTGCCGACTGGGCAGACAACAAACATTGTGTAATCTCCATGGCCATGTCTAACCAAACACACTAAACCTAACAATTCACAAACAGGAAAAAAAAAAAAAAACACAAAATCCACTTAAAGCCAAAACATACAAGTAAACAATTCAACACAAATAAAATTCTACATGGGGCGTCCATTTAAGACCCAAGTTATTCAAGTGTTCAACACAGAGCCTAAAATCAGTGACAGAGCAGTTCCAAATAAACCCTAAAAATCACGGCAAATCCACTAATAATGGAGCAAAACAGATTAGTGTTCGATCTAAGTACTAAAACTAGATTACAGACTCAAACCCTAAATCTGTCAAACAAGTGGCTAAAAATACAATCGTAACGGAATTGAAAACAGAAAACAGAAAACAAGTTAAAGTAGATCCTTGGAGAAGCATCGAAGAACAAACACATGTGAATCCCCCAAAAGAAACCTAACATCTTCAGGTAGATTCGACAAATACAGCGAAAACAAAAACCCTAGAAATGTGAAATAAACAATCGGAATTAACCAGATCCGTAGAAAAACCCTAAAAAACAAAACACGATTCGAATAAGATAAAAGAAAATGTACCTTAGGAACTGAGAACCTGAAGAGAGCACAGAGTGGGACTTAGGGTTTCAGCTCACTGCGAAAGGGTTTAAGCAAAATCGACTCTCTCTCTCTCTCTCTCTCTCTCTCTATCACTCCGTCTATCTTTTTCTCTCACTAGAAATCCGAGAAATGAGAAATGGAATGTAGAGAGAGAGAGAGAGAGGGTTGATTTTTGACCGTAGAAAGAGAGATCGAGGAAGGAGTGTGATTTTTATATTTGTTTTGTTGCTGTTGGGGGTGTTTTCGAATTGCTTGGAAGACGCGGGAGGGTTAAGCGCGTCTTGCCCCCTGCCTTGTGAAAAGTACGGGCAGCATCTGAGGCGGTTGCCCGAAGCTGCCCGAGTCTCTCTCAGGAAACCCTAATCCGTTTTCGGTTTTTGAAATCTCCCACGTGCGAACAGTCCGGTCTCCATCACTTGTCAACTGTTAACTAATGGACTTTTTTATGGGCCTAAGGATTAAAGTGCCTTGTTATTAAGTTTAATGGGCCAGGACACGGGCCCACTTTATAAAGAAAAATAATATTAAAGAGATTAAAAAAGTTAAAAATCTTTTTTTTTTTTTAATTTCAAATAATACTGTACTTCCATATATTTTAAAAGATTTTTACTTAATTAGATATTTTAACTAATTTAAATAAATTAATTTTAAAAAATTATAATTTTTGTTCATATAAGATATTTAATGTATATAAAATTCATTGTTGAACGAATAATATAATCCCTAATTTAGTTGTCCAACACAAAAAATTTTGATATTTGCCATAAAGGGTATCATGGGAGTTGGGACCAATCCTTTCTGAAATTAGCATATACTATATTATCCATAATCATATGTCTAATCATGGACATAATCATCAATGGAAATATTTTATTTTCACCTTTTTAACAACAAAGAATTATATATATTTTTTTATTTTTTATGGTAAACATTTTGTTTCAATTAATACCTTTTATAAACATTCAATAAATATTTATCAAATTTTCATAAAAGATAACCTTTTCTTTCCCAAATTACAATCATTTTATTTGATTAGTATAAGCATTTGGTCATAGCCATGACAATAGTGAACAACATGTATCATGATTTGGGCATCCAAGGGTCAGAATTAATATTATTACTACATGAAGGGACTAATGCAAATCGTTAGAAGATTATAAAATTCTTCTCTCTTGGAAGGTGAAAATTTAAATCTTATTTCCTTATCCCACAAAAATAATAAAAAAGAAAAAAAAATTTCTCATAAAATTTGTTTTATTAGCTCTATTTTGATATTATTCTATGTACAAACGATATACAATAATATACACAGAAAGATCCTGAATTCGCCTAAAGAAAACTCTTAAACAAAATATCTAACAACCATCGCACCCTAGAAATTAGGGTACCTTAGTTTTTGATTCTTGTGTATACCCCTTGAGCATGTCCTTTTTCAACTGCCCTTGTAGCACCAAAAGGCTCCATCCTTGGTTACAAGTCATAGGCATACAAACCATCAAAGGCATCAATTTTATATGGTCAGGAACTCTTCTTTCTTCTTCTCCTCAAATGGTGAGTTGAGGTGGGAGAACTGTGCCGTGCCGGGCTCTTCACGCCACAAAGCTTGTGCTTTGTTCTCCAAGGGAAGAATTTGGCATGTCCACGAGCAATTGGTGAAGAAGAGCACATTTTCCCAATGGTCTGGGAATCACATTCTTCTTCGTATTCACTTGGATGTGGAAGCCGTGATCTCCTATTCAAATTCCTCGAAATTGTCATAGCATGCGAAGCAGCCAATGCAGCAGCAGCAGCAGGTAGAAATCTCTGAATCATGATGTTTGGAGAGAGACTTCCACATGACCATGCATTTTCTAAGCTCAAACTATCCAACCCATTTTTCTTTTCATGTGACTCATTAACTTCCAACGAATCAAACAAAAAGAACATGTCCATAGCATCCGAAAAAACATCTTTTTCATCCTCTTCTCCAGCATCTCCTGCACAACCTTCGTCTTGTTCATTGTCCATATTTGCAGTGTTTTGGAGATGCCAACGGTTTGGTGGGAGCTTTGGAGGAGGAAAATATGCTACTTGGGAATCCCTTATTCCCGAGTCCTAATTAGGCTTGCCTGGAGCCAATTCCCATGAAAATGGAAACCTATTACTTGCTTCCTCCAAGGCGATTCCTCATTTTGTACTTGAAGAAATTGACAAACTAGACACCCGCCAATCCTTCTTGTTGACAACAGTGGTGCATTGAAATCCAATTTTCCGCTGGGATTGGAATTGGAAACCATTTCTTTTTTTTTTTCTTGTTCAATACAGGAAGATTTGTTCATCCTTCCTAACAAATAGTAGTACAATCCGGTGGGCTAACTTTTGAGTTATGGCTTGAGAGATTTTAAGTTCTGTTTGGGACTTTAAAGGTGGTTGGTTGAAACTATTGCAAATGGCGGTTGGAAAATAAGGGTATCTTGTGCAATCAATAAAAACTCTTCACTTTTCCAAGTTCACAGGTCTTCATTATACGGAGAAATCTTAGACAAGGGACCAGGACAACATCAAATAGGCTAATTGATTTTCATCCTTATCATGTAGGCAAGCCTTGTTTTTTTTTTCCTTTTTTTTTTGGGTCTAAAAGTGTGCTAACCCAGGCGCATATAGGAATCTACTTAGATTCTTCTGGTATCAACTTAAGGGTCTTTCCTATTAACTGATTAATTAAAACATGTATTTAGAATAACTTTTGAGCAGAGCTAAGCAGAGAAAACAAAATGATAGAATTCGGGCATGGGGAGAGTTTTGCCGGTTAAGCCCCAATTCAGCTCAAATCGAATTTTGTTAATACTAATATCATTATCAGATATCAATAATTTATTAAAAAAAATGAAAGATAGATTTTAACCGTGTGCACCATATTTATTGCGCCCTGCATATTTAAGTGTCAAGGCCCTGGTTTAGGTTTGTGTTGGTGTATCCCGGGTGCAGGTAAAGAAAGGTCTATATTAGTGTCGGTGAAGTCCCTTGAAATGTCACCAATGGCTTAGATCAATCTTGCTCTTTTAATACGATTTGCGAGGGTTCCTGGTTTAGGATCTGCGAGAGTTCGTGGGTTGAGGTTGGAATTACCTAGCTATTATGTAGGTTAATCACTTTTAATTTAAAAAAATTTAAAAGACAGTAAATTTCACATATATCGTTACACGGTTTTAAACGCTTCAATGTAAAACATATAGCAGTCAACCTAGTAAATACTCTTCTTGGATTAAACCAAATCCTAGACTATAGAAGCCATGGAGTTGAAGAAAACTTACTGAACCTGCAAACATGTGGCAGAAGAATCAGTTGAAACTTTCTGATCAGAAATGTGCAGTGGTAACTTAAAGAATCCCAGTACTGGAACCAAATATTTCCTTTGAAAGGAGAGAAGTAAACTCCTGTAAGGGAAAATTGTGAAGATTCCAAACAATATAAAGGAGTCAAAATACAATGGTCTTGGCTTCACCGCAAGCCAGCCACCATTACATGTACACCTTTTTTTCAACTCTGGGAACCTTTCAATGAATTTTACTTTTTCTAAGTCAAGTTGACACTTTTATATAAATATTTACAATTAACACCGTCTCCTCCCCCACCTCCGATTCTAATCTTTCATATTTTTACCTCACCATTTCTTTCCTCGATCTTCTCCTTCCCCGATTTTTCATATGCTTTAGCTCTGCATTTCTCTCTTTCTTCTAATATGCTCACTGCCATGGTCAATTAGGAACCACACACTCAAGACAGGTTGCTGTGGGAGAGGGAGAGAGAGTGACCTGGCTATTGCTGACCTTGCCTATAGTGGAAAAAGATTTTGTGCAGCAACAATGCAATTGCCACTTCAGGGTACGAAGAACAAACACTCACTTTCTGAATTTCACTTTGGTTGCTGTTCTTTACCACGTTCCCGAGCTCTATTGTAGAGATCAAGGGTATCTTGATGGCTAGGATCAAGGCAAAGAGCTGCCTCACAGTCCCGGATTGTGGAAACATCATCACCCATTGACTCATGAAATGCTGCTCGTAGATGAAGCAACTGTAAGTCTGGTTTGAAA
Source organism: Dillenia suffruticosa (assembly GCA_033439265.1). Classification (NCBI taxonomy): domain Eukaryota; kingdom Viridiplantae; phylum Streptophyta; class Magnoliopsida; order Dilleniales; family Dilleniaceae; genus Dillenia; species Dillenia suffruticosa. The sequence continues at coordinate 1,090,587 of JAVTVX010000035.1, forward strand.
GCTATGGCCTTTGTCAGCTCTGCTATGGCTTCAGCTTCTTTGTGGTCATCCATCAAGACTGGAAGACAATGAGCCACTACATCAGTACAACTAAAACTGCAAGGAAGCATCACATATATGCATGCAAAATAATGTGAATTTGTTCTAATTGTCATTCGGAAGCTCACTAAGAGGAGAGTTGAATAGCTTGTTAGGTTGTAACTATTAGTGCTTCATCAGGACAAAACAATTGACAACTAACCATTTGCATGTCTTGCCAGTCCCACGGCAAAGATTTCATACAATGTTGATGTAGGATTGTGATATATGTCCACAGTCTACATGATGATGGTCTAGTCCATATGATGAGAGGTCTAAGTTCTTCTAGCACAAGAAGTCCTATAAGCAGGTCATAAATATTTCTAGACCTGCAATTTACGTAATGGTGGTTATCACCAATATGCACGATGAACTAGAAGGAATCATTATGCAATCTCATTGAAATCATTGACTCATAGTGGTGTCTAGGCCTATAGCCGCATTGAAAAATACAAAACTCATAGCATGGACAACTCCAAGCACCAAAAAGTGAAGGCACTTATTGCTCAATGACCTAAGTAGCACTTACAAAAATAAAGGATGTTTTCATTTTACACCACTGTGATCGGTGGTCTCTTACATGCAGTGTAACCCTTGGATAACTGTCATAGGCAGATTAAGTTGTAAAGTGATAGGGGACGAGTCTCAAGAGCAATCAATATCATTCAAAATAAATAATCAAGCTAATCCCGTTTCTACTAGAACTACAAGACGAAATTTAAGTAAAAAGAGAAAAGGGTTCATGCAACATATACAGCTTATTCCACGTTTTATTATATTACATTATGAAGCATGGTCACAGACACAGTCACACAACTAAATTATCGACAATATTGCATTATAGTAAATTACAAGTCTCATATTATATTCTATAAAAAAAAAGGAAAAACGGAAGTATCATATTATATACTGTCAGACACGGCTCAGTTATAGGATCATTGTGGCAACAGAGGTACTCATACTACTACAGCATGTACCTTCTTACAGCTAAATGCAATATTATGACACTGATCACAAGAAAGACCTTTAAGCACTAAATGGTTTGCAGTCCATTTCAATCATATTATACCACATGAAACTGCAAACGAGTTCTTTATTTATGCAAAATTATCAGTCCTATTAAAATTGGGATGTTCTCTCTTACAATTTTAGAACCACAGCTACTTAGGCATAAATCAACAGACAGGAATACCACCAGCAAGTAATGATGCAGATCAATAGCATACTCAAATTCGTTTGAAACAAGTACCTCTACTCAAGCTGATTTGTACCAATAATTTTGACAGGTAACCCAGCCATCATTCAGCATTTTTTTATTTTTCAAAGGCAGCCTTCTGGCGTGTCTTGTTCATCATCAAAATTAACAGAATTGAACTCCTAAATATATTCATCCACAACCATATTTCTTTATGACAAGAATCAACTGCCTCTGTAGAATATTCAGTAACCTTAGAAATTCTCATATGTTTGAAATGTTCAATACATATTAATGGAATATATATATGCTGGTCACCATAGCAAAAAAAAGGAAATATTTTAAATTTGGGATGGTTACCAGCTGCTCTGTATCTGTAAGGATATGTTCTGAGTGGATCAAGATGTGTTGCCATACTAAGATCACTCTTTGCCATGTCACGATCACAATACTCTGAACGTTTTTCATAAGCTGATGCATTATTCCGGGCCTTCTGTATCAGTTTTGTCATCTCATCATATGCAGATTTGCGTTGATTTTTAAGGTGATAAACCCGGGCAAGCCCTTGATGGGCCCGTGTATGCTTGATATTAAGGGCATTCATGTAGCAATCAGCTGCCAGATCCAGCTTATCACAGTCCACATAAGCACCACCCAGATTATTTAGTGCCTGCAACACATTGAAATAAATTGATCATGCCAACCAGGTGCACAAGACAAGTGGATTAAAGTTGCTCTGGCAACACTTACTTGTCCTTTTCTAAGGCCATCTGAAGGGCACCTAAGAGCCTCCTCCAGAAGTTGAATAACCTTCACAGAGGCCTCCTGATTAAGGTTTGAATCTGCCAACACATATGCTTTCAAAAAGAAGGCCTCAAATGATCTCTGTATAGAAATAGACTTCTCAGCCGTGGCTAAAGCCTCTTCCCGATGGCCAGTGTCATATAAGATCCATCCTTCATACACAAGTCTTTCATGCTCATAAGTAGAATGATTTCGAGCTGCCCGCAGACTCCTCATAGCAGCCTTTTGGCAATTTAACCTATAACAATTTGCACATGTCAGGCATGCTCTTGACAATTTTGATGATCAGTAGCGAAAAGGACAAAAGAAATAATAATATTTTCTCGTCCGTATCTTGGATTGAAGACACGTAACTAGCCAACCAAGCAATAGGGAAGTGGAAGGACTGAGAGTGACAACTATGTGACATCATGGTCTTCAACAATCTAAAATCTTACAAGAGCAGTCCTATTAATATAACCTCAAACGAATACATTTATAGAATGATTAACAAAAGGAGTTAATAACTGGTAAGGAAGAATGTTCAAAGATGTTGTTACTTCTTATTCCCCTTTCCTTTATTCACAAACAGAATATTATATGATAAGGATGCCATCCAAGTATGCTCTCTTTTGGCATTAACATGTCAAGTTTCAAAATGCAATTTTTTTCCTCATATGAAACCATCCCTCAAGTTTAGCTTCCTTCTGTACATTATATTCAGACATCGTCCCTTGAATCTTATATAGGTACGCAGGTAAATTGCACAATTGAACAGCTGCAAAATCCTTAATCATACAAAAGGCTTTAAGTTCCAAAGGTGGTTAGGCAGTGCCTTGCACGATTTAGTTCCTTTGGATAATTTCACCAATATGAGAGCGGATAATGCATTTCTAGGTTCCACCTAAGTTCCAATTTTGGAAAACTAACACGTTTGACTAAACAAGACCCTCATAGAAAATTTCAATACCTTAGCATAACTTTGAAACCCGAAGCATCCAGGAGCAAACAGAAGCCATTCACAATATAAGTTTTTTAAATTAGGTGAGCTTGTTGATCAGACAGAAAATAAAAGTTAGCTAAACAGAGTAACTTAAAAGGCATTCAATCAAGAACAGCTTGAAATTCTAGACATATTAGTTACACATACCGCAAAAGGAGGAGGGATTGCCGAAAACGCAGAAGACTCTTGCTGGGGTCATTTGCCAGCATATGATGTACAACAGCTAGAGAACCAATATCATCAACAGAGGACCATCGATCATACAGTTGCATCCAACAATCAGCCTGACTCCACTGCTGAACATGAGGCTTGAGGAGCTCAACTAGCTGGTCTCCAGGCAACTTGCCATGGAACATCATATAATGTGGCTCCAAAGTAAGAAGTGCACGAGTATCTCTTAGAGACCCTTCATAATCCTCTAAGGCAACTGAAAACCAAGCACGTAGCTCAAGACAGTCAGGAGAAACCTTGAAGCCTAGAATCTTGTTGATCTCTGAGATTGCTGCTCCGAGCTTGTTATCCTCCAGTAATGAAACAGACCTGTACTTGTATGGGTACGAGAGAGTTGGATCTAATTCTGTTGCCGTGTCTAAATCCATCATCTTTTCCTTTCCAACACAGTACAAAGACCTTTCCTGATACATCCACCCTGTTGGTGTATAATCAGAAATGAGAGAGTTCATCAACTTGTATGCCTTATACTTGTGACCACGCTTGAACTTGGCCCTTGCAATGCCTACTGTTGAATAAACATGTCCAGCCTCAACTGCTGCCTCAAACCATCGCTGGGCATCCTTGTATTCATTTCTTTCAAGCATCACACAGCCCAACTGATGATAAGCAATTTGTTTTTGCCAATCTACAGTGGCACACTCTCCAAGTCTCTCCAACAGCATCACTGTTATGTTCGATTTCATGTCATCCTCCAGTGCTATCTGGCTCAAGAAATAATACAACATAAAAGAAGCGTGCCCAGACAAAGCCAGTCTTTCCCTGGACTCTGAGCTACAGAAGAATTTCATCATGTTGGTATTAAGCATTGAACTTGGGAGCTCTCTAAGAAAGACCTGTAAACAAGCAGCCACCAGAAGGTATGCAGTCTCCTCTATTCCATACTCAAAAAATAGCAAAGCATCCTCCCAGTCACAGACCAGTGCCGCCAAATGAGAATCACAAGCTGACTTCAGTTCATCACAACAGTACTTGTTTGCCAGGGAGAGAAGCTCCAACACGATTTTGGGATCAAGAGAATCCAATCTCTTTGTCCTGCTAAATACCTCAGCAGCTCTCATTGCATCCGCCGATGCTCCATTATGAGAAAAATTTATCTTCTCCCGCTTTGACTCCATAAATCCACCATACAACATTGCTCTAAAAGGTCTAGACAGTGCAGCTATACTATACCTCATACACTTTACCTCCTCGTTACCAACATAGAATGACATATCACCATCTTCTACTGAAGTGGAACATTCCTCATTCCCAGATGGGGTTTCCACACCAACTTCCTCTGAAGGGTTCCGGGGACACGTACATGCCTCATTAACTGATTCAGGATCATACCCTGATACCAAACAAGCCTTAGGGCACTCAATATTCCGGCCACAACAACCCATAGATGACAATCCGGTAAGCTCATCATCTCTTCGCTCAAACCTCAACCAAGCTGACAACACAATCTTTGAATGAGCATCGACCGCATGCTGCCTAGCACACCGAAGACTCCTCCTGAACAATTTGGGATCAGATAACGCCCGAAACACTGCACATTGCTCCAAATACATCCCAGATTTCTCGAACTGGGGACATTCCTCGATCCTCCTATAAACATCCGCAAGAGTTTCGATAAAATTAATGGGCTTAAGGTTAGGTTCAATGTGGGGTTCTAACAAATCAGCGACAGGAAGACCATAGGGCGCAAGGGCTTCAGCTAAAGTAGAAGTATTAGGCTGAACATTTCGAATTGATTTCGCTCTAATTGAACTGACTCGGTCATGCAAATGGTGCAAAAATTTTTCTCCCACACCACCAACACCGCCACCGCCGCCACCGACACCGCTGCCACCGCCACCAAAGCCACCGTTAACGTTGGCTGTCGATGGATTTAGGGCATAAACTTGTGCGCCTTTACACCCATCTATTAATTTCAAACTACGCATGGTTGCAAATAGATTGTTTTGCATGATTTCTATGTAAAATTAGAACAATCCCAGATTTGAACTCACGAAAATTGAATCTTTCAGAACAACCCAGATTCAGACTCGCAAAAATTGAATCTTTTACAATACCCAGAGTCAAATATCACAAATTTGAACGATTCGTAGCATAATATATATTTTATTCAAAGTAAGATAAATATATGAGATTGGTAGATACCTCTTTTGGCCTGAAAAACCATCGGATTCCAAAATTTGAGATGAGAGAGAGAGAGAGAGAGAGAGAGAGAGAGAGAGAGAGAGAGAGAGACGAAGGTTGACCGTGGTGACGCAGGCAATAAGATAAAAATGGCAATCTGGTAAAAAATTTAAATGAAAATGGCCGAATTATTTTCAAAAAAAGAAAAAAAAAACTTTTTTCTGGGGAGAGGGAAAAGAAAAGGTTTGAGGGTAGAGAAATGCTGCAGTTATGTCGTTGGCGGCCAACCAGACGTTGTGGTTGTGGTGGTGGTGGTGGCTGTTCTAACAGCAAATGTCTCTCTCTACCCTTTTCTCTCTCTCTCTCCACCCTCTCCTCGCTATCCACCTTTCTTTCTCTCTCCAAACATGACTCTTCCCCTCTCTCATTTCTCTCTCTCTCTCTCTCTCTCTCTCTCTCTCTCTAAATTCTCTCTCCTTTGTCTGTGGATAGCCGCAGAACTCGGTTGACGGCTCTCTCTCACCTCCTTTCTTCGTATGTGTTGACAAGTTCATTGCATCTTCTCCCAAAATGTAAACACAACACTACTGTTTTTCCTAATATTTTTTCACAAGGTTATGCCATTCCTCGGGCCATCCTTAACTTTTGCTACATGGTTACCATATAGAATAATTGATTTAAGAACCACATTATTCACAATTGCCGATAACTAAATAAATATTTTAATTATTATTCTTCGAAATTGTTTTTGTAATATGATCAATTTTACAATAATCAAGTTCATAATCAAATAAATAAAATTTTATAATAACACTTTTTATTGTTAAAAATAAAAAATTTTATATTAAACAAAATATCTTGGAAATTAAATAAAAATAATTTTAAGAATATTATTAGATTTTAAAATAAATTTCAAATAAATCAGGACATTTTGATCGATTCATAAAATTAAAATCAAATTAATTTATAATATAAATTACTCAAAATATATTTATATAAATTGTTATATAAATTTTTTTATTTACTTAGCACAAAACTTATTTCATCCATCCGACCTAATTTTAAAATTAGGAAAAACAATATTTTAAATAATTTATTCGACAGCACCTTAATCATTGAGAGAGGTTTCCCCTAAAATCGGTCTGATAGTATTTTAAATCGAATTAATTAAAATATGATTTAAGATATCGATTAATTTAATACTAAAAAAACAATATTTATGATCCATCAAATGAAATCATGAAACAAAAAAGAAAAAGTAAAAAAGAAAATCAAAGGAAGACGTAGAAAGATGTTGATCTTAAACAATTTTATTTACTTATTAAACAATTTTTTTTTACAAATTTAATTTATAATTCTACATAAATTCATAAATTTTGACAAATACAATATCTGTAAATTCCCAAATAACAATTGAGCATTTCATTATTGTTGATAAAATTAAATTATTAAAAAAAAAAAGGTAGAAAGGTGAAGAGGGGGTTGAAATGGTGGCCCAGAGTTGTTATGAAAAAGAAAAAGATCAATGAAAGAAGAAAGAAACAATAATAGTGGGAATCACATAATTGATACCAGTTTATTTTATTTTATTTTATTTTATTTTATTTAATTATTATTTCTAAAGTGTTGACAGCTACAGGGCAACGAATATTATAATATTATATATTTATATATTACCTCGGTGCCCACTTAAGCAAATAGTCGCATGGATTTTGTCTCTGCCATGTTTCATGGTTGTATTCACTTTTGAAGCAGTTCTGCTGCTGATTGGCGGGGACAGCCGAAGTGCAAGAGAATACGACCTTCACAGTTCACACCCCTTTGTAAAGAAGACCAATTGGGGTGGGATTAATTTGGATATTTATATATTTATTTATTTATTTATTTTTAATGGTATGGATGGGAAATCATTTTTTTTAGGTTTAGTTCTATTTCAAAAATAAATATATAATATTAGATAGATGGGTTTTATTTTTTGAGATTTTTTTCCGATCGTTTCTGACTCTATGCTTCATATGCATGCTTATCTAGCTCCACAGATGGATGGGTTTTATTTTTTTACCAAAGTATTAAAAATTAAAATCTCTCTCTCTCTCTCTCTCTCTCTCTCTCTCTCTTATAAAATGATTAAGGTCACCAGTGGGGTTGAGGTTGATATTGGAGAACGACCGACAGATCTCCCCGGTCGAATGTGTTTTAAGCTTTTTCTTTCACTATGCATTGAACCTGCTTGCCGGGCTTGCAATAAGTTGACATTAATGAAGTAAACTTTGTCGTAAAATTGGATCCCAATTCCGGATAATGGAAGTATTGTAATACAGGTAGGATTTTGGGTGACCTGCTTTTTCATGCATTCAAAAAAGTTATGCCATGATTTCTCGACCAATTCGATGAATTATAAATCATTTGGCACCGTTTCTTTCTCTTTTATAAAAATTTCAAATTTAAAAATTTTTTTATATCCTCAAAAAAAAAAAAAAATGATCCCTTGACAATTCATAAGTTGCGGGCTAAAACCTTAAATTGGGTTCCTCTAATGTGGAATTAGGTAGCATATTCCAGTATAGTCACAAGCAAATGATGCGACAAACAATCCACACTTTGTATTTTTATGTATTTATCTATGTATATATATATGTTTTTTTTTTTTGGCCTACTATTATCCAAGTTGAGGTGATCTTGTGCAAGAGTACACTTTGATATATATGTATGTATATATGTATAGGTACAAGGCGCCTTAATTTTTAAGGGAACTTGAAAATCAACTGAAAGACTTCCTTGCCTACTTCAAAAGGGTGAATGGCAGATGGTTAATGTGTTTGGCTATTATGATTATACTGTAGGGTTAATGATTAATGTTTGTTAAAGTAATCATAGGAGGACCTGTTAAGCCCATTTCATTAAGTCATCTCACTTACCATTCTATTCAAATTGGAAATTTGGACCACACTCCACAACTTACCACTTCACTTGCCCCAAAAATATTGACAGATGCCACCGTATTCTCATTCCGGTACCCTGAAACTCCTTTAAAAAAAAAAAAAATCACTTTAAATCATCAAATTAAACGATTAACAAGACATTACAAGGAATCTAAATTTAAGACGTTTTATCCTAATAAATTTATTCTATATATATATATTTTTTAATAAAGAAAGTCGAGGGACAACCAGCATTGCTGTTATATTAGGACTTTACCATGAGATTCTTTTCATGCTATCGAATGTCTCGTATAAACTATAATTATATCATCTATTTATTATAATCCTGGCAATCGATTTAGTGGGATGACATGTTATGTTTTTTAATTAAGTTTGGATTCAAAATTTAAGAATAAAAAAAAATTATATTGAAAGAATCATTTCTTAAATAGGGTATCGATAGATATTTAAATTAAATTAATCAAAAAATAATTTTAGATACTGACGGTGAAAAAGAGAAAAAAAGATAACCGGTAAAGATAGTTGGACCATAAAGTGGACGGTCCAATCCGATGTTATAGTAAGGGTTTATTTCAGTTAGCCCAACTCATTGTGGTCCATTTTAGTCTTTTATTCTAGGCCCATATAATGTTTCAAGCCTCTTTGACTGGGCCCAATAGTTTCCTGAAAATGACTAATCATGGAACGGAACATATTCCGTATCATTTTCCACTTTGGTTGGTGACCTGTCAATTATTCGTGGCACCTCCGTAATTATCTCTCCTACCTAATGTTTCCATTTCTCTTCAACGTTTCTTCTTAGAATTAATCTTAAAAAAGTGGAATTTAATTAATAAATCAGAATTTTAGTCAATGGAGACTTATTAGGATTTGACCAAAAAGTTATGTGGGGACTAAGAATCATAATTAAAGTTAAGAAATGAAACATAAATAGAGATGGGGGGGCAATTTTATGTTATTTTCTATGAAACTAATGAGAAAACATACAAAACATGATCATATTAATGAGTCAAATTGTATTACCATGAGACGACCATTTCCAAATTAAGATAAAAAAATTTGGAAGTAGTTTAGATAAATTGTTTTCTCTCTTTGATATAAAATTTCTATTTTCGATAATTATATTAAATTTAATTTAAAACAAATTAAATTTTTAATTGACAAAATTTTTCTTCTTATGTTTTTCTTTATTTGTAATTCAAACATTTTTAAAAAGTTAGGGTTCAAACGTGATCGGTAAGTCTTGGACTTTGGAAAGGTGTCCGTCGAGCAACCTGCCTCGGTCAAGGGAGCCTCTTGGGTCATGCCCTAAAAGGGGTCTTCTCTCCACGTATCCCCTCAGGCCGTTCTTATCCTATTAGAGGTTTTTTTCCTTGATTTGCAAGGAAAAAAACAATTAAGTATATTATTTATTTTTTCCGAAAATACTTTTTCTATAGTGAAATATGAAATATATTTTATTTTCACTGTTTGAATTATGGAAACTCTCAAACATATGATTTGATTTTTCAGAGTATTCTTTTAAAAGAGATTTACTTTCATAATAAATTTTTTTTTCATTTTTCAGTAGTCGTACAAAAAAACCATTTCTTTTTTGACAAAAAGAGAAGTTGTCTCTCTAGAAACAAATTTTGCTAGTTTTAGATTACTTTTTTTTTTGTTTTCGGATTTTACCTGATTAATTCGGTTCAAATACTATGATTCATTTTAGGGATTGACTTTTCTAAATTATTTTTTATCATTTTTAGAACTCGAACTCAAGATTTCTGATTAAAAAAGTAGAGTATCCGATCATTCAATGTAAAAAAGTTGAATAGTTTTAGATCATTTTGACCGACAAAGATTTTACCCGATGAATCGTAGGGACCAACAGAGTCGGAATCAAATGAGTATTCATCTTAACATATTTTATTTTTTATACTTGAATTTAAAGATTTTAAAAAGTTCAAAAGGTTGCAATTTTTTATTATCATAAACTATTATATAGAATTTGATTTATTTATTTTTTATTTATTTAAATTATAAATTAGTCAAAAAATTCAGAAAATTCATGGGCTCAGAATCTTCATTTTTTTCTTTTTGACAAAAAAGTTGATCTTGTTCGTGTCGGCTATTGTACCAAGAAGTTTGAGCAACCAACTGCATATTGAGATTTCAAAAGTCTAACCTAATAGATTAATAATATATGTTTACATTTTCACAAAGATGTGAAATATATATATTTGGTCAGCATGAAAAATATTTGAATTATAAGAATTTTGAAGCATTCTCATTGCAAGTCAAGAAAGAACATCTTTCTAAAATTTGAAGTCACCAAGTCAATGACATGACTTATGAGTAAGAAACTAAAAACAGGAACTAGAAGGCTAAATTGAGATTGACCCATTATTCAACCCTGGGTGAATCTTTCCCCCTTTCCAGTGAATCAACTTTTGAACATGGGTGGGATCATCAGAAATGCCTAAGGTGGAAGGAGTTCTCTGCCAACCTTCACGCCTGCTCGGTCAACATGACTGAGCTTTTGGGTTTTTGACACGAGTTAAACCAAGTTAAATCGCTAGGGGTATCGCTGGTGGTAGTCATCTTGTTCAAGAGGAACATCTGAATTTCTCGCCTTTGTTAGAGGTTGAAAAGGAATTGTTAAGTTTAATTTCAGTTTATTGAGAAGTTAATTGATATGCAGAATGACCCATGAATTCTGGTCATTTTTGTGGTTAGATTTTTATCTTGTTAGACTCTTTCTATTCTGGGCTTTCAGCCTCTTGGTCAGCGATTACTTCTCTAAGTTGTGCCAGGTCCTTTTTTATTTTTTTATTATTTAAAAATTACGAAAACCGTAAAATAAAAGTTTGAATACTAAATCTCAAAAAATACAGTTGAGTAAAAACTTTTTATCATTCAAGTGTTCATACAAGAATATCATGTCTTATTTCTTTGTTCACCCCCCCCCAAAAACAAAATCTATTAATTGTTATTCTATAACATAAAAATGGGTGGGTCCAAACCAACATTTTGAGGAATATGAATTAATTTTATTACCAAAGATTATAGCTCTGAGATATTTTTGGATCAAATGCGCATGCATTAAGATTGAATACCGGGACTGAGGCGGGGGGTGGGGGAGTAACCAAGAATTTTCAGTTTCGATTCAATTGTAGCATGGATCCAGCAAAAGAGATATTTAATCGATTAGGTGGCGGCAGAAATATTTAAATGTTGCCTAAATAAAATAAAAATGTACGAATTTTGACCGTTGAGTGTTCCTTAGTTTGACGCGAGGGGAGACCAGCAAATTGAATTACTATTATAAATTTATTTTTATTTTTTAGAAAAGGGTAACAGCTTGTGTAAGGTCATAATGTATCCCACTCATCAACATCGTTATCACAACGATGATGGCGGGCGGCCAAGGTGTAAAAGGACAATCAGAGAAAAATTCGAGGGAATAAAAATGTACATATTTAGAGAGAGAAAGAGAGAGAGAGAGAGAGAGATGAAAAATCTAATCTCGTGGTCATATGAACTCAGGCTATTGGAATTATTTCTGCAAAACTCTTATTTTAGTTGTTTCTGAATTTAATTTTTGATATAAAAAGGACATAAATGCGAATACAAAAATAATTTAATTTAAATTGTTCATATTGGGCACACCGACTGACCGTACAAGGGTGATAATGTCATTTTATATAATTAAAGACAAATAAATAAAAAACATATATAAATATATCATTGGAAAATGAGAATTTATATTTTCTGTGCAAACCCAAAAAGAATCTCCCAACAGGCTACCAATACCTAAATTTTTGGCATGTAGTGGAGACCAGTGTATTTTCTAGGAACAACCTTTTCTTACAATGATCATATAAAAGAAAAAAAAAATTCAGGGAAAAAAATTAAAATTGAAGATTAGTATATATATATATATATATATATATATATTTACTGTATCAACTAATATTCGAAATTATATTCTGATAAATTTAGTTTGAGATTTATAGTGGTCCATTTAAGGGACTACCCTCCTAATATAATTTACTTCGTATCCAATTTACGAGTCAAATTCGAAATCTTAATTAAATAATTTAGTGTCATATTTTATTAGGTCAACTGACTGTCGATAAGATTGACATATCAATATAGTCTGTTTCGACTAATCCGATCCGAGATTTGTAGTGACTCATTTAGAGGAATACTCTCCAAACCTAATCTGTTCTATACTCAAGTTATGAGTTGAATTTAAGATTTTGATTAAGAAATTTAGGGTCATATTTACCAACCGACCGATCGTATATGAGATTGACATATCAACAAGGCCACCAGCACAGTCTCTGATCAGTTCAGAGCGGGTAAAAATATTTATAAGTTTTGGGACACACCCATTTGGAAATTTAAAGGGATGAAAGCACTTTGTATTTAGATCTATAGATGTTGCCTAAAGCATGCAAAAGTCACACACATATGGAATATTAAATTTTTTTCAATGGTCCAAAATATTAAAATTCCAATTATACCCTTTTTAAATTTATTTTTTTTTCACTTTTTATCACTTTATTAATTTTGAGGGAATGGTGATTTTCGCACACTTGTCTTCAATTTTCACCCCATAATAATTAAGGAATCATATTTATTCTTTTAAAACAGTAATATTATAATGTTATTGTCAATTTAGATAATATGATATATTATTTATTATATTTATTAATAACAATAACAATAACAACAATCTAAACTTTAATCCCAAAAAATTGGGGTCGACCATTGAGAGACAAGCTTGAAAAAGATAAAAAAATAAATAAATCAAATAAATCAAATAATATATATATATATATATATAAAATAAAAAGAAGATAAAAAGAAAAAGAGAAATAAAAAGGAAAATAGATAAATAAATCAATTTATTAATTTGTATGAAAAAATAGAGGATAACCAAAATGGAACAAAATAGTACTTGTAGGGATAGTAAAAACCTCTTACTCAATTTTTTTTTTAAGATATAATATTTGAACTTATAAAAAGTGTATATATTCACAATTTCGCGGTCCCTATGCAGCAAAAAAAAAAAAAATTGAACAAAGTATTATTATATAAATTTTTTCTTATATTTTGGAGTCAGCCCCCCTCCCTTGGGCCCTGAACAGCAAACAGCAACAATGAGATGGCATGGTACATGGGATTGGATGCCATTCACGTGCATATGCATCGGGATTGAGCATGGACATGCATAATGTATAGCCAGTAGAAAAACTCGGGAACATAAATTAATGAGGAGGACATGTAGAAAAGGACAGACATACTCATTCTCAAATAATGGGAGTAGAGATCCACATTACAAGGCTCATGAATTCTTACGCACACCCAAATTTATAATAAAGTGGCCCAAATGCCCAAGAGATTTCATATATTAAAATTAAACAAACCCTAAGAGTTCTGTTGAGGGTTGACATCACTGGGTGTGTCTGCGGTGAATCTTTCTTGTGACCACCCTTGGTTAATAACTTTGGAACAATGCATTTTCTCCCTAATAATTTATTGTCCTTTGGATGACCTTTGTTTCTCCGGTGCTTTGATCTAGTAAATGGAAGACCAATGGGAAGACTTAGACAGGACTCGGGTAACAATATTGGGCGTTCGGTGAAAGAAAAATGTAACTTTTGTAAGGCTCCTTGAAATGAAACATAGAGAAAAAAGGGTTGATTTTTTTTTTTCTTTCTAATGTTATCTGAAAATATATTTCTATTAATTTAATTTGAATATCTGCGATGTCAAAAAATGATTGATTTTTATTTTATGGGCTTCCTTGACCTCAAGATGCTTGTGACTAAAAAGGAAAATTAGGGGCTTGGGGTTGGTTCGAATAAAGAAAAATCAAGCACGACATATTCTTGCGGATTGAAAATGAACCTATAATTCATGAAATGCATGGGGGAATGCACGTGGGAGGAATGAAAAAGGTGTCAAGTCCTTTAACCTTTCTCGTCTAGAAAGTTTGCTAGTAGGGCTCAAGGCAACTCCCTTCCTCCCAACCCCATTACACAAACATTTCTCTTTGTGCCTTTCCAATTGCGTAGGAAATAATTGCCTTAACAAGAAACGCATTCCCCCCTCCCCCCTTGTATGCATACTTTGACATGGTCAAGATCACATCTTGGATCCTATGCTTGAACATTTGCTTATCTATAATAAGAAGAAACCGGTCTTGTTTAACCACATGTGTTAGAGCCTGTTGATTACGACATTTCGAAGACTTTAGGGACACTTCAATCTATTCATTCATTATGACTATTTGAACAAAAATTAATATCTAAGTTAATATATTTTAGAAGATGGGGTTTCATGCAATATCCAGTATTTTTTTATGAATAATGCGAGAGATTAAATAAATTGAATTTTGTGAGACGGTCTATAAAATTTTAATTTTGTGGATATGAATCGTCGGGACTCATTTAGCTTCTAATTTATTATTTATAATAATTTCTTTAATAATTGATGGGTTGTGAACGTTTGGAGGTGACGTGGCAATTAAGTTAAGCTCCCCGAGTGGGAACGAGCTCCGTGATTCCCGACGCTAAAGACTGTGCTTGTCGCCTTTGCTTTGTTTGCTTCCATTTATTTTCTTTTTCTTTTCTTGGTGAGGTCTCGTGAATGAGTTGGGGTCCTCATCCAATACACCCCACCCAGCGTCACCATATAATCACCATCCTCTCTCTCTCTCTCTTTCTCTCTTCAATTCATAAATTCTCCTTTCCCTCGCCCCTCACCACCAACCTCCTCCCCAATTTCCCCCTAATCAGCCGATTTACAATAATTAACTTTTATTTGAATTAAATCAACTAAAATTAACGATAAAATTCATTAAATAACGAGCTTTTTGTATCAGTTTTCTATTTTCAAAATTCAAAATACCTTTATTTACAAAATATTAATTTTTTCACAATTTTTAAGTAACAAAAATATCTCTGATTTTTGAGTTTTGGGTATATATAATGTTTTGGATAGCCATTCTTTTGTTTTTTCTTTTTTTTTTTTTTGATAACAATGGAGATATTATTAAAGAAAGACCTCAATCACCAATCCAGTGGTTAACTAAAAATCAAGTTAAAAATTAATAAAAGGCACAGGCCAAAAGGAACACCACACCCAAACACGCATAGAAGATCATGTGTTACCCACTCTTTTGTTCCCTCCATTTTTGGTACTTCTTGCTCTTCTTTTTGCCTGTGAATATAGGCCTATTAATCGAGTCACGTAAATCTTGTTTCTGTTTCAATTTGCGTAATTTATTCTATTGTTTACTTCTGCGTATTTCAAAGGATGAAGAAGGTTTCGGCGCTGTAAGCTAAATAGGTTTCATGCAATGGTAGCTAAACTAAACAACGTGTGGCGTGGCGCATATGATGTTTCATTGTAACATTAAATTTTCTTGGGGGCAATAAGGAGGAATTATCTTCCACTCTTTAAGGAAGTATTTGGTCAATTCAGACATACACTGCCTTTTCTTTCTGCTCCTATTAATTTTGGGTCTCTCTCTCTCTCTCTCTCTCTCTCTCTCACGATTTTAATTTAGTCCCAAAAATTTAATATTTACAAAGAAAAAGCCTTACACAGAGTCATCATGTGGAAAAAATTATTATAAATAAACATGTCGAGCAAAATCAGAAATTTATATCATGACATAAATACAACATACATTTGATATTGGAATTTTAAACAAGACGAAAAATATAATTTTTTTTGGAATAACCATATTTAAATTATAATAATTGAATAAGAAATAGGTGTAATAATTGAATCTAAGTACCAAAACTAAAGAGTAATTGATAAGAAATGCTCATTGAATTTTTCTTAGTAAATGTTTTGTTTTTACAATGTGGTTATAAGAGAAATGGTGAAAAGTTTCTCAAAATAGAAACTATTTTCTAAGTTAATATATGATCTCCATTTTACACATGTTAAGGCTGTCAAAATAGTTTAGTCGAGTGACTTTTCTAGGCATCTTTAGTTATGTTTTTAAGTTAGGAAAATAAGTAGACATTAGAATTTCAACTTGCCTGCAGAGACTGCCAACCTTGGCATATTTGAATCTAAGTAAAATCAATAATACAAATTTTCACTCTATTGCTTTGTTTGCATGATTGATTATATTTAATTATTATTGTTATATGTACAAAGGAAAATGCATGCATGTGTATGTGATCACATAAACATACAAGCCTCAAGTATGCTCTTAGAATTTTATATGATAAAAATTCTTCACAAGTCTCCAGAGAGAGAGAAAGAGAGAGAGAGAGAGAGTCAGTCCTATCAGCTCTAATGTCAAAGTCTAGGGTTTCAATTCCCATTTGTCATACCCAGAGGAGTTAACCCATGTTTTGTCTTGCCCAGTATATATAATTTTCATGCCAAGATCGATACCCTCTTTCCTCTTAAATTACACTTTTTTCTCTCTGTCACGGCATGTGGTTGTTGATCACCAAGATGCACTTCAAGGTCATCTCTCTCTCTCTCTCTCTCTCTAATCCCTAAAAACTCTTCTATCTTTTTTTCTCTTTTTCTAAAGTGTAACTTTGTCTTTTAAAGGTAAAAGGCCTTAACAATCTGATTCTCTATTGTTTATGTGTATGATTACAAAAATTCATGAACTTAGAGCTTGGAAGCCTAGCGAAAGAAGAGTATCAAACATTTAAGTCTACGATGGAAAAAGGCGGTTGTAGGTCTGATGATCAAAATGAGGAACAAGCCGATGAAAGTGAAGAAAATGATGAAGAAGAAGAAACAAAGACCAACAACAATGGAGGAAGCTCAAGCAATAGCACCGTAGAAGAGAGTACTGAGGGAAAAGAAGGATCAACTCGCTCGGTTAGGCCTTATGTCCGATCTAAGCTTCCTAGGCTTAGATGGACTCCTGATCTGCATCTTCGCTTTGTTCATGCTGTTGAAAGACTAGGCGGTCAAGATAGTGAGTATATATTGATGATCTTTTGTGCCTATGTCTATTTTCATGAAAACACACACACACACACAAAGAAGTCTTCCTATTGATTTGTTCTTTTTAATGTGCAGGAGCTACACCAAAATTGGTTCTTCGATTGATGAACGTAAGAGGACTAAGTATTGCTCATGTCAAAAGCCATCTTCAGGTAATAAATTTGACAAAAAGAATTTTGTGACCTAATTATTATTATTATTATTATTTTCCTGTTGAAAAGGTATAGAGAAGTTATCAAAGTTTTGTTCGAATTTAATCCTGATTTCATCTTTTGTTAATCTTAAAATTTCCCTTGTTGACTTGTGTCTGTTTCTTTTATATGTTTGTGTAGATGTATAGGAGCAAGAAGATCGATGACCCTACTCAAGGTACATAATCTATGTTTTCACCAAATATGTTGTTTGTTCTTGCAATTGGGTTTTAGGTTGATTCATGAAGAACTAAAATATTGTTCTCTTTTCTTGACAGCAATGGGTGATCATAGGCATCTTGTGGAAGGAGGAGATTCTAATATTTTCAACCTAAGCCAATTGCCTATGCTTCAAGGATTTAATCAAAGGCCTTACTCTACTTTCAGGTAATTATCAATATATGATTAAAGATTTATATCAATTACATCTATTTTGAATTTTACTTGGATTGAATTTTCATATTTAACCAAAATAGAATTTTGCAAATTATTTAGGCACGGTGATGCTTCTTGGGGTGGTCATGGAAATTGGAGTACACGAAGTTCATGGGGTGCTAAAGCTGGATATTGTAGAACATTTGCTGAGAAAATCTTTGCAAACAACCACAACAATAACGATTCTTTAAGCCGCAAACTTCTCAATAATTCCATCTTCAATCAACAATTTAGAAGTTCCCATGGATCAAAAGATCATGAGCTCAGATCATTTATCAACCGTGGATCATGGCAAGCTCAACAAGCAAGGCCAACATCCATCGAGCTGGACCCCTTAATGAAAATTCAAGCAAAAGTGCTCAAGCAATCAAGTCTTGTCAAGAGCAGCATTTCTTCAGATTTGAATATGGCAATGAACCACACCACGGAGCACAATATGAAAAGGAAAGCCATGGATCCTTGCGATCTTGACTTGAGTTTGTCTCTCAAGTTAACATCACAAAATGATGAGTATGGAGGAGATCTGGTTGATCAAGAAGTCGACAGCAGCTTATCTCTGTCATTGTCCTCAAAATTTAACAAGTTTAAGGATGGAGATGATATTAAGAACAACAAGCATGCAAGAAGGGCAAGTACCCTGGATCTGACTATATGAATATGCAATTCTAAGTGAGAGCTTGAGGTACTTGCCCCAAGGCAATGCAAATTTCAATGATTTGTGTTTTGTACTCAACACAAAGGTAATAGTTTACCATTTGTTCTTGTTTTTAGTTGCTACTCTTCGACCTCGGTTTACATTAGAAATAAAATGGCTATTTCCACTAACCTAGTTTCTAATTTATGCATTGAAATCCCATGTCTAATTTTGAAGTAAGTTTAGGAATGTGTGTCGTGCATTTCAAGATTTACGTTTAGGATTTCTAGGGCTGACCTAGCTAGATCTTGTAAACTCTAGTAATGTTCGTTTCCTTATTATGATGGAATTGGGAGAGTATGGTTATAGTTTTTTATGTACCATTATTAGTTTTTCACATATTTGTTTTATACATTGTTATTAGAAAGATTTTTTTAAAAAATATTTTCAATATGAAAAAAAAAATTTGTTTCGCAATTTTCAGAAGTTTTTAGCGTTAATTTCACCTCAACCTCCGAGATTTAGCTTATATATATATTATACCATGGCAACTTAAAAGGTGACAAGGTGCAATATCTATGTGGAGGAGATTGTTCGACAAGAATATCTGTCATGAAATATGGGTCAACATGAAAAAGAACATCATAGACATGAAACATGATTGCGATTCGGACATCGATCGGCATCTTACTTGTAACAGTTACCAGAGTTCTCCCTAAGCTACACAACTTAGTTGCACTTTCAATATATATATTTTTTAAGTCGTAAGCAAGCGAATTAAGAAAAAGATAAAAATCTAACCACGAACATTTGGTTGAATTTGTGTCGAATCGAATAATCCACAGGCTGTGGGTTTAGTTGCCCCTCCTCCATATCGGGCAATGCTATCCTTCTGTTTGAGAGAGAGAGAGAGAGAGAGAGAGAGAGAGAGCATGAAGAATGCATGGTGGTTGCAACCGAAGATATATGGCATGAATACACTTGCAATAGTCGGACATGTGCAAGAGCTAGGAAACTAACGAGCGCCAAATTTGATACATGAGAGCAAAGAGAAAGAAAAGCCCACGAAAGATTGAAACCCTTCTTAACAGACTTTCTATTCGTGGAATTTTTAGGGTTTAGAGTATCCATATATACTTGATAATCTCCACTTCCTTCCTTCCACCAAATGCCCCCCCCCTCTCTCTAACTTGCTTCCAAAGCGTCTTCTATTCGAGACCCCAGAACATGAATCCTTTTCTTCATCTACCCGCAGGGCAAAAACCATACACACAAAATGACAATGGTGATTTCAGTAAGATATGTAATTTGTTTTCCTCTGGAAAAATGAAAAAAACGTCGAACGTTTGTTTCCTCCGAAAACAAATGGGTAAGGTTTCATTTGAAGTGAAGTGAAGGCCTCACTCCAAGAAATGTCTACACTGAAGTGGACAAAGATTCTCACCGGAAAACCCAAAAAACAAAATTGATCAACAAAACAAGTCTTTTTTCAAGGAAGTAGGCAGTAGGCAGTCAGTAGGTTCTTTCCTAGTTTCTAACACGTGAAGTTTGGTGGGTCCCACTTTTCCTTATCACTAATTGGGGATCATCTCATCTTTGGGCTTTACCTCGGAACCCTATCAACACCCAAAAGCCCTGTCCAATAGCCAATTTATTTAAAATTTAAGTCTTCCAAATTTATAAATCTTGTTATTTTAAGATTAATCCCATTTTTCTAATAATAAAAGAAAAGGCGGAGTGGCTTTGATTATCCCATTTATTGGGATCCCAGAATTTTTTCCTTTTTTTCGTTCGATTCTTTTTTTTTTTTTAATTTAAACCCTTCATTTTTTTTACCATTTTTTCATTCAGATTCTTTCTCTTTTTATTTTTTTATTTGATTTTGTTTTTCAGAACCCTTTTTTTCATTGAAGTCTTTTTTTTTTTATTTAAATCCTTTCTAATTTTTTTATCCTTTTTTTCATTCGGGTCCTTTTTCTTTTATTTCCTTTGCCCGGTTTTATTTTTTGTTTAGCACCTTCATTTTTTTAGACATAGGTTTTTCCCCCTTTTCTTATCCCTCTTTGACCATAATTTTTTAAATTTTTTTATTCATGCTTTTCCTCCTTTTTTCGGATTTTTTTTTCATTCAACCCTTTTTTCTTTTTATTTTTTAAACCCTTTTCACTTAAGTTCTTCATTTTTTTAACTGGTGCATTCGGATGGTCGTCTCTTTATTTTTAAACTATAATTTTTTCATTCAGATCCTTCATTTTTTTTTACCCCATTTTTTCATTCAAATCATTTCTCTTTTTATTTTTTTATCTAGTTTTTTTTTTCCTCTTAACTCCCTCATTTTTTTGGACATAAATTTTACCTTTTTTTGGGCCCCACTTGTCTATTTAGAGCCTTGCTCTTTTTTTACCCAATATTTTTTTTCGCTCGAATCTTTCTTCTTTTTTAAACATATGTTTTTCCTTTTTTTGAGTCCACGGATTGTTATCTTTTTAATTTTAGGTCATAGTTTTTTTTTTTAATTCAAATCCTTACTATTAAATAGTTCGTCTTCATAAATTTTTTCCCTTTTATTTTTTTTGACCCCCATGAATCATCGTTTCTTTATTTCTATTATCTTTTTACTCCACTTATTATCCTTTTTTGTTTCATTAATTGGTTTTTCTTATAACTCCGATGGTTAATATTTTTTTTTATTTCATTAATATATGTTGTATTTTTAATTGATTTAAATCATAATGTAGTTTAGATGTTGAATTAATTATATATCAAATAAGTATTTGTATAATGAAAAAAGATAATCTACATCTTGTGGACACCCTACCCTAACTTTAAATATAAAAGAAAAAGCTTAATGGGTATGGTCGTTCTCTCATATAACTAACAAGTAATCTCTCTTTAAAAAAATCAAAAATTTGAAACTACTGATGTCCCTATTTAGTATTTGTTTACCATTTCCACCTGCCCTTTTTTTTTTTAATTTAGATATTCCTTTAAGAATTTAGATTTAGATTTGAGTATGTTTAGATAATGTAGGTTTTAAAAATAGGATTGATTTAAACTGTTTTATTCTCAAAATTTAAAATTTTTTTAAATTTTTCAAAAGAGATTTTGAAATTATTGAAATAACTTATTACAATTGAAAAATTAATGTTTTTAATTATATTATCTATAATTTAATAATCATATTATAAATTTAATAAATTATAATTATTTTTAACTATGCTTTTTACGCGTGCGTGCAACCTATTAGTTAAACATAATTGCAATTTTGTTATCACTCGGCACCGGTGACTATTAGATCATTATCCAATAATTATAAATTATTATTTATTTTCATCTTTGTAAAATGATGATCATCTTACGATCAAGTGATAGAATTGAAGAACTCAACCAACCCTAAGCTCTCGAATTTAAATTTTAAAAATTTAAAAAAATATATATGAAAAGAATTCATCCTTTAATGAGATTGATAGTTAAATCAGATTAATTAAAATTAATAAATTGATTACTTAATATAAATCGATCGGACACAAAAAAAAAAAACTCAAACTTAAATATTCAAAATATTCTTGAATCCTTCTCTTTTTTTCTTTTTTTTTTTTTTCCCCTCCACTGTGGTATCTGGAACCATTCTTCTATTAGTCCTTCCCTTTCTTGCGATTATTTGGAATCACTCAATTTTAGGACACACTGAATCTTAAAAATCAAATAATATGTTTCAATCCATTTATGAAATTCTTGAAATCTTGTTACAAACCCATTCGCAAGTTTGATTTAAAAAATGACGAAAGAGAACAAAATGTTCATTATTATTTTGTCAAACTTATCATGTATAAAAGAAAAAAGTTCAAAATAATCTAGGAAAATAAAAAATAAATAAATAAAGTAAAATTGATTCGATCAACGGCAACAGCAAGAGATGACAAAAAGAAAATGGCAAATGGAGTTTAAACAGTAAGGGCTCAACTTCTTCAAATGGCAGCAGAGTGGGCGTCAACATCATTGCTTTGATGCCTGCCACCGGTAACAAGGCTGGAGTAAGATGCCTGCCTCATGGACCATGGTAAACACTCACCTATTTTCTGGGCAAAGATTTTTAAGAAAGTGGACCGAGTGGACTATTTTATTTAATCACACGAGCACAAAAATGATTCTGTGCTGTAGAGAGAGAGAGAGAGAGAGAGAGAGAGATGCACGCTGAAGCAAAGGGGAAACTTCTCACAACGCAAAGCCAGTCACCCAGTTCAGCCTCGTTGCGTGCTAATTGCCACTAAAATTTTGAGCAACTCATGAAGAATGACACACCAACTGCAAATAGTTAACATCATCGTTTCATCCCCTCCGTCCATTCACCTCAAGAAGTAAAAATGGATCTAATCAATATAAAACCTTTTGTTAATATAAATTTTACATATGACACCCAAAACAAACTCGTGAGGATTCAAAATTAGGGTAGCAATTTATATTGTCATACGCGCATACTTATTCATATTGAACAACAATTGCCTGTCCCTCTGTCTCTCCGTCTCTCTGTCTCTCTCTCAGACGAACTGGGCTCCTATTGAATAATTTCGACCTATCTCAAAGTTATACATGTTCAAAAACAGAGTATTAAGTGATACATATGCGGACCTAAGCATATGTCAGCGAACCGCTGACAAACTCATACCTTTACAATTTTGCTGCTGATGAACTGAAGCCAAATCAACAACTTGTCCTTTATCTGTGCCAACCGTGCCAACAGTCGAGCTCTGCAGCTCAGTGTGTCCATGCCACTCCAGCTCAGGACCACCGCCACCACCAATAGGTTTCTTTAGACAAAGAAAGATGACCAAAAAGAGAAACAAGAGGGTGAACAGAAGTACAAGAATCAACATCATGATCTCACCGTGCAGTGCAAAATTCTGGTCGCCAGAGAATCGACGTTCATCATCTTTGAGAGAACCTTGGTTGCTGGAGGCCATAGGTGGTATTAGTATGGGGGTGTCTCCTATTTATCAAAAAAATTGTGGATAGAGTGATCTTTTTTATGGGATTTTTTTCTCTCAATCAACTGTATTAATGGGAAGTTACCAAGAATTGGTGGTGGGCCAATGTTGGATGTACCCTTATCTGCCGTAACACGTGGTCTATGCACCACGTTTGCTATCCCATGAAGAAATGTATGGTCCGGTTGAACTATTGTACAAACGACTGGGGTAATGAAGTTGGAGGTTGAGACACAAAATGAATGATCCTAATTGCAGATAAAGACCTTAAGTCTCGACCTATCATATATTATGTTAAGAGGGACAAAGAGAGAGAGAGAGAGATGAGGTCCACTCCATCCTTTCCAAGTAATGGAGCCAAACAACATTAAGCCATGTTTACACACAAAAAGAAAAGAGATTAAAAAAATTCAGAAAGTTCAGTCAAGAGATATATAAGCAGCAAACAAATTTTAGGCAAAATTTAATTGATGTACGAATAGATGAAATAAAAGTTTTAACAGATCAGGCAGGCTATCCCAATGTTAATACAATAATAATGAACAACCAACATCAATGCCTAACATGACAATCAATGTTCCAGATAAACAGCCAAATACTGAACACGAGAGGAATACACAAGAAAATGGTGGCGATAATGTCTATAAACTGGATTATGTAGATTATGACTTAAAGACAGAGAAATCTCATCAGATTAAAAATAAGCAAACAAAAATTAAGATTATGCATGCCCAAGGGGACACAATGCACATTCAATGACAAAAAAAGTCACCAGAAGTTCACACTATCATCATAAGACAGATGAAAAAAAGCAAAACAGAGGTGTCCCTGACACTGTACAAGCACAAGAACACTAGCATACAAAAGACACAATTATGGAATTTAGAAGCTGTTCAATTGCAACGTTGGTTTCATGCTGCTTCTGTACTCATGTTCATGCCAACCATTGGTCCAATAGTAATTCTCCCAATGCCTCATATTATCACAATTCATAATTTATGGCCAAGATTTATCCCTCCCTATTTAATCAAATTGGTCTGCCTGCCCTACTCGGCCTCGAACTGTACGGATCTGGGGTTGCCTCGAAACGTCCAAATCTGAGATGGTTTTGAACCCTAATTTTAACCGGCCGTAAACAGTCGCTTTGGGAGGCTGTAATTGGGTGGGCCAAGCCCAATTTAGGGCCGGTTAGGCTTACGGAAACGCCTTAGTGTGAAGTGAGATGGAAGGGTTACTGCCCTCGGTAACAATTCAAGCGGCTGAGTGTTTTCATTTTCATCCTCTCCTTTTTTGTTCGGTTCATTTGATTCCATCTCTTTATACCAAAAAAAGAAATAGAAGGGTTAGTCCCATCAAAATCCCATCTTCGTTCCATGCTTACCCAGGGAGTGCACCATTTATTTCACGCTGCCCCCCTCCAACCTTCGCTCCAGGAATTATCATAAAAAGGAACTAATGCAGTCTCAAGATTTTGACCTTTTTTTTTTCTCTTTTTCTTAGAACCTCAAGATATTATTTATTCTTTGTAATTTAATTCCATTTTATAGAATAAATAATGCTCTAAACTAATACAGTGCGAAATAATGTAAATTTTATTAGTGCCGAAGAGTAAATAAAATCAATATATGCTTTCTAATAACCACCTTGTATTAAATTGAAATTTGACATTTTTTTTTCTGATCCAGTCATTATCATATGTAACTTCAAAATCTTTCTAATACCATTACCAAAGTATGAATTTAAATTTTTTTCTGGAGAAAGACATTTTCTAACCATTTATCTAAAATTTGCCTGCAATTATAATAGTATTGTTAGTCTAAATATATTTTGGATATTGTATATTTTATGCAACTAATATCTCAAGAGCTAATAGAATTGGAAGGTTTGATCTTGGGGAATGGCTCTTGTTGGCACTTGCTGGCACTTGCTGGAGCTGGTATTATTTGGATGGGCTGGACTGGTTTCAATGGAGAAGATCTCTTTACTGCAAATGTTGATTCTTCAGTTGCGGTGCTCAACACTCAAATTTGTGCAGCCAATTATTCTCCTTAAGAGGACTTGCTAGGATGTGATCTTCGAAAAAACCATCAGTGATTGGAGCCATCCAAAGAATGATAACTGGATTAGTCTGTATCATCCCTGGTGCAGGTAATGCCTTGGAAGAATATGACTGTTCCCAGAACCAAGGAACTCCTAGGAAATGCATTATTTTCTTAAATGATATCTGAAATTATATTTTGATTAATTCGATTTGATTATCGTCAGACCTAAATTAGAGCGGGAATTTTTCTATCATAATTTTTTTTATTTTCAAATTTCAAATATTAAAATATCTAATACCTTTACAAACTAAGCAACCTATCCGTTTGTACATGCGCTTTGGTGATCCTCGTGAAACGGGTCTTGCTCAGGGTTGGGCTGCCCTGCTAATGGGAATCTTATCGGGAACTATTCCCAGGTACTTTTTTGGTTAAAAAAATATAACCAATCAGAATCGAATCAAGAAAATGAAAATAGAAATACGGAGATTCTACTGCTTAACCTATCTCACGGACATTCCCAGGTACATCATGATGTCTCTGAGCAGGCGACTGCCACTTCTGCAGATGGTCGATGACTAATGGTGTGTGTTTCATACATATGTCGTAGCTGGCACTCTAGGAGGTAGGAGATGCCCTCATGGCCCTTTGCTCATCCAGACCTATCGAGTTTGTTTCTTGTAGTTCCGAACTCAAAAGGAGCTTTCTATGGTGTTGACGGTGGAGTTCAGTTTTTGAGGCAGTTGGTTGGAGAAAGCTTTATTATAGGATGGAATATAGTTGCTACTTCAATCATTCTTCTTGTTATTAGGGTGTTTTTTTCCCCTCAGGATGACTGATGAAGAGCTCAAAGTTGGAGATGATGCAGCACATGGCGAAGCAGCTTACGCCCCCTGTTGGAAAGGGTCAAAGGGAAAGGTCAACAATAAATGGTACGTCCAGAAATGATATTGTTTCAAAGGGAAAGGCCAATTATTTCCCTCAGAGGAGTGGGTTTGGGTCTGTTGTTCATGTTTATCCGATTTTTCACCGCCAAAAAAAAAAAAAAAAAATCCAAGAGTTGGAAAGGTTCTAATTTTCACGCCAAGAGAACCAAAATGGAGGCGGGGGGAACTTCGCAGAGAACTAGAGGAAAAACAAAGGGGATACTTGTAGCACCAAGAAAACAATTATTCTGTAATTAGCAAAAAACCACAAGCATATAAATGATTATTTTCCATAATTCCATTATCACAAGCAATTCACTGTTCGTATCATAGGCAAAATACATTTTATCAATCTGGTTCAAATGTATTATATATTCATATAGTGCAACGAGTTGCAGACACCAAAATTAATAAGGGAGAATTAGTTTAGTCGAAATTTTCCCAGTCTTGTGTTACTCTTGTTGATGATGCTGCCGGAGGCGGTGGTCTTAGGCTCCCCACTCCAGAGTCAAATGTCTCCCATTGAGTTGTTACAGTAACAGCGTTGCTGGCCTTGCTATATGGATTGGAGTTTCTAGCCTTTAAGGCATCAAGTGTTTCCACCAAACCTTGGATATGGCGGACCTGTAACAATTGGAAGATGCATCCACCATCCACAATATAAACAAATCTCAAATAAACAATAAAACTGCATTATATTCTATTGTCGACCACCTAACTATAGCAAGCAATGGTGCATAGCAGCGAGGGTTCACAGTCAGAGTTGCGCACGTGATAGTAATCTGAGGCTTATTGATCTGTCTATGCCAAGAAAGTGGGAAGAACACATTTACGTTAAGAACATCCAAAAAGAAATATATAAGTAAAAACTTTGTGAAATGGGGGCAAAGGTGTCACTACATACTACAATATTCATCTTGGATGGTAAACATATTCTCAGGGAAAAATATGCAACTGTATTATATTAATCTAGATAAAGCAAACAAGGGAGCATGCCGGAAGTTCTGGACAAGGGTGAAGGTTAAGATAGAGCTTAGAATCTGTCCATGTTATGAAGTAAAGAGAGCACAATGACAATTAGAATGTCAATTAAAGATCAGAAGAGAGGAAACAGCATTCTTTTTTTTTTTTTTTTTATTCTCAACCATTCATTATATTTACAGTAAAGGCACAGTTCCTGTTAACTTTCATAAGTTAGAAGCCTAGAATACATATTGTCCCTGATATCAAAAAACCACCCCACAAAATCAGTCTTAAATCCTAACTGCAGCGAAATACTCAGCAGTATGAAAATTACAAACAAAGAATGCAATTCCATCACATTGAGTTCTAACCTCATTCTTTCTCTGGACTCTAGCCTCACCCTCAGCCTCAATACTATCCAATCTTAATAATTGCTGCATTAGTAACTCGGTCAAGACAAGAATTTCCTTCTCCTCCAGCTTAGTTCCATCACGCATGGCTCCTTCCACAGCAGCAACCTACAAAATAAAACAATGGAGGTTAAGTCTCCAATATACTCTCCAAAACAAGCAGTTTCATTCCAAAAGATAGTTTACCCTATCAGCTAGCTTATCAACTTCTGATCGAACTTTGGCAACCTCTACACAGGCTTTAGATACATCCTCACATTTTTTCATCTCTCCAAGCTTCTTCTTCACACTTGCTGGATCTTCCATGAGTAGTACTCTGGACATGTCCTTCACTCCTGCCATGTGCAAATACTCCTCGTCCTCCTTTTCCTTCCCTCTAAACAACAGCCTTTGTTCTTTTGGGTCCAAACCAGTCTTGTGAGCAAGAATTCTTTTCAGATTCCCTTTTCAAAAACCAAATTAGACAGAATGTGCATCACAATTAGGAGTCCTAAAAATAACTTCTTGTTACAATTTAAATAACAATTTCCCCACTAGAGCAACCAATAAACAAAACAAGATCTTTACAACTAGATAAATAGTTTTGGATCAGCCACTTCCAATAACATAATCCCATGAGAATGCAGAAACCAAACCAGGAAATCTTCAAGTCCAGACATATACAAGACACTTCAAAAACCAAATTCCGAAAAGGTGGGAAATTAATGGGCAAAAACCCCATGTGAATAGAAAACCTAGGTCAGGAAATCATCAAGTCCAGACATATACAAGATACTTCAAAAAACCAAATTCCTAAAAAGTGGGAAAATTGATGGGCAAAAACCCCATATGAATAGAAATCCTGAGTCAGGAAATCATCAAATGTGCAGACAGACAAGACACTGCAAAAACCAGATTCCAAACAAGTGGAAAATTGAAGCGCAAAAACCCCATATGTATGGAAAACCTAAGTCAGGAGATCATCAAATGGACGCACATACAAAGCCATTCAAAACCCAATTTCCAAAAAGATAAAATAAAATAAAAATAAAAATCATGGCCTAAACCATGCTTTAATTGAAAAAAAAAACCCTATCAGTTCGAAACCTAGCAACACCCCAAACATGTAAAAAGTTGCAAATTTGAAGAAAATTGAAACATGCGAGAGTGGATTGACAGGGAACCACAGATGAATGGAAAAACTAAAGCAAAATGCGCAAAACCATTCAAACGCCAGTTTTGAATACTTCCACAAAGACAAACTTTGGGCAAAACCACTGCAAAACTAAAGCACGACTATAGCAAATCTGGCATATAGAATACCCAGTTGGACAAAACCACACTTTAATGAGATTGAAAGAACCCATTATTTCAAAACCTAATTAAGCATGAGAAAGGCAAAATTAACATAACTAAAGCCCCAGAGAAAGAGAGAGAGAAAGAGGGAGAGTACCAAAAGTGGATTGGGAATGAACAACAACATCGTGAATGGAATTTCCATGAGAGACCTTGATCTTGATGTTGGGTGCATTAGGGTTTACACTCTCCTCCTCATCTCTCCTCTGCACTACCATTCCTCCTGGTCTTATCTCACACTCTCTCTCTACGCTCGACCCTTCTCCTTGCATCTTCTTGCTCACACCAGAAGAAGAAGAAGAAGCACCAGTCCTTCGCTTCGGATTTGCAGAGGTCTTTTGTATCTCCTAAGAAAAAGTTGGAGAATGTGATGAACCGGTTTCAATTTAGAACAGGATATTAGGTTTGTAAATTTTGATGTAATCGGATTAGGAATTTCAGAATTTAAGTTCTTCCCTCCCCCAGTTTTCCCAAACCAACTAAAATTTTCTCTCTTTTATTTATTTATTTTTCTTTCTTTCGGACGGTCTTGATAAAATTCTTTATTTGAAAAAAAGAAAATAATAAAAAAATTAAAAAATAATTATTTAGTTCTTTAATTCCAAACTAACTTATAGGAAATATATATTAAAAAAAAGTAATAGAAATTATATTAAGAAAGTATTGAACCTATATACAAAATTTTGTTTACCAATATATATGGAAAAATAATATTTAAATTTATACTATCATTAAAAAATAAATTATTTTAAAATATTTTTATTCAAGTGGTTTTTTTATTAATTTGAAATTTATATTGTTAATTTGATTTTTGTTTACCCCTTGCTGTCGAAGACAAAAAATGGCCTACCAAGGGTGAAAAGAAAGGGCTAAGGAGCACACGCCACCCCTTAACATTTTAAGAAAAATAATTACTTGAATAACTTTAAATATCATGATTCAAATATTATATTTTACCCTAAATTAATTCTCACACTATTCCAAAAAAAAATTAGAAGGTGAAAATTTTAAATTTTCAACACAATTTCATTAAAAAAAGATTTAATATTCACTTAATTCAGCAAAAATAACTGCAAAAATCACCTAACTATTTTATAAATTAATAAAAAATAACTTAACTATAAATTAAATTTTAAATATCACGTAATCATTTCATCATTAATTTTTTTTTATATCTTTTCTAAGTAATCATTGAATCAAATTATTAAATCATCTTTCTGTAATATTTGATTTTTATCATAAAGTCATAGATTGGAGTGACAAAGAAAATTGATAAAATCAAATTAAATTTAGATTATCTTAATTTTTTAAAATATAAATTAAAATTTTAAAATGAATTATATATGTAATATCTAATATGCAATATAATATAATAAAGGTAATATTTGTAATTTCATTTATTTAAAGGACAAAAAGCTTTTCTCACTCTCCATGTCCACACCCCACCCCTCCCCCCCCCCCCCCCCCGCCGCCCCGCGGGGTGTGGATTCCCCCATTTCCCCACGCCCACGGAGCAAAAATCTCCCTTGCTCCGACCACCATCCCACCCCTACATGGGCATATCCCCACCGACACCCGCACGTACTGCGTGTAATTGCCATCTTAACGGTATCATGAGATGAAGGAATCGTCATCGACTCAGTAAATTCGGAAATTGACATGTTTTAATTATAATCGGGAGTTTGATCTCTCATGAGAATGAAAAAATCAACGCTGAGAGATCTGTCCCTCAATTAAGTTCTGCAAGCGATCGATCTAAATTAATCAGAATAAAATCTTATATACTGGATTGGTGGACAGTTAAAAAAAATAAAGAAAAAGAGACGGAGGAATCATCAAAAGAGGAAATGGTGATCGGATAATTGGCTTTTTGGGTATCTGTGATGTGATTCACATTGCGTTATGGGGCCTTTATCATGGACTTACGCTTGTCGGTAAACACAAGCTACAAAAGGGTTCAAGCAGAGATGGATTCTCAGGTCACGGTTTCTCTTCCATCCAAGATTGCTATTTGAAATGAAAAACAGGACAATTTGGTTGGCAAGTTGAAAGGCTGGAGAATGAGCACGTCCGTAGCTCAAAAACTTCCCGGATGTGCAATCTCTTAGCAAGTCCGAGGTATCATCACCCAATTGGTCCAGTGGTCTATTCCACACCACCTGCTGAAATCTTTATTTATTATTTTTCTTTAGTGTTATATCAATAATTATTTAAAATCATTTTCTAATTAATCCAATTTAAATTATAATTAAACATTCTATTATGAAGACCTCTATCAATATAATTCTTTTGATGATTAAAAAATTTGACATTCTTCCTATCTAGCCAATTCCGAATCCTTGATCTTTCATCTCTTTAGAAAGAATCCCATGTTTGGTCCCTCATAGAGAACTTCCCAACTTCTATTATTTCTTCTCCGGTTCAAAACTGTTTGGTTACATCTCATTGTACCAAAAAAAAAAAAAAAATCCCATGTTTGGGCTTAATAATGGGCATTCTTTAAAACACAAACGGACATTTTTAACACAAGCCAAGCGGGCCATCTTGCGGAGGAAAAGGCAAACCAACTTCTGTTTGCAAGGTTACGTTCTTTGAATTTTTTTTTCTTTTTTTTTTAATTATACAAAAATTTAAATATGGCATTACCAGATTAAGTGAAGAAAATTATGACCACTAAATTATTCTCTAACAGATTCTTCAGACTTTGAAGTCATCATTATTAAATTCTTTTTTTTATACATACAACCACAAACGAAATCAAATTAAAAAAAATAAAGAATAAAAGTGAAGAGACTTGATCGACTTCTTCGTTAAATTCTTCCAATGCTATAGAATTCTCTTCCAAAACCATTCCCATTAAAAATCTTAACTAATAATTCTCATTCATTCGTCCAGTGCTATAGAATGTTCTTCAGACTTTTAGCTCGAAAAACTCTCCAATTATTGGCAAATGCAAAAAATATATATATATATATATACAAATTTTGTTATGAAAAAAATAAAACATGGTACGAAAGAAAAATAGCGTTCGTCATGCTTAATCCTCAGTGCAATGTTTGTATCTTAAATTTACATTGATAGCTTATGAATAATGCGAAAATCTTGTCGAAAGCCGACGTAATTCCCAATTTAACCTGCAGGTGTTTGAGAATATTTATCTTAAAAAGTTATTTTTTTTTATCTTATTTATTTTCATACTTAGACCACCTTCGAGAAAATTAGAGAAAAATTCCACACAGTTGATCAGATAATCAACAATCATATGATGGAAAATCACATGATAGATCATCACAACAATTAATTTCATGGTGCACAAGATTAAGATGATTAGAAAACTGCCATCAACACCGCTCCCCCTAGCACGTGCCCTTCAATTGCCTCCAACGGCTTATCCTTAGTAACCTGGAAAAAAAAATACCATTCACGTATTTTTCCTTAAAAATTGCTAATAACTTCTGCATGCGTTCAACCATATGGCCAAAAAAAAAAAAAAAAAAACATATTTTCTCAAATGTAATGTGAAAGGTATTTATTAAATTGCCAAATTATCAAAAAATTAAGGTAAGAGAAAAAAAAAATATCATGAGAGCTTGTAACTTGAACCATGAATACTCATTGATTGTTATAGATCACGAAAAGCCTAGAGGATAACAATTTTTTTCCCTTTTTTTTTGTTTTTATGATAGATATCTGAGTTTTATCCCACTAATCCAATTTGAGTATTATGAAATCCATTTTAAAAATTAATTTTTTAAAATTCTTTTTGTTATTCTTAAAACTCGAATTTGAAATTTCTGATTAAGAGATAGAGTAACAGGTAACTTGACAATTTCAGAAATTGGCAATTTTTTCGGCTTTTGTTATAAGGAACATGGCAATCTTCTTTTCTAATGTTGCCATTTAAGTTTCTTCTTTTATATGAATAATATTTTTTAAATAAATAATCAAATCTTAGAATTTACATAATGTGGGTGATAATTAAATCTGAGATCACCAAATGTTCTCAACGAAATCAAAACCGAGAGAGAGAGAGAGAGAGGGGGGGGGGAGAGGGAAGAAGACATTATTTCCAAGATTGACCTCCTCATCTAAAGCGTAGAGTTTAAACTCAAAGCGGTGGCCCGGTGTGGGGACTTTGGGGCCCCACCAACCAGGCACCTTATAATCGTTATTCCCTTCCTTGATACCTGAGTAGTCACCACCGACCACCTCCTCCTTGCACGAAAATCCTTCGGGCAACCCCTTGAGGGTCGGAGGAATGTTAACCACCACCCAATGAACCCACGGCACGACCGGGTCACTCGGGTCAGGAGCATCGATGTCCTGCACCACTAGTGCCAGCGTTTTGGTTCCCTCCGGCACGTTGTACCATTCCAAGGGTGGAGATATGTTCTTCTTCGCACCTTGTCCGTCTTGAGTGAACTTCCGTGGTAGACTTCCTTCGTTGTCGATCGCAGGTGAAGCTAGCCTGAATTCCTCACTCGCCATAGCTTAGAGAGAGAGAGAGAGGTGTGTTGTGCTTTGGTGCTTTATTTTAGGAGATGGAGGTGGAGGTGTTTTTTGCAGAGAGAATAGAGTGAGGTGACACGGGTGAAGAGGAGAACGTTCGTGTTGTCGAAAGAAGATGCGAACAGTGTGGGGTAATGACACGTGGATTGACACGTGTTGAGTTTGGATTGTCACAGACAAACTCTAGCACATCGTTGTCCAAAATATACGCGTCGTTTCCCACCTTCCCCCGCCCCCCCAAAAAAAAATGCTTGAGCGTGTCGTTTCAGGGATACGCTTGGGGCGAACGTGAAAATCAAAACCCATCGTTTCTAAAATATGAGTAATTTTAGACAAAATAAGTATTATTATTTCATGATTTGTAAATACAACAATATTATTGCTAAAATATTATTTTCTCATTAACAGTAAATATTTGTGTTAAAGAATTCAACTTTCGACTACAAAATGACCAGCTGGTTAGATGTCCTGTGAATAAACCTCTAAAGATATTACAAAAATATAATAAACTAAAGGGGTTAATTTTTTGTTAGGGGGGAATCTAGAATCAATTTTCTTATTATATATAAATAATATTTTCAAATTAAAATTTTGACATTTCCAATTGTTTTCCTCCGGCTACCTATGACAGTAGACCAGAATAATGGAGAAAGACAAAACCGTATTTATAATATAATTTTATCATTTATAAAATCTTATGTTCAATTCCCAGTTATTGAATCTTTATAACAATGTCAAGCAATTAAAAATTTCTTTTATTAAGAATGGTCCTAAGTTTTAAGGGTACAAAGGGGTTCCTTCAATTATACTCGAACGTCGGAGAGTGTGTGACTTGTTCATTGGACAATATTTTAGACTACAAATACTTTGTTTGCACAACGTTTAACACTGAGATTAAGGTTACAGATTGTTTTTGTTAAGAATAGTCCAAACTTTAGCGCTACAAGGTAGTTGTTTTAGTTATTCTCTGGAACTTTGGAGAATGTGTTGGGGGGGAGGGGGGGACTTCGAAAGGCAAGGAGCTACTCACCCTGCACATCTGCTTTATATAATCTAATTCAGTTGTGTGCACATCAAATCAAGGGGACTTCATAGGTTGCTCTGCATGGCCTGGCCTTCCCTTGCCTCTGAGGTAGTTGGTTCGGGATTCCAGCTAAGACTTCTCAATAATCTTTGTAAAGGTTTCCCAAAAGTACATCTCTGCATGCACAAACGGAATGGTCTCTTATCAGATACCATCACAGAGAGAACCAGATTGCACCATACTGTTTTATTGGGTTCGTGTCTGCGTGCTTGATATTCCCACCAGTTCATTGTCACATCCATATTATCCAATCGGATCATATATTCCCAAGGCTGCCCATTTCTCTTTTTATCTCGACACTTAAGCTTTTTTCGAGCTCCCTGCAGAGAACATCATTATCAGTCTCGTTAAAATTTGATTGTTGATCACACGAGAGCTCCGGCCCAAGTTCAGAAGAACTGAATCATGGGACAACTACGTGTTGTACCCTACTAATCTCCTTTGGAATCAAATCTCCATGAACTGAACACCCAACATGTTCCACATGTCTTGCTTGTAAATCACTACCTGACTTCTTAATCCATACCTCTCTCTCTCTCTCCCACTTGTCTACTACTTATTTGCTCTTCAATTCCAAATGTCCAACCAAGAATCTCGGTCATAACTAAACTCCCTTCCAGTTGAAAATCCATTTCACTAACGGTTTGTCTTACTTCGTATTAAATCATTAAACTTCTATTTTTTAATTAAGTTTACCAAATAACTTTATTTTTAAGATATAATATATTAATTAATAAACTCTCTACTTTAATAATTAATTTTTTATATAAGAATTAAATTCTCTAATATAGTATGAAGGCAAGGCTCCTAGTTTAGCCTATATATACAACTGTGATATGTAATAATGAGCATTCTTTCCTTTCGCGTATGGAAAAAAATTTTTCAAATTTAAAATGGGTAGCATTTGATGTGTGCAAAAAGTTTTGATTAAGTGTAGTAGATAAAAAAGGTTCAGGAAGAGATAATTTACATGAAACAAGTCTTCTTAAAAACATGCAAGCGATACCTTATTTGAAAGATATATATGAATGTGAATGTCTGATTTTTAATATATCAAAGCTTCATATGAATTTAGGCAATTATGAAGAAAAATGAAAACATATGTATTCTGGGAGAAATATTTGGTATCGTCAAAAATAAAATATTCTGAATATGTTTGTGTATTAATTTTCATTGTTTATTTAGTCATTAATATATATCGAAAGAAGATTAGTATAAATACTCATTTTCCATCATGCAATTCAAAATTCTAAGAGTTAGACTAAAGAGTTTCCGTGGAACTTCAAACATTTGTGTCCTTGTTCCATAATCAATAGGAAATCGCTTGAATTCTAATGAGAAATATTAAGGGTTGTGATTAAATTGATTACTATGATTTTTATAAATAATTATTATTCAAAATTACATACAAGAAATAAGAAGAAGAAAATCCACATTTGAGGAAACTTAATAAAAGAGCGTACCAAAGAGAATTGCCGGATAAACTATTTGTTTATATCAAATATAAATATCTAACTAATTCAGTGGTTGGATATTATTCTCCTAAAATTTTATATTTGAATTTTGTGTCTGACGAAAATAGACATTCCAAGAGTTTTGATTTTTAAGGGTTTAATATGACTCAAATTGAACTTAACTGAATTTAACATAATTATTAGAT
This sequence comes from Dillenia suffruticosa, assembly GCA_033439265.1. Classification (NCBI taxonomy): domain Eukaryota; kingdom Viridiplantae; phylum Streptophyta; class Magnoliopsida; order Dilleniales; family Dilleniaceae; genus Dillenia; species Dillenia suffruticosa. Next base: position 1,127,099 of record JAVTVX010000035.1, read on the forward strand.
ATCGATAGTTTATATTAAAAAAGTAAACTATTTGTTTATTATATTAGAAGATAAAAAGAAAATGCATAAAAAATTCATTTATTGATATTTCAATCATGATTTCTTTTCATTGTGCATGATCAAAATGGTCCACCACCGGTGCGTTTGTTGCATTAAGAGAGAGAGAAAGCTGAGAGATTTTTCTGATCTTCCTCCATGCTTGCTAATTTGTGCAACCCCTGCATGTCACTATAAAGGGTTAAAGTCCACCTTGGTTTGCTTTAAACAGTAATTTTTGAACAATAGAAACAGGCCTCGGTAGGGTTATGTTTCCACACTATTAGCAACCCCATCACATGATGACTTGAGTTCCAAAATGAGACTCCCCACTACCACTACATCCAAGCTTTTTTTGTTTTTACCACCGGTCCCCTCACTGACCGATGCCCAGTACCATAAAACCCGTGCACTGCTGATAGTTTCCCTGTTATTTTATTTTTATCTTCTTTTGAGTATACTTTTTGTTAAATTGTCATGTCAAAATCTCTCTAAAAATTTAAAAATTCAATGAAGTTTCTTATGTTAGACATCCATCAACAATACTGAACACTGAACACAGAGGCTGTGCCTGTGAGTGACTGATGTGAGGGATATTCAAGCGAGTAAAATATATAAATAAATAAAATTGATATGACAGATAAAAAGCAGGTAAATTTCAGCTGAACAAGTAAAAATTATTAGGTTTTCTAACCACTCCCCACGGAAAACCCGGAAAAATACATGTGCTCTTGCCTCCCCCCCCCTCTTACCGTATTTTGACTATATAGAAATAGAATTGAAGTCATTCTTGAATGTTGACGGTAAAAAGTACAAGTTTATGATTTTATTTACCATGAAAAAAGAAAAACCATAATTGAGGTAAAACTTAATGCGAAGAGAATTGAATTCAATTTATTATAACCTAAGCTATTAAGATTACGATTCAATTTACTATGTTTATAATCTTGTTTAATAGTGATTATGTCTTGTGAGTCAGGAACGATAGAATGATTAACAAATGTTGGATAACAATCTAATAGTTATCAGCTTCATTAATACCGATACGGATAAATATGATATAAAAATTCATGGTTCAAATATATATACATATAGTGATGGCAGAGGTAAGCAAAATATGGTTAAAATCAATAACTGCACCGCTAACCATAAAAATGATTGACGGTTGGTGGTTAATATAGTTCGGTTATAATTATTAAAAATTTATGGTTATAATCACTAATCTCATTTATGGATAATATAATATTATAGATAGTATTAATTATTATCATAATATTATAAAATGATAAATATTATTTATTATTTAAATTGTGGTTATTGTTGTTATTATGGTTTTTTAACCGTAACATGAAAATATGCTAAAATTTATTTTTACCTAATGTAAAAATTAGCTTAGGTTTGTAAGTTGTTCTCTTGTACGCTTAAATTTACTTTTGTACACAGGTGACAAGAAAGGGCCATGTGTAATCTATTCAATGCGAAAACAGAAACCCAAAAGATAAGTGTGTGCAGTGGAATTTCATGATTATTGTTGGATACTTTGTTCAATCTGGACAGTCCGTTGTACACTTATGGGCAAACATCACTGTGGGCTTTATTCAAAAAAACTTTTTATCCTTTACAATGGAAATATTTTATCATCAAATGCTATGGAGAAAAATTTAAAAAAAAAAAAAAAAAATTGAGGGGTTTTCTTCATAATCTATGATAAATAGGGTACGTGAGATCATGTTACTTTTGATGAGTCTGAGGTTTTTTTATTGGGCCAGGTTAGGGTTTAGTGAGGGCTTTATTGTTTATTCCCAAAAATTAATAATTATACCCCTTAAAAAGAAGAGAGGTGAAAGGACATACTTTAAAGAGGATTGTCCAATTGAAAAGAACATGGAATAGATATTCTCATTCAACAAACAGTGCGAAACCTATGGAGAAAAAGCAATCTCCTCGGATTTTGACTCACTTGCAATAAATAATAGTGCATCTATTTCGATTTCAGTGAAAATGCCCTTAATCAGCGCACCGCATCACCAAACCATACGTTTCATTAATGACTTTGGCATTTATATGCTCTCTCTCTCTCTCTCTCTCTCTCTCTCTCTCTCTCTCTCTCTCTCTCTCTCTCTCTCTCCCTCCCTCTCTCCCTCTCCCCCCTCTTGCCGACTAAACTTGAAATGATGTGCTTGTTTTTGGTATTTAAAAAACTATAATAATAATAAAAAAAAACCTTTTGCATTATCAAGATGTTCGAAATTACTTGTATATAGTTTGTAGATTAAAATTTTATGGGTATTAAACTATTAATATTTTTGGTAAAATTATGAGAGTAATGTTATATGAGCCAAATAGTTTCTTAACCAAATTGAGATAATTTTTGACCTATTTTTCTAATTAATAAAAATAATTGATTTTTTTTTCCAATCCTCCTCTTTAAATCCATATTTTTCTTTTTCTGTTCCTTCTATATTCAATTTCTGTTTTCTAATTCCTTCTCTTTTGCTAAATCTCTTTCTGTCTAACTTTTTTTGAAAATTTTCGAAGGTATTTTGCTTTTCGAACTTGGTTTTTCAAACTTACTTTAATTAAAACTAATGATAAAAGATTATTTATAGATGGGAACCAGGTTAAACCGTTTGACATCAAACATCTAGTGGAATTCTTTTCATAGAATTGATTAAAAGCCAAAAACCCTAATATTTTAATTCATTTCATACTCCAAATGAGAACTTGTAGAAACGAGAATGGTTTGTCAAAAACATGATTGTTTTCAAACCTAAATCTCGTCCATAACTTTTATGGTTTGTCAATCAACCACTTGTGACATTTCCTCAAAATATTAATTAAAATTCATTATAAAAACTCTGAAATCTATTCTATATCGACATTTAGTCCTTTTCACTTTCCCAAGAAATTTCACCAAAGCAGTCCCTTTATTCCATGCTAAATGAATAAATAACCTTTTTATCTTAGGAGAAAAGGACCCACCATGGACCATCATCTATTTAGGTCGTCCCCATGGCCCCCCCCCCCTTCCTTTTTTTTTTTTTGATTTTTTATTTCTCCTTTCACTGGGGAAAGGATTTTTTTTTTTGGGTATATATTGAATTAGGGTCTTTTTTTTCTTCTTTTAGAACAGTATATATATATATATATATATATATATTTAGCCATCTGAAAAGCATGCAATGGTCACAGTGACTCTGCAAAAATTAGAAGAAAAAAATTATGAAAAGGAAAAGGAAAGTGAATGTAAAAGGAGTGGGAAAAAAAGAAAGAGTTTTAAAAAGGAAATTTGTGGGCTTAATGAGAAAAATTGGAACAATTTATTAAATATATTGTCATATAAATAGTTGTGGGCTTAATGAGAAAAAAGTTGTGGGCTTAAAATATATTGTCATATAAGCATTTGATCAATTTATTCCTGAAATCATACAAAGACTTTGTACTCAAGTCATGCCCAAAATAAATCTATAAATAGAATAAATGCTAAATTAAATAGTTAGAATAACGAATTTGATGTAATTTTATTTTTTATTTTTAGAAAATATATAATAAATTAACTTAAAATTTGTTTTGTATAAAAATTACTATCATTTTAACGGCAGGACTCCTTCCATGAAGCAACATAGCTTCGAAAAACAAACAATGCAAAGGTTGAGCCCTTTGCGTAGATTGGACAACCTACAGGACTGCAATGCCCTTTAGACCATTCTAGGCTTACGTACACAGCTTATGTTTAGACACCCGTATCTTAGGCCAAAGATTGGCTGACTCATGGTCGATAGCTTCTTCATTTGTCCAAGCACATAAACGTACACACGGTCTCATTTCACTCTCCCTCTCTCTAGCTATATATATTGCATAACACACTCCCCTTCTTCAAGTTTTGTTGTTTCAAAGTAGAGAGAGAAAAAGAGAGAGGGAGAGGGATGGACAATTTTACTACCACTAGCTATACCACCAATTCTTCTCTGTCTTCAATGGCAAACAACATCAACAAAGAGAAGAAGAAGAGTGTTGTGAAGAAAGGGAAAGGAGTGAAGCTGTCAACAGACCCACAAAGCGTAGCTGCTAGACAAAGGAGGCACAGAATCAGCGATAGGTTCAAGATTTTGCAAAGCTTGGTTCCTGGTGGGACGAAGATGGACACAGTGTCTATGTTGGATGAAGCCATTCACTATGTTAAGTTTCTCAAGACTCAAATTTGGCTTCATCAAACCATGATCAACTTCATGGATGATGACCCTTCTCTCAATTCTCTTCCCTCTACGTCGTTTACTTCTCAAGAGACTCTACAATACACACAGACCTTGGAGGCTTTGCAACCATACCCACCATTGCCTTATTTTGATTCTAGCTATTATGGTGATCAAAAGGATGTGTTTTCAGGCAGTTCTATGAACTATTAGCTCTCTCTCTCTCTCTCTCTCTCTCTCTCTCTCTCTCTCTCTCTCTCTCTGGTTCTAAGTTGTTAAAAGCTGTACTTTTATTAGGGAATAATTATATGTATGTTAGATTAGAAAGTATGAGGGCGAGAGGAGTTCTGTCCAATGAAGGGATTTAGCTGTATCTAGTTATTTTGTTTGCTTTAAAGAAGAAAATTTTATGGTGCTTTATGAAGAATGATTCAGCTCTCATGCACCAACCTGTAAGTTTCTGTCTTATGTAGTAGTACTGATTTTAATATTTTTTTTTTCCTTTTCTTTTCTTTCTTTTCCTTTCTTTTTAATTTTTTTTTCTTAATAGAGCATGATGCGGTACAACCCACTTCGATATAATGATAACAATATTTTTTTTGAGAAAATGGGTGTAGTTGATCATTTCTGTAGGGACATAATGCACACAATAAAAGGAAATATTTGGTGGACAAAAAAATTAAAAAAAAAATAAAAATGACAAAATGCAGCGGATGCCATAATCACCAAATTCAAGGGCTAATTCACCTAAAAATTAAATGAAAAATTTTCATTTAGACCAAGGTTCAAATCTAAAGCTCTTGTGTCTCAAACCAATTCTCTATTTTAGTTAAAAGTTGAATATTGATTTTGGGGTGACTCTACAAAATGAAAAGATCTTCTTTGATGATTCCCTTAGGCCAGTGTGAAAAACCAAAATTTCTAAGAACTTTAGACACAAAGATGTCCCACAAACAAAAGTAGAGTTGACTATCTGCCTTTAATGTGTCGGCTAAGCACCGAGGCAAAATGACAAGAAATTAGTACCGTGACTCCTTCACCGTGGGGGTCCCGTAGCTCTGTTGGTTAGAGCGTCGTCTTACGAGGGCGAAAGTCGCGGGTTCGAGCCCAACGGGGTCCTTTCGTTCAGGCTGTCCTGTGAATGGAATTTAGAGAGTGAGAGAGAGAATGTAAAGCAGTCATCACTTTTCTTTCTTTTGTCCTTGAGAAATGTAAAAAGTAACTATAAATAATTACCATATAAGTCATCGGCACAGGAGAATTAAAATTATTTTAATTCCAAATTAGCAATTTGTATTTTTCCAATATATTACAAATATGTTTTGGGAAGGTACTTGTTACAGCTTATGCGATCCAGAGCATTCCAGCCATTTTGAGTGACAGGTGAACATCTGCATTCTACACTATTATGATCCCAGCCCAACTCGGCATAATGCAAGTTATTTTGCTAAATGAGATTTCATTTTTTTTTTGTTAAAAATGTGAAGATATTAAAATTACTTATTAATCATTGGAAAAAAAATAAACTATAGTACACATCATAATCAAACTAAAGTCCTACTCTCACCGATTGAGGTGGTATACATGAGCAGCCCAATCAGGATGTAAAAATCAATAATAACTTCTTTTTTAGGTATAAACATTGTATCTGGTATCTATATTAGATCTGACTAAATTCGATTCGAACGAAATTGAACCTTTAAGAAGCAAAATTCTCCTCAACTTATTTTTACTATACACAATACTCAAACTCGATTATATATATAAGGATTTGAATTCAACACCCTATTTTTGTCATACACTAGATTTAAATTCAAAATCTTATTTAAGAAATATTAGTATTCGGTCACCGGACTGATTAGACATTTGTAATAGTAACTAGTTATCATATATATTATCAACATGAGAAAATTAAAGTTATTTTGACCCAAAATGGAACTTTTTTTGTTTATATATATATATATCTAATCATATTAAAATTATTTTAACCCAATATGGGAATTTGTTTTGTTTCAATATTATATATATATGTACATATATTGGGAAGGTAAGGTACTTGTCACGGCATAGACGATCGGAGACCATTCCAGCCATTTTGAGTAGGAGATTGAGCATCTGCCTTCTGCACTGTTACTAGCCCAGCCCAAGTCAGCATAATCAGGGCCCAAACTGAGTAACTTGCAGATTTCGACATTAGCCCAAAAGGAAAATTACAGAACGAGCCCTCACAACATTCCATTTGCACATAACGACAAAAAGGGACAGTTTGCTTTACCAAAATTGCAACCCCAATCTTCCTCTTCTTCACTTCCCAAATCTCAACTCTTTCAACCGAGCCAATACTCTCTCTCTCTCTCTCTCTCATCAAGATCAAAATGGACCCTGAAGACTCATCACAAGCATTTCACTGGCAGCGCTACCCAGGATACCAATTCAAGCCCGTCCGATCCGAAGGAAGCAACCTACTCAGCATTGCCACCTTTTTCACTGTCATCCTGACACTCTCTCTACTCTTCCTCTACGCTTTCTACATTTGCACCTGCCGCCGACGCCGACTCGCCATTTCTGACTCATCCACACGTTCGGGCCTGTCCATGGCCGGTCTCGACGCTGTCACGATTAATAACTTACCGAGTCTGGTGCACAAGTCATCATCATCAAATGCATATGTAAGTGAAGCTGCGGATTGTTCAATATGTTTGAGTGTGTTTGAGGAAGGAGATAAAGTGAAGGTGTTGCCTCAATGTCGTCATGTGTTTCATTCTGGGTGTGTTGACAAGTGGCTTAGTTCTCACCCCAGTTGTCCTTTTTGCAGATCCAGCCTCGGTTCTTAAGACTTCATAAATAGGTGTGTGTGTGTGTGTGTGTGTGTGTGTGTGGAACTGTGTTTGGAGTGGAGTTTGAATGAATGTAAAAGAGTTCTAAGGGAATCATCATTAGAAAGCTTCAGTTGCTGTTGTCTTTCCTTCTTATGGACCATGGGAATGTTCACCTTTAACCAAAAGTTGAGAATAAAAATAAGCAAAGTATATTTTTTATTTTTTTATTCTTTTTTTTTTCCGCTCAGGTGAAGTGCATGTGCATGTGCATATGAATTGAATTTAACTTAGTGAAATGTAAAATTAAATGAAGTAAATTTTATGTTATAACTCGTTCTAATATATTTTTATAAATTTTTTATTAATTAAAAACATTTTATTTAGTTTAAAATCATTTAAAATTAAAAAGTATATAAAGTAGTCCCGTCTCGCTCGCGACTATTTGAATTCTTTGGGCCTTTGCTGTTCCAATCACCTCTGTTGCAATGAATTTTGCATCGAATGATTTGGTAGATAAAGCTACCTCTTGCTCGGATCAAAAAATTACACGAATCCAGATAGATCTGACCCTAGAATCAACCCAATAGAGTATAAAAAATAATTATATACCATTCAAGTATCCGGGTCAATAAGAAATTATCCGAGTTTATCCCATTTTATGTATAAAATCCTTTTTGTTTAATAAATTTTATCAATTAAATAAATTTTTTTTATTGTACATAGATTTAAATCTGAAATCATCAGATTGGGGAAGGGGATTTGTAATACTAAACTGTCTTCTTGAACACTAATTAAATAAATATCAAACATTACAAAGAATTAATCTCAAACATGTTTAACATATTAAATAATATTTCAAATACAAATTCAACATATTAGTAAATATCAAAACTTTATTAAACACTTTAAATAATATTTCAAATACAAAAATTGAGAATGGGTTAGAGATTAATGGAAAAGTAAGTATTAGAGTAATTTGAAATAAGGTAGGGGTAGTTTTATGAAAATTTTGTAAATATTACAAAAATTAGGGTAATAGTGATATAATATCGGCAGAATTTTTCATTATGATTTTTAAGGGGATAGTTCAGTGATGATAATATTTTTCTCCAATCTCATGATTCGAGTTCAAATCTCATATTAAAAAAAAAATACCGGTGCCCATACCCAAACATGGTCAAAATGGGCACAGGTACACTCGTGCTCGAATATTACCCAACCAATACGTAGATTATCCGGCCCGACTTAACAGAAAATACATCGAATCCTTAGTTGATGAAATTTCATGCTATATACGGAAGTGTACATATGTATGCATATGAAGGCCTATGATCATCGATAGATAAAGACAAATTTAGATTATTCAAAATTTTACTATTAAATGAATTTTTAAAAAGTTTTGAACCATCAAGATCTTTCTTCATCCCAATCCAACGGCCAGAAGCGCTGCTAATCCTCCAAAGGTCGTAGCTCGTAGAGCCAGGCGACCTCATCAAAAGTGACATAAAACCGACAGAAATTGGGAAATTGGCAAAAGTGTTCCTCAAAGTCAGAAAAGGATAAATGGCATTTGAAAATCGAAATCGAGATTATGAAAACTTTTTGACAACGACTTTCAGGTGGTTTGGGTTTTAGTCCACTCCAACCCTAATGAATTCCATTCTGAGCCCCACTTGAATTAGTCAGCTCATACATTTCTCGTTCTGTACAGGGGACCAGACGATTGCGATTGAAAAGCATTTCTTGCAGGTTCGTACCAAAGCCTCAAAACCCTCAATTTCTGATGTCATTTTGAATCTGTTCGATGAAATTACTAACCGAGTTTACTATATCCAAGTTTTGGTAATGGATTACCATGTTAGAACCCCAGTTCATGAATTTAAGGACGACAAAATAGTTGACTCTTAGAGATTACATTTAAGAGAATCTGTAGTTTTGGGTAATCAACCCGTGTGATATATACAAAAATGGGGTTTAAAAAAAAGAGAGAGAAAAAAAATCGAGCTTAACAAGGTTCTACATTTTTCATAATATGTAAAGCCAAGGAAGAATTCGATGATGAGGAGGAAGAAGAAGAGAATGGCGGTGAATCATGACATTTACATCTGGGGTCATGTATGGCTTTCCTCCTATGAATGTCGAGTTTGGAACAGAACACACAAAACCTTCCTTGAAAAGATTTGAATCCGGTGCCATCGTCCTCTTCTGGGATGTCATCAAGCTCTTCATCCTCTGGTTCCTCCGCCAAAACCTTGTCATTCTCATAGCTCAAGCTTTCATAGGCTAATGCCATTTCTGGACAAAATATTTTGAGTAGCTGAATGATACATTCATCGTACCATTTCCTTCCTTTTTCGCAAAACATGAGCGGTGCAATCACCAATGCTGAGCCTGCCCCAAACCCAAGTCCAGTCATTATGAATTGCCAGTCAAATTCAACCTGTGAAACTGTAGATCTTTCCCCAGAGCCAGATATTGGTTGCATTGTTGGCGAAATGGGGCAACCCACAGTCAAGGGTGGCCCGCATAGTTCCTTGTTGCCTTCGAAAGAAGCGGCCGAAAAGGATTGAATTTGAGTACTGCTTGGGATAAGCCCCACAAGTTCATTGAATGAAAGGTTGAGGTATGAAAGGAAATTTAGGTTTGCAAGCTGTGAAGGGATCTTCCCAGTAAGTTGGTTACGTGAGAGGTCCAATGACTCCAGCTGTTTCAAGTTTCCCAAAGATGATGGTATATACCCGGTGAAGGCATTGCTCGATAAGTTGAGAACATAAAGAGACTGTAACTCTCCCATTTCATCTGGAATCAAACCATCAAAGTTGTTCTGCGAGAAGTCAATGGAGGTGAAGATGGTCAGGATCTTGACAAGCTCCATCTCTAGACTTTTGCTAGTAATTGTCACAACATCCTGATAGTACACTCGACTGAGTTCTAGAACAGCGAATTTCAGATGGTTAAGCTCTGACTCTGCCTCATCCTCATTAGCCATCATTGCCTTCCAGGTCAGAAAGCAGTGTGATGGCAGGTGCCCGCTAAAATTGTTCAAAGATAGGTCCACAATTTGAAGCATGTCAAAACTGCTATTGTTCTTGATGTATTCGCATCCAATGGGCCCATAAAAATTGTTGTCACGCAGAACTAAGACCCGCAAAGTGGGTAGACACATCAGCCAGCATGGAAATGTATCACGTAGTTGGTTATGGCCAAGGTTTAAAACCTCTAACATTTTACAATTGACCAAAGATGTGGGTATCTTACCTACCAAACGATTTGCACCGAGGTCAAGAGTTTGCAGACCACAACCACTTGGGAATGCCCCAGAGATACCACCGACAAGATTGTTTGCCCGCAAATTAAGTACTACGAGATTCTCTCTTCCAATCAAACATGGTGGTATTGAACCACTAAGGTTGTTGTTTGACAGATCAAGAACTTGGAGGAAAGCCGCATTGCAGAATGATTCAGGGATTGCTCCGGTAATGCTATTGTTTGAAAGAGAGTAGAAGAGTGCAAAGATGAGATGCTGACCAATGTCATCTGGGATGGAAGAAATGAGGAGATTATTAGAGTAATCCACATAAGTAGCCAGGCGTGGTGGAGTTGGAGTTGTTCCATTAAGTAGATTGAAACTTAAGTCCAGAAATAGAAGGCTTGAATTTTGAGGAGATCCTTGGATATCCACCAGGTTATTGTAAGAGAGGTTCAGTTGCTGGAGAGACTGCAGACTCCATATCCAGGTTGGTACTTTCCCAGAAAGCAAATTGTTTGAAAGGTCTAGAGAGATCAATCTTGATTGATTTGCAAGATAGGGGAACTCTTTCAGATGGCAAGAAGCCAATTTCAGTATGGTAAACCGAGGGGAAAGAGTTGTAAAACTTCTGTCTAATGAGCTGATGGACAAGTTGTTGTAGGAAAGTTCAAGTCTTGTGAGGTTCCGGATATTCTGAAACATGTCTACTTGTATTTGGCCGCTAAAGGAGTTGAAGGACAGTAAGAGGACGCTTAGTTTCTGAAATTTGAAGAAGAACGTGGGAATGGGCCCTGTCAGTTTGTTGCTTTGTAGATCAATGGTGTTCAGTGAAGAAGAAGATGGATTTATGACTTCATCAATTTGACCATTCAGAAGGTTGTAAGAAAGCTGAATCTGCTGCAATGAGGGGAGAGAAAAAAGTGACAATGGAACTCTTCCCTGGAGTGAGTTGTTCTTCATGTCGACATTTACAAGGCGCTGAAAGCCTTCCCAGTAAGCGGAAGGAACTGAACCTGTTAACTGATTGTGAGAGAGGATTATCTCTGTTAGATTCTTCGACATGCTGAACGATGGAATGGGTCCGGTTAAAGTATTTGTTGAGAAGTCAATATGGAGAAGATTGATGAGGTTTGACATTGATTTTGGAATCGATCCGCTGAGATTGCAACGAGCAATCTCTATCCTGGACAGCATTTGAAGGCTACCTATCGACTCTGGTAATTTTCCTGTAAACTGTGTGTCGCTAAGCACCAGTGTCTGAAGAGCTCCATTTTGAGGAAATTCTGGCAAAGATCCGTGAAGTAATGTATTGTCTGCTAAGTCAAGAGTTTGAAGTGTCGGTACCTGAAGTATTGCTTTAGGAAATATGCCATTTAATTCGCAGGAGCTGAGGTGAAGCGAAGTCAAATTCGAGAATTTTGAGAAAAACTCTGGTACTTGAGCGGACAAATTGTTTTGATCAAGCCGAATTGATCGGAGAGAACGAAGTTTTGCAAGACTGTCATGAATTGGACCTGAAAGGTAACAATTTGACATGCTCAACACTTGCAAATTAGGTAGCGAAGAGGACAACGCCTGGCACCACTCAATCTTTGAGGCAGAAATATTAACCCCGTCCAGATGAAGTTGAGTGAGCTTTGTAAGGTTCTTAACAAGGGTTTCTAAACTGGGGTCTTCAAGTTTTAGTTGATGTTCTCCTTGGAAAAAAAGACTGGACAGATCAAGAATGACCAACTCTGTCAGGTGCGAAATCTCTATTGGAATTTGCCCTGCAAATGGAGAATTCGACAAGTTCAGATAAGTCAAATTCTTCAGTCTTTCAAACCCAGATGGGATTGGAGTATAATTGAAGCCATTATACGCCAAACTCAGGTTCTGCAGATACTGAAGACGGAAAAGACTACTTGAGTTGATGCCGCCTGAGATTGATTCGCTGCTCAAGTCCAGTGCGGTTACCTGACCCAAGTTGCTGCAATTCACTCCAGGCCATTGACAGCAATCCGCGCTTGAATTCCATTGCACCAGCTTGGTTGACAGGGAGGAACTATATACCAGACTGTGCTTCAATTGGAGCAACAAAGACTTCTGATCAGGAAGGCACTGTGCAGTGCCCAAAACCACATCGATGCTCAACAAATGGCCCAAGAAGAGCAACAAAAATGAAAAATTTTTCATTGAAGTCCAATATGTGACACACCCATCAAATTGAAGAAGCCAAATTTGTGGTAAACTTTAGCAGCGTGAACCCCCGGGGGGCATGACTAACTTTACTGGCTTCGTGAAAGCCAAGTTTCTTTGCTATGGTTGGGCATGAGGTAGAGAATTGGGCTGAGAAGCAATTGATGAAGCAAGGACTGGGTTTGAGGAGGGAGAGAGAGAGAGAGAAAGAGAGAGGGAGAGAGGGTTGAGAGTCAGAGGAAGGAAAAGAATGGTCAAACTAAAACGCGTGTCCAAATCAGTAAGATTAAGGAAGAGAGAGAGAGAGAGAGCGAACCATAACTTGTTGGATGGACGCGTTTGTTGGTCGGCCTTTTATTTATAACGTCAAAGGCTTTTATTAAGACAAAAATAAAATAAAAGATCAGCGAACCGCTCTTCCATTTTCCTTTTTTTTTTTTTTCTCTTTTCTTTTTGTTCTGCAACTCTGCCGCTTTTGAATTTTATTTTTATTTTTGATAATATCTTACATTAAATAGATCAAAAATTAAATAAATTAAATTTTATAAGAGTCCACATCAACATGTTTATAATTTTTATAGTTAATTTTTTTATTGATATATGTATTTTAATTTAATGATGATTGAACTATGAAATAGAATAAACATTATTTTTAGTTATAAAATTTTCAATCCTGCCATCAATAATTTACTTTTTACGAGTTAAATAAAGTCATATATTCTTTGTTATAAGGAAGGACATTGAATCAAGGGAAGAAATAATAATTCAAATTCAACATCTTTGATGAAAAAGAAACATTTAATACCAATGAATTTAAAGACTCTTAGTTAAACTATCGTAGTTCATATTAATATATTTTAATCGGTTTTTAATTAAATTATGAGTATAATTTGATCAATTTAATTAAAAATTAATTAAAATATGTTGGTATAATTTATTTAATTTATATAATATTATTCTTATTTTAAGGGAGAACAAGGAGTTTGGCACACAATACGATTGAAGCTTAAAGTAGAGGAAGTTTATTCGTTGTCCAAATGATAGCTTGCGGTAGTTGTGGGGCAGGAGCAGTCACATTGCAGGAGTAGGTATTTGATAATTTGTACAACAATTAGCTATTGAAGGTGGTGAGTGAATATTGTAATTCTGCCCCCCAAATTTTATCACGGGGATTTTTCTTTTTCCAGAAAAAAAAAATTCTGAAAAATTGTGTATGTTAACGGGTCAAAGGATCTAGTTGCTTACCTTGGACCCAAAGTAAAAATGGTGGGGACTCTCTCTGGTTATGGTGTGTATTTGGTATATATTCAAATAGATTCAAACATGGAACATGAAAATAAAAAAGGGTTTTAGGTATAAGAGGTTTGAATTCTTATTATATGATAAAAAAATGCTAACCTGAAACATAAAGTGCTCTCCGATTTAATCCGGGGATAAGGGGAGGGTGGACGTTTATGTACGCAATCTTCCTTTTACATTTTTTGCCAATAAACTATTTTTATGTTTCGAACCTATGATCTTGAAATTATCAAAAAAGTAACCCTATCATTGCGTCAAATTTCACATGAATTCTTATTATCTAATATTGAAAAAAAAAATGAAGGTTATATATATATTGTTTTAAAAAAATGGGTTGTTTAGATTTAAAGATGGGTGCTTGATTCTGTAATTGCAATGCGTTAATCTTTTTTTATATATATTTCATTTAAAAATGTTATAAAAATAAAAAAGAAAGTAACTATTAAAATTACTAATGATAATTAATTAAATACTCTATCGTTTTTTATTATGTACTCTTTTAATAATCAAGAAAGTTATATCACTTCATATTTAATATTTTCAATAATTAATTATATACTATATACAAGTCATGTTATTGTACTTCATTATTTTTCTAGTCCCTTCGCCTCCCTAAACTTGTCATAAACGAGAATCAAACTCTGAATAGGTAATTGCTTTGGTCTCAAGCTTCCAACTCTGTGTCTATTTGTATATCTATTTTTTATCTAAATATTTATTTACAAATAATATTATTTGAATAAAAGAAATCAATTTATATACGACAATTAAATAAACAATTGTAAATTTAAAAATTTCTAAAACATATGAACTCAATTGTTGTATAAAAGTCATTTTACTTTTGACTCTTTTTTTTTTTTTGTTAATCTACCTTAAGAAATGAACAAAAAATATATATTTTTTTAAATTAAAGAAAAAAATCTTAAAACATATAAACTTGAATTTTATATAAAATTTAATTTATTTAATTTTTAATTCATTTGATCCTACTTTTCATCTGAAAATCAGTAAGAAGAAATGATGATGAAAATTCGCATTCAATCCCTGGTCCCAAAGTCGGTCTCTTTTGAAACGGGCGTCCATCTTTTCGTGGAAGTACTTGCTTCGGATACTTCTATTCCATTACGGTGCAAAAGTACGATTATATATATATATTTACTATGATACTAAAAATTATATTTTAATTAATCTGATTTGAATATCTATACCAATCTTATTTAAGTAATAACTTTCTTATTATCATCTTTTATATTATCGGATTTTAAATATGGAATTTGAATAAAAAATTTAATATCACGTTCTGTTAGATCTATCATCTGGATTATATATTTATTTTAGCACAAAGTATGTGACATATATTTATGTCACCTACCCTCGGATGCTTCATCTACTCGTTTACATAGTTGAAAATTAGGATGAATAATACCAATGAAAGCATAAAAGAAAAGCAAGTTTGGTGGCTTTCCACTCAGGAAA
Source organism: Dillenia suffruticosa (assembly GCA_033439265.1). Taxonomy (NCBI): domain Eukaryota; kingdom Viridiplantae; phylum Streptophyta; class Magnoliopsida; order Dilleniales; family Dilleniaceae; genus Dillenia; species Dillenia suffruticosa. The sequence continues at coordinate 1,142,350 of JAVTVX010000035.1, forward strand.
ATTAAGCCATGGTACGCCCACATGAATTGAAATTGAACTTCTAGTGTCTGACATTTAATACATTTTTCCTGCCCTACATAGATGGTGACAATTGCTTTCTTATTTGCCGCCCTTTGCCAGTTTACATATGTGAAAGAGAAGTCTCTTGCTCGAATTTCAAAAAAAGGAAGGGGCATTACGTTCAAGTGTGAAAACATTGACTGTGCATGGCATCTTGGACCCTCTTCCCCAGCGTCGGACCTCCCTTCCCATCAACATCCCCTCCCAGTTACCAAAATATAAAAATAATGGCAGAATTTTCCACAAATATTAATATTTATAAAATTAATAATTACCGATATTTGAATGAGATTAAAAAGTTGCAAAGAATGGTTTAGTAATTACGGTCTCCTTTCTCAATTCGGTAATCCCAGATTCGAATCGTGATGTAATAAAAAACAAATGCATGAGATTGAACAATTATTTATTCCATAAATATTAATACAGTAGAATGATAAAAAAAATTATATTATTTATCAAAATTTGTACTACCATCATATTTTAGAACACTTTTAAATAAAATTAAATATTATTTTTATTTTTATTATTATTATTATTTTGCATTTAGTAGATCAAATAACATGACGTGATAACGATTGCTTGCATGTGTTACACCGTATAATTCAAAGTTTAATTCACGTGAATTTTACTTTGTAAGACTTACTTTAATTATTTTTTTTCCTTTTAAATAGCTTTTATATTATAGTTATATGTGTTTGAAGCACGTCTTTTGGACTCTTTAACAGTGTAACTGGTCAATCATACCCACACAAGAACAAACTTTTGTTTGCTTCTATTTGATATTTTATTAACTCTTTGGCCGACTGGACACTATCTTTTGAAATCTTCATGGGTTTTGCCTAATGTTGAAATTTGATGAAATGGTTGGTTTCTTAGCCATGCTAGGGGAGCATGATTATTAGACCATAGAATCTAACAAAAAGCTACGTCCAAAGACTTCTCTCCCTGTACTGGCGAGCTCTTCTTTCAACAGGTTTTGAATGAAATATATGAAAACCTATGTGCTACTTTGGGAAGGGTGGGAGATCAATTTCAACATAGGTCACCAATTGTACTCAGGGTATCAGAGGAAATTTGATATTTTTATATATTTTTTAAAAATTATTCTATTATTTTTATGGTATGTATACATGATAGTTTCCGATCATTATATTAATGGGTCTATGTAAATATTCGAATTGAATTAATTAGAGTATGAATTCAGATATCAGTGAGAAAGAAAAAAAACACACAATAGTTTCCCTAAAGTTGTTTAGTTAGATTCAAAATCTTGAACCAATAAGTGCAGCAAACTGTAGAAAAAATGAGAAAGACACATAATGTGGAATATGGATTTGTTGAGCTCGAGAAGCCCACTTTATCTGCCACAGCTAGTTTGGGATGGTGGAATCCAAAGTCTTCCATGTATTTTTCTTCCTTTGCCTTCTTCAGGTCCTACGGGCTTCCCAACTAACATTACACCAAACCAAATCACAAACACATCCACGCATCCTGTGTTGTTTGGCTTGAAATGATCTAATCATGAGATATCCGAATATGGTGGCCTAGAATGTTGGAATTTGCAGAAGCATTAATATGTATTTTGTGAATTAATAAAAAAAACCATCCGATGTAAATACAATGATTACAAAGTGATTCTTAATACTAATATTTGATATAAATTATTTAAGAGATAAATTAAAAAATAATTAAAAAATATAAATATAAATAAAAATAAAAATAATATAAATAATATAAATAAATAAATACATAATATTAAAAATAGAAAAAATAAACCACCGGATGTAAATATTATTAAAATTTGCCTTTAGCAAGATGGTTCATTCCGTGAAGTTGCCTTCAGCACGCCTGTTGGATAGTGCCCCCTGTTTTTATGTTTTTATATAGATATTTAAGTTTTATTTAATTAATTTAATTTGAATGTTATATATGGTCTAGTTAAAAAATTAATTTTTTTAAATTTTTTTTATTAATTTTAAATTTTAAATTTAAAAATTTTAATTAAGAAAATAATGTATTTGATTACTCAATTCTCAATTCAAAGAATTTGTTAGAGTGTCCCAATCAAATCAACGCACGGCTGTCACATGGTCTCGTACGAAAGAAGTAAGCATTGATGCGGAAGTCAGCCATTGACCAAACTCTTAATAGGGCACAGGCTTTTAGGTATGGAGTTGAATTTGGCTTCTCTGGTTCAGTTTGACATCCTCGGTGTCCCAGTGACAGGTTTGTCCTCATTGTGCTTTAATAAGCTTTTGGTATATACCTTCAGAATATGCCACTCAACTGGGAAGCTACCGGTCCAATTGTCTTGCTATCCATGCTCGAAACACTTGTTGAAATCAACAGCACCAACCATTTCCGACGCTCCATGCCTCTTGGTAGGCAGCATCAAACAGATTATTTCCGTTCGGTATCCTTGCCCACGCGCTGCATTTAATGCTTTTATGGATGCCATCCTCACTGTCACAAGCCGCTGAAACTAAGTTCCCATCAACAGGCTTAACTTTGTGCTTCACCTCTTAGCCATTCACAGCCAACGCTGACAGGCTCTCATTCCCCGTCTAAACTTCACCAAATTACAAAGACAATGTACCCATAAACTACAATTGTTGAACAAATCAATGAAGTGAGAAAGAAACCGATCATCATCTTGCCCGAAGACTTGATAGAAACAATAAATTACTGGTGACACATCTTGAATTGACTCACCAACCACACTCAAAGACACTCGCTTCTCTCTTTATTATTTGCACATTCTAAGGCTTATACTGTTCCAATAGGGGTGGAGACGATCTCCCTTTCTAGATATAGATAATCTCTAGAGATAGTTGATGATAATTTAAATATTTCATATATCATTCATTAAGATACTTAATAATTTCTGGGTGTGATTCAGCTTAATTTTATCATTAATCCTTTTCACATAAAATATGGAAAGTGTTATCAAACTCTTGTGTCATAAAAAAGACAATGGAGAAGAGAGACATAATCGATCATGAAAAAATTAAAAGAAAAATATGTAAAGAATTTAAATATGAAAAAAAATAGACAAGATAAGCTTGGAAAAGGAAAAATTAGAAATGCTCACGCTTGTGGGACCATACCCCTTTCAAATCCGACCGTTACAGAAGAATTCCTGAGGGTAAGACGGTCTTTCTTGAAATTGCGTCCGCTCATTTGAACACAAAAAAAAAAAAAAGAAAAGAAAAGAAAAGGAACATTAACCCATTTGTTTAGGCTCCTCTGATATCCTCTCTCTCACGGCGATCGCTGCAGGATCCCAACTTCAAGAAAGGTCACAGAAAGATTTGGAATTGAGGGTTCGCATTGATTTTATTTGGTGCTCTCTCTCTCTCTCTCTCAATCCATTCGGTTGATTCATACAAATTAGGGTTTCTTGTTTCCTATTTCGTACGAATTCGGAACTTTGCGCCCTCCTTCGTAGAAATCATTTGCCCAAATTGGAAATTCCTCGTGCAAATTTAATTGAATTTTGTGGGAGCATTTGTTAGTCTCTTTGATGCTCTGCGTTTCTAGGTAAAGATTTTCGTCCAGATTTTTGGGGATTTTTTTTTTAAAATTAGGGTTTGTGAGATTTCAACATTGAGATTCTTTTATTTCAAATTGGAATTCCAGTACACGTCCGTGCAAATTTAGGGTTTATTTAATTGAATTTTGTGGGAGCTTTTGTTAGTCTCTTTGATGCTCTGCGTTTCTGTGTCAAGATTTTCGTCCAGATTCTAGGGATTTTTTTTTTTTTTTTAATTCGGGTTTGTGATATTTCAACATTGAGATTCTTTGATTTCTTTGAAAATACTTATTATAACAGACTCGCAACACTCAAAATTTCTTTATAGTCTTCTTCATCGCAGATTTATGTAGAGGAGAAAAGGTGAGCACCAGCCATTTTGATGATATTGGAAAACTACTTGAAAATGAAAATTTGGGTCATATCTATTTGGCAAGAGATGAATAGGGTATGTCATCTTTCTTTCACATCATGTTCCATAAGGAGTAGTTTATTTTTTGCCCTCTTTGAAGTTGGTAAATATTGATCGATATGTAATGCATTTCCAGTTTATGTAACATCATATCTTGGCGTTGAATTGCACCATTTTTTGAACAATTAGGAATCCATTTTACCTCTTTCTTTGGTTAAAGATATGTAGGCTGGCTAATTACTTTCTTGTGGCAATTTCAAATGAAATTATTTGCAAATTACATAGGGGTGTTATGGATTTGAATCCCTTTCCATGCCATATTAATGGTTCTTTATGATAATTATTTCAGAGCCTCTAAACTTCTGGAGCATTTCATATTTGCCCTGACACTGTCGTTATGATCTCAACTTCAATCATCTTTAGTTCATCCATCATCCCCCCCAGCTTACTTGTTTTATAAGTCTTTTGGCACCCTAAGTCATCCTACTTTAATGGTCATGAAAATTAGTTGAATTAGAAGTCTAAAAATATAGGGGGGAAATCAAAGGTTCTTCCCATTTCATGTTTTTATCTTTTGATAAATTATGTTTGGATTTAGAGATTAATTGGTTATTGAGTAATACTATAGATAAATGTGCAATGCAGCTTTTGTTATCTGTTTATGGTTGTGAGTTTCACATCGGCTGATATCCTGAGTGGTTCCAAGAGATCGCATTTTTTTCCATTCCATTTATTGTTTTGTATATGAGGTCGATGTATTATTATTTGTTATAATTTGTCAAATTTGGAAGATTTATGTATGAGTTGGGATCTTCCTGTATGTTGTAAATTAATCATGCAACCCCGTTGGAACCATCCTGGATATTGGGACTACATGGTTGAATGTACCAAGTGCTTGGAAGACTCAAGGGTGCATCTTAACTTTGGTTCGCCAGTTAAAGAGTTGTGATCAATCTGCAACAGACTGGTTTGTAAGCAGCAGAGCAAAGACTTGGATGTCAGCCGGTATAGGTATTTGGTTTCAGTTTTGGATTATATCTTTTGTTCCTTTTTCATTCCCTTTGGTTTTTCAGTTTATGCTTGTCCACTGTGATTGTTGCATGCATGTTAAAATTATTTTGCTTTCCTATATAACTCTTGAATTATCTTAGTGTCAACATCAATCCGACCTTCCTAATATTGGCCTGGCTAATTCAGGATAGCAACCCGCCAATTGCTCCCTTGTGTAAGGTTATGCTTGTTCATTGTCTAATAGAATGAGAGGGATGCCATTCTCTAGATCTCTGTGTCATGGTAAACTAAGTGGCTCCAAGCGTGAAGAACTTGGTTTTCACAAACTTTATTGAAGTATTTTATATATCAAAAGTACATATAAGTTTATTGAGAATTTCTAGCAGGATTTTTGACAAAAGTATGTTGATCTACAAAATATTAATTGCATAGGGATGATTATAATTCTAAGTATCCTCTTAGCAGCCCTCAGATAAAGATGAATATGTATGATCTTAAGTGACTTATTTTGAACTTTCATTGAATCATTTGATAAGAGGATTTCACTTTAATTTTCACTCATGTGTATTTAGATGTTGTTTAAATATATCTTAAATGTAAGACTTGTGTTTAATTAACCTTATGAATGTTTGTCACAGAAGAGTTCTCATAACAATCTTTAATATTTGGAATGTGATAGATTTGAGGTGGGTGTATTAAATTTTGGAGATGATATGCATGCTACTGGTTATAAGATTAATGAATATAATACTTAGCTCTCTCACAAATGTACCTAGTGTGAGTGTGATGAAGATACATCCTGGCACAGAGGATAAGGAATCCTAATCAAGTTATACAGGTCATATTTTTTAAAGTGACAAGGCCATTATAAGCTGGTAAGCTTATTGTGATGACTCTTCGTATGTCTGTTGTGTGGTCTTCTTAGTTTAAGGCTAAGTTAACTTCTAAGAATTTTTTACTTATAATTGGAGTACTGTAGCAAAATGGTTGATGGGGGCAATTAGGTGTTTATGAGAATCAAATTCTTTGGATGTGTATTTTATAGTCTTGATCAAAGTATTTGATTGGACTTGTGTAATCTATATGAGGATGTTCATATGAGGGGAAAACCAAGCAATGATTATTTGTGGAGTTTAAAGTTGGTTGGACACATTGTCGCATTCACAAATATTGCTTATGTGCATTTTGTTACTTAATTGAGGCCTTAAAAATTTAAATCTGTAAATGTTGAACAATTAACCAGAGTAAGCTACATAAATTTTTCCTTTTAATCTATGTTTTAATTATTATATATATATATTTTTATCTTATTCGATAATATTACTTTTTTACTTTTCTTATTATGCCAAATATCTATACATTTCCTAGTTTTGTCAATTAATACTTTGCAGATGCTATTGTTTTGAACATACTGCATTATTTATGTTATTTTTCAACATTTTCCTTAATTTCTTTATCTTTTACAACTATATTCAACCATATTTATTTTAAAATTATCCTATTTTATTAATTTTGGATTCTTTTTTGCTGTAATTGACAAACAAAAATGTTCAGCTATAAACAGTATATTTGATGATAATATCTATCTTTAAGATATCATGTAAGAGAAAAGAACCTATGAATAACCTATTATTAGGGTTTCAACATGCATATATCCTTATTGTATAATTCTTCTCTAGTATAGCCTTGGCATCTCAATAATTTGTACGATTTCAAAATTTCAAGATAGTTTGTGTAAATTATAAGTTAATGTGATTTTCTATTTTCAATGCATATATTCTCTACTTTTTGTTGTATTATTGTAAACTTGTAACTTTCCTTTTTTTTTTTTTTATTCTTTTCTAATTGAAATTTCTTTTTTTTTTTTTTGAAGTTTTGTAATATATTTTTTGGTAATGATAACTTCTTATTTCATACTTCTTTAAATTTTCTTTGTCTATTATTAAAATATATGTTTTCTCCTAAATTAATACTTATAAAAATTGATATTTTACAAAGGAAACTAATACTTAAAAAAAAATGATATTTTACAAAGTTAAATTCGATGGGGGGAAAAATAAAGAAAAAGAATAGTGTAACAAAATGTGCATAAGCAGATTTGTTAAATGCATCAATATGCCGAATTGACTTTGAACTCTTCCTATAGCCATTGTGGAAGTTTTTCTCCTAAAATCATTTGCATCAAATATGGATTCTATACTTGTCCAACTCAAAACTTGACTCAAGCTACAGAGTTCACATCTAAAGTCTTGATTATCATGAAAACCTTGCATGCACCCTAAAGACCCTTGAAATGGTACTTTAGTTATAAAGTCATATAATTCTTGAATGTTAACCTAATCTTAAACTAAAATAACCATATATTGGATATGTTATGAGTCATCGCCATAGGACCCATATTACCCTTATCATGGGTCTTGTTTCCTTAAATAAGGCCTATATAACTCTTAGAAGACTCCTTATTTTCGGTGTGATGCCCCTTCATTGGTCAACAAGATGTATACATTTGTGGGGGGGACTGTTTGGATTCATTAATCTTATTGTTGGTAATATAGCATGCAAATCAATTTCCAAATTTTAATATAAACATGTTCAAATTCTATTATGTTCTATATTAGAGATCATTCAAAGAACTCCTCTCTTGACAAATATTTGCAATGATGGTTGGGCACTTTTCCTATGTAAACGATATATCAAGATGATATCTCACCACACATGCATGGAACTTGAAATGAATTCCTATACATTTGATTCACCTAAAGGATCATGACCAAAATTATATTCAGCCCCATCAAAATAATATCATATAAAGTAACATACTTTGTGGATAACCCTATTTAAAATTCTTAAAAAAATTTATCAAATTCTTATTTTTTGCCGAATATAATAACCATCCAATCCTCTATTGACAAGTGTACTTTATTAAAATGCATGCTGACTCGATTAATTTAAATTATCTATACTTGGGCCTAGGCCCATAAAAAAGGTTCAGCCTGGTCCGCCTAAGCCTTGTCATTCTAGTTCCATGGTACTGTCACCAAAACTAGGGTTTCCTTTAAATACTAGCGTCCCTACCGCGGATTTCGTTTCACTCGCTTGCCTCTCTGTCTCTCTCTCTCTTTTTCTCTCTCATCTACTGGGGCTTTTGGGGCACGCAGTTTTGGGTTTCGCGACTTCGTTATCACCATGAGGGCCAAGGTAAGAGGGGATCGATTCAACTGTTCTACTCTCTTAAACTAGGGTTTCTTCATAGTTTTATAGCTTTTTATCGTTTCAGAGTTTTGATGTTATTTGTTGGTAAATATTTGCAGTGGAAGAAGAAGCGTATGAGGAGGTTGAAGAGGAAGCGCCGAAAGATGAGGCAGAGATCCAAGTAGAGTCGGTCTTTTGGTGTGGATGCGGGGACTTAACTGTTGATGTCTCTCAATAGTTTGTTTTTTGTTGTCCTCGTCTTAGTTGTGTTTTTGGTACTTTTTACCGGTTTTTTGTCGATTTTATGAGACTTGTTATATCTCAAACCTAAGTTGTTCGATTTAATTCTATCCTTTGAAACTTAAATCTCATTTGGATCCTCTTCGTGTTCTTTCTTTTACTTTCGCAAAGGGTTTTCCTAGTAGTTTGTCATTTGGATTATAACCCTGTGGCTTTGATGACTTCTTAATGTGTTGGTGTATGCATTGTTTGCATTTTCTATGAGTGCTGGTGGTGGGTGTTGGGACCAAGCCTAGATGAGGGTTCTTTTTTATTTATCTTTTGAGTGTATGATTGTGGTATTCTGCTTCTGTTTGCTGAGTTAGACTTGTTGATTGTTGAGGGAAATAATCAGGGGCTTCCCTTTGTTTGGGGGGGGGGTTGCAATAATGGTGGGGATGTGTTGTTATATGAACTGGCATGGTCGTAAGAGTCTGATATTGGCTTTTCTAAATCGATGTCTTAGGGTGTCTAATGTTGTTGTCTATGGAATTAGATAGATAGTTGGCACGGGTTGGAAAATTCTAGGTTGTGATGCGTGTCAACCTTATTTTTGATCCTCGGGTTATTTGATTGGAGACTTTATCTAAGTATATATTATAAATTAGCCATCTTCCTTGCATAGATCTCCATGTTTCATTTTTAATCAAAAGTATTTGCTTGCTAGATACTGTTAACATATAGGATGTTTAAGCTTAGTGGTATTTGGATTTTAGGAGCTACAAATATCTGCGGTACCAAATTCATATCACCAGCCGGAAGTTGATGACTATGAATTTTGGTGGCTGTAGTACTTGAGTGTTTTGGGGGATGAATGATAAAATCTTGATTATGCTGCATATTATATTTTGGAACTCCTTTACTGTGCAATGATTAAAATTTTTCAATGGTGTTTATCAACTTGAGCATTTGTCTAAGGGCATCTGTAATATGGATCAGTCATTTGCTTTGTATTGTGTTGTGTCCCATATAAATTTCCATTTTCTGTTGCATGATGAAAGTAGTGATAGCTTTTATAGCTTGTCTTCATGTTTTATTGACTGGAACGTACGTCTAGTGCGCGAGAGTATTATAGTTAAGATGCTACACCATTTTGTAACAATGGATCTACCTGAGATTGGTGTTTCATTTAGTTTGTGTTTAATTTGTATTTCTTGTATCCTCAGTTCTCTATGTAATAAAAAAATTGTATTTTATTTTTGTTTTTTGAGGTCCTGCAAGCCATGTTATCAATTCGTTTGATCGCTATTTGATGGTGGGGTGGCTCATACTGAGTGGGATAACCTAACACTGGATAGGTAGGTCTGATGTGCTTGCTAGTGATATGCCTTTGATGACTATCTGCACTTCTCTGGGTGCATGGTGCAGCAATTATTTTGGGGGAAGATGTTTGATGTTTGCTTTGATGCACTTCCTGCATATATTGGTGATCTTCAGCTGCATGAGATCAGCAGTAAGAACGTTGCCATTCCATTATGTGCTTCTGATTGTGTTTTAAAGTAATGTTTAAGTTTACAACGGTATATATCAACACCTTTTGCATTGTCAAAGTTTTTGTTTAGTTTATACTTGGTCATATGCTCCCTAACACAATTGTTATGAAGTTTGGTCTTTGTCTCCTTAAATTTGGGTAGCATTTGGCTTCGGGGGATGTCGGAGGTTTTCCTAATTACCTTAATCTACCATCACTCACGTTCGGAATGCGAACCATGCCACCCTTGACCGAGTTAAAATGGTAGTTGCTGCTAAAAGTAAAAAGACAGGCTACTTGGCTTCTCTTCTTAACATCGATGAAACTGGATTCATACAACATTGATTAACGCGGAATATGACGAGAGGATTGCAGGAAAGCTCTTAAACTGAAGATGATTCAAAATCGAAGAGAACATCGATGAAACTGGATTCATACAACATTAATGTACGTGGAATAAGATGAAAGGATTGAACGGAGACAAGTTACTTAAAAGGAGTAATATGAAAAAGGAACTCAGTTGGCTAAATGAGCGGGACTATGTCCGGAGAACAAGCGATTTAGCATTGCCACATTATTTCTGTCTGGGTCTGTTTGCATAAACAGCGCTACTAATTAAACAAACTATCGAGAGAGAGAGAGAGAGAGAGAAAACAAAATGAGGGAAAGAAAGAAATAATAATTAGAATATAAATTTAATTAACTGTAACCAAAACACTGCAAGGGTGTTAGGGTATTAGCCAGGAGGCAAGATGAGATCCCAGTTGGAAGAGTATTATAGTTTCAAATTCAAACCATCAAAATATATAGCTAACCAATCCACACATAAATTTACATTTCGGTGCGCATGTTTGAAAATATAAACCCAATCTCTAGTGAGTATCTCCATAATTGCTTTAATAAGGTGAAGATTCGACTCAAATAAATACGAACACCATCAAATCTTATAGCATTTTTTTTCACACGAGAATCGAATTTTAACTCACGAGATTAAGAGAGAGAAGTTGTGATCACCAAACTATTCTTTTAAAGAGGTATCGAATCCATCATATCTAAAAACCCATTTCTAAAGTATCATAATACAATTTCAATCCATGATAAATTGATTATAATTCATATACCATGATATTTGATATACCTATTTTATAGGTGAAGCCCCAAATCCATCCGCTATATCTTTCACCGCACGACCCGTCGCAAAGTCGACCCCTTACCCTTTCGTCAATATTCACTTTGACAAAACTTTGCATCGGTTTATCTCGACCAATTAATTTCTTGTTTATATACAATTATCAATTTTAAGGAATTTTAGCTGATTTAATATTGAATGAAAATGATTGTTCAAAATATTTATATAAAATATCTGATATGCAATGTTCGAATATTTTGATCTTTTCAATTATTAATATTTTAATTAATTATTTCAATTTAATTGGAGTCGATTATATAAATTTACAATACGCTTCATGATATGAACTGAGAGCTGTCGTAGACGGAGGCGTGCACCGACAACATGGACATTGATTCCGGGACAACCTCTTCTAAAGGTACATTTCATATCTACCCATGTAATGTTTTACATTTCAATTTCTTCTTGCGTTAGGGTTTCAGAAATGATGCTACTGTTATTGGTGTTCTAATTTGTTTGTAAACCCTAAAATTGTATTTCTATAGCAGTGGATCATCAGACGAAAAACATCGTCCTACTCTTAATAGGTGCACCAGGCAGCGGAAAATCTACTTTCTGTAACAAGGTTATGGTTTCTGCTTCTCGTCCTTGGGTCCGAGTCTGTCAGGTCTCTCTCTCTCTCTCCCTCTCCCTCTCCCACTCCTTCTCCATATGTTTGATGAAATGCTTGACTTAGGGTTTCGTATGTTATAATTCTCATGCGATATGAAATTTTGTTCCTTCTAAAAATGAAACATTCATTATACTTATAATTAGTCCCGAAAAGGCATTTCTAATTCTAGGAGAAACAAACTGACACTTGGGATTTGAGCGTTTGTATAGTTTTGGATGTTATTTTGCAGGACACTATTGCAAATGGCAAGGCGGGAACGAAAGTTCAGTGCATAAAGAGTGCTGTGGGTGCATTGAAAGAAGGCAAGAGTGTGTTTATTGACAGATGCAATTTAGACAGAGAGCAGCGAGATGAATTTACAAAGCTCAGCAGTTGTGATGCAGAGATGCATGCCGTTGTACTTGATCTTCCTGCTAAGCTTTGTATTGCTAGATCGGTGAAACGAACAGGGCATGAAGGGAATTTGCAAGGTGGGAAAGCTGCTGCTGTTGTGAACAAAATGCTGCAAAAGAAAGAATTGCCCAAATTAAGTGAAGGGTATTCACGCATCACATTTTGTTCGAACGAGAATGATGTTGAAGAAGCTATCAAAGTGTATAGTGCACTTGGTCCAAAGGATACTCTTCAATCAGGTTGTTTTGGTCAGAAAAGCCCAGATTCTAAAGTTCAAGCTGGTATAATGAAATTCTTAAAGAAGGCAGAAACTCCTGCCAATTCCATATCGCAAGCGAAAAACTCTACTTCAAGTGAAATTTCTGCAGACAATCGTTTGTGTGGCAAAGAACACGAAAAAGTTTCTTCATCATGCAATGATGATGTTAAGGGGATAGGTAAAGATGAGGAAATGGCAGAAGGAACTAATCATGGTGTTGCGTCTCTGAGCAACATTCCAACTCTAGCTTTTCCATCTATTTCAACTGCAGATTTCCAGTTTAATATTGAATTGGCTTCCGATATAATTGTTGAGAAAGTGGAGGAATATGTGAATAAACTTGGAGAGGTTAAGCTTGTGTTGGTAGATATCTCACATGGCTCGAAGATCTTGTCTTTGGTTAACCTTAAGGCTGCAAGGAAAAGAATCGACTCAAGTAAGTTCACTACTATTGTTGGTGATATTACCAAACTTTATTCGGAGGGACAGTTGCGCTGCAATGTAATAGCTAATGCTGCCAACTGGTGAGTTGAGATGACTTCTTGTGCCTTTTATATTTCAATGTATTTGCTTTTTGTGGTGGTGATTTAATTCATTTTGACTTGAATAATTGTCGGGGAGAACCATTGAATTTTTTTGTGCAGGAGACTGAGACCAGGAGGTGGAGGGGTCAATGCAGCTATATTCAAGGCCGCAGGTCCTGAACTAGAGACTGCTACCAAAGAACGAGCTAAATCTCTGAACCCTGGGACTGCTGTGGCAGTTCCTCTTCCCTCCACTTCTCCTCTATTTAGGAGAGAAGGGGTAACCCATGTCATTCATGTTCTTGGACCAAACATGAATCCACAGAGACCGAACTGTCTGAACAACAACTATCATGAGGGTTGCAAAGTTCTCCAAGGCACTTACTCGGCACTTTTTGAAGCTTTTGCATCTTTACTGAAAAATGAAGAAAAGTTTCTCAACGAGGACAATACCAGTGGCAAGCCAGAGCTTTCTCAGTCACTTGATGGAAAGCTAAAAGGTCATCCTCCAAAAAGTGACCAGAAAGTAAAGAGAGAGAGTACTCATGAATCTGAGAAAATCAAGAAATGCAAGGGATATCAAGATGGAACTGGATCTGATGGACAGGGCAATCTAGGTAGTGACAGGATTTGTGGTGGAACATCCAAGAGCTGGGGCTCCTGGGCTCAAGCTCTCCATCACATGGCGATGGATCCTGAGAGACATAAAAATGATGTATTGGAGATAACCAATGAACTTGTTGTAGTGAAGGACCTCTATCCTAAGGTAAATCTAGCTGTGCATTTGTTTTATCCTTACATTGCCCCTTCTCTCTTTACTGTGTATGCGGTGCTTAAGTTGGAAAATAATGAAATCAAAACTCATTCTTGTTTCCAGGCAAAAAGGCACATTCTGGTCTTGGCACGTAAGCAGGGTCTCGATTGTCTAGCTGATGTAGGTGAAGAAGATGTTGTGTTGTTAAGGAAAATGCATGCCAAAGGTTTGGAGTGGATTCAGAAGTTTTTGCTTGAGGATGAATCATTGATCTTTCGTCTGGGATATCATTCGGTAAGGAGCTCTGAAATTATGCTTATCAGTGAGAGCACTATTGCTTTATCTGTCTTCTCTAGTTAATGAAGACGTAAATAGGACTAAAAAGGCATGAACTCTATTAGAAATTCTGACCCAAAGGTTGTAGATTTTGATTGGTATATGTATGTTAATAAGGAAAATTTATTACTGAAAAACCACCATTGACAAAAAACAATTGAGGGTAGACATGATTTGGCAACAAATTAATAATGGTTAGAACTGGCAGCAGATCAAGTCAGCAGCTCGATTGTGCTCCTTAGCTTGATAAAATATGTGGAGTGGGTGGCAAAGGACTAGATGGTATCTGTTCCCCCAAAACAAAAAAGGAAAGAAACGAAAAAGAGCAGAAGAAATCATTTTCTCTGTTATTGTTAAGGCTTCTAAGATTCTTACAGAAGCTATTGTCTTCCAAGTGTACTTAAGCTTCAACTAAAAGTATCGGCTTATTTTAATTAGTGCATGTTTCTATCTTGTTTTGCAGGTACCATCCATGCGACAACTGCACCTTCATGTTATAAGCCAGGATTTTGATTCTAAACATCTAAAGAACAAGAAGCACTGGAACTCATTCAATTCTGCTTTCTTCCGTGATTCGTTCGATGTTATTCACGAGATCAGCACGAAAGGGAGAGTAACACTCAAAGATGATGAACAGCTGTTGTCAAAAGAGTTACGCTGTCATCGGTGCCAAAGTGCACACCCCAACTTACCGCGCCTTAAATCACATATTGGCATTTGCCGAACCCCGTTTCCTCCCTTTCTGCAAGACAATGGTCGTCTTGTGCATGCACCCACCAAGTGAAGCTCTGTAGTCTATCATGCATGTACAGGTCAAATCACCCTTGACTTTTGCTTGTACATATTATCTCATGTTCATAGTTACATGCAAAAGCCTCTTTTTCCTGCACCGTTGACACTACCCTCCTGTTTAATGCAAGTATTTTGGGGATGTTGCAATTGCAGGCATGTTTTTTTTGGGGATGTTGCAATTGCAGGCATGTTTGGCTTCATTTCTGCTATATGAATGACCTAAAACTTTTGCAGTTAAAAGACTAATCATGTTGCAAGAATTCCATCTTGTGATGAAATTGGGGAAATACACGAGTGATGCCACTTTATGTGTTGATTTAAGATGACACTCCTTTTCCATTTTTTCATTGGGAAATAATTTTAAAGATCAGATACCTAGCAATATACTATATTTGTCGAAAAACTTTCTTTCCAACATTTGCCTCATTCTGAAGGCAAAAGCTATACACTGGGTTTGTTTCACAGCCGGTTGACCCTTTGGCAAGATGTGATAAAGATCAGAAGTAAGGCATCCAGCTTGAAGCATCTCATCTTGCTACAAAATGCATAGATGTGGTAGTGATGCTTGTACTATAGCTTCAGGGGGAGTCCTCTGGGATCGCCTTCTTCTTCAAAGCCATCTTCCAGCTTTGACTCCTTTTCTGGCGGCATGCATCTCTTGCTAGAACTGGTCAAACCCGACACCAGTAGTTTATCCTTGAAACATACCTCAGCAGCTACGCCCCCTGAGCTAGTGAACTTGCAATTTTTTGGACACCTTATGAGCTAGTTAACTTACAAATATTTGGATTACTATTGACGGGAGAATCTTGACTGCCGGATTCTGGTGTTAAGCCATATTGAGATTTAATCTTCTTGATTTTCTCTTACACGTTCTTCTTTTGTTGCCTTTCTTCTGGGGTTTTCTGTTTCCATCTTGTTTCACAGATCAATTGTGACCTTGTTAATTGTCATGAAAAGGGTCCACTCTCCTACTCACGTCTCTATCTTCGTGGAAAAGGCATTAATGTCACATGAAACGGATGATGGCCTCGTTTAACTATCGCCAGTTGGAAAACAATATCTAGTACTTTTGAGCCAAGACAACCACAATGTGAAAAAAGTTGGTCCCGAGACTTTTCGCATCTTCTCTCCGGTCCTATCTTTTTGAGCATCCTTCCTTTCTTTGGTTTTTGTTTTCTTGTTTTGTGTTGGCCTTTTTTTTTTTTTTTTTTTTTTCTTTCAAGAAACTTGAAATCCAAATTCCTTGGATACCAGAATATCTCAATGATTGATGCCCCATATGCCTTCACTGAAAATTGTCATTACCTCATCCACTCATTCTCAGTGACGAAAGAGTAGCACCGCAAATTTAAGGAGAATGTACAGAGCTAGACATCTGCATTATTCGAAACCGGGCTCACGGGAAAATACATAAAAGAAACAGGTTTTTCGCGCGCATCATCCATAATCGGCAGACAGATATGATCCATGTATTTACTAGGGGTCTGGAGGGCGGCTATTGGCTGCAGAAACTCTTGAGCCCCACTCAAAAAGCTCTTTGCTTCCATCATCCTTGTGCACAATCACCTCTACGAAGCACAAACAATATTTTTTGGCCTCGGTTGCTGTCTTTATTGCTTCAATAAGCCCTTCCTCATAGAAAACCTGCAAAAAGGATATAGCACTCTTACTGAAAAGAATTAGGCCCTTAGACCACGATAACACGACCAGTAATATTGGTTTCTCCAACTCACCTTGGCTGTCCAGGACTCGCCCTCACCGTTGTAGATGGCATCAACCAAGGCAGGGTTATTTACCAAAATAATGATATTTTAAATTAAAATTATTAAAATATTTTTTTTTTCTCAAAATATCGTAGAGTGACCGTTTGAAATTAAAATTATTTGCATCATTTATATTTTTAACGTCCAAGTGACTGTTTGAAAGCAACGATATTCTTGACTAAAATCAGGTAAACCAATCGTATGATGCAAAATCCTATTTGTTTCATAATCATTCGAATTCGGACCTCCGATGATGCAAATCACCGGGATATTTCTCACTGTAGGCTCCAGCAATAGCATTTATGACGCTAAGTCCACCGACGGTGAAAGTCACGACACAGGCGCCGACGCCGCGAGAGCGAACGTAGCCGTCGGCGGCGTAGCCAGCGTTGAGCTTGTTACAGCAGCCAACGAGGTTGAGTCCCTGATCGGCGATTAAGTGATCGAGGAAAGTGAGGTTTCGCCGGGAACGGAGAAGACGTCGGTTATGCCTATCTGGACGAGCCGACAAGCGATGTGGCGGCCAAGTGTAGCTTCAGGAGTGATAGTTTTGGACGATGGAGACGCGGTTTTGTGGTAGACATCCTACGTATGTCAGCGTTGGCATGCATGCATCTATTGATCCGATTTTGGTATCCATTATGTGTGCGTGTGCCTTTGTGTGCGCGCTCACGCGCGCGCGAGAGAGAGGCCCCAGAGTAGTTTTGTTTTACGGACGTTTGGTTGGTAGTGTTGAAATTCTTTAATCATATTTGGATTTGAATTGACATGAAAACATAAAAAAATCAAATTGGAAGATCTTTCTAAAAATGACCCGATAACAAATCAATTCAGATTAATAAAAATAAAATCTCAAATATCGAAAAATAGAGACAAAAAAAAACAGAGCAGTTTTGTTTTGAGCGTTCGTCGTAGAAAATCGGAGAAAATGAGGGGACGATTTATGGGCCCCCCGGGGGGGGGAATGATGAAACAATGGGTGTTAAGTCATTGAGGCTGAGATCTTTCGGGAAGGCGGTGGTCTTTCTATGGTCTTGTTTGGGACCAACATTTTCTTCTGTGGGTCCTTTTTTTTTTAATTACTTTACTTTTTCTATATCAAATTTTATTATTTTCAGATATTAAATGTAAAAAAAGGCTAATCTGAATAACATAATAAAACTGATTCGCAACTAGTGAGTAGGAAGCCTCCAACTCAAGGTCGGTTTAAACTCGGTGTCGATGGTTGCGTAAGAGCTAAGGGAAGCTACTGCTGGTGAATTGATACGAGACACAGGATTGTTGGAAGTGGGAATTCAGTGTGAACTTAGGATAGCATGGCCCTAGTGAGCATAATTAGCGTCGCTAAACCTTTCTTGATCAGCAAACTAGTCAATAATTTATGATCTCCTCATGGAAGAGGGGCATCCACTGGTTTTAGCTCATTTTCACTCCCAAGTAACCACTTAGCGTTCTTTAGTGATTGGGAGTCTTTTGTCTGTAGATAATATGAAAATGAGATGATTTTGATTGTTTTGGTGTGGGTTTTGTAATTCAAGGTGAGTGACCAAATGGGGTTGGAAGCTCCAATGGAGGCTGCAGCCGAGTTCTTAAACAAGGTAATGAAGCCCGTCATGGTAGCTGGGCCGAAAATGCGGGTATCTAAGGCGTGTCGAGCTTTTGTGGAATTAGCCGATGCTTTTGGCCACCCCACGAGCATTAGCCCCAAAAAATGAGCTGAAACTAGTGGGTACCCTGCTTTGTTTTGTTTTGTTTTAAGTTTTTTTATTTATCTTCTTTTTTTTTTTTTTTTTTTTTTTTTTTTTAACGATGAGCTACGTTTTAGGAAGGTTAAACAGCAACTTGACGAGTCAACTCATCAAGAATTAAGGATGCTCAAGGGTTTCGTGACACCCGCTTCTACAAAGTATAACTGAGATTCAGCTTATTTATATTCTTTTTTTTTTTTTTAATTAGACCTCTGTCCCTCTTCAAAAAAGAAAAAGAAAAATGAGATTTGTTAGAAGACTTTTTTTTATTAATGAAATTAGGAAAAATAAATTTATAAAAAATGATAGAAATATAAAATTACATATGTTAATCGAATCGATAAATATGTAAAATTAAAAGTTATTAATGTTATATGGATGAGAGCCTATTGATATGTGACATGGCTCCAAAACCTAACGAACAAAATATGCCAAAAGCTCACCAAAAACGAGACGCGTTCCTTCTTTAGAGTGCTTAATGACTAGGTTCCTCTTAGTAGTTATGTAACCAATTTCTGTATCTTCTCGGTATTTAATATTCGATCAATGTTAGAATAATATTCTTCTTTTCCATAAAATATGAGAATGGTATCTCATAATGAAAAAGGAAAACTATGAATCCTCATTGATAAAGAAAGTAACTCATTTACAAATTGAAACTTTTTCCAATCGGTAACATTCCAAATCCCTTAGCAATTCATTTAATACCCATAAATCTTGGAATATCTCCGTAAAAAAACTAAGGTTTTAGCGTGCTTGATGCATACGTAATTCATACAGACAGACTATATATACCTCATTATTAGGAAAATTGTTATTCTTTTTTAGTTTTGATAATAACAAAATGTTTCATATTGTTATGATATTTTTATTAAGTGTACAAATTATTGATTTGATTTTGATAATATTTAATTTTATTTATTTCTATATTTATAATAATTATTTTTATATTTGTAAAATGAATTTTTTATATAAATTTAATATATTGTAATAATTAAGAAAAGTAATGAAGTAAAAAAGTATTAGAGTTCATATTATTCTTTTTATATTATTTTTATCACTGACACGGTATTAGAATCATGTTCATATATTTATTCGGTATCTAAATTAAACTTAATTTTATTTTTATTTTGGTAGAGGTCCCTTTACAAAAATGGTTATCCATGCAAACGGCTCAATCAGAGCCATCATTGTATTTTTCTATCATGAACTAGGAGTTAGAGCTAAAGTCAAAGACAGAGCAGCCAAGTCCAAAGTTAGAGTTAGGGCCGGTGCCCGTCCTTTAAAAGTAAAACTACAAAAATACCCTTAGAATTCTAGATAATATACCTATGTTCCATTTTCAAATTTAAGTGAATTTTGTTTTACCATATTTTATTTGAAAAAAATATATTAAGATCAAATTAATGAAAATATATAATTTTATTTGTTTTTATATTTATAATAATTATTTATATATTTATAACAATGAATTTTTTATATAAATTTAATATATTATAATAATTAAGTGAATCAATGAAGTTAATAAATCATTTGGGGTTCGTATTACTTTTATTATATTGTTTTCATCTCTAACAAGTTATTAGAATCATATGCATATATCTATTTGGTATCAAAACTATATTTAAATTTATTTTTATCTTGGTATTAGAGTTTTCTTTACAAAAAATATTATCTACGTATCGTCGCGTTCCAATTAGAGTTATCTTTATATTTTTCTTTCATAAGGCCGGAGTCAAAGCCAGAGCTAGAGCTAAAGCTGGAGTAGCCGGCGCCAAAACTAGGGTCAAAGTCGGAGTCAAAGCCAGAGTTAGAGACAAAGACAATTCGTTAAAAAAATTGTTCTTCAAAGTTACAAAAGCATTCATAAAATTTTAGATTGTATATTTAAATTTTTTTCAAATTCAAATGGATTTCCATTTTTTTTTAGTTAACATTCATTATATCATATTGAGAGACGGATTTTAAAAAATATATTATATATTAAAATTAAATTAATTATTAATTTGATTTTTGAGAATATTTAACTTTATTTGTTCTCATATTTGAAATAATTGATTTTATATTTGTAAAATGAATTTTCTATATAAGTCAAATATATTATAATAATTAACTAAAGCAATGAAATAATAAAACATTAATGCACATATTATTTTTATTATATTATTTTCATCTCTAAGTATTAGAACTATTTTTATATATTTATTTGGTATTAAAATTATATTTAAATTTATTTTCATCTTGGTATCAGAGCCCCCTTTGCTGAAAAAAATTATCCACACGCCGGCAGTGTCTTAGTTAGAGCCATCTTCATATTTTTTTATCATGGGTAAGGGGTCACATCCAGAGCCAAAGATGGAGCAGCCGGGTCCAAAGCCAAAGCTAGAGTTAGAGGCAAAGGCAGAGCTGGTCCGTTTAAAAAAATAAATAAATAATAACAACAACAACAATTCTTTAATGTCATAAAAACTTAAAATTAAATGAATTTTATTATATCATATTTAGTTTATGAGATATGTAAGAAAATATATTATGTATTAAAATCATATTAGTTATTGATTTAATTTTAAGAATATTTGATTTTATTTATTTCTATATTTGTAATAATTATTTTCATATTTCTAACAATGACTTATTTATATAAATCTAATATATTGCAATAATTAATTGAACTAATGAATTTATGAAATATTAATGTTCACATTATTCTTATTATATTGTTTTTACCTCTAACATGGTATTAAAACCATGACATATATATATTCGGTATCAAAACTATGTTTAAAGTTATTTTTATCTTCGTATTAGTGCTTTCTTTGTAAAAAGAGTTATCTTCGCCCACGCAGTGTCCCATTCAAGGTCATCTTCATAATTTTCTATCATGAGCCAAGAGTCAGAGCCAAAATCACAGACAAATAGCTAGCATCAAAACTAAAGTCAGAACCAGAGTCAAAGACAGAAACAGTCAATTAAAAAAAATGCTCTTCAGGTTATAAAAGGACCCCTAAGATGAAAAAAAAAAAAAAAAGACTCCTAAGATTTTAGATTGTATATCTAGATTTTCTTTCAAATTCAAGTGGATTTTATTATATGATATTGAATTTGATATAATGTTAAAAAATATATTATATAGTAAAATTAAATTAATTATTGATTTAATTTTGAGAATATTTAATTTTATTTATTTCTATATTTATAATAATTATTTCTATATTTATAATGATAATTTTTTATAAAAACTCAAAATATTATAATAATTAATTGAAATAATAAAAATTAGCGTTCATATTATTCTTGTTATATTATTTCTATCTCTAACATGGCATTAGAACCGTATTCATATACCTACTTGATATTAAAACTATATTCAAATTTATTTTTATCTCCATAAATATAATAATAGTTAATAAACGATGGCCGGACTAAATACTCATTATTGACATAATAGAAAATTTTAAAAGAAAGAAGAATTTATACAGGTTAACCATGCAATGATCCGAAATATAAAAAAAAAAAAAAAAAGGAAAAACAATACAGTGATGGCCCAAAATTTTCCCAAAATTGAAAGTCCTGGTGTTGTGAATCGGATCGGGTGGTGGCTGAATCCGAAAGAACCTGCCGGGTGTTGTTAGTTAAACGTGTCGTTACCGATGCATAATCTTCCAAAATAATACATATTGATCATTATTTTTCTATCAAGGGGTACAGGAGAACGAGCAAGTCAAAATCAAATTCACTCTCACAATCTTTCTCACAAATTCAATTCCCTTTCATAAATTCTGTGAGATCGTCTTATGAATATACATTAATATTTACCGAAACTTTTTATATTCATTTCATATGTAATACAAATAATAATCTATATCCGATTGAATGTAATTTAGTCGTTATATTCAAGTAAACAGCCAAATTAATTTTAAAACCAATCAAATCTTATAATTTTATCTCAAATCACCCCACCTCCACCTGTACCACAATCAACCCCAAATTCTCTTTCTAGACGAGTCGTTCGTATTAATAAATTTTTAGTCAAGTCATCGGTATAAATAGGGTTTTTTTCCTAATTATCTTGAAGCATGAACCCGTAGGATAGAAACAACAAATATATATATATATATATATTAAAAGAATTATCAAATATAAATTATAAAATTTATAAGTTTATTCTATTGCACGAAACTAGCCAAAAGTGAATTAGTTACATATCCAATAATCAAAAAAAAAAAAAAAAATCCTTGGCTTAGGTTGAATCTAAAAAATTATTTACGATAATCAAATTTTAAGTCAAATAATTAAGAAAAAATGTGTAATTACTATGACATAAAATTATATGTTGTCAAGAAGTTTGGCAATAATATCAATTAATTATTTATGATAATACTGTGATATTTTTTAATAATATAATACAACTGTATTGATTTTCTTTTTATTTTATATCTCTTAATGAGAGACAAATAGCTAGTGATTATACTACACAAAATTTAACTGTTTACCCTCTAAACATCTAATTGCTTCATAGCATTTGAGATTTGAAAATTTTATCTGAGAGTGTCTCAAATGTGTTATGTGCCTTTAAAAAGGAGAAAATTTAAAAAACATAACCAAACAATATAATGCTACTCGGCCGCATATGAAAACAAATTTGAGTGGAACATTGGTGGGGAGGAGCATAGGCAAAAACAAAATTTAGTACGAGGAGTACTGTAAAAGCGATCCATGCAACGATAATTGGCCACTCAAACTGGTTTTGACCTTTTTTTTTTTTCAAAGGTCTAATCTCAAGTCAAAAATTTAAATATCATCTAAAACTAGAACCATTTTGACTATAATACTTGGGACAACTTTGGTGGGTACCCAACTTTGATGCTAAACAAGGGAACGTTGATGCTATTCTCTCTCATAAAGACCCGATAAATATCAATGAACTATAACTCAATATCCCTTATATAAATTTGAATTCAAATGATTTTGTGTAAAAAAAAAAAAAAAAAACGTGACAGCCCCATTGTCATTTTGTGAAAATAGAGAGTGAGAGTGGAGGGACACTCATTGTAATAGAGCATGTGAAAAGGTTTGAATTAATTAATAATAGCTAGAGAAATGGGTCGGTATAAATGACGATATCATGGGCATTGTTTTCTTATGAATATTAAAATAATTCTTGATATTTGTTAGTATAACATAAAAAAAAAGTAATAACCGACCAAATTAATATCTCAAGCCCCCGAAGTACTGCCACGACCGCACACAAAAGAAATAAGGTGTACGTAGGACACATTAACCCAGACGTTGCTACTAGGAAGAAGACGAAGTTAAACGAGGCTTAGCCCACCGCGTCTTACATAAGCTACAACAGCACCACAAGCCAAGCTTTTAATTCACTACGCATGATGAACAATTTGACAGAAAATGCAAAGATGTACACAAGCTAAGCAAATCAATAAGGCAACACACTTGACATGTGCACCTCCACCAGGACCATTCGTAGACCTGATGATCTCTGTTATGATGATTATACAATATAGTAGCAAAGAAACATCCATGGATGTTTCTCAATAATTGATGCCCCTTTTGCTTTCACTAAAATCTCCACAACAAAAAATAACTTGTATTATTGCGAATTTAATGCAAAAATACAGAACTTGACACCCACATCATTTGGTACACGAGAAAATAAGTAAAAGAAATAGGATTTTTTCTGAACATAACATCCATCATCAGTAGACAGAAATGACCCATGTTTTTATTGGGGGTTCGGAGGGCGGCCGTTGGCTGCACAAACCCTTGAGCCCCACTCAAGAAGCTCTTTGCTTGTATCATCTTTGTGCAAAATCACCTCTATGACGCAGAAACAATCTTTCTTTTCCCCAGTTGCCGTCTCTATTGCTTCAATAAGCTCCTCCTCATAGAGAACCTGCAAAAGTGGCAGCATTCTTATTAGAAAGAAATCGGGCATTAGACCACCATAACGTTACCAGAAAATAATGGGTTCTCAAACTCACCTTTTTTGTCCAGCACTTGCCCTCACCATTGTGGATGGCATCAACCAAGGCAGTGTAGTTCCAATTCTTAATGACATTATAGGGACCATCATGAATCTCAACTTCTATAGTATACCCTCCATTGTTTATCAGAAATATGATTGCCTTCTGCTCGCATCGCAGCATTGTACTCACATCTTGACAGGTCACCTGCTCACAGACAAAAGGGTTTTCAAGTTTTCAATTAAACAATCTAGTCAAAGCCACACGGATAAGCTTTCCATCAAGTAATAAACACACTTATAAGTATTCTTACCTGGAAGCTTCCATCGCCAATGCAGGCAATCACACGCTTATCTTTAGCAGCCTGTGCGTAACCAAGTGTTGCGCCTACTGACCAACCTATCGATCCATACTGCATCTGGAACTCATACCTGCCGACACAAATTAACCTTCCCATAAGACACTTCAAAAACAGCAACTCATTTAGAGAAAAACATCCTCAATGTTGCTTACCCACAACCCTCTGGCAACTTCAATTTCTGGCAGTTAAACCATGAATCTCCTGTCTCAGCAATCACAGCGGTGTCTTTTGACAACATCTGCTGTATGTGCTTGAACAGGATATTGCCTCTCAATGGCTCTTTAGGCTCACACTTCGGAGGCTGCCCATCGGGAACATATATCCTTTGGTGATTTTCATAAGAAGCAGTATTCTTCTTAATCCTCTTGGAGAGCGCTTTAAGGAAATCTTTCATCAAAACACACCCAAAGGCAGGCCCATTCCCAATCACAACCCGGTCAGGCTGAACAATAATCGCCTTCTCCTTCTTGAGAAGCAAAGAATACCCAACAGAACTATAGTCATTGAAGATTGGTCCTGCAAACAGATAAGCATCCGCAGACTCAACAATTTCTGCGCAGAATGATGTGCTC
Source organism: Dillenia suffruticosa (assembly GCA_033439265.1). Taxonomy (NCBI): domain Eukaryota; kingdom Viridiplantae; phylum Streptophyta; class Magnoliopsida; order Dilleniales; family Dilleniaceae; genus Dillenia; species Dillenia suffruticosa. Next base: position 1,167,598 of record JAVTVX010000035.1, read on the forward strand.
ACAGCACCCCAGTAAGTCCCGATGAAATGTGGGTGTGTCTCAGGCACACGCCCTTTGGCAGATGGCATCACCGCAGTTGCGTAGCCACAAGCATCGGCTAGTTCCACAAAAGCTTCACACGCCTTAGCAACACGCAATTTGGGCCCTGCCACCATGACCGGTTTCACTGCCTTGTTTAAGAAGTCCGCTGCAGCCTCCACTGCAGCTTCCAACCCCATTTGGTTAGTCACCCTGAATCACAAAATCCACACCAAAACAATCAGAATTATCTCATATTTCACATTATCTACATACAGAAGACTCCCAACCAGTAGAGAATACTTAGTATTTACTTGGGAGCCAAGCTGAACGGAACAGGTTCTCGAGTAAACGTGGGGTGAGGAATCCCAGCTATATTGCAGCTTATACTGATGTAAACAGGTTTACTCTCTTTTAAAGCAGTTGAAATTGCTGTGTCAATTTGCTCATGTGCATCTTCCAAGTGATTTACAATAGCCTAAACATAAAACACAAACAAAATCACATTAATATTAACACAAACCCCAAATAAAAAAAACATTTAGGACACTAAGTATACATAAAAACATTCTTGATTACCCAAAAAAAAAAAAAAAAAAAGCAAAATCTTATGCCACTCTGCACTGCACAAAAACATTTAATTGTTGAAATATACAAAAATCAAATATTTGAGAAATATGACTTACTTGGTAACAAGTGACTGTTTGAAAGCAACGAAATTCTTGACTAAAATCTGGTAACCCAATTGTATGATGCAAAATCCTGTTTGTTCCAAAATCATTCGAATTCGGACCTCCGACGATACAAATGACTGGAAGATTCTCGCTGTAGGCTCCAGCAATGGCATTTAGCACACTAAGCCCGCCGACGGTGAAAGTCACGACACAGGCACCGACACCGCGAGAGCGAGCGTAGCCGTCCGCGGCGTAGCCGGCGTTGAGCTCGTTACAGCAGCCAATGTTGGTGAGTCCCGGCTCGGCGATTAAGTGGTCGAGAAGAGTGAGGTTGAAGTCCCCGGGAACGGAAAATATGTCGGTGACGCCGATCTGGACGAGCCGGCGAGCTAGGTGGCGGCCGAGTGTAGCTTCAGCAGTGGTAATCGGAGTAGGGTGAGAGTCTGGAACGTTGTTCATCGTTGGTTTGCATTCGTTTATTGCTCTGGTATCCATTGTGTGTGTGAGAGAGAGAGAGAGATGTTGGCGGGGCTTTTGGATGTCCTTCAGTTGTTTTGTGCGTTTGTCGCTGAAAAATGGAGCAAATGAGGGAAGAATTTATAGGGGAGAGAGGGGGAGTGAGGGAGGGAGGGGCATGGTGAAACCAGGGGTGGCCAAACCTTGGGAGTGGGTGTGGGATAACTGGGGGCCATGACGCCGAGATAGAACTGTTGGGGGGCCAAAGTAAAGAATTTTGAAGGGTGCGAGCAGAAATATGCACAATCACGACTGATGTATATAATTTTACCAAGCCTGGCCCCTAAGTTATTCATGTTCCAGGGTGGGAGCGCATTGGCGAGGGGGAAAACTAGCTAAATGTATGACTTACTAATTTCAGATTAAAAATAAATTTTCAGAATCAAATCTAAGTTTCTATTAATCTTATTTCTTATGCACTTTTATAAATTTAGTAAAAATAATAATAATAAAACCTAATCACGCAGACATAATTTTTTTAACAGTAATATTGATATTGTTTTGACAATTTTCTTTAATATTAGTGTATAATTGAGTTCTTTAATAGTAGGAAAAAAAAATCACTAGAGTTTGTGATACATGGAATTTTGAAATTCTGATAATTTGAGTTATTACAACAACAACAAATTTAATTTTAATTTCAAATTTTGGTGTTGATTATTTAAGAGATTAATATAGAAAAAAAAATTATATATCATGTATCAAAATCAAATCTATTAATAATTTGATTTTGAGAATATTTGATTTTACTTATTTCTATATTTATAATAATTATTTTCATATTTATAATATGAGTTTTTTTATATAAATCTAATATATTATAATAATTAACTAAAGTAATGAAATAATGAAGTATTAGTGTTCATATTATTCTTATTATATTATTTTCATCTCAAACATAACATTAGAACCATGTTCATGTATCTATTTGGTATTATAACTATACTTAAATTTATTTTTATTTTGGTATCAGAGTTCCCTTTACAAAAAAAAAATTATTCACAAACTCGCAGTGCCCCAATTAGAGCCACTTTCATATTTTCTATCATGAGCCGGGAATCACAACCAGAGTCATAGACGGAGTAGCAAGATCCAAAACCAAAGCCAGAGTTAGAGCCAAAGTCAGAACCGGCTTGTTAAAATAATTAAAAAGGACACTCTTCAAGGTTACAAAAAACATCCTTGGGATTTTAGATCCAATATCTATATTGTCAAGTGAATTTCATTATATCATATTTAGTTTGTGAGACATATAAAAAATTATATTATATATTAAAATCAAATCAATTATTGATTTAATTTTAAGAATATTTGATTTTATTTATTTCCATATCTATAATAATTATTTCCATATTTATAACGATGACTTTTTATATAAATCTAATATATTGTAATGATTAACTCAACTAATGAATTTATGAAATATTAGAATTCATATTATTCTTATTATATTGTTTTTATCTCTAATATGATACTAGAACCATATCATATATATATTCGGTATCAAAACTATATTTGAATTTATTTTTATTTTGTCATTAGAGATTTCTTTACAAAAAGAGTTATCTTCGCATCTACATTGTCCCATTCATAGTCAAAATCAAAGACAAAGTAGGTAGCGTCAAAACTAGGATCAAAACCAGAGACAAAACCAGATCCAAAGATAGAAACAGTCAGTTAAAAAAAATACTCTGCAGGATTATAAAAGTACCCCTAAGATTTTAGATTGTATATTTAAATTCTCTTTCAAATTTAAGTGGATTTTATTATATCACATTAAATTTAAGGTAAATATTAAAAAATATATTATATATCAAAATTAAATCAATTATTGATTTGATTTTGAGAATATTTAATTTTATTTATTTTTATATTTATAATAATTATTTCTATATTTGTAATAATGATTTTTTATATAAATTCAATATATTATTATAATTAATTGAAATAATAAAACATTAGCATTTATATTATTCTTATTATATAGTTTCTATCTCTCACATGGTATTAAAACTATGTTTATGCATGTATTTGATATCAAAATTATATTGAAATTTATTTTTATCTCCATAAATATTATAATAGTTATTAAATGATGGCCAGGATAAATACTCATTATTGACATAATAGAAAGTTTTAAAAGAAAGAATTTATATGGGTTAACCATGCAATGATCCCAAATAAGAAAAATAAAAGCGTGGGGGGGGGGGGGGGGGAGGGATGCAATGAAGTGATGGTTTGGAAAAGGAAGACTAAGGTGGGTCAGTTTCGGATTTAGGAGTGACTGGTGCCGGCTTGAGGTGGGCTGTATTGGGAACATGGGTTACGTGATACACCAGGTTACCTGACACACTAACACTCTCCCACTTTACTTTTTTTTTTTTTCAGATTTGATTCACCACTAAATATTTAAAATTTTATTCTAATTATTTTTAATCGAATTGCTATCGAATTTCAATCAGGAGAAAACTCTCTATTTTTTATCACTATTAGAACTCAAACTCTGATTCTTAATATAAGATGTCAATATCCTTTCCATCGGACCAAACGAAGCGCAGGTACTCTCCCACTTTACTACTTCCGCTTGAAACTAGGAAAAAGCTTACGTGCAAATTCAAACATTTGTTCTGATGTTAAAAAACATGCATGCGTCCTTGTCTTGATTATGGCTTTGGGTTTCTAAATGTATAAAATAAAAATATTAATTTAATATTCTCTTAAAATTATTTTTAATTGTAGAGATTTGAATATATATTAATTTATTTTATCAATATGCCTAATAGTTTTAAAACCATTATTATTTTAGGAGTTAAATATCCATTTTGTCTATATTTCAAGAGAAAAGGATTTATTGTCTTTTATTCATATTTTCATTAAAATAAAATACTATCTCATTTTACACACCCGGGAAAATAGTATTTATAGGATAATTTTTGTTTAAAAAAATTTTGTTTTTATAGCATATTCTATATTAGTGTATAGTAAAGAAAGAATTTTAAAACCGTACTTAATATTTTGTTCCATAAATATATAATTCATGAGAATCAATTTTCTTGTAATTCTGTATAATGATTAGGGGTTTAGCCATCAAATTTCAAAAAGAAAAGCGTCACATCAATCATCCATTGTTTAATTTCTGAGTGCCCTTCTATCGATCCGCAGAGTTGTCTTCTCATTTCCCAGTGATTTCTTTTGATGCATATTAAAACAATTAGCAACATTTTTTTTCTTTTTTTTTTTTTGTTGCATATATGGGTTCAAATTCGAGTATATTATACAAGAAGAAAGAAGGTACTATCTGAACTAAAGCTCTTTGACAGAACAATAGCGACATAACAATGCTTAGAGACCATATTAACATGATAACCCTAAAAATAATATATAATATTCAAATTTAAAACTCAGAGCAGTCCCCGGTGATCCATGTTGTCTGGTGCAAGGTCATGGAATCAAGCACTTGTTTTAAAAAGAAATATAGACAGAATCGAATAAATGATTTTATTAATCTATACTCAAACATATGTACATAATACATATTTATATTTATATTTACAATTAATTGACTCCTTGGTCACCGGCACAAATACCACGTATTCTGATTTGTGTCATGTCAGGTAAACATGCGTGCACCGGAATATGATATACCCATGTTTCTGGTTAGGTTATTAAAATAATGATATTTCTAAATTAACTATTATTATTTTAATTACACATACATAACCATTGAACACGCAGACCAACAGTAGCAGGACGAATGTGCTAAGGAATCTATGTGCAATGCTTGCCAATGTGAGGCGGGCTAGCTTTGGGCTCATTTGTGGGTTGTGTTTTGTTTGGGCTTTTCTGGTTTTTTCTGTGCTATTTTTCTGGGATTGTCAAGATTTAAAAAGTGTCTGGTTGTTATTAACGAAAGACTATCATCAAATTTATGGGTAGCGCTGAATGGTTACATTTTTTTAATTATAAATTTTAAATTTAAATTATGAAAATAAAAAAATAAAATTTAAGAGAGTAAACCCTTTTACCGAGATCCTTATAATGCTCGAGTCAGATTAGATCTCTATCTGCAATCTGATAAGACTTTCTTTTTATGAATGAAATTAAGAAAAATAAATCGATGTTAATCGAATCGATAAATATGTAAAATTAAAAGGTTATGAAATATTATTGATAATTAATTTAATTGCTGTATTAATTTTAAAAAGGTACTGATATAAACAAGTGAAAGAGGACAAAAATGTGAACGAGGTTGGGGCCAAGCATTTTTGCATGTTTTCTTTGTCTTGCTCTTTTGACCATCCGCAAACCGGTAGCTTTAATTTAAGGCATTATTCAAGGACTTGAAATCTAAATTCCCAGGATCCCAGAATATAACTTAATAATTGATGCCCCTTTTGCTTTCACTAAAAATCTCTGCATCAAAAAATAACTTGTATTATTGTGAATTTAATGACACCCACAACGTTTGATACACGAAAACATAAGTAGAAGAAACAGGTTTTTTTTCTGAACGTAACATCCATTATGAGCAGACGGAAATGACCCATGTTTTTACTGGGGATTTGGAGGGCGGCTGTTGGCTGCACAAACCCTTGAGCCCCACTCAAGAAGCTCTTTGCTTGTATCATCTTTGTGCAAAATCACCTCTATGACGCAGAAACAATCTTTCTTTTCCCCAGTTGCCGTCTCTATTGCTTCAATAAGCTCCTCCTCATAGAGAACCTGCAAAAGTGGTAGCACTCTTATTAGAAAGAAATCAGGCATTAGACTACCATAACATTACCAGAAAATATTGGGTTCTCAAACTCACCTTTTTTGTCCAGCACTTGCCCTCACCATTGTGGATGGCATCAACCAAGGCAGTGTAGTTCCAATTCTTAATGACATTATAGGGACCATCATGAATCTCAACTTCTATAGTATACCCTCCATTGTTTATCAGAAATATGATTGCCTTCTGCTCGCATCGCAGCATTGTACTCACATCTTGACAGGTCACCTGCTCACAGACAAAAGGGTTTTCAAGTTTTCAATTAAACAATCTAGTCAAAGCCACACGGATAAGCTTTCCATCAAGTAATAAACACACTTATAAGTATTCTTACCTGGAAGCTTCCATCGCCAATGCAGGCAATCACACGCTTATCTTTAGCAGCCTGTGCGTAACCTAGTGTTGCGCCTACTGACCAACCTATCGATCCATACTGCATCTGGAACTCATACCTGCCGACACAAATTAACCTTCCCATAAGACACTTCAAAAACAGCAACTCATTTAGAGAAAAACATCCTCAATGTTGCTTACCCACAACCCTCTGGCAACTTCAATTTCTGGCAGTTAAACCATGAATCTCCTGTCTCAGCAATCACAGCGGTGTCTTTTGACAACATCTGCTGTATGTGCTTGAACAGGATATTGCCTCTCAATGGCTCTTTAGGCTCACACTTCGGAGGCTGCCCATCGGGAACATATATCCTTTGGTGATTTTCATAAGAAGCAGTATTCTTCTTAATCCTCTTGGAGAGCGCTCTAAGGAAATCTTTCATCAAAACACACCCAAAGGCAGGTCCATTCCCAATCACAACCCGGTCAGGCTGAACAATAATCGCCTTCTCCTTCTTGAGAAGCAAAGAATACCCAACAGAACTATAGTCATTGAAAATTGGTCCTGCAAACAGATAAGCATCCGCAGACTCAACGATTTCTGCGCAGAATGATGTGCTCACAGCTCCCCAGTAAGTCCCGATGAAATGTGGGTGTGTCTCAGGCACACGCCCTTTGGCAGATGGCATCACCGCAGTTGCGTAGCCACAAGCATCGGCTAGTTCCACAAAAGCTTCACACGCCTTCGCAACACGCAATTTGGGCCCTGCCACCATGACCGGTTTCACTGCCTTGTTTAAGAAGTCTGCTGCAGCCTCCACTGCAGCTTCCAACCCCATTTGGTTAGTCACCCTGAGTCACAAAATCCACACCAAAACAATCAGAATTATCTCATATTTCACATTATCTACATACAGAAGACTCCCAACCAATAGAGAATACTTAGTAGTTACTTGGGAGCCAAGCTGAATGGAACAGGTTCTCGAGTAAACGTCGGATGAGGATTCCCAGCTATATTGCAGCTTATACTGATGTAAACAGGTTTACTCTCTTTTAAAGCAGTTGAAATTGCTGTGTCAATTTGCTCATGTGCATCTTCCAAGTGATTTACAATAGCCTAAACATAAAACACAAACAAAATCACATTAATATTAACACAAACCCCAAATAAAAAAAAAAAAAAACATTTAGGACACTAAGTATACATAAAAACATTCTTGATTACCCAAAAAAAAAGGCAAAATCTTATTCCACTCGGCACTGCACAAAAACATTTAATTGTTGAAATATACAAAAATCAAATATTTGAGAAATATGACTTACTTGGTAACAAGTGACTGTTTGAAAGCAACGAAATTCTTGACTAAAATCTGGTAACCCAATTGTATGATGCAAAATCCTGTTTGTTCCAAAATCATTCGAATTCGGACCTCCGACGATACAAATGACTGGAAGATTCTCGCTGTAGGCTCCAGCAATGGCATTTAGGACACTAAGCCCGCCGACGGTGAAAGTCACGACACAGGCACCGACACCGCGAGAGCGAGCGTAGCCGTCCGCGGCGTAGCCGGCGTTGAGCTCGTTACAGCAGCCAATGTTGGTGAGTCCCGGCTCGGCGATTAAGTGGTCGAGGAGAGTGAGGTTGAAGTCTCCGGGAACGGAAAATATGTCGGTGACGCCTATCTGGACGAGCCGGCGAGCTAGGTGGCGGCCGAGTGTAGCTTCAGCAGTAGTGATCGGAGTAGGGGGAGAGTCTTGGACGACGCAGACGCCGTTTTGTGGGATACAGCCGACGTCGTTCATCGTTGGCTTGCATTCGTCTATTGCTCCTATTTTGGTATCCATTGAGAAAGAGAGAGAATGGCGGGGCTTTTGGATGTGCTTCAGTTGTTTTGTGCGTTTGTCGTGGAAAATTAGAGCAAATGAGGGGAGAATTTATGGGTGAGAGAGAAGGGGGGGGGGGGAGGAGGGAGGGAGGGGAATGCTGAAACCTGGGGCGGCCATATGGTAAAGGGGAAGACAAGCTAATTGTATGACTCACTAATTTCAGATTAAAAATAAATTTTTAAAACCAAATCTTAGTTTCTATTAGAGTTAAAAAACTAATATAATAGAGAAAAATTTATATATTATATATAAAAATCAAATCAATTATTAATTAAATTTTAAGAATATTTGATTTTATTTATTTCTATATTTATAATAATTATTTTTATATTTATAAAATAAATTTTCTATATAAATCTAATATATTATAATAATTAACAAAAATAATTAATGAAATAAAAAATATTAAAGTTCATATTATTCTTATTATTAACATGATATTAGAACCATATTCATATCAGATTTATTCGATGTTAAAACTATATTCAAATTTATTTGTATTTTTTATATAAGAGGTTTCTTTGCAAAAAGAGTTATCCATATGTACGCAGCACCTCAACCAGTGTCATCTTCATATTTTTCTATCATGAGCCGGGAGTTAGAGCCAGGAATTAGAGCCAGATCCAAAGATGGAGCAGCTAGGTCCAAATTCAGAACTAGAGTGCATAGCCACAATTTAAATAAAAAAATGTTATGCAAGATTATAAAAACACCCTTACGATTTTAGATATTATATTTATATTATCTTTCAAAGCTAAATGGATTTTATTATACCACATTTAGTTTGAGAGCCAAGTGAAAAAATAAATTATATATCAAAATTAAATCAATTATTAATTTGATTTTGAGAATATTTAATTTTATTTGTTTCTATATTTATAATAATTATTTCCATATTTATAATAATAAATTTTTTATATAAATTTAATATATCGTAAAAATCAACTAAACTAATGAAATAATGAAATATTAAAATTCATATTATTCTTATTATATTGTATCTATGCTAATGTAGAATGTTCTATAAAAACAAAATTTTTTTAAACAAAAATTATCCTATAAATACTATATTCTCACTGGTTTAGAATATTATAATGTTTTTTTTTATCATGTCTAGAGCACCAACTCAGTGTTTGGAGTTTTGTTTCGATTAATTAGGATCGATCATAATTAGGGTCGACCAGTTGCAGGGCCCAATTGAAGGACAGATCTCCCAGTATTGATTTTTTCGTTTTTATAAGAGATCAAATTTGTAATCATGATTAAAGGACGTAAGTTCCTGAACTATCGGTAGAATATTATAACGTTGATTGTGCGACCTTCGACTGGATTTAGTTTGGATTCAGAGCCCAAAGCTCCTTTCCCATTCCAATAACTATGACGTCTGCAAGTGAGATTCTTAAAAAAACGATGCCCATGGCATCGCCATCTATCCGACCCATATCTCTAGCTACTGTTAATTAATTCGAACCTTTTCACATGCCTATTCCAATGATTGTCCCTCGCTCCCCGTCCCCCGTCCTCTCTCTCTCTCTCTCTCTCTCTCTATGTTCACAAAATGACAATGGGGCCCGTTGGGTCTTCGCGAGTGAGAATTGCATTGAAGTTGGATACCCACCAAAGTCGTCCCAATTTGAATCGGCAATTATTGTTGCCTGGATCGCTTTTACACCTCGTACTAAATTTTGTTTTTGCCAATACTCCACCGCACCAAGTATTCCACTCAAATTTGTTTCCGTATGCGGCCGCGTTTCTGAAAAGATTTTAATCTTTTTTTTAAAAAAATTATTTTGGAATTTATTGTTCTCTAAGTCTGAAAAAAATTTTAATAAATTTTTAAAAAATAAAATGTTTAAGATTGCAAACCTTTAAATTTGTCATCACTTATAAACTCTCGTACCTCTTTAATCACGATCTTAAACTTTAATTTGTCATCACTTATAAAGGCTAACACGATTTTCATGATTGGTTTGAAATTTTCTACTCTTTGCCAACTCAAATTGTAGGCGTCGCGGTTGATTGCAAAGGGCATATGGTGCACATGGCACTCTATTATAAAAAGGTACGAGAGTTTATAAGTGATGACAATTTCAAAGGCTTGTAAGCTTAAACATTTTATTTTTTGAAAATATATTAAAAATTTTTTCAGATTTAGAGAACAATAAATTCCAAAATAATAAAATCTTTTCAGAAACGCTGCCGCAAACGGAAACAAATTTGAGTGGAATACCTGGTGCGGTGGAGTATTGGCAAAAACAAAATTTAGTACGAGGTGTAAAAGCGATCCAGGCAACAATAATTGCCGATTCAAATTGGTTTTGACTCTTGTTTTCCGAAGGTTTAATCTCGAGTAAAAAATATTAAAGTACCATATAAAACAAAAACCACTAACACTTGGGACGACTTTGGTGGGTATCCAACTTTGATGCTATTCTCACTCGCGAAGACCCAACGGGCTCCATTGTCATTTTGTGAACATAGATAGAGGGAGTGGGGAGGGACAATCATTGTAATAGGCATGTAAAAAGGTTCGAGTTAATTAATAATAGCTAGAGATATGGGTCGGATAGATGACGGTGTCGTGGGCATCGTTTTCTTAAGAATCTCACTTGCAGACGACATCGTTATTGGAATGGGGAAGTAGGATTGGGCTCTGAATCCAAACTAAATCCAGTCTAGTACAATCAATATTATCTTATTCTAACCACGCGAGAATACAGTATTTATAGGATAATTTTTGTTTTTAAAAATTTTGTTTTTATAGGACATTCTATATTAGTGTATAGTAGTGATTATGTTATGAGAAAAATTTTAAAACCATACTTAATATTTTGTTCCATAATTATATAATTCATGAGAATCAATTTGCTTGTAATTCTGTATGATAATTATGGGTTTAATCGTGAAATTTTAAAAGGAAAAGCGTCACGTCAATCATCCATTGTTTAATTTTTGAGTGCCCTTCTATCCATCCACAGAGTTGTCTTTTCATTTTCCACTGATTTCTTTTTCCCTTTTCCTTTTCTATATGATTCTGATGCATATGGGAATAACAGCGACGTGTCAATGCTTAGAGACTATATATTAACATGATAACCCTAAAAATAATACATAATATTCAAATTTAAAACTTAGAGCAGTCCCTGGTGATCCATGTTGTTTGGTGCAAGGTCATGGAATCAAGCACTCGTTTTAAGAAGAAATATAGACAGAATCGAATAAATGATTTATGTACATAATATATATATATATATATATTTATATTTATATTTATATTTATATTTACAACTAATTGACTCCTTGGTCACCGCCGCAAATACCTCGTATTCTGATTTGTGTCAGGCGAACATACGTGCACCGCAACATGATATACACATGTTTGAAGTTCAGCAAAATGTGACTACTTGGGTACGACGTATGTGAATCGTTTATCATTCTCGTCTGTGTCGCAGAAGAATGATTACATAGCAGTAAAAACAAATCATGATTATTCAAATTTTAATATTAATTTCTTTTAAAGAATTTTGAATAAGGATAATTTGTTCTTACCATAATTTTCATAAGGATCGATACCTATACCTATGGAATGGTTGAACAACCTGTGACAGATGTTGTGCCTTGCTCTTCTATCAAGTCAAAGCTCGGCGTTATAAGTGATCAAATCAATATCTCAAGCTCCGTAATTACTGCCAAGACGGCACACAAAGAAAAAAACCTAAATGTAGGACACAGTGACTCATTCGTTGCTACTAGGAAGAAGGCAAGTTAAACGAGGCTTAGCCCCAACTCTCTCAACTATTTGCCTGAGCGCGTCTTACATAAGCTACACCAGCACCTCAAGCTAAGCTTTTAACTCACCACGCATGATGAACAATTAAACAGAAGATGCAAAATGTACACAAAGTAAGCAAATCAATAAGGCAACATTCTTAACATATGCACCTCTACCAGGACCATTCCTAGACCTGATGATCTCCGTGATGATGATTATACAATATACTAGGAAGAGAAACGTCCATGAAGATTGGCCATCTCCGTATTTCCTGCATATTTCTTGATTTAATTCTGCGTGACTATGTTCTATCAGAAATTATAACACATTTACAAAACCTATTGAAGCTGTTGAGTTTTTTCCCTCATTTTTTCCCTACCCTGTACAACAAAAGCATGTTACTCTTTAATAAGAAAGCAAATAAGTAATACTAAGCAAATGGGCTGACATTAAATCAGACTGGCAGGTTATCAGTGTCCCAGATGTAGCATTATCTCTGCATGCAAAATAAGCTTGACGATCCGTCTAGATCTTATAATCATCATATGAGCCACCCAATTTAGTCTATACCATCTTTTCCTCCTCTTTTAGCTAGCGCTGACCACTAGACGGATGGGCTTTACCAGGACCATTCCTACTCCTGGTACTCTTAGTGCATGATGATTGAACAATATACAGCAGCAGAAGCAACAATTTACATACTAAAACTGTTCCAAGTATATTACCAGCAGATTTTGCTCCTCTCGAATTAGCTCTTGATGGACCTGTCAGACATAGTATATCATGCCAACTTCCAGTAATGAAGTATGAGGCACATTCAGTACAACATCGATGTCCCTGCAGTTCTTACTCAGAAAAGCAAAAACTATATTGATCGCAAATTTCTTGAGAATGGGGGAGGATTTTTTGGCCATTGGATAAGAATGTCCGTGGATATAAGCCAGGCCAGATTCCCTGGCCTTTAGAATCTGTATGGATTCAACCTTGAGGCAAGCATCTTCCCCTCGCACCATTTCTGAATTTACATCACGAATATCAGATAAAACTTGCGCTACATTCTCTGCATGGCTTGAATAGGCAAACATGGACATTGGACCATCTAAGACCTTAAACTGAGATAGTGTACTTAACGGAACAGAAGCATCATCTCCTTCACATTCCACAAAGTGAATGATACTAGATATCAACTTATTCTCGAAATTGTAATTGTCCCCTGGCAGATCCTTGTAGCCATATCTAACAACACAGCGGAATATTCCGTACTCCTCTGGACCAACCCTGGATATCAGAAGTCGATCACTCTCACTAACATGGGGTACTTGAACATATTTGACACACACAAAAACAAGAATCTGATGGAAAGCCGGCAAGTTGGTCACGAAATGTCCAAAAATAGCTGGCACCCCAGTGACCAGATCGCTGTATACCAGTCCTATTCCCCGGACCCGAACCATCCCTAGGCTAGGTCCTAAAGCAAGTATCCTACTCATTGAAACCTTGTTCTGCAGATCAAATTGATGTTTCTTCAGCATACCAAAGTTCCAAATGTACATTAGGCCCATTAAAATCAACGAGAAAACAAGAGGGATCCACCCGCCTTGTAGAACTTTGACAAAAGATGCAGACATGTATAGAAGTTCAATGGATCCGAAAAAAAACAGAAAGGCAAGAATGATGGCTGTTGATTTCTTCCAAATGACTGCCAAAACCATTGACATCAAGCAAGTTGTGACAAACATAACAGTTGCAACTGCAAGCCCTACAATGCCAAAACACTTTTCATTGTAATTGTCAACTCAAATATTAGAGAGACAGAATTTTCAAAGACTGAACAAATTTACCATAAGCATGGCCAATCTTCGTTGTGTCTTTTAGTCCTACTGTGACACCTAAGCAGAGGCACATTAGCATCCAGTTCACCTCCGGAATGTATATTTGCCCATATATCTTACTGGAGGTATGAATTATTTTCACACAGGGGAAGCAATTCAATGCACAGCACTGGCTTATCATAGAAAATGTAGCAGATATTACGGCTTGACTTCCCACCACAGAGGCCAAAGTAGCCACAACAAAGACAGGCCAAAATACTGGTTCTGCACAATTATAAGATACAGTAGATAGGGGCTTGAAGAGAAATTAACTCAAGTATCAGAAAGATGTAAGAATAACAGATTCTTCTTCAGAGGAATTACAATGATTCATACAAAAGATTCTTGCCTGGTATAGCCTTATAGAAGCTTTTCTGAATATCTTCATGGTGTCTGGAGAGAAATGCAGCTTCACCCATATATGCAAGTATTAACGCGGGATAAACTAGGAAAGTGAAAGTTATCTGAAATTAAATAAATTTCATGTGTCAGTGAAATAACCTGCAACCACTTCAGTATTTTTAGCACCTAACTGGCATACACCACAATGTCTTTTGGTAAGCTACTTTTACCATTAACATTTTGTTGAGAGAGAGAGTTTAACGAATTTCAGTGACATTTACACCTTGGCAATTACCTCTCCTCCTATTTACATACAAACGAACAGACTAACATGAACTCCAATTTTACCTTTATTGAAAGTGGAGAAAAATGGCCCAAGTCTGCAAACATGGACTCTACACCTAAAATAAAAGGATTAGAAAAAAGTTTAAATTAGACTTCAATGCATTGGCCAACAGAACACTAGGAAAAGAATTAGTACCGGTAACACACAGAAACACTCCTCCTAGTGAAATCCACCCTTCAACATGAGTGTTGGACAGAAACTTGATCATGTAATATGGGGAAAGTGCACGATATATATTGGTGTTCCATCGAAATATGTTGTATATCCCAATGCCACTAATACAGAGAAGCCATGCTGTGACAATTGGTGCAAACATGAAAGCAACTCTGTGTGTCCCATGATGCTGAAGAGAAAAAAGCCCGACTAATATGAAGCACGAGACTATAACAATGTAATCTGGAAAACAATGCATAGAAATTTGTTAAAGTCCAATAAGCCTACTTCAACACAGGAAAAAAAGGATGCAGACTTACTCTCATGTAATCCCTCAATTTTAACTTGAACACCAGAAACAGCTGAGAGAACTGAACACAGAAACACACAAATTTTCAAAATGTATCTTGATTCTAATAAAGGAAGTAAACACAAAACATTGCTGCTAATGAATAGCAGCACCAGAACTAAATTTATCCGATACTAAGAAGCAAAGTGATTTGTCTAGCCAACGAAAAGAGTGCTGAAACTTATTTGGTATCAGCCCATAACTTGAACCTACAATTTGCACAAAGCAACAAATAGCTACCTGAGATTGCAGGGGTTAGGACACCATCACCAATTGCCATGCATGTTCCAAACAGTACAAAACCTAAGAGCGCATAGCAGGAATTGGGATGCTTCTCAAAAAATGATTTCAACATAGAACTTCGCATTGTCTCTGCTTGTCCTTCTGTTCTATAAGAAGGCAACCTCTCATCTTCAGCTTGCTGGTTTGGAAGGATGGAGAGTCTGGCATGTCTGCATAACAAAGAGTACAATGCAAAGATCCCACCTGCAGTACAGTAAATAGTGGACATCGAGAGAGCCCTTCAATTTGGTCTTCTTTAGTGAACTTTTACTTATTTAGTACATGGCATTGTGACAGAATGAAGATAGAAAAGAATAGGTCCGTAGATGTTCTAGTCGAGGAATGTGTTATAGTTTTCAACATAATCAAATGGGGTAATAGCGAGAAGAAGAGAGTAAACTAATGCCAGTGACAAGTAATAGAAACCCTCAACAGGAGCAGAGGAAAGGCAAGAAATAGTCACAATAGAGACCAACAGAAGATTTTACTCAAAAATTAGATGACCAAATGATAGATCAAGTATTTAACGAAAAAAAAATGAAATAATTTTAGTACAATAATGTTGATCAGGGTATGTGGACAGGTAGTAGTTAAGAGCTAGAGACAGGGGTCACAAAAAATTCAAAAGAGACTTGTTCAAACAGCTAATATGAATTTATATTTTTCGGATTATTTATCTGTTTCTTTTTTGACTTTAAAGACTACAATATATATTTTCTTATTGATTTAAAGTATACGATGGTGATATCATATTTTGTTTTTGTTATATCATGGGTTTTTGAAAAAAAAAAAAAAGATTTATGATAGTTAGTCAAATAAATGAGTTTTAAAAAAGACAAGTGAGGGTAAAATTATAATTAAGTAGATGTAAAATAGATATAAATCATAAACACAAATTAAATTTTAGAAAAATTGAGGGGGTCCAATTGCCCACCCTAGGCCCTTCTTGGGTCCGCCACTGTGGATAGGCAAAGAAATTGGGCATTGTTAACACTAACTCAAGAGTTGACATATCTAATCATGATGGCTAAAAGCTGAGAAAGGTATTGGTTAGCATTGGAACTAAGCATTAATTAGGGAAGCAATATGATAGAGGAGCTTCCAAAGAACAACTATCTATGCGAGAACAACTCACCTTCTCCATTGTCGTCAGCTGACATTACAATGAAGACATACTTGAAAAGAGGTACAAGAGTGAAAGTCCAAAAGATAAAGGAAAGAACCCCATAAACTTCCTCATCATCCTCACGAATGCTGTTTTTGCCAGAGAAGGTGGTCTTGTAAACATAAAGAGGGGATGTACTAAGATCCCCATAAACAACTCCAAGACTCTGGTAAGCCAAGGTAAGCATAGTCTTGCAGGAGACACTTTTCAGGTTCTGATTCAAAATGTTAAATAAATGAAATGATCACCAAATCATGAGAACTTACCGAATTCAGCAACTTTTTAGCCCACAGGCAAAAAGAAGGTTGAAATTGAAACACAAGACAAAGCGCCATACCTGTACTGTATATGTAATAGCCTAAGGATTTTATGGCATTATTGTAGCTCAACATGACTGACTGACTCTTGAACATAAGGCAAGGAACGTCATTCAACCAAAGACTAACCAGCTTTGAACAACTCCTATTAAAATGAGTTTCTTTATCTAGGAAACAGCTTAGTGAAGCATTTCAAACTAAGACAACCTTTAGAAGAGTTTTCAGGTTGATATACAGGTGCCCTCTTTATCCACAAGATTTTAAGTCTGGTTATCATCTAATTTTACTTGGCTATTGTCTTGTATCTTAATGAAGTTCGCTTATCTAATGATGCAAAACCGACTGATACCTTCAAGATCAGTGTGTATGGAATTTTGGCATTGAGGTGATGCGGTGTTTAAAAATAAGCAAACAAATAGATGACTAGTCAAACTTTATAAGCTGTATTTATGGTAGAGTAGTGAATATAGAAACTAGAATGTTTGCCGGAGAAAAGGGACCTCTCCAATTTTTTTCCCTAATTTTTGAGTCAAGTTCTTCATTCTAGTTTTTGTAAACATGCAAGATGGATCCATTTTGCAGATATACTTTCTCACTCTTAAGGTTCATTTTCGGAGTCGCATCCCCTGACATTTTTTAAATAACATATATTTGTACACTTAAACATACATTTTTTTTTTCTTATTTTCAAAATAAAAGGAAAAGATGTGCCAGGTGAGCTTATTAATCAAGTAGTGGTGTAAGTTGTATCGGATGATTACAAGGGCAAGGTGCAAATACTTAACACCATCTTCCTTTCCCATTAAAAATAGATCCCACAAATTACCACTCCTTACCTAACATAAATAAACCTCCTAATATGCATTTTATCAAACAGTAGCCAACTCGTGAGACACAAAACCCAAAAGAGGGGGAAGACTCAGAGGAACACACAATGACAACATTACTTCTTTTTTATTAAGAATTTGAAATAGTTCCAAGTTAGCGGATTTATCAGGCATACATAACTACTCTTAAAAACACATTTACAACTCTACCATTTCATCCTAGTTAATCAATATAAACGAATGCCGGTTCATGAATCTACTTATGACCAATCATTCAGTCCAAAGCCAAGCCCCAATTCTAGAAACCCAAAATTTCTGACCAAGTACTAAAAATAAACGGTTGAACATTACATAAAATCTCCGAAAGAACGTAAACATGAGGCATACAATGAACAAATTAGGCTGATAAATAACAACTTCACAGAGAGAAAGAGAGGGGGACAGAGAGAGAGAGAGAGAGAGAGAGAGAATGTGATAACACAAGAAGAAAAATGAAGGAGAATATTGAAGTGCAATAGAAAATTACCTGAGGAGAAGCAAAGATATGTCGCGTTGCATCATCTTGAGGGAAGGAGGGATTCATATTCATCGCTAAGTCAGACTGTAAAATAAGAAATAAAAAGGGGGAAAAAAAAGAGAGAATGTATTTTGTTAAGAAACAGAAGGGACTGGGACTATAAATAATAAATAAAGATTGACAGCCTTAGCATTAGCAGGAGAGAATGTAGTAGTAGGAGCCGTATACTTAAATGGCAGGTAAAAGGCTGTTCAGAGCCATTAATTGCATTTCTCTCCCTCCCTTCCTCCCCCCCACCCAATTCTCTCTCTCTCTCTCTCTCTCTCCCCCCCCCCCCTCCCATGCATTTAAGTGCTCATTTGAGGATTTTGGCATGACATGCTCTTCTCTTTCTGCTCCTCTTTCTCTCTATCTGTGCATTTAGGTGGCCAGATGGGATTTTGTGGGTATCAAATTGACTGTCCTAAAAGTAGGTTAAGTGTTGCTAAAAAATAGTGAGATGGGCAATGGTCCCCATGAATGCCCCATTCAATTCAAGGTTAATGGCCCCACGTCTTTTGGGACATGAGTTCTTGCTATTATCAAATTACTTGATTGAAAAAACAAGCCCAAACAACAATTTTCAATTGGATTTTATATAATTTCAAAAATAGTGGCTAAGATTGAAAACGCCCACCATCATTAATAAAAGATATGAATTTCATGATCTCAAGAAATAGTCTAATGGTATAAACTCTTCTCTCCCAATCAGATCCAATCAAGTGATTCAGATTCAATTTATTATACAACAAACAAAAAACATAAATTTCATGAACAGCCCCCAAAACTATAAAAAAGATCTTTAGTACCCAATAAAATATCGGACAAGTATTTTTTTAATCTAAGGGTGACCCAGAACCCTAAAACAAAATCTAAAACAAATCCAATGATGCCAAAATCAGAACCAGATAGTTTAGTGATAGCACAATCTGTTTTTAATGCAGAAATTTACATTATCGAAGAACAGTTCACCGTGCGGTGATGGAGGGAAATTGAGGTTAAATGGGAACACTCTGACAATAAAGATGCTGGTTGAATTATTTTCTTGTTCATCATTTAATTATCCTTCTGTTTTTTTCTCTGGGAGATGTTAAATCACAATGTCTTTTGAAAGACTTGCAGTTCTAAACACAAGAAAAGGCCAAATAGCCCAGGGACCAAACATTTCCTTGGGTTACAAAGTCGAAAAAATCAATTGCACCAGAGACGATGTTGATTTTGATTCTCCTTTTAGTTTGCGTCATCTCTTCGTCATGCCAAGGCCTTCGCAGATACAATTAGATTAATTTTGTTAAGTGTTAAAATCTAGGGAATAATATGTATATAGAGTAAAAAATTCTTATCCTTACAGAGTAATTTAATAATATTATGGGTAATTTTGATCATCGATAGATATCAAAATCTTTAAAAATATCTAATAAAAATTTTTTACACTTAATATTTGTGAGCAAGTTTGCTTTCTTTAGAGGTTTTTAGTGTATATGTAGTTATATCAAGTCAAAAAATATTTGAGGAAAAGATAATAATAAGGTGGACTCAAAATATAATTATATTATTATAAATTTAAAATATTCTTTATACTTATAATTTTAATAGATTAACTCCCTAAATTAAAATTTGACTTTAAATTTTAAAAATGGAAAAAATTACGTTAGTTTTGTATATCGGTTGATCAAATAAAAAAAATTCAATCATAATTTAATCGGATTATAATTTTGAATACTGAAATATCAATTAATCATATATAAAAAAAAATAGGTTCCGATCAGTAAAATCACTCTTAATTCCAAATTGGGACTTGTCAACTAAAGCGTGGAAATTAGTGGCAAATAGTAGCCACAAGGTTCTTTAGTGGATTTATTTAAAACAAAGTGTCTAATTGATTTTCGAAAGGGAAGAAAAAAACTTGGCCTTGACTTGTGATGGAAACACCGCGCTGTGCTGTCGTTGACCTTTTCAAAACAGTTGTTGCAGCCACACATTGAATGCTGAAATTCACAGAATATGACAGGAAAGAAAAGTATGTTTTCAGAAAAACAGAGAGAGAGAGAGAGATCAGGAAGAAAATTAGCTTGGGTTCATGTAACGTGGCATGCGTACTAGGCTTGGAAAAGTTTAATCTTCCCACGCCATTACATACAAAGCTTACAATTATTGGGAGATCAAGTTGTAGGAAGAAGCACAATCCATTGATTTCCAAGTACTCTGGGCACCGGAAGATTGAAATCAGTTGGCTCCTGACCGTTCCACCTTGGGGAAAATCCAAAAGCGAATATTAATTCTGGAAGAGTTTTATATATTGCTAAACATAATTATTTCTTACATTATTGTTATCAAGAAGCTAAAGTTATGAATTGGGTATAAATAGTTTACAAAATCTTGTAATTTAGTAATATTTAATTTTTCTAAATAAATTATGAACTTGAATTTCTTTTTTCTTATAATGGCAGGAAAAAAAGTGGGGTTGATTGATCAGGGGCAAAGGAGGTGGTATTGGATGTTGTAGTTAAGTTTTTGATTTAGCTATTGGTTTAAATTCAATTTTGTTGGAGTAAAACAAAGTTTTTAAACCAAACAAGGCTAACCCAGGGAGAGTCTTCTAATCAACGCTTAAAGCCCTCTAACATGTGAGCACTTGCACGAGAAAAAGATAGGTGCGTGGGCACGGCTTCAGAAAAAATAAAGGAACAATTCTACGTTTGTGCTGAACCTAATTGGGCTGAAGTTGCATACACCTTTGAATCTACATAATCAGGTCTAATAAAAACCCTGCCAAAAAAGGATTTTGTGGGCATGGAGCAATGGCCAATCCTGTGATAATGCATTCATGATAAGAAGGTGGTTATAAATGGCTTTCAGAATAATGCAAAGCATAATGATATGATTGCTTATGTTCGCAAGCATTAGGAGTAATGAAAATCTATCAACAGTTAACTTACTAATCCTTTGTTTGCTTCCTCTATGCCATGGAACACTTGGGGTTTTAAACAAGAAAGGGGGAGTGAAGGAGAGAAGGAAGTAGTGGGCGTGCTGATTTTTTGAGTGAGCCCAAGCCATGCCCATCAATTTATGGATCATGGGCTTGCATTTTTATTTGCTGACCTCTCTCTCTCTCTCTCTCTCTCTCTCTCTCTCTCTCTCTCTCTCTCTCTCTCTCATGTAACTTCTACAAAATTGCTAAGTAGAAAGTGTTGAGGGGACCTCAAGGGATGTTATGATACCCACAAGACTACTAACGTGTCATGTATCCTTCTTGGTTAGTTTGTTTTACAGACAAGAAACAGAACAGCATCTTCTCCGCCTATGTATGACTTCAGAAAATGGCAACTAAAGGTCGTCCTCGTCGTGTGTATCAGAGTTTGCAAGGTTGGTGCCAACTGCCAGTGCCTGATTGTTACGCTTTAACTTCAACAAATAGCAGTTTCGCTAAAGTTAGATGCATTCCATGGCAAGCTCAAATATTTATTCAACTTGCAAACGTTAAAGACAAAAATTAATATGCATATTTAGAAAATAGAAGTTATATATGATTTTGTAGATATTTGTCATATATGCTGCCATACCTTTTGAACACAAATTGAGTGGGGGGGATGGACGGGGAAATAGATAAAGCAAATATATCTTGATAGAATCAACGGACAGTCGATTTAGTGGAATAGAATGTTAAATCCTTAAGTTAAGTTTCGAATTCAAAACTTAAGAATCGAAAAAACTATGTCGGGAGAACAGTCCCCTAAATAAGGCTCTTGTAGATTTTTATATCAAATTAGTCGCAACATTATTCTAGATAATAGTGATGAAAACAAATAAATATATATATATATATATATATATATATATATTTATATCTTGATAGAAGTTTCCGGGCTAATGTAAATGAATGGCTAACCCCGATGGTTAAGATCACCTCCTTTATCAATTAGGACACCATACAATAATCTTTGGGACAATGCTTACTCAAATTCTCTCTGAGTTTTGTATCTTTTTAGTAAATTTTATTTTGTTGCGTGTAAATATAAATAAATTTTAGTATAGTTTACCACATCTGAACAATATGTGTATGAGTCAAATCAAAAACAAAGAATAAGAGTAATAACTATACCTAGATCCAACCATAGTTCACTGGATTTGTATGGGATCTAGTTAATAAAAAATGTCAAAAGACAAGGATGAGGGTAAAACGGTAGTCCTGAAGACCACTTTCCACATTCTTGGGAATATATTGACAAAAGCTTCTAAATTCAACTAGTGTTTTCTACTTCTTTTTTGTATGTTCGCAGATTAGGTAAAAATCCAGGGCACTCACATTTTATGTCAAGGCAAATCAATCTCTATGCCATTGGACCCAGACCCACCCTTTACAAGCCTCAAGCTAGTTGAAATTTTTTTAAGCCATACGTTAGTTCCATTTCACGCCAGCTTGAAACAAAAGCACTACTGAATTCAGTGTAAATAGATATCAAGCTTTCATGGTGTCTATATCCTTTACACTAACCAGATTGTTTTGCACGATGAAACGTGGAAAAGTTGAAAGTTCCGTACAGAGAAATATTTGTCCCCTTTCTAAATCTATTGGAAGATATATTCCTTCAGGGAAAACCTCATAGTTCATCACGCCTGTGAACTTGTCGTGCCTTTGTTCTCTCAGATACTAAGAAAGTCCGATCGGAATCTAAGAGGGGGTTGTCGACTTTATCTTTTAGCCACAGGATCAATGGTAAATGAAAGAAGTCCTCTGTCGCTACATTTGGTACGAAAAGACATTTTTTAGCCTTGGTATTGAGGAAGTCGCCTGCTTGCTTTCTGGCACACAAATTAGCCCCGAGAATTATTTCTGATGAAAGTTCACAACAACTCGAATTTAACTAGAACTGCATAAATGATTAGAGAGAATTTAAGAGGAGAAATAATCATGTAGTTATTCCAGCATTTTGAAATTTTAAACGATCAAAATTTATTATAATAAACTGTCATTATTTTTTAAAAATATCAATATTTATAAGAATAATAAAATTTTCTGGATCAAAATATTGTTTTATGGTTCACGCAACTTTTACCCATTGGAGATCCTATTTGTGAGGGAAAAATTATTATTTTTTCTATACATGGATGTCATATAATCAGATTGCTTATAAACGCATATAAAAGCATGGACTCGTGTGCTTGGGCTTGAGCAAACTTATCTTCTGTCCGGTTCAGATTGCTTACGCTTGAGGGCCTAAACCAGGGAAAGAAGAGACAAAATGAAGAATAAACAAGCGGACATTCCATTGCCGAAATAGTTAGCTTACAGATTACACATGCCAATGTATGGCTGAAAATGTTCAATTTCTTCGCCCCAAAAATTAACCAGTCCCTTCAAACTGGTATTCTTTACATCAACGTCTTATGTACATGTATAAGACTTACATTTCTGTGGGTGTTAACTATCAGGTCTTCATTATTTTTATTTTTTATTTTTGGCAAAAAGAAA
Source organism: Dillenia suffruticosa (assembly GCA_033439265.1). NCBI lineage: Eukaryota > Viridiplantae > Streptophyta > Magnoliopsida > Dilleniales > Dilleniaceae > Dillenia > Dillenia suffruticosa. The sequence goes on from JAVTVX010000035.1 coordinate 1,191,250, forward strand.
GCCTCCATCCCAAGGGCCAAAAGGGCTTTTTAAGCTCCAAGCAACAGTAGACCAATCTCAGAAGCCGCACTTCCTTAAGACCACGGGTACTTCTTTAGCTATGCACTTTGAGCAATGAGGAGCAAACCTATAAAGTTGGTGCTCCAACCTAGTGTCAAGTCTTGACAATGAACCATGTACATGAAAGAAGGAGTTTAGTAGAAGACTCTGCTATTGTTGAATCCTGACCCTAGGTTTCTGCCTAATCTTGGAAAATGTATAGTTGGAAAATGTATTATGACAATCTAATCTCATAAGAAACTGTAACAACTTGGTGCTTGCTTATCAAGAAGACAGGGAAAAAAAATGTATTAGAAGTTGCTCGGAAGGCTATGGGAGAAAGCCTTATACATTCTAGTAAAGCTAGTTTCATGAGAGCGCGGAAAGCTGTGAGTTTGGTTTAATTTATTTATTTCATAACCGTTAATGAGAACTTAATTCTTTCTCTTCTCTACTTGAAGGGTGCCCCTTCCATGCTTTCTAGTCTAATTTTGCTACTTTGTAAGAAGAATTGTGAAGCTAGCATGCATTTTCTAGTGGTTTTACTTACTTGTGGAAAGCCTTCTGAATTTCACGTTGACTTGCATTTTTATTAACTCCAAGAACCTGAGAAAAATATAAAAAATCACATTAGAAACTCAACAGAAAATTCAAACGGATGACTCATTTTTCAATCAATTGAAGACTTCCAGCCATTTGCTAAATAGATTATTGTCAATAATACAAAGCTGGAATTTCCAAATGTTGGATGCATTGTCAAAGAACATGACAGGGAAAAATGACTATAAAAATACTGTGCAATATAAGGGGATCATAAATATTAGAGGATGATTTGGAAAATACTTGAAAAGTGAATGAACATATTGGCCAGCAGAACTGAAATCTCAACTAAACAGCCATTGCCAACAGAATCATCACCCCATTAATGGGACTATATCTATTAGCAACCCACCAAGAAAACAAGCACCCAACTCGGATTTTTCTCTTTTGTTTTGTTTTTATGATTTTTCTTATTAAAATATTTTTTTAAAAAAAAAGAAAAATGGCACTAATTAATTAAAATATAAATTCAAAAAAATAAAAGGAGTACAGTATAAATTATTTTAAGAATATAGGTCGGCAGGTTCTCGACATATCTAGGGGACCGGCTTCAATAGGTAAGAAGTCACGGTGGTGGAATGAAAAAATCCAAACTGCTATATGAATCACACGTGAGTATTATAGGAATCTTGAAAATATGAGAAGTAGTGATATATTTAAAAAATACATAAGTGCAAAGAACGAGGAGAATGAAAATTTTTCACGAATCAAAAAGTATGATATATAATGAATTATACAAAAAATTAGAAACTAAAAACGGAGAAAATGAGATTTATAGAATTATCAAATCATGGGAGATGAATGAAAAAAATTTAAATAGTGTTAAGTGTATTAAGAGTGAAACAAATAGTATACTTGTAAAGAATGAGAATATAAGAAAGTATTGAAATAATTATTTTGAGAATTTCTTCAATGTGGAGGGTACAAAAAATATTGACAATATCATGATATCTATAGAAAAAATCAATATGGACTTTAAACATAAAATTCATTCTTATGAAATAAAAAAGACATTAAAAAGAATGAAAAATAATAAAGTCATAGAATCCAAGATATTTCTATTAAGGTATAAAAATCTTTAGGTGAAATTGAGATAACAATATTAACAGATCTTTTTAACAAAATTTGACAAATCAAGAAAATATCTCAAATATTGAAATAAGGTACACTTATACCATTATATTAAGAATAAAAAAAATATAAAAAATTACTCCAGTTATAAAAATATTAAACTTATGAATCATACGATAAAATTGTGAGAGAGAGTAATTCATCATAAATTGATATCGGAGATGAGTGTATCGTAAAACTAATTTGAATTTATATCAGAATGATTCAATATTGAAATAATTCACTTATTAAGATATTTAATAAAAATATTTAGAGTACAAAAGAGAAACTTATATTATATGCATGTTTAATGACAATTACCAAAATGATGAAAAAACGATTAAATTAGGAAGACGTGAGATATCAAAAAGTGAACGTTTTAAATATTTTAAATCTATCATTCAAAACGATACCAACATAAATAGGGATATGAATTATATGATTCAAACGGGTTGAATGAGATGGAGAATGGTATTTAAAGTTTTTTGTGATCACAAAATATCACTATATTTGAAATGAAAGTTTTATAAAACTATAATAAAAAATATACTTTTATATGATATCAAATGTTGAATTATTAAACAATAATAAGAATATAAAATAACGGTAACTGAGATAAAATATTTAGATAAATATGTGGTAAAATTAGGAGAAATATGATTAAAAATAAAGAAATACGTAATAAGTTGGGTATGAACCTAATTATATATAAAATGCGAAAGTATTAGTTGGAATGGTTTGAATATGTGCAATGAAAATTCAAAACGCGGGAGGATCAAGAGTTTAAATATAGAAGATTTAAAAAATCGAGATAAACTGTTGAAAATTTAGATACAATATATTTATAAAAATATGATAATTAAAATGTTAATTAAAAAGATGATTTTAAATAAAAACAAATGGTGTAAGAGAATTATAACAAATTAAATCATCTTTTTGTAATTATAAGTCTATATGGATAGTTAGTTTTATTTTGTTTTGTTTTGTTTTTTTTTTTTTTGTTTTTTGTTTTTTTGGACTAACATTTATTTCTCTCTCAAATAACTAATCCTAAATTTTTAGATTAACTTTCAAGTTATTGTTATTGTTGTATATTATAAGTTATTTTCTTTCATATTAAATATTAATTACACACTTTTTCTTGATTAATATCATACTAATCTTCATAATATCTATACATATATATATATCCTACTAAGTCAAGAACTTTAATTTAATAATTTTTTTTCCAGTTTAATTGCGTTCCCAATCACCGGTCCTGATATCTATCTAAATATGAGTTTGACACAAATTAATATTTTATTAATTTTGACATAAAAAATTAACTTAAAATTAAAGGAAGGCATATCATTTTATTAGTGACAAAAAATGTCGGTGAATCTTTCGGTTCAATTTTTATTAGTATTTTATCAATTTCATTTCTTTATTTTTTTTCGATAAAACACCATTAGTATTTTCCAAAAATTTTCATAGCTCACGTACAATTTTTTTTTTTTTAAATAGCAATAGCTAGGCAATATTGGGCTTGGTTTGGGCTTCTTCTGAAAGGTCCATGGGCTTAATAAACGAGGCCGCTTTGGTAGATAATTTTGAATTTTAAAGTTGGGTAGGTTTCTGGTTTGGAGTATGGGCCAGGAAAACACAGCTGTGTCCAGCCTGGCATAGCTCTTGGGCCAGGTCTTCAAATCTAGCTCGACACGGTTACTGCACTCCGGTCCAGATTCTCTCTCTCTCTCTCTCTCTCTCTCTCTACTTTTTCTCTCTTACTCGGTTAATAATACCAGCGCAAGAAATCTTTCTTCTTCTTCCTCCTTTTCTCTCTCTCCGACGATCGAAACCCTCGCTGCCTCTCCGATCGATTTCTTTCAGACGGCATTCACGAATTTTACGAATGACAAATCCCTTGATATAATCACCGATTGTTGATCAGAAGGAAGACGTTTTGGTTTCATTTCGACTGATTGAGGTGAAATCAATGGCTGTGGCGCTTTCGGCTTCGGACCTACCTGCGATTTACACCATGCTTTCGAACTCCTTGAGCGGCGATGAAAGCTTGCGGAAACCGGCGGAGGCTGCACTTTCGCAGTTCGAGTCTCGTCCTGGTTTCTGTTCTTGTCTAGTGGTAGTGTGTTTTCTTCAGCTGCGTATTTTCTAGGGTTTTCTATTTGCATGTATTGATTTTAGGGTTTGCCACTTGCAGGAAGTGATTATTGCGAAGGATTTGGCGTCGCAGACTGACATAAGATTATTGGCGACTGTGTATTTCAAGAATAGCATTAGTCGGTATTGGAGAAACCGACGCGATTCTTCGTAAGTGTTTGTATTCATTTTCGAGTCTTATTTAGTCATGAGGAATTAGGGTTTTCAAAACTGATTTATTAAGTTATTTGATTTTAAGAATTAGGGTTCAAATTGAGTTGTTTGAAACATTTCTTGTTATTTTTTTATCCTCATTATCTGAATAATTAGAGTTTGCCAAACTGATTTGTGGAGTTATTTGTTATGAGGAGTTAGGGTTTACTAAAATGAGTTGCTGAACCATTTCTTGTTTCGTTGTTATCCTTGGGGCCATTTCCTACTATGTTCTTATCCATATTATCTGAAGAATTAGGGTTTCAATCGGATTTCTTGAATAATTTTTCACTACCTTGTTATCCTTTTAATGAGGCATTAGGGTTTGCCAAACTGAGTTGGTGGATTTTTTTTTTTAGTGTGGTCATAAAACCCAAAGTGAAATGGAGACAATGAATTTGTAGAATTCTTCCGGTTTGTGTCGTGTAGAGAAACTAGATTAAAAAGGAAATTATGTAAGGCATACCAGAATTTACAAAAAGGTTGAATGGACTGGATTGTTTTATGAATTTTGGCATTTGTATCTATTTGCATGGTAGATTATGGTCTGCTTCATTTGTTGTATGGGGAGTGGAAAATTCATCGTTTTATGTAGAATTTGTAGAAATGTGCTGTGGATATTGATCTCCGAGCACTTGGTTTGCACATGTTGTTGTTCACTTGCCTTCTCTTTACTTGTTTGGAATGCAGTTTCGCTTCCTGTTCAGGTTTGATTTTACTGTTTTATATATTTTTGGTCTTGATTTTCCTCAGTGCTAGAGTTTTCTGCATTACATCCGTTTGTGAATTAGATAACATCGTAGACATTCATGCAGAGGGATCAGTAATGAGGAGAAAGTGCATCTGAGACAGAAACTATTGTCACACTTGCGGGAAGAGAATCATCAGGTGGGGCCCAAAGTTTATTTCCTTGTCAATTCTATTGCCAATTTTCCTTTTCCTCTGTTCGGTTACTGTTGCCTTTATTCTTATCATTTACATTTTATTTGTAAAAGAACGGGCATTATTACCCTTATTAAATTTTTTATCCTTTTTTTGGTGCAAACAGATAGCTACTATGTTGGCCGTGCTTATCTCAAAAATTGCCCGCATTGATTATCCCAAAGAATGGTATTAACTCGCCGTATAAGCTTCTATTCTCCAGGATTACTTGAATCTTCTTTAAGAAATATGGATGTATTTACTGTCTTATATCTTCTTTCTTAGATCTTTTGACGAGATTTCTTTTCCATCTACAAAAGAAATCCTTGCCTTATTTGTTTGTTTCTTATTGGAGATTTTCTTGGGGGGAATTGTCCTCTGATTTTACCAAGATTAGTGTTACATCTAAACAGGGGGACACACTTTTTTTTTTCCCCATCCAAGGTTGCCCCATTTTCTTTTGGGATGGGGGTGGGAGTGGGGGTGGGAGTGGGGGGTCTTTGCCTGTGATGATTTTTTTTTTCTACTGCAGTGCTGCTATCTAGTGCCAGTTTGTGTTAATATCCTTTTGTTTTTTGAGGTAGGCACCTATACTATTTTGAACTTGTGCATTCAATCTATCAAATTGATTGTGCATAACAATTACATTTGGCTTAGACTTGTGGCATCTGATTGCTTTCGGTGTAAATTTTCCACGTATTTGTAGGAATAGAAAGCTCTTGGAATTTTATTATGGCTTTTCCTTTGCTCTCATTGTGGAAACCTCTGGTGGCAGAACATGCTTTGCATTGATTCATGCACCTTAGGTGTTATTTTTGGAGTTTGCCTACAAATTTTATCCCGTTAATTTACCTTTTGTTTCTTTCTCTATGTTTTGGAATGGAATTGCAAGTAAATGGCATACACAATTCCATAAAAGTATAGGACAATCTTGCATCCCTTCTAGAGTTGCCTTAAGAAAAAGCTAGGAGGCTATTTGGGGGGTGCGAGTGCAATTTCAAAGCATAATAGAAAGATAATTCTTTTGGTCATTAGGAGCACCTTTGCTTCTTCATTTTTTTTGACCCATCACTGATGGTTAATCATGTTCTTTTCATATTCATTAGTTTGTGCATGGTGAGCCATGAGTTGCTTAAGAGTATGTACAACATAAAGGAACATAGTCAGGATGTTAATCCTTGCTAGTTTGGAGTAAGTGGATATTTTAGGATTAAGATACCTGGTCAGTTTTTTGATGTGCTGCCAAGGGATCTTTACTGTTGATTTTCTTCGAAGTTCTCTTTTGCTGATGTAGATCTGGCCAATTTGTAGCTTTTCTCATCCTTCAATCATTTCATGAATGCATCTTCTTGATACTGCCTTGCTTTTTACACACACAGACACTATTCTAAAAAAATTTTATTTAATATGTTTTTTCTGTTTTGATAATTCTTTTCCTCGATGTTTTCTTCCAAGCTAATTATGCTTTCATCCATTTTTTGTATTGCTTACCTAGGCCGGAACTATTTTCAATATTGGCGCAGCAGCTTCAGTCGGCCGATACCCTTACGTCCCACAGAATTTTTATCATTCTCTTCCGAACGTTTAAGGAATTATCTACAAAACGTCTAACTTCAGACCAGAGGACCTTCGCTGAGGTATGACCATTGCAACGGTTATGCTTTACCTCTTTATTGGGTTGGGTTTGTATTCTTATTCTTACTAAATATCAATATATTTTGTCTCTTTATAGTTCTTTCTGTGCTATTTAGTCTCTTGGTAACGGTAGCATGAACTAGGTGATGCAGCAGAAAGAGGAGAAAGGATAGTCAAAAAAAAAATGACAGATTGAAGACGGAAATAAAGGGGAAGAGGGAGACTTTCTTCCTCTAGGGGGTGTTGGTTTGAAATTAATAATCATTAGGGTCACCTCCATTATGGTTACTTTCCCTTTGAAAAGCATATAAAAGTAACGCAAAATTAGTAAAATTGTTTAATGTCTAGAAGCAATGATAAAGGTAATAAATACCTAAATCTAACAAAATATCAATCACATATCTATTCGCAGAAAAAATAGAAATATATCAGTTTGAAACAATCCTACTTGAATGCCTATGATAAGTGCACAGATGAGTGGTGGGTCTGTCATCACTGTGGGTGCTTCGACAATTTCTCAAGAATGGGAAGTGTCATAGATGAATTGTTGATAGTCAGGTGTCAAGTAAATTCTTCCTTTAAGGTTAGAGGAAATGAACTTCTGTTGGCTCTTTATTAGCTTTGTTTCACCATGTATCTTTCTTGCAGCCTGTGGTTTAGGTGAGCCTCATGTAGCTGGTGTCAGTTGAGATAATTTGGATCAAAATTTGAAAAAGTTCTTATCCATATTCTTTCAAATTAAAAATCTGTATTGATTTTTAAGCTTTTGGGTTATTAGACCCCTAACAATGTCGTCAACAAAATTAAAGAGGGTCGGATTTTGATTTGAACTCTTTAGATTTCCCTATTGTAGTAATAGATGAATACACTCAAATATGTATTGAAAATTGCCAAATTATCCTGCAATGTGGTGCTGTCCAGAACTAGTTGATAGACAGATAGGGGTCCAATGGACCCTTTCACTATTTATGCTAGCAAGAATATGAATCACTGATGTTATCTGTCCCATTCTTTCTTTGTCGGTCTATAGTGAAGTTCTGGATGGAATGACCTCCCTTTTTAACCTTTGAAATTCCTGTTGGCAGATATCATCTCAGTTCTTTGACTATACCTGGCATCTTTGGCAGAGCGATGTGCAGACCATATTGCATGGGTTTTCTGCACTTGCTCAGAGCTTCAGTTCCAATATGTCTGAGCAGCAACAAGATGAACTTTATTTAACGTGTGAGAGATGGTTGTTTTGCTTAAAGATTCTGCGCCAGTTAATTATTTCAGGATTTCCAAGTGATGCCAAAAATCTGCAGGTGATTGTGAGCTCTTCTTCAAGATTATTCCAGAGTTTTATGATTTACTGCAGCTAAGTTGCTTATCATGTTTAACCTACAAAATTAGGAGGTCCGGCCAGTGAAGGAGGTATCTCCCATGCTTTTGCAAGCGATCCAGTCATTTATTCCATATTGTAAGAGCTCTCTCTCTCTCTCTCTCTCTCTCTCTCTCTCTCTCTCTATGTGGGAGTTCTAATAAGTACATCTAAAATGGGCCACTTAAAGATTCCCTAATGTGGAGGATAGTGTTGAAATTTGGAGTGCGGAAGCGTTGGTGGTTGAGCTAGGGTTTTTGTGTTTGAGCAATGGATTGAAGGTTTTGTGTTTTGTTTTGAAGGTTGAAGAACAACAAAGAAGAAGAGGGTTTGGATTTGTGAGAATGAACTTAATATATTTATTTGATGATGTAGCAAATACAAATGACAAAAATTGAGACAATGCTCATGTATACACGAAGACAATTTTAGAGACTTAATGCTCTATTCTAAGACTAGTAGGAGACAAGCTCCAAAATATCTTACAAGTGAAGATAAAAGTCTTATTTATAGGCTAAAAGGTCCTACTAGCCGGTAGACACAAACCCAAAAACTTGCCGTTATAAATTCTGCCAATTCTGCCCCTAGCTGATTGGGCTGCTTTCTTGGGCTTTTCTTCACACTTTTGGGCTGCAAATTCTTACTCCTTTTTAACTAAAATATGGCTCATAATTTTGGCATAATTGCTCTCCCTTTGCTAAACCAAATGCTGCCTCAAAGTGGGCTTGAACATGGCTTGAATTGGGCTGATTCGGAGAACAATTCTGGACAGATTATGGGCCAGCTTTGAGGACTTGCTTTTAGCTCATTTTGGCCCCTTTTTTCTTCTTTTCTTGGACTTTTGATACACATTTGCTATCTAAGGTTTTGGCGGATTAGGGCAATATACTCGGGAGGCATCCATTCGCATGCCTCCTTGAATGCTTCATCGTCACTTTCAACAGATAGCTGGTGATCTATAACTACTAAAACAAGCTAAATCTTCTGTTTTAGCGATGCATGTGATATTCATTTTTTTTTTAATCTTTTTTTCCCTTTCCACGTCAGTTTTTGGCCGAAAACGCCCAACTTTAGATCAAAGACAGAAAATCTTTCATTTCTTTTCAACAGTGTTTGTGAAATAATCTATATGAACAACTAAAATACACTTTGTTTTAAGTCAACTCTCTTTCTCATATTTTTTGGGTCAAGTTTTAGTTTAGGAGAGCTAAAAATTACATTAAGGAGAAAAACAAATTGTCACTTCCAGGCATTAATTACTCCTATTTAAGCTTGGGTTACCAGCCCTATGCCTAGATTCTTAGCTCAATGCTTGAATTAGCACTTTTTCTACATTGAACATTGACATAAATTCTAGTGGTATCTGCTCAAAATGGCCGAGGTTTATAAATTTAGATACTGAGTGTTAAAATCTTGTAGAATAATTGTGAGATAGTTATGAAGCGGAAGAGATGGTGTGTGATGTAGCAAAATCAAGCATTCCCAAGTGCCATGTAATTGAAATTGAGCATGTGTTTTGATAACTTCCAATATCATATGTTATTTCTTTTGTCAGGTTGTTCCTGGTGCTCCTCTAAGCAAGTACTTCTGAGTTTTCATTATGTTACTTATTCAAGATGGAAAAGAAAAAAAAAAATTCTGTGTGTGGATGCATTTACAGGATGGGATTTCTATGGACCTAACAATCTTCAATGCTGGATAATTACTGCTAGTGTCTTCCTCCTTAGGGAATAAAAATGATAATTTTGTATAATGACATGCACAATTGATTTAGCATTAAAAAATAATATTCAAATCTTAAATTCCCTTTCAGATGAAACTAAATTAAATATTAAATTTGTTATATATGCCGAATATTCGATCTTCAATGTCAAGCTTAAAAGCCAACCAGCTAAATTTATTGGGGTGGGAGGCCAAGCCTAAGATGTTTCAGTTTTAATTTGGTAGTCTGCTACTTATTTTAGCTTCCTGGATTCCACAAGTTTTGAAAATTTAGACTCCGGAGAATGAAATGGCATCGATGTGTTCTCCTGTCATTTAATTTTTGCAAACTGGAATGTATTTTTCCTTAGTTTCAAACGTGAGAACTTTGTTGGGAATTAGAGCCAAAATTATGTTAATATTGAGATTATTTTGCATGTTGATGATATTTGATGCCACAGATTCATCTCTTCAGGAGCGACATACTAAATTCTGGGATTTCATGAGAAAAGCATGTATCAAATTGATGAAGGTTTTGATTGCAATACAACGCCGGCATCCTTATTCCTTCGGTGATAAGTGTGTTCTTCTTCCTGTTATGGACTTCTGTTTGAATAAGATCACAGATCCCGAACCACACGTGATACTGTTTGAGCAGTTCCTGATACAATGTATGGTAATGGTGAAGTGTGTATTAGAGTGTAAAGAATATAAGCCAAGTCTCACTGGTCGTGTCATTGATGCAAATGGGATTACTATCGAGCAGATGAAAAAAGATATATCTGGTTTTGTTGTTGGTGTCCTTGCCTCTCTTTTGCCCAATGAAAGGGTCATATTACTGTGCAACATACTCATAAGAAGGTACTTAACATAATGTATTTATTCTTCCATTATTCTGTTTCTCTCTACTGTCTTTCTCTGGGCTGTTTTTTGAATGAGGAAACTTCCTGTGTATGTAGTGATTAGGTGGACACATTGCATCTGCCGAATCTGATAATCCTATTCAGATATATCTTTTTACTTATCTCTTGATAGTTAATTTGAGGGCATTATTTCATTTTATTCAGTTCGATTGATATCTGTGTTGTTTGACCTCCATAAGTGAGCAAGGTTGAGCTGTTTTGGTTCCTAATGTGCAGTTGTCCTTCAGCAGTGGGATATCATGTGACTATTTGAATACTATTAAGTGTAAGATAGTGGTTCTGATCATATGATGCCTTTGGTGATAATTTTATGAAGTTCTATTAGCATTTTAATTCAAGCAAAGTTGTATAGTCATTTTTTGTTATCATGCAAAAAGATTTTTACCTCCGTGCAAATTATACTCACATGTTTAAATAGTGATTTTATTTCTGTTATACTTTGTTTTGGTTCAGATATATTGTTGCTTAGCCTGAGGTCTTACTTCTTCAACAGATATTTTGTGCTAACTGCAAGTGATTTGGAGGAATGGTACCAAAACCCTGAGCAATTTCATCATGAGCAGGATATGATTCAATGGACAGAGAAACTTAGACCATGTGCAGAGGCTCTGTACATTGTTTTGTTTGAAACCCATAGTCAGGTGGCTTAACAGTCTTGTCTTTGTGTTCAACCAGTTTACAGAGGGTAAATGTTGTACTTCATTGTGACATCGATTGTTATTGCAGCTGCTAGGGCCTGTGGTGGTGTCCATTCTCCAAGAGGCTATGAATGGATGCCCAGCTTCAGTAACAGAAATTACTCCAGGCATGCTGCTCAAGGATGCTGCTTATGGAGCTGCTGCATATGTTTATTATGAGCTCTCAAATTACCTAAGCTTTAAAGACTGGTACTTCTCTGAAGCAATATAAATTATGTTGATTCTGTGAGTTGTTTTGGTGCTTACATGCTGGCATCACAAGTGTGATGACCTGCAAGAATGACTGATTGTGACTTAATTTGGTTCTTACACAGAAATGTCGGAAATGGTCCTAATGCCAATGTGAATGTAAATATGATATTTTTCCTGAATGCTTAATTGCAGGTTTAATGGTGCATTGTCCCATGAACTTACAAGTGACCACCCAAATATGAGGATTATTCATAGGAAGGTTGCCCTGTTATTGGGACAATGGGTGTCTGAGGTAATACAACTCTTTTAAATTTCTCCTGGTTTGGTCACTAGTTTCTTGTTGAGACTTGCATAAGAGAAACGCACTTGTGCTTTTTGACTTTGGAGTGTATAGTCTTGAATTGATATTGATGTTAATTACGATGGTTGCATGTCAATCTTGTTTTTGTAATAAAGAGCCATTGATCTAAGAGTTTCCAATGGTTGATGGCCTTTTTGCTTCTAATGTACACATTACTACGTTTGCTGTAAGCATAAAAGTTTAGTTATTGAATCTTGATCTTGCAAATCTATCTCTGGGGTTACTTGTCGGAAAGGTACATGGAATTGGCATTTATGCAGAATTGGGTTAAGCAAGGATGCAATAGGTTATAGAACTTAGGATGATTGCATGTGAAAGTAGATGTTGAAGGCAGTAAGCGTACTCTAATGTGATATACCTTTCTGTCCTGCTGGCTGCTTATCAGGCTTCCCCTGATATTACTCTTATTGTTGCTCGGTGCTCAAAATTAATAAACATTAAAGAGAGTGGAAAAGCACTGCAAGAAATACATAACAGAACTTGATTCAGGTATCTCAGTCTCAATCTCCGAGAATCAAAACATATTGCATTCCCTCTTCTGTTACCAAAGACTAGCCAGAGGACCTTCCTGACCCTGAACCCAACCCCACCCCCTCCCCAAAGCACATTGGACAAATCTTTGTGGCCCTTTATCTGCCACTTACTTGCACAGTTTTAGTAGGCTTCTGATGGATATGAATGAAAGATATAATGAGCTCCTAGAAATGGAGTGTCAAGGTAATTGATCTTCCACCGGTTTGCAAACAAGGAGCCTATTCACCAAAAGAAACCTTTTCCTCTTTAGGTTATTTTGAGTCACTTTTGAGTCCACTTGCTGTTTTAGGCGCTTCTGCAGTCTGCTGCATCCAACAAAGTAAGATCATGAGCAATCATGCTTGAAACTATGTTTGGCTTCTTTGCTTATGCTTCTTAAGCCATTAAGTGGTTACGGTACTGCCGGACCTCAACATTCAAGACACAATGTGACACAGTATGGAGAACTCAACAACATTGTATAAGATGGAAATTTCACTACAGGGGGTCTCATAGGGACATGGGCATCATATCTCTTAACCTGCCCACCGAATGATCTTGTTTGCCGGTTTAGAAGAGTTGTGCTTACTGCATGATTTTGTGTGATACTATGCACATATTTAAATTTATAGAGAAAAAAAAGAGCCAAATAACAGATTAATGACCTTTCTGTCAGAATTTATCAGATTTTAAATTTGAAAAGTGAAAGCTTTTTATCCTCATTTTTACCCCATTTATTTCTTATGACAGATCAAAGATGATACAAAGCGTACAGTATATTGTGCTTTGATCAGATTGCTTCAAGACAAAGACCTTGCTGTCAGGGTATGCCTAGGGATTCTCTCTCTCTCATGTCTTAGATCCATTGCTACTCCATATTTCCATTGTTGTACATTCTTAGAAATTTTTAGTTGTAGAATCATATATGGTTGTTTCAGCTGGCAGCTTGTCGCTCGTTAGTTTTTCATATTGAAGATGCAAACTTTTCGGAGCAAAATTTCACGGATCTTCTTCCAATATGTTGGGATCTCTGTTTTAAGTTGGTTGAGGAAGTTCAAGAGTTTGACTCAAAGGTAAAATACTATTGGTTTTGCATCTCTTTCATTTGACTGCAGGAATAGATGTTATTATAATTGATATTTAGTGATATTGGTGCTCAAATATGAATTCCCATGTGTATAAAAACCATGATAAACTTTCAGAAATGATAGCTTCTCATTACTGTATTGAATAAATTCCATCCTGTTTTGAAACTGATTACAAATAAAGGTCAGGAGCTTATCTAAGAAGATAGTCAAACCATTGCATTTTTCTTAGATATTGGCATTACACACATATTCAAATTCCATTGCATGTTGTTTTAAGTTGAAGTGACTTATGGTTCAGCATCATCCTGACTAGTGCCAGATATGGTTTGTGAATGTAAAAAGCAATATAGGATGTGAAATAATTCTTTTGTTGTGTGTCTTGTTGTCTGTTTTTCGCTTAAATTTAATTCTACTGTTGCTTTCAGGTCCAGGTTTTGAATTTGATATCCAGTATCATTACCCATGTTCCTGGAGTCATTCCATTTGCGGACAACCTTGTGCAATTTTTTCAAAAGGTGTATCATGGTTGTCATTATTGTTTCTTCTTCTTGTTATTAGATTAAAATTGTTAAAAATTGCTGTAGTTTCTTAAAAAAGAAGCAAATATAACGTGGTAAAATAATAACCTTCATAGCACCATCCATCGAGGCTTCTAGTACGAGATTCTTTTCTGACCCTTAGATCACGGGATTGAAACCTATGCCCTATCCTTTATTCTAATTTAAGGCAAGTTGCAGTGGGGATTTTCTAGTGGGGCCCACAATATGTGCATGTGAATGTCCTACATATATTATGCTTATACTGCCATATGTTCAAATAGAAATACAACATAAACCACAAATACATTACATTGGGTTTTTCAATGTATTGTTTAGGTTTTTATGTAAAAACATTATTTTTAATATCCTTATAAGTGTGCCTTAAAAGTTTCTAAAATTTTAATATGGGGCAGAAATTCTGAAAATATTGTAGAAACAAAATGGTTCTAATATTTGAGTGGGCACAATTGCCACCACTTTGGATCGGGCCCTGCTGGTGTTTGTCCCACCATCCAAAAATTGAAAGATTAACCCTCTGGAGATTATGAAAGCCTACCATATATGCTAGCTTTATCCTTCCTTCAATGGCTACAAGTGAATACAGATGACCCTGCAGTTGGAGTTCATTGGCTAAAACTCTGGGATCACAGAGATGTTAATGTTTCTGTGTAGTAGATTTATCTTGCATGCAAGCTGAAGTTGTACCTAGATTTTATGTAGCTTTAATGAAATACCATGCCCAATTTGAGTAAGTATGACTAAGCTTGAAGAATATCGAGTCTATCAGCAGTTATATATATATATTTGCATGTTAATTGTTAATCAAGAGAAGAAACCTGATTTATTGTTATCCTTCTGACTTCTATTTTGGGGAAGGTTCATCTAATGGACGGTAGGAAATCGATCACTAACAAACAATTAGCATGTTATTGGATGAATGTCGTTAAGTTCTTGTAACAGTTATCTACATGTAGTTTGTTGTTTTATGTAGTGGCTGTGCCAACATGTTATTTTTTTTGGTGCTGCAACTTTTACTTCATTATTTGTTTGTTTTTATCTTTAATCATTTTGTTGTTGCTACATCCTTTGCAAAGATCTGGGACGAATCATCTGGAGAAAGTCTCCTGCAGATCCAGCTTTTGAATGCACTTAGAAATTTTGTTGCTGCGCTTGGTCAACAGTCTCCTATTTGCTACAATATGCTATTGCCCATTCTGCAGAGAGGAATTGATATAAATAGCCCTGATGAACTTAATCTCCTGGAGGATAGCATGCTGGTGAGGAAGCTAATGTGATTAATTTGCTGAAAAAATCTTTGTTTTTCGATCATTTGTTAAGGTAGCAAATAATCATATGTTATAATGCAGTTATGGGAAGCTACATTGACACATGCTCCATCAATGGTGCCTCAGCTACTGGAATGTTTCCCATGTCTTCTGGAAATCCTAGAAAGAAGTTTTGACCATTTGCAGGTCAGTTTTATGCCGTAATTCTTTTCATTTACCAAGAGCTTGTTTTTATTGTAACAACTGGAACATTACTAGATGGTATTGCTTGGTATATACTGGATGCCTCTGCACCATATGTTTATAGAATAATTTTGTACTTGTTGCACTTTGTTATGGTACTTTACAATCATTTGGGTAATTGCCTAACTCACCTATTTTATAACAATTTGATACTTTCAATTAGAGTTAGTAATGTTGTATGACATTCCAAACCTCTGGCTCCTTATTCTTTTCTTATGAACAGTCTAGGTTGTATGTAGATTTCGAAATCCTACATGTAATCAATGATGATTCAATTTATTTATGCACTTTTGGACGTGCTTCGATTGTTGAGTTTGGCTCTTAATTATTTGTACTAATGCTTGTTTCCAATGCTCTCTGAATAGAAAAGTGCTTCACAGTGGATATAGCATTGATTCAACACAGTTTCTGTTTTTTTGTATAGTCCAATATTTACTTTGTGGTTCTGAATCATAGAGTACTCATGTTTACTCTCAGAATATCATTTTTCTTTAAATCATTTCTAGACATACAACTGTAGGATTGCAAAATGCTTCATTGACTTGCTGATCTTAGTGATGAATAAAATGCTGTTACATTTCAACTTGAAGAATATCTGTTAATTTACTGTTCTGTGGGAAGATAATAACAAAGAGAGATCGTGCGAGTTACCAGCAGGACATGCTTAGAGTGTTAACTTCTATATCTACTTCACTGTTTTAAAGAGTTGAGTAAAGATCAATTGATTCTCTGTCCACTTCCTTAACTAGTGTAACATGGATTAGGGTGGATGGTTCTAAATTTCCTTTCGAAAAGTCAAATGGCACCTGCTTTTCATTTTTTTTAAATGCATTTTTGCCTTATGTTCTGTCTCCTCTATCATATAATTGGTAAGTAAACTAATTTGCAGGTCGCTGTAAATATTATTGAGAGCTATGTAATTTTGGGTGGAAATGCTTTTCTCAGTGCACATGCTTCCATGCTTGCCAAAATTCTTGATCTGATCGTTGGGAATGTCAATGACAGAGGACTTCAGTCAACTCTTCCGGTCATTGATATTTTAGTACAGGTAATGGCCCGTAACTCCATGAATCAAATTCTTTTGTCGATAGCCTAAAACAGTTTTGCAAATTCTCTTTACTTGGTTTTTTCTTTTGCTCCTAATAGTGTAACTACTTCTACCAATGGGACTGTTTGATTCGGATGGCTTTAATAATAGCAGTTTAGGGAAAAGAAAAGACTGAAAACAGGCACATGATTTTCCATTGTTCGTTGCACCATGTTATGTGGCTCCCTGTTGGCCCAGATGTTTTAATTGACAGCTGCCTATGGAGTTAGCACTATTTCTCATATTTTATCTGGCCTAGTCATTTGGACACTTTTCTGTTTGATGGATCTGTGTGACAGACCTTGACGAGTGAGAATAAAAAATATTTTCTAACCAGTAACAACAGCGTTTCATATATGATCTTTTATATATATCATTCAATTGAATTATGGAAAACAATCACATTGTCAAGCCAGCAAATGCTACCATTGCTATGGACTGATAACTAGACTACATATGGAGACTTTTGACCCAAACATCAAATATAATAGATAAAGGCCTGTGAGAGTGTTGGGGGAAGGGAGCAAGTGTAATTATGTGGAATTTACCATAGGTCCCCGACTAAATAGTGGTATATTTGCTGTTTCATTGAGTGCTAACCCTGGACCCCATCAGACTATGAATCTAACATTGATTTACTGCTTCCTTTTGTAGTGTTTCCCTGTGGAGGTGCCGCCGTTGATCAGCAGTACCCTTCAGGTGCGAAGTTATTTGCTGTGTACTTTCTGGTCATTAAATAGTTTCTCTTAATATATTGGTCATCTCCTTATCTAGAAAGGCAACGACAATTGGTTGTTTCTGTTGGATATTCGCAGAAACTGATAGTGATGTGTTTGAGTGGAGGAGATGACACTGTTCCATCCAAGACTGCTGTCAAAGCATCTACTGCAGCTATTCTAGCTAGGATTTTGATTATGAATACCAATTACCTCGCCCAGCTAGCATCAGAGCCATCACTTTTGCCACTTCTCCAGAATGTAGGATTTCCAACAGAAGAGAATGTTCTACTGTGTTTGGTTGACATATGGTTGGAGAAGGTAAGTATGCTATCTCTTGATATGCACACACAAGCTCTCGTCAGCTTACACATTTTTCTGTGTGTGAAAATGAATGATTGCTACTTATGTGTCCTTATTCTCCTCTTGTCCTTGTTTGTGTGTGTGTGTGTGTGTGTGTGTGTGTGTGTTGAAGTTTCAAAATGAACAAATCCCTTGCTAAATAATTAGAGGTTTGATTTCTCTTTTCCCCTTCATCTTATAGTGCTTCAAAGTTAAGATGGAGGGGGATTTCATGCCATATGGAATGATGTATAGTCCTCCCTGTACATAAATTAGAGTTAATATTTATTATGTAAGAAAGGAACACAAAATTCCTTTTTGATGGAAGAAAAGCCAACAATTATATTAATTTTAAAAGTGGAGGTTGTCATCACTATAATGCCATTTGTGAAGAGGGCTATAATCGGCTCTAAATAGAATGTCTTTTCATTAGTTCATTTTGGGGTGGAGAAAAGTACAAGGGAATTGGTATGTTTTGATGTGTATAATATATCTACATATCTACATGTAATTGCAATAATGTATGCATGAGTTACTGGTGCTAAATTTTATAGACTGACTGTAATTTTCTGGTTTATCCTCTTCTGATTTGATGTATTCATTTTCCAATCATAGGTTGACCATGTAACGTCCATACAAAGGAAGACTATTGGTCTAGCTCTTTCAATTATTCTGACTCTCAGGGTGCCACAAGTCCTTGAGAAACTGGATCAGATCCTAAGGTATGTACTCAACTTCTTATCTAATTCATTTAACTGTAAATCTGGCATTCAGTTGTATCAATGTATATCAATCTGTTTTATAATGTAGTGTTTGCACAAGTGTATTAATGGGCGGGAATGATGACTTCAATGAGGAAGAGTCCAGGTGAGATTATTTGATTAAAAAGCTTAGATTTTTCCTGAACCCAATTATGTAATTGTATACCTCAGCTTTCTTCCCAAAATCTCACTGTTGATCTCAGTGGTGATAACATTAACTCAATTGGGTCTCATCATGAGGGCACTATTCCAACAAAAGAGCTAAGGAAGAGACAGGTAGTCTTATATAATTGCAAATCAGCTAAATAAGATGCCAACGTTCTTGGAAGCCTATTCTAACAGGTTTTATGTTGTATGTTCATAGATCAAGCAATCAGATCCCATCAATCAGTTGTCATTGGAGGCCTCAGTAAAAGAGAATCTTCAAACATGTGGGGCCCTTCATGGAGAATCTTTTAATTCAGCCATAGGAAGAATGCATCCAGCGGCCTTTGCACAATTGAAGCAAGCATTGAAAATGTCATAGTCAGGTCTGCTATAGATTGTTGATCTGGAGAATCGTGTACCCTTCTTCAATCTTGTTTTCAGGCTCCTTCAATTTCACTCCCTTAGAGATGGTACAAGGTATTTTACATGACCCCTGCCATAATTGTCAAGCTTATGTCTTTTTCATTTGTGCAAGTACTTGCGTGCCATGGTTTTAAATTGTCATAATGGTCATGGTACTGGACAATGTTGTGGCTGTAATGATGTTTGAAACGAGATTTTTTTTATCTTAAAGGCTCTAAATAATAAACATTCCAGATCCTGAGTTTCCCCACCTTACTGATGGACTAGGGTTTATGACGGGCTTACTTGTTATTTCTGTTTTCATGTGGAGAATTGGAGTACAAGTCTTTAGTTACAATCAGGTGAAAAAATATGGTCAAAAGGAATTTTCTTTCAACAAGTTGTTGAATTTTAGCCACGTGTACAAGTATTGCCTGGAAAAATGTTAGGTGGGTTGAGCTCTTGCCTGTGTGTAGTGACCACATTCTATGAATTCAGCTTCTTGTTGAATCAAGCTTTGAAATATGAGCAATTGGCTAATTGTTTCTCTTTATTTCCACATGTATATGATTAGTTAACTGTAATTTCATATGTTGTTTTATGTTTTGACATGCACAGAAATATCTTTACAGGTGATGCTGCTGTTTCTACTATGAGGGATTCGTGTTATTAACATTCTTGATTTCTTCTGAAAATCATTTGGCTGCCTTTTTTTTTTTTTTTTTTTTTTTGCCTTTTTACATCTGAAATTCGAGTTGGTGTACATGCGTGCTTGATTGCACCATGTAAACAACCTGTATACAAGGTTGTGTCAAAAAATCAGAAATGCAATTTTCAGGCGGGGGAGAGGAAAGGGAAGAATTTGATTTCCTTTTTCTTTGTTCTTTTTTATTTTGGAGTACATATGGTTTGTAAGTTTCCATGGGAATTTTGAATATGTAATTTGCTCCACAGAACAACTGATATGCGTGAAGTGAATGTGATCGCTATAGATTTTTCATATATTAAGAGCTCCAAGGCGTTTTCTATATTATGTTGGTGGTAAATCCATACCGGGCCTCTTGGGCCTCTCCACCCAAATAAATAATGAATTATTTTCTGTCCTCAACTTTTAGAATCCTATTGGACCTTTTTCCTGCTCTGAGGCGTAGCTTATGTGAACTGTCCGGCACAATAAATAATGTTTGATGGGCCTACTCGGGCTATGCTTTAACCTGCATCAAGTGAACAAGTGATGTTCAGTTTTCTCCTATTTTGGGCCTGACTTGTCCACGTAGATATAATTTCAAGAATGAAGGGCCTAAGCTACATGATGTAACCTCGATTGGCCTGATGAGTCCGTACTGGAATCAGTGTTCCTAATTTTGGGGCTGGCCTAACCATGTCGGGCCAACTGTAAGAATCATGGGCCGCATGATGTTGATTTGACATTCATTGGGCTATGTTTAATCCAGTTTTAATAGGTCTAACTGAGGTCCACTTTAGGTCGCGAACAACGTTTAGGGCCCATTGAGCCTCATATATTTCGTGCTTTCGAGACCCCATTAGTGGATCCATGTGCTCAGCATGGCCAAAACTTTTGACAGATCTCAATGATAAGTTGATATTAGCGACGTGATGGGTCCATGATATTTTTGTTGGAACCTACATTTTTGGGCCCGATAGGCCTTTTTGAACACATTATGGTCGATGAAACTGAAAACCTCAGAATCACTTTACCCCAAATATTTTGGGTCGTTAAAACTTAAGGTCCATTTTAACAGAATCCGAATGGTGTCCCAGTAAGAAACGTTTAGGACGTAACTGGATCTGCACTCTGCAGGCCCTGCTCTTACCTTCTAGTTCCAGACATCAGCAGGACTGGGATCACAGCCCATTCTCTATGTTCACCAACAGACAAATGCCCTAGTGGAATGTGACAAATGTACCGATGGGATGTAACACTAAATCCCTTAACAAAATTTCTGAATTCGACTCGCGACTTGGACATGAAAAAAACTTTGTTAGGAGTGTAACCCTCTTAATATGTCCCTGCAAGTCCCGAACCGGATTTAATCGAAACATACTCCAAATACCGATAGGTTTAGCACCTCAAAAAAAAGCCCATTCTCTATGTTCCTAAAGGGCACAACAAAGAAATTTAATCACAACAAAGTTACTAACAGGCCTGGCGGGTAGCTCCATACCCCATCGGGGCAAGCCCATCATACAGTGCCCACAGCACTCGAAAGACCAAACAAAGTTGAGTAATCAGTCCAACCAAAAAAAAAAAGTTGAGCAATCAGACAATGCCACGAACTAATTTTGC
Organism: Dillenia suffruticosa; assembly: GCA_033439265.1. Taxonomy (NCBI): domain Eukaryota; kingdom Viridiplantae; phylum Streptophyta; class Magnoliopsida; order Dilleniales; family Dilleniaceae; genus Dillenia; species Dillenia suffruticosa. The sequence goes on from JAVTVX010000035.1 coordinate 1,212,574, forward strand.
CTTAAAAAATCAACTCTGAAAAAGGATAAATTCAAGAAAAGGACCTTTGACAAGCAACATAACTAAGAGACCCCCAAAAGAATCAATGGTAGAAGAACCAGAGCACCAAACAGAAACAGCTACCCCTCAGATTCCAACCCAATCCTCAGTTCCATGTCCACGAAGCTCAAAACTTGCAAGAAATAGACCGAAACCAAAACTCACATTGTAGATATGGCAAACTTATCATGGCTGAAGGACAAAACCTATTTATCAAGCAGAAGGTAAATTACTACTTTTTATACTCTTCTGGTTTTGTCTGCTCGCTTGTGGCATCCTCCTTTTCTTCCTTGGCAGTCACAGGTGCCTCACCTTCAGTTTTCTCCTCACTTTTACCGTCTCCAACACACAGCTTCTCAAGGAGTCCAGCAGTACTTGTGGCATCCTTGTTCTCCTCTTGTTTCCCTTGAGATTCAGCAACCTCTTGTACAATTTCCATAAAGCTCTTGCAATCTGCAGCAGAAACACGGACATCAGCAGTGGATTAGAATTAATGAGTATTCTACCAAAAAAAATTAGTGAGTATTATCCACAGAAAGTCTAACAAGAAAGCCCAAAACTTAAAAAACTATGGTGGAAGGATATCGCAAAATCACAGCCAATGTGGAAAACGAGAGGGGAAAAAAAAGAAAAGAGAGAGAGAGAGAGAGAGAGAGAGAGAGAGAGAGAGAGAGAGGGAGGGGGGACAACGGTTTCTGATCATCAGAGATCAAATGGATTGTTGGGAAAAAAAGAAGTAAAACAAATAAAGAAAATGGTGTTTATCACATTAAAAGCAAACCAAGAGACCAAAAAAAGGCAAAAAGAACAATCTGGGAAAAGAAGAGGATAAACCAGTAGAAGAGAGGGAGGGGAGGGGGACAAAATGGGGAAAAAACAAAGAGAAAAAAAAATGGAAAACATGACGGGGGGAAATGAATCGTAGCCTATCGGTCTTAGAGAATGTCATTCTTGCACCTTTTCACCTCTATCAAAGGTTCCAGACTTCGCCTCTTTATACCTCCTAGGGCCAATAAATTTCTTTTTAACCTCACAGTGGAAGCTGTTATCAAAAGAATGGGCCTAGAAGTTTCTGAGGCCTACTTTGAGATTAAATGGAAAACCCAACTTGACCAAGGAAAACAGACTTCCTTCATTCGTGATTCGACTGATTCAAACGGAATCACAACACCACTCCAGTCTCATCTTCTCTACAACTCTTCAATGCCTCAAGTCTTTTTGGGAATTTTGAGTCATAGAATTGTGATTTTACAACTTGAGTCGCGATTTTAAAAACTTTGGTTCTACAGACATGAGAAGAAAACTCTCATCCTTGTACATAGGTAAGCAACTCAAAGGAGAAGAAAACTAAAAATTGGTAAACACAAATAGTCACTCACTACCCTAATTCTAATCAGACTTGCAAAAGAGACCTAGAACAGTTAAATACCCTTTAAGTCTATAAATGGAAGACATAAAAAGCATGTATAATGCTAAGTTCAACAATAAGCAGAACAAAGCTCTCATACTTGTGATCAGATAAATAAACCAAAGAAAAGAGAACCAAACTGATAGTTAGTAAACCCTAACATATAACCTTTCCCACCATGAACTACAATGAAAAAAAAAAGTAAAAATTAAAAAATCAAGTCTGCAAGTGTCTCAGAGTTAATTTCTCTACTTTTTAAATCACTCAAATAGCTACATGTGATTTGCACTCTCTTGGATGTGGATTCTTGGAAATGCATATTTCCTGTCTTTTTTTTTTTTTTTTTTTTCTGATTTCATGATATATAATATATGAATAATGGGACTCAAAATTAGTCGACTAACAAAGTTTAAGCAAACATTATCCAGGACTCTAGTACTAGGCTAAAATGATATTAGTGGTCATTCAGATGGTTTTATGATGATTAGCATGGCAAAAATTCTTTGAGATGAGTGACAAAATCCCCCCCCCCGGGGGAGCAATTTTGCACTCTCATTTATTCCTACAAATATAGGAAACTTGCCAAAATTCCATCCAGGATTCACAATCTTCACAGATGCACTTGTAGTGTTTCTACACTAATTTCAATAAGGAGACCCATCTCAGATTTTACTCTCGAAGACACTTTCTCCTAAAATGCACTAATTGTGGATAGATCTTGTCATTGCTGCCAAAACAGCAACTGTGGCATCTATGGGTTTATAAAGGCAGAGTTGCGTCTGCTAGAGGGGGTGGGTGAGTTTCAATGATGAAAATAAAGTCACAGATCACACCCAATTAGCATTACCTTGTTTAGAGTATACTTGTTAGTTTGCTAGTTGGACCATAGCAAGCATGCATATAGTACTTTAGGTCTCTTTAGACATGAACATCACGAATCAGTCTGTTTGCACCCACACACATACACAGATAAAATAAAGAGATGGTCCGAAAAGATGAGTATGAGCAACCATGCAGGATAATCCATGTGCAGGCATAATTGGGTGGAAATTTTTCCACATTGTGAGTGCTAATGATTGAACCTAAGTCTTCGCAGTATATAGAAATGCATCACAACTACTAGAGCTGGTCCTTTTTTTTTTATTGGACTACCACACAAAGCAACTAGAAGCCATGATTAGGGGACAGAAAATTAACAATGTGGACTTAGGTTTTTGTGTACATAGAGCTTCAGTGTATCCATGATCGGTGGACAGAAAATTAAGAAAATAGTTACACAAAAGCAAAAAACTTGAGGAAAAGTAACTTGTTACAAAACATTCATTTGGAGATCGAAACACGAGAACAATTAAAGGAAAATGTCGCTGATAATGGCACCCTACTCTATCGAGGGTTAAACTATATAATGTTTTGGTATGTTATACTACAAGTTCTGCCGCTCTTTTTTGGTTAATATACTGGCATCTTTTTTAATATCAGCATAACATGGAGAATACTGATACCAGGGATTCAGATCACTAGAATGATTTGAGGTTAAATATCTCAACACAATACAAAATGTGGAATATGGAAATATAGCAACTAGAATTGAGTAATCAGCCTCCAAAGACTTATCACACAAAATCAAGTCATAACTACACGTAATTCAGCTCCATCTCAAACGATCAAATTAACTCTAAATCTCGAACAAAATTTTGTAGCACTAATCTCAAATCCACTTGCACGGTTGTAGGTAGTCCATATGTTACTACCCAAATATATTTTAATGCAAATAGTTAGGACTTTCACAGATAAAACTAAATCAGAATTAAAAATACATTGAGAACTACAAAATATAACCCCTCATAAAACTCATGAATAAACAAATTACAGAGCACATGTACATTTCTGAGACCCTCATTTCACTTTCTACCCTAATACTAAACTAGGCTCGCAAAGAGACCTAAAACAATAAAACATATAGTCTATAAACGGATGAGATACCAAGAACATGAATAAAAAAATAAGCCAATGGAAAGAGAAGAAAACTGATTACTCAAATCCAAATGGTGATTCTCTAATTTATTGTCATTTTTGATAAACTGTGCAATAATTGAGTCACTTGATGTGTTACTTATAGTAGAATCTCTGTTACAAATTATTCAGATGCATGTGCAATAATTGAGTTACTAATAACCCATTGCCAGAAAATTAATTGAATAGAAACTCACGCAAAAACATTCGAAAATAGAAGTGAATGTACTAGAATCTAATCATCTGCCATTTGAAACACTCCAAAAATTCAACACACATTTTCCTACGTTATTCAGGTTCTTCTCCTCTTTTTTGGGTCAGTTTACGAGCATATTTTATTGGATCATTGCTATGAAGAACACCAAATTCATGGAACTGCTTCACTAAAACATCACTTCAGATTAAAATGGCCAAAGCAAGATGTGTTGAAAACCCAAATCATGAACAAACTGTTCTGACATTGACCTCAAGTCCACCAACTTGTAAGTGTATTAACACCTATGTACATGAATGGAAATGCAAACGAATATAGTTGTAACTTTCACAGACAACACTAAATTCGACTGCAACAGATGTAGAAAAACAATCTATAAGCTCCCTTTTTTTTATACAGAAGACACTATATAAGCTATCAAAACCCTGTAATCAAAATAAAAACACCAAAAACGCATGTATTACTGAGTACAACTATACACACAAGGACAAAACTATCATTCTTGTGTCAACTCACTCTTTACCAATCCCAATCAAATACACAAGCCCTACCTCCTATTCAAATGATCAAACACTGTAAATCAAACACAAAGTCTAGATAACACATACCTGAAAATTTAGAAATATGTCTACACGTAATGTGTGTGTCCATAGCAATGCAAATGAATCTAGCTATGACCTTTTTTTGGGATAGCACTAGCTATGACTTGAAAAGAGACAAATTATAACTGTTGAGTAATAAACAATAACCTCTTAAAACCTATAGATAAATAGTACAACAAAAACATGCATACGTTACCAAGTGCAATACAAAAATATGCATGAGAATATAACTAGCGAACTACTACAACGAGAAGAGAACTGATCAATGATAAAACCTAATACTCATTCTCTACACAAACACTACACTGGACACGCAAAGATGCCTAGGGCTAGAATTATAATCGCTCTTTGCCAATCCAAATCAAATACAAGTATCTTTCGCGGCATCCAAAACACAGAACACCACACATGCAAAGAGAACTAGGGCTAAAACAACAAAAACATGAATGTTGCTGACCACAAACCATAGGCCTAAAATCAAAAGCAGCATACTTATAAATAAGGAAACAGATCAATCGTAAACCCTAATACTCACTGTCTACGGATGCGAATCGGATGCAGAAGAGCTCCTCTTTCAATTCTCCATCGGCGAAATCCGTCGCATGCCACACGCAAGATTTATCATTACCGGAGTGCTCTTGCACCGACATTGTTGGAAGAACTTCACAATATAAGAATAAAACCGAAGAAGATCAATGAATTTAGAACAAAATAACAGCCCTAGAAGATTCAAATCGAAAGAAGAGAAGATTTAAAAACCTAGATGGTTCGCGCAGATCTTAAGAGTCTTCGACTGCCGGAAAACGAGCCGAACCTTCCCCGATTCCTTGTGCTTCAAAAGCTTCACCGTTCCCACACCTCTCTCCTTCCATTGAGTTCCGTCTTTATCGAACCGATACAGCTTCGCTTTCCTGAAATCATCAATCAATCCGTTCAATCCTGACCAAAAAAAACCCTAGAAATTGTGAAGTGAAACCCTAGAAAGAAAGATAAAGAGAGTAAGAAAGAGAGAAGTTGATTACAGATCAAGAATAGCGTATTCGTCTTCTTCGCCGGTAGTGATGGCAACTTCTTCGAGTTTGATAATGGGAGCGATTTGTGCTCCGGTATCTTCGTCTTCAGCTGTGGCGGTTTCTTCTTTTTCTTCTTCTTTTTCTCTTTCTTTGTGTTCGGTCTCCACGTTACTCGCCATTTCAAAGACAGTTGTAGAGAGAGAGAGAGAGAGAGAGGGGCTTAAGGAGAGATGAGAGAGGAGTGAGAAAGGGGCTTATGCGGAGTCTTATATAGGAGGGCAATAAAGTCGCGTGAGGCTTACGCAAGACATTTTAGAGAGAAGGTTCTATTTGTGTGCGTCCGCATTCATTTGGGTTTATGCAGCTCAATTTATTTATTTTGTAGTTTCCTGATTTCTGTGCAAGTTACGTAGCTACTCCACTGCCACGTGTACACCCAGAGTAAACCGTAATTTTTGGAAAATGTACAAGAAATAGTAAAAACCCCCCCGCTCCCCCCCCCCCCCCCGGCGCCCTTGTGACCTCCTAATTGTCATTTCAGGAAGGCGTTGCCTTGTTGTGTCAATTTTCATTGTATTAGGTTTTTTTTTTTTTATTATACCGATCGGTATCTAAAATCATATTTCAATTAATTTAATTTGAAACTTATAATGACCCATTAAGGAGGGTTATCCTCCCAACATAATTTTTTTCATACTCAAATCGCGAGTCAAAATCAGAAACTTAATTTAGAGATCTAACATCACGTGCCACTAGGTCACTGTCAGTTGGTATTTATATTAGTTAAATAGTTGCATTTACGCACAAAAATATAACTTTATAATCATAAACTTTATGTAATAAAAACATATTTTACAAAAATATATTCCATTATCTAGCTATAAAAAGGTATATCACAGTTTTTCTAATAATATTGATAGAATTATAGAAAGAATTCCTTTTAAGAATAATATTAATAAGGTAAACACATATTTCAGGAACCCTTTTGAGAGATTATTCAGCTAATAATAATTTTTTTGATAAAAATTCTCTCAAATTGGCCGTACTCCCATAATTGATTTTATTTTACCGAAATAAAAGAAGAAAAGTCGTGTACAGTAAATTTAATTTCAAATTGCTTTTACTGCATAACATTTTCTCTTTAATTGTGCTTGTGAATTTTACATGTGCACTTGATGTGATGCAGTGTAGTATCATACAATTGGGCATTTGATTGTGTAAGTATTTTTTGAATGAAATCCTTTTGATTTTACGACAATCTCATCTGGTAAATATATATTGATATCTATATTGACATCTGAACTTATATTTAATTTATAATTATGTCAATATAGTTTTAATTGTTAGAATGTAAATGGAATCCATTTAGTCTGCATGTACCAAAAACATGAATTATTATTAAAGAAAACATCAAATCAAAACATGCTAGGGAACACACAAATCAACTTCTAATCAATATGCCCTTGTCCCATTAACCAGTCAATTCCGCCCACAGGTTAACTAATGGCAACTAGTCTATGGTTTACATTGCACCGGTACGATAAAATTTAGCGGGCAGATGAAAATTTAAGCCTTACCTTAGGGGGAGGGGGGGTTGTCCCTAAAACCTCTCAGTCCATTTAACATCTTCCTCAAAATTGTCAGAGATGGACCACAGACACACGGTCAATATAATAAGATGAAATTTTAAATTCTTAAATCAAGTTTTGGCCGAAAGAATCTCTATAAATAAAATTTTACAAATATTCAAACCAAATAACGATGACAATGACAAAAAACAAAAAAAAAACAAAAAATGACCAAAGATGGGCAAGTGGGTAATTTTAAAATCTTCCCTTAGATCAACTAGATCAAGAACTCTTGGGGAATGATAATCGTGATTCAGAAGCTTACTCAGCACACTGCTAAAGTTGAACAGGGCTATTGCAAACCCATGAATCTTAAGAGGCAATACTCCAGCGCGTCAAACAAAGCATTAAAAGGTCTAAGAAACATATTAATGTAAGCCCCGTTTATATATACCTAGTAAGATCATGGCCGCTAGAACTCTTAAAGCATTCAGCAATGATCAAAAGATAAGGGGTATAAATTCTGTCTTCCTCACACCCAAGCCCCGTTACAAATCCAGAAAGCATTACAATAGTAAATGTTAATTTCAGCTCAGTATCTTCTTGTAACTTCATCCCTAAAGTGCTCAAGGTCCTATGAAGTTGTTGAATTCAACATGAACTAATGACCCTCCTTATCCAATGTGCTTTAAAGCATAGAAAAAGGATCCCAAACCTGTCATGCAACCCATGTTATTTTAAGCCAGATTACTGGGTTACCAGAAAGAGAGGCAAACAGATACACAAAAGAGAGTATCCCTGCTAAGGTGCCTCAGTGGAAAAGCACAAGGGAATTCTGTTAAGACCATAGACTCAACTAAATTCATCAACAGCAAGATACAATGTGAGGGAATCAAGTACCAAAATTGAATAATTTTGAAACACAAGTTTTCATTCTTGAGTTGCAGCACCATTAGTATCCATTGACTCTGCTTCGGCAGATTCTTCAGCTTTCTCCCCCTTCTTACCTGCAAAAACCAACAATACTAACAATGGTCTACGCAAACAAAGCCTTTCTACTATCACCAATTTGGATATATAATAACAAACTTTCTACTGTGCATACCTTTCTTCTTTTTCCCACCACCTTTCTTTTTTGTCTTGGTACCTAAAGCCAACCAAGCCTTGATTTCAGGGTCATCAATAGTTCTAGTAGGCTGTAGCTCCTGTAGAGGATGAGAAGTGATCCGATCTGAACCATTAGGCATCAACAGAACTGTGAATTTTATATGAGCAACTAAGTCACCTGCAAGAGAAACATCATTTAGCAGAAAATTCTTTCAACCAAAAAACAAGTTAACAGCATAAAGATCCCAGTTCAGCGACATACTAACCAGGCTTTTCATGTAGAACAGGGTATGGATTCAAAAGATCATGATTCACACATTCCACTAGACCAAGCCGAGCTCGCTTCTCTTCCAGATACCTTTAAACAAAAGGTTACATAGATCACTCCACAATCCATTAAGTATAAACCGTATCCTGTGATGGGCAGGGGCACACAACAGACCTTGCTGAAAATGGCATGATAGGGAACTTCTGACTTATCTCGCTGAAAATGAATCTGGATGCCTTCATCTTTAGGTGATAATTCTTGTCAACAGCTCTTTTGTAAATTGTCGTTTGCTTCTCATCCAACAGCTTAGGCTACAAATTTAACATACAACTTTCAGAAGATCTAATTAAGGAGATGCCTAGCATGAGTTCTGGATGCACAAATCTATAATTACCTTGCCTTCACCTGTGCTAGTGACTATATCTATTGCATAAACTTCATTTTCCTCAAACTCAAAATCATCAACTTTTGTGTCAGGATTGGAGACACTAAGTATAACCTTGTTTCCATCAATCACAAACTGCTTTAGTTGGTGGCTAAGCACACCTTCAACAATTTTGCAATCATATGCAGCAGCAACCTTCTGAATTGCTTCTGTTACGTCTTTGTTCTGCCAAATCAAAAGAACTAATGAATGGAAAGAGTGGAAAAAAAATAGTGCAGTTTTGAATCACTTTTCCATGAGAGAAAAAGAAACTAGGAAGCAGCTTGGCAACCAATAATTATGCTGAAAAAAAATGACTAAATTAAGAAAAGCACCTTTGGAGAGCCTACAACAGTTTCAGTGTTTGTAATAAAATGGCCAATGTTTTATTTTAAAAATATAATCCAAAAAAAAAAAAAAAAAAACTGACCAATGCAACTGATCGTTTGATATAACTTCAAGCCAGTCATAAGGAGAAAGAAACAGTAACAAAACCATGTCATTTTCATTAAAATCGTCTGTTCTCTGCAAGCCCATCAATTAATGACATCACAAACCATAAAGGAATGACCATGCTCACCTGATGGCCTTAGCTTGGCCTACTCTAACATACGGTTTATATGTTATATGAGCATGATGCCACAACCCTTTAACTCTCTGTATTTGGGATAAATAACCACCAGTCATATAGGGAAATCTAACCCAAATTGATGAAAATTGAAGTAATCATAACCCCAATTGATCAAAATTGATGTAATCGTAAACCAAATTGATCAAAATTGAAGCAATCGTAATCTCAATTGATCAAAACCGATCTAATCATAACCATAATTAATCAAAATTGATGTAATCATAATCCCAATTGATCAAAATTGATCTAATCGTAACCCTAATTAATCAAAATCGAAATAATCGCAACCCAAATTGATCAAAATGATGTAATTGTAATCCAAATTGATTAAAATTGATATAATCATCTCCCCAATTCGCCAAAATTGAAATAATCATATTCCAAATTAATCAAAATTAAAATAATTATAACTCAAATTGAACAAAATTAAAGAAATTGTAACCCAAATTGATCAAAATTGAAGTAATCATAACCTCAATTGATCAGAATTGATATAATCGTCACCCCAATTGATCAAAATTGGAGAAATCGTTACCCAGAAATCTAGGGAAAGTGGATCACAAGCAAGAAACAAGAGCAAGTAGAGCTAAGTACAAGTCCAATTCCATGAGAAAATGAAAAAGGCAGAACTTGAAGGCCAATATAATTCTCATGATTTCTGAACCAAAAAATCGAATGAGTGGCCAACTATTCGACTCCCAATGAAGAGGGGAATGATAACCATCCCATCATTTGGATTATAACATATATTCCAGGGTGGTTGTGCCATTCTCACGAATGGTTGTCAGCAAACTAAGTTGCACAGATACTACAAAACAGCATCCTTAAATTGAATACAAGAACACTAACATTTCCGGAATACTCCAAGATATACGCTTTGTCAGTGGTCTAACAGAATAAACAAAATGCTGAACATATCTCCAAACATAGGAAAGCACAAGGAAACAAAAAAGAAAAAACACTAATGGCTTTCATTGCAGAAAACTCGGTTGATGTCAAGGAACAATGTTTTTCCAGGTGCAGAACCTGGGAGAAATAGATTCTCTATCAGTGTAACTATGACATAAAGGCTTCATTGGACCTTGATCCATAGCCCATGAAATTTTACATCATTTAGAGAATTCATGTAAAAACTAGTGGCTGCGTGCAACAAACAAGGAATTTCAATGCACCAAAGATTCTGGAACTGCACTAGGACTTGGAAATTTTTATAAAGGGGAAAAAAAGGAGGAGAAACAAGAAGTCATTAAACTCACTAAGGAGACACATAATGATGTAAGTGGACCTGTACAATTTCTCTATCAGTGTAACTATGACTTATAAAAGCTTCATTGGAATTTAATCCATAGCCCATGAAACATTTCATCATTTAGAGAAATCATGTTTGCAGGAAGTTCATCCAAAGCAATTGAAGGAAAAACTGCCAAGAGGCTCATTAAGACCAAAAGCACGGAGACAAACTCACGAAAATCAAAACAGCAAAAATATAAAGAAATAAATGAATGAACTTTCATGGAATAAGATGAAAGCGTACCAGGGCAATAACCAACAGTATAAACTTCTCCAAAAAAAAAAAAAGCTTAAATTCCAAAACCTAAAGTTCAAATTCACCTCATATTGAGTGAAGTACCAATTAATCATAATATATAAGCTCTTACAATTTGTAGGCCTATTTGGGGAAATAGATGTCAATCTTTAAGAACAAATCAACACAAAGCACCCCATGTGTAGCCATCCATAATAATATAGGCAACAGGGAAAGGAGGAAACCAAACAAGTGATCACCTCGGCAAAGTTGCCATCTTGTCAAATTCCAACACAGAGAGAAACAATGACCAATTTCCCCTGATACAATCAAGTCTGACAGGCAGTTCAAGATTGGATCATTTAAAAATTACCACAGCCAGACTCCACATGCAGGAAGAACTACTTGACACAAAAAGAGATGTTGGGCCAATTAGGAATAGGTGTTTGACACTAAATAGACCAACCTGAAGTAACCTAATGATAGCCAACAATAATTTAGGCAACAGGGAAAAGAGGAAACCAAGTAATAATTGATCACCTCGGCAAAGTCGCCCACTCTAACACCATTGTTAAAGGCTCTAATACACAACAGAAAATATACCCTTTAAGCATTGGGTGAATAAGTGATGTTTAAGTGATCCCAAAAAAAAAAAGAAAAAAATGAAGTGTTAGGTAAAAATAGCATTTCTATAGAACACTGTCAAAATTTGATATGGCAATACTTCAGCAAACATATAATGACTAATCAACATGTGGAATGATTGTCCCTCATTTTCATATCCAGAGGTTCATGATAATCTATCAGTGTAACTATGACTATAGCTTCACTTGGAGTAGGCTCCATAGCTCTAAAATTATTCTTCATGCAGATCAATCATGTCTCTGAGCTAATCAAGTTTTGGATTAAAGGCGACCTTGATATAAGGACCTTACCAAAACCATACAAAGAGGAAAAGAAAACAAAGAAAAGCGAAAGCAAAAGCCCAAAAGACCTCCAAATGACGAAGTGAAAACTTATATATCAAACTCTTCAGAATCAGTGTTACTTTCACAAACTCCATAATTGTAAAATCTAAATTACGAGTGTACACATTACAGAAAAAGGCGGAAAAAATAATTGTCAGAGGGTCATTAATACTGCTAACACGAAGATCTACCTCACAAAAGAAATAAAACAGTGACAAGCCTATAGCGTAAAACAGTATAATGGCAATCAGAACAACACCTCGCATCGCATCAACATTTTAGATCATTTAACCTTCAAAATTACTCTGGGCACAAATTGATGCCAAAGACGATTAAATCATCTAACAGATCAACAAATTTCAAGCTTCTACGATTAGAACCTTCCATTAAGGTAGAATAGCCAAAACCAAAAACCTTGATCCTGCTTATTATAACCTAACATCAAGTTTCTTTCTCTATAATTACCCTTCATACAATATGAGCCTAAAATATCATAAGAACTGGTACCCACAACTTATGGGCTAATGATTACCAAACATGATGCAACTGCAATGTCAAAATAGGGTATCATTCAACAATTAAGCAGTGGTAACAATTAAAGGGAATGTAAGCAAGAAACGCATAGCATAACATCAGAGGTTACCTTTTTTCCGGGTCTTACAAGCCTCAAGGCAACTTCAGCAGCGGTATTACAAGCGGCAACAACATCAGCTGCTCTCCCCGTTACAGGGCCAGACTGAAGGACATGTGTATGTGCAACGACAGCAATAAACCCATCAATGTGGCAACCCATGTCACTGCATCATCATAACAAAATCCCACAGATAATTCGTCTACATCTCAATCATCCAAAACAGATAATAAGAACAAAAATTTTGACCAAAGCAACAACGGAAGTTTAATTAAGGTCTTACATCTTCACCACATCACCATCCTCCAACACAGACTCATCACTGGCAAGGGGTGAAAAATGGCAGACAGTGTTGTTCACAGATATGCAAGCTGGAAAGGCAACACCCCTTTCAATCTTTCTCTTAACATTCTTGTACATGTTGCCCGTTTGCCTACACAACAACGTTTTCATTGTTAAAAACCAATTCCTAAAACCCCATAAGTTTTACATATACAATATTCTCAGATAAATCAAAAACACATACTCTCTGATATATGAGTCACCCTTCTCGCAAAGGTCAACAATCTTAGCTTTGGGTTTACATTCAGACAACACTAACTGCAAAGCCTCTGCAATTTTTGCCAAACCAATCAATCAATATACTGAACTTCGAAACAGATAAAGGATGAAGAGAGAGAGAGAGAGAGAAAGAGATTTACTGTTAACAATTTCAGCAGCGCTCTTGTATTTGGTGACGACTTCAGGTGAAGTGAGATCCAACTCTTTCTCCTCTCGTTCGTCGTCCGACATCTTTTCCGAGCTCTGAAACTCCTTCGTCTTTAACAATTTTCAAACTAAGATTCAAATAAAAGAAAGTAGAACAAATTTTATCAGTTTCAGCAAATTAAGACAAGAAAACTGAAAGCGATTGAGAGATTGAGAGATTGAGAGAGTGCTAATGGAGAGGGGGGAGAGAGGGAGGGAGGGAGATCAAGAGAGGACCAGAGGAAAACCTCGGCGGCGGATAAGAGAAGAAAATATGGGATAAAATGAGAGGAGAGACTAGGGTTTTTGTAGCAGTGAGAGAAAGAGAGACGACGATAAAGAGAACTTGGAAATGGCAAAGAATGAGAGAGGGTTTGGCGAGCAGAGAGAACACTCTCTAGGGTTACGGGTATTCGGCGGTGTTTGTTTGCTTATGTAGACCCATTTTCTGGATTATTTATTTTTTTTGTTTATTTTATTTTATATATTTTTCATTTCTCTTTTTCCAAATTTTCCTGTGGGCGTGGTCTAGTGTCGCTGTTTTTCCTTTTTCCTTTTTTCTGTTTTCGGATTCTTTAGGATCTTTTTTTTTTTTCCCCTTTTTTTGGGGATGGGGGTGACGGGAGCTCATAGCGTACATCGTGGCGAGGGACGGTGGTGATATTTTTCACTTTGAAGATAATGCTTTTTATCCTAAATTGCAAATATAAGTGCATATTTAGACATAAAAAATATTAAAAATCGAAAAGTTTGGGTTTAGAAGTCTGTCAAACACTAGAAATTTAGTTTGATTTTTATTTTTATTTTTTTTCTATGTCAGTGATTTTTTCCTATATCCTAATTAAACTGATACACATTTTCTTTTCACAAATAGATATAATATATTTATTATGCACCCAATTAACTTTTTTACGAAATATGACTAGGTCATTGTAATTTTATTTTATTTTATAATTATATAAGAAGATTAACTCTGTTATCAATTCTATTATATAATTCTAGATCCACGAGTATTCTGATAAACAAAAAAAAATCCCTTTAATCTATTTATATAATTAAAATTATTTATAATCATATATAAATATATTAGACAGAAAAATTGCGATGAATACATGGGACTTCTTGTTATTTTGGCATAATAACGGTCATTGACCGACACTTGTTAACATAAATAGAAAGAGTATGTTCGTCTTTTAATCAAGTCAGGAGTTCGACTTCCATTAAGTACGAAGAAAATAATATTGGAAGACCTCCCCCTCAAATAAGTTCTGACACTCAAATTTATTATGGGATAAAATCTTAGATATATGCAGGTGTAGGTTAAAAAAAAAAAAAGAATGGCAGCCATTGGCTTGCCATAGAAGCAATAAATCGGACATTTCACCATTCAATCACCCAATCCCGATATCCTTTCGACCAACAAAATTATTAATAATAATTGTTGTTAGATATTGAATTATGCAATAACTTGTGACAATATAAACATAACTAGCAATTTTGATTAAAGAGAAAAGAGAGATTTTTTTTTCAGTGAGTTATTTGGTTTTTGACACATAACTATTTTCTTGCTCCATTTTTTTTTTTTTTTTTGCATTGAGCTCAAGATGAGAGCTTTTGTAATTTTAGAACCATAGATAAAAAAATAATAATAATTAATATTCAAATTTGATTAGTTTTATGTACAGAGCCCATAACCCTGAAAGTGTAGCACTTAAAAATTGCATTCCATGCTTATTAATTTAGATTGGAAAATAAAAAGTTTGAATATCAAACTATTGGATATATATTCAATTCTGTGTATAAATTAAACAAATTATTCAAACTTAATTAAGAAGAATCACGATTAGACTCAGATGTATAGGATAATATAAACTGAGTTTAAATATTTTGCTGCTAAATTTACTAATTAGGTAATTGAATAGAAGATTGAATATCAGAAGAGAGGGTGCCAATCTGTATATCTGAGTAAAGGTGTTGTTTATTGCAATGACATCAATTCTTAGACCCAAGTTTTAAAGTGATAGTCTGTGACCATCAAATCCAGGGAGAAAAACACATGCAGCTTGAATGCAAAAAGAAAAGAAAAAATAGCATGGAGATCAGCATAAATGCAACATGTTCACATGTTGCTATTTACATTCCTTGCCTGAAAAACTTCACAGGTTCGTCTTCCACTGGGATTGGGGGGGAGGGGGAAGAAAATGAACCTACGGAGTGGTAATTGAAACATTTTACTTCTCTAGATACTACTACGAAATATCCCAAAATGCCATGTCTGAAATGAGGTCATCATTCAACAGGCCAACAAGTAAAATGAACATGCAGCCTCAGAGTCAATGAAATGAATTCAGTTCTGAATGAGAAACCTTACAACAAAAATTCTCAAAAGAATCATATTAACTAGGCCACCGACTGGAAGCTTGATATCGGAGGACTATAGGCATTTGGTTGCCCAAAAACATAATGATCTTTATATGCTCCTAAAGTCAGCACCATCCAGAGGAGCCGGAGCAAATGAGAAGAGACCTTTAAAAAGAATATGAATAATTTCTAGCGTGAAAATGATTATTTCTAAAAGCTACCAAAATTCGACAAGCTATCACCTACAGGGGAATCTGATTCATATAATGCCTCTCATAAAAGCCAGTAACTTGGTCAGCCACAGCCCACATAATAGCCTGGCCAGGAGGAATCCTCATAAGCCTAGGTAGCAATCCCTTCCACAAGGCAAGTAGCCCTTCCTCGGCATATATTGTTCTGATTGCATTGACCATTCCTTTGTACTTGGGCTGACCATCACTTTTGCTCTGAGCCATCAATCTTGTTTTCACAACATCAAAGGGGCCGGTGCACACAGGACCTACTGTTCCTGCAAGGAAACCTGATATCATTGACTGCCATGGTTGAAGAATTCTCCCATCACCTTCATGCTTCCTCCACAAAATCCTGTCAAATGCATTCTTGGCCGTAAACATGGCAGCCTGGTTTGTCCCATTTCGCATAACAGTTGGGGCAGCTCCTGCCCAGAGCCCAAGAATGCCTTCTTCACGAATGATCATCTGAGCACAATGTATAGGACCCTTGTACTTTAAAAGATCAGGAGCCAAGCCTTTCTGTTGCTGCAGCCTGATTTTTACAACCTGCACCAAGAAAAATGCAAACTGTAAGGGAATCCCCATTTTATTTCAAACAAGAAATCAAGTGGGCAAACATACAAGGACAATGTCCTAAACTTATAGTATTTGAAAATCCAAAGGGTCTTGATTGTCAAGGTATCACTAATTCTCTAGGCCGTGTGAGCTGTGACACAATATATCCCTGCATGCAAGACAAACACTAAAACTCTAATGCAAGCTCTATAATTTCAAAACTATTTCAGAGTGATTCAAGTTCCTGACTATTGCGCACAAAGATAGATTTTATCAGGCAAATGAGACAAGATCTGTTCTATATAACAAACTTCCAAACATGAAAAATTAATAAAACAAGCAGATCACATGCCACTTGCAGAATTGAAGTATTGAATACCAGCATATTAATGCGAATGTATACCAGTTCCCCATCCATATCTTAGTATCTATGTTTTATTACAAAAGGTAAACTTTGCACCTTGACCTGCGCTATGATTGTCTCTATGTTGTCACACTAGTTAAGCTTCTCCAAGACTACAAAGAAGCTTTAGGCACCAGAAGCCCTTTACGTAGAAGGACTTTCAGATTTACTTTGATGTACCACTTATAGAGCTCATTCAATCTATTATATAGAAACAAATATGTCTGAATCTCCAATAAATACGAAACCACCAAGGAAGCTTCAAGCTGTAAATTGCTATTCAAACTCTAAAGTTCTGGGACAAGCTTGCGTTTAAAAACCTGAAAACAGGACTCCTGTATTTGTTCCGCTTCTTGATGTCTCCAAAATCCAAGGTTACAATTCATCCGCCTCATACATTACCGTCTACACTTCAACTATTAATAAGGAAGATGTCACCTCAAAAGAGTGACATCAGCACCAATTTACAGGTCCAATTAGGTTTTGACTAAAAGGAATTGCACCCATTAAATTTATACATCGCTGACACAAAGCATTTGCCATTATTACCTAATAATTTATCCAAGAGAAACCCCACAGCCCAATGTACAAAGGAGAAAATTAGTTCAAAGTCAATGGTAATGGACCTCTCAACAAGCTTAACTAGACGCTAAAAAGTGCTCGCTAGCTTAGTGCAAGGGTAGGGGAGGGTGGACGTATATGTATGCAGTTTTCTTTTTGTATTTTTTGCAAAGAATCTGTTTCCACGTCTTAAACCCGTGATCTCGAGGTCACCTAAGAAACAACTCAATCGTTACGCCAAGTTTCGCCATCCAAGCTTAACTAGACTCTTTTAAATATAAATTGCAACGAACACAAACATGCATGTGCATTTGCACTTATTTGTGACAAACATGTGCAGACACATACATTTCAGCATAAGCATCTGCAATATAGGGATGGCCACCCATTTGGTTATAAAATATATATTGTACAGATCTTGAACTCCGCAAGGAAAGGGAATAGATTTCAATAGACTTTTAATATTTTCTGTGGGGTCTTCTTCACCTTTACCCTCACTCTTACCCTACGAGGCACAAACCAGGACATGGGACGCAATAAAACACATCACACAATCATCTCGCAGTTACAATGTGTTTATCCAGTAGTGTCCGAAAACTGTCTCAACAAAATCATTTTTAGAAACGTAGGTGAAACGTAACCTCGTCAATCTTTTCTTATTTAAGTCAAAAGGTGAATACTAGAATTTATGTTAAAACACAGCGTACACACTACGATTAACCCATAATTTCTATCAATTATTTTTTTCTAATTAAAAAAAAAAAAAGAAAAAACAAGGGGGCGGGCCGACTAGCACGGCCACCCACTCTGGGCGTTACTGCGAGGGCCTCTCCCGCTATAGAATGCCAAATAACGGCCACGTTACTGCCGCAACATCTCCTTCATAATTTCTCTCAATTAAGCACCAAACGCGTTAATTAGTGAAAGCCCATTAATCCTATTAGCTTCCTCAGGAAACAACAGGCCACATAATGAACCCAATGATACCAATTCAAGATTAAACTCAGAAAACTTTGCCCATATGGAACAAAACCATACAGTAAAGCAGAAAAAACAATTCCGAGAAACACAAGCATTAAAACCAACGATTAAGTAGCAAAACTGACCTCAAAAGGGGTGACAATGACAAGAGCTTCAGCGACCCCAGCTCCGAACCCGGAAAGGATCCGAGCCCGATTATTGAGCGTACCGGTTTCCCGGTCCTTAAACGCTGACTGAAAAACAGCATTCGATCCCATTCTCAGCGCATACTTCAACGTTAAATGAGTAGCGAAGGGAGTGAGTCCTTTCCAGAGAGCCCGCACGCCTTCCGTACGTACTATGGTGGTGCCGCAGTGGATAATTCCCTTGTAGGCACCGGACCTGTCGAGCTGCAACCGGGTTTTGATAACGTCAATCGGCTGTAAACAAGAGGCCTCGACAATTCCTCCGATTGAGCCCGACACCGCTTTCACGTAGGGCGGGATTGTCTGCTTTCGTGTCGGTGCACCTTCATTTTCTGCCATTCAATTCTGGGTGAGAAGAATTAGGGTTTTGTTCTGGTGATAAATTGCGGGACTGAGGACAGGTGCTTTGGTGGAAGGGAAGGTATGGTCGAGAGAGATGAGCTATTGGAAATGAAGCCAGGGAATTTCTTTTGGGGCACGACGGCTGGGGCACATGACAGGGAAGCATCTGAGTTGATTTTCTGCATTCAACCGCTCATTGCACGTTTGGTTTTTGGGAATCTATTCTGTCCTCAGATACCCCGGATCTAATTAACCCTTAAAAAAAAAAATTAAATTAAATTAAATATTCTCGAGCCAAAAAAATTACGCATACAACCTACCTTTATCGAGAGTTAAATCCGCTGACACCACGTACAACACCCGATTGGCCGAAAGTCACCTGTCGCCTCTTCAAAACGCAACAACCGCCGCCTGCGACGCTCCGCGGCCCCTTCCTCTGCCGCCCGCAGTTCTCCTCCCTCCCTCCCTCCATAGCCGTAGCTTTGCTCTGTTCGCCCTCCCTCCCCCTGCAGCTCTCTCCCTCCCTCCCCGCGGCTCTCCCCCTCCCTCCCCTCATCGCCCGCAGCGTTGCTCCTCTCTTCCTCCCTCCCCCACGACTCTCTCTCCCTCCCTTCTTCCCTCCCCCCGCGGCTCTCTCTCTCCCCGCTTTCTCTCGGGGAGAGAGAGAGAGCCGTGGGGGGTGGGGGAGAGGGGAGGGAGCGGAGCAGAGCCTCGTGAGGGAGGGAGGGAGGGAGGGAGAGAGGAACGCTGCTGGAGGCTGTTGTCGCGTCTTCAAGACACGACAAATTGTGTAACGTCTTGAAGACGCGACGCGTGGCTTCGGCCAACCATGTGCTACATCACGTAGTGTCGGGGTCCAACTCACGACAAAGAGGAGTTATATGAAGAATTTTTTTGTCTCGAGATTATTTTAAAAAATTATTTTTTCTGAGGTTTAATTTTGAACATAACTTGGGTTTGGAAATGAAAAACTGAGATAAATTGTTGGGTTTTGGGAGCGGAGAGTAGTAATGGTTGGAGTTTGTCAACTCACACACGATAAATGCGAGTAATGTTTGGAATTAAACCTTAAATAAAAAAATTTAAAATAATCTCAAAACAAAAAAATCCGAATATAACCCCTCTTTGTCGCAGGTTGAACTCGTGACACTACGCAGCAGCATTCGGTTGGCCGAGAGTCACGTGTCGCGTCTTCAAGACAAGACATAGCTTGTCGCGTCTTGAAAACGCCACAATCCGCCCCCCATGGACCCTCCCTCCGCTGCCCGCACACTCCTCTCTCCCTCCCTCCCCCACCCGCAGCTCTTCCTCCCCCACCCGTGGCTCTACTCCGCTCCCCCTCCCTCCCTCTCCCGCCAGCGGCTCTTTCTCTCTTTCCCCCACCGCCCGCAGCACTGCTCCTCTCTCCCTCCCCATGCTCCTCTACTCTCTCTCTCTTTCTACCCCCCGACGGACTCCTCTATCTCCCTCTCTCACGCCCGTAGCAGACAGCCCCCCACCGCGACAGACCCCCTACTGCCCCTCCCTTCTCTCTCTCTCTCCCCTGCAGACTCCACTCTCTTTCTCTCGCTCTTGCAGCACTCCCCCTGTGGCACCCTCTCTCTCTCTTCCCCCGCGACACCCCTCTCCCCCGCCTACGGCATGCCCTACACCACCCCTCTCCCGCTTGCGGCATACTGTGTTGCGGGTTCCAACCACGATATATAAAAATTATAAATTGAAATAATTTTCCGTTAGAGTTGTTTTAAAAAAAAAAAAATTAGGTTAGATCCGTACAAAGCTCCCGGATCTTTTCTGTCGTCAGCGTGCATGTTACGACTTGTCTGGAAGCTGATTGTGAATTTTTAATTAAATATTTATTTAAATTAATAAAAATATAATGGTTTGATCCAAAATTGATCAAAACATATTAATATTAATTTATTATATAAAATTTAATTTATCTAGTTCATATGTCACTAATCTCACATTATTTGATAATAATAATATTGAATTAATCAAATGAATTATGAACTAAATAGAATAAATATCATGTAAAAGCTATATCTATATGGATCAATTTTTAATTAGATTATTAACATATTTTGATTAATTTAATAAAATATTTGACTAATGAATAATTTAATATGGTTGCATTTAAATTAAATATTTGTTTTTTTTAAGTATGTAGCGAAATTAAAAAGAAAATTATATTTTGTGCAAATATATAATAGACCCCGAGGTTATGATGCAGTAGAAAATTCTCACCATTATATAGGTTAATATTTTTTAATATCTTGTCAAGATCCTTCCATAAATAGGAAAAATTAAAGTGACAAACACATAAATTCTTTTTTTTCTTCTTTTTTTTTTTTTTTTTTTTTGGGGAGGGGGGGCGCTTGAATGATAAATATAAATATACCCAAATTTACAATGAATTGTGCAAAGCATGTAATGAAATAAATTTGAGTAATCTTGGGAGATATATTTTGGTAGATTATTTGTATTTTCTTGTAATGTAGAGTATGATTTTTTTTTTAACTATTTTTTGCCCTCTTTTATTAATTAATTTAGCTCATTTTGTTTTGTGTAGTATCAATTTAAATGATTTTTTAGTGTTTTGTTCATTTATTTTTAATATTTTATTCTGTTTTGACCTAACACAAGAAATCCTCGATACAAATCACAAAAACCATACGGTTAGTGTAGATTTGGCCCTAAAATTAAGACATTAATAGGCTTCTACTTTGATATTATGTAAAGTAAAACGGAACAGAGAATTTGAGGAGAAAAAACTAGAAATTCGAAGAGCTTATTTCAAGCGCAGTGTAGTTATGTAGCATTAGCACTTAGCAGAGTTTACGATATATTGAAAAAATATTCAAATCTTAGAAATATTTTATCATTTTCATAAAATGACCATATAAATATAGTATTCACATCTATTTCTACTTTCATATTTTAAATTATATTATATTATTTTATTTTTTTTCTCTCTTTTCTCTCAATATCTCAAGTGATCGATTTCAAATTTTAAAATTAACATTCAATTTATCATTATTGTTTTATAAAAATTTTTGCATCAAAAGTTTGCTATTAAAAAAATTTTAAAAATTTTTGAACAGTGAAAATTCTTTGCTACTAAAGCGGGACCCCCCCCCTTTTCCCTTCTTTTTATTCTCTGGGGGCTGAAAAGAAAAGGTGCTCTTTAATCCGGACAATGATAGACTCGTCACAGGTTCATGACATTATACAATCCAACCTTTAGAAAGTTGAGAATTGGATTTAGAGGCAAATCCAGATCCATCCAAAAATCCAAACTTACGGGATGTGGAGAGAATGTAGACCAAAAAAGTAAAAAAAACCAACAGGGTTAGGACAAAGGGGTGGTCGAAGTCACTTGACTCGTGTCATTCTACAAGACGATTGAAATAGGCCAAGTGTTGACTAATCACCTGCGTGGCAATCTCCCAACGCCTCCTCGCCCCTTGCATCGCCGCGTCTACTACTTACGTGTCTCTCTCTTTCCTCACAGTCTCTCTCTAGACTCTACATATACAACTCTCTCTCGATTTGTGTTTTCATTATTGGTGTGTTTTGTTATGCATGTGGTAAGCCAGTGTTTGAGAGAGCCGGTTTCAGCTACAGCTTTCAAACTTTGCTTGCGTGGTTCTACGAGAAAGGGTTTTTGTCAAGTTAGAAGTGTGCGAGTGATGGCTTCGCGTCAGGAAAAGGATAGAGAGGTCCTCGACCAGAGGGCTCGGGAAGGCGAGACCGTTGTCCCTGGTGACACTGGTGGCAAGAGCCTTGATGCTCAAGAGCGTCTCGCTGAAGGTCTCTCTCTCTCTCTCTCTTTACTTTTCACTTTGGGTCCTTTCTTTTTCTTTAATTGAAAGATATAACTTATGGTGACATTTTATATATAGGGAGAAGCCGTGGAGGGCAGACAAGGAAGGAACAGATGGGGACAGAAGGGTATCACTAGATGGGCCGTAAGGGCTGGCTAAGCCAGAAGGGTATCACTAGATGGGCCGTAAGGGCTGGCTAAGCACCCTCGACAAGTCCGGAGGTGAACGGGCTGAAGAAGAGGGAATCCCAATTGATGAGTCTTAAGTTCAGGAAATGATCTTCAATGAGGGGGGTCGCTGCACCTGTGAATCTGCTGGTGTGGTTATTGTCGGGTATTAGAGTCGTGTCTAGGTTTGCTGCTCTGGTCCTGTTGTGGGCTGCTAGGTTGTGTAGGAATAAGTTGTTCGAGTCTAGGAATACTAGCAGAATGGTGCAGTTCTTTCTGTTGTTTGTCTATACCGGTTTTTGTTGTTTGTGTTTAGATATGGTGAAATATGGGAGAGGTTACCATGATTGATGGGCTTTCTTGGCCTAGTTTGTTTATGGTAGCTGCTCTTGTATTTAGCGCTGACGAGTCGGGGGTCACTGTGGCCGTCTCAAATCATGTAATAATTTTAACTATGGAATGAAAAAATTTTGAGCTACTTTTAGGTCATTTGAGCAATTTTATTTTGTATTTTATTGTACATAGCCGTTGATAGTTTTGCCCGTGCTTTTCCCTTTTTTTTTTTAAGGTCAAAATTTTTCTGGTGCTCTTTAACTTCCATCCGGAGTTCAAGTTGGTCAAGCGTTAGGAGAGGGACCCTAAATCCACCTTTTTTTTTTTGTTTTGCTCCTGTTTATGTTGTGAATGGCGTTTTAGGTTGCAAAATTTTGATTTACTTCTCGGATCAATTAGAGCTCCTTTATTTGGAATGTGAATGTATGAGAGCGAGC
This sequence comes from Dillenia suffruticosa, assembly GCA_033439265.1. NCBI lineage: Eukaryota > Viridiplantae > Streptophyta > Magnoliopsida > Dilleniales > Dilleniaceae > Dillenia > Dillenia suffruticosa. The sequence continues at coordinate 1,236,117 of JAVTVX010000035.1, forward strand.
TTAACCAAAATCACAAAAAATACAAATACCCAGCTCGGATTCCAGAGAAAAATAAGCCGAATCGTCTTGCTGGCTCTGTTTTTATATCCATCCATGCTTCACAAATACGCCCACATATTGTTATAAAATAAAATCAAATGAACTAGACTGAGCCGGGCATATCCGTCGCTAATGTTTGATCTTTGTCAGAAGAATAAACATCCCTCGGACCTCATCTCCAAAAGCAGGTCGAGGACGGTGCAAAAGATTAGATGCCTCTCCACCTTCAGATTAAAATTGAAACAAAGAAAAGAAAAAATTATTCTAATTTCTCACTCTACTTGGACCGGGAAAAATTGCAATACAACCAGCAATTTGCGACAGGGCTTTTGACAGAATGCATTTTCTATCCGGTCACTCCGTTTTCCAACTTCAACTGTTTCTAATTCTATGCTTGCTCTTGTTAATGGTTAGACATGACGTAACTACAGCAACTACACACACAGACAAACACAGACACGCACACACTCTAAAATAAAGAGCCCTATTTAGGACAATAGCTACGGTACATAACTGCATTTTTGGAATTTTATGCCGTGGTTTTGAATGGCCTTTTGTAAAATAGACTAAACTCCCATAAGTTGAGGGAGACGTCCTATGTTTTTTCTCCCTTTATCGAAGAGTCCCGACAATCTATGCCACCGGCAATGGTGATTTCAAACACCGTCTACCATTGTCACACCAACTGATCAGAGGGTTCATCATGCGCACCAAAGGCGGCGGCCGGATGCCTCCTCTTTGTGTAGGGGGGAGCGGGAAGAAAAGAAAGAAAGAAAAAAATCAGTGTTTTGAAACCCAAATTGGAGTAGAAACCGGTCGCACCAAGGGTTTAATGGTTCACCGGATCAAATCCGTCAGATAGAATGAAAAAACCAAATCATATTATTATGATATCAGAATAAATTTAAATTATAATATATTAATACCACAACAAGTCGTGCTCTAGTCACGAAGATTATGCATGTTTCCTGATGAGGCGGGCGAGAGTAAGATCAAAAGAAAAGAGAAAAAAAAAACAAGATTGACCGGTTCAATATGATTTTTTACCCAACTCGGGTTTTGACTAATTTTTTAAAATCCAATAATATTAAGAAACTCAGACCAACCGCTGATCTAGTTGTTAGTCGATCCAGCCAGACTAATCCGGATGGATAAATGGCTAAATTTTGTATATCTAATGTAGTTTCATTTTAAGTTATCCTAAATATTTTATATAAATAGATGTATTAGTACTTAATATTTCGTGGACAACATGCACAAGAACTATTAAATAGAAGAATTGTAATTAATAACCCTTTTTTTTTTAACCATGGTAGTGGTGTTATTGATATTTCTTGATCTTTATTTCCCTTCCCCTCTTTCGAAACCATGGAAGCGTTGTCATTTATGCAAAGAAAGTTCTCGTCGGTGTAAGACGATATAATATCTAATGTTGTAAACCCATATCTCAAACTAAATTAGAAATTCAATTCCCATTTAAACAAATTAAAATATTTAATATTTTATGTTTGCATTGTTATTTACTTTTTAATATTTTTAAAAAAAAAAAGAAAGAAGAATTCAATTTATTGGAAACGAACTGAAACATAGGGTAAATATTTCTATTCATTTTTTTCCCTTTTTAGATGAAAGAAAATAGATCAGAGGATAGTGAAAAGGGAAAGATTAAAAGTTACTTAAACTAAAATTTAGAAACAAAGAAAAGAAAAGACAAAATCACGTGGTGTTGCTTGATTGAGACGAAAGTAAGAAATGATAAAATTGCACACTAACCCCCTACATGCATACAAGAATGGCGTGCCTGATCTACCTTCCGCTTAAAACAACGGAAGTAGCAAAATTTGGAAGTCTATTTTTACAACAACATGCTTACAAATTATAGCTGGAGCATGGGGCCTCTACTATTGTTGATCTCTTGATATATCAAGGAATCGCCGGACCAAGTCATTAGTGACTGGTTGCTAGTGCAGTCACCAAAAGACCGAGAATGAGGAATGGTTGGGCACTAGCCTGAAACAAGCAATACATGACATTTGGAAAAAGCATAGGAGCAAGTTGCACCCAACATCAGCTAGATGGAACACGGAGAAGAAATTGACGTTACCTGGTATTTCACATCATACTTAATTGGGTCTTTAAGGAAATATTGAAACTGCAAAAGCATATACGTGCATTAGTCTGTGCAAAGTAGCAAACAGAAAGGCAAGCAACATTAGTCTTTGCCCCTTTTATCTTCTTAGAGTCATCCTCTTTGTGTCTAATGGGATCTGGACTATCTTAAGACTTCTATTACAGTAGTAACTGTATGTGGTAGCTACGACAAGAGGCACAGGGAGACTTTAAGTTAAAAGGGAAAGCCAAACAAACAAGGGACAATAATCTGGAATGGTAGCAGCAATTATAATAGCATCCCTATTATTTAAGACAGTTAATGGCTCTAAATTCACTCGGTAAGTTAACTGCATTGATTCCTATGAATGGCATATCTATATGAGACAGAAGCAGTGAGCACATATTTTGTCTCTTATCTCTTTTATGTTTCTTCTATGTAGCAAGCCAAAGCTAAGGTCACTTATATTGTCATTTAGACAAGTACTCTTTCATTTTCAAATAATTACTGAGAGATGCAACTTGCCTGAAAAATGATTTGTGGGATTATCAAACCAAGAAGAGCCAATGCATAATATGGTTTGCCAGCCCCTAGGAGATATCCTGCACCGATCAACAAATTATGAAATTAGTTAATCTTGTACCGAAAAGTCCCTGTAAAATGAATTGTTGATCATATACACCTATTAGTATGGCAAACGGAGACCAGGTACTCTTTTCTATTTTTATCACATCTTAGCAGGGACCTCCACAAGCCAGTGGCTGGCTCCAAGTGCACACTCATGTCCATTTTTTTCTTGATAGGCACGATCATATTTGTACATATACTTTGTGGCAGAATGTGTTACAAAAGTTTGATTTTCTGACTGAAACACAGACTGTTATTTTTTAGCTTCTGGACATCGAGCATCACCAGTTATCCCTCCACTGTCGAGAGAGCAGGAGGAAGTTGGAAGCCAGCCTGACGCAGTGTCTCCTCCTTATGGCCCACGCTTTATTGAGCTCAGCAATCAGTGTTTCGTAAAGTGAACTTATTCAACATAGTTTGCTTTCAAATAACCGATATGGAATTAGGGATAAAAAAATACTGGCAAATTGTGCTGGATATTTGCGACCGATTTGGTCCGTCACAAATCCATTGATACCTTTAAATAACCAATGTGGGACTAGGGTTAAAAAAAGGCCAGCAATTTGAGATGGAAAATTTGGTCCACACAAACATGTCAGAAATTGCAACAGATTTGGTATGTCACAAAAGCTCTGTTTCAGTGCGGTGATTATAGGCAATAGTCATGCAAACCGGTTAGCTGACAATGAACTCCAGTTGGACAATGCATGTGACATGACATTAATTGCGACAAGAAGACTCCTCATCTAGGGTAAGAACAGTGCTCAAATTATTAACATAACTAAAAGAATTACCCGCCACAGACAATTGAGTCACATCAATTGCCCCAACACAGATCCATTTAGCAGTATCAATGCCAAAAGCAACTGGAAGCGACTGTGCCATAGAAAAAGCATTTAAGAATTCAAATGGACTTCCAGTTGTGGAAGAACATATTAGAAAAGTAATTGCAAAAGGCTGACCAATTATAGTTCAGACATGTTAAGAGGGAGAAGAATAACCTGTAATCCCATAGCCCGATCTCCTTCAATACTCTTAAAGTCATTTACAATGGCAATGCCCAGCTGAAATTGAAACAGCATATTCAACTTAGTAATGGCTTCCACAAAATAAATAGACAGTCAAATGTTTTGGTTCAAAGGATACCCCAGCAATGCTGTAGAGGAGTGTGAGAACAATTATGTCAGGTGTAAGGGTCCCAAATAAAGCTTGACCAGCCCACCTATCATCAACTTTGCAAATTAGCAAATTTTAACAGTGAGATGTTATGCTCCAAAACTATCAAGACCAAAAAATATAAAAAATAAAAAATGAACATTCTAATTTCTTCCTCTCCTTGGACTTGGAAACAATTATAATCAGCAGTTTGCAATGGGATTTCAAGAATATTTGACCGATGATATAATAATAAGCCAAGTCAAATTTCATGCAGAATGCATTTTTCATCCAGTTCCTCCATTTACCAACTTCAACTGGTGTTAAGCATGCTCTTGTTGATGGTCAGTCATGACATGACTACTGAAAATGGGCCTTTCACCTCAGTAAAAATAAGGCACAAATGTGTACTAATGGAATACATTAGCATACTAATACTACACATAAACAGCATATTAAGAAAGAAATACAAACAAGACAATATCGAGGAGGAGATTTTACCATGGTAAACTAATATAGCTTGCTCCTAAAGCAAAGTTTCCAATCCATCCATTCTGTTTAAGCTGTAACATCATTGGGAACCTGATTAGTTCTAAGAATGTTCTGTTTTCCACAATTAGCACAAATAGAACAAAGTTCAAACAAAACAAAAGATTACCTTTAAAGGCGGAGCAGAATATACATATGACAGCAAAGAGCCCCCCACAGCAAGGTAAAAAATTGTAGGGAAATTATGCCCTGCCTATAAGAAAAGAATTCAGTATGGGCTGCTCTTTAATAACTCAAGAGGAAAAGGAGCCATATATTTGAAGGCCTACCCAAACATCTAATAAACCAGCCAAACCAAGTCCTCCTAACAGCAGCACCCATATCTGGGTAATCACCTGAAAGTAATAATGGTAAGAAAGAGATTAGAAAGTGGGTTTCCATATTCCATCAAGGGTCCACAAATGTCGGGCTACTGGCTACCAGGAGCAAGCTTAGTGGCATGATGTAACACTCAATAAACGTTTCATTTCAGCCTGTCCTTTCATTTTAACATGTTTTGGACCTGTACCGCATGTTTTAGCAGTCTCACATGTCCAGTTTATTCCCACTGGTTTGTTAATGTCTATTGTCTTATACCCCATGAAGAATATTCACAACACAGATGGATACATATGGTGCCTACTATACCAAGCTCCAAGATAGAATAACTCAGAACAGGACCAAATGGTGCCTACCATACCAAGCTTTGAGATAGCCAGAGAAGCTTCAAAAAGAAGCTTCAAAGAGAAGTATATTGCCTACCTAATCTGGATAATGTTCGACAAACAACAGAATCCTTGGGAGTACAACTCAAGTGAACAAGGCAAGGAAACAATAACAGCATGCTAGCATTCACTGTTCATATCACGTACCTCATTCTCAGATATTGCTCCAGAAGGAATGGGACGATAAGGTTCATTAATTGCATCAATTTCTCGGTCATACCAGTCATTTATTGTCTGGAAAAACTCCAAAGACAAATGTAACTAAATAATTATATTTTGATGATAAGCAAAGTAAACACCAAGATGATAATTAACCTGGGTATAGCCAGTCAAACAAGGGCCAGCCATCAGCATGCAAACAATTGATTTTGCAACATCCTCCAAAGTCCAATGAAAGTTTCCTTGAAAACAAGGAATTCTGGTAATTAGGGTTCAAAAAAATAGTTTGAGTCTGAAGTTTAAAAAAAAAAAAATCAAAATGTGTTCTGATGATGCCACTAAATAAGCCAGTTTCCATGATCCTGTGTTCCACTATAAGCACAGACTGCATTGCTTCATGCAGAACTAATATGCTCCAGAATCCTCCTCGTACACCGCCAAGCCAATATGACTGCAGGGCAGAGGATGCTAGGGGAAAGGATTCTTGGAACTTCGTAAACATAAAAAATTTCAAAACAAATTGAAACAAGAATTGCAAAAGGAAAATGTCCATCAAAATCATCAGGTTTAAAGAGTACCAGATGCAGCAGCTCCACATACCACTCCCCAAATCAATGGAGGCCAAGTAACCGGCTTTGTAAGTTGAAGACGGATTTTCCACTTATTCTGCACTATTACAGTAAGTACAATTAGAATCCAGTCTGGCATCATAAGCATTACAGAATCGTCCTAATTACGCCCCCACAGTATCAGCACAATAATACCTACCCTCCCCCCCCCCCAAAAAAAAAAAAAAATCTAATTCCTTCATCAACATTGTACAATTTTGATCCAAATGGAATTGCCTATAACTCAAAAGAAAATGCTTTTAAAATAGTGAATGCTAAAAGTCCTCCATAACAACAGCCAAGTTGGTTGTGCTATCATGCGAATAGATGTTAAACAACCTCAGCAACTTGATATAAAAAATATAAAAGCTTCTCTTCCAAATTTATGAATGGAATACAGTGAGATTATACACCTCTAGGTTAGGCTGCCGCTAAATTATACAACTTGTAAGCATGGAAAAATTATGCTACAATCAAAAAGAAGGTAGCACCTTTAGTCCTGCTTGGAAATATATCCAGAAAGTGTCAGAGTAGTGGTAATAAGCTTATTAAAAAAGAGCCCACAAGACAAACTTGGTTGGTGAGCGAACGTATGTGAAACCCACCAAAGAATGTATGGATCTGCCTCTAATGCTACTCTCTACGAAGGAGTCATACTTTGCAATTCACTATCTCTAGTGTGATAACACATTGCCCCTTCCATTAATTTTTGGCTCAAATAAAATGAAAACAACAATCATATGATGTTATTCTATTAGTTATTCAATGATGTACTGAATTTACCCCACAACCACAATGCATTTAAAAGAACCATGGGATAGGGCAGGTTTCACAGCACCCCTCGTAACAGTGTTCAAGAATTTTCCACCCTCATGCAATATATCTAACAAGAAGGTGAAGAACATTGGAGGTTTCCAATAACCCCAAATCCTTTCTCTCCAATTTACCTAGTGCAAAGGCAAATAGAAAGTATTTTAAGACTCTTAATTATACCTTCAATTTTTACCTTAAATCATATTTTTGCATCTAGCTATGATATGGCCCAAATTTTTTATAACTAAAACTCCCGCTGATTCTCTCCTTTCTAATCTACTCCCTAAGCAAACAACATAAAGGTACATGACCTCCAATTCCCAATTATTCAATAAAAAACCTAAACCATGGGGAGCAAAAACTCATCTTCCCTCGCCTTCCTCTCCACTTTTCTTAAACAAATCTCCAAAACAATGCCCCTGAAACCCTATTTTGAATTTTACAACTCTCACTGTTGCCTAGTTATGCTCTTGAAAAGAGTTCACTCACCTGGAACACAACATATGCAGCTCAATGCCAGAAAAAAGTAGTCAATCATTCAATTCTTAAGACTAATTACAGAATAAACAAACTCCATTAAACCCTAAAAATAAGAGTGCCTCACCGTTTCTTGAGCAGCACCCTTAATGCCCAGAAGCTGGTTGAAACTTGAACCTCCTGCTGGCGCCTTATCCGGTGCTTTAGATTTCACTGCTAATAGAAAATAACCCAAAACACAAATTCAAATTTCAAATCCTAAAATCACCAAAACCCACAAAATTCAACCCAAATATCAATAGGAAAAAATAAATAAATAACAAGACACCTTCGTTTGCATCAGTCTCTGTTGCTCTCACTACAAGTCTTCGCCCTAAAAATAAAAAAATAAAAAATAAAAATAAATAAAAATAAAAAACCCATAAATTTAGCCTGTAATTGCAACTGGAAAACAATTGAAAATTCAAAAAATGGAATTGCAACGTCTAATAATCGATAGTTACTTAGAGTCACAACTGGTGGACGAACAGATGGGCTTGGAAACCACTTGGAGTTTGTGTTGGATAGAGCGATTGATGAGACTGTGTTTAGTAAAGCTGCCATTGAAGAGGGCTAATAGGGGAGTGAGAGAGAGGGGTGGGGGTTTGGGGTGCAATGAAGTGAAACCAAATCAGTGACTGATGATAAACCGGGACTTGGTGATAACACTAGCTAGAAAACGTTAAAGGTTGTAGGCGATCATACCAAAATTAAATATGTAATTATAAATAAACAGCTCTGGTTGGAGATTTGACACCAATGTTTAACGAATCTGGGCTTTTTTTTTGACATTTTTGTCGGAATAGAAAGGGACCAGTTAACTTGGGCCTATGATTGATGAGTGGGCAATGGGCCACACAGTAACACCAGCCCACAAATCTGGGGAACAAAATTGGGCTCCCAGGTACACAAATGCCCTCAGGAACAGCCCTCTACTTTCTTAATCAGAGATCTCGAATTCGAATCTTAAAAATGACGAAAAATGATTTGAAAGAGCTAATCCCTAAAAATGAACCTCACAGTGCTCGAATCGGATTAATCGGATAAAATCCGGATACCGATGATGAAGACAAAAAAAATATTAAATACCACAATTTTAATTCTTTTAAACTGTAAAATATGTAAAACATTATACCATATATATATATATATGTATGTATGTATGTATGTATGTATGTATGTATGCATGTATGTATGTATGTATGTATGTCTTCAGTCCCCCAACCGGCGACTTGTTATGTCAACCAGTTATCATGAAATAAATTTTTCTTCAAGCTGAGTCTACATATTCAATTTTAAGTATAAAAAAATTTAAGGTAAAATAAAAAAATAAAAAAATAAAAAAAAGAAGAGGGCTATAATCTATGAATTTAGTGGTAGAATACAAAATTCTCTTAATTAAAATCTTGATTTTGAATTTTGGGAATGAAAAAACATGTGTTGAGAGAGTAAATCCTTTAATTGAGTTCTACAGCTATTCAGCTCTGATTAATTAAATTTTCGGATATTAATAGTCAAGTAAAAAAAAAACAGAGAAAAAGGGTTTTGCCATATGATCCAGTGTAGGGGTGCTATGATATTCGGATCAAGTTGAGTAATGTTGATAGTCAGGTCGGCTAGAGTGTTATTTAATTGAGCTAGATCTCGTTAAGTTTGTATTTTTTGAGTTTGAGCTCGAGTTTGAAGTGTTGTTGAGTATCGTTGAATAATGTGAGTAATATATTAAAAAAATCTATAAATGTAATTTTATATATATAAATTATTTTTAAAAAATATAATTATATATAAAAATTATTTTAAAAAATATAATTAATAGATTTTGAATAGTTTGTTAAAATTTTAAGATCGACACAATTGGGTTTGAATTTGAACTATACTGTATTACCTGATGCCAAACTCAAGTCGAGTTTTGACCAAGTAATGTCATGGCTACCCGAGTCTCATGGGCCTCATCCGGTGTAAACTGGCTTATGGGTAACTGAATCTTTTAGAAAAGGACCTTTTGAATGTTCTCAACAGTATTATTGATCAGTTGATCAAAGGGGCCGAATAAAATTATTGGGACAATTAACATAATGGGTTGTTCACGAAACAATAGAGCTTTATCTGACTTGAAGGATTCTTAACAAGATCATGCTACTTTTGAACTCTTGAAATTGCACCTCTCAATCATGGGATTATCCATACATCGTAAAAAGTAAAGTGTGTTAATTTGAAATGTCAAAAAATATAATTATGTTTTAAAGTTCAATTTTCTGAAGAATTATTTTATTATATTTTTTTAAATAAAATGTAAAAAAGAATAACTAATACAGCAACCGATTTTAATTATCTGTACAGTGTTTAATTAATACATACTACGATAAACATTAAATTTATAATAAGAATTCCCGTTCATGCTGAAATTTTTGACTAAGCATACTTTTTTTATAGAATGATGAATTAATAATCACAATCCAATCAAAATTTTAAATTCCAAAATTTATCTTTATAATATGTAATTAACAAATTAGGGCGAGAAATATATTGGATTTATAATATTACCCAGTATAATATCGGTTTGTATCTAAGGGAATAGTCTAATGGTCACAATTTTTTTCGATGAACTCATTTTCAAATTCTAATATAACAAAATATATATATATATATATATATATATATATAATATCAGTTTTGTTTGCCACCAGATTATCACCATCGTGGAATTATAGTCTTTAAACTTTTTCTACAGATTAAGATATAGTATGTGATAGGTTCACATTAGATGAAGGTCTAGTTTGATAGCACAAAGGTCTTGATATCTCTTAAGAAAAGGACTGTGGTTCTTCTATACGGAAATATGAATATGAACTTTCTTTTTGAAACTTGGTACTGGATTTGATGAATTTGGATTATTTGCTTGGATGGACACAAAGGCAAAAGATGCTGATGCCATGGTGGAAAATAATTGAAATCATTTTGGATGTTAGGATTCGTAAGAATTGAAATGGATAATTTGGTTGAGGTTTTATAAGCGTTTCTGCCAAATGCTTGAACATCAACCGGGGGAGAGGCCTTAAGGTCATGCAGCGTTACGATGAAAAGAGTTATCCCTAACATTAGTATCACAATATTTGAATTGAATTAATTAAAATATGTTTTCGGACACTGAACAATAATATTAAAAAAAAAAAAGAAACTGATGGAGGGAAATATGAGATATTTTACCCCTACCCAGTAAAAATAGAAAATCTCGATTGGGTGAAGACAAAAAATTCTAGTAACACTCTATAATGAACCAAACTTCCATCTCAACTTTTATTTAGGGAATCGTGTTACAGGCAATGAGCCTCCAAGATGCTCCCCAACCCCTTCTTCAAAAATTCCAAATTGCCGCCACGAAAGAATTCTTATGCTATTTTCTTGACAGTGGAATGTGATTCTGAGTCCACCCAAAACACTCGGGGTCATGTCCTCCATTGACACTGAGGTCCAAAATCACAAGCATCATTCCACCAAAGGAAAATGGAATTTCGATTTCCTTTGGAAATTTTTCAGGACCTAAAAGGGATCTAGGTAGGACATCTGAAGCACCATTTGGCAACAAACCATTTTAGAGCAGCTTGTTCGAAATCTGTGTCTGTGCGCGCTCGCGTATGTTTTTTAGATTAAGGAACCATTCTAGTATATAATCCCAGCAAGAATCTTATCTTTCCAAATACCAATGTGAGTGGATAATCTAGGATGAGCATTGCCTTTTCGTAAACAGTGACCCCAGTTGGCTTTGTTGGTCATTTCGAATAAAATAACCTCAAAAGTTTTCTTAGGAAGGATTCCAAGTATATGTCAATCTACAAAGGCAAGCACGACCACATTAGTCAGTCTTTCTACCTAGCTCTCCAACGCTCGTTAATATATATTAAGTCATGCCAAAACATTATGTTAAGAGGGATATCTTTAAATAAAATTTTCATAAATATTTAAATCGAATTAATCAGAATATAACTCTAATTACATGTGATCCGATAAAAAAATAGAATATAATATCAGAGTAGTCTATTTGATCCATATTTCACATCTAATTAATCTTACCCATTTGCCTAAAGTAAGCTAATATGTGACAATTGGTGATTTTTTATTGTGATATAAATTCCCAAAACACTATTATCAATTTTCACATATTTAATCATTAAATTGCATAATTTAATCAAATTATGAGTGATGGTTTTGTTCTTTTGCTTGGTGGAAGGAAATTGGAAAACAACCGATATTACTGCCTCCTTTTTTTTTTCCCTCCTTTTTTTTTATGAAGTTTTTCCCCTCCTTTGGCATTGCCATCAATGAACCTCTATTTACTGATATCCTCTTTAAATTAAATAAATAATTAATCCTCTTCGTTAGGTCGGCTTTTGATGGCCAATTTTTTCAGGTTATAAAAATTAAAGCCCGCAATCTGTGAGTTCTCAAGTGGAGGACACATCACCATGTTGGACGAGTCCGTGGGTAAGGCAAAATACGTACCATGCGATCTTGTGTGTCTTTTACTTCCAAATTTAATAGAAAAATATTATTGTATTAATATGGAAAAATGGATCAAATTGTATAGAAAAATTAACGTGAATATTTGTTTATTAATTATTAATTAAATTATTAATATATTTTAAATAATTTAATAAAAATTTTATTAAAAATAGTTAAAAATATTGATATCAACTGCGATAGAAAATTTTTGTTTTTATTTATAATTAATTTGATTTATTTAGTATTACTTATATTTAATAAATTTCTGTCTACTAATCAACTTGTGCAGAGAAAACTTTGTCACAAGAACTTGGTTATTCAAATTATTGATGTTTTCAATTCAAAAATAATATGACTTTTATTTTTTAGAAAAAAAAAATCAGCTGTGCAGTTTTTTTTTTTTTTTTTTTTTTTTACCTAAAAATTGTAGAGTTAACATCTTTTATTTTTACATTGAACCTTTGGGACAAGACACGCAAATGGTTGAGAGATGATTCAAGATGGGAATCATAACTTGTGGACAAGAAAGTTTATTCATCAACCTAGACTTCAAGCTAGGATTACGTGATTGATTGAGAGAGAGAAAGAGTGAGAGAGAGAGAGAGAGAGAGAGAGAGAGAGAGAGAGAGAGAGAGAGAGAGAGAGAGAGAGAGAGAGAGAGAGAGAGAGAAATTATGAGGGTGATGATGAAAATGAATAGGCATATATGGTGTAATATCCCACCAAAAAGACTGCTTTCATATATTTCTTCCAGCTCCAATAGACCCAAGCGCAAAAGAACATGCTTTTGTAGTCATGGAGGGTATCTGAGACTACAAATGTTGATTTTTGGCTCCCCATTCAAAGAATTGGGGGATAAAAAAAAAAAAAAAAAAGAAAAAAAGAACCTACAGCAACACCCACATTCTCCACGACATAAAAGAAGCGCATATTCTTAAAACATAATTAACATCTTACCCTTTTAAGATGATTCTTTCCCTTTGTTCCAAAAAAAATAAAAAAAGAAAAATAAAAACTTTCAATTTATTACCATCCATATGAATGGATATGGCATTAATATGTGATGAAGAGTCCAACAGCCACAAAGCAACTGATTGGCAAGTGATTGTGTCTCTATCAACAAGAGAACTGTCGCAATCATAATTTAGAAGGGTTCTGTCACTGTCCATACCACTCATCATGCACCTGCACCTCAGTTATGGATGAAGCATCCGCTATTCATTTTGTTACGGTACGCATGGTTGCAGAGTGATTAGTTAGAAATAAAATTTGCTCTTATAAAAATCAAATTGTCACTTTAAGAAAAAATTTAATATTTAACAATTTTTTTAATAATTTTCACTTATTTTTCATTTTTAAAAGAGAGAAAGAAAGAGACAAAAAAAAAAAAAAATCATCCAAATCGAAAAGAAAAAATAATACTTCTTTCTTTTTTTTAAAAAATTTTTCTTCTTATTTTATCATACTTCCAACTAGTGGAATATTTTTTTCTTAATTTTTTTGAAAAATTATTTATCAAACACAATTAAAAATATTTATATTTGTAAAAATAATAATCTGAATCCGGCGACCTACGTACATCCTCAATATTTTTTTTATACTAAGCTCTCAATTGTCATATCATTAAGGGGGTTTAATTTAGCAAACCAAAAAAAAAATAAAATTGTGGGTTACATTCTCAAACACAAAAAATATATTCATAAAATAAAGAAAAAAAAATTATATAATTGAAAGACAGATACAGTCACTCAATGCACACTATATTTTTCTCTTGAAGGTTAATCAAGCAACTTGGCACATTGTGGTGCACATATCATTTCGTCCGCAACAAAATTCAATAGGGCCAACTTAACCATGCAAGCACATATATAATTGGAGGAAAAAAAGGGAGTAAAATATCATTCCTACAAGTTTCACCCCTTTTAAGTATATTAGAAATACAAAATAAAATAATAATAATATGAATAATAGATATAGATAAACACGATTTTGGTATAATGTTAAAAATGGAGAGCAAAATAATATGAAATCTAATATTAAATTGTCTCTATTGTTTCAATAATTATTACTATAAATTAGGTTTATATAAAAAATTCAATATTAAAAATATAAAAATTGTTATTACAAATATAGAAATATAATAATATGAAAAGTCAAATATGTATAGCATGCAATATATATTCTAACATACCCTTAAACTTAATATAATATAATAAAAATCATTTGAATTTAAAATATGTGATAGGTATATATTGAAGAACAGCTTTTCCCATAACGGACCAAAAATTTTTGGAGACGTGTGCTGGTGGATACTAAAGGGTAACTATTTTTTAGGATGGAAGAATCTGATACCATATTAGATATACAAAATAATATAAATAATCGATATAGATGAACATGATAGAGATACCATATTAGAGATGAAGAGCAATATAATATGAAATCTAATACTAAATTGTCTTAATAAATTATTAAATATATAATCACAAATATAGAAATATAAAAATATGAAAAATAAAATATATTTAAAAATCAATGTCATATATTTTCTAACAAAGTATATTTGAAAAATAATTTTTTCTTTCTCAAAATTTTAAGAAGTAACGTACATATCCATAGTTTGGGTATCGTAAAAAGGAGGGAAATCCCAAAATAAATAATATAAAATTAAAACTTTATTCTTTTAAAATTAAATTTATCATAATCGATGATAAAAAATTCTAATTAGTTAATTTGATAAAAAATTTATCATCGAGAAAGTTGATTAATAATATGAAAAACTTATTTTGTAATTAAAGATTATGAATTTAATAACTTAATTAAAAATATTATTTCTAAAAAACACATTCAAACCATTGAATTATTGAAAATATATTATAATGTTTTAGTATTTTGATGAATTTGTGGTGATAAAATTATTATAAAAAAATATAATAGTTTATAACTAAAGATTTTGTAACGAAAGTATATTCTCATGATTATGTTATAGTAATACCGGCCACTTCTATGCCTCTCCCTCTACCTTTACCAAAAAGAAATAATAAAAGCCTCATCATAAAGGTTAATTTTTCCTTTTAATTATGTAACTTTTCAAAATTTTAATAAATTAAGGAAAACAAAAATGGAGAAGCGGTGGATGACAGTGATAGTACGGACACACTCTTACTCGTTGGTCTTTTGACGTCCCATTCGGGCTCAAATCCAATTCTCTCTCTCTCTCTCTCTCTCTTCCCACGACAAAAAGTAGAGAGAGAACAGAAAGGGAGGGAGAGAAGAAGCGGAATATGTTCTCTTGCTGCCTATAAATACTCGATTAAATCTCAGTTCTCCCTAATAAAACAGACCATTCTATCTCGTCTGAGCCATTTCTCTCACTAGAGTTTGGGGAGGGAGGGAGAGAGAGAGAGAAAGAGATGGATGCATATACGCTACATCTAGCGATGGCGGCGTTGGTAGGGGCGTCATTCGTAGCTGTTTCGGCGTATTACATGCACAGGAAAACCCTAACACAGTTACTGGACTTCGAGAACACGGTGGAGAGAGAGAGACAAAGAAGAGAGAGAGAAGACGGCGAAGACGAACGAGACTCGCCACGGCATTTCAAGAAGTATGCAGCAGAGAAACGGCGCAACCACGGACGACGAAAGGCTTCCGCGGCTCATAATCGGCGTGGCTCGGCTTCTATGCCTGACGTCACCGCAATTGCGGATGGAGTGGAAAGGGGCAATGGACCAATTCCAGTCGAGCCGATCCCGGTCGGCTTGCCTCGGCTTCACGCCCTTCCCGAGGGTATGCAAATGTCGGATTTTTCACCGGAATGAGGAAAACTGCAAACGCCTCTTGTATCTTGACCGTGTTTTTTCTTGTTTTTGTAGAATTTGATGATGACACAATGAGTTGCAATTTAGTGAAGGGAATCAGCAACTGAGGGTTATATTGGGCGACTGTATATTGTTTTTTTTTTTATCCATCGACTGAGAATCAGATAATCGCGTGTCAATTGAGAAGTGAAAGATTTATCATTTTCTTTTCCTGGACTTTTAAGATTTAGCCATGCTGATAAGAAATTGCATAGGACTGAGGATGATGATATAATTCTAGGTCCTAAGTGTCTGTGAAAGTTGTTCTTTTTACATTGAAGATATATCAATGTCTAGGAGCCATCGACGGTACTGAATTTAGTGATGGGTTTTCTGATCGGAAGAAGATATTATGATAGCATCAAAAGCATTTGATCTCGTCTAGAATGTGTTCTTAGTTTTGTTATCGTTTAACTAGCTAATTAGTCCAGTTTAAGTAGTAGAGAGCATCTGATTTTGCTACACAACTTGTAAGGACTTCGTCAATACTCTTTTGAGTATAACTTGTTATTCATCGTGGAAGAGAGTTTTTTAATGTTATGTGGAATTAAATTTGAATTTGATCCAAGAAATTGTTCTCTCTCTCTATAACTTTTAGGATGCTTATGTTATGTCATCTTTCCTGTTAGTAGATCTGAATTTTTGTTAAGAGAGTGGCCTGTTCAGGTCTTTATACTTTACCACCCTGAAATATATCTACCTGCACTGCCAGGTTTTACTTTTCTTCACCTTGGTGAATTACTGTTGTAGGGAAATCGGGAGGAATTGCAAACTCAGCTAAGAGAGCTGGACAGTTGATCAGAACAACTTCTCCAAAGTCCCCTGTTGCCAGTGCTAGTGCCTTTGAGAGTGTGGAAGGATCAGATGACGAGGATAATATGATGGACAGTGCTAAACTGGATGCGTCATACCTTCATACTAATGGAGATGCAGTAAGTTCACAATGCCAGTCTGGACATTGCTTGTTTTTATTCATTTGCCAAGCAAAACTGAGCTCTTTATCTTCATTTGGAGAGTAAGTGAGAATTGACCAGTCTTCTTATTTGGCACAATTGACCCAAATGTGGCAAATGTCATTGATATAATTTCATCCGTCTAGTCTTACATGAGGGCCCTGACCATGATCATCTGTTTCAGATTCCACCAGATAATCTAAATGCGAATGGTGAGCAGCTACCTATGGCTGCTTCAAGCATGATTCGCTCACATAGTGTTTCTGGTGACCTGCATGGTGTTCAACCTGACCCTGTGGCAGCTGATATTCTGAGGAAAGAACCAGAGCAAGAAACTTTTGTGCATCTAAAATTTGCCCCACATGGTACTTTGGTTTATCTTCATTGTTGTAACATGGGTACTTTTCCCTTACTGCTTACTAGCTTGGATTTGCATGTTGAGGCTTGAGATTAAGAGTTTGCACATTTTCGTTTCTTTATTTGTAGAGATACCATCTCCTGATGAAGAGGAAGTGTATCTTGTTCTCCAAGAGTGCCTTGAGATGCATGAAAGTTATGTATTCAGGGAAGCTATTCCACCATGGGAAAAAGAAGTGATATCTGACCCAAGCACTCCAAAACCTAATCCAAACCCCTTTTCTTTCACTTCAGAAGGAAAAACTGATGTGAGTTATCCCTTGCTTCTATATCCAAATGACTGACTTGCATAGTAAATTTTCATTTATTTTATTATTCTATTTTTTCCTGCCAGTAATGATATGTCTATCTCCTGCAGCATTATTTTCAGATGGAAGATGGAGTTGTTCATGTTTATGCAAATAAGGACTGTAAGATGCTACAATAAACACCTCTTTGCCTTTCTGATTTGTTTTCTGTTAGTAGTTTGTGAACTGCTCCTTTTCTCGTGGAACATTAACCTATGATTAAAACTCTTCTTTTAGCAACAGAGAAGCTCTTTCCTGTTGCTGATGCAACAACCTTTTTCACTGACCTCCATCACATCCTTCGGGTCATAGCATTGGGAAATATGCGAACTTTATGCCATCAACGGCTGGTTCTTCTAGAACAAGTAAATATTTTGACAATAAAAATAGATCCATTGATTTTTCTTAATTTATAAACATCATTATGGTGTTTGACTCTAACCTCTTTCTGGATTTTTTTTTTTTCCAGAAATTCAATCTTCACTTGATGCTTAATGCGGACAAAGAATTCCTTGCACAGAAAAGTGCACCACATCGTGACTTTTACAATGTTAGGAAGGTTGACACCCATGTTCATCACTCTGCATGCATGAACCAGAAGCATCTCTTGAGATTTATAAAGTCAAAATTGAGAAAAGAGCCTGATGAGGTGATGGTCTTAGGCCAACTTTTGTTGCTTTATGTTATTATTTCTTTCCTTCACTCACCCAATTTAGGTTCACGTTGTCTTCTATGGTTTTGCGACACTTTCTGGCAGTCTTTAGATATTAGACCTTAAAAACATTCTTGTTTCTGGGAGAATACCATCCCATGTCTGTTGGAATTCCTCACTTTCTAGCAGTTGACTTGAATGGCTATTTTTACAGATAATCTGCAGTAGGTTTCCCCTAAAATACTGTTTATGTCCCTCTCTCGTTCAGGTTGTGATTTTTCGAGATGGAACATACCTAACGTTAAAGGAAGTTTTTGAAAGCTTGGATTTGCCTGGGTAATTGGTTTCTGCTATTGTTTTCATTTAAGATAGTTTCTGATTCTATTTTATCTGCTCATGTTGCTTTGTGATATTTATTGGAACTGTTGCTCTTATTATAGATAATTTTGTTGAGAGGGATGGGGGATATGTGAACACTAGGCCTACTCTATTAAGGTTCACCACATTCCAGACACAGCTAGGGCAAAAGGATTTTGTTCATTATTAATTTCTTCGTACATTATCATTGTCATCATTTTTTGATATTTTGGTATTTGACAGTTTGTGATGCTGAAAATTTCCTTCTTTCTCTCTCACTCTCTCTCCTCCCTTCTTCTTCTTTTTTTTTTTTTTTTTTTTTTTTTTTTTCTTTTCTTTTTTGGGCTGGGGGTGGTTGGTTGGTTGTTTGAACAGGTATGACCTAAATGTTGACCTCTTGGACGTTCATGCAGACAAGAGTACATTCCATCGTTTTGATAAATTCAATCTCAAGTATAATCCTTGTGGCCAGAGTAGGCTCAGGGAGATATTTCTTAAGCAGGACAATCTTATCCAGGGTGCGTTCTTCATTGTTTTAGCATACTAATTACTACAGGATGTCATAAATGTTAAGTAAAAAACTATACTTATGTGAAAGGGTGTTCTTCCTTTTCTAAAGGGCTGTTATGGGTGTCTGCATGATATTTCATACTGAAGTAATAATTTGTTTGCTGAATATCTTGTTATAAAATCTGGTTTTTGAGGCTATGATATTTTATTTTTATTTTTCTTTTGGAGAAAGTAAAGGAGAGAATCTTCCTTGTATATCCAAGTCATCGATGAAGGGAGGTTGGTCTTGCAATTCACAAGTTCAGGTTATCATTTAGTGTACAATTTTCTTGAGCCTTGCACACATCAGATTCTAGTTTGTACTTGTTATTCTGCATTGTACTTTCTTCTGTAAGGCATTTCACTGCACACGCATAATTACTTACCAGATTATTGATATTTGCTTTTTTTTTGGGGGGGGGGGGTGAGTTTCTGACCTTAGGCATACAATTTATGGGTCTGGTTATGAGTGTTAGGCACTACTTTGGAAAATTCCAGAAAATTCCATGGGATAATTGTCCACCTGCTTGGACGTGTTCCTAATGCTGCTATTCGAGCCGTGTCCATAAAAATGGTGTTCAAGTTAGAGAATTCTTCCTCCACCAGAGATTCTACAATTGAAGATTCAAAGACATGACTATAATATGTATCTCTTGGCATTGAAATTATCAAAGTTATCTTACCACAGATCTTATTTTTCGTTTCTTAACTTTTTTTTCTTCAACAGGCCGTTTCTTAGCTGAGCTAACCAAGGAAGTGTTTTCTGATCTTGCTGCAAGTAAATATCAGGTGCTATAATGGAGAACTTCTCATGAGTTAATCTAACATTTATATGAAAACAGTAATGTTCTTAGATTTGGTATCAACTGTCAACACATAACATTGTCTTTTAATGTATCTTGATGCACATTTTGTTCTTTAAACTTTTCTGCCTTAAATATGCCTGGTGAAAACTATCATTTGCCTTTGTCATTTGGTACAGATGGCTGAATACAGGATATCAATATATGGTAGAAAGCAAAGCGAGTGGGACCAATTAGCAAGTTGGATAGTTAACAATGAATTGTACAGTGAGAATGTTGTCTGGTTAATTCAGGTATCTTTTTCTTTCTGGAAAATTTATCCCATTCCTTTTGAGTGGTGTGAAATTTCTTAGTGAAATTTATTTGTTATTTGTCTGATACAGATATATAACTTCATATTTATTACTTGAATATTTATTTATTTTTTCTTTTCTTCAAGGCAGCTTATATTACTTGAATATTGTTTATTAAAATCATTAAGGATGAAGTAGAAGTTTCTGCTTCCAGTGCATTTCATTTTGTGTCTGATTCTCTCCCATCTGAACTTTTGACAACACTCATTTAAATTTACAAATTTACAAGGGCCATTCTTATTTTTACCTTAAGGAGAAGGAGTTTTGTTTGATATTCTTAAGTTTCTCGACTAGATAATACAACATCTTACAAGATTGGTACTTAGCATGATGTAATATAGCTACTCTAGTTGTGATGGGCAGAGTGGTGGCTCAGCCATTAGCTGATGAAAGTCCTCAGATGTGGTATTGGCCAATAGTTGGACAAAATAATTGTGGCTAATGATAGTCCTTCCGGAACTCTTCAGATGTATCTTTGACATTACAAGGCTGTATATATCTAATGACTTTAGTTTTGTTATGTTTAAGAAATTATTTCCTTTTCTTTTATATTTTGGATTTAATTATGTTATATATCCTTTAATTTTCTCCAGCTTCCCCGATTATACAATGTGTACAAGGAAATGGGAATCGTTACCTCATTTCAGAACATCCTTGACAATATTTTTCTTCCTCTGTTTGAGGTCACAGTGGATCCAGATTCACATCCACAGTTGCATGTCTTCTTAAAGCAGGTTTGTCATTGTTCATTGTCAGAACTATTTGCATTCCAAGGCTTTCAATAGTATTTTATCTTTTCAGTTGTTGAAAAAAAATGTTAATTCCTTGATTATATCTTATACTGAGGAAGTGAGTGGATTGATGCATCAAGTGCTCCATATTTGGAGACCTTATGACTTCTAGCAATTCTTTGTCGACTTTCCTGTATTGTGTATTTATTGAAGAAGTATCAGGATTCCCTATTATTAGTGGGAAATAAAATTTGGCTTTCATGTAATTTTAATGGCAGCTCCTCTAAGAAGATTTCTCGCTTCATTAGGAGAAAAAAGTCTTAGATCCTCCATCTCCCGCATTTGAACCCCTCACTCTATGGAAAGTTGGAAACAATTGAAGTTTTAATTGTAATAATAAAATGCTTCAAGATGTGGACAATATTGTAAACATGCTTACACATACATGGACACTGGGATTGCAATTGTAAGTCTACATTCGTTGTCCAGAAGATGGTTTTTTGCTTGTCATTATGAATTATTGCATGTTTCTTGAGATATGAATGTAAGTTTCTTTAAGCCCAAGATGCTTGACAATTCTTTTTTTTTTTTTTTTTTTTTTTTTTTTTTTAAATATCTGTTTGGGCCTCCCAGGTTGTTGGATTAGATTTGGTGGATGATGAGAGTAAGCCTGAGAGACGCCCCACAAAACATATGCCAACACCTGCTCAATGGACCAATATCTTCAATCCTGCATTCTCCTACTATGCGTATTACTGTTATGCTAATCTCTACACTCTTAACAAGGTGTGTATGTAGAACAAGTAACATTGTGCTTCCTATATATTATTATTGCGCATTTACTAGATATCATTTTCCACTTAAAATCATTATTTTGACACAACCCCCCCCCCCCCCCCCAAAAAAAAACCCCTCCCCAAAACCATGGTTACCTTGTTAAATTTCTTGTTTCAATGTGTTTCCTATCATTTATTTGTAGTTGTCATCTGAAACCTACTCTTGGATACTCTTCTGGGTAGGGATACTAAGAAGGTTGCACTGCCTTGCAACCTTGTGGATAAATTTGAGTGATCATATCACCCATCTTGTCCTTTAGGTTTTTGTATCCTGTTACATGGGTAGGCAGGTTTGATCTATGGAATACCCATGTAATTGTTGGCATCTTACCAGTGATTCTACCCTCTTTAATTTCTGGCATGGAATGTCCACATCTTTACTTTTTATGGAATGAGCTGTAACTCATTTGTGTTTGTGATATTGTAGCTCCGTGAGTCAAGGGGGATGACAACCATTAAGTTCCGTCCACATTCTGGAGAGGTTTTTTCTGCTCTTTTTGATGCTAAGTTTAATAAGTTTAATTGTAAAGTAATTATTCAGCCATGAGAATGCCCAAGTCTTGTGTGCAGGCTGGTGATATCGATCATCTTGCTGCAACATTTCTACTTGCTCATAATATTGCACATGGGATCAATTTGAGAAAGTCTCCGGTACTTCAATATCTATGCTATCTTGCTCAGGTATTTTGAGAGACAAAGGATTTTCCCCTAAATCACTATTTTGACCTATGCCTAAACTATTATGGTGAATTGCTTGTTATCAGATTGGTCTGGCTATGTCACCTCTTAGCAACAACTCCTTATTCTTGGATTACCATCGCAACCCATTCCCCTTGTTCTTCATACGGGGCCTCAATGTTTCCCTCTCTACTGATGACCCGTTACAGATTCACTTGACAAAAGAACCTTTGGTGGAGGAGTACAGTATTGCAGCTTCTGTAAGCAGTCTCTCTCTATAAATGTTAATTGTTTGCATATAAAAAGGGGACTTGTTTACTGATGATCTTCTTTACAGGTTTGGAAGTTAAGTGCATGTGATCTTTGTGAGATAGCTCGTAACTCGGTCTATCAGTCAGGTTTTTCACATGCTTTTAAGGTATGTAATAGCTTGAAATTAGTAGTGAATTTGGTTTCATGAAATAATACTTGAGTTTGCAAAAGTTCTTCGTTTTAGTATGAAGCATACAATGTGATCTGGCTTTGTGTCGTGACCTGGGCCTCCTGTCTAAGTCCATGGGTGGTTCTGTTGCATCTTATATGGTGAAACAATGGTGCTACAGATACTTCTTTTCTTCATAAATTAAATAGTTGTACAGAATAACTTTGTGGTTGAATTGACTAAATGAAATGTTTTTCTACCATCATGTTTTGAGTCATTTGAACTAAGTTTGATTCTATCTGGTCTATATACTTGGTTTGTTATACTATTCATGCTTAGTGCTTTTTGCTTCACTAATTATATTAGCCCTGAAATTTTATTTATTTATTTATTTATTTTGTAGTCACATTGGATTGGGAAGGAGTATTACAAAAGAGGACCCAAAGGGAATGATGTTCGCAAAACAAATGTGCCTCACATCAGGGTGGAATTCCGTGATGCAGTATGTTCTTCATCATGCTTTTTCCTGTTGCTTTTCTTGGTTATCTAATTCAAAGTACTATTGGAGTTGAGGGATTGCTTGAGCACCAGGCAAATTAAGTCACTGTAAATCTGAGCTAATAAAAAAAGGTTGTCATGGTCACTGCCTCAGGTTTATGGTGCTAGTTTATAAATTGGTTCTCCACTGGTAAATTAGAAAGCAGCCCTCATGTAGGTTTTCTAATTTTAGTTCACTATTTTTTTTTTTTTTTGTTGGGGGTGGGGAGAGAGGTGGAGGGGGCAAATTTTAGTTTTGATATTGTTTAAGTAGTACATTAGAGGTAATTCATAGGGAGGCAACCTCTTGAACCCTTCTCAGCTGGACAATGAGCAGGACAGAATCAGGACAGCCTGCACCTCCTTTTACTAGTAATCACAAGCATTTGACCTCTTTCTTTCTATTTAGTATCCAGTATTTGTTCAAATAATTTACTTATCAAAACTCTCTTCCATTTGTAGATCTGGAGAGAAGAGATGCAGCTGGTTTATCTTGGGAAAGCTAACTTTCCAAAAGAAATAGATAGCTAACATGCTAAGCACATGTATCTAGCTGCCCCGAAGAGCTCACATTCTTTAAGCAAGGTATTTGCAGTAATGTTTTTGGTTTTTGCATCGTCAGAACCTAGAAATGAGTTCCTTGCAGTTACTTAGGTTGCATCAATTCAATCATGGAAGGCGATGAGCTCCAACTTCAGCTCATTGAGCACATGAGAAATCACTTTCACTTGTATAAGGACTTGGCAATGGCTACATGAGGCTCGTTGAAGTGCAACAAGGTGGAGAAACATTTATGCATCTCGGGCATTCCCCCCCCCCCCCCAAAAAAAAAGGGCCTAGGACACTGCTGATTGGAACAAGATGCTGTCGAGGTTAAAGCATGAGAGAATAACAAAATCAAGAGGAAAAAAGTGGCGCAAGGTTCTGTATCATATCGGAAATAGAGCTTTAAGTAATAAGTCAATGTCACTGCCAAATTTTGAGCTGTTTATGGTTTGGTTTTATGTAAAAGATGCTACTGTGCTTTTGCAACGAGGGAAATGAAAAGGCCTCGACGAGTTTTTGACCCGTCTCTGTATAATGAAAGCATATTGGTTTAGGTTCTTTTAACTTACCAAACTTGGGAGACTTTAACTTCCCAATTTTTGAGCTAAAATCTGAAAACATCTACCTTTTGAATGGTGTAGAATGAATATATGTGTATCGGGCTCATTCTCATAATTATTGCCTATACAGAATGCAACTAAAATCATGAGTTTACTAGCGATTCTTGGCGACACCTGCCTTAAGAACCACAATCTCTGAAATTGCTTAGATGAAAACAGATCTTTTAGGCGCAGAGCTCAAAGTAATCAGGTGCATCAAATCTACAGTAGCCCTCCAAAGAGAGACTTCTGATTAGTACACCGCCCTCCAAGAGATAACAGTAAAGACAAAGGTTGGATTCATGCGCACATCAGTGGTCCAAGTCTAACCTCCTCGCCTGAACCGAACCAAAAACAAGCCACGCATGATTATGCCCACCATCATCGAGTTGAATTGGGCTTTTCACCCATCCCAAGTCCGCTCTAAAATAGGTCGGGCAAAAATTAAACCCACCCTACCGTCACAACCCCCACCCTTTTAACTTTCGATATCTTATAACAATTTATTAATCCCAACAAATTTAAACAAGCCACACATGATCATGCCCACCATCATCGAGTTGGTTTGGGCTTTTCACCCATCCCAAGTCCGCTCTAAAATAGGTCGGGCAAAAATTAAACCCTCCCTACCGTCACAAACCCCCCTTTTGACTTTTGATATCTGATAACAATTTATTAGTCCAAACTAATTTGACTTGAATTAACTATCAAACCCATTAACACCTCCTAACCATCAAGCATATCAACTATCAAACATGTATTTAAGAGAGCATGTATTTAGGACATCGTATGAAATGCTAATCTACCGAAGCAGCTTGTCCCCAATAGAGAAGAATTTTTGTGAAGTAGAACTGAACCAAATAACGTATACCTCTAGCAATACAATGGAAACAAAAAATAACCAAATATATAGATATATATATATATATAGATATATATGTATATAAACAAAGCCCAGAGTACATTAGATCAACACCAAGTCAATCCATCGATCCATCCAACACCCACTGCACTGTTAATACAAACACCATTTAATAATAATAATAATAATAATAATAATAAAAGACTCAATTTCGATACATGTGGGATCATGAGTCCCACTCCTCAGGTCCCAACAACTTGGGCCGCCAGATCCAACAACAAATTCAAAACCATGATGTAGACTGATAAGACAAAGCTTGTCAAAATATAGCATCTGAACCTACAAAAAATGCACCATGGTGACCGATCAAAGTCTCGGAATATGGTGCTCAAGTATACCTTTTCCACTCGTAGGAAGGGCAAAGACCTTTAGGTAGCCAAAGTGCGCCGCGCTTTTTATTTGTACCGCTTTATCTCATTTATTACACCATCGGTAAGAGAATCGACATCATTGTTCTTCCCAAAAAATTTCACAAACTCCCACTCAGGACTCATCAAATACCTGCAAAAAATAATAATAATAACAACACAGGCACTATCAGAGCATACAAGCAAATGGAATATAGACATCATAAAATTAACAACTCCCTAGACAAATTAAAACGAAAAAATTCTTCAGAATCTACAACTTTCATGCATAAGGCCTGGTCCCAAGAGGATTTTATTGAGGCCGGGTTATCATTGTGGAGGTCAATTTTTATAATTCCCTTCCTGTCAGGAGGACGTTATGAATTTGTTTCTTGTCCAATCAGCTAATAATTACAAGTACTTTCACTAATTAGAACAAGAGGCCGTAAAACAAAGGCAAACAGTTAATCGTGCATTGCAATATGGAAGGCAGTATGAAAATCTAGTGGTACAAACTCCTCTACATAATCTGATGATCTCAGGTTCAAATCCTTTTTTTTTTTTTTTTTTGGTATCATGTCTTGGATACCGTTCGGTATCTGGGACTTCGCTCCGACTGATTCAGACCGACCGTTACAGTGACTTCTTTCATAGGGCGGGTCTCCCAACGGGGAACGCTCCATACACATGAATGAAGCCTGATACTCCCAGCGGGAATCGAAACTCGCTCATACTTAACGATACTCAACTCCACATTCAGTTGAGCCAATCCATATTAAATATTGATAGGTTCAAATACTTGTACAATAAAAAAAATATGGAAGGCCATGAGAGAGATAAGAGATTCACGCCCTTAATTCCTCAATCCTAAGAATACACGAGAAAGTGGGACTTACATGACTATTGAATGATCAACAAGATAGTCTGAATCTTCCTCTTCCGTTTTCATATAATATACCCGAAATGCACGAGCTGTTTTACGTATCTCCTCCGCATCACCAGTTAACCCAATTAAATTTGGGTGAAATTCTAGGGAAGAAATAACAATAATGTCAATGTAATTAGCAAGAATGTTGCTTATTTATTTATTTATTTATTTATACTGAGAATGCACTCCAGTTTGAGAAGAACCTTTGACATATTCACGAACTTGCTCCACAGTGTCTCTCTCAGGATCAACTGAGATGAATAAGGGAACAACTTCCAATCCAGCCTTTTTCTCTGCAAGCATAGGAAACAAAAATATCAATGCCATCAAGTGAGATCACAGTGTGATAGAAGATAACATGAGGGTAATGTAGTATTAGTATTATGTCTGACCACCAGTTTTCAACCTTGCAAAAACATACCCAGCAACTTGTGAAGTGAAAAGATAATACTCTTTGTCATGATAAATATAAGGGTTATGCATGGGAATAGGCTGGTGAGCACATCCACAACTTTCTGAACCAGAAAACTTACCCAGCAACTAGTCAAGTGAAAAGATAATACTCATCAGAGTATCATGATAAATAGAAGGGTTGTGCATGGGAATAGACTAGTTTGAGCACACCCACAACATTCTGAACCATCAAAAATGATTAAGGCAAGCAACATCAGTGGAAAGAGACCATCACCATATAGCCTCCCAGACAAAAATATTTGCTTCTGCGGAATTATATCATTAAGTAGTCTCACGAAGGGGTGAAAAAAGGGAGAAAGTATACATGACTGTTTTGAAACATCTAGATATGTAACACAGATTTTTCTTCCCCCAAAACATAGAAGCAAATAAAGGGCAATCTCCTGCGTGCTAGATATATTTCCAGATCTAATGATGGCTTCTGTGTTTTTCAACCTTGAAGGAGGAAAGTCCAATGACTTTCAAACACGTGAATACCAAGTTAACAACCCAAACAAGAATATTATGGTGAAAAGGTAGAAACAAGTGGTCCTGTCAGATGATACTTCAATTTCTTACATTTAAGAATTAAGCTTCTATTGGCTACAAAGAACCACCCCCGTAATCATAAAGAATGAGATTATCAATTTTTCTCTGTATCAGATGATGATACAATACATGAAATATAATCCCTGGGCCTTGGAATATGATTTTGGTCATTATCATGGATATTGGAGCAGCAAATAATCGCAGATCACCAGGAAAGGAAAGATCATGTGAAAGTACTCATATCATTTTTATCCATATCATATAGCAAGAAATTATCAAATCTCTTCTATTCTTTTGATACTATGCAACTCCAGCACTCCACTATACTTCATTGACTAGACTACCAAGTCCAGTCCTTATATGTTTAGTAACCTCATATCACATGGGAAGATCAATAACTTACTTATCTCATCAATAGCAGCAGCTAGCTTTATTAGTTCATCAGGGCAGATATCAGGGCAATGAGTGAAGCCAAAATATATCAAAGTCCACTTTCCCATAAAGTCCTTTTCTGTTGCTGGCTTCCCATCATGATTGATAAGGCTGAAAGGTCCTCCAATTGCTGCTATTCCCACTGATGGACCATGCTTTACTGTCTGTGTGTTCGCATTTATTTCTGCAGAGCAAGAGCAAGCTTTGTCATTCAGATACAGAAGAACAACATTGTAAATCAAGAAACAAAGAGTAGCTGACTACAAACATGGACATGACAAATCAAAATGTCTTACTTAGTTTCAGAATTTATAAGTGGACACTAATCCTGGTAACTGCTAACAGACAAAGCAATGGAATCATCCAAGCAAAGGGTGTGAACCTAATTCCAGATATTTATAACCAATGACCAGATTCCTTCCATCAGAAGAAATATCCCCAACATTAGGAAAAAAAAAGAAGCAGATGAAAAAAGAAGGCAAACAACATTGCAAACATGGAAGAATAAAACTTGAAAGAGCAGGGGGAAACACTTAAGTCTAAATCATGCACAGAAAGAAGAATATTAATATGGTTACTATATACAACAGCTCAAAGCCATCAAACAGAATGCATGACTAAAAACGTACATCACAAGCACAAATTTCACTCCAAACTAACTCACCAGTCACAAGCAAAAAATTCACTCCAAACTAACTCACCATACTGATCTACCTTCAATTCGTTGCTTCTTTAACAGGTCATAGTAGTAGATCAGGCAAGTTCCAGTGATGACCAACAATATAAAGCTCAACCATGACACAGGCTGCAACATGGAAAAACTATCTGTCACCACAACTCCATAGTTCTCAAAAGTAACAAACAAGTATAGACATCCTCAATCCAAGTACTCATCAGTTCAAAATGTGAAAAGCAAAAACAATGAACCAAAAGAATTATAGACATGAACCCAGATGCAACTCCTTATGGAACAATCGCAACCAACGTTACTTGAACCTAAAAAATCAGTGACAGAAATGACAAAATCCAGTAGGAAAATTTTCATTGGTCATTGAAAAGCATATAAAATCTTTTAACTTCACTCCATCAATGATATCATGCTATGTCAGACTTTGTCACCTAATTCATTAACTTTGTCAGATTAAATAGAATTACACAACAATTACAAACCCAAGTACTTCTACTAAGATTAATATTATTTAGACCAAAACATTCAGACAAAATCTGGCATAGTGGGATTTTCATTAGGGCTCACGCTTACCCGTGCATAAAGTGCTCCCCGGCTTTGTTCAGGGGTAGGGGGAGGGTAAGCGAATATGTACGTAACCTTTCCTTTGCATTTTTGCAAAGAGACTGTTTTCACGCTTCGAACCCATGACCTCGAGATCACCAAAAGAGCAACTCAACCATTGTACCGAGGCTTGCACTCATAGTGGGATTTTCATTAATCATCGAAAATTATAAAGGGGAATCTGTGAACTTAATATACTAAAGAAATCATGTCAATTAGATTTTTCCATTTTAGTCATTCACTTTTTTTTTATCCTAATTAAATTAAATAATTTTTTCCCTTAACTCGTAGATGCACTTAAAATGAACCAATACCAAAGAAAAAATATAATATAAGCAATAAATCACATGTACAGAAAATTGAAAACAATCTAATTAATTCTGAATTTGATCAATATATAAGTGACAGAAGAAATTGTGAATTAGTGAAGCAAATTACCCCTCCTCGAATAGAATTTCCGGCATCGTCAGTCTGCTTGGAGTCTCCCGACTTGTCTCCATCTCCAGATTGACCTTGTGCACCACTTGAATTCACACCAGTAGTCGTGTTTGTTGTACTGTATAGATGCTTCTGGTTCAAAACCAACCACTGTGTTCCTGTTCCTCGACATAGAAAATTATCCTGAAAAGCGCACGTTCAACCCGAGATGAGAATCAGATACATATAAAAAGCATGCGCTTAGAGAAGGGGGGAGACGGAGAGAGAGAACAAATACGGACTAGTTGAGAAAGAATGGAGGATGGTCGAGGATGAGAAGCAGAGCGAAAGAGATGATTAAGTAAAGGGGAAGGTGAAGGTGTAGTCATGGAGGACCTCAAGTGGGAGAGTGTGGAGAAGAAAAAGCATCGACGCAACTGTCGAAGAGACGATGCTTTTCGAGAAATCAAAGTCGCTATTGGAGGTGTCATTTGGTTCTCTCTCTCTCTCTCTCTCTCTCTCTCTCTCTCTCTCTCTCTCTAGTCCACAGATTTACACAAACATTCACTCCGTCTTCCTCAAACCCTATATAACCCCCGCCTCGCGTCTGCGCGGCACCCCAATAAATAAAATAAATAAAAAACAAATTCCTCGCTTCGTGTGTGAGTCTTCTTCCTTTTATTTAATTAATTAATATTAACTCGATACTCACTATTAGTCTATCAAAAAAGCCCAGTCTAATTAGTTGGGCATAAACCGGCCCATTTCTCACCTTTGATGGGTCATGTTTAGACCCATTTCTTTTCTCAATTGCCCACTAACCAAAAATTTATACATGGGAAGCAAAATTAACAATAATTTTAGTTTACAATTTAAGAGATTTGAATTATAAATTTTAGAAAATAAATAACATTTCAGATTACAACTTTTAGAATTATATATATTAATTTTTTTATAAATTTTACTAAACCCAGTCATAATATATTTTGTAAAAATAGTTTCCTCTCCTTTTCGTTATATTCTTGGAATAGTCTAAATAAAAATTTATCATATATTTATTTTTAATATATTTAATATATATATATATATATATATATACACATTTTAAAAGTTAATCATTCTATTACACATGTGAAACCTGAAAAACAAAAATAGTACTTTTTTTTTTTTAAATTAGTATCGTCCCTGAATTAAAATAGTCTAAGTGGCCACCAGCGAGATTTTTTAGTCCCTTAGATTTGGCCCATCATGAATATCTAGAGATTTACTTTAATTAATCTCGATCGAATTATTATCGGGTCTCAATCGGAAGAAAATTCTTTCAACATCGTTTTTACTATTATCAAAACTCAAATTCTGATTTTTAATATAAGATGTTAATACCCTTATCACTAAATCAACGAAGCGTTGTTCCAGTGCCCCATTCCAGTGCAAATAAACAAAAAATATAAACATAAAATTATAAAAATAAAATAAAATTTTTATACAACTTACACATATCTAAACCCACATGACCTCTCCCACTCTCTCTCCCTCCAACCTGTCTTCGTCTCTTCCCCGATGGTTCCTTCTTCCTCTACGAAGGCAAGACCAAAAAGCTTGCCCGGGGTTTTACTATCTGTCTCTCTCTCCATGCAGAGCAAGCACAAGAAGTTTTTCGCAGTCCTTCACATTCTTAATGTCATTTACATTTTCATTTCCCAGTTGCTAAGTGCTTGAGATGGAACAAATCATTATCCTTTTCTATGCATTTGGGTACTAAGACTTCTTCTGGTTTAGGAGTTTTTCCCCCCCTTCTTTTTTTTTCTTATGCTACCTTGAGGGCTTTTGAAACCTCCCCCCCCCCCCCGCGGGGCGGCCCCAAAAATAAAAGCAAACAAAAAAAAAAAGAGCAGACTAAAATAAACTAGCAGGATAAATCAAAGACCTACAAGAAAGGCCGGATACTTTTATCCATTATAATGCTAATTAAAAATGGAGCATTGTTTACATTGGAGATTAATTTCCTGGGCATCCATAAATCAAACTACATAGCAAACCAAATTTTTTCTCAAAAATATTCTAGAGTTCCACATCAGCTGCTATACCATCTCAACTCAACATCACCATGAACCAACAAGTTATTCTAATCGATTTGCCTATCATGTAGCTTAGAAATTACCAACAGTTATCATGATTAAGGAAAACAGAAACAGATCACTGCTTCTTGGTATTCTGCAGCAAGAAAAAGAAAATGGTTACACTCAAAAAAAGAAAAAAATCTCATTGAATGGGAACCATTAAAAATTGCATAAATAATAATTAATCAACCTCAAAATTTTTTGAAAATTCTTTCATCTGCTCGGCAAGTTCCTGTTTAGTTTTCTCAGCTGCACAAAAAAATGCATAAAAAATCAGCATATTTCAATGGAACAATAAAAAGCGATAGCACTGGGAAAAGATGCATGATAAAGCCACAAATTCGGTATACCTGTTTCTGAGAAATCCTTGAGCTTCTGTGATGTCCTTACGGCAAATCTTTGGAAAGATCGACTGAGATATCAAAGACAAATGTTAATCAATAAACAACACATAATCAGCTTCAGAAAAATTAAACAATTTTAATATGTCAAAAGGAAAATCTTACAATAATGCTAGATGATGGCAGGAGGATTGTTGACTTGAGCCAATCATGTATATTGTAAACTTTTTTAGTTATCTAACATGAAAAACAGTGATCCATCATGTAAATATCATAAACAGAATATATATACACAGAGTGAGAGTGAGTCACCCCCACTTGCGGGAGGGAGAAAAATTGTTAGAACTGTCTAAATTATTAGTCCAATGATTATTTATTTTCTCCCATTAAACTCAGTTAGCTTAGCTGACTACATATTTCAAACAGAACAGTTGTACATTGATAGCAAAGGCACATTTGTCTTCATTGCATGGAACAATTTTTTTTTTTTTTAATTTCTTCATGTGGGGGGGAGGGATTCTAGAAATGTCCAAGAGACCAGATAATGATAACCATCCATGAAATTTGATTGTGATTCTACTTTAAAAATATCACCAAGCTTAAAGAAAAAATAAAGTTGCACCGAATAAACCAAGTGATATAGCCTCAGCCCCTTAGATGTTATATGTTGCGATCATTTCCGCAATCGGCACAGGTCTATGGAGTCATCCTTAGCTATCAACTGGAATGCGAGGCCAAAATCATTATCAAGTTTGCAGGGGAAAAACATAAGTAGAATAAAATTCCTAAATACAAAAAAGAAAGAAAAATTAAATCAAGGTATAACACAACACTGCACAATGGTAGAGAAGACCAAACAACAAGTGATAAATATTCTCAATCTTCCAGGACTGCAGTGCATAAAAGATCGTACAACAGTCAAAACACAAAAAACAAAGAATTGAGACATATTTTGCTTCAATGGAACGAGCCAATAAGGAACAGTAAATCCCAAAGGCCAGAGATGAAGCGCTTCAAGCATCAAGAAACATTAAAACACAAGAAAACCATAAAAACAAAAGAGATTATTGATTTATGTGAACAAATCTATAGGCAATCTTGGATTTCCATCATCCTAGTATCACATTCATGAGCCAAAATTCCAACAAAGGTATCAAGAAAGAAAAGAATGAAGTGGAAAGGATCAAGAAAAATATGGTAACCAAGATCTTTTCGTGGGAAAATTCTCTCGAAGTTCATATACCACAGGAGATAATAGATCAAAGAGAGCCCAGAATGAAATGAAGAAAGAGATGGGCATAGAGGAACCGTGAAATCCCAAAGGTCAGATTTAAGAAGCTTCAAACATAAAATAACAAGGACACGAGAATAACAAAGATCGAAAAATACCTGTTGGCGAGACTATTAACAACGAGCTCGTTGGCAACGTACGAAATAACTCTGTGAATGAAATTCCCTCCCGCCATCACCGAAACCCTAGCTTCTTTGATTGATTCCGATTATGGCTCACTGATCCACAAAAGCCCAAACTTTGGAACAAGAAACCATCCAGAGATGTACGAGAATATCAAACAAGAAAAGATTCGAGAAACTTCGGAAGAAAAAAGTTTATTCGATCGAATTTGAATAAAGTCCAGCAAAATTATTTGAAGAATAGAAGAATTGGATTAGATTTCCCATTTACCTGTCGACGATGGCCGCGATGAAAACTCTAGCTCTCCCGAACGGAAGTGGAATATGCTTTTAAATGTCACCCCGGGTCAATTTATAGCCCTAGATGCAGAAGGGAGTCCAAAACGTCGACGTTTATGGAACGTGGATATCACGCTTTTACACCTTGTGCGGATATCATATAATTATTAAAATTTCTTTATTTAGCATAATACACCTATTTCAACCTAAACATATGTTGTTTTTTAGTGAATTTTAATTGATTCAATTTATTTATATTTTATTTAAAATATTTTTAATTAAAATAAAAAAATAATTGTAAAATTTTTTAAATAAAACTTAAATTTACGATTCAATTTTATGTTCGTACCGCATGTCTACCATAGCATTTCTTTCGTAAAGTGTTTTTTTTTTGTTTTGCTCTTTATAGCATATAGCTCATGGATCATATAAATCAAAAACTAAATTTTAAGTGACAATATAAATTATAAGTGATAATATCAATTAATAAAAATTAAAATTTTAATATTGAGTAATTTAAAATTTTTCGGCGCATCATTTAGAAAAAAATAAAATAAAATTAAAAGATGGTAAAAGTGAATAGATTTCCTAGTTGATCTCCTCCGCTGTATCCTCTGTTAGGTTGATCATTTTCATCCATCCTTAATGCACAAGTGATTAGATCAATTATCTTCGTATTGGGTTTGTACGCTCACCAGTGGTGTGAGGGTTCGAAATCCGATATTGCAACATTTGTAATCAGTCAGGTATGAGCTTTAAAAAAAAAAATAACAACTTATAATTGACATTTTGCATCAATATCAAAAAGAAAAACAGATTTTTTTTCTGTGTTTACATTTTTTGTCACAAATATGCATACAACAATTGATTCCAAGTATCAGGAACTCCAGGCAAGCACCAATGTATGCAATCTGCGTAGCTTTTTGGGTCAGCTTTTTCCTCATCTGTCAACACCTTGCCCTGAGTTTCTGTATAGACGGACGTGTGGGCATCGATTCGATGTTCTGAGAGTTGTGTTATGTTGAGGGTAGTAACTGGGACTTTCATTCTATTGACAACTTCCGAGACCACCTTCATTATCCGTGGATCTGAGCCTGTTCCATGGTAACCCCTCCTCAAGTATGGTCTTGTTTCATTGTAGCATCTGATCCCATTATTGCGTTTCCAGTCTGCACTTCTGCAGGTAAAGAGGTAGGAAGAAAGTCTAGGCTGAGGAGGAATGAAGTTCAAAAAAATATAGTCTAGAGTATTAATGATTATATAGTTTCATCAAATGAGAGAGAGAGAGAGAGAGAGAGAGAGAGAGAGAGACCTCATATGGGTTGGCGACATGGTAGTGAAGAAGACTCGTGTTTTGTTTGGATTAACAGTTGAATCCACCCAGTTAGCCCATGTTTTCAAACCTAAACGGTATGCTGTTTGTGCCTCGAGCTCTTCATATCCATCTTCACCATTTGCAAATGAACCCCATCTGAAGTAGGTCATAGTTAAGTCTTTTGATAGAGTATGCTGATCATGATGATCATTTACTAAATTTGGGCCAACTAGGTTAAAGAGAACTTACAGTGACTTGATTCTCGGACCACTCATCCACCACACAAAAGTGTTGAACACAAGAATATCAACTCCGACCCAATTTTTGGCATGCTTGGTTATTGAATCAACTCGAATAATTCTTTTCTTAGGGTCTCCTATGATATGGAGATCAGAATTTGATTCAATTAGAAATGGTGCCCAATAGAACTCAATTGTGGCATTGTACTCCTGAAATATAATAGGAAGATCTGCATCAGTTGATGAATTATGCCTTTGGGAGCTATTTTAAGAACCTTTGGTTATATGTCAAAAATCCATACCAAGTCTTGAAAACAGAATGTTTCTAGGATGGGTGGAAACAGTGGAAGCCATTTGTTGTGACTTGTGAGTTTAAATTATGTATATATGTAGGAATTTGTGAATCGCAAAGTGTATCCGATTCCCTGTGCTGTGTATAAGTTTATAATGCTTTTCCAACTTGGAATAATTCGAAATTACGTCAGAATGGATGGAATGGAGTTGGTGAAATATTACTGTCAGAGGAAGACAATGGTTTGAATGGAACTCTATACTCACCGGAAGTGGCACAATTGTGGTTATGTATACTTTTCTTCGAATTTTAGGCATGTCTCTAATGCTTCTTTTCCCAAAATAGTGGTACCTTCTTTCTTGAATTTTACTTCAGCAGTGAAATGCTTGGATTCATATTGGAAATTAAATATCTGGATTGGCTTATTGAAGCATCTAATCAACATATTTACCTTCGCTTTGAAGACTGAAAGAACTTTGCCTCGTTTCATAGATTTCTTCTTTTCTGGTATAATGGACTGGACCATACATACAAAAGATTGCCACTGGCCTCTTTGTAGTGAGTCCCCAACAAACATCAGCCTCTTCCCACTAAGTTTCTTGAGAGCAATTTCTGGGTTAAACCTGAACAAAGAGGACATTATTTGTTCTTTATGGCTCTGCATTGGCATATGGTAGATAAAAGTGTAGGTATATCAGGCAAAAATGTAGTGGGAAAAATTTTTGATCCAAAAAAAGAATCTACCTGGGCAAAGTGCAGTCATCTGGTTGCCACTCCCATTGAAGATAGTCAGAGTCTGGCCGTCCATTCTTCGCACAAGTGACTTGAAGATCTAGATATGGACATGTCTTGTCTGAGTACAGGGGCTTGTTTGAACTATTAAACACCCATTTTCCATGAACAACACTGCACATATCAGGGTCAAAATCGATTCTGTCGTCCTCCTCGAGGTTGTGTAGATTAACCTCCAGAGACTTTTCATCTAATGAGCAAGATTAGAAGAATATAAGCACCAAAATCATCGATAGGTGCATGAACAGGTAAAACAAGGTTAAGAAAGTAACTGTACAAACCTGTTTTGGATTTTTGTGATTTGGTGGCACGGACCTTTTTAGAGCAGGATTTGAGCTTGAAAAACGAGTTAGATGAGGTGGTACTAATCCTTTCGGTGTACAAGAGAACTACAAAGGTTACTGCACAAATCACAATAGTAATGATGTAGAGGGATGGCTTTCCTCGAGAAGGCTTCATCATGGTTGAGGAATGCCGACTTGCTGAATGGAGGATGGACAGAAGCTGATTCAGGAATATAGCGTAGATGCAACAGAATTATGAGGAATTTTGAGACAAGCTTTTGTTGCATATTTTATGGGTTGTTGAGTTGGAGTGAAGCTAAAGTCATGTTGTCAACGGTTGAGCTGTTTAAAGTATGTAATGATACTTATATACACTATGGAATTTATTTGACCATATCAACCACTGCGCCATTGCTATCACATAGACCTTTTAAGTTATGCATTAGGTGAGAAATGGCCCTCCATGGAAAAAATGTGCTAACTCTCTCTCTCTCCCTCTCTCCCTCTCTCATGACATCTACTTGCAAAAGTCATCGGTTGTAATAATTATTTATAAGTATGCCCCTGGTGGGTGCTCGGTAGTATCACCATAGATGCAGTATCTTCACTTTCCATGTCATCGAGTTAGCAGCAAAACACGAGATTGCTGCAAGTAATCGTGGTTAAATTAGAATTTGATCACATTAAGGACAAGATTAAGAATCTACATTTGCTGATGGTTCATTCTAAATTGGTTAAATTCATGCCTTTTACATTAATGTTTACATTTACTGGGCTGGTGCCAGGAGGAATTATTCATAAATGTCCCACTAATCATGAAGTGAGAACGCTTATCATCCATCTATTCTTGCAAATGGAGAATTCTTTCACAAATCATTTCAGTTCAAGGCATGTGATCATACAAATGGGGTTCAGGGTCAAACCTTCGTTTCTATATTTTTTTTTTACCCTAATCAGAACGAGAAGATGAAATTTTAGTTTCAGTTCTTTAACATTCTGTTCCTTATTTCATTGTCCTTGTAATGATTAAGATTTCCTATACAAGTTTTCTTGACATATTTGTGAAAAGATTAAGGTAATGTCGGAGGATGTGTCATGAGTATCTTTATTGTCTAGTCACTGTCCCTGGTCCATGCCCTTGTGTGTTTAGTTGAAATTTATCCTTGAATAACTTGAAACCAAAAGAAAGGCACTGGGCACGGGCAGCCATGAAAAGATTTGAGTTTACAGGCCTTGCTTTCTCATATATGGATAAATTCAGAATTTAAGTGCTAAAATCTTAACACTTACTTCAAACTTATTTATTGAAACTTTATTACAATTTGTATATCTAACAATATGAATTTTGAGGTTTGTTGATCTATTCCATTCAACTCTCAGAGATTAACTCATCCAGATAGTTACCCAATGGATGAGAAATTAATTTCGTGATCATCAGATTATGATTCTAATATTGCATTAAAGAAAATTATTAAAATGAGCAATTATAAAGTGAAAATTCTCGTTTGCAAAAGTGGGCCAAATGAATTAATCGAAGTCTTGAAACTAGGGGTTCAAAAAATCTAGTTATCAAGCTGAAGAAATTAGTGAAACCTAATTCCTCCTCTGATTTTGAGCGTTTTAGTTTTAATTTAGAGAGTTTCAATTTAAAATTCTGATACCAATAGATAGTGACCAAATAAGATAAAACGTTAAATTTTTTAATCAAATTTTACATTTGAAATTTAAAAATGAAAAAAAAATTATACCAGAAGGGTAATCCCCTAAATAAAGTTATCGTAAATATTTAAAATAAATTAATTAAAATATAATTTTAAAAAATAACGATGGAGATAAAAATAAATAAATAAATAAATAAATAAAGTTCGTAGTCTTAGAGAGGCTTAGATTATGAAGGTCACATTGGTATCAAGGGCCTTTGTAGATAAGAGCAGTGTATTTGGGCAATATCAAAGAATACTAATTTTTTTTCCCAAAACAAATGACTACACATTTTTTAAGTTAATAAAATTTTTAATCTAAAAACTAAAAAAAATTAATTTAATAATAGATAAATTTAAAATTTATGAAAGTGCTAAAGTCTTAACAATTATTTCAAATTAATTAATTGAAAATTTATTACAATTTGTATATTAAAAAAATATATTATATTTTAAAGGCCGTCTTCCATTCCACTCCGCTCCTTATCAAAATAATTACTCAAATTTCATATTGTGATACTTTTTAAATTATTATTATTATTTTTTTCGTATGGTATTCTGATTTTATTTTCCTAATTCGATCAAAATATTATAAGATTTATTAAAGATTGATTCTTTCAATTTTTTTTCTTAATTTTAGGGTTTGCAGTCGAAACCTCTTATTTAGAGGTTAGAGTATTCTAGAAATAGAGAAAAATGATGTAAGAAAGTCAATTCCGTTCTATAATACACAAATAGTTGGTTGGTTTAATAAAAGAACAATAATTATTATTATTCAAATAAATAAATAAATAAAATCCTGGGATTATTCTAGAGATAAAACTCCTAGTCGTTAAACTGAAGGAATTTGTCGGCCCTAATTCCCTGTAGTAGTTCAAATCGAAAGATCACGAAGAAGAAGGCTTCTCACTCACTCTCTCTCTCTCTCTCTCTCTTCAATGGCTACAATCAACTTAGTTCCAGCTTATAGTTCGACCTCTCTACGTTATTCATATTCTTCTTCGACCAAAATTAGTCCAGATCTCTCCCTCCATTTCCAAACGAAAAGCTCCTCATTTTTCTCTTCCACCTTTGTCAATTTCATCGGAATCCAATGAGCTCGCTAGGAAACTACCCTCGAAGTCCAGCGTTTATGCGGTTTTCGATAAAAACGACGAGCTTCTGTTCATAGGAATATCTCGGAACATCGGAGCAAGTGTTGACGCTTGCCGGAATTCTTCGCCGGAGCTTTGCTCTTCCGTTAAGGTATATTGCGCCCACCCCAGTGCCCTAATTTTGATTGCGTTGAATGGTTTGGTGGTGGGGTTCCATTGGAAATTACTTCGTATATCGTAATTGGTCGTTGAAGACATTGTGGCTTGAAAACGAAGCCAAGTCGGTGGTCCTAAATCGTTAAGGTCTTGATTTTGGCAAATACATACTCCATAGCAAATGATTAGCTTTCAATTTATTAACTCATTAGGGCGGGTTGAATCTCGGCTTAAATACCTTTAGTACTGTGAATGGCAGAGATTCAGCTCTACGTGGCTCCAACAACAAAAAGAAAAAAGGAAACGAAATCATTAGGTCTCTACCATCTCAAGAAGAATGTAACTTCTTAATTGATGATTCAACTAGGGTGAAAAATGAGTAGAATCTGGGTATCACAAACCTAACACTCTGATGTTCTTTCCATTTCTAGGGCTTATCGAACCTTTACTTATACACGAGGGCACAAGCTTAGCCTTGTGAATGTGAACATGAATCGAATGCAATCTGCTTGAGGCATAACTTTAGAACCTGCCTGGGGGCAAAAAAAAAAAAGAAATGAAAAGAAATGAAATTAGAGGTCAAAGGAACAAGTTTACAAGGGTTATGGGTTTTGGACATCGATGGTAAAGTTTGATTACTGCCAAGTGCAGATGAGCCTATTGAGTATAATCTTGGGTGAGAATTTGTCCTACAATGCACAAAAATGAGCATAATTTCCTGTCACACCTCCGCCTCTTGTGCTTGGTACTGGCACTTGGCCATGGCTATTTAGTGTATGGTATCTGGTCATGTAAAATAAGTCCCAATAGCAACTTTGGCTTAACTGAACCTTACTCAGTTGAATATAAGAATCCATTGTACCCACATTGCCATTGAGGTATATGGTCTTATGTTGCTTGTTTATCCCGTTTCTGTTCAGCTTGTCTGCATTATAGACGATAATGAAGAGAGTTAAAGAGTATGTATCCCTAACTGTGATTTAACCATTTAGGTTGGGGTGGTAGATGATTCTTATGGATCAGCTTTAACTCAAGCTTGGAAGTCATGGATGGAACAACATATAGGAGGAGCCACAGGGAAGGTCCCACCAGGTAATGAAATGGGGAACACCAATGGGTCCGACAGGTACCAAGGAAGAAGGCTGATATCTGGCTGACTCCCGGTCTTCATGTCCAACTAACAGTGCCACTCGAGGAACTTATAGATGTGTTGGTCAAGGAAAACAAGTGTGGTTGCCTTCATCAAAGGACCAAGAAGGGCACCAATGTGTGGAGGGTAGTCAGTATTCTTTAAAGAGTTGGGGTGGATTATGAGACTGTTAATGTGCTCGATGAGGAGTATAATTATGGTTTGAGAGAGATATTGAAGAGCTATAGTAACTGGCCAACATTTCCTCAGATTTTTGTGAATGGGGAATTGGTTGGAGGATGTGATAACTTGTCATCCATGTACAAGAAGCGTGAGCTTGCTGGTTTATTTCAAAAGTGATGTTAGTCATTTTTCTATGGACTCTTTGTAAAGTAGGATGGCATGAACCTAAGATTAGACGAAGCAATCCTGTATGAGTTGAATGATCCATTGTATGAGTTGAGTGAAATTGTATCGATTTGAAGGATCTTCGAAAAATGAAAGTACATATCTTTTATGCTGGTTCTTCTCTGCGGAAATGCCTCATCTTATTTATTGCTTTTATCTGTGTGGTGATACTGTTATGCAGTTAGGGAGATGGCGTGTGAGGTGCACAATTTCATTTGCAATTTACGGGTGAACCTCAAAGCCACGTTATTCCCTATTGAAAAGGGCTATCCTTGGTGAGTCACCCTAGTAAGGAGAGTTCTCCATGACTTAAGTGACAAGCAGAATTGGTGTGATGGAAAGATCAATAAAAAAAATTCTTCACAGTGCTCGTCATATATGAAACTGAAAATGAAAGTGCTATTCTTCATGGTACTTACATTCCTTAAATGGGCGTCTTCTTCCAAAACAAGGAGAGCTGAAGAGCAAACATAGAGCTCATCAAGAGAAATGAAATGACGGGCTTTTGCTAGGATGGCACCCCAAGTGTCATTGATATTCTTGAGGTCCCTTATTTGGTAGTTGAAGAAAATTTTGAACTAGAACTTGATCAGATGCTTTAGCTAATGTACTTGGTCAAAATACGGAACCGTGGGTCTAGACCCTAAACGGAAGGTTCGTGAAAATGATGAGTAATTCAAAGCATTTTTCTGCTTATAGCATGTGACGTCTTTGCCGGTTCAGACACTAAGTAAATCAATTGAGATTTTATATAATTTTTAATATTAAAAATTATTAATTTTTTACTTACAAAATTTTTCCGATTCAGCCCTAAATATTTACCTTGCGGCGAAGTTGCAAAAGCGCAGCTTCTCTCTCTCTCTCTCTCTCTCTCTCGTCTCATCGGGTTTTGACAAACTTTGCTTCGGCGCGGAAGAGGTAGCCTCAAATCTTCAAGCTCAATTTTGTGCCCCCTTCGTATTTTGCTTCTAATGTTAATGCATTGCCTGTCATTTTGCTTTTGGTTCTCTAATTAGGGTTTCGCTTCGCACAACCTACATCCAATATCTTTCTCTCTCCTGACCACTGTGTCTCCGTGGAAAAGTAGTTTCTCTATGATTCAACCTTGCATTTGTCTGAACAAATTAAAATGCAAACTGATAAATAGATGGAAAAGGAAAATGGTGGTCTGGTTGTAATAGGTCTATGGGTTCAGTTTCAACTTTGGGTTTCCCATTATTAAACTTTGAATATCTTTTA
Organism: Dillenia suffruticosa; assembly: GCA_033439265.1. NCBI lineage: Eukaryota > Viridiplantae > Streptophyta > Magnoliopsida > Dilleniales > Dilleniaceae > Dillenia > Dillenia suffruticosa. The sequence continues at coordinate 1,278,616 of JAVTVX010000035.1, forward strand.
AATTGTAAATTTAGTAGAATACTGAAGAATTACTTGTAGCTTTGTAGGGTAATGAGTATCCTTTGCGGTAAACTTGAAGAGAGTCCAGAGTGTGGATGACTCTTTGATGTAAACATGGTTGTACCTGGAATACAGCGTGCATTTGGGGCTATAATTTCAGAGGAATGGGGTTATAATTTTTGGGTGCAAATGACATTTGGGATTATAATTTATGAAATCATACATTATAATATATATATTTTTTATGAAATTTCAGGGGCTATTTACTGGATTCGACCCTTTATCTCCTTTTGCTTTGATTTCTTTGTTTGAGGTCAACTTAGCAAATGACAGACGAGTCACTTGTGGGGTTAAGGAGAGAGCCGCATTGATTTTGGGCCTCAATGACCTTTGTTTCTAAAAAGAATAATGGGATTACATGTCGTAGAAAAAAGATTTGTCACAGTCCATAACTATATACGCTGTCTATTTACTGGATCTGACTTCATCATAAGAAAAAACCTTGTTTTGATGGGCTTGATGATACCCATTACTCTTTAACACACTACGTAATTCGTAGTTACTGAACTTCTGAGATACTGAACATCTGCATTTTTCAATATGTGCAGGGAAGTGTTTCTGTTTGAGAGAGCTAGAACTGAAACTTTAAAGCATGGCCAAGCATCACCCTGATCTAATTATGTGCCGCAAGCAACCAGGGATTGCTATTGGACGTCTCTGTGAGAAGTGTGATGGCAAATGCGTGATCTGTGACTCATATGTTCGTCCTTGCACTCTTGTGAGGGTCTGCGATGAATGTAACTATGGATCCTTCCAAGGTCGGTGCGTTATATGTGGAGGTGTTGGAATTTCTGATGCTTATTATTGCAAAGAGTGCACTCAGCAGGAGAAAGACAGGGATGGGTGTCCGAAGATTGTCAACTTGGGGAGTGCCAAAACAGACCTTTTCTACGAAAGGAAAAAATATGGCTTCAAGAAAAGATGACAAAGAGAGAGCAACACTAAAAATGACACTCTTGTGCGAACACTTGCTATATGTATTTTTGCAGGTATGAATGGTAGATTGTGCCATTATCAGACTTTAGTCTAGAGAAATTGGTATTTCCAGTTTTGTCAGACTAAACTCTCTTTAGGAGATACCTCCTCCTAGCTGTTTCGGTGTATTATGGATCGTGTTGATCATGTTGTTAAAACCTATTGAGTAAAAGTATCCTGATTTCTTCCAAATTTGTTCCTGTCGTTGGCTGTGTTTTTCTAAGCACCTTTGGTAAACCTCTACTTGCCTTTACTTTCCTCCCTTAATTTGTATTTTATTAAAATGTCAAATTTCTCTATATTGAAAATTTCTCTTGCTCTTTGCTTAATTCAATCTTAAATGGTCCCCTGTTCCCATCATTGTTGAGCCCTGTTAGCTGCAGCTAACATATGATTAACTATTTTGAAATAAAGTAAAATAATCTATTTTGTACATGATAAATAGTATCTTTTTTTCAATGGCCAGGAAGTTTGCTAATTTCTTGAAAACGATGCCAGGGAAACACGAGGGATTCATCTATGCATGCGCTTGTTTATACCTTAGGGGTATTTCAAGTCTTTTTTGACCAACGAATGGTTTTGTCTTGGTTTCAAATTCAATGTTTTGATTATACATATACATAATATATATATTTTTTGAACCCAAATATTTGGAATCTTGTGGCTCTTGGCTTGGGTGGAATTGGGATTACGATCATTGCCAGTTTACTCACCGAGTCACCAGCACTCAGAGCTACCTTTTGTAACCTCCATCGATGTTTTTGTTTGTTAACTATAAAAGGAGATGAAAGCCATCAAAAGGGCGGTTTGTCTTGGAGAGAGTAGTAGTGTCACAAGAGGACAGCCCACATCTAGTCAACGCCGTCGGTGCAGAGTTGCATTACCTCCCCTCAAGCCTACATAAAAAATCGAAAAATCATAGTAAACTTTTAAAGTTATATACAACATTCGCTTTAATATATTTATCAATTACGTGTAATTTATAAATTATAGCACCACAAAAAATCAACAAGGGGTATTTTTCATGCAGTAATACTCTTCTTTCCTTCGCCCACCCCACCCTAAAGCGCATACGTCGCATGGCAACTCGGGGTAGGGCCGCTATTTTGTAATTATATAAATGAATTTTTTATCCTATCATCTTAATAGCATTTAGAACAATAACAGTTAAGGCAGTGATGGCTACCTCTGATTCACAAAAATTTTTTAACATTAATATTTTTTGCTTTCAAAATATTTTTTATTTTTGAATTAAAAATTCTAAATTAATTAATATTTATATAAAAAGTCTTCTATTTTATATTTACATATTTTTATATTTAATGTGTTATTTATTTATTTATTTATAATTTTGATTTTTTATATTATTTGTTTTGTATTAATATTTATATATTTGATTCTTTTAAATTGCTGCATTTTTAAACATTACTTTAACCACACCGTATAAATGTGAGTAAATGACAAATTACACAATATAATTTTGTCAAATTAATAATAATTTAAATTATTTAAGTGAAAATAATAATATATGCACAAGTTGAAATTGAAATGTTAAAATTTATATAATAATTTATTTTAAAAAATATAATACTAAATAATTTTGAATTGATTAAAATATATTCTAAATTAAATAAAAAGAAAAACTTTTAAAACTTAGCGAAATGGTTGCATTTCAAATTCTATTGATTTGAGTTTTGATTTTTCAATATTACTTTATGAAAATTTTTTCATTCATGAACTAGATTCATGAACTGAAGTCATTTGACTTGAGAGAGGTTATATGGCACGTGATGCGTTGGGATTAGGAAAAGGCGAGGGCGGCAAAGCTTTCGGTCGAACATTAAACTGCACCCCCACCCCCCGCCGCCGCCCATCGTCTGGTCCAACTCTTTTTAAAGTAAACTAGAAGGCCAAGTCGACCAAGAAAATTCTTTTATCATAATATTAGGATCTGCGTCCGAGATTCCAATGCCTTGGGATTGGCGACAAAGACAAGATCACCGAACTGGAGAAAAACCACGCTCCTCGCCCGGGCATCCCTCAGCCGGTGAAAGCTGAGTCTTGGCCGAGCACCGATTCCCCTTCCTTTTCTAATAGAATATTTGTGATTTACGTTCGCACCTCTTATCTAGTGTTTGGTAGCATTTGCCAATTGTCCCGTCGTTTGTGACTATGTATGTTTTAGTTCATGGCTGAGGCGCCAAATGAAGTTGGCGGACGATTTTGGAGTGCTCAATCTTTCATACGCTATCTTATTAGCCCGTGTTTAGCTGGCAGCTAGCGTTTTTGAATTTAGTAAAAATATAATATTCATGAGTGTTCATATGTTATAGAAAAATGTTTTTCTTTTAATTATTTTCAATAATTAAATAGTTTTAAATTTTTAATAGACAACTTTTTTCATTACTTGAAGCAGAGTTTATATATTTTATTAGTTGAAGCATATTTTTGAATAAATATCAAACCAAATTTAATATTTTCAAAAATTAGCTGGGTTCGTTTTTTGAGATTCAACTTGCTCTTTGGTCCGGTTGTCCCCTTGTAAACTTCTGCCTCTGTCGGACTCATCTCTACGGGTGCGGACTGCTTTCCCGTTAAGCAACATAACAAAAGGCATCGTCCTCCCCCCCGCTTCTATCAAAACAACAAAAACACAAATAAAGAAGAAAAAGAACGTTTTGCCGCTTCCACTTCCCCATACTATAAATAGGATTGGAAGCTATTTTCTTTCACTCCACTTCAATTCGCTCCCTTTCCTCTTCTCATTCTCTCTCTATATCTCACTCCTCTCAATTTCAACAATTTATGCAAAAATAATGGCCGCTGGTTCCACCAGTGGAATTCTCTCCACCTCACCCTCCGGCAGCAATGCAGGCGCATTCGAAACCTTTCTAGAAAGCTGGCTAGTTCGCCAAGAACACTACCTGGACGAGCTCCTCTCAGCCCAACGCGCCTCAAACGATCCAAGTGATGACTATCTCCGGGACCTAACCGCACGAGTCCTCTCTCACTACCAACAATACTACGAAGAAAAGTCCAAGGCCGCCCAACGCGACGTCTTCTCCGTCTTCTTTCCACCCTGGTTCACTCCTCTTGAACATACTTTCCTCTGGATTGCAGGCTTTAAGCCCAGCCTCGCCTTCCGTCTCGTGACCGACGTTGTCTTTGATCTGTCCGAGGAACAGATTCATAGGATGACTAGGTTGAAGGAGGAGACGAGAATGGAAGAGAGAGCATTGGATGACGAGCTGGCAAGGATTCAGGAGAGCCTGGCGGCGCCACCGTTATTAGCCGCCGCGAGGAGAGCGGGGAGAGGAGAGGAAGGGGAGGCTGCGAATTTCAACGGAGTGATGGGTCCACTAAGAACAGCGATGGGGACTTTGGTCGGAAATGCAGACTCATTGAGGACGAGCACGTCGGCGAGGGTGGTGGAGATACTGACTCCGCCGCAGAAAGTGAGGTTTCTGGCCGCGGCTACGCTTTTACAGGTAAGACTTCGATTTTGGGGGTTGAAGAGAGAAGCAGAGAGACGATCATGAAGAAATGCAGGACTCCGCCGTGCTGTTTTGTGCGTGTACAATGTATTAACGGCACTCTCAGGTTGGAGTAGAAGAAAGATTTTGGTTTTTAGTGGCCGAATTTTTGAACCGACAAATTGCAGCAAAGGGTGGAAGCGGTCTAATTATATTTTGGGGGCTAATTTTCTAATTCGCGGGAAAATTTTTGTCGGTTATGGTTCATCAACTATATCGTTAAGTACCTATTTAAATGTTTGGCAGCTTTCAAGAACGTTCTGTTCTTTTCAGCTTTCTCCTTCACTCTCTTTCCTTCCCTTTTCCTCCTTCTGGGTCAGACTTTTTTTACTTTAAGAAATAGCATTTCAATTAACAAGGTAATAATCTGAACTAGCACTGAACTCTCAAAAACCAAGGGGAAGTTTCAGGCAAATATACATTACCTCAGCTTTGATTAAACTGCACCATCACACTTATCTGGGCAGATCTTTGAGTTGGGGCAGCTCCAGAGGCTCTGCCTTGTATTCTAAACAACAGGGCAGCACCATCAAGACCTTGTGCTCGATTAGAATCGTGTCACAAGCAAAGTCATGAAATTTGAAAATGGATCTTTAGTTCCAAGGTGAAATAAAATGTTTATGCTTGCTCATGTGCCAACAACACATCAACTGGCAAGGAGATCATACCCATTTATGTCCTTCATTGCCCTGTTTAAACCCTGCAATACACGCAACTCCGCTTGTTCAACGGTAGTGGCTTGAAGCTAGCAATTCCTGTGATTTCTCTATCAGTGACCCGGGGGTTGATGTCATATATGCATTCATATGTGTAAATTGGCTCCAGGTCACAGAATGCCTGAAATGCAACAATCAAGCATTTCAACAGTCAAATTGTCATAATTAGGGTCCCATATGGACCTGTTTACATCTTGAGATTTCTGAATCTTCATTTGAATCTAATGCCTTCACGAGTCCCTAAGTGCTTATAGCGAGCAACGAAATTTCTAACAATACCATTTCCACCCAGTAGCTCCTGTCCCAGAGTTGCAGTCTCCCTTGCTTTAGAGGAGACCCATGACTGAGCATTAATGATTGGATCATGTTAGGCAATCTATTTGAAAATGACACGCACATTATGCAGATAAGAGTTACCTTTCCTAAGCTGACATGACCAGGTGTCATTTTCCCGTTGTCATACAAGTCGCATAGGTACCATCCTAATAGAAGCATTGTTTGAACATTACCCAACATCTATACAAGTTTCTGCTGGTTGAATTGGAAAGCTGCCTATGGTGCTCCAAACTGCTTCCTCTCTTTGAGATAGCCGATTCATCTATCTGATAAAGAAAAAAAGAAACAGTACAAACAATGCCGTTTAGGTGTCGTTTAAAACCTGTGGCATACATCATAAATACCCATTGAAATGTCGATGGGTTGCCAGGCAACCATAACACGAGAAATGGCAAGAACCTATTTGTGAACATCATTTCTGTAACAAGTTATTTGACAATTAAGAAATGCGTGCAATACATAAAGTTCAAATACAAAAGAAAAGCCATCAAAAAACAACTTGAAAATCTATGCATTTTAGCCCTGTCAGTAAACTTCCACAAGAATGAGACATAATTTTGGGAGGTGAAAAGGGCAGAAACCAATCTAGCTTTGAGAACAAGAAAGAAGAAATGGAAAGGAGAAACAGAAAAGGAAACTGAGAATCACAAGAGTTGCAGGGTGGGGAAAAAGAAGAATAATAAACAAAAGAAACATTCAAAGAGATGATTTCATTATTTCTACAAGTTGTGTCCAGACAGCACTCAGCCCCACTCTAATTCTAAGTGGTCATCTGAATTCATGGTTCCTAAGAACTTTGTTCACAAAACAAATCATATTCTTTATAAACAGTTCAAAGCCACAGTTTATGCTACTGTGAATAATTAGACCACATCCAAATAGGAAAGCAATTCAGGAACATGCAAAAGCACTTATCATAGGAGAGGCCTGAGAAAGTCATCATAATTCTCACGGATGAAAAGCCATTCCACCCATATTTTACACTACTGAGATGATGATCTGAGGAGATTATATGAAATAACAGTATCATCCGAGGATCATAATACCCACAGAGAACAAGCACCTTATAAAGAACTTGATAGCAACCTACCTTATTTGTATTCTGAAAAGAATTCACACAAGGTTGTCTGTCCTCTTCAGGGACAAACACCCAATTTAAGAGAATGCCTCCATTTTGAACAATATGCAACCCGATCTTGTTTTCAATTTTAGTAGCTGTTAGACCAGGTGCGTCCTTTTCCGCTAAATAACTGAAACAAGCAAGAAAGACAGTACAGATGATAAGAATTATTTTATGCCGTACTTAAGACATAAACTAGTAAGTAAACCCGATCTAATTACCAGTCGCCCTCATTCAACCCGGCTTTTTATCCAAAGTTAGTAACAATGATATGGCTGAAAGCAAGTAAACGTACGTACATTGGAAAACAACATGTGACTTCTAAAATAGGGTGCCAGAGTATCACGTGAATAGATTGCAATTGGAGAATTATAGAAATCTTTCTTTTGGATTATATCATAACTATCTCTTATTTTTACAAAATAGATGAGTCCATTCCAGTCTGGCAAAGCCATCCCAGCAATATTACATTAACTTTATGAATGCATACATGGGATTGAGCAACAGGCATTTCACATACCTGTTTATCAGATTTGTGGTTGTATTTCTGGCAAAAATAACCAGCAAATCAGCAATAGTGCTGTTCCCAATCCACTGCTTCTGACCTTCTAGTATTCAACGTCGTTCCACCTGATCATCTCAACATCACCATGTAAAACACATTAAGAACTCCAAAGATAAGTAATTTAGCATACACATTAAGCCAGTGACAAGAATGGACAACAAAAGGGAGGAGAATCCGGGACCTTGGTTGCTCTTGTTTTCAACACGCATCACTTCCATAGTCAGGCTAGGTCAACGCTTGAGGAGTGTGCAAACATATGTAAGTAGCTATACCACAATAAGGGCAACCTTACTCTGAATTTTGTATCTGTACCTGGAAGAGACTCACCCAACAAACCACTGTTTTAAGTTTTTCCAAAGAAGGTAAATATTTCTGCTTTTGTGCCTCAGGACCACGGAGTGCTAAGCTTGACGTTACATCACTAAATTAGTAATCCAGCAACTCTTATATTGAAAAAAAAAATGTAACAGTGGTGCAGGTATAGAAAACAAATATTAGGTTTTGACATTTTGTTTAGGGTGGGGTATTGGGATTGTAGTCATTACCAATCGTGAGCATTATAAGAGAAGAATGCACTAAAAAAATGTACAGCAGCTGGCATCAACTCTAGCAAATTCTGTGGTAGCAATAGCACTTTCAGTGATGGACATTCCTGTACATCCATATCCCTGAAGGATCAAGACAATTACCAAATTAGACATTCCATATTTTTTGTTGGATTTAATCGCACATGCGGAAGCGTGAATTAAATAGATCGGAATTTTTTGGGATAAATACCTCTATTGGGCGGTCTCCAAAATCCACCGTGTCGCGATGTCCCTCGAACGGATCGCACGGTCGGATGGTGATCACGCAATCGAACCACCACCTCAAATCCACGACGCCTCAAGCCTCGTGTCCGGTAAATCGTCTGACGATGAGAGATTTTCCTACGTGAAAATCTCCATCCCTCTCTCTATTCTCTCTCTAGAGAATATGTTGTGCAAAACCCTAGTCTCCATCATAGTTTCCTCCCATGGCTGTTGTCCACCCCACAAGGTAGGAGAAGGAGAGTTTTCTCCATTGTTTTCTCTCTCAGAAGGAATGTAAGACCAATTCACTTAATTGGTGGGGGGTTACCAAAATATTGGTTAATGGTAATTAAGGATGGGAGTTTACCCATTCCTTAATTACCCAAATGCCCATAATGGGCATCAATAACCAACATCTCCCACTTGCACATTAGGGCATTTCACTTCCGTCAATCACAAGATCGCAACTCATGCGATCTATCACATCACCCTACTGGACCTTCATACTGGATTGGGCGTCGTGCGACCGGCGAGTGCACCTGCAAGCAAAGACTTCTCGATACACCTGTTAGGATGATCGAGTAGTCACTGTTAGTATAAAAATAACTCGCTATACCCCAGACTCAATGCATTTACATCCATCGAGCCACTTTTCTCATCGAAAGTGATCCCCAATCAATTTGCTCGACTATGTATTCATTATTATGTTTGAATCCCAATATGGATTAACACAATAGGTCGACCTATGAATACATAACAATGATGTAATGACTATTGGCCTTCCTTTTCCCAAACTCGAATCTATCGGTCTCAATTCAGCTGCTTTCCTAGACCTGCCCCTTAGACCTCAATTTATCTTCCGGGCCATAGGTAAACAGACTAAAGTAGCAACACTGAACAAAAACTTCTAGAGACAGCCGAAAGTAATAAGGGTATAAGAGATCTCACCCAATGGATCTCAGGTCTCACACAGTGGGAACGGGGATCAAGATCAAACTATCGTCTCAAATAATAGCTCCCACTATCCCATGATCGTCTCATCACACGTGGTATGAAACACGTGCCACAGTGTTATTCCCCCATCTCTCAAAGGGCATATGTCAGATTTCTCTAACACTGTACAGGTACGGGACTCAGTCTACACACAAGACTTTATCCAGAGATCTCAGAGAGAGCAACTCAGAGACAATATCACAAATCGCAGGTGATATCTGAGATCTCAAACTGGCTACTTACAGGCAACATGGATGTGGGTATTTCCATGTCGGTCATATCGCATATGACCTCATCCTGAACACATATCAGGGCGACTTATGTTCTAGTAGGGCTACTCTCAAAGCCTCTTACAACTAGAATCCGTCTCATCTCCGCTCACTCAGAGTCGGAGGTGGTCACTCGTGTGAGAGAGTCGACCATGCCTGCCTGACACATCTTTTAATCACAAGATCACAATATATGACAACAAATGATGCAGGAAATAAATATGTGACTCATTAATGTATACATGTCATATATTAAAATAAGCATCTAAAACAGTATATAAGGAGAAATGTTAAAGTACACTAAACCCAATGATTCCTTACCTCACAAAGGAATCTCTCACAACGGGTTTTCTGAAGAGATCAGCTCTCATGCTGAGGTGTACTTAGATGTCACAATACCCTTCTCGGTAATATCTCTCATAGTGGTCTTCGGTATTAATGTGTTTGGCTTTGCTATTACACTTAGGGTCTCTTTTAATGACAGTGTCGGTCTGATTATCACAATAATCATCACTGACCTCCCACTATCTGTCACAATCCCTAAGTCTTCCAAAAAATTTCTGAAGCCAACTATTCTCATGAACTGCAATTGAGCACACTACTAGCTCAATCTCTATCGTAAATAGAGATATACAGGTTCTCTTCTTACTACTCTAAGAAGATAAAACCTTTTGCGTTTATTCAGATCACTACTCCCAGTCAGTATCTGAATCTCAACCACAAAACGCAAATCACCTCATCCGTAACACATGGAGAGCTCTGCAGTTCAAATGAGATATTTCGGAATCCTTTTTCACTGCTCTACAGTGATCCCTTCCAGGATTCCATTAATACCTACTCACCAGATTAACCATAAAATAAATGTCTTGTCATGTATGCCTCATCGCATACATCAAATTGTATATCACACGTGTATACCTCATCGCATACACTAGAAATGTATTTTGCACTGGAATAAGGGATTCTACTCATCTCCCTTATTTTTTTATAAATTCTAGGGCATGTGTCAAGCTTTAGGTCTTTTTATCTTTAGCGATAAGAGTATCTTTTAGGTTGTGTTCGTTATTCTCGAAATGTTTAAGAATCTACCTGATGTAAAACTCTTGTTAAAGAGTCAACACCATTCTCAAGCGATCCCTATGGATCCAAAATCTGAGAATGAACTAAAACCTCATAACCATGTTACAATGGTCATTAAATACTCTCTGTTGTTCCCAGCCAACAGTATGTCACCTACATATGCGAACATGCTCATAAAGGAGTCATCGGGACGTATCAGATATATGCAATGATCCTACTCGATCATTACAAAACCATAAGATATCACCTTCTCGTGAAATCCAAGCGCCGCTGTCTAGATGATGGCTTAAGGTCGTATTTTGATTTCTAAAATCAATAGACCTTATCCACCTGATCTACTAGAACGAACCCAGAGGGATGCTCCATGTAGATCTCCTCATCTAGACTTCCACTACGAAAGCGGTCTTTATGTCCTTGTGATGTGACTCTTGATCTATGTTCGTGACAATCGTTGAAAGATAAACGGATTGAGATAAATTAGACTATGACTCCTCGATAGTCCACCCCACAGTCTAAGTGTAACCCTTTGTTACTAGACGGGTTCTTTATCTCTTCATCAATCCGTTGACCTTTATCTTGACTTTGAGAACCTACTTATTCCCAATAGTCCTTCTGCCCTTAGGCAAATCAACTAGGTCCCAGACCCCGTTGATTCTCATCAATTCCTTCTCTTCATTTATGGCCTTCATTAAACGGCATTTTGCATCCTCTCGAGAGCCTCTCGGACTGTTTTAAATTTCTCATCATCCTCTAGAGTCGCAACGAGGGTCTCACCCTTAATCGAGAAAACAACGTTTAAATACGCATTCTCGACACTCTTAAGAGGAGAGAAAAATCTTTACCTCTTGATGGATCGCTCCCACTGAGATCAAGATCCGTAGTGGATTCTTGTATCCCGCTGCTGGGCTCCCCGAGCCACTAAGCTCATCCATCGCATAAAGGGTAAGGTCCTAATTGATTTCACCTCTCTTAGGGAAATCATTCGATTTCACCTCTCTTAGGGAAATCATTCTCAAGAAATATAGTATTACGAGACTCAGTCTCGATTATAGTGCCGTTCGTGTTCGCCTAGGAACATATATTTTCTCGCGGGTCTAACTCACCGTGTGAATGCGAGAAATCGTGGCACAACCCCATAATCTCAAGTGGCTAAGGTCAGGCTGCCTCCCTGTCCAAAGCTCAAATGGGGAAACTGACTAATAGTCAGTAGTCTCGTAAAACTTTTCTCGAAACAGAGCCCCATGTGTAGTTTAGACGAATACTTACGTTCTCGCTCGGTTCTGAGAGTCTCTACTCTCAAATCTAGCTGATTCTCAATCTCGCTTATGAACCTCCTGAAGCAGTCTGAGCCTCAGACTTATGCGAGATCAGATAGATGAACCAAAACGCACGTAAGCATCTATAATTATCTACACAACTCCATTTCTGACTCTCATGCTCATAAGACCACAATAAAAAGAACGAAGGCATGATAGTTAACTGCAATGGAGTCCCAGCTCTCATTGCATCGCCAAATGGTTTTCTCGTCATTTTGCTGACTAGGCAAAACTCACATACGGGTAACTCGAATCTGGTCAGCGGGTCCAAGAAACCTCTCGCTACTAACCGATTCATCATCTCTTACCCCATGTGTCTAAGTCTACTATGTCATTCATTTACATCATTATCTACGCAATCAGATGTAAAGACAATAGTAGAACGACAAGAAACCATTACAAGGAGTAGCACCCAGTGCATACATTCCATCATGGATTAAAACCAGAATAATTCAGAAAATTGTCGTATTAAAAACAATGGAATAATTTCACGCATATCGTAGTCAATTTTAGACAAGGTACAAATTTGTAGATCCGTCAAATACCTACAATATTGAGGACGTCATAGCAAGTGTCGTTCCCTCTGACAACGACGAATGCTCTGTCCTTAACGTAAATCCTCCAAACTTAAGGATTCATTTGACGGATTACGCACTCTTATCTCGAGTTACGTGGTCGGTTGCTCCTGATTTCAAAGGAGAGAAATCAGCGAGTATTTTAGTGAATGAGAAAAATCTCACACCACGTAAACAAGAAGAAGATTTATTTCTGCTCGTCACACTCACGAGTGAAATGACCAAATCTACCTCAAACGTAGTAATTTACATTGGTCTAAACAAATTCCTTCTTCTTGCGTTCTTGTACCTCGTTGTCGGTTTTGTCGGATGATTTTTATTACCTAGATCTCGAGTCTCGTTCGCTAGGCTTAGCGCCGGGGAAGTCCTTACTTGACTCCTCTGAATAAGCATGACTCGAGTGTGACCTACTCGCCTCTAGGTGTTCCTCATCGAGCTCACAATATGTACTCACGTCAACGAAAGCACGTATACTTTCGTCAAATGTGAGATAGGATTTCACGGTTTCCCATGAATTAGGTAAAAAACTGGATCACATCCAGTACCTAAATTTCATCCGAAATTTACTCGTCCGTATATATTAACTCGGTGATCATGCTCGACATTTGTTTCATTGTATGATTAACCCTTTTCTTCTGCATCCTCACATAGGAGCCGAAGAGAGCAACATTATGCTCTTTTGGGACGAGTCGAACCGACATGTTCATAGAATATGACTCGAAAAACGAGACTAAGTCATCGTGTATGCCACTGTTAAGCGTTGCCCTAACTTGGCAAATCTTTTGTCCCATACACGATAGATCTCTTTATCTCGTATATTCTGAGGCGCGGTACCCACCCTGGGGCCCATCATCTCTTGCCTCAGATTCCCGTTAGATTTTTGTCTCTCGAGAATAAACCGAATCTACTGATAAAATCGCGCAGATCATATCATTCAGTTTACTCTCCTTGCAAAAATTTACAAAAAATTTAATACGACAGTTCTCAACGCATTAAGAGAAACATTGTGACTTGGAAATGCTTATTATCACATTTTTGTACGTCCTACGAATCATCAAGACCAAAATGACTTGAGTACGACCCCAAAGCGAGCGTATGAGTCAACGGACACCATACACCACAACTTGGAATCGCATCTTACCATTTGGATTGCGATTCGGCACACAAAAACCCACAAAAAGTCACATTTATGGATATAGGACCCCCAAAAAATTGAAAAAATTCAATTTTTAGCGACTTCACGCGACGCCGCTCGCCGGCGGTGCGATCCACGCGCCGCCGCACGCCTCCACGCGCCGGCAGTGAGCCTCCACGCGCTGCCACGCGCCTTCACGCGCTGGCAGCAGTCTAGCTCACGCGCCAGACGCGCGGCGCGGCTCAGACGCGCTGCCACGCGCCAAGGCCGGCTCGGCTCACGCGCGCCCAGTCGCAGCGCGCGGCTCACGCGCCCTCACGCGCTGAGCCGCCTTGAGCCGGGGTAAGATCGGGTCGGTCAACGGGTCAGGGTTGACCCGTTGACCCGGTCAACGGTCCGACCCGACCCGGTCGGGTCGGTTTGCGGGTCGGTCCGGGTCAGGGTCCGACCCGACCGCTGACCCAGCCTGTTCACGCGCCAGTCAAACGCGTCTTCTGGCGCGTGTGTGTCACGCGCCCGCGGGTCTGGGTCGGGTCTTCTTCGCCCGACGGGTCCTGCAACGGGTTTTTCGACCCGTTTTCTGGAAAACACCAATCCGGCTGTTTTTTCTTGCATTTTTCGACTGGGAAATATTTGTGGGCATCCTCCAAACATCCTACACTCGATTTTTGGAGGATTCAAACCCAAAAAAATGGTGGGATTCAACCACCCCAGTCGCGGCCCTCCGCGGCCATTCGAAAATCCCAGTTTCCGGCACCCAAATCACACAATAAAATATATAAAACCATAGATCTAGATGCAAGGAACTCATTTATATCATTTTCATGCATCGATCCGCCCTCTAAAGCCACAGATCTAAGGGTTTTATGTCCGTAGGGTCGCAAACTTCGACCGGACATCTCATGGCCCAAACATGCTCCGAAAATTAAATAAAAAATATGTTTGTAATCCCTGGGCCATGGGTATTCTTGCAGTGTTCTCGGATTCACGAAACTCATCCGTGATCCGGACCCCAAAATTTTAAAAACCCCAAAAATAATTCCGAAAATTATTAAATTAAATCCAACGACTGCTCTGATACCAATGTTGGATTTAATCGCACATGCGGAAGCGTGAATTAAATAGATCGGAATTTTTTGGGATAAATACCTCTATTGGGCGGTCTCCAAAATCCACCGTGTCGCGATGTCCCTCGAACGGATCGCACGGTCGGATGGTGATCACGCAATCGAACCACCACCTCAAATCCACGACGCCTCAAGCCTCGTGTCCCGTGAATCGTCTGACGATGGGAGATTTTCCTACGCGAAAATCTCCATCCCTCTCTCTATTCTCTCTCTAGAGAATATGTTGTGCAAAACCCTAGTCTCCATCATAGTTTCCTCCCATGGCTGCTGTCCACTCCACAAGGTAGGAGAAGAAGAGTTTTCTCCATTGTTTTCTCTCTCAGAAGGAAGATAAAACCAATTCACTTAATTGGTGGGGGTTACCAAAATATTGGTTAATGGTAATTAAGGATGGGAGTTACCCCATTCCTTAATTACCCAAATGCCCATAATGGGCATCAATAACCAACATTTTTCATATCAATGGAAAGAATTAAAAGATAAAAAAGACAAATGTATAAATCACCTTAATAGTTCCACCAGCAATGTCCAATGCAGCAATCTTTGGAATAAGATAAAATGGAAATTCTGCTTTCTCCCAGAACTGAAAAAGGTATCCACAAGCTGTATTTCAATTTTCTCCCGATATCGAAATTTATGAACCGCGCCTTGGCAAATATACAAAGACCATTCTGAATGAGAAGCTTAAGACGTCCAACCAGAGAGCTGAGTAACTCTCTGTTTCCATACACTTTCTTACTTTCATCCTGATGGCCCGCTCCTCTGGAGATGATAGATCATCAAACTGCTAATAGTCTGAAGCTGTAATTTTTATCCAACCAGAATCATTTAGTAAGATGGCTGTCCATTGGGTGCTTTGCAATATTAACACAACTAACTTAAATTTCAGAATGCAAGTAGAAGCAATAATGAATTTAAGAAAGGAAAATATTGAAATTTCCTGGCTAGGATCTAGCCTTAATATTCTCAATGAAAGAAACATCAATAAATAACTTGTGAAATCATCAGATTAAAATTAAAATGTTGGAGCAGAGAAATTTAAACAATGAAGCAACATAGCAACTTTCATTGCCGCAGGTTAGATAGAAGTAAACTTCGAGAGTCTCTTACAGCAAGGATGGAAAATAGATGCTGGAGTTGCCTTGGGAAATGAAATGGAAACATCCAGTGCTGGGAGATCAAAATAAGAGCTCATTTTGTCCTTGTAATCATCTGTATGACGATTAAGGTTACCCCACCGTAGCAAGAAGCAAAAATAGTCATTAAATCAAACCAGCTGAAATAAAAATAATAGTATAACAATATGGAACAATTCTATGACACTTTACAATAGTCTGGAATTCAAAGAAAAGGGAAAGATAAGGAAAGAGAGCAACCAGCACCAGTATACCAGAAGAATTTATGTCATTAGTGACCTCTTTATTGTTATTAAACCAAGTGAATTATCTTCAGCATAGAGAGAAACTAAAGGTGTGTAACGTTTCTTCACCAACAGGTCCTTGCTCCCTTTTTCCCCTTATTCCGAATTAGCAGACACACAACCAATTATCAGGTTCTATATCAATTTCATCGACAACATTGTCAGTCACAGTAATGCGAGTGAACACAAGACCAGTAGGCATTCTTTTTGTCTCTTTTTGATGCATTGTTTGATTTCACTTTAATCTGAACATGGAAGCACCTTATATTGGACTAAATCAGTGGTTTCAATGAAAATTCACATTCAAATTAAGTGCTACAATCTCTTAAAATTTTAAGGAAAAAATTCTATGGTTCCAAATACTCATTGTACTTCGGCCCCTTCTACCTGGCTTCGCCCATGCTCTTTGCCAGAGATGTAAACACTAGAATTTCACCTAACAAGTTGTATGACGGCAACATTTCCCAATTACATTCAGTCACGCTACCTTCCATACCGCAACTGACATCAATATATGATGATGTATTTATAGTGAGTGATAATGACCAAATATCACGCTTTCAAGTCTCAAACCCTACTGTACCTCCAGATATGTATGCTTTGCCTAAGAAGGCCTGAATGATAGTCTCCGAGTTAAGGTATATAATATGGTCAATCAAGAACATGAAGACAATCATTTCTTCGAATCCAATCTTATAACTAAAGACTTCAAATTTAAAGCTTAATCACATAGAGAATACGAATCAAATTGCATAAAAACTTGAACTCCGCAACAATCAAAAGCTTGTAGAACAACACTGGCAGAGAGCGAGAATGAAACCTTGGTCAGGAGTTGGATGTATGGTCCTGGTGATTGAGATATGTGAGAGGAATTAAGGAGAGAGAGAGAGAGAGAGAGAGAGAGAAGTTTTCTGGATTTACAGTTTATATCGAGAGGGATGAGGCCATGCAAAAAAATTTTGCACAACGGTCGTCAGATTATTCGGACAGTTTTCTATAATTAGCCTGCCACGTGGCAGAAAAGACGGTCGTGATGTGTTCATTCAAACCGTGCCCCTTTTGATCGTGAAAAGTTTGTTTCATACCTTATACACAAAAACTTATCCATACTGATCTTTCCTTTTTCAAAATGTTTCCAAACCTTTTGTTTCAAAAACGTTTACACTTTAAAAATATTTAACACTTTAAATTAATTAATATTTAAATAAAAAATTTTATATTCTTTATATTTACATATTTTTATATTTAATAAATTAATTTTTATTTAATTATAATTATATTATTTGTATTATTTATCTTATGATTAATAATTATATATTTGATATTTATTAAATTTTTATTATAAAAATATATTTCTTTTATTATTTTTATAAAATAATTAATATTTTTATAAAATTTTTTATATTTTTCACATTTATATTTTTCACATTTATATTTTCTATATTTTTACAAAATGCTATTTTTTGTTATATTTTGTATTCGTTTTCAATTTTTAAATTCTATTTCCTTGCGAGCTAGGTTTCATTTGAACGCTACCTTTTTTCTCTGGTCACACCTATGCCTTCTTACTCACGTGACAACCAAACCAGAACGGTTGACAAAGGAATAATTGAAGGTGTTTAATTACTAAACTCTTTTAAATTGAATAATCAGACGCTCTATCTATTTAATTAGAAATCTTGAGTTCGAGTATTAAAAATGAAGATAAATAATTTGGAAGAATCAATCTCTTAATGGATCACACAGTATTCAAACTGGATTAGTCGAGCGAAATCCGAATATCAGTTGGTGCAGTTCAGGAAAAAAAAGAAGAAGAAGAAGAATGAACAATTGGAAGTGTTTAATTACTAAATTTTTTAGATTGAATAATTGGATACTCTATTCTCTTAATCAGAGATTTTAAGTTCTAATATTGAGAATAAAAAAAAAATGATTTAAAAGAGTTAATCTATTAATAGAAGAAGAAGAAGAAAAAGAGGAGGAGGAGGAAGTGTTTAATCAAGAACACCGAGTCCAATGTACCAAAAAAAAAAAGAAAAGAAGAGAGCACCAAGTCCCTTTGGGGACATCCGATTGAGAACACCAAGTCTTTGTAACCTCGCCTTTCTGGGCTCTATATCTTGAACATGATGATAGCCCGTCTATGTACCGGGTCGAGCCCACGTGGGCCTACTACCGTTTTACAATGCATGGCGAGCAAGACGCGGAGTAAAAAGAGAAAACAATATTAAAAGAAAAGGAAAGAAACTACACCAAATGTAAAGCAAATTTGACCTACACATGTTATGAAGTATTTGACCAAAGATCAGTCTGGATGAGATTGTGGTTACTAGACTGTTCTTTTGAAAATATAATCGAACTATACTCTATCTTATTTTTGTCATTTTAATTGTTAATTTTTATTATATTTACAAATAAATAAATATTGTTGCAATAAAAAAATTCAAAAACCCGGATAACAAATATGTTAATGCAGTACTATTTATTTGTGGACAGACCATGCCTGAGTGGACCATGATGATAACCCGTTTGTTCGCTGGATCAAGTTGGACGGCTCATGGTTTTTTTTTTTTTTTTTTTGGTGTTATTCAGAATTATATTTTTACTAATCTGATTTGATCACTTTTCGGGTCCATTTTAGAAGGTAACTCTACCAATATAGTTTTTTTCATTCTCAAATTTTAAATTCGATACTTGATTGATGGATCTAATGCCTTTACTTACTAGAGTGATTATCCATTAGTGGATGGCTCATTTTGATTCCAAGAAGATATCAATTCATTTCATACCAAAATTTGATTTTTTTACTTATAAATTTTTTAATAAGATAAAAAATTTAATTTTAATTCTTTGCATATTGAGTTGGGAATGGCTTTTTGTATTTTTTTTTTTTTTTTTTGGGTACAAAGATTGGCTTTTTTGTATGATTTCTATGTTGATGCTTTAAGGAAACAATAAAACTTTCCGTGAGGTGAAGCTTTTATCCCCGCTTTGATGGACCATGATTATTAAAAAAGACGGAAGGTTGTGCCATGGTTTTGCTTTATCAAATTGGAGCGATCACCTACAATATTTTATTTGTTATGCCAAATAACGATCGTTTTCTTTTATTAATTATGATTGATTTTGAAATCATTCTGCGGAGGAGACCACTGTTAGGTGTTTAATTACTTGTATCAATCTTTGGCATGCCATTGCCAGACTGCCAGACTTGGAGTTGGCATGTGAAGGCTCTGCAATGTCAATCTTCAAGGTAGAATTTCGAGGCCCACATGAACGAGGCAATTATTTCGATAATTTATACTCAGCTCCATTCGTTACAATAGGATTTAACTGTTACAAGAAATCCTTAAGTTTTACACAAACATATTCTGTAAACGCCTCCCAGATTTTTTTTATGCTCATTTTATGGGGAAGGAGATTGTGCCCATTTTATGCTCATCTTTACACTGCTTATAGACTGGAACAGATTCTTTTTTCTTTTCTTTTCCTTTCTTTTTCTTTTGTAGGTGTATTTCGAGCAATTATCAGCAGGTTGTGTCCTACAGCCGACTCCGCTTGTTCAACATTGGTGGCTTGAAACTAGCAATTCCTGTGATTTCCCTACCAGTGACCAAGGTGTTGATGTCATACGTGCCTTCATACGTATAAATTGGCTCCAAGTCACAGAATGCCTGAAATGCGACAATCAAGCATTTTAATGGTTCAACAGTTTGTCATAATTAGGGTTCCATATGGATCTGTCTACATCTAGAGCTTTCTGAATCTTCATTTGAATCTGATAATTTTTCATGAGTCCCTAAATGCTTAAAGCTAGCAATGAAATTTTAACAATACCTTAGCGACTAAGAAGTCAGCCAAGATTCCATTGCCACCCAGTAGCTCCCGTCCAAGAGCTGCAGTCTCCCTTGCTTTCGAGGTGATCCATGACTGAGCATTAATAATTGGATTATATTAGGCAATCCATTTGAACATGAAATGCACATTATGCTGATGAGATGTTACCTTTCCTAAGCTGGCATGACCAGGAGTCATCTTGCCATTCTCATACAACTTGCATAGGCGCCATCCTACTAGAAGCATTGCTTGAACATTACCCAACATCTGCACAAGTTTCTGCTGGTTGAGTTGGAAAGCTGCCAATGGTGCTCCAAACTGCTTCCTCTCTTTGAGATACCTGATTCATCTCTCAAAGTTTAACTCGGCTTACTGACAAAGCAATAAATAAACAGTACATAAGAGGATTAACTGTAGCTTAATACCTGTGGCACACATCGTAAACACCCATTGAAATGCCGATTGGTTGCCAGGCAACCATAACACGAGAAACGGCGAGGACCTGTCATGAACATTAAGTCCAAATACACATGAAAAAAAGAGAAGCCAGCAAATCTATGCATGTTAAGCCAAATAAGCAGATTTGCACATAAATGAGCCAAAATTTTGGGAGGGAAAAAAAAACCTTGGTGGCTTTGAGAAGAAGAAGAAATGGAAGCAACAAGAGAGAGAGAGAGAGGAAACTAAGAATAACAAGAGTAGCAGGGTGGGAAAAAAGACGCAGAATATTAAACAAATACTCAAAAAAATTCAAAGAGTCATATGAATTGACTATTTCTACGAACTGCATTTACACAACACTAGGTACCACTCTATTTCTAAGTAGTCATTTGGTTTCATGGTTCTTATGAACTGTCAGATCCTATTCTTACAGTTTTGTGTTACTCTTGTGACGGATGAAAGCACTTGAGATAGAAGAGGCCTAAGAAAGCCATCATAACTTTGGCAGGTGACTCTAGTCAATTGCATCACGGTTTTTGCACAGTTACAAAATCAAGGATGAAGAAAGAATCAACATAATCATTCATAACATTGACATTGAACTCCTTGGTACCCCTGTGACCAAAAAGGGGAACTGGGGGAGTCAGAAGTCAAGAAATGACAATAATAATAACACCACTCCACTGTCAGAAAAGCCATTCTACCCACAAGTTACACTACTCAGATGATGATTAAAGGACATTAGAAGGAATAAAAGTATCAGCAGAGGATTATAATGGCCTCAGAGAACAAGCACCTTACAAAGAAACTGATAGAAACACACCTTATTTGTATCCTGAAAGGAATTTACACCAGGTAGTCTGTCTTCACAAGGGACAAATACTCTGTTTAAGAGAATGTCTCCATTTTGAACAATTCGCAACCCAATCTTATTTTCAATTTTAGTAGCTGTTAGACCAGGTGCATCCTTTTTCACAATATATCTGTAACAAAGAAGAGTGACAGTACAGATGATAAACATTCTGCCCATTTGAAACAGATGAATACATAAGACAAAAAATAGTAACTAAATCTACAATTTTTTTTTTTTGGGAGCAGATTAAGAAACAATTCTTAATCATGGGATGGTTAAAGCTTTTGTTGCTAATTACCAGATACCCTCATTCAGCACTGCATTTTAGCCAAAATTAGTAACAATGATATGGCTGCAAGCTAATAATCCATATCACCTTCGGAAAACAACATGATGTAATTTCTACAATAGGGTGCCAGATATAATGTCACTAGATTACAATTGGAGAACTTTAAGGCATCTTTCTTTTGGATTCTATCTTAATTATCTCCAATTTTTACAAGGTAGATGAGTCCAATACCAGTCTCTGCCAATGTCTTTCAACTGAGATTACATTAACTATTAATGCATACAAGGATTGAGAGGTAGGTGTTTCACATACCCGTTTATCTGATTTGTGGTTGTATTTCTAGCAAAAATAACCAGCACATCAGCAAAAGTGCTGTTCCCAATCCACCGCTTCTGACCTTCTAATATCCAACCTCCTTCCACCTGATCATCTCATCATCACCACAGATAGATAATTTAAAATACACAACAAGCCATACAACAAAAAGGAGGAGAATCCAGGACCTTGGTTGCTGTTGTTTTCAATGCACTTGCATCACTTCCATAGTCAGGCTCAGTCAACGCCTAAGGAGTGGGCAAATATATATAAGTAGCTATACCACAACAAGTGCAACCATACTCTATACTTAATACTTGTATCTAGAAGAGACTCACCCAACAAGCCACTGATTTAAGTTTTGCCAAAGAAGGTAAATATTTCTGCTTTTGTGCCTCTGATCCACAAAGTGCTATACATACAGTCCAGAAGTGTTATATCACCAAAATTAGAAATCTAGCAACTCATATATGAAAAACATCTAAAAACAGTGCATATGTAGGAAACAAATATTAGATTTCCATGTTTTGTTTAGGGTTGTGACTCCAAATTTTGGTTAATGGTGACCTGCAAAAATGTTCCACCTTTGAGCTATATTTAGTTGGTTTATATCTGGTCATTTTCATGTTTAATTCATCATGATTAGGTCAATTAGGGTCTTAAGCCCTCTAAGATTTCGTATTGAATTTTATCATAATTACCTTTAAAAAAAAAAGAAAAGAAAAAACCATCTAAGGCTGTGTGTGTAATTGTGTACCCAAAATTTCATGTATTAAGCGGGACACCTTAAATATGAGGTGAATTTTTTTTATTTAAAAAAAATTCCCAGTAGTATGCTACATTTTTTTTTTAATCTGGCATTGATTCTTGCTGCTTCTGCAACAACTTTTTTTTTCTTTATTAATTAATCTTCTTGTCTTTTTTTTTGTAAATAATTTTTTGAGCAAACCCGGAGAGCAATTGAATTATTTTAATGATAGAGTTTCCAACCTGTAATTTTAAGGAACGCTTTTTTCTCTTTTAAGTAATTTCACCAAATTATTTGTTGAATTTTCATCTATTGATCTTGTGATACTTAATTGTACATTGTATTGAATGCCTAATCGGTAGCTTACCAATAGTGAGCATTGCAAGAGAAGAATGCACTAAAATAAATGTAGAGCAGCTGGCATCAACTCTAGCAACTTCTGCAGTGGCAATAGCACTTCCAGTAATGGACATTCCTGGACATCCGTATCCCTGTCCGTTCAAGGCAACTACCAAATCAGACAACATCCAACAGTTACTAAGGCAGGAGTTAAAAAAGAAATGTAGGAATCACCTTAATAGTTCCCCCAGCAATACCCAATGCACCAATCTTTGGAATAAGATGAAATGGAAATTCTGCTTTCTCCCAGTACTGAAAAAAATTATCAGCAGTCTGTATCTCAGTTCCCTCCAGATAACAGAGTGTGGAGCAAATTCTAGTGGATTAATTTGACTAGTTTGTGTTGGCAAATATATAAAGAAAATTGTGAATGAGAAGCCTAAGATGTTCAACCCTAAAACAAAGTAACAAACTAGAGAGAGCAAGACAAAATAGATACCCTGGCCATTACTGGAGCAACATCCTTTTCCATACACTCTCTTACTTTCATCCGGATGGCCCGCTCCTCGGGAGTTAATAGATCATCAAACTGATAATAGTCTGAAGCTGTAATTTTTAACCAAACAGCAGCATTTAGTACCATTGGCCGCTATCCAATTGTAACACAACTAGCAACTTAAATTACAGAACCCAAGAAGAAGCAATAACTAATTTAAGAAAGGAGAACATTGAAATTCCCTAGATAGCATCTAGCCTAAATATCCTCAATGGAAGAAGCACCAATAAATAACTTGCAGAATCATCACACTATAATTAAAATGTTGGAGCAGAGAACAATAAAAAATGAAGCAACACAGTAAATTTCATTGCCAATAGTTAGATAAAAATAAACTTCGAGAGTCTCTTACAGCAAGGAGGGAAAATAGACGCTGGAGTTGCCTGGGGAAATGCAATGGAAACATCCAATGATGGGAGATTGAAATAAGAGCTCTTTTTATCCTTGTGATCATCTGCATGACAATTAAGGTTACACCACCATTCACAAAGTAAGAAGCAAAATAGTCAATAAAAGAAACCAGTTGAAATAAATATATATATACATATATATCAGTATCATTATAATGACCTCTCCACTAGAAAAACTTACGTCATTTATGACCTCTTTATTGTTATTAATGTAAGAGAACCAAGTAAACTATTTTCAGCATAGATGGGAAACCAAAGGTATGTAGCATTTCATGCCTAAGGGCCTCTCCTTTTGCAAGAGAATTTAGTGAAGGCACAAGGTGATTATTGCCTATTACATGTTCCATATTCCTACACCACTAGGCCCACACTCCCTTTTTCTACTCCCTTCCTAATTAGCAGGGCGCACATAGCCCAATTTTCAGGAACTTCATCAACAATATTGTCAGTCACGGTAATGCAATGAGCACTTCCACAAAGAAAAGTAACCAAATAAATCAAGAAAAGAAGAAGCACAAAACTAGTAGGCATTCTTTTTTATTAATGCATTTCTAGATTTACCATAATTGAAACACAGAATCACCTTATATGGACTAAATCAGAGGTTTCAATGAAGATTCCCACAAATTATTTTCAGCAAATAGCAGTTTCAAATTAAGTCCAACTAACCCTAAAAATCTGTAGTGGCATAGTTGCCGTGGCCTCTTATTTCTGTTTATAGAACAGCGTTGGTAATCAAGCTAATTGTCATAAGTTTCTTTTACCAAGAACCAGTAAATTTGATATGCACAGTTCATATCATTGAAACAAATATTCTAGGAAAACATTTAGGAATTAGTAAGAAAAAATAATAGTTTTCTTATTTTAATTGATAACAAACTTTTTAAAATTAACAGTTACCTTAGTTTTGGGAATCTTTCATATTAGGAATAATTTTAAATATTTGTTTTTAGTAAAAATTCTATTTTATTGTAAATCCTATTTTTCTCTATTTAAAGAGGGTGTAATCAATAAAGACAAAAGTCTAACTCTCAAAAAAAAAGTGTGATAGGAAACTTATTAGAGAACAAATTCCCAGCCGTCAAACCTATAGCAAGAGAAGAGGGGAATTCCTTGATTCTCTACTAGGGCCCATATCAGAATTCGACTCAAGCTATAAGAAGAGACTGGCAAAGGAGGAGGATGGGGGCAGCTACCCTCTAACATTTTAAGAAAAAAAATTAACCCTTAACATTTTAAGAAAAAAATTCCACAAAATGCCATTCCCCCTCAAGTTATTATCCCAGATGCATGTTATTCTTCGCCCCCCCCCCCAAAAAGATCTGGCTTTGCCCATGCTCTTTGCCAGAGATGTGAATCCTAGAATCTTCATTCATGCTACTTCCACAGTTTAACGCCACTAGCGTCAATTGATGATGACATATTTAGAGTGAGCAATGATGAATAACTATCACGCTTTGTAGTCTCAAACCTAATTGTGCCTTGCAGATGCGCATACTTTGCATAAAAACGCCTGAATGATGGTCTACAAATTAAGGTATAAATTGCGTTTCGCATGCAGAATAGCTATTAGAGGATAGATTATGGTCTCAATCAAGAACATGAAGACAATCAATTCTAGGAATCCAATCTTTGAACTAAAGATACTTCAATCTTAAGCTCAATCGCACGGTCTTATATTTTGCATAACTACCTTCCCTTTCAAAAGTTTTAAGTTTGTAAAAGGAGGCGCTTATTAATACTTTTGTTTCTTACCACACAGTGAATACGAACAAAATTGCATATAAACTTAAACTCAGCAACAATCAAAAGCTCGTAGAGCATTACATAGAGAGAGAGGAAGAGAAAGAGTCAAACCGCGATCGGAAGTTGAATGAATCGTCATGGCGATTGAGAGATGTTTGAGAAATTAGGACTTCTCTAAAGAAACCAAACAGGAGGGAGGGAGAGAGAGAGAGAGAGAGGGCGGACTGTGATGCTACTTGGATTTGCAGTTTATATCGAGAGAGCGGGCACACAGATTTAGGTTTTGGTTGATGGGGGTTTGCCAAAACTACTGGGAAAACGTTCGTCAGATCATATTTTCATTTCTCGAAAATTATCTGCCACGTGGCAGAGACGACGGCTGTGATGTGTTCATTAAAACCGTGCCTTCTTTTTAAATGGTCAACGAGCGTAACCTTGATATTTATCTTCGCCCAGTTCACGCATAAACTGAATTTTAATTTGATATTCTTTTGACGAAGACGAGTTTGGTAGTTTCGTTTGGATATTACACGTCACCTTATCTCCGTTGCAGGCTATCTCAACGGTTTTTTTTTTTTTTTCATTTCAAAATATTTTCCATAAACATTTCAAAATATTTTAAAATATTAAATTAATTAATATTTATCTAAAAATATTTATATTTTCTATATTTATATATTTTTTCATATTCAATGAATTATTTATTTAATTATAAATTTTATTTTTATACTATTTATTTTATAATCAATAATTTTATTTTTATAAATTTTATTTTTATACTATTATTTTTATAAAATAATTAATATTTATATAAAAAAATTTTATATTTTTTATATTTATGTGTTTGTCCATATTTTAATTTTTTTTATTTTATAAAATATTATTTTTTTATATCCTTTTGTATCCATTTTCATTCCTCGTTTCCATTTCCATACAATCTACATTATAAAAGTTCCGGTGTTGAAATAGTCTGCTAATCAAAAAAATAATAACAAACAACAACAATAATAATAATCTATACCATTAAATAAAAGTAGTATTTTATGGAGGTTACAAGGAATTTCACATAAGAAAATAAATATATTTTTTAATTTTAAAAATGTTAAAAATTTTAATCATCTATTTTTTTAGAAATTTAATTAATAAAGTTATTTGTTATTACAATAATAAAATTATTTGATGGTGGACCGACATTTATTATAATTTTAATATTATTAACTATATACAATACGTCGACATAATATCGAATTTTTTATTTTTATATTTAATATTTTTTTTCAATAATTTGTTTCTTAAATTTTATCTTTACATATAAAAGGTTATACGAGACAAGTGGAAAAAGTAATGTATAGTGTTATGGGAGAAATAAAAAATTATTAATCGATAAAAATAAATTTTATACCACAACCAGATAATTCACTATTTTATTTAACTATATATTATTATTCTATTTAAAATATATGTTATGGTAGGAAATTTCAC
Source organism: Dillenia suffruticosa (assembly GCA_033439265.1). NCBI lineage: Eukaryota > Viridiplantae > Streptophyta > Magnoliopsida > Dilleniales > Dilleniaceae > Dillenia > Dillenia suffruticosa. Next base: position 1,305,643 of record JAVTVX010000035.1, read on the forward strand.
CCGTAGCATAAGTATAGGGATATGACATGGCAATAATAATAATTGGTATGACTTTTTGTCATTTAAGTAACACCTTTATTTTGTCATTTATTTGACCGGACACCCGGGCATTTGGCAATTGAGAGAAGTTGACAGTGTATTAATATGGTATCATTAAGCTTTCTTCTACTTTTTATAATTAATTTAATATTATACTTATTTTAAATATTATATAGAACAATAATTCTAGCCCTTCTCTGCTTGTTTGTCTGGGAATGGATATGGGGAGTGATCAACATCATTTCTTTTGAGAAAACAGAATGGAATAGGAATTCTCTTTCCCGGATCGGAACTAGAAATTATGTAAAAAAATCGTTTATACAAATTAATCATCAAAATTGTAGAGATTACAATAATTATATTTATTCCTTCAAAATAAAAATTAAAAATAACAATTTAATATGTATATGAAATAGTTTGAACATCCTCGAACTTTAAGAAATCAAAATTCAATTTATATAGTAATTTTGTACGGCAAAGATATCTTTTATTCACTAAAATGCTATACATATTAATTTAGATATTTTTGATATTTTGAGAAAGATATTTATTTTGAACATTTTGGATAATTATTTTTTGCTTTTGTAATTTTAATTTGATTTTTGTGATAAATTTATTAAGCAATTTGGATATTACTATGTATTATTTGTATTAGTTATTGGGCTCATTTAATTTTTCAAATATTATTTATGAAACGATACCTGATTTTATTTATACTAAATTGGTGAGCAACATGTTTTTTAAAAAAACAAGAAGAAGAAAAAAAAGGGGGGAAAAAAACGAAAAGAGATGAAATGGAGGACCGTTCGTGCATTAGCTGGCGGTTGCTAAAATCGAGGAGCCCGCAGGGAGTCCCACAGGTCTACCTGACCACAGCCTACTCATCATCACTTTTCTTGAATTCTCATTTTCCATTTTTAATCATCAGAAACATTCGTTCGCCTGACGAAGTAAAGCCTCTAGTACGTCTCTGATACGATCATTCATTCGAATTCGCAGATGCGACTCGGACGTTGACTCCGCGGTGGACTCATTTAAGAACTGCGATCAACCATGATCACCAAGCGACTCCTTCATAAGGCATTTCGTAATCATGAGGTTTTCTAATCCCATCGCTCATTTTTTTTTAAGTAATCGGAATCTTGATTTGAATTATTCGCTCAATTTTTGATCGCGATCTTGAATGGTTTTTTTCTGTCGGAAATTAGTATCTAAAATCAGAAAATTTAGAAGAGGATATAAACAGTGTATGAAAAATGATTTTGCATAATTCATTAGGGTTTGGGAATTTGTCAATTTGTCAAAGAACATAAAAGATCAGCGGATACTATTGGAAATTTAGTTTTGAGACTAGTCTTCCTTTAAGAATACGTGAACACGGAATCGAACTGCAGAGGAAACTATGCCGTTGTCGAGCAATACATGCTTTACACATGTCCATGCAATTTCTCTAGGTTTTCTATATGTAGATATCGAAAAGATCGTTCTCCATTAGTCCAAGTTTTTCGAGTGTTGGGTTTTTTTGCGTGGTATTTGAGCAAGAGTGTGAGTATTCATTTATTAATCTGCTGTAGAATATGTTTGGCTTTCATCTTCCAGGTGTAGACGTGAATTCTTGATCAGGGTTGATGTGGCATGAAATGATTGGACAAATATTGCGTTGCAGATCTTTTATGTAATTAATTGGCCAATTGTGTTGCTGCTAATTTATCTGAGTGGCCATGATGAAAAACATATCCAGCTTGGCTTAATTGACGGACAGGATTATAGCATTTGCGTATAGATATGCTTAGTTGGGTTATTTTCAATTTTATACTTTTCCTTGTCTTGATTGATATGGCTAAGCATGACTATCCTTTCCCTGTCAAAACATTTCAGCAGAAGGTGAAACATGGCAGTTTGTCAACAGCAGATTTGGATCCTCGGATTTCCATTCACTATGGCATCCCATCTACAGCATCCCTTCTTGCTTATGACTCCATTCAGCACCTCTTGGCCATTGGGACATTGTAAGTTTAGCTTTATTAGTTAGCAATTAATTTAGCATATCAGGCACGGGCACGGGCACGGGCACGGGCACGGGCACAAATGGTTGTTAGCTTTTTGGTCTTGTTTGTGCACAAAGAGGGTGGATAGTGTGAAACATATCCTGGCATGGTTAATTGCTAATAATCCTTTTTATCTTAATATTGGGAATGAAGAAACTTTTCATTTGAAGAGGAGAGTTTTTAAGGTGGTGCACACAGTATGACATAGGAATGGGCCCAAAACTATGCTGATCATATCTTTTGTTTCCCTTTGCTGTTGTTTAATCGGGAGCTAACAAGTAAGGGCAATAGCTGATCTTTCCAAGTACTTTAAGTAGAACCATGTCTGAAAAGACTCAACATAATTGACCTTTATCCATGGATTTGAAATAAACGGGAATTTATTGGTGTATTGCTGGATATTAAGCCTTATGACTCTCAGTAATATTGACAGATTCAAGCTGGGTTTATTTTGACAGGCACTTTTTTATTTTTTGGGAGGTGGGTTGAGGTGGGGGATGGGGAGATGTGGTGCAGTTGAATGTGTGCGTCTTTCTCTTTCCTTTTTGTTCTTTCCATTCCAAATCTATTGAAACCAAAAGGAGTCTTAGGGAGTTACTGGACTTTTGAGATTTTTAAAATGAAGCCCCGGTTGGGTGTTGAAATCTTAGAAGCATTTTTTTTTTGTATTTCAATTTTTTTCCCGGGATATTTGATTGGTAGAAGCGTGTTTAATGTGGCAAGAAGAACTCTTTAAGAATAACATTATTTCCAGAGTGTAAATGCAACTTTGCCTCCATTATTCCGTGCCTACATTTTCAAATGAAAATAGATGAGTGTTTTTACTTATAACCAGCATCTTCCATCATCACTCAGAATGATATTAAGCGATAGACAAAATTGCATTCTTGCCAGTCTTTATTTCATCTCTTTCCTTATGATGAGCAATTTATTGCAGGGATGGAAAAGTAAAAGTTTTTGGTGGGGATGGCATTGAAGGGCTTCTTGAATCCCCTAAACAGATGTCTTTCAAATACATGGAGGTTTGTTTATCTCAATTTCAGATATGATCCTCTACATATTGCATTTTGGCTTGTGATTTTGAAACATATAGCTAAAGAAATTTTGTTGTCTAAATTTGCTTACCATGAGAATTTAAAACAATAGGCTTCTTAAAGGCAAAAAGAGGAAAAAAAAAAAAAAAGAAATCTCTTTTCATACATAATAGTACCCGGAACTTTTACAGCTAAAAATCTCAACTGCAGAGGGGGGATGTATCCCTACATCTAGTTATGGTGTCTTTATAGTTTGACTTTTTTCATGCTAACTCTTCTTTCATTTTGCTTATCCTAGAGTCATTTCACAGTTATAGATAGGTGTAGTACAGGATTCCATTTTTTCAGCTTCAGAGTTGTTCTCCAACCAACGATTTGAGTGGCATTGCTCCTGAGCTGACACTTGAATGCAAATCCTGGTTGCAGCTTATAAATGAGATATTGTGAGCAATCTCAGAATTTGTTCGTCCACGACAAAGTGTCATAGAAGTTCTGTGCATTGTTCAGTTGCAAGATTTGTGTCTGCTTTTCCTTCTTTATTACCTCAATGAGAATCTGTTCTTTTTACAGTTTCTGCAGAATCAAGGGTGTATTGTTGGCATCTCTGTTGACAATAATATCCAGGTATTAGTTCTGTGTGAGCTATAAAGTTTCTTTTCTTGTCAAAATTTCTGTGCTACTTAAATATCAAATGTTGACTCTAGGCGGATTTTGCTCCACTTGCTTCTTGTTGTGCTGCAAATAGCATGCCTTTCAACCAAACTCTAGTAGCTCTAGCCATCAGCATCTTTCTGTGGCTTCATGGACTATCTCATTCCTCAACACTCATGAAACTATATTAACTATGTCTCTTTTGTTGTCCCACTTCATTGAAGGATTTCATTCTGATTTTTTCAACCTGAAATTTGGGTTTTGCAACTCTAACACTCAGTTACTTTCTAACTTTTGCAGGTTTGGAATCTGGAGACCCGATGCATAGCTTGTTCCTTACAGTGGGAGTCCAACATAACCGCGTTCTCTGTTATCCACGGTTCTCCATACATGTATAATCCTGATGTAAAACATTGCTGTTCCTTCATCTGCTTTATTTGGCTCCTGTCTGGTTCAAAAATGGTGACATAGTGTAAAAGCTAACACTCCTCTAATTCCTTACAGGTTTATTGGAGATGAGTATGGATTGATGTCTGTCTTGAAGTACGAATCTGAAGGGGGGAGTCTTTTGCATATGCCATATCATATTTCTGTAGATTCTATGAGTGGTAATTATCTGTTTGGTGAGGTTTTTATATTTCTTTTGTCATTTACTATTTGTTATCATATTAAACATGTCGATAAGTGATTTTGACTCCTTCCTGTTGATGTAACTTGAGTAACCCCTGTACACTGATAGTAATTGAACACAATCTGTGTTACACAATGCTACAAAAACCTACACATCAACAAAAGCTCCGCAAAAGTTGCCTGATCTTATTCTTTTGATGAGTCACATCTAATCCATCCTTTTGTGCTTCTATTCTTCTCATACATTGGTGTACCTAACTACTTTCCACTATTTCACAGAAGTAGCTGAGACTTTGTCTTTTGACTGCCAACCCGTTGTTGGCGTGCTCCCTCAACCTTCCTCTTCTGGGAATAGGCAAGACACAAGCTTAGATCTTTATTCTTGTTGATATGTTGCTTAATTTAGTGGTACTATAATAAGCATTTTGGTCATTTTACCAGATAGGTGGTGACAAATTTATGCTTTTGCTGTGGAACATATTCAAAAAAAAAAAAAAAAAGAAAAATTGAATAACTTGATAGTTTGAGTAGTGACTGAGCTACCAGCTGCTTGCAATTTTTTTGCTGATCACATCTTTACTAAGGTTTTGTAATCTGATTGGTTAAACTTAGATACCGGCAATGGGATAAACTTATTGGCCCTGTTGAATGTGTTTTATTCTATGTGCTTAATCAAGAAATTTATCACACTTTTCCCTGAAAATTTGCTATCTATGAAACTTATCTAGATTACAAATTCAATAAGAGTTTGGCTCTCATTCTATGTCATTACAGGACTTATAGAGTTGAGGCTTTACTGCAGGGTCTTAATAGCATATGAAAATGGTTTGCTTATTCTCTGGGATGTCTCAGAGGCTCGTGTAGTTGTTGCTAAAGGTGGCAACAATCTCCAACTTAAGGAAACTGTCGCTCATTATCCAACTGCAGAAAAGGGAACTGTTATTAAAGGTGAAAAGAACCTAGAACTGAAGGATGTAATTGTTGATTCTGCAACTGAAGTGAATGGTACTCCACCAGATGATTTATCTGAACAGCATTTAGAGGACAAAGAGATTACAGCTCTTTGTTGGGGCTCTTGGAGTGGGTCCATTCTTGCTGTTGGATATATTGATGGTGACATCTTGTTCTGGAACATGTCAAGTGTTGCTTCTGCTAAAGGTCAACAAGCTGGATCATCACATGATATTGTTGTTAAGCTGCAGTTTTCGTCTGCTGAAAGGAGACTTCCTGTCATTGTCTTACACTGGTTAGCAAATGGTAGTTCTCACGTTGATGGGGATGGCCAACTTTTTGTTTACGGTGGCAACGAACTAGGATCAGAAGAAGTCTTAACGGTATGTTCTGTACTAAGGGGTACATGAGTCAAGAGTAAGATCTTTTCTACATGTTCTTTTATCCTTTGTCCTTCTATTTAGTCAAGATAGAGCTCTTGCTAATTTTACCAGGACGAAATTGACTATTAGTATTAAGTCAATTGGTTTGCAATTCTAATTCATTATTCTAATAGCCTTGAGCATAAAAAGCACTTATTAGATTTTTCCTTTTGTCTAGGTTTTGAATCTTGAATGGTCATCTGGGATGGAGACAATAACATCTGCCTATCGTGTGGACCTTACACTCAATGGCTCTTTTGCAGACGCGATTTTATTACACACTGGGGGGATATCGCGGCGCAATCAGTCAGGTTCCCTATTTGTATTGACAAACCCTGGGCAATTGCATTATTATGACGAAACTTGCTTGTCTGCCTTAAGGTGTCAGCAGGAAAGAAAACCTTCTGTTTCTCCTGTAGAATACTCCACAACAATACCTACAATTGATCCATGCATGACTGTGGTGAAGCTTTTTTCCATGTCCTCAGTTGGAAACTCTTCCAGAGCTCTCTCTGAGGTATTATCTTGTCTTATAATACTCCTAATTTGGATCATCCTATGCTCTGTCTATCTTTCTTTCACCAAATCTTGGTTCTGTACCCTCACCAGATTGCTAGGGCCAAAAAAATTAGTTCACATCAAAGCATACGAAAGGATGTAAAGTGGCCTTTAATTGGTGGCGTACCCAACCAATTAATGGAAGAGGAGAATGTGAAGAGGGTATTTGTATCTGGTTATCATGATGGATCTGTTTGGATATGGAATGCCACATGTTCAGTTCTCTCACTTGTATGCATTCTGGAAGGCAAGGTTAAACTCCAATTCTTTAGTCTGTGGTATTCTTAAAATGTGATATTTGGGCAATTTTCCTATACCTTTTAATCAGCTCTGTCTGTAGCTTGTAATAGCACTTTCTATTTTCTTTGTTTGTGATACCACTTTCTATTTTCTTTTCTTTTAAAGTGTTTGTAGTTTGTCGTTGCAGGTGGATGGGGAAAGAGTATCTGGTTCAAGTGCCCCTGTATCAAACTTGGACTTTTGCATCTCCACTTCCCAATTGGCTGTTGGGCATGATAGTGGTCTGGTATAAGCTTTCTGCTAGTATGTTTCTCTTTCTACAAACACTTTTGTTTTGTGTTTCTGATTTGTTTTTCCTCTTTTGGGACCTGGTATAGGTGTGCATTTATAATCTCCTCAATGGTGAGTCGGGAGAGGCAAGCTATCACTATGTTACAGAAAATAACAGCACAGGTGATTTCTCCTCATATATCTACTAGAAGTTTGATCCCATTCCAAAAAGTTTCTAACTCTCTGGTTTGGGCATGAGCTGCAATCTGACCTAGTTGATTAATATAAATAGATTGTGGGAGGGTCTAGAAAATTATTTTGACTTGTTTGTCAGAGTTACTTCCATGTAGAAGTTATCTTGATAGAGTTATAATGCTTTGACAATTTATCGTCTATTTGCTTAAACTCTTGAATATTCGTAGGGGTAATTTTGTTAACTTAAAATATGATAGAGCCTCAAAACCAACTTTTTGTCTTTAGTTTGTTAGTTAATGGTGATGGTTATTGCATTTCCATTTTTCATTTTTTTTCTTGTTTTCTTATAATCATGTGATAGTGCTGAATAACATCAGAAATTAACAGTGCAGAACCTACATTGCAGTTCACATTTTGACACAGAAGGGAAGTCCTCAATGTAGAGCTTGCTTTTGTATTCTTAGTTCCCCCATTCAAGCCCTACAATTCACAGGTTATGGGGCAAGACTTTGTGCGGGGTTTGCATGCGGTCGAGTATGGCTTACATATTTTTTTCTTACACTTTGGTCCATTGATTAATAGTTTGCATCACTGGCTTTTTCTTCCGGCACATCTTTCATTTCGAGGACTAACCTTTTCCCTATGTCTGCCATTTAGGTTGCAGTTTTTGATTTGAGTTTGCCATCAGTTTTGTACTTGACAGACTGTCTATCTGGTCCGGGGTTACCAATCATTTCAGTGACTTCAAGAACATTTAGGCTTAGCCATAGGCTTATGAACAGCACAAAACACCGAGGATCAAAAGTTTCAGGAAGGACAGAGGAGGAGATAATTTTTGTCTTAACTAAAGATGCAAAAGTTTTTGTTCTTGATGGTGTTACTGGTAACAACATAGCCTCACGACCCCTGCACTTGAAACATGAGTCAACTGCTATTTCTATGTATGTTTTAGGCAAGTATATTATTTATCTGGAGGCAAGCAAATTTTATGAATTATCTGTTTTGATTGCAATTCCAAGTGAAGCCATTTAAATAAATATTCTGAATCCCAGATGAGAACAATTCAGCAACTCGAGCATCCAGTGGAAATCAACCAGAACAATCAACCAGTGATCCTGCTTTGAAGAATGAAGTGATGAAAGATAACAGTCAAGATGGAATTATTTCTCATGAGGAGCTTTCCTCATCAGAGCTTGCACCTTATAAAGACAGCCTACTGGATTCCTTTGTCTTGCTTTGCTGTGAGGATGCTCTGCGATTATATTCTTCAAAATCTGTGATTCAGGTGAATCTACTGCTTTCTTCATTGTTATCTTAAGTGGCACACATGGCCTAGTTGTCTTGAACTCTATCCTATTTAAGATTAGGGTTTGAAATCTGTTGTTTCCTTCCCGATAAATATTAATATTAAAAAAAAAAAAAAAAATCTTTCAATTGATTTGGGGATTGATTTTTTATTTGATTTCTATGTATATGCTTTAGGGAAACAATAAACCTGTTCGTAAAGTGAAGCTTTTAGCGCCTTGTTGTTGGACCACAATTATTAGAAAAGGTGAAGAAATTTGTGCCCTGGTTTTGCTTTATCAGACTGGAGTGATTGAAATAAAGTAAGCACCTAGGATATTTAATTTGTTATGCTAAATCACAATCTTTTTATCTTGTTATTTATGATTTATTTAAAATTTATTTTGGGGAGTGGGCTACCATCAATTATTGAACTATTAATATCCGTTTTTGGCAGATCATTGCCAGATTTGGAGTTGGTGGGTGAAAGCTCCCTAATGTCAATATTGAGGTGGAATTTCAAGGCGCACAATAACAAGACAGTCAGTTCTGATGATAATGGGCACATTGCCCTGGTATTGATTTTTTGTTTTGTTGTATAGTTGCTAATCTATTATTAGGAGATGATTTGATGTTCTATTTTGATTAGTCATAGTCAGCTCAATCCATTATGGTAGGATTTTGTTGTTTCAAGAAATCCTGAAATTTTACAGACATTCCCCCTTTTAGAGTTCAGCATTTACTTTTAGGTAGTATCTGTATTTTTTTTTTTTATTTTTTGTTTTTGCTTTTCAGGTTGATGGTTATGAATTGGCTTTCATCTCTTTGTTGGCTAATGAAAATGGTTTCAGGTATGCTTTTTCTGTGGCGGCTAGGAATGCTATAACTTAGATACATCATGTTGTGGAATATATACTTACAACAAAATAGATACATCATGTTGCAGAATATATACTTACAACGAAAGTTTTACTGAGGGTGCAAATAAATTAAAAAAATTACTCTTGCTTCTCTAGGATTCCGGAGTCTTTACCAGAACTTCATGATAAGGTTCTTGCAGCTGCTGCAGAAGCTGCAGCTAGTTTTTCCTCAAATCAGAAGAAGAAAAAGGTTCATGGAAATGATTTTGCTCCTGAGATTTGCAGTTTGTGTTACTAAACTCGTTTATAGCCTAGTGTTGTTTTGTACAGGGTACTGCCCCTTCTAAGATTGCAGCAATTTTTAAGGGCTTCAAAAAGGGAAAAGTGGACCATTCTGTTGAAAATCTTGCTGCTTGCAACGCTGATTCAAACCATTTGGGAGGAATTTTTTTGAAGGTTCCATTTTCTACCCCATCTCAACCTACAGACAAGCAGGATGTTTTGGCACTGCCTACATCACCAAACTCATCTGCGTCTCTTATAACTAAGGATGAAATTGTGGATCTTAGCATAGGTCTCTCTCTCTCTCCCCCTCCCTCCCTCCCTCCCTCCTCCTGTACATTCATTGATACATTTTGACTTGCAGATGACATTGAAATTGATGAACCTGAGATGCCAGCACCCACGTTACCATCTCATAAAATGAAAAACAAAAAGAAAGGTATTTCAGCTACTCATGCCCTAGTACCTGTATGGTATGAACTTTTATGAATTTTACAGTTTGCATATCTCTTGTTGCAGAGGGACAAACTGACAGAGAGAAATTACTTGATGGTGCTCCTGCTGACATAAAACCGAGAATCAGAACACCTGAAGAAATTATGGCTGCATATAGAAAGGCTGGGGTAATTAAATTAATAGTTTTCTATTTGCATTCCAAGATGCTTAAATTGCTCTTTCATCATAGTCTAACCTAAAAATCAACTCCAGGATGCCTCCTCAGCAGCTGCACAGGCAAGAAACAAGCTTGCAGAACGCCAGCATAAACTTGAGGTATGCTTTTACTTTGGAACACTCTGAGCTGAGATTAAAATTAATTTTGTAAAATGTGATTAGAAAATCATGATGCCAACCTGATGACTAGGAGTCAAACCTAATGGCCATCTGGAACTTTTTATTTGTGTAGGGTTTGTTATATACACTTGCAGTTCCGCACCAAGTCACATGTGAACTTTTCTAGTAAACCAACTCAACTGTAGATTTTAGATGTTGACAACTAGTTTGTTTAGTGCGGTAGTCCTTGTAATTCCAGCCTGGTTTGTTATATAAGTGGATAAATGTGTTTGGACTTGGTTCCAAGTTTACGTGGTCTCAAGATTCAGTTTAATGAGCTTAAGTCCTTCAATTTGGTTCAAAGTTGAGTTCATTTAGTGTAACCAAGTTCAGGTGCCGACTAACTAAATAAATGAATGCACCATTGGCTCAGAACATGCGTGCACATATTGCATATTGCCAATCCCAGTAGAGCACAGACTTAGTTCCTCAGATTTGTCGAAGTTCATAAGCATGAGATTGCCTTAGTTATATGCTGGGTGATTGAATGGAATGTACATCAGACATGCTCCATTTGGTTTTCCATGTTGTAGTCGGTGTAGATTCATTAATACTTTTTGAGCAACCCTTCTTTTCCTCATCAGAAAATCAGTAGACGTGCTGAAGACCTGCAAAATAATGCGGAGAACTTTGCTTCATTGGCTGATGAACTTGTGAAGGTAATGGAAAGTCGAAAATGGTGGCAAATATAAAAAATGGTGCAAACAGTTTGACATGCTTACATGCTTGCCGGATGTGGTAGGGGAGACCTAAGCTAGTCTGTGCATAAAAGTAAAGCAAAGGAAATACTATGTAATAATGCATACTTATTAAAGTGAAGCATATGTTACTGTGAGACTATTTGATGCATTCAAAATGTTCCCATATCTAATTCTTTTATTGTGACCAAATGAAAAAAAAAAAAATCATCTTATCTTCTGTTTGAACAATCTCAATTAAGTTCTAGGTTTTCTTAAATTGAATTTTTTAAAAAAAAAAAAAAATCCTTATTGACTTTAATTTTTTTAACTATGCAAAAGTTAAATTTTGAAATTATTATTATATTGAATTTTTTATGTTAAAAAATAAAAATGTTAGCTAAAGTTAATTAATTTTAATATATGGACTTGAGAGTAATGAAGTGTTGCTTTGTGATCAAGAATAGCACGTGAAAATTAATTTTAAGAGAAGATTATAAGTTTATATTAAATTTAATAATAAAATTATTAACTAAAATTATTTGGTGATCAACAATATTATGAATTTGGTTAGTCACATGACACGAGTGAGCCCAGAATAATTTTAAATTGATTTTTAAAAATATAAGTTATATTTTTTTTAATAAAATAATCTAAAATATTAGTAATATTTTAATTTTAAATTATACTAATAATTGAAATTGAAATTCTTAATTTTTTTTCCGATCAGCTCTACTGTTACCCTTCTTGGTTGAGAATTTCATAACATAAAAAAAGTTTTTTTTTAATATCAAAAGGCTTTTTTTTTTCTAATTTGGGACCAAAATTCGGGCCAACATGGTTTAAACTAAGCCCAGACACGAGATCCGAGAGTAATAAATTTAAATTGTGCCGAACCGTAATCCGTTGCACGGTATCAGCACCGCACAGAATACTCCACGCAACGGCTCTCTCTCCTCTTCCCCGCTCCCTTTTTTATTTTTTATTTTTTTGGTGAAATTATTTCTGATTCTTAAATTCCCGTATCTCTCTCTCTCTCTCTTCTATTTTTTTTAGTACATGTCTTGTATACCGCCCGATATCCAAAACTTTATTCCGACTAATCCGGACCGATCACTACAGTGACTCCTTTTCGGATGACGGATCTCGCAACGAGAAATACTTCATACACACGAGAACCCGATACTCCCGACGGGAATTAAACCTCGATCATGTTTAAAAAAACTCAACCTCACATTCAGTTGAGACAATACACGCCGATTCTCCTCTCTCTCTTCTATCTCCGATTATTTCTCCTTCAAAGCAAATCTCTCTCCTCGTCTCCCCCAACCCGGGAAAAGAAAAGTAAGTGATACTTGACTGGTGAAATTGAATTCGTCTGTTTTGCGTGGTTTACCCCATGTAGTTGATTAAATACCAGCGATTGATGGAGCTTTGAAGGCATTTGAGCCGTGTGGTATTTTCGGATCTCGGGAAGCAGAATTCACGAAGTAGATTCGAACCCTTTTGACTTGGATTAAAATAAAAGCAAGTCATCTCTCTATAATAAAAACGTAAACAAATGCTGCAGAAAAGAATCTGGTTGAACAAGGACATCTTTAAGCCATAACTCTAGCTAACTCTCATACATGAATCTGCGTAAAACTCAGTTATGCTCGGAAGAGGTTTCAGGCGGGAAGGTGGGCAAGCTGTAGATTCTCAATTGGTGTATACAATAAAACTACTAAACGAATCATTCATTTGATGGTCTCCATGTTCAAGGCTAACTCATAATCTGGAGTTACTACAGCTCCGAAAGAGAACTTTGATCAATAATTTGCTCCAACACCTTCCACGGTTCTTGACTTAACAAGTTTTTGCTCCACAAGGTCTTTCAATTCAATTTCACCTGGGAATCTCTGCTCCTTTAGCTTCGAGAAAACCTACGATAAACAAAAGGAAAAGCACAAAAAATGTTTGGATCAGATCACAAGTGTGCTGACAATTATTACAGTGGACACATTTTTATTTTTGAGCATCCCAGATTTACAGATTATTTAGCCTGTAAATACATAAAAGATCCACATAAACTGCACTATCATTGTGCTCATAGACGAACAAATAACAGGTTTCAGATTTAGAGTTGCAGGGTATTAAAATTGATATATATCACGTAGAATGATGGCCATGACAGCCTGGAATCGAGTCATTCACTTGTAAAGATAGCATAGACTTACCATTTCACCATTGCAGTACACTTCAAAAGCACCTGAACTTTGCAGGAAAGACTGAACGACATTCCCAAGAAGCCAAGTACTTGAAATGGTTCCAAATCTATTTGCACGCAAGGAAAAGTACCAAGGTGGGGGTGTCATAAATCCCAATCTGGGGAAAATGTGTTCACCAGCAACTACAATCCCAATAACTCCCACTTGAATAACTGGTATCACTTTGCTTAGTAAACGTTTCGGAAGTGTAGGTGGGTAATTTGCAAGGATAACATTCACCCCTGGAAATTGAGACTCCAGCATATTTTTCATGTTCATGGCAGTTCCCCTACCATAGTCACAACACCATTTATGTAATCAAGAATCACAACGATAGCACACAAGAAATAGTTCCTGTAAAAGCTATATCACTAGTAATTCATTACCCAAAAAAGTGAAAACATAGAACATGTTAAAATGGTGCGAAAAATCTCACAATGACTAGTTTGTAATGCACCAAGTCTTCACAAAAACTAAGTAATAAGATTGACGCAGTCCATTGCAGAAACAATGGGGAAAATCAAATGGATGCACCGAGTTTTTCCACAAAATTTTCCAATATAACACATATAAATCACATATGCTCACCCTTCACTAGGAACCAAAAGAAAAATATATTCATTTTGAACCAAAATATGAAATTCATTTGCAAATAAAATCTTGTACTTGGAACTACAAAGTAAAATGAAGAATTTAATCGAATTCCTATGCGAAACAACAAAAGGGAAAGCATGGAATTCAATGCTAAATATTCCACTTACTTAAGTACTATTTACTCTTCATGTTTCAAAAAGGCACAATTAGAATAATAAGGTAATTAAAAAGAAGGAACCCACAAACTCTTGTCGAATTCATTTGCGATTCATTTTTTTTTTGGAAATCTATAATTTTTATGGAGTTAAAAATAAAGTGAACTTTTTTTTTTTTTTTTAAGAAACAAAACTTGGAATTGGAAATGAACTCCACAATAGTTCCAAGCACCAAAACCATGTGACTTTGTACCCGTGTCTTCCCAAAGTTAACAACACCAATTGAATAGATTTTTGCATTAAATCCAACGCCATGAATACAAGTGACCTCGCCATAAACTTTCATAAGGCAAGGCATAAACGGAAAGCAAGCAACACCACAATTCTACATTTCCTTCCTAAGATCATGCTACATATCCTTGAATTAACCCTTTAATTCATAAATTCATATTTATCACCGCCTTTTCTTATTCTTAACAAATTCTTCTCTTGGATAAAAGGGCTTTTGAATTCGTTGACTTTTCATAATCGATGAGTTCAAAATTAATGACAATAGCATTAAGATGGAAGAATTGCTCAAACTGCAATCATAAATTCTAAGATCGCACAATAAATCCTAAAAAATTCGACTAAGAATCAACACTAACGAACCTGTACGAGCAAGAAGAGCAAAAATTGATATTGATGGTATTGCCGTAGCCGATTCCTCCTATTCCACTAGGTTTCTGCAAAAACAAAGATTCAAAATAAAAGGACAAGTATTTATACTATTAATGAAACAAAAAGAAAATGAATATTTGAGATAACCTGAGAGGGAAAGTCTAGGGTTTTAGGAGGCACTTGAGACTGGTGATGATGATGATGATGAAGAAAATTGTGAGAGTGAGAGGGTTTTGGAGATTGAGGAGGTGGCTTCGGACCGAAGAGGTTGATCATGTCTGAACAGAAGAGGAATATTGGTAACCCTAATAGCAGAAGCTGTACTCGTTCCATTTTCAATTTTCCCTCTCTATACAGAGATCGACGGAGAGAGAGAGAGAGAGAGAGAGAGAGAGAGAGGCTCTCGTTCCGGTTTAGATTTCGTGGTGGAGTAAAATTGTCATTTTATGAGGGACGTCATGAGAGGCCTTCGCGTATATGCTAATGCTAGAGAGGCCCAGAACTTGTGTTTTCTAGGCTTGGGCTTGGATTGGGCTCAGGACCACCTAAGTGACCGAACCCAAGCCTAAACTAGGAGAAGATGGACTCAAGACCAGAAACCATGTATTAATGATGCCCATATGGTATTTAGGTAAAATATATATATTTTTTGGTATCATGGTTAGGCCACCAACCTAGTATCCGGAGTTTTACCCTAACTAATCTGGATCGATCGCTTGCAGAGTCCAATTGAGGGGGCAGGTTTCTCAGCGCTGATTTTTCCGTTCCCATGGGGGATCGAATTCCCGACCATGGTTAAGGGGCGTCAGTCCCCGAACCAACTCAGCCATCAGACATTGATAACTAGGTAGAATATGTGGATACGAAGAGTAATATTGCATCAGGAACATTTGTTGGTATAAGTGAAATAAATACTTTCGTCCTTTAAGTAGATTGAGAGTTTGACTCTCCTTGAATACAGAAAAAATAATATTTGGAGACCCATCCCCACAAAGTAGGTCCTACAGTGGTCGATTCAGATTAGTCGAGACAAAACTCTGGATACTGGGCAGTGATCAAACTATGATAAAAAAAAAAAAAAAGTAATATTGCATTGACCTAATCCAGCATATTTAATATATATCAATAAAATATGAGAAAATTTTAAAATTGTGTATTTTTGATTTGGTCAAAATATCTATCAAATCAAATAAAAAAAAAAAAGTAAAGATACTAAGGTCGATGGTTCATAACTTATTTCGTATATATATATTGTTATTTATAATATAAACTGTCGTTTTATAAAATACAAAACTTCAATATCTATAGAAAGAGATACAAAGAAGTGAAATTACACGAAAAGTTTTAAAGCTCGGCAAAGGTTACCTCTCTAGGGATGATCTAGACTAAAGTATCCTTTGGTCTCCAATTATCCAAAACTATAATAACAAGAAAGAGTTCTTTGATCTACATCGTAGTTGAATCACAAAAATGGTGAAGTTGTCATATCAGCTGGTCATCATCGTATATGAATTTAGGATCAATTGAGATGGTAATTATGATTGGTCATAAAAGATATCGACAAGGTGATATGAAAAGGAATGACAATTAACCAAAACCCTTTTCCAAACTGAAGAAAATAAAATATTATCCATTACAACCTTCCAAGTTATTTCCCCAAAGTAATGGTGAGAGGAACTCATGAACCACCAATATACAGTAGTTCATAATTCAATTTGAACCCCTTTATAATAAATAAATTAAATCTTAAAATATTTCCTAAATCCCATATAAGCACACAATTAGGTTCTTTTCTGCTTCTGCTTGAATTGTTTTCTTACTCCACCTACCACCCGAAACATGAACTGCACTGTACAAGAGCATCTCACTTCATTTCAAATACATTTTTGCTATTCTAGACCTCCTATAAAAAATATTACATAATATATTACACACACACACACACACACACACATATATAGAAGTTTTTGTTTTTTTTTTATACAAAAATTTGAATCCTAGATTTTAGAGTTAGGAAAAGAAGATTATGACCACCAGACTGATTTCTTAGGGACAATATATAAGTTTTTGTTGTGTATAAATATGTATTTTTTATATATTTTATTTTCAAAAGAGACAGACCGACATTCTTATTTCCCAATAGTGTTATTATATGAGTCTTTACTCGTTATAAAATTTTCTATTTGAGTCATAGTTATTATATTCTAAGCAAACCCACCGCTAGGAGTGAAGACAAAAGTTTATATCAAATACAACACGCATTTGATCTCATAATTTAGGGAAAAAGATGTCATAATTTTTAATTAAGTAAAAATATTTGAGATTATAATTTTTAAAATTATAAAATATTTTTTTATCAAAATTTTAGGGTCAGTGCTACAAATTAGGCCTACAATTTCTTGTGGCATCGTACCATGAGATCCTCCTACCAATAACCTAAATTGTTTTCTTAGGCGGGTTTATTTGTTGTTGTTGTTTTTTTTCCCCCATTTTAGGAATATATTATGGGTCATAATATATTTTAAATAATTTATTCTTAGAAATAATATGGTTGAAATATATTTTATCAAAATGCATTCTTTAATTTATATTGGAAAAGTAGAATTTGCAAAATAATGTTTGGGTTTACTTTGTTCATCATCAAAATGAATTTTTTTATCCCTAATTTTTAAATTTTTCCCTCCCAAAACCATCATTATAAATATAATATATATATATTTTTTTAAATTTTGGAAAAAAATCAATATAGTATATCTTGTCAATTATTTACGATATTATCTTACTTTGTATAAAGTATTATTTTCTTCATAAATTATATGTACTTTGAGCTAAACATAATTTTAAAATGCATTTCTGGTTATAGTATATTCATTAAAATAAAAATGAAAACAATTAGAGAGTAATTAGAGAGAATCTTTAGCTTTTATAAGGTCTTAAACCTCCAAATAATGACAAAATTATCGACATCATAGACTACCTCCAATTTTATAGGAAATAATTCACTAAAAATAAAAGGTAGTTTAGGAGGTTCTGTTTGGTATACACCTTTCTTTTTTTTTTTTTGGTCTACATGAGATATTTCCTCAACTATCCGGTGTCTAAAACTTCATTTCGCCTAATTTGGATTGACCCGTTTGAAGGTCTCCCTTCGAAGGGTGAGAGTCTCCTAATTTAATCTGTTTCATACTGAAATCACAAGTTAAACTCAAAATTCTGATTTACAGAGTCAATGATCTTATTCATCGGATCAACTAACCATTGGCCGGTGTACATTGATTGATACAAGTCTACCTCGGGTTCAAAGTCTTCTTTCATTAGATTATTGCTAATTAATTACATTGTTAATTAAGGAGGTTACATGATTTGACAATTTCTTTTTGTTTCGCTTGAATTGCATGTTCTTTTAGATCATTATAGTCATAAACCAATGCACTAATCATAGAAATTAGTTTATTAATATCATCGGTCAAACCCCATATCAATCAACCCTAATTTTTTATTATTCTCAACTTAAATAAGTTTTTCATGTTTATTATTCTCAATTCATGCTTTACACCATTAAACTGTATTTATTCAAATTATTAGATATATTTAAAAAATAACGATAATAAATTGTAATATATTCATCAAATGGATAATAAAATATACTCTTTTTTTTTCTAAAATACTTATTTCTTTATCTTATATGTATTAGAATAGGATTTATTGAATTAACAAAAAGTTTTGATGTCCCAACAAAGCCAAAGCCATCGCTATTCACACCATTTCAAAGAAAAAAAAGAAGACCAAAGTCGATGTCTATGCTTAGACTAATAAAATTCCAAGTGGAATGGAATACTTTAAGAAAAAGACCAAGTCACATGGGCTGCCATGAGAGTCTCATGCCTAGGTTACTTCCTCGCAAATGATCAAACAGGCAAAAACTTTGACTCGCTGTACAAGCCTGGTGGTTAATACCTGCCAAGAATATTCATTTATACTGACCAAGAAATTCTATTTATCATAATCATTTCATTAATTTGAATTTGTATCGGTGCGATATATCACAATTTTTTTTATCCAAAAAATTATAAACCGTGAATAATCAAATAAATAGCATTACTCATGTTTTTTTAACCAAGGAAACTTGGTACCCGTTTAATAGAACTTTTTTTCAGTTTCTCTTCTCTTTTAAGAAAAAGTTCTGCCCAACAATTTTTTTAAAAACTCTTGAAAGGAGTTTTTTTTAACGAAGAAAAAAAAAAAAAAAAAAAAGCAAAAGCTCCTGAGAGGAGCTTTTGCTTCTCTTTTTAAAAACATGTCAACTTTTTAGAAAATCTATTTTTTTTATTTAATTTATATTCTCATTTAAAAGGTATAAAATTTTAAATATATATATATATCATAAATTTATTTACTTTTATGTTCTCACTTTCTCTTAAATTTTAACTTTTAACTTTTAATTTTTAATTTTTAATTTTATTTCAAAAGTTATGAAATTAGATTATTTTTAAAAGTAAAAATATTAGACAACTTTTAATTAATTTTAAAAGTTATTAATTTTTATTTCTCCTCGTAAGAAGAAGAAAAGCCAAGAAAAAGGTTTACCAAACGGGCACTTATATTTGCCCAGTCCAAACTTTAATTATTCTTTTTTTTTTGTGAATAACCTTATATTATAACCGATTGACGGTATCTTGAGATGCCCAAAAAATAACGAATTTTATTTGTAATAAAATTTCTAAAAAGAAATTTGAAAAAATAAACGTAAAGGAATTATGAATAGTTAATGGAAAGTCATTAGATGTTTTTCCCTTTTAATGTGTAATGTCAATTTTAGTCTTCTAATATTAAAAAATTTGTTAGGGTTTCAAACACCAAATTGTGGGTTTGTTTCGTTAATAATAGAAGATTAATATTTGTAAAATCATTTAAATTAATGAAGTGAAATAACCAAGTAAATGCTAATCATAGATTTATTTTTTTAAAAAAAATCTTTCTCTATCTCTCTTTTATAATTTTTGAACACTAATTGGCTGCCACACCACAATCAATTCTGTGTGAAAGAAGAGCTTAGAGAGGTAGAAAGTGAGAGAGAGAGAGAGAGAGAGAGAGAGAGAGAGAGAGAGAGAGAGAGAGAGAGAGAGAGAGAGAGAGAGAGAGAGAGAGAGAGAGAGAGAGAGAGAGAGAGAGAGAGAGAGAAGTGAAATTAGAAATAGCTATTATATATATTAGTTTGATTCTATTTTTATTATAGAAATAACTAATTATAGTGAATAGACTAATCTATCTAAAATCTCTTTTTATGTACTTTTTTGGATAAACTACTTTCGCCTAAACCAAAAGGATTACTTATAATTAGATAATTAACTTGATTCAAAGTAAGCTAATGTAATGTGTACATATATAATATATATACATCAACGGAAAGTTTATACATCAATGGAAAGTTTATTTAGTAGATAAAAGTTCTAAATCTGTTAATCAAGTCTCAAATTTGAAATTTTGGAATAGAAATACTATGTTGGGATGGGAGAGTATCTTTAAATTAGATTTGATAATACTCGAATTAAATTAGTTAGAATATGATTTTAAATACTGATTGATTATAAAAAATAGGGAAAACAATTAATTTTTATTCTTCTAAAATAAGTCCCAACAAGCATTTTTTTTTAACCATTGGGAGGTGCATTTGTATGGTTGAAATAATATGAAAATTTTGCAATGCCTCTGTAGAAAAATATTTATGAAACTACTCGTAACTGTTTCTTTTTCTTGACTTTTTAAAGGAATGAGATCTTAAAAAGCTGAATTTTTTTTTTTGGTATGATTTTGATTTTTAGTAATTCGAATCAGTATTTTTGACAATTATATCATGATAAAGGAATACTTTAATTTAGACCTTAATATCACTATTATTCCATACATTTCAAAATTAGACTATGATATCTTCAAGAAAACAGTTCAGTGATACAAATTCTCTTCTCTAACTAAATAATTTCAAATTCAAAATTTTATACAATTAAAAAATAGATTAGAGTCCGATCCATTGAACACCGGTAGGGATGGTCTTACGGGCCAGACAGGCCTGGTGGGCCAGTCTAGTGTGAACTCCGCTTTCCGACCGTGCCGAAAGCAGTTTTCCATCACATTTGCAAACAGGCTGTATCACGTGTGAAAAGTGGAAGCATGTAAAAAACTTGCACAAAATCAACCCCGAGTGAAGTCAAAATCAACCCCGAGTAAAGTCTACGAACAACCATTTGCAAATTCCTTGCGCACGCAACGTGGTAAGAAAATGTTTGTCACGCGCTAACGAGTGTCCGTCCAAGGGCACCACATGGCCCCGTGCACACAGCGAGAAGAGACTCCGTCGATATACTTTTCCACAACAAACACGCCCGGCCCAAAAAGCCTAACAAAGCCCAATCCGACTTTCAACTTTCTTCAATCCATTTGACCCCGAGCGGGGAACTAATCTGATAAATAGACGACAGAGGTCCTTGGGGACGACACGTAATACTTCCCTTCTTCCATCCTCCCTTCCTTAATTTGAGTCGCTCGATTACTTCTCGTTGTACCCAAAAAAAAAAAAAAAAAAAAAAAAAAAAAAAAAAGAAAGAAAATAGACGACAGAGAAACTCACCACAATCAGATAGAGAGAGAGGTTGCTATTTAAGATTATAGTAAGAGAAAGGAAGCAAGAGGCGAACTGGAGGTTGTTGAGAGAGAAGAGAGAAGTTGAACTTGGGGAGTTGTTATCTTCTCTCTCTCAGCTTCTCCAATTTGATTCCTTGGATTTTTCATTGCAGTTTTTTTTCCTCATTAATTTTTTTTCGGGGGTTACTGTCTCTCGTATTCTTGTCCTTAGCTTTATATATTCTTTCACCTGCTATTTGCTTCAAACCCAGAAGCTAGATATCTCAAATTTCTTAGGTTTTTGGCATCTGGATTTGCAATGGCAAGTTTGGTGTTATCAGAATGTTGCATAAAACCACTTCCTAGAGTCTCTAGTAAACCTAGAACAGGTTTCATCTCCGACCACATTAAAACCCCAATAAAGTCTGGATTTTTTCCATACCAGAAAACAGGAACAGACGTGAAATTGAATTCGATCTGGAATTTGACAAGTGGGTCTTCTAGAATAGAGAGAAATTGGGGGTTAAAAGTGAGTGCTCCGTTGAAGGTTTCGCCAATAGACGGAGAAGAGAGAGGAGAGAGAATTAATGGGGTTAGTGGAGAAGGGGGAGATTTTGATTTTGGGGCACCCCCACCATTCAAACTGGCGGACATTAGAGCAGCAATTCCAAAACATTGTTGGATCAAAGACCCCTGGAAGTCTATGAGTTATGTTGTCAGAGATGTTGCTATGGTTTTTGGTTTAGCAGCCGTTGCAGCTTATATCAACAATTGGGTTTTTTGGCCTATTTATTGGGCTGCTCAAGGAACCATGTTTTGGGCACTCTTTGTTCTTGGTCATGATTGGTAATTTGACTAACTACATACTTTTTTCTATGACCTGCTTTCTCTCTGTCTATTACTTTGAATTTTGTTTTTGTTGCTTAATTTGGATACTAGCTCTTTCTCTTTTGTCTGAAATTGTGTTTGTGTTTTGCAGTGGGCATGGAAGCTTTTCTAATGATCCTAAGCTTAATAGTGTGGTGGGGCATATTTTGCATTCATCAATTCTTGTACCTTACCATGGATGGTATGTTTTTCATGACTTTTGTTACATTTTCTTTTCTGAACTTCCACTTTGTTTGGAAAAATAAAAAATTGTGGATAATTCTGAAGTAATGCATTACATTTTGATGAATTTTGCAGGAGAATTAGTCATAGGACTCATCATCAGAACCATGGTCATGTTGAGAATGATGAATCGTGGCATCCGGTCAGTCATCTATATGCTTTATGATTGCTTCTTTGCGTTTTTTATTCAAGGTTTATGCTAGATCTGGTGCCTTTTCTTTTCTGCTGTTGTAATTGCTGATATATGTGGTTATTATTTTTTTTTGTAGTTAAATGAGAAAACTTACAAGAGTTTGGATATTGTTACAAAGATTTTGCGTTTCACCGTGCCTTGCCCATTGCTTGCTTATCCCATATACTTGGTGAGTATTTTGCTTCTTAGTCTAATTGTGTTGTTGATGGAGTCAAGGAAATAGATCGCTAATAGATTTTGTTCACAGTGGGGAAGAAGTCCAGGGAAGAAAGGGTCTCACTTCAATCCCAATAGTGACTTGTTTGTTCCAAGTGAGAGGAAAGATGTGATCACTTCCACAATATGTTGGACAGCAATGGCTGCTTTGCTTGTGGGATTGAACTTTATAATGGGTCCTATGCAAATGCTTAAGCTTTATGGTGTTCCTTATTGGGTAAATATGGTTTAGTTGTTATGGCTTTAGTTCCTTGAGTCAAGATGAATTGGTTTGTGTTCCACTATCAAAGTTGTTCTCATTTCGAATTGGTTCTCTTCTTTTCAGATATTCGTCATGTGGCTAGATTTTGTGACTTATTTGCATCATCATGGCCATGAGGAGAAACTTCCTTGGTACCGTGGAAAGGTAGGTGAATCCAACAATCATTGTACGTCATACTTTTTAATGTTGGAAGATAAGTTTATGGTGTCCACAGAATTGTCTGGTCATACTGCTGATATCTTGGTTCAATAACAGCCATGTAGATTTCGTACTAGGGAAAATGAAGAAAAAGGGTAAAGTTGGGCATAAAGTTAATGGCAATGAGATATTATTCAAATGGTTGTGCTTGTCTTTGTTATGCTAAATAGGAGTGGAGTTATCTTAGGGGAGGGCTCACCACAATTGACCGTGATTATGGATGGATCAATAACATTCACCATGACATTGGAACGCATGTCATTCATCACCTCTTCCCGCAAATCCCACATTACCACCTAATAGAGGCAGTAAGTATTTGTTATATCTGAAATTAGAAATTGAAGAATACCATTTTGACTTATTTGTTATATGGGTTTATGGGAATTTTTGCTTGAAAACTTGCAGACAGAAGCAGCTAGGCCTGTGCTAGGAAAGTATTACCGCAAACCAAAGAAATCAGGACCTTTACCATTTCATCTATTCGGGGATTTGATCAGAAGCTTGAGAAAGGATCACTTTGTTAGTGATGAGGGCGAAGTTATATATTACCAAACCGACCCTCAACTTAGCAACTCTTCAAAGTCCACTTAAATCTCTAAAACAAGTATGGGAATTGGAAAATTTTCAGGTTATCTGTACTGACCCCTCTTGCTTAAATTGAAAGCTGTCTTGGCTTGGAGTCCAATTTTGAGGTAAAGGGTAACAGGTAATTTGCACCTGAGTTTCCTACAGAGAGAGAAGAAATGACAGGCCAAGATAATATTAGCTGCTTTTGGGTTTTTGATTATTAAAAAGGGTATTGGATGGGTAAATATTCAAATCGATAGAGGCGTATATTTATGAGTCATTCTTGCTAAAAAGAGAAGTTTCTTTTTAGCTCATTCATCATGTAGTATCTGTTGGAAATTCCAAAGTTGAAATGATAAATAAAAGGTGCTCGAAGCAGGTCTTTCTCTTTCTCTGTCTGTGCCTTTCTGTTGTGTGGACAATATCAAGCCTTTGTGGTTCTCATCTAGACATTTTTTGGCTATGAAGATTTCGTTGCTTTCTGCAAATTATGTGACTGCAGATGAATGGGAAGACACGCTACTGTCCACGTGAAAACGCCAACCACAATCCCATCACTGCATTACCATCACTACATCATTTTCAGATATCATTTTTGAGTTAAAAAGTGTTGGAATTGGCAGTGACCTGTAAATTAGAGAGAGAGAGAGAGAGCGCGCGAAGTATTTGGTATCGATACTTCTATGTAATGAATACTCATCATCTGAAGTGTTGTATTTAATTGTTGGTATCTTTTTGTTGTATAAATAGACGTGTGCTAGTCAATGAAGCACACTTTCACCTTATAAGGACAAGCAATTGTGACAAACAATGTAGTCCATCCTCTGTTCTCAACAAAAGGTATCCTTTTCACTTTTTGTTCACATTTGCACCAATGTTTTAATCTTGAAAACCTATCAGTATCACTCAGAGCTGGCTAATTGGTGACAAATGCTGGTTGACATTTCCTCTCAGATTGCTAACGATTCGGTGACTCAATGACTTTATGTGAAAAATCCGATGGAAAGTTAATGGCATGGAGAGCCAAAAATTTTAACATGCGCATTACCCGTAAGAATGGCTCGATGAACTTTTTTTGTTTGAATGGTCGGATACTTTATTTTTTTAATAAAAGTCTCAAATTTAAATTTTAGGGATAATAAATAATGATTTGAGAGAATCAATTCTTAAAATAGACTTTAAAATAGATTTTAAAATATTCGAATCAAATTAATTAAATAAAATTATATCGAACAAAAAAAAAAAATTCCCCGCAAGAATGGTCCATGCCACAGCAAGTTGCCAAAACTTGAGTTACTGCAAGCCATCCATTTCAGTTGCTAGCTGGCACACTCTGCTCTCAGAAATCAAGACGGGGTCCTTTGAGTCGTATAAGGAGGATATATAACATATATGTACCGTCTTCACATTCTATTGGCTGCGCCGCTGCGGATATCCATCACAGTAATGATCTTTAGTTATTGCGGGATGTGGGATGCGGGATGCATCCAACATGTCCCATTCCATGTTTTTGTTGGGGCAGAAAAGGGCCAAAAAAAAAAAAAAATTCCTTTTTCAAAGACTTCACGATCAAAATTTGTGCTTTATAAAATAAAAAAAAATACAAATCAACTATAATAGTAATACTATGTATGATTTTTTTTTTTTTTTTGGTAATTCTCATCACTGAAATTTAAAATTATACTCTGATTAATTTGATTCGAGTGTCTATATGGCCCTATTCCGAGAACGGCTCTTTGATCATAGTTTTTTTTTTATTTTTAGATTTTGAATCCGAAACTTGATTAAGAAATTTAAAATCTCATTCTACTAAACATTGATACTGATTCCTTTGACCTATTTATCATTAATTATTGATTTATAAATCAAAATAAATAAAAAATTTTGCTATTAAAGAAAACTTCGAGTTGGATAGGTTTTAGTTTAAATTTATACTCGTATCAACAAACTCTCCCTAGTTGTGGACTGTTTTAAACCATACAAAGGAAGGCTCGGCTAATCTTTGACTTGTGTGTATTACTCTTCTTTGATATAGCCCAGCCCAGCCCAGCCCATATTCACCTAATGGAAGCATTTTCCCTTAAAAATAAGGTGTATAGCGATGAACTTACTTCGCGCTTATACACAATAACCACAAATCATGCATTCTAAGCACCCACGCTAACTAATAATACTCGTGTATGTCCAAAATCTCTTAACCAAAGTCAGTAATACTAAATAAAATGCATGAATGAAGTAGATTAAATTTTTTTTATGAAAATCCATATTAATAAAAATTCAAAATTTTTGAAATTTGTATAATTTTAAATCATTAGAAATTATTTTAAATAAATTAAAAAATCTAAAATAAAAAAAAAAAAACACTAGATTTTGCCTATTTGGTTTTTAACTTTTCATAATTTAGCATTGGTACCTTTGAGTAAACTCTAGTCTCCGAGAGTTGTGTATGACGAAAACAAATTTAAGTGTTTAAATTGATTCGAATTGAATTTAATCAGATTTAATATAATTTTTAAATATTGAATGTTTATTAAAAAAATCTAATAATAATTTAAACAGCTAAAATGACACTAGGCGGGACGAGTGAACCGTAGACACAGGTTGAGTTAGCTTGGGCCGAGCAATCTAGACCTCATCTGGGCCAAGATTGGAGCCCATTTAGACGTAAAACGGGCTGAATTATGCCCACGAATCAGCTACTTCATTTTCAAAGTCGGTGACTGAGCATTCCATTCCACTCGAAATCAAAAGGGATAGAAAGGTCAATCAAGTCGACTTTTCCAAACGGAAGGCCAGAAATATTGTCTGGTCAATGTTTGTGACACGCCGTACACTCCCTTAAAAATCTCCAAAACTTAAGTCTTTGGAGTCCAAAATATGTGCTCGAGACCGACACAAAGAAAAGCGTGTGAATTTGCATGAACCCATCTTGCATTCACACGTGTTTCACCAAAGGCAAACAACTTAGGAAATGAAATGCCCTAAAGACTTTTTTCATCATTATAATTAAGAAATAGAGTAATGAAATTAAATTTTATGTTATAGTTGACATTAATATGATTTAACAAAATTTAATTAAATATTTATTTAAATATACTAAAATATATTAATAATTTAATTAGAAATTGATCGATATATACCGATAATAAATAAAATTTAATTTATTTAATTTATATTTCATTGGATCAGTCGTACACAATTGCAAAGTGGTTTTGAATTTGTCATTTTTGTGCCGACACTCGGCCTAGCGATTAATTTAAGAAAGGGGTTTAGTTCTTATATGATATGTATTGAGGGTTAAACTATTGGCAGTGGCCAGGGAAAAAGAGAAATTGAAGGCTTTAGCCTTTGCTAAGGTAGGACCCGACAATCTAGGATAGCCAGGCTTTGAAGGGTTGATTCTTTGAATGATCTAATTATCACCACGAAGCTTTCATGAGGCCATCATTTGATTATTTGTGTATGGTGGACAACGATCTTTGCATTATAAGATTTACCCTTTTCTTTAATTTCCTTTTGCTATCAAAAGATCACAAACCTTAAAAGTTATACTTAATTCCTTTTTGAGATTTGATGAATGTTACTCATGATTAAACTTTACCCGTGATCATATCCTTTTCTTTTTTCCTTTTTTTTTTTTTGTATTTAAAATTTTAGACTTTTACTTAATTATAATATCAAAATACAGAATAATATTTAATAAGATTTTGATCGGTCATATCAACAACAAATTAAACACTTATAATCTTTTAACGCCCAACACTTTAGCACTTTTATCTTAAATAATGATTTTTTGATTTATCGATTATTTATCACACAATTGACATTTTATGAGGCAAGCTAGCAATCAAACATAAAAATGGATTTAAAGGTCTAACAATCTTTATGGTTATTTAATTCTTTAAAACCTATGTTGATCGGTAAAATTCTTTTTAACGAAAATAATTTTGCTAGATTGAGAATTATTTTACATTTCAATATCATAATTAAAAAAATTCAAAATTTTGTATATAATTAAATACATGTTCAACCTAATTACTTTTAGGTGTGGTATTGTGAGTATAATTGCGATTGTCTCAAATTTATAGGTTCAATACTCTCTCTTAAACTAAACGAGTTGAAGCATATTAACTTGAATTTGAGAATTATTGAATTATGATAAAAACCCATGGTCATAAAAGACCAAATGACCTAAGGTTTTATCCTATTTTTAATTTCTAGAGAAAAAAATACCTTTCCTTTCAAGAATTGTTCTTTTCCTAGAAACTACACAGGTGCAGGCAGGAGAAGAGCAGCAAACAAAACAGCAGAAAGTAGAAGACGCAATCAGAAGAGAGGCTGGGGTATCATCTCCATTTGATTGATATGATTTTTTGACAAAATGTTCAGCCACTTCGTGGGGGCCCTCCCTTGACTTCATCATCCGCCCTGTCGACTGGACCTCATGGCATGCCAAGGTTAGCTCTCTCTTTCTCTCTCTCTCTCTCTCCATATATATATATATATATATATATATATAATATGGGATGTGAATGGAGGGCTAAATGGCTAAGCCTGTCATTTTCCTAAAAGGCTGGTTCAAACTGTATGCCCCTCCTACTCCAATTGCAGTAATTGTCACTTAAAATGCTGTAGGGTTGCTTTTTTTGAATTCTTCTTGCCTCTTTTTCCCTCCCTATGTGTACCAAATTGGTGTAAATTTAATTAATGCATGTAATATGCTATTTTACTAAATACGCAATAAATAAAGTTATCAATGAAAAGCTGCGATCAGCAATATTACCAGCTATATTGCATTAATATTTTAAAAAACAACCGATCTATGCTGAGTTTTAATCAAAATTGTTAAAAATATATAAAAGAAATCATGACAGCTCCCACTACAAATTTAAGCTTTTAAAATGGATTGATATCTTACTAGAATTTGATATAGTATTAAAGTAGAAAATTCTGAATTTGAATTATGTCTGGATATTTTGTTTCATAAAAATTTAGGAGTGATAATATTTTATAATTTATAATAGCTTAAATTTGTTTACAAAATTATTATGTATTTATATATTCATACTGTGTTTTATTCTTTATATTGATAATTTTTTTTATTATACAAAAATTTAAATTTGAAATCATCAGATTGAATGAGAGAGATTTATACCATTAGACTGTCCCCTTAAAAACATTCTTGGATAATCAAAAAGTGTGCTGTGCGTTTTGAAAATTCTATTAAAAATAGTATAAAAAATGACAAAATGTGATAATTAAAATAAATAAATAAATAATTTTCAACTGAGAGCGTGAACCAAGACTGGTAAAGCCGGTGCCGGACGGTATTTGGAATGCCATTCGCGGCAGTATCAAGGTTTCTCAGTCGGTCTGGGGCTGTCAAAGCGGTAGAATTGTGGGCTCCATGGCATGGCCTAAAGCTGGTGGACTCACTTGGCATTCGACGACTCCTTGTTGTGATGGATTCTAAGGTTGCTGTTGCGCATCCTTCATGAAGAGGTTCGAGTCTTGTGAGATAAAAATACGTGTAGAGACAGTAACTTTTGTACCAATTGATATGGTAGTTCTGACTCTTGCGGGATTGGGACCGTTCTTGTTAGACTTCAGTCAATTCTCCACTCTAGGGACTTGTTGGGAGTTTGTCAGTAAAAAAATTATTTTTTGTGTTTGCAGATAATAATATAACCTTTTTAATTACAAAAACATCGTAAAAATTGTTTATAAAATTTTAAATACTAAATTTCAATCTAAAATAATACCGCAAAATCTATTTATCACGTAAATGTTCTCACAAAAACAGTAATAATATAAATTTTATAATTAACTTTACATGAATGAGAGATAATCTTGTCAACAGGGAGAGTAAGTGTGGAATGGACTTAATAACGCCGATAAGAAGGATGAGCAAGCAAAACAAGTTTGGCAACGTTGGACTGAGTCGATATTTAATATAGTTTTGATATTTTCTTATAAGAATGTCTGAGTGGTTAACATAATTTTTTCAAAATAAAATTTTATAAATATGAATATTTTTATAATTTTTATGATTTTTATATAATTAAAAACAAAATATATTTTTGATATTATATAATAAGTAAATTTGACCATAACTTTAAAAGTTAAACATGAAAAATTTTCATATTTATATTCCATATTGAGAATATTAAATTAATATTCATGAAATTAATAATATAATATATATTTGTATATATATATATGTGTGTGTGTGTGTGTGTGTGTATGTATTAATAATGAATGTAGTTATTAATATTTCTATATCTATATCATTCTATCATGGAATTGAGTCCACTGAGTTATGTTTGTTGTATACGTTAAAGATTAAATTTTAACTATTTAAGAAATTTTAGAACGATATGATTTGATTATGATTTGTTTCATGAAGTAATACCAGTGTGAGTATGACAGAAAAATCTTCATATATATAAATATATATATATATATATATATATATATATATATTTTGTACGCAAATCAATATTATCCTAATTAGATAAGCACTAGCTGCGTGATTTTTTTTTTTTTTCATGTACGTGTATATATACTACTTGGAAAAAGGCCTATTTTTGTTTTGCCTACGGGGGGACCTTCCAGGTGGAAAGGAGCAGGAAGGATTATCAAGGAATCTTTGCTTACATAAGTCCCATTCTCAGTCTCTCTTACCTGCACCATTATTAGTCAACACCAACCTGACTAGTGTTTT
Organism: Dillenia suffruticosa; assembly: GCA_033439265.1. NCBI lineage: Eukaryota > Viridiplantae > Streptophyta > Magnoliopsida > Dilleniales > Dilleniaceae > Dillenia > Dillenia suffruticosa. The sequence goes on from JAVTVX010000035.1 coordinate 1,336,158, forward strand.
ACTCTCTCTCTCATCAAAGAATTCAACAATGAAGTGTTTCTCAGGCATTCCGAGATGGCTTCTGTGCACAGGAAGTCTCCCAACACACCCATCTGACCAAATTATACCCGTACCCGATCCGACAAAGCCCCAGAACCTAAACAAAGACGAGGAATCTGAAGAAGCAAAAACAGATTTCTCTGTTTCTCCACCAGGCCTTGTTGCACGGCTTATGGGTTTGGAATCATTGCCTGATTCAAATTGGTCCGTTTCAAACAATTTGAAGACTCCTAATTCATTCGAGCGAAGCAGATCAGTGAATTCTCTCGATTTTTTGCTAGAATTTGACTTAAAAGAAGCTCAGCATCGGAGGGTGAGAACCTCGGTGTCCTTTCGCGAGGAACTGCCGGCTTTTTTGCAGCAAGAAAATGGCGATTACTTTGTCGTGCGCTCCAAGAATGCGGAGGAGAAGACTAAAATGAGTAAATGGGAAATGGGTTTGAAAGAAAAACAGCAGAAGAGCACGAAAAACAATGTTGGAGGTCGAAATTTGAAAAAGAAAGAGACAGAAGGAGTTGAGAAGAAGAAAGAGATTAATCAGAATACGATGAAGAATGAGAAGAAAATTATAAGAGATGAACCTAGAAGGGTTTGTAGTACTAAAAACAAAGCCTCTTATTTGTCCAAAACAAAAGACAATTTCAGTGGACAACGTTTGGAATCGAAAGCCGAATCCTCATTGATAGCTAGAAAACAGAGGAGGACAACATCAGACTCGAAAGTGGTTGCAGAGAAGAAGATAAAGAAGAAAGTGGCTGAGTGTAGCTCAGAAAATTCCACAAGCCCAGTCTCTGTTCTCGATCATATTGAATTTTCAGGTATATTTTACTTTCAGATATGCCTCTTATCAAGAGATTTTTTTTAATATAGAAAAATCTAAATTTTGGCCTCTAAATTTTCTAATTGTTTTTAACAGAAGAATCTGTGGGGAGTAATCCGAGTCCTGGAGGAAAATCTTCGGTGAAACGCGATAATGTGGATATAAGAGAGATCAAAAAGAGAGACCCTGAACAGAGGAAGAAAGATGGCAACGACGAAAACGAAGACATTGAGTTTTTCTTGAAGGCTTTGGGTGAGATGCGCAGATTAGCAGAAGAAGAAATTAAGAAGGCCAAATGGGTATCTAACAAATCGTCGATTTCTGAATCTTTTGAGATAATATGTAGTGAATTAGAGCAACACGTGTTTGATGTTTTAGTTTATCAAGTTGTTTATGAACTCGCAAACATGTAGATTGTTGATAATTTTAATGTTTTTGCTTAGCTTTTTTCGCTTTTCATTTCTTTTCATTTCTTTTCTTCTTTTTTTTTTTTTTTGGTGAAATTGTGGAAAGATCAGATCTCTTGGTATGAATGGAATGGTAGTGGGAAAAGAGTTTGCCGACTATGGTTGACAGTGAAGCATATGACAAGAAAGCTTTTTTTTTGGGGTCACGTGGGTGTGTGGCCATGCTTTCGATGACTTATTTAGCTTTCAAAATTATGCTTTGGAAGATTTTTTTGAAATAAGAAAAAAAATTATTTGGTGCATGTATGGAAACAAATGGGGGGAAGGGGAGAGAGGGAGATACTTTGTTGGTCTTGGGCGAACAAATATTCAGTTTGTTTACCTTCGGTTTCGTCCTGCAACCGAACGTGGACTAATATATATATGTATGTATATATATTTTAATTTTTTCTTATCCCACGTTTGAGAGGTCAAGAAATATTCAAAAGAAAAAGATACCCCCCCCGGGTGGGAATATATGATACAAAGCGCTAGCCGAGGGGCTTTAACCTTTGACGTTTTATCTGATTTAATTTTTAATTGTCTTTCACAACAATAAGAAATTCAAAAAAAAAAAAGATATTGCAGGGTCCTTGCTTGCTTTGCTACACTCACTGGGTTCCAGGTCAAGCCATAATTGAAGACTTCTTTCTTGCTCCACATGATGCAGTACAAGTCAAAATTTGGCTAAGGTATCTGGGCCTCTTCCTCTCTCACAAAATTCAGTTAATCTCTTCTTCTCGCAGTTCGTGAAAATCACTTAATTTGTATTGAACCACCCTCATCTCTTGACCTCGGAAATAAAACTAGGTTGGCTCATTGAAGCCATGCATGAAGCTTGAGTTGACTTTGCTGAACTAGAATTGCTAGAAGCAGTCGCACTACGTAATGCATCCTAATTATGAGTATATGAATAATTCTAGTCAAAGACTGAATGGACCAAATTTTCATGCATTGTTTGCCTGATTTGAAAGACTCAAGTTTGAAAAGTTCTTATTTTTTGTTGACATGAGCTACTAAGATTCATTCCATTTCGTTTGGACATATTTGATCCATATATCGTTACCTTGAGCATATAGATAGAAGCAAAGAAAGTGATTACATGCCAATAGGTTATATATACAATATTGTTCTTGGATTTTCTAATACAGGTCAATAGCCCATCAACGCAAATGCAAAGAGCTCAGACTCTATAAAGTAAAACTACCATAGGCAACAGAGGTCAATACGTTTTGAATCCATCCTTTGTCAATGTATCTAATTAGATCTGTGCAGATCCTTGTTTGTCATCCTCAAAATCCAGAGAGCTCAAAATCCAATTCTGCAAGTCATAATCATCTTCTGGCTTTGAAGTTGCAATGTTGCTTGGATCAGTAGGCGCAGCAGCTTGCACAAATGCTTCCATACAAGAAGATAATAAAGACGGCATACTCTCATTGGGATCTCTACTGCGGGTGGCTGAATTAAAATAGTGGGGAAATGGGATTGCTGGGTAAAGACTTGATGATGCATGGCTCCAGTCCACCTCGGAATAGTGTGGGAAGTTAAGATGACTATAATATGGAGGCCTCAAATTTGTCCGTGGTGCAGAGGTTGTAGTGTCTTCATTTAACTGCGCATTTGGTACTGGCGTGCTGCTTGTGCTTGAAGGATTAAAACACTCACCGGCATTCGTATGACTCTCGAAAGCAGGCAATAAAATTGTTGAATTAGGATCTTGGTTCTCAGTGACAATGTTTGCCAAGTTCCTGTTCTGTGTTGTGGAAGAAGATGGAATATTCAGATCGGTCACTTCATCTGTTGGTGTCGCAATTGCACTCTTGCCCTCAGTTGACCGTAATAGGCTGGTTGAAGGACAATTACTAGTGACATTCCTCTGACCATCAGAAAGCGTTGAAGATGTTGAATTAGGATCTCGGTTCTCAGTCACAATGTTTACAGTGGAGGAAGATGGAGTATTCGGATTTGTCACTTCATTTGGTGTCGGAATTACACTCTTGTCCTCAATTAACCCTGATGAGCTGGTTGAAGGAGAATCACTTGAGACATTCATCTGACGATCAGAAGGTGCTGTAGCAGTTGAATTAGGATCTTGGTTCTCGGTCACCATGTTTACAGTGGAAGAAGATGGAGTATTCAGATTTATCACTTCATTTGGTGTCAAAATCACGCTCTTGTCCTCAATTAACCCTGATGAACTGATTGAAGGAGAATCACTTGAGACATTCATCTCACGATCAGAAGGCGCCCTAGTCGTTGAATTAGGATCTTGGTTCTCGGTCACTATGTTTACAGTGGAAGGAGTATTCAGATTTGTCACTTCATTTGGAGTCGAAATCACGCTCTTGTCCTCAATTAACCCTGATGTGCTGGTTGAAGGAGGATCACTTGAGACGTTCATCTGACCATCAGAAAGTGCTGTGGTAGTTGAATTAGGATCTTGGTTCTCAGTCACAATGTTTACAGCGCAAGAAGATGGTGCGTTCAGATTTTTCGCTTCACATGATGTTGAAATCGTGCTCTTGTCCTCAATTAATCTTGATGAGCTCATTGAAGGAGAATCGCCTGTGACATTCATCTGACCATCAGAAGGCGCTGAGGTTCTTAAATTAGGATCTTGGTTCTCAGTCACAATGTTTACTGTGCAAGAAGATGGTGTGTTCAGATTTTTTGCTTCATTTGATGTTGAAATTGCGCTCTTCTCCTCAGTTAGTCCTGATGAGCTGGTTGAAGGACAATCGCCTGTGACATTCATCTGACCATCAGAAGGCGCTGAGGTTCTTAAATGAGGATCTTGGTTCTGCTTCTGGTCAGTGGATGGAGGCATTGTTTTCAGATTGATACCAACTCCCTTTGGGGTGAAAATCCTGCTCTTGTTTCCACTAGACCATGCATTTGATACTTGTGTGCTGGTTGAAGTGACTAGGGGAAGATGCTGACATTGTTGTTGTTGTTGTTTATCCTCCTCCTGTAATCTTTTATTCTGACCAAGTGGAATCTGTCTCCACAACCGATTGTTCCTTCTTCTTTCTTCTCTTTTGGCTGTTTTTTGCTTCCACTTTTGGAGTGCATTAAATGCAGCACAAGGCTTCTGTTTTCTTGCTTTTGTCTTGGGAGAAAAGGAGTCTGGTGAAGGTTGAAAAATCTTATCCAGTGTACTCATTATGTAATTAGCCGAGTTTGAACTGCTTGAAGGCAATGGAGGTGGTGGTGAAGAATCATCCAACCATCGAAGCTCTCCTTCATTGTGAGCAAAGAAGCAAATCTGTTTTATGCACCTGCCAAGATTTTCACAATATTGGGTCCGAAAGTATCTGGGATGTAGTCCATGCTCGATAAGGCTATGTGCATGACTGCACTTATTACCTTTCTCGCAAAATTTTCCCTTTCTGATTGGTCGACAGATATTCTGGTCATAATTAGTCGTCTGAGGATCCCTTCTTGTTTCTTTGTCTCCTTCGTGCACATAAGGGCATTCCTCCTTGTTGTGGTTCAAGTTATTATTAGAACATCGCTCGATTTTGTACTTATACATCATGAAATCAGCATTCTTGTTAAGCCAATCTTTATCGTCTGATGATGATACCGATGGGTCAGTTGATTCATCTGATGAAGATGCCAAACGTTCGGTTGATTGGTTTTCTTCGGATTTCTGTTCTTCTTGTCCAACGGTTGTCTGCATTTTGCTTCTGCTAAATTTCTTTGACTCGAATCAGATGCATTTCCTATGTGTCTGACTGAGTAAAGTTGGGAATTCTTCTCTTACATAAACCCTTTCTGTTTAAATCATCCGAGGCTGATGATTTCAACCACATATTGGACTCTTCAACCCAACAAGAATATCTTGGTTCGTCTAATTGTCTGCGCAAGATCAATCAAAGGAAGTTCCAGTAAGTTTAAGATAAGCAAACCAAACAAAACCCAACATTAATCAGATTAAGAATTCTCTAAAGAAAAACCAAAACGAGCGTCTTTATATTAACCCAAGAAACTCAATTCCTTCATCTTTGTTTTCGCATATGTTACCAAAACAACATAAGATTATTGTTTAATTCTTGGTGGGTATTTTGAAAACTCAAGTTTGGTTTCAACGCTATTGGCTTTGAAAGACACCATAGAATGTGAATCTTGAATCAATACCAGGGAGACCGGAAGACATTCAGATCAGATTCTCCAGTATTCTCTCTCTCTCCCTGTGGCTCAGTAAACCTTTCTAATTCCGTATCTTGGTCTCTGTGATTTATGCTGTAATCGAACCCCGACGGTTCACCAGCTGAATCCCGCGCTTTTGAATTTGGATTTCCCTTGGATGGGCCTGTGGTAGCTCACCTCATGCATGGTCCAGTCTTGTCTACGGAGGACCAATGGTCCATTCAATAATTGGGCTTCCTTTGGCCCAACTTTTGTTTTATCTGTATTTTCATAAATTAAATAAAATATTTCCTTTTTGATATCATATCTTCTGTTCTATATATTGTTCTGAATGTTCCATATTAATAATAGGTAAAGTAGAGAAGCCATCTCTTGTGCCAACCATTTAACTTAGTTGGGGCAAACTGGTACTGAGAGGATGATAGAGGTAGCTGAGCCCCTGATTCCACTCCCATGCTGCTAAGGACGTTAAGGAAAGGGTAGAGAGGCCCAGAGTGCACGCTATCATCAGGGGATAGCTGTTATCGGGCCGGGGTCTCTCAGCTCCTCTTGCTGTGTTATGCCTTTTGTTTTGTTTTTTGCTCCTTTGTTATCGATAATAATAGTAGTGGTAGTAGTAGTAGGTAAAGTAAGCGAGCTGGCTTGCCAGTGCAGTTCGCACCAACTTATAGCGGAATAATTCGAAACATGAGCTTAGATGTTGCAAAAGGTAGGACAAGGAGAAAAGTAAGCCTTTAGTTGGTAGGGTGGGATTCACACCCAAAGCTCATGGCAATTTCTTGGTAGTAATTGTGGGTTTAATAATCTGCAGGGTCAGAAAATTGGACCTTCATTTTCTAAGACCAGTTGTCAGTTGTTCTCGACTATTCCTTTTTTTTTTTTTTCAAAAAATATAAAATCCATCTTGAAGACATATATATGGTAGAAGATCCTAAAGTTATCCATATCTAGAAAAAGAAAAAATGAAAGGCCGAATTCTCATTCTCTTAAAAAATTAAAAGAAAAAAGGCCCTACATGATAATTAGCTGCTTCTGGTGCCTTCACAAATTTTTTCCGTCGCTGAAGGGTATCAGTGACGAATTTTTTTCATTGTTAAATCCGTAAAAAAAAAATACCCGCTAAATATTAGTGACGGATTTTTTTTCCGTCGCTAATATCAGTGACGGATTAGTGACGGAAAAAATCCATCGTTAATATTAATGACGAAAAAAATCCGTCGTTAAAACTGAAAAAAAAATCAACAAAGGACCGACATCCGTCGCTGATTTTTGAGTTATGAAAAAAAATACCCACTCACAAGGCACCCCTTTAATAAACTGAAAAAAAAAATCAGCATTTTTTTCATCGGAAATATCCGTCAATATTTCGTCCAACGTTAATTTATCGGAAATCCGTTGTAATACTAATTTTTCTAACAGTGTGTCCAACCCACAAGCAAGTCAGTTTGCTTTAAAATTAAGAAAATTTTGATCTGATAACCATTTTAATTTGCTTCTAGAGTTCATAAATAATTTTGAGATTTTACATTCAAATCTGAATACACCCATATAAGAATATTACAATTTTTTGATATTTCAATAGAATTAAGCAAACATTTATTCCGATGGTAAGGGCTTCGCAACCCAACTCATCTTACTATCCTATTTAGTTAGCAAAAAGCAAAAGAGAATGATATAATTATATTAATTATCTATAAATCTAGTAAAAGAATATTAAACTTTTTTAATTAAAATTTTGAATTCAAGTTTTGAAAATAAAAAAATATATTTTAAAAGGGTTGGTCCCTAAATTAAACTCTATAATTGATCAAATAGAATTATAATATTTTGATTAAAATTAATAATAATTATTATAATATAATTATAGCCCATCCGGTTTCATCTGACCCAACTGTAGGTTCATGGGCTTGAAACTATTTCTTTCCTTAAAAGCATAGAGCGTGAGTTCGGGCTAAAGGTCAAATGATACTTTTCCCCTCTCCTATATAATATGTTTGAGTTTAAATCTAAAAAAAAAAAAAAGAGCACGAGGAGATTATCCGGTGCGTCAGATGGTCTCTTTTCAATTTTATTGAAAGTTGAAATTTATTTCTTATATTTTTTTTTAATTACAGAATCAACTAATTTTATTATAAATAAAAGTCTGTTAAAATAATCCTTTTTTTTCGGTTGGACGTGTGCGGGTACCAAAAATCGAACTTTGCTCCGAGTTCAAGTTCCCACGTGGTGGGACCATAACTACTGGGCCAAAAGGTCTACGGTTAAAAGTATGCGACTTCATATAGCTCTTTCTAGAATATCCATTATTTTTATTTTTTCAGGTAGCCCGGATCAGACGGACTTTGAACGTCGGCATTAAGTATAATATGACTTGAGTCGAGTCATGCTTAGACTTTTGACCATGCTTTGTTTGGGCCTTCTACCGGGCCTTCCACGGACCAAAACGAATGCTGCTGAATTCGCCTCATGTCACCTTTTGGATGAAACCTGGGGACATCCAAATGCAACTCAAGTGACCATTATGAGAAGCCTCGGGTATTTTATCACAGTGGTATATAACTTGGGTTGTCTCAAATTTTTGTCTTCTAGGTTTTGGTCCTTCCTATTGGGATAGGACCACGAAAAAAAAAAGAAAAAACTACAAAACAATCAAATATGCTTCCATCCTCACCAAATCCCAACAAAAATTGACTCTTGGTCATGGGAGTTCATCCCAAACCAAAACCCAACAAAGTGGTAAAAGTAGTGGTGCTATTGAATGTGCCAATAATGTGAGGCCCATCAATTTGAGAATCCTGAAAGAGACCAGCTGCCTAGAAGGTATCTAACTTGTCTAAGCTTCAACAAATACAAAGGCAAATTAAAAAAAAAAAAAAAAAAAATTTATTAATTTTTTGTTTTCGTCTGTCTTGAATCTCTTTAAAAAAGAAAATATATAAATTTAGTTTGATAATTTTTAATTTTCTTTTTATACATGATTTCATTGTCACGTATATATCCTGGCCATTCGAAACTCTACCTTACCTTACCATGATTCAATTGGCGGCGGAGACGATGTTCTTACGTTGAGGTTAAAAATAAGAATCGTCCGACTATTATACTCACTAAAAAAAACATGGGTGATGGATAGAATTGGATTTGGCTAAGCCACCAAATTGGATTTTCTTAAATAATAGTAAATGAAGTCTGGAGATGCAGAGGGAGAGTTGCATATTTGTCTTGAGGAATAATTTAAATGTGGTTTCCATCCAATACAGCGGATTAAATTTACAAAATAGTTTTCACTGTCTTTTGGGAAACAATTGGCGCCCGTTGGATTCTGGAATAAGAAAGGGACGGTGTGCTGACAAATATTTTATCAAAGATATAAAATAGTTACATTATGCTGGAAATGTGCACAGTATTGGTATTGGCTATATAGTAATTAAAAGTGAGTTGTTACCCTTGAAATTCTTGTTTTATAAGCTAGGTTGATCATTAACCCCTAGTTGGTCCGATACTTAGTTGATTCAATGATTATGTATTAATCTCTTAAAATAAGGTTTCGAGTTTAAATTTTATATATGACAAATATAGATGTTAGAATAATTTTGCTTCCTAAAGTTCAACCTGACATGAACTTGATTTAACCAGATCCAATATGGTTATCGCATGCCGATAATTTAAATATATAATAACTCATATAAGCAGGCCCAAAAGAACATATGTCTCATTACATAAATTAAAACTATAACCAAGCTATTGCCCGACAAAAATAACAGAAAGAAATGACCACAAAAACATAGAATTAAGAAAGAAACATATGAATGAATGAATGCATGCATGCTTTGATCATGAATATGCACTGCACTCTACACTCTAGAAACATCCTTAAAAGGTATGGGAAATAACTATTAAGACGCAAGAAAGACACACCGACGCACTCCACACATCCTCAAAACCATCCAAAAGCTTTTCAAAATCAAATTCGAGAAGACCGAATAATAGTAAATAAACAAAGAGAAATGCGCATTATATGTTTAAAACCCCATTTCGCTACACAATTTGTACTTTACATAGTATTGAAGAATTTTGCTCCATTTCACTATGTCAATATGCTAAGGAGAGGGAAAATGGCTTGTGTATTTAGTGTTTTCACAATTCACATACAAAAGGGTATGGAAAAATTACAACACATTGCCCAAGTGTAAGCCGAACATTGCCTATTTCTCCCCCAAAATTACAATTCGCCATTTGTATCAGATGTCCCCCATATGAGAGCCAATTGTCCACCACACAATGATACAATCTGCGCTTTCATTCACTTCTCTACTACTGCTATTTGATTCTACGTAGCACTACTTGCACTGCTCAATTTTTATATGCGACATCAATAAGGCCAATAACCCAAAAGGGAATAACAAGACATATGGCAGTTCCTAATAGATTCTAGGTTTACACTTACAAATGACCTATCAAACAGCACTTGACAACCATCTCAGACAGGAAAATGATCTTCATTTTGCAGTAGATTGGGAGAGATTCTTCCGAATGTGAAAATGAGTTAATAAAGTACTTAGTTCTACATTGCTCTAAAAAGATCATGATGGGACAATTACACACATTTTAATGCTAAAAGTGCATATTTCACCATGCATAAATCAAGATGGCTAATCCCTTTTTCTTTATAGTACAAACTTTATATCCGCGAGTTTTAATCTCCAACACTTTAAATCGTTGTATTAGATTGCACTTTTGCCTTTTGCTAGATATGCGTCCAACTCTCTCTCTCTCTCTCTTTCTTTCTCAGCCTACAATGTCTAAACATTTAACTTGATAAGAAGAATTAGAAATAACAAACTGTATTAATATTTCAAATAGTCAGGAACCCAAATGTAGAAAGAGAATGTGAAAGCACTAATATTTTTTCCTTCATTTATAAGTACTAAATTGACTAAAAAAAGGAAATAACAAGGAAAAAATTGAACATCTCCTAGAGGAAGAAAGAGTTTTCAAGACAAACCTCTTCTGAAAAGCATATATTTTCTTTTCTTCCTCTTCTTCCAAGTAAAAAGAAGAATAAACAAAGGTACGAGTTTACAAGTGATCTTCTCTTCTGAGCTTGTTTAATAGTGCAGTTATAAGAGCGTCTCTTTTCTCAGCCCTAGCTTCCTCTCTGATCCTCCTTTGTTCCTCTCTCTCCCTCCACCTCCTATCCATAGCCATTCTCTCATTCTCCAAAGCCTCCATCTTTTGTCTCCATTCCATCTCTCTCAACATTCTCTCTTGTTCTCTTGCCTCTATTGCTTCCCTCCATTGCAACTCCAATTGAATTTGTTGCTTCATGAACGCATCTAAAATCTCCCTCACACTATTGATATTCCCACTCCATCTACCCCCTGCCACACTTACAGCGCCTTTTCCCTTTTTCATCTTTTTCTTACTTCTTTCTCCGTCACCCTGTTCACCTTCACTTTCTTCATTGTCTTCCTCATCATCAGACCACAACTGTACCGCCTTTTTCTTCAACCCCCTTGTTCCTCCACTCTCGGCTTCTGTCCATAGCACGCTTTGCGTCCTTGCCGCAAATATTGCTTGTAGCTCAATGTAAAATGGAAACTGTTGTCTCATAGCTTCTGGCTCCATCGTTTCACAACCCTAAAAAATTTTTCAAAGGTAAATAAATAGTTTTAGAATAAAGTAAAACATTTATTAAAAGAAATTATTTGATCATGTAACAAGTTTGTTTACCTTGTATCGAGTGACTAGATTTTTCCACTTGCACTTGCACTGATCTGCGCTTCGATTATAACCTTTTTCTTTCATTTTAGTGGAGATGACTTCCCAAAGAAGCTTATTACGTTTGGTCTCCATGAAAGTTCGATCTAAATCGGCTCGGATCATTAAGAACTCTTTGGTTTCTTGAATACTCCATTGAGGAAACCTATCGCCTGTATCAACGTTAACGTTTATATGATGAGGATGGTGTTGGTGATGATGAGGATTATGAGGATGTCCTTCCATCACCTAACCTTAGAAAATGAAAAGAGAAGGAGAAAAAAGAAAAGAAAAAAAGAAAACCTAGATAGATTTGAGAAAGGGATATTTGAGGGGGGTGGTAGGAGTATGGATGGACAAAATTGAGGAGAGAGAGAGATGAGGAAAGTTAGAGAGAGAAAGAGAGTTGAAGATTTATACGAAGTGGGTGTGAATGGAGAGAGAGGTGTGAAGTGGGAATCGTCAAAAGAGAAAACGAAATTTAAAAACAAAACATAAGGGAGTTCGAGAGAAAGAGAGATTTAATGCTTAGGTGTCAATGGAGAGAGAGGGGGTGCTCGAGGAAATGAAATCCCAAGATAGCGTTCTTCTATTTGCTTTCGCTCTTTTCCTTCTTCTCACAGGTCCTACAATCTAATCTCTCAACGCGTAAACTCAACCTCTCTCTCTCTCTCCAAATCTCTCTTTGCCCCCTTTTATTTATTTAGGATTTATATTTATTTTTTGTTGCTTCCCCATTTATTCACATTGCGTTTCATTGTCGTCACGCTTACGATTAGAGAGAGAGAGAAAGAGAGGGCTTTTATTCTCTGCATCCAGTTTTAGAAAACTTGTTTCGCAAGTTTTTTTTTTTTTTTTTTTTTAATAAGAATGCAAACCGTGTTTTGAGTACCGCGTCTTTTCTGTTTTCATGTCGTGCGTGCCTGTGAGGTGACCACAAAAAAAAATAACCCCATATCTGCTTCCAAAATTTACGTGCTGGCTAGAAGCCGTTCCCATCTGCTCTTTCCTTTTATAACATTTTTGTTTTGTTTTCTCCTCTCAACAATACGGTTTGGCGAATCATTAACTCTACAGCAATCGATTTATATTTCTTTTTTTCCCCTAAATTTTGGTTTGCCTTTTTTATTTCTCAAAGAAATTATTTATAAAATAAAATTTTATAATTTATTTCTTTTTTAATAATAATATATTTTATAATTTTATTTATTTTATTTATTTTATTTTATTTTAAAAAAAGAATTATATAATTTGGTTCTGTTTTGGTGGATTTTGAGTTTAATAAAGGAAAAAAAATATAATTTTTGTCTATCAATAACTTGGGCCAACAAATTAAAGAGGCTTTCGGTCGGATCAAATTCGAGTTTATTTATTGTATAATAAATATAAAATAAAAATATATTAATTATTTAAAATATAATACAAAGTAAAAATAACAAAACCAAATTAAGAATTATACGTTTGAAAATTAACAATAATAATAGAATATTAAAAAATCATATAAATAGCGATACACTTATCAAAGTCACCATTAAACTCATAATATTTTTTAAAATATTATAAAAATAATATTTGATTTTAAATAGAGCATGTCTATAATATGCCAAGCCGATTATTGCGTAGATTCTGTCCGTAATTAAAATGGATCTAAAATTGGATCCGAGCTTGACCCGACTCGAGCTCGGGCTGCGCGGCCCAATTGCCGTCCCATCGACAACTAATGGTGGGGTGTTATTCACTTGTTAATTGTTTGGGATACGCGGTTTATTCTGTCCTGACCTACGTGAGATCTCCTACCATCATCTTACACGTGGATGGCATGCATGGGTCAGGTGCTTTTTATGTGGGCTCCCGAATTCCACACTTCACGCCTAATCACAACCATCCCTTCCCGTCAATGATCAAATCGTTGACCTTCTTTGCCTATGTCAGCTAATATCGCTTTCCCCACTTCCTCCCGTATCCAGTAACAACGTGCCACGTCATTAAATGTGAGTGCGGGTTAATCATTTGAGACGAAATTGCCCTTCTTGATGGTGTGGCGGTGACCTGTCGTTGGACGTACAGGATGGTTTCTAAGTGGAGAGGAGCGGCAATGTGACTTTGACCTATGGTGGAGGTCGAAAAAAGGTTTTTATATTTATTCTATGGACTCTTTTGGTCCACCATACGACTCCCCGTGATTCTTCGTACCTAAATGCTAAGATAAGAGGTGTGCAGAGCACGTGAGTGCTCAATAAGGAGACCCCTCTCCCCTTCTGTTACGAGTATCGCATTGGATAAAAAAAAAAAAAAAATTATAGAATATTATTTAAATATAAGTGTATTCTCTCACATATCAAATATCAAAATAATCTTTTAAACGGAGTTTTTGTATTTGATTTGAAACAATCACGTAGGTTCATAACAAATTGATATTAAAGTAAGTTTAATATAGAAGAGAGTTATATAGAAGAAAGCTATTTGGTGCTTAATAAGATTTGGAGTGAGAGTTGTTTAGAGAGAAAAAGAACTACTTGATGTCATGAAAATATAGAATAAGAGCCGTTCGTGGATATCCGACTTCTTAAGAGATGAGCAATATTATGAATATAACATTGGATCCATAAAAAAATTATAAAATAGTATTTAAATCCAACAAACTCTCTTACCTAACATATTTATTTTCTGGGATGAGTTTTTCTATTGGTGTTTAGTCTATCATGTGGGTCCATAAATATATTCCAAGTAAATGTATCTAGCCGTATAAATCACTCAACATGGATTAAATATTTTGTTTAAGTTCCTTTCATTTATATAGTTAAACGAGTTAGACTACAATGAATTAAATACAGAGTAATTATATTTATTCAGAGTTTGTTTAAAACTAAACTGTATATATGTTCGAATTCAATTTATCTCATTTATTAAATAAAGTATACTAAATTCAGTCTCGTATTATTCATGAATCATTCACTTACAACTTTTGAATACTAAGTGTTACATTATATCGTAAATCTTAAATATAGTGATAACTTTCTTTTTTTATATTATGAATATTATTAAGTACAAAAAAAAAAATGAATGTATAAGCGGATTTATAAGTTGGATGTTGGGAGTATCGTAAATCATAAAATTAGGGATTACATCCATTTACGCACATTTTGCACATATTATTACAAATAGGATGTATTAGCATATATATAAGTTGAATGTTCGAGGCATATGAATAGTTGTTTGTACTAATATTATAAGAATCATATCGTATATTAATCCGTAAATTTTAAAATTATGATTCAATCGATTTAGTCATGAGTCAACATGGTTGAATAATTAATTTTTTAATAATAATTAAAAAATATATTAAATTATATTTTAAAATATATATTAATTTCATATTTTCATATAAAAATTTTAAAATAAAATTTTAATATATATATATATAATTAACAATCACTTTTAAAATTCATAGTAAACAATAAATTCAGTTAATCAATCAATTTGAGAGATTGAGAGAGTAGAGGAAGGAGATGGGGAAGGAGAGGAGAATCGATAGATTTGGAAAGATTTTTAGAGATTTTGATTTGTAGAAATTTTTTTAATGTTTTAGATTATAAAAGACTTAAATACTCTTTTATCTAAAGTTCAATAAATTTAATTTTAGTAAATTTTTTTATATTTAACAATTGAATGTAAATCGATCCATTTTATTAAAAAATTGCTATTAAACTGTGATTGAACTATGGTTGAACTGTGGTCAACCCTAACTCAATTACTCGGACGGTATTGTAATCAAACCAACCCATATTTCCATCAAATTATAGTCCAACTGTGGTATGATACGGTTCTGATAACCGTGGTTTGTTCAATATTTGTCATCATTTTATAATTTTATAACATAATGAAATAATGATTCTAATTAGATATTTCAAAGATAAGAGTTCTGCTGGAATATCATCGATGATGTCCAAATCCATTTTAATTCCTTGGGCCCAACTTATCTTACATAAGAGTACGAGAATATGAACGCAGCTAACCAAAACAAAATAGGTAGTCCTCCTTTCACATTTAATGAAGGATGAACGAATCCAGCATGCACGAAGCTTTTCAAATTGAATTTCTCGTCCATCTTTTCGAGTGACCCCCCACATATATATATATATATATATATATATATATATATTTCCTTGGAAATAATTACGAAGATTAATATAGCATTCCTATTCCTAGTTAATTCATTTTTTCTGCATTTGTCCTAACTTTAACAAAAAGGTTCATGTCCAGTGACCAATATTTCGAGATGCAATAAACTAAAGATGATATTTAAAAAAAAAAACAATTCAAGTTTTGATTTTCATAAATTAGCATTTTGAAAACAAAATAAAAATAAAATCCTATTCAAGGTCACGATGCTACTTTAAATGTTTATCCCTTATAAGTGCAAGCTAAAACTAAGGACTCAAGTGCAACATGTGTGGTACAATAGAAGAAAAACATGCACGTATGCCCACATTGAGATTCAAACCTCACGTTTTGCTACAAGGTTGCGCCTACATTTTCTTGACCAAATGAATCACAACACGCTAAAATGAACTTCAAACCACGTGCGCATGCAAAACTTCCATACTACAATACCCGTTTGCCCTATGATATATAATAGGAGAAATGTTAACTTTCAATATCAGTTGACCTTGAAAACGCATCACAAAACTACCCCACCTAATTGATAGCTCCAATGCACCTTCACGGCCATATCTTATGGAGATATTCGTGTTTAGGCAATCACCACACGAAATAAGTTCATAATCTTGCATCCACTTTATTCCGGAATTTACTTTTTTTTTTTCTTTACCACTGGTATCCAGAGTTATATTCTAACTAATCCAGTTTGAACGTCTATGAGACCCTATTTAGAAGACGACTTTTATAGTATAATCTTTTTTATTCTTAAATTTTGAATATGAGATTTGATTAAAAAACTTAACATATATTTTAGAATTTACTTTAAATCAGAATTAGTCTTAAATTCATTGTATGGCAAATGATTGATTACCTTAAAAGCAATAATTATGATTTAAATTGAAGTAAGCACGACCAATAAAATGTGGTGATTAATGTAGGTAGAAATTATTGTGCCAATTGGCCAATTATTATTATTTTTTGTTTTTGCCCATTGCACCAACAAACAAAAAGAAGAAAAATGTAAAATGGGTGTAATGATGTTACACATATAATTCTGAGTTGGCAAAAATTGATTTGGATTTGAAAATCAACCTTAACATTTAGAATGACGGTCTGAAATGACTTGAACTCAAGATTGAATTGGAGTCGATCTTTTATCTTTTGTAGCGTTATACCCCCTTTGATGTGTTGAGTAATACATAATTGTATAAATTGAATTCAGAATTTAAAATTTAACATGATTTGAATTCAAGATTTTTCGATATAACATATCTAATACAGGATAGTAAAATAAAAGTTGTTAATTCTTTTATATTTCTAATAGTCTGATCTGAATTTTTAAATTTTATTGATTTTTTAAAATTTGTATTTCTTTTTTGCTATTATTTGTGAATGGATGTGCACGAATTTAGGGTTGGCTTAGAGTAAAACTGAAGTCCATAAACGCACAGGGACACTTTGGTTTCATCAACTCTTTCCAATCACGAATTAATGTTAAAAAATTTTTGTCATCTCTCAAGTCTCACAGAAGTTATTTCTTGTCTACCATTAAAGAAAATTAAGCTGGCATAGAAGGGACAATGGGCTGTGGCTGGGTTTCATGAAGAGTGCAGCTCGCCGGCAGCTTCTTGAAGTTGGATGCCAGTGGGGGAGGGGGGTTTCCTCGGGCGTGTGTCCCCTCCTTGCGGGCCTCCTTTGTTGGTTTTTTGGGTTCCTTTCTTTTCTTCACCCAAATAATAATAATAATGATGATGATGATTCCCCAGTGAAAACGCCTTCCATTGCCAGGACAAATACCAGTCCTTGTTGAATCCAAAATCCCATCAAATGGGCCAGACCATCGGCCATATTCAAAACGTCCTTGTCATTATGATATCCTACGAGTCATTGCTTTCTTTGACAGGTACTTGGCACTTTTTAGGCCATCCAACGGGCTGAAGAAAAGATTTTGCGGCTGGAGACCCAAATTCACCCGATTCTATCTCATTTTATTATTATGTGCCATTTTAACTTAACCTAACCATTATGAGATGGCAAAATATGCACACGGTGTATTGTGCAAATTCACACGTCCTTGTTCAAATACCGGACCTTATTTTGAATGCATATATATATATATATATATATATATATATATATATATATATATATATATATATTGTTTGTTTGTTTGTTAAAAGATTTTGAACCGAAAATATAATATTTTTGATAAATTTGTATGATTATTTTCTTATATTTTTTTATATAAATTATTGATATTCAATAGTCACATCAGATCTAATTAAATCTGGTTTGAAACAGATTAAACTTTTAAAGGACAAAAGTTTTTCGGTATTTGTTTTCTTTATACATAAAATTTAAATTTAAAATTTTATTTTAGGATGTTTAACTCAGCGGAGGTATTATTTTCACGTATGGGTCACACGATAAAGTATAAATGAAACAAAATGCTGACACATCCACGTTGATAGAACAATCTTACCTAAATCTCAAATGGCATTTGTGACATTTTCTGGGCCAGACCTGACTTGACCCTATGATAGGCCCGATCAGACTTTCAAGTTGAGTTGGTTCATGCCCCATTTCTTACTCTACAGCATTCTTTATAGGTCCGGCTTTGATCTATGGATTCGATTTAAGTTTTTATGATGGAAAGATCAAATGTCATAGCAGTCTATCATTCTGATGATCCCTCTCGATTATTGTTGCCCTGTATTTGCCTTCGTGATCTCATGCGACATGGATGTTTCATTGATAAAGCGTGACAGTAATATTCTTATCTAATGATAATTATATGGGACCATAATGTCATTTTCCCCATTAAATCAACCCAAAATTAAAAAGGCCCACTTAATGGGCGTTCACACCTGAAGTGCTTCAAGGTCATTGCATATTTTAGAATTTGGGTATCATATTATTTTAAGGTTACCTTAACTGGGGCAAACATTTTAGTTTGATAATGGAAAACCCATATGTTAATAAACTATAACTTAATTGATACCGTTCACTTTTTTCTTATAAAAGTTTTAAATTTAAATCTCTTTATATATATATAAAAAAAACGAAAAACTAGAGAATGCAAAGGAAAAAAATTTGAAAATAAAAATTTATACTTGCGCCATGTTTTTTTTTTTTTGTGCCTTTGGATTTAGTCCACCACCCGTGTCTGGATTTTCTTTCTGAATAATCTGAATCGACCCGACTGACATCTCATTTAGGGGGTAAGGGTCTCCCAACGTAGTCGACTTTATACTCAAATCGCAAGTCAAACTCATGACTTTGGTTAAGGGATATAGCGACCTACCCACTACGCAAACTATCATGCAAGGTGGCTTTGTGTGAACATATGTGATAATTATATCTTGGGTCCCTTTTTGCCCACTTTAAAAATATTGTTTTTTTTTATTACATAAAATTTGAATTTTGAATTATAGAGTTAAAAGAGAATGATTGGACTAGGCCTGTTATAATACCCGGGTAGTGTCACAGGTACCCGTAACACTACCCGGTCAAAACTCGAGCTCGAGCTCGGTCAACTCGAGCTCGGGTCGAACTCGAGCTCAACGAGTCCTTCCTCGAGCTCGAGCCCATGTTCTGTCAAGCTCGAAACTCGTCGAGCTACCCGTCTACTCATTTATCCAAGTCCCAAACTCACCCGTTCCCATTTCTCATTCAGCAGCCTCGATCGAAGTCTTCAGCCCAAGCAATCGACCTTCTGATGCTCTCACTACGGTGGCGATCGAAGGGCGATTCAGCCGCAGCCCAAGTGATCGAACTTCTGATGCTCTCTGCCTCTCACCACGGTGGCGATGAAGGGCGATCCAACCCAAGCGATCAAAGTCTCCTTCTCCTTCCGATGCTCTTACCACGGCGACGATCGAAGGGCGATTCAGCCACAGCCAAAGCAATCGAACTTCTGATGCTCTCACCACGACGGCGATCGAAGGGTGATCCAACCCAAGCGATCGAAGTCTCCTTCTCCTTCCGATGCTCTCACCACGGCGGCGATCGAAGGGCGATTCAACCGCAGCCCAAGCGATCGAAGTCTCATTCACCTTCTGATCCTCTCACCACAACGATCGAAGGTCTGATCTCCTCTCTCTCTCTCTCTCTGAGTTTTGCCTTCTGTCCTCTGTCTTCTGCCTTCCTGTTCTGCTCTCCAGAGGCTTGGATTTGGATGCGGTTTTGGGCTCGGGTTTGGATGCGGTTTTGGTCTCGGGCTTGGGATTGGGCCCAATCTTGCCCGAGGCCCGCGACACTCGAGCTCGAGCTTCTTGACGATACTTTGAGTCGAGCTCGAGCTCTAGAATCATAGGCTCGACGAGCTCGAGCTCAACTCCCACAGACTCGAGCCAAGCTCGGGTATTGTGATACCCGGGCTCGACCCGAGTGTCATAACAGCCCTAGATTGGACCATTAAGTTGTCCCTTTGGAGACAATATTGTCTAATTTTCGCAGCTCGTGTTCTTAGGGCAGTGAGCATGCATCGAGTGTTCGCACTTTAGAATCTTTAGAGTGGCCAAAATTTGACTAGGGGTGCTAATAAAAAGATTTATCTTATGTTATGGTCATTTGGATATTCATAAATAATGTTATGTTAAATGTACATGGTAGTTTATATTAATAAAAAAATAAAATTTACAAATTTGAAATATTTTTTGAATTAAATAAGTCGAATTTCAGGATAGAATTAAATAGATAGTTATATAAAATTTGATTTATTTAATTTTGAATTTGATATTTCTAATATTACTTATTCAGACTACGACTGACAGCCTATAATAAAATCAAACTTAAAGTTTAGATTTTTTTTTTAATTTAATGAGACGACTAATTATGAACTGCACGGGAGGTAGTGGCAAAAGGATTTCCTGATTAAGATAAAGCAACGGGTCGAGGGGTGCTGTGGCCTGTGATTGTCAAGAAGCAAGCGTAAGCGGTGACCTTTGGGGCGGCCCAAAACAAATTTCTCCATTGCGCTGCAAAGCCTGTTCCAGGGGCATGTCCACCGTCCAGAGTAACATCTCTAGGACCCTGGAATGGTGTCAAGTCTCTCCTGTTTATCCCATTTATACCTTTGTTCGGCCCATCTGACCCATAGAACAAGTTCTCTCTCTCTCTCTCTCTCTCTCTCTCTCTCTCTCTCTCTCTCTCTCTCTCTCTCTGTTAAGTTCAAATGAGACTTTTAAGGAGAGAGAAAAATAGTATCAGTTTAATTATAACTCTTTGACGTGCACAGATGTCCTCTCTCTGAATCTTTAAACCATAAAAATTTTTTCTTTATGGCTCTAGAATGATCATGAGGTCTACACTAGTTGACTTTTTATTTATTTATCTATTTATTTATTATCTATCAATGAGATCTTATAGATTCGAATTTGATTCACAACTGAAACAAAATTAAGAAAGGGCAATAGTATGCATAATTTAAATAAGATCTAATTTAAGAATTGAAGTTAATGAAAAGTCTTATCAAATTAAATAGAAGCCAATAATTCCTCGAAATCACACACCAAATAGACATGAAGTATTTTGGTCAAGAAGATTTGCAATAAACACCACATTGAGTTGCCATTGTTATGGCAAATGCATGCCCTGCTTTCTTAATCAAGGGGAGACGGGCCAATGCTTCAAAGGAGGGGCCCGAGAGCCCGAGAGGGGATTTTTCATTAAAAAATAAAAATAAAAATATATTTCAAATCTTGATGTAAAAAAAAATATCTTTGCCCTAACTCTCGTTGGTACACATTCTTAAATTAAATTCTCTGTTATCAACCTCTGCATTGGATCTTCTGCACTCAATCTTACAAAGTACTGTTGCAGTCAGTAAGCCACCGGTACGGGCAGCTGTTGTTGCATATAATAGTGAAAACCAAATCAATAAGTCTAATTACGTTCGGTAATAGATATTTTAATTAAATATTAAATTTAAAATTTAAGAAAAAAAAATTATATTAAAAGAGTCGTTATTTATCGATTACTGTTTATTACGAGGAGACATTAAAATGAAATTCTTGAAGACCATAAGTATATTTTACTTGTCATGGTCAATAAAAAGTTGTCTCAATCGTTTACTTCTTAACCTCCTTTTTGATTGGACATTTAACTAAAAAGGTGAAAGCAAAGCCTTGTTTCCTAATGCAACTTGGACAACCCCCACATTGAGTAATGACTCATTCAGCGTCTGCATAACTCGAGTTTTATATAACCTGGTAATGGTTTTCACTTTCCAGTTCTACCCAGAGAGAGAAAGAGAGGGGGGAGGGCAACATAAGCAACGGGGAGGAAAGGAGAGATATAGGCCGGTTGTTGGAGTGTCTAATGAGACCTATTTAAAAATAAAAAAAAAAAATCTTATTGATAAAATTATCCTATAAATAGAATTTGTATAAATATTCGAACTAAATTAATTAAAATATAATTTTAAAATGAGAGAAAGATTACTTACTATGATATTTGACACTCGGGCGATATGTCCATTTTCTTTTTTTCTTAATTCAAATGTAAAAAAGAGAATAGCAGGAATCTTCTCCATTTTAATTCTGGATTAGACCAGCCCTAGAACCCCGTTCTTTTTTATAATTTGTCTCTCCGTTTATCTTCACTCGTTTCCATGCCATGGGAGTCCTACATGTTCTTGTGCTCCTGGTCTTGTGTCTTCTAATTTAATTGCTTTGGTACGTTTTAGGATGATCCATTGCTAGTAAAACAATGTAATGCGTTTCTCGGACCCAAATATATGTCTCAATTCATTAGACAATTTGGTAGACTTTACAAATCTGAAGTGATCCATTTTTTTTTAGGGGGGGGGGGAAGTGAAATGAATGAACTGATTAATTCAAAATTGAACTAGTCATGGGCATTGAATGAATACTACTAGAAGAATGTTTGATGGTGGATGACCTATGATTAGTTCAAATTGATTATTTCTCTGAGTGCAATATATAATAGAATTGAACATTTCTCTCCCAGCAATTGAAGCGACCAAATTGATCATTTCAAAGCTGAACTCGACCGGGTCATGCAACTCAATCATACCATACTTTAATCAGAGGAATGTTCCTCCGTGGGTGCCCCCCCCAAAAAAAAAATACAATTGACCATCTCAACATTTCTGGATCCTGCAAAAGAATAACAAAATTCTCTATATTCAAACGTTTTAAGTCATTTTGGATAAACTATTTTCATTGATTGATTTTAAATTCAAAATCTCGAGATTATGAACTATGTGTTACATTCACTTAGATAATCATATTATTGCATTATTACATTTGTATTGTAGTAACTCAAAGTACAGAGCAACTATTCTTAAAAAAAAAAAAAAATGAGTGCAATCACAAATGAAGTAAGTATTATATATATAAATAATTTTGATACATTTATTTTTATTTCATTACTTAGATATTTTTAAATAGATTGAAATTAAATATAATTAAATTTTATTTTTGCAAAATAAATTTATTTAAAATTTACTTGATTTGACTCTATTTTGATTAATAAATAAAATTTTTACACTTATTATATTCCTAAAAAGTTTTTAGATCAGGCGCTTTACAAAATAAGCTAATTAGACAAACAAGAAAAAACCATGCAAAATATCACACAAAAATCTGAGGAAAAAAAAAAAAAAAAAAAAAACCCAAAGCCCTCTCTGTCTCTCTCTCCAGACAAAGCCCCGTCCCGTTCGGGGTCAATTCCGACAGTTCGAACGTCTATCTCCTCCAGAATGTAGGCGACAGATCTCAGACTTCATAAAGTTTTTTCGATTTTTCAAAAAAAAAAAAAAGAAAGAAAAAACCATTCCATATTAAAAACAATGGAAAATTTAATTATTAAATTAAAAAAATACTCTTGGAACCAAAAAATGGTATCTGAACCGTTACCGTGCACTCCACTGATGCCAGAGAAACCAAGAGCACACCCTCTCTCTTCTCTCTCTCCCCTTTCGTCACTTACTTGATCACTTACTCAGCTGTTACTTCTTTCTGAACAGTCTATTCACCTAGACCCTACTTCTAGGGTTTTGTTTAAACTACCATGTGAACAGCAAAAAACTCCAATTTCTCGGGTTAGGTTTCCCGTGAGATCTATTTGATGGGAAACTGTTGCAGATCTCCGGCAGCCGTAGCCAGAGAAGACGTGAAGTCGAATTTCTCCGGTCACGATCATGTTCGGAACAAAGACAAAGACCGGACATACTACGGCAATGGAAATTCGAAGAAATCGATCAGTGTTTTGAACGGAGTGTCCAAAGAAGGCATTGAGGAGAAGTATTTGGTGGATAGAGAGCTAGGTCGTGGAGAGTTTGGAGTGACTTACTTGTGCATAGATCGCGACACGAGAGAGCTTTTGGCCTGCAAGTCGATTTCGAAGCGCAAGCTGAGGACTGCGGTGGATATCGAAGATGTGAGGCGAGAGGTGGCGATTATGAAGCATTTGCCGAAGAATTCTAGTATTGTGAGCTTGAAAGAGGCTTGTGAGGACGAGAATGCTGTGCATTTGGTTATGGAGTTGTGCGAGGGCGGCGAGCTATTCGATCGGATCGTTGCTCGTGGGCATTATACTGAGAGAGCTGCAGCGGCTGTCACGAGGACAATTACGGAGGTTGTGCACTTGTGTCATAATCATGGAGTGATTCACAGGGATTTGAAGCCGGAGAATTTCTTGTTTGCAAATAAGAAGGAGAATTCGCCGTTGAAAGCTATTGATTTTGGATTGTCTATATTCTTCAAGCCTGGTGAGATCCTGATGTTCAATTGCTTTCCTTTATAGTAGAGCATTTACTTATAAGCTAAGCTTATTGGATTAGCGGGTGATATTCTGGCTTGTATTGTTCATAACTTATCTCCGCCTTATATTTTTGATGTCGAGCTCGCCTGATTACTCATGTTGAGCAATGCTGAAACCAACTACTTCTTGGAGTTCCTTAGATGACCAATAAGAAAAGAAAATAGTTTTCTTGTGAGTGTAGAATTCGTGAGAGGATGAGATGAGGGATCAAATGCCTCTCAAACTTGACATCAAAGAGAAGCCATCAGCAGAATTCTATCTTGTAGTGCGTATTTTGACATTTGTTGGTTCTTAAAGATCCTTGGGATTTCTTTCCTTCCAGACGCACAAGATCAGGGGAAGTACCACACAAGACCATAATCACCTTCCTTTTTTGTCAAAAGCTCTAAATTTGTTAAGTAGGAATTGCCCCTCGTTTTTGAGAAAAAAAACACTGCATAAAAATCCTTAACTATCCATTCCAAACAGACCATGAAGTGTGACAATGCAAAAGAGGTGATCATGAGTTTCATTACTAGGAAACAACATCATACTCAGTTAGGGAGGGATAACCCTCTTTGGCTTTCTCGTTTGTAATAAATCATTGACTCAAGGGTGTGAATTCTGTTAATTGTTATATACACTGTAGTAGCTTGACTTTCAAGGGAAACTATGTTGCAGAATGCATTTGCCTAGGTGCTAGCCTAGCAACTCATGGAGCCTTGGGCGAGGTGGCTCCAAGTGCCACTAGCCTTTCTGGCCTAGTTTCATAGCAATAAGGCACTAAGTGACTGCCTTTCTGAAGTTTGCATTATTTATTACTTTTTGTAAACAGACAATTTTCACTAGGCTAACAATGTGTGAAATTGTCCAAATTTAATTTGCATTGATTTCTATAAGAAATTGTTCAATCTTTCTGTAAATTCTTTACACGAAAGAAATAGTTGTCTGACTCAATCTCAAATGTCGATGGCAAGTCTAAATGTTGAAAGGTTTGATTTTGATCTAACTATCATTTTTTTTTCAAGTGTTTATGTTTGAGAGTATAAGATTTGGTGTGGTTGGAGTTGTGCATGGAGTTGTCCATGTGTTTGGAGTGAGGTGAAGGGGGGGGGGGTTTCAGCATGTAGAGCCAAAGTTTTCTTCTGAAACTTTGAGAATGATTGGATGAAGCATATTTGTTTGTCGATAAATCTTCTTTTGCTGAGATCTTGTGTTTCTGATAAATATAAATTCTTAGCAAAACAGTACATTAGGAAAATTTGTTCTATCCTTTTTTGCTAGTATTGCATCTACCAATCTAACCATTTAATTTCCTTTTCATTAAGTCCACATGCAAAGCTGTCTCTAAATTGCACTTTGTCATCTATGGGGTTAATCGGAAAAGGTTATCACATGAGCAGCAAAATTTAAAAAGTAAAACAATTGCAATTGGATTATTTACCATTGACGTTCTCATAATTATTTGCAATTTCAAAAATGGAAGATTTACTCATTTGGCAAGTTAGCTTAGTGAAAATAACTGACTTGTACTTATCAAGTTGAAAGTGTACAGATATGTGGACTAGATGATTGGCGATGGCTTGAGGGAAACATATCAATCAAACAATGGCACCTTGTTATTGCTCTAAGGCCCATAGTTGAAAAATACCCTGATTTATGACAAAACATGTTACTAATAACAACTTTTATTTGTATTGAGTTTGCAATATTCTTGAAGTCTCAATTGTCTCGCATCTTTGGAATGTCTCTAGTGATCATAACTTGTTTCCTTGCAAGAAGGCTTGAAATAGATTAGTTCAATTTCAAAATCGCTCTCTGGTTCTTGTTTTACTCGGCTCTCATCTAAGTCTTGAAATTCTATTAGGTGAGAAGTTTTCAGAAATTGTTGGAAGTCCATACTATATGGCTCCAGAGGTGCTTAAACGAAACTATGGACCAGAAATAGATATATGGAGTGCAGGCGTTATACTTTATATACTACTTTGTGGGGTCCCTCCATTTTGGGCTGGTAAGATTGTTTATTCCAGGAAAATATCTACTGCCTTGAGTAGACAATATTTGGTGCACTGTTCAATTTACAAGCCGTCACCTTTTTTTCACGCTATTGCATTGTATATGGTAACTTGATCTATTTATTTCAGAATCTGAGCAAGGGGTTGCACAAGCCATCCTCCGTGGGATAATAGATTTCAAATGTGAACCATGGCCAAATATTTCAGAAAGTGCTAAGAGTTTGGTTAGACAAATGTTGGAACCAGACCCAAAGCTTCGATTAACGGCAAAGCAAGTACTTGGTAGTGTACATCTCTTCTGTATGTTGTTACATGGATGTTTGCATACTCCTTTTGCTTAGCTATTCATATTGGGATATATGCTGTATTTCATTTAGAGAGAGTTTAAACTTAGGTCTTTTTTGAACTACACTGTGTTAAAAGTTACCTTGCAAGCAATAAATGCTGCATTTTACAGTATTCAATACTTGTTTGAAATATATTTGAGCACTGCCTTGTTCTACAGATTCTTTTGTCTATGCAATATTCTAGGTAAGTGGATAATTTAATCCTTAATTGTTGTATGTTCACACTAACTCATATTGTGTGGCTCATATAGTCCTATTTTATCTCCTCTTCCTAATGTGATTTAGCAGAGCAGATTGATAATTGTTTGAGCCATAAATATATATATATATATATATATATATATATTTTTTTTTTTTCCTTTTTTTGGGGGGTGATAAAGGATCGTAAGAGCTGTTGTATTTAATGAATTAGGCCATGTACCAATAATATATGTTAAGTCATCATCCTTGGGTCTTTTCCTTCTAAACTTTTTGTGCATAGCTGTAACATTCTTATTTGGACAAGTGCCATTTTACTCTGAAAAGAAAACGAGGAGCAAAAGGATGGAGGAGGCTGAAGAGGAGAAATAAAAGCCAGAATATATTTTTCTCAGTTCATATAATCGCTTGCATATAAATGTAACATGAGACATCAAAGCATGTCATTGCCAGCACATAATCTTTTTTTCTATTCTACTATTTCCAGCCAAAGATGGACAAGTACTTTATCAGTGCTGGACGGAGGGTGCAGGGTGATGGCTACCCTTCGAAAAACTTCCCATGCACAGTAGACCATAACATTATGTTATGTAAGTGTTAGTAAAATATGAGAAGTGTAGCTGAAAACTTCTGTAAATTTTGTTTATGATAATGGGGTGAGAAGAGAGACAATTTACAAATTATAGCAAATTCATCATATGGCACCGTATACTATAACAATGTTTAATCTCTCAGGTTGCAAATTCATCATTCTCTTTCAAGGAGTGGTAGGAATTTATTTGTGTTGAAATGTTCCTGGCTTGATATGAGAAAGATATCTGATGGTTCCCTTTTCTAAATTCCAATTATTAAATTACTGTAAACTACTGTCAGTAATCATAAGGATAAAAGAAAAGGGGTAGTCAAACATAATTCCCATTTTTGGTTGCTACATCTGTATTGACAAATGTATATTGCAATAGCATGCCCTTTTACTCATATACTGTTTTGAAGTGATACCTACCATATGTCGCAATTGACACCTTGTTGCAGCATTACAAACATTATTGATTCAAATATTTTGCTAGGATAAGAACTGTGTTGTAAGATTTCTGGATGATAGATATCAATTTGATTCAGAATTTCCTTTTGAATTCGAAAATGCCTGTGTATTTGTTAATTAAAAATTCTTCATTTTAGTATCTAAGTAGTATATCCGGATTGTTTCCTAATATATATGTACTTCATAACTGCATACCATGTAAACGCATAAATCTTAGATCCAACATAGTTTAGAAGGTTGGCCCTGCACTCCAACTTATAACACAAGATTGTTTACAGCGACCATTGATAGCTATAGTCAAAGAGTCAGTATGTTAAATCTAGATAAATGCTGCTATGCAAATAATAATCCGTGTTCAAACTTATCTTGAGCAACTTACTCTAGCCCTACTTCATTTTGTTCTTGAACCAACATACTAGTATTTTCCATTTTCATTTTTCTTGATTATTTATATGAGGTGAGAAATATAGTGGACAAAGATGGTTTAGTCCTGTTTAAGGAGGAAGATATGTAAATATTTGGATAAGAAATGATATTGTAAACAGAAGGTACCCTAGGAACTTAAGAAAGACATAATCTGTGAGTTAACTTTGGAGGAGGTAGGTGGAATGATGCCTTAGCATACTGCATAATTGGTTGGTATCACCCTAGAGCAGACCCTTGATAGTTTGGAATTGGAGTTGAATAGACTGCAACTAAATTTTCTCTCGGCAAAAGCATGTGGCTGGTGCTTCTTTCATTATTCAGCCTCAGTAACTTTTTGCTGTTCTTTATCCATATGCATGATATATTTTTTATTTTATGTAATCTGAATATTTCTTCTGCTTTCAGAGCATCCCTGGCTCCAGAATGCTAAAAAGGCTCCAAATGTTCCTCTTGGTGATGTTGTTAAATCAAGGCTCAAGCAGTTTTCAATGATGAACAGATTCAAGAGAAAGGCATTGAGGGTTGGTTAAATTGTCTCATGCAAATATTGTCATTCTGGTTAAATGTCATAGCATATGATGATAAATGTTTTATGTATTACTTCAAATAGGTTATCGGTGATCACCTATCAGCTGAAGAAGTTGAAGACATCAAGGAAATGTTTAAGAAGATGGACACGGATAGCGATGGTGTAGTTTCTATTGAAGAGTTAAAATCTGGCCTTCGTAGGTTTGGCTCCCAGCTAGCGGAGTCCGAAGTGCAGATGCTCATTGAGGCAGTGAGTGTTCCGAAACCGCTAATTTTTATGCTAGTAGCTTATTCTTTTTGCTCTGTAGCTCCCTCTTTATTTAGCAGATTCTTTTTTTTTTACTTCTTTTTTTTTGGCATAAACACAGGTTACTGAAATCAAGAATGATCTGTATTCTGTATGTGAAATATGTACAGTGCTACTTAAAAATTGCCCTTAAAACATGGGCATAAGCCTTCACGAATTGACTTCTAGGAGACAACAAACTTGATATTTGAAGAGGATGAACGACGATTGTTGAATGAACTTCATTGTAAATTGTGCTGGAAACACATTGGCTAGTTCTGTTTCTGATAAAACTAGTCAAACCAGTGTTAACAATGAGAAATTTTAGGCTTCACACCTGCATAGTTGAAACCATTCATCTGTCAAACATATCTATGATCGTTAGTTGAGCTCTGAACATAGTTGTAGGCATGCCAACAAGTCTTCTAGATTTAAAAGTTTAGGTTTGTTTGCAACAGGTGGATACCAACAGTAAAGGGACATTAGACTATGGAGAGTTTGTTGCTGTTTCCCTTCATTTACAAAGGTTGGCCAATGATGAGCATCTCCACAAGGCTTTCTCCTATTTTGATAAGGATGGCAATGGTTATATAGAACCTGAAGAGCTCCGAAATGCACTAATGGAAGATGGGGTTGATGACTGTACAAATGTAGCAAATGATATCTTCCAAGAAGTAGATACCAACAAGGTGAGATCCTAATCCCAATGTATGTATGTTCCAACTTAGAGAATATTTTCTCATGCTATTGCTTGACATTTACAGGATGGACGTATCAGTTATGATGAATTCGTTGCCATGATGAAGACTGGAACTGATTGGAGGAAGGCATCACGCCATTACTCAAGAGGGAGATTCAACAATTTAAGCTTGAAGCTGATGAAGGATGGTTCTTTAAACTTGGGGAATGAGTGACATATTTTTAACATTGGTGTTGCATGCATCTGTAACAAGATGCTTCTGGTTCACTTCCACGCTTCCAGACTTCCTCTTGTAATTATTTGTGACGGCCCTTCTGATTAGGTGTGGTTTCTTTTCAATTGGTGATTCAAATGGTCATGAAGAGGTAGGTATGTATGCCTTATTTGCCTCTTCAATTGTTTTGAGTAAAAAAAAGAAAAAAGGTTATTTGTTGTGGTGTATGCCTCCGTTTCTTGCAAACTTTCTTGATGGTTTTTCTGCCTGACATTGGAATCAGTGACTTTAGGCCCGTAGTATATCGGTGTCGAGGAAATGTGTAGGTGTTCTGTAGTTTGTTATATGCTTCATTTTGTGTGATGGGCTTAAAGGACATTAATTTGCTCAGTGTGTGAGCTTGTGGATAACCAAATAGTGATGCTTTTTGAGTGGCAACTCGTAGACCTTAATATAATATATTCTTGAGGCTTGTATTCTGGGTATCAAAATCTTTGAACAGTTAAAATAAGTTGCATAGGTTCCTTAATTCGAGTTTTTGTGGTGATCCAATTGATGCTCTCGAAGTCCTTTGGCCAATCAACCATTATATATACCAGTCCTTGTCCATACATATCATTCAACACTACTCTTGCTTTTGATCATTGATCTTGTGTGCTAATGCCTATGTGTGTTTTGATTATTCTTCACCATGTGTAACATGCTCTATATTCTGGAAAAAAGAAAAGGGAGCAAGTGTTTCAAGTGGATCCAATTGCCCCAATTGGAGCATTCCCTTTTAATTGTTCCATTCTTTTTCACCTCCCAACTTTTTCATTTGTACGTCTGTGTTCGTCCCTTTTTTGAATTGACTGCGTTGTGTGCTTCCATTATTAATGCAGTGGACGGTGGGTGGTTGAATGTCCTTGTAGCCTCTCCAGTGCCATAAAATGATTCAAATACTTGGGCATTTTTTATTTTTTTGGTTCATTGGGAGGACCATGCCCTATTTCAACTATGGGGAAATATGGAGTTGAAACCCTCACCACCAGTGAGGACAATAACGAGGTCAAATGACTGCCGGTAGATTCTCATGCTCTCTCAAGTCCTTAATCCTCATCCAAAATGGCACGAGGTGAGAATTTAGCTCGCGGAATTTTCAGAAACTGAGGTGGCACTTACTCTTTAAGTGTCCTGTAGTAATGAGCCAAAACAGAGATCAATATGAATGACACGTTGAATATGCATCAATCACTATCTTTTCGAGTTCCCTATGTGTCCAATTCTTCATGTCCCATCATCCATTTCAAGTCATTTTTATGGTAGACTTTTAAGGGGTATCAACGACAATTCACGAATTTGTATTCAACCCCGTGAGCATTGAAAAACTCTTTTGGTAGTTCTAATTAATGAAAAGATTATTGAGTTTTCTCTGTAATGCAAAAGGGACGCTAGAGAGCTTCTCACTTTTGTGCTAAACAAAAGCCGAATAAGATAGCCTAGTGACATTCATCCTGTCAAGAGATGGAGGCCATTTGAGGGTTCTGTCGTTCTTTGAGTACCTTTTTTTTTTTTTGGCATTTGTAATCCATCTTTGGGTGAGAAGTTGTTTTGGCGCATTCAACAAAGATGAGCTTTAGATTAGCTCTACCGGTATGCTCAAGAAAAAATTTAAGTTATCAACCTTTTTTGCGGTCGATATTTTAATTACAAAAATATAGATTTAAATCATCTCGTTATAATAAAATAAAATAGATTTTTCTTTGACTATTAACTTTTGCATTTTGAGCGACGTGTCAGAATTATCTTATTTGTAACTCTTCTAACAAAAAAGAAAGAAATTTGGTGGGGGGGGGGGACCTCATAGCATTATTTCATATGCCAATTGTAAGCATCTAGATCTGACCTTCAACAAGAGGAAGAGTGAGAAGAAAGTGACAAACACTCTTTTGAGTCCCATCTAAGCTCAATTATCACGTGTGATCTAACATGTTGTGCTCTGTAGTTGGAGCTTGAGAGTTGGTCAAAAGCAGAACAAGAGAATAGAATAAGAAGGGAAAATTTTATTGCCAGGAGAACCACAAAAGCTGAAGTTACTTGTAAAACTTGGGCACATCTATCCGACAGTCTTTTGGATAGAAAAAGAAGTGATATAGGTCCTCTCCTACATATTATCAACTTAAAACTATTAATAAAGCCAACAAAAATGAAAGGTTTTAATCGTTGAAATGAAAGTGTCCCATAACATTTGCTAGTTATAGTATTTTTCAAGTGCGGATAGCTCTTAGAGCACCTATGGTTAGTGTCGAGAGAAACACCGAGTCACCCTCAGTCACTCATATCTTTACCCTAGGTACTCAGAATCATCGAATTGATTCCAATTGTCCCCTGTCCCTCAGAGAGAGAGAGAGAGAGAGAGAAGTTTGCTAGAGTGCCTCGTGACGTGGATACTATTGAATTTTTTTAATTTTGAATTGAGTGGTCAGATATTTTATCTTTTTAATTAAAGATTTTGAATTTGAATCCTATAAATAACAAAAAAGAATTTAACAAAGTCAAAATAGGTCTTATATTACTCGAAACGGATTAATAAAAAAAAATTCAGATACCGAACTTTGAGAAAAAAAAAAAAAAAGTACGATGGAAGCTCTTAGCAGCAATTGAGTCACCTGGTCCGGATAAGGTGACATGTTGTTTGGTCTAAACATGGCGTTGGTAAGACTTATTGAGCTCATGAACAAAGAGAAGTGGCTTTCTCTCTACCATTTAATTTTTAGTCCAAATAAATTAATTGCAGTACCATAGGCCTCCATATTTCAAACATATGATAATTCATGTGGCATATTTTTATTAAACTTGGGTCACCCATGACGCAAAAAGCATGGTAATATTTTCTAGTATTTTAATGCATCGTAGCTTCAACTCAACTTAGAGATTGGTCTAAACAAGTTAAAAGTGTTAACACCGACCTCCCACCCCTACAAGTTGCCCTAGCAAACCTATACACACACATACATATATATTGTTTATTTCTCTACTCCATACATTAAAAATGGACAATGGTCCAGACAACCAACCTACAAGTGGACTAGCATTTAGCGTAGGAAAAGATGTGACTCATGACAAGCAATGGCCTAGGAATTTAGAGTAAGGAATCTAGGGTTGGGGATACTTCAACTTGGCTTTGTATTAGTTCAGGTAATATTTATTTTATTTTTAATATTTTAAGTTAATTTTTTTTTTAAAAAAAAGATGAGAACTAAAATTATTATATTATAATTTTTTATTAAAATGTATGTCTAATCTCAATTATACCTTGTCCCCATTTTCTTTTTCTCTAATGTTTGAAAAACGAAAAAGCACATGGGCTTCTTAAAGAAAAAAATCATTTTGTTTGGCAATATAAGGCTCTACTTTTTCTACTCCTCGGCGGCCGTGATCTCATTGATGCCATCAACCCACATAATCATAATACGAGATATTCCCACTGAAGCTCTTACACTCACTATAGATTTTATGTTAAAAAAAAAAAAAAAAAAAAACCCATTTTTTGTTCGATTAAATTTATTCCTGTATTGCATGGAATGGAAGAATGCATCAGCCTCTGCATGTCATTTGAAGTTTACTCTTTAAATATATTTTTTTCCTCTTTTGAATATTTATTTTAATTATGCTAATTCTAATAATCTTTTTTATAATTTTTTTGGGGTTCGGTCCTTTCCTAAATGTAGGCCAATGCCTTTGACTCCTTTGTAAAATAAATGTGTATGTGTCTATTTGTGATGTGGTGGAGAGTTCTGTGCCTAACATCCTTGTCACATTCACCTGCATCCACTGGCAATTTAATCCAAAAATTGGATGAATGTCTTTTAGCATTATTGAATGAGGTAATGATAAGGAAGTATTTGGCTAAATTTATTTTAACTAATTTATAATTTTTTAAAACTTATGACTGCTAATACTAAATGTTTGTAAACATTTTTCTTTTGGTGTTAAAACGATTTAAAAGGAGAATTTTCTATGAATTTATAATTATAAATTGCTTAAAATATTTTACGTCTTGTATGATATTTTGAAAATTTTATAAATTTAATGAAATATTCTCTAAAAGGATGAGATGATGACCGGCATTTTTAAGATATATGGCATTATCACGAAAATCTTCACATATTATATTATGAAATTTTCGGTTTAAGTCATATGCATTATGCAAGACCATCGTCACAAATCCCATCAAAATCCCAAATAATCGTAAAACCTTCTATAATTTAAAAGTTTTGGATATACTTTCTCTATAAATCGGATTTAAATACGAGACTTTAGGATAATAAAACACATGTTATGTTTACTTGAAGTCTTGCTCGATGGTATAAAAGAGTGGCACAAAATTTTTTGTCTTTAGATAGCATAAACAGCATAAAATATAATTTTTTTTAGCTAAATGAGAAAATATTAAATCTACATAATATTCATAATTTTGGTTATTCATTTTCAAAGAGAAAATATTATTTTTCTGAGCCAGTCCCGAAGGGTATTTGATAGAACAAGTGCTGGTAATGGCTCATTGGTGCATGCTGTTCACATCCTTTCCCATATTGCCGGCTTGACATTTCCTTAATTCTAAGAAAAACGTCCCCCCCCCCACCACTTTCAACAAAGTTGAAGGGTCACGACAATGTTATTAAAATAATATCCTATATTGATTCATAAATTTCAAAGTTATGATTCAACTGATTCAATCACGAGTCAATATGATTAAATCACTAATTTTTAATAATAAATAATTAAAAATATATACAATTATTTTTAAAATAAATATATATTAATTTCATATTTTCATATAAAAATTTAAAAATAAATTTTAATAAATATAAAATTAACAATCACTCTTAAAATTTATATTAAATAATAAATTCGGTTAATCGATCAATTTGAAAAATTAAGAGAACTGAGGAAAGAGATAAAAAATGAGAGAAGTTGATAGATTTATAAAGTTTTTTAGCGGTTTTAATTTGTAAAAATTTTTTCAGTGTTTTATATTTTTAAAAAACTTAAATGTCATTCTATCTAAAGTTTAATGAATTAAATTTTAATAAATTTTTTCGTATTTAATAATTGAATGTAAATTGACCCATTTTATTAAAAAAACTATGGTTAAACCATGATTTACGAAAATATCACAATGGAACCGTATTGACCTGCGATTTAATTATTTAGATGATATTTTATTTAAATCTGTCTATTCTCCTTCAGATAACGATTGAATCGTGATAATATGGTACGATTCTGATGATACCAGCCCATGCCCTATGGTTTCTGAAAAGGGAAACCTCCAACATTATTGACAAAACACAGGGCTCTAAAATAAAACTACAAGAATATGGGCATGGTGACTTTAAGCCCCGACCCCATGATAAACACAACATACCTTCTTTTTTTGAAAAATAAAAGACCACGTGATAGGTATTCTATTATCACGTGGTTGGCTAGCTTAGAAGAACTTGTCAAAGTTACAAGTGGCCAAATCCAAACACAAGTTCCATCCGATGATCACCAAAATTAATGCGATGAAACTTGGTTAATTTAATGAGATAAAATATTAAATATTTTAATAAAATTTTAAATTTTAAATTTAAAAATTAAAAAAAAAATTATATTAAAAAAATCATCTTTAAAAATAGATTTCTATAAATATTCGAAACGAATGAATTGGGGTATGAGTTTATATAACGATGATTCTAGGATCTCCCCCACCATTGTGCTCCCCTTTTTGCTTGCAAAATTACACTCAGATTTTTTAAGATTTTGAAGGGTTGGTATTATTGTTGGTATATTAGCAAGGTTAATGTAATAACCTCGTTTTAAGAATAATAATTATAATAAAAAATCATAGTCATTTCGGGAGTAATAATTTTAATATAAGCTATATTAATTTCTTTTAATGGCAAAAGTTAACATTTGTGATCTTTTCCCACTCTTTTAACTTGGCTGAAAAAAAAAAGAAAAATACAGTTTTGCCCTTCCTTGAGTTGTTTCAAGGCATTAGTCAAAGTTGTAATAGGGTATGCGGTGACGTTTAATCGCTAATATTTTAATAATATTGAAATTACGAATTCACTTATTAAATAATAGTAATAGATGGTACAAGGTATGATCTGGTTATGATTTCAAACATTTGACATGATAAATGTATGACCACTAACATTTTAATAGTATTGGATTTACTCATTTGCTTATTAAATAATAATGTTATAATTCAATCGATAATATCAATAGACAATCGATTTAATGGATAAAAGTATTAAATCACTTAATAAGTCTCGAGTTTGAAATTTGAGAATAGAAAAAATTATATTGGGAGAGTTTTTTCTAAATTAGGATCTATAATATTTGGATCGAATTAATCGAAATATAATTCTAAATATCGGTATATTATATAAAAAATAATTCAAATGATAATAATACAGACAAAACATGGTAAATGTTTTAAATTCTTATAAAGTTAGTGAAATGTAGTAAGTAATTTACTCATCTCTTTTGTCATCCATTAGCTACTCCTGAAGCCAACATGTTCTTGGTGGTGCATTCATGCCAAACTAATAGAGAAAAAGTAATAAAACAAAGAAGACCCAGAAGTAGAAATATAAAAACCATTTTCACCGATTAGCAAAATTCCATTTTGAGGAATTATTTACCCATACCATGTGAGAAACGCACCTCATGAATTTTTTTTCCTAATTTCAACAGGCATCTTTATTAGGTGGACACAGCTCATGCACTATTTTGGGGGAGGGGGGGGGGCAAGTAGGACACATTTTGCTCGGTCGATAGCCCGTCATTTTCACTCACTAATATTTGACAAAAATATTAGATTTTTAATCAAATTTTAAATTCAAGATTTAATAATAAAAAATATTACATCAGAAGAATTCTTCTTAAATTAGATTCGATAACGTTTGAATCAAATTAATTAAAATATAGTTTAACATACAAATTGATTATTAAAGAAGAAAAAAAAAAAAAAACTTTAGTTGAAGCTTCAATTCCCCTTCCAACCCATAAATCTTTGTTATACTACAAATATATATATCAACATTGCAAGTAGATGAAAACTTGAATCTTAAATGAAAAAAGAAGAATTAAACCCATGAAAAAGGTAAGGCTACTGGTCCAAATACATACTATCCATATAAAACACACACGTATTTAGTCATTTTTTTCATTTGCATCTCTATAGAAATCAAACAATAAAAATATATATATCCAGGTTAGCGCCCTTTACATTCAAGGCCACAACAAGAATGCCTTGGGTTACCCCAACCCGACATCATGGGGTGGCCATGTTTTAAGGGTCCCCTCTTTTTGAGTGACGAGGCAATATATTATGTATGGTACAGCAAGCTTCGTGGTTGCTTCAAGATCTTTTGCATCCTTGAAAATGGATGAGAGGCTATGGAATGAGACCTTATTAATTTTACACTGTTAATGTTAATGTTACACATGATCAGCGTAGATCCTTTATAAGGAAATAATTCTTTTCTCATTTTCTTTTTCCTCAATAAAAAGAACATTAAAGCTTGATGTATGTTGGTTATACACCAAAAATAAAATAAAATAAAACAGAGCAGCTTGTTGGCAAAGCTCAAAGCTTGAGAAACAGCACGACTCTTTCTTTTATTGCAATTAATTTTTTTTTTCTTTGGTTTAAAATAATTCATACGGTTGAATGTTTATCCGAAAATCCCTTAATACCATATAGATTTAAATCTTGAATTTTTATTCAAATAAAAAATTTCAATTTTTATTTTTATGTCTTAATTTTTAAGTAAATATATTGAATATTTATATGAAACTTTTCAAATTAAAAATACAAATAAAAATAAAAAATAGAGTAAACAATTTAAACTCGGTTCATTAATAAATAATTTAAAATACAAATAATGAATATTTCCTTTAAAAGAGTTGGCCACGAAGCACAACACAACACATAATAATAAATAAATAATATAACACGTGCACAAAATAGGATTGGGAATAGAGAAAATCGAAAAAAAAAAAAAAAAAAAAAAAAAAGACATTGCCTGTGTCGATGTCTAAAGTTGAGGCTTGAGGGCATACGCTGTGTGTGCTGATTTTGCCTGTCTCAGTGCAGTGACCTCCAGCCATTTCAAGTGGCCATAGAAAACAAATTTATCACGGCGCCGGAAAATCACCACTTTTCAATTCCCTCACAAAATGCCTTTATAAATACTTACCACCCCCTCTTCTTCTCCTTGCACCTCTCACTTCCTTATAAACTTTACAAGCCTCTCTCTCTCTCTCTCTCTCTCTCTCACTCTCTCTCTCTACATTATGATGAACTGCCTACAGAATTGGCCAGAGCCAATTGTACGTGTCCAATCTCTATCAGAGAGTGGAATAGGCGTAATTCCTGAGAGATACGTGAAAAAGCCTTCGGAGAGGCCACAATTGGTAGCCTCACTAAACGATGACGTTTTGAACATACCGGTAATTGACGTGTCAAGATTGGACGACCCAAACACTCTCAGTCTCATCTCCGGAGCGTGCCGCGAGTGGGGATTTTTCCAGGTGGTGAACCACGGAGTAAGCCCCGAGCTGATGAAAGCCACGCGCGAGGTGTGGCGCGAGTTTTTCCACCTTCCGATGGAAATGAAGCAAGAGTACGCAAACTCGCCGAGTACGTACGAAGGGTACGGGAGCAGGTTGGGAGTTCAGAAGGGGGCGATTTTGGATTGGAGCGATTATTTCTTTCTTATCTACTTGCCTCAGACGATTCGAGACCAAAATAAGTGGCCTTCCCCCCCTCGTTCTTGCAGGTACTCCAGCAACTCACGCGCAATTCAGCGCGTTCACCTCACTCCCTCTCACGATTTTTTATTAGAAATATATCAGCATTGAATCTTAATAAAGTTATCAAAACCTATCGAGACAAATATTTACTTAAAAATTAATTAACGGATACTAATATAAAATATTACATAAAATTTAATCCTTTTATTTTATTAATTAAAATTTTAAAAAATATAATTACTCTTCGAAGAAACTAAGCAAATTAAAAAAATCCGAGTTAACGTAATTATTATTTTTTTTCTACTTACTAAGCATATGAGGTGATTATTTCTTTAATTCAAATATTATACGTAGTATAGTAGGATTAGTAGTAAATAGTAAAAGAGTGTCATATCACACCAAAGTTCAATAATATACCTTTTTGATATAAATCATTATTTTGTCATGTTGATTTTGATCATACTAACCTTTTTTTAAGAAGAAGAATTATGGGTGTCAAGAGAAAGTTTTCTATGCATGATGATGTAATTTCAAAGATAATATGATGATTAGCTATTAAATCGTTCACATGAATGAAATTTAATGCGAATATTTCTATTTAATTGTTACGATAAATAATACTTCTAATAAAAAACATATTTTTTATTCATAAATTTTACTAAATATATCATTTTTGTTACGAAAAATAATATTTATGGACTTAAAAAATATATGAATAACTAGGTTAAAAGTAATGTTGTTTTGACTTTGATATCAATCGTATCGATGATACGTGACATGGGTCTAAATAAAGGAGTTTTTTTTTTTGTCCATTTTCTCTAAATCTCTTTCACTTTGCTTACGCTTGGATTTAGCATAGGTTGTTGACTAATTGTTTTAGTGTGTACAAAATTAATGTTGATCACTTCATTCCTAGTTTCGGAACCAAAACTCATGATATTGAATAGCTGCTGTCTTACCACGTTAAAGAAAGTAGAATTATGTACCCCGAAACATGATATGTTGGCATCTTAAGATGCTAGCAGCCAACGAAAATGTCCCTGTTCCTACTCTTATATATAACTATGATCCACATTGTTTACTTGTGTACTTCTTTGCTTTCTGCCTTAAGATGAGAGGGTGGCGTAGTCTATGCATGTAAAAAGAGTGCTATTCTATTTACTTAAAATAAAAAATTTAATTACAGATTTAAATCCACTATGCGTAGATCGTTACGTAAATTTGTTACCTAGATATATTAGTTCTTCCTAGAAATAGAGTTGCCATATATGATTCAGCTTGCAGATCTTTTTATTCCGTCTCTCCAAACTATCTTTTTTTTTTTTATTATTTTCTCCATGAGAAAACGGAGTCGAAAATCTAATATATTTTATGAAAATGTTATGTAAAAGGACTTTCAAGATAAATAAAAGTCTTATCAAATGTTTTGTATTTGTAGAACAGTTAAAATCGTATAAGGCATGCAAAGAAGAGGTGTTAGACAGCAACTTGACATTTACACTAAGAAAAAATAAAAGAAAATATCTATGATGCATATCTCGACGTGCACTGTGATCAAACTTCGGGCGTCGGGTGTGTTTGGACAAAGCTTTCAACACCTACAAACCTATATAATCTTTAATTTTTCATTTTTTATTTGTTGTATATTTCGATTAAAAATATAAATTTTTAAACTATTTTTTATAGGATTGTGATAAAGAAAAAGAAAAGATGAAAATAGAAAATTTGTTATTAATAGTAAACTTTTTTTTTTTTTTTAAATTAAGTTATCATTGTTTCAATAACGTTTTGTTTTTAAAAAAAACAAAAGGAATCTTTACAGAGTTCCCCCCCCCCCTCTCTAATGGTAAGCTTCATAGAGTTTTGTTATAGCTTATGCTTGAATACCCACACACCAAAATTAAGTTTTCATTAGTCAATTTGGAGTTTCTGTATCCCTAACAAATGAGTTAAAGTAGTCAAATTGAGACGAGGCAACCTCGTGAAAAGGTAAGTTCATGATACTTGGCATTCCTCCCTTTGCAGGGGGGGTCCATTTTGGGTGTCCTCTCCGGCTGGAGGAAGTGTCAAACCTTGATGCGTCTAGCTGTTTAGTCAACCTCATAAAAAACGTGACAAAATACACTTTTCACCTATCCCAAAGATCATCTTTGTGATAAAAATATGATGGTGCACCGATTACACGTGCACAATGGCCAATTAAATAGATATATTTTTTTCAAATACTAAATTTAAAAGTTAAAGACATATTTTTTTATTTTTTTATTTTTTGAAATTCAAATCTAAAATCACGGGATTAGAGAAAAAGAGTTGGAACCACTAAATTATCTGTGAAAATGTGTTTTTCATTTTTTATTTTTTATTTTTTATTTTTTATTTTTTATTTTTTATTTTTTATTTTGAACTCCTTCCTTTTTGGCCGGTGGTTCGGGGAGTACTTGTGTTTGATTTTTGACGACTTTGAGATATTTTATCAAACAAACTAAACCGTAGAAAAACATGTTCTTGGGCTTGTAGACCCCCTGTTTCTGATAAAAAATAAATAAAGTAAATATAATATTAGAGAAAAACTCATTTTTCTTATGAGCTTATTCTATTATGTAATGTTATCAAACCAATATAGATGATAATTTTGGACGGCTGGGATTTGTCTTGACGACTATTCCAGGAATTATTGTTGTGGTAGAAAATTTATGATGTATGGTTTGTTTTTTAAGAGAAAAAAGAAGTAACTACTGTTTTCACTTAAAATTGAATTTCAATGAATTTATGTATGTTGATATAATGCA
The DNA here is from genome assembly GCA_033439265.1 of Dillenia suffruticosa. Lineage (NCBI taxonomy): Eukaryota > Viridiplantae > Streptophyta > Magnoliopsida > Dilleniales > Dilleniaceae > Dillenia > Dillenia suffruticosa. The sequence continues at coordinate 1,377,637 of JAVTVX010000035.1, forward strand.
GGGAATTGGTGGCAGAATATGGGGAAAGTGTGGTGAAATTGTGTGGAAAATTGATGAAGGCATTATCGGTGAACTTAGGACTGAAAGATGATTACCTTCAAAATGCATTTGGAGGAGAGAATGTAGGGGCATGCATGAGGGTTAATTTCTACCCAAAATGCCCACAACCAGACCTCACTCTTGGCCTCTCCTCCCACTCTGACCCTGGCGGCATGACCATGCTCCTTCCTGATGAAAATGTGCCTGGCCTCCAAGTCCGTCGAGGCGATACCTGGATCACCGTTAAACCCGTGCCTAATGCCTTCATCGTCAACATTGGCGATCAAATTCAGGTCCCTCTCTCTCTCTCTCTCACACACACATATCACTTGAGCTAATTGACAATTGACGATATGAGGTTTAGTCAATTAGATCTTCCCACGAAACCTTGATTTAATGATTTCATGTGAGCAAAATCCTAATTTTGGATTAAAACTGAATTAATCTTCTCGTGGGTTACAATCAAATTTTATTTTTATTCAAATAGATTTAATCGATTATGTCACTGTTACATTAGTGATCCTTTAATCGATTTGGCTTTCTCATACACCATAAGTATTTTAATATTATTAATAATTGATTATTATATATCTTTTTATACAACATATTACTTTTTTTTGTATATCAGGACTGATCTAAAAGAAGTACTAACTAATTTAATTCTCAATAAATTCTTAGATTTTATAATTCGATGTGAGATACTAAAGCATGCCAAATCAACTATGCGTGAAATTAACTCCAGGGTTTGGCCTATTTAGGTACTAAGCAATGCAAATTACAAAAGTGTGGAGCATCGGGTGATCACCAACTCGAACCAAGAGAGAGTGTCGCTTGCTTTCTTCTACAACCCCAAGGGTGACTTGCTCATTGAACCTGCAAAGAAGCTTGTGACCGAGGACCAGCCTGCCTTATATCCACCCATGACTTATGATGAGTATAGACTCTACATTAGGACCAAGGGCCTTTGTGGCAAGAAACAAGTTGAATCCTTAATAAAGTCAAATAGTTGAGTGCTTAATATTTGCTTGTAAATATCAATAACTGGTTGTTGATGCAGGATTCAGCATCTTGAATAATTCTTATTAGAGCACCAACTCTAAACTGCTATTTTCTATTAAGGTTGTGGACCAGTACAATTGATTGATACAATATTACTCACATTGTATCTTATTCGGATTTATCGGCATGGAGGACCATTCAATTATGTGACTCAATTATCTTTTCACATTGTTTCCTCTCTCTCTCTCTCTCTCTCTCTCTCTCTCTCTCTCTCTCTCTCTCTCTCTCTCTCTCTCTCTCTCTCTCTCTCATTTTGAAGTTTTGACATTTGCATGTGAATGTTTGTTGCTCAAATTATGGACCCCACTTCTAAATAAGGCAATTGATTTCATATGGTCAAAATAAGATCATAGAGCACCGACGTCTAGTTGGTTTGGTTGTTGGACATTTATAATTTTTAAATAAAATCTCGAATTCGAATTTATGTATTGAGAAAATAAGTATAAAAAAAGTTTTATCTCTTAAAAATCTAACATATTTCAAATCAAATTTAATAACTTTAATATAATTATCGAATATTAATAATTTACGAAATTAAAAAAAAAAAAAAAAAAAAAAAAAAAGAGAGAAGAGGGCCCCAAGTTCAGAGCAAGAGGCCCAATTTGTTTTAGAGGGGACCGCTACATATTTTAAGCGCGGGCCCTCGCTCCAGGTAAGTTCCTTTTATATATTTATTTTTCACTCTCTAATAAATTTTCATCAAGTGAAAATTTTAAGTAAATCTGGAAAATTCTTCATTTTATTGGGTGAAATAAAATGTCATCTCCTATTAGCTTACACCAATTCTAAAAAAATCTCCACCCACCTTGAGTTATTAGATTTGCCATGATAGAGCCAATAACCAAATCCCAGAAATTCTTCTTCCTTTTTTTTGTTTTTGGAAAAAAAAAAAAAAAAAACTCTGCACGTTTAATTTGAGTTTTCATTTTATGTCATTATCAAGTACCCGATTTTTAGCAATGTTCTTTATTTATTTTTAATAAGTTTAGACTCTTTTATCATTAAAAGATAATAACCTCATCCTTTTTTAATTATGATTTAAATCGAATAGTATATAATTAGTAAAAAAGAAATTATATGTATTACTAGCAAAACCGATTGCCATGCTCCAAGAAAAAAAAAAAAAAAAAAAAAATCCTCTAGGGTGGTGATGCCACCGTATCGATAGAGTCAATGCAGAATGTGGTATTTGATTGGGAATCCATGAATCAAAGCGCACGTTTTAATCAGAGCTCTTACTTGAAATCTTTCTTTTATTTAGTATAAAGAGCCGTTGCAAATACTTGATTTGCAAGAAATGGAAACTATTGTAACAACCACGTTAGGTCGGCAGGAGGAGCAATTTTTTGAAAATTAGACTATTCGATGGAAATTTTCGGTAGACCCACCCAATCAAAATGGTCAAAATTTGTGGCAATTGCTTATCCTTTGCATCATTGAGTCCACTTGGTTGCAATTTAGGCACATTTTAATCCTTGTTCTCAATTGTGAATATTCAAATTTCTCTTGCATTCAACACACATGTCACTCTCTCTTCCTTTCCCTTTTCTTGTTTTCACACCTATAACATTATTTGGCTTTTATTTTCATTTTTTCTGTTTCATCGAGCATATTTGAATAATAAAACGTAATATCATCTTACCATCTAGAGAAGTTTGGATTAGTATATATTTAACATCAATCTGAAAGAGAAAGAAAGAAAAAGAAGGATCATCCATTTTTTGCATGATGATTCCAGCCCATCATTTTCTCTTTCTCACTATGTACTCTAATATGCTATTTCTAGGGATAGCAATGGGGCGAGATGGGTTGGTGCTACCTGCACCTGCCCCCACTTTCCCTTGCCGCTAACAAACCTGCTTCACACACATTCCTGTGAGTAAAAAATTTCACCCGCACATGGCATATATCATCCACCGCCCGATTTATTAACCTGTAAGAAATTTTAATTAAAATTAATGGCGGTCGATCCAGTGAGTATAAATATTAAATTGTTTAATCAAGTTTTGAGTTTGAAACTTGAAAATAGAAAAGATTACGTCAGTAAACCTCTCTCTAAATTAAATCTAACAACATTTGAATAAAATTAGTCGGAACATGACTTTAAACAAAAAAAAAAATTAATTAAAAAAATTGAGGAAAGTGTCGTGGTTTTGAAGTATTCTCCGCTTAATTGAATTTCTTTTTCTTGTTAACAAGGCAAGCTCGACATTTTTGTGTTTCTAATTAATCTGCAAAAGACTTGTCCAATTTGGCTGAAACCGTGAGGGATTTGCCATCTGTATCGATTTGGGGAGTACCCATTCTTGTGTCGGTGTTTGGCATCATGATCATACCATGAAGATATAAACAGTGTGAAAGCACAAAGAGAACACCAGTATTTGGGATTCGGCAAAGACAAACACGTTTTTCAAATTCAAATATCATAGATGAAATTACAAAAAATGACAACAATATATATACTACAGAGGTTTATCGGAGGGGTATAACAATAATTTAACAATAATTTTATATTGACGGTAGGTCGACCAGCCCGATTGCCATCCTTAGGTATTCAAGTTATTCAACCACCATATGATTATGTTGTGGGTCACATTTTAGCCTTAAAAAATCAAAAACACAATTGACAAGGGCCAAGATGATCCCATTTAAACAAGCCTTTAATAACAATAACACTCTTTCAGTATTTTGGATTCTGCGCCTGGAAAATAATTCCAAGATATGCCATTATTCTTTTAGTATTTTGGCTCCACTGCGGATGAGCATATGTCATATGCAAGCACTAGTCAAAACTCAGAGAATAGGCTTAATAGCCATGTAAATATTTGCTCGAGGTGGGCTTACCTTCACAAATAATGACTTTGCTAATTTGAAAGGAATAGTTTAGCCATGTGGTGATCTCAAATAATGAGACCTGTAAAAAGACCGTCGAAGAGTGTTTCGATGGGAGAGAGTTTCACGCTCAATTTAAAGAACGATTTTCGAGAGAGAAAACAGATTGAAAGAAAACTTTTTGTTATACTAAAAGCAAGGGAATGAATAAGAGTAAGTATAAGAGTTGCTGCATAAGTGTAAGCATAAAAGTCTACGTACCTGACTGATTGATTTAACGGGATATTTATATAATTACTTGATATGAGAGACGTACGCATACAGAGCATTAAAATCCTAGTTTTCTTATAAAAGATCCCAGAGATTACTAAGATCACGACGAAAAGATTTCAAAAGATCTTGATCCGGAAAGTTTTTACTCTTTTCCATGATTTGAAGTCTCATTTTTATTTGCAGAAGATTATGTCCGTATTTTCAAGAGAAGTGAATATTTGTCTCATAGGAATGACGATCACCGAACACCAAGGAGATGCTGTGACCGAGCAACTATCTACCGATCAGAACTTGGTCGATGAATAACAAGTGGGTATGTGCCGTGTCTGTCCATCTAGGAGATAAATCCCGTATTGACGACACGTTTTAGTCGATGTGTCCCTTTGGCTAGGGGTCCGTAGTGTCTCAAGTCTCATAATAACAACAGGTCTTCAAATTAAACAGTTGATCAATTAGGTGGCTGCTGACTGAATAGGCAATAGGGATACTAGGAGTCGTTCTGGGCTAGTCTCTTGCTCAACGTGATTTGGACCGTTTAGGCCATACATTATCGATATTTATTCAACCAACAAATATAAAATATCGCTCTTTGGTTCACAGTGTTTGTTTGGCATGTTTTTACAGACCCCCAGATAAAAAGAAACGGCACAAATACCCTGATTTTCTTTTACTACTACAAGGCACTTCTTATATATTGATCATAGAAAACTAGGCACTAGAGATTGGCAGGCTGTAACATTCCACTGAAACCCGATTTCATGCGCAGGAAATGGGATTTTTGCACCATTGTTAACAAGCGTGGTTTGGTTGGTGAATTCTGAATTCAGTGCTGCTTGTCCGAGTCTCTGTTGGATAACATCATCATCATCACATCGCAGTCTCTTAAGAGATCGAACTTCTCCTTCAGACCTTATTTCGCCCTTATCAGCCTCTGAATCGGATTCAAAATCCTTCCCATTTGATTCAGACTCCTCGCAAAGCGAAGGCAGTGACATGGGCGAAAATTGCCTGCTAGGCCTTGTGACTCTGACACGGTTCCTATGTTCCTCTGCTATTCTATCAAGAATCTTCCCTGTGCTTCAATCTTAAGTTTCAAGCTCCTCTGGACCTTTAACAATTATGCACGAAAAATTAGTCCCAAGTTTTTGCTAATATATATGTTAAAAAATGTTTGAACGCTTTATATATTGAACTTATGTTAGTTACCTCGAGTTGGTCATTTAATAGCCTTTGTGCTTCCAACTGCATTTGTAACGCTTCGTTAAGTTGTGCAGCGCTGTGCAAGAAAATTGTCATTTAGTGCTAAGGTAAGAAAAAAGTAGTTAATTAATGACCAAATTTCTTGCATGAGAAAGTCCAAAACGCTCACGATGTACTAAAATTAGGCAGAATTTCTGAGATGTTCCTCCTCTCGAACTTGCCTCCTGCAATTAAAAAACATCGATAGAATCAAGGCCATATAGGTTATTTTCTTTCATCGGAACTTCCATCTGTTACTTTGTAAAAGCTGAGAGTTTTTTTGACTCACTCTCAGTTTCGGGAATGAATTTTGAAATCCGGTATTTCTGAGAAAGATAAAAACATTGATCATGATCATTGACGGCTCAAAACAGAAGCCAAAATCATGTTAAAAACATAAGAACCATCAGACTTTTTCTGCAGGAATTTTAAACAGTAGAAGCTAAATTAGAGATAACATTAGAAATGGAGGTCTAAAATGAGCTATGCAGAAACAGCACAATCATTGAGGTCGTATGCAGACTATAAGTTAACAAAGAAGTGGGATTTTGGTGCATGTCCATGCCCATACTGATAGGAAGATCTCACAAGCATCACTCGGGGGGGAATAAAGAATAAAACACCTAGAACTTAGGAACTTTGTTGCTCATTCAAAAGAATCACCTTTCGCAGCCTGATATTCAAGTGTCTCAAATTATCTACCACTCAGCTAGCATTAGAACACATAGTATTGTTCAAGACCCAAAAAAAAAAAAAAAAAGCCAGTAAAGTACCTGCAAGTGGCTCTTGACATGGTAGATTGTCGATCCTGGACACTCATAGCCTTCAAAATGCCCTTTGGTGTTGCTCCTGAATGAACACTTTATAATCAAATGGCTGGTCACGTATGTCATGCACATATACTGATAGTAAATCATTTAAGCATTTTGTCATGCACCGATACAACTCTATACACTTGTAAATGCACCAAGCTCCTACAGAATATGACTTACTATCTGCACCACCAAGCTTGTTAACAGATTCATCAAATCTATCATGCAGTTCTGGTGTCCATTTCAAATGTTCTTTCCCTGAACCATCGGAATGGTTTGAAGTCACACCTGAGTCTAGTGCCTGAGAGGGGGTAAGCTTTGCATAAACAATGCCCCAGAAAGATGATTATAGAGACAAAATCAAGACAAATAACAGGTGTTGACAATAAAGAAAGAAGGCGAAGTGAACGAAGGAAAGAGTTGACAAAAGAAACCATAAAATGTCATTTCCTGTCGGAAGAAACCAAGTAAACAGAGTCCACAAAATATTGATCACAAGCAGGTCTTTGTGGTGAATATCTATTGGCGACGAATTCTAAGGGGGAAATCGGCAGATTTGGCACCTTAGTTTTCCAAAAACTCTCACATGCCACGATCCAATTTGGATCTTTTCTGAACCATAAAGGACATTGGTTGCCACCCATGATCTTTGGGACCTCAGCCTCTCAAGGTTGTCGCAGAGCCCGCAGCCAGTCAAACAGTTATCTAATTATTATGATATTGATGATGATAAACAGAAATCTGTCAGCCTCAGATTTCTTCCACCATGAGATCACCTCCCAAGAGGACTTGAACCTGCATACTGAGAAGAAAGAAAAAGGGTCAACTTTTCCATCACCTAGCAAGGCAGGGAGAAAAGAACTGTGAAAACTGATGCCAAATATTAAGTCTCCTAATCTCAATGGAAGAAGGGATTCCCTTGTACTCGTGTAGATAATTTTTCCCCCGATTCTAGAAGTAGAGATCAGAAGTGGTTCAGATCAAGAGGCCTGTCTATCACTTGACAAAGGCCAAGATGATCCCATTTAAACAAGCCTTTAATAACAATAACCCTCTTTCAGTATTTTGGATTCTACGCCTTGAAAATAATTCCAAGATATGCCATCGTTCTTTTAGTATTTTGGCTCCACTGCAGATAAGCACTATGTCATATGCAAGCACTAGTCAACCTTAGAGATTAAGCTTAATAACTATATATATTCTTATTCAACCAACATATGTAAAATATCACTTTTTGGTTCACGGTATTTGTTTGGCATGTTTTTACAGACCCCAGATAACAAGAAACGGCACAAAGGCCCTGATTTTATTTTACTACTACATAGTACTTCTTATATAATGATTATAGAAAACTAGGCACTAGAGATTGGCAGGCCGTAACATTCCACTGAAACCAGATTTCATGTGCAGGAAATGGGATTTTTGCACCATTGTTGACAAGCGTGGTTTGGTTGGTGAATTCTGAATTCAGTGCTGCTTGTCCGAGTCTCTGTTGGATAACATCATCATCATCATCACATCTCTGTCTCTTAAGAGCTCGAACTTCTCCTTCAGACCTTATTTCGCTCTTATCAGCCTCTGAATCGGATTCAAAATCCTTCCCATTTGATTCAGACTCCTCGCAAAGCGAAGGCAGTGACATGGGCAAAAATTGCCTGCTAGGCTTTGTGACAATGACACGGTTCCTATGTTCCTCTGCTATTCTCTCTAAGAATCTTCCCTGTGCTTCAATCTTAAGTTTCAATCTCCTCTGGACCTTTAACAATTAATCATGAAAAATTAGTCCCAACTCTTTGCTAATATATATGTCAAAAAATGTTTGAATAATTAATATATTGAACTTATGTTAGTTACCTCGAGTTGGTCATTCAATCGCCTTTGTGCTTCCATCTGCATTTGTAACGCTTCGTTAAGCTGTGCAGCGCTGTGCAAAAAAATTGTCATTTATTGCTAAGGTAAGAAAAAAGTTATTAATTAATGACCAAATTTTTGCATGAGAAAGTCAGAAATGCTCACGATGTTGTACTAAAATTTGGCAGAATTTCTGAGATGTTCCTCCTCTCGAACTTGCCTCCTGCAATTAAAAAACACCGATAGAATCAAGGCCATATGGGTTATTTTCTTTCATTGGAACTTCCATCTGTTACTTTGTAAAAGCTGAGAGTTTTTTTTTTTACTTACTCTCAGTTTCAGGAATGAATTTTGAAATCCGGTATTTCTGAGAAAGATAAAAAAAACATTAATCATGATCATTGACCGCCCAAAGCAGAAGCCAAAATCACGTTAAAAACATAAGAGAAACCATCAAGACTTTTTCTGTTGGAACTATAATCATTAGAAGCTAAATAAGAGAGAACATTAGAAATGGAGTTCTAACATGAGCTATGCAGAGACAACACAATCATTGAGATTGTATATAGACTATAAGTCAAAGAAGTGGGTGTTTGGTGCATGTCCATGTCCATACTGGTGGGAAGATCTCACAAGCATCACTCGGGAGGAGAAGATTTTTTTACAAAAAAAAAAAAAAAAAACCCACACACACAAACAAACAAACAAACAACAACAACAACAACAACCATAACCGAGGAACAATGTTGCTCATTGAAAAGAATCACCTTTTGCAACCTGATATTCAAGTGTCTCAAATCATCTACCACTCAACTTGCATTAGAACACATGGTATTATTCAAGACCAAAAAAATAAATAAATGGAACAACAATAAAAGAACCTGCAAGTGGCTCTTGACATGGTAGATTGTCAAACCTGGGACACCCATAGCCTTCAAAATGCCCTTTGGTGTTGCTCCTGAAAGAACACTTTAGAATTAAATGGCTGGTCACGTATGTCATGCACACATTCTGATAGTAAATCATTTAAGCATTTTGTCATGCACCAATACAACTCTATAAACTTGCAAATGCATCAAGCTCCTACAGAATTTGACTTACTATCTGCACCACCAAGCTTGTTAACAGCTTCTTCAAATCTATCATGCAGTTCTTGCGTCCATTTCAAACGTTCTTTCCCTGAACCATCGGATCGGTTTGAAGCCATACCTAAGTCTAGTGCCTGAGAAGGGGTAAGCTTTGCATAAGCATAGCCCCAGAAGGATGACTATAAAGAAAAAATCAAGACAAATAACAGGTGTTGACAATAAAGAAAGAAGGCGACGAGACTAAGGAAAGGGTTGACAAAAGATACCATAAAATGTCATTTCCTGTCGGAAGAAACCAAGTGAGCAGTGTCCATATAATATTGATCACAAGCAAGTCTTTGTGGTGAATATGTATTGGCAACGAATTCTAAGGGTGCAATTGGCAGAGTTGGCACGCTAGTTTTCCAAAAACTCTCACATGCCACGATCCAATTTGGATCTTTTCTGAACCATAAAGGACATTGGTTGCCACCCTGGATCTTTGGGACTTCAGCCTCTCAAGGTTGTCACAGAGTCAGCAGCCACTCAAACAATTATCTAGTTAATATAATATTGATGATGATAAATAGAAACCTGTCAGCCTCAATTTTCTTCCACCATGAGATCACCTCTCGAGAGGACTTGGACCTGCAGGGCAGGGGGAAAAGAACTGTGAAGACTGGTGCCAAATATTATGTCTCCAAATCTCAATGGGAAGAAGGGATTCACCTGTATTCGTGTAGATAATTTTTCCCACCGATTCTAGAAGTAGAGATCAGAAAATGTTCAAATCAAGAGAACATGGCTCCAAGTATTCTCAAAATCCCCAACATTTTCATCGTCCTCTCTTAGATTCTGACACAACATTGTCAAATCGAAAATTAATGCATCAAGCTTACAGGGTGGTAATGCCCTACTGCCATTGATAGCCATGAATGACTGGAATTTTGCTTTAAATTATTTATCTGTCTGCTAGTTAATGTTGACTTGAGTTGCATAATCAAAAGGAAAACACAAACATACATGTTGAGTGAATTGTCTAATTTGAATTAAATTACTAAATTTCATACAAGAATAAAACAGAGTGAAGATTCAGGGGAACGAGAACAACACATCTACCCCATTATGAGCATTTGCTCTTGAAAACATTACAACAACAATATTACAAATTTTTAAGTCAGAATTGCCACACTGATTGCCTGTCAGAAGTCACCTTCGATTGCTTCATTTGATTACTACTGCTTCCCTCTCTTCATGCTGCAAGATGGACATTTGTGCTGCTTGATACTCTCGGCTTTAGTGGGGATTATCTTAACGCACTTTCCATGAAATTACCTCTCACAGGTCAGCAGCAACTCCATAACTCATCTGCACTGTAATTTCAACCACAGTTCCCACAGATGGCTTCCCCATGCTCATCTTCATCCTCCTCATAACTCTAGGCTTCCAGCCTTGGATTGCTTTTTGCCTGTCCATCACTTGATCTCTTCAAAGACAACAAAAGGATTAGCAGTGAGCAAAAAAACATCTCCCTATAATAGAAAAACCCAACTGCAGAAGAGTTAAGTGCTTGCTTTTATCTCAACTGAAATACAAATTTCTTCATGTCTTAATATGATGCAACTTAATAGGATTTCATATAAGGGTCTATTTAATTCAGGTAAGAAGTAAAAAACTTGTATTCCAACTTTAAGAGGATGATCAATGTCAGGAGAATGTATACACTGGGTGTCCATCTCACCTTTGTGCCGTTCCGAGACTTGCTTCCACTTTCTGCACTTGGCTTGTCTTTCATAGCCTTCCTTTTGCTTACAACTTCAAAAACAGTAGGAAGATCATTGATCGAGCTAAATAGACGCTTCCTGCAAAGATCCCATACTTAATGTATCCTCACTCAATTGTCACGTTCACACATGATGTTAGTTGAATACAATATATTCCGCCGAGATACACACCAGAAAATTAAAGGCTGAAGCTTTTTGCTAATACGTCAAAAGTAAGCAGTGATAGGGTAGTCAAGGAAAAATAAAATAAAGTTGTTATGGCATTAAGCAAGACTTGCACAGAAAACCATTACCGTATGCGATTTGATGTGTCAAAGACACAATCTTACAATGCAGATGGCCGTTACCAGAATGTAGATAACAACGACTAGCAAGCGAAATACCTGTTACAGTTCTTCATAAGTTCAAATCTGAAATCATTCATGCAGGACAAGGCCTACCAATTATTTCAGCAATTAAGGTCCATTCTCTTTCATGATATTGGCCCCTTCTATTAACATTTGACTTGGAGAAATAGAAAATTATCATTTCAAATGAAGCTTTTCAAACAGGGGAAATTAAACTAGCATTTCACAAAAGTGAAGACACATAACCAAGCCCGAGACAGCATACCAGAGTTCCTATTCACATCAACACTCTTCATCAACAATGCAATATCTTAATAATGCTACAAGGACCAAACAAGTCAAGTACCAAAAAGACCAAATCCTACGTGACACTCTTCATCAGCAAAACATAAGAATATTTAAAATTTGAATTGGTCAAAATACCGTAAGTTAAAGCACGAACAATACCAGTGCGATGAGCGCTATCATCTTTGAAGATCTCTTCAACAGTGCGAGGACTGGAAGAAATTGACGCCATCTCCATGCCCAAAGGAGAAGATTATCAAGCTTGACCTATAGGTTGAATTTACGAGTTCTTATCATAATTCGAATCGTAGAGAAGACCGAGACTTGGAAATTAGATCTAAGGCTTGCATGAGAGAGAGAGAGAGAGAGAGAGAGAGAGAGAGAGAGAGAGAGTCCAGCTGAGCATGGGGCGGGTTGATCCGGGTTGGCCTAAATTGTTTTGAGAAGAAAATTGCAAGCCCAGGCTAGCCCAGACTGAAGGCCCGAGTTAGGATTGGGTCCGAGGACACCAGAAAAGAATTGTCAAGCCCAAAAAAAGTCGAGTCTAACGCACCTAACCCAATTAGGCCCATGTCAGCCCAAAGGTTTGGCCGTGAAGGTCGTGCTCAGATCTAGAGAAAGATACGGTGAAATAAGCGCCACTATCGCCCTACCCTCAACTCAAATCCCTTGCTTTTAGCTAGGGCTTCATCAATGAGATGCAAGCCTGCAACAGATTTCAACCGATTGATACCTAGTGTTAAGCCTAAAATTACATCACTTGTGAGACCTAACCCTTTTTTTCCCTTGAATTTTACCTTTAGGGCGGGTTATGCATGGCATGGCATGGCACGGCACCACACTCAAAACTAGACCATAACCAAAATGGAGGAAAACTTCTGGTACTTTAGGATTTCTTGGAGAGTGACGGTTCCAAGACGACGGAGACGGACATGGCGGGGCTGATTTGCTAGCAGCTTTGGTCGTGAGCTGCTTCGAAGGGGCTTTGCCGCCTGTGCAAAACTTCACTGTTCCACATTATGGCCTGTTTGACCATCAAGGATGAATAACACAGGTTATGTTGAAATAAGCTACCACAGATAAATGCCTGCATTCAGAACTTCATCAAATACGGACACAGTTCGCATAAACACCCGGTGAGACAAACATGTGGAAAAGAAAAGAGGGAAAAATTAGTAGGAGAAAATGTTATATAGTATAGAACACCTGAATTAAATGTTCACACAACTATCATCAATTAAATAGTAGCATGACTTTCCTTTCCATAATAATAAAAAAATAAACGAAGAAACAACAGTAACAAATGGAAGTAAAGTTACAGAGCTTGAGAGAGAGAACGTCCGAATAGATTTCAAGATGTTAACAACCGCTTGATACCAGTTTTTTGCTCTGAAGTAAGCCTGGTAGGGAACTTTATGTTGAACTTAATTCTCAAATTCCCCTTCTTGGTAGGTTCCCTTGGGATTGGCATACCTTCTCCTTTGACAACTTCTTCATATGTGGGGCTGATGATGGAATTAACAGTGACGGTCAAATTCCGGCCATCTAGGGTTGTGATTTGTGCTGTGTAGCCTGTTAGAGCTTCAACAAGTGAGATCTTTTGTGTGACAACAAGATCATTGCCATCTCTCTTGAAGACTCCATGAGGCTTTTCATCAATGATGAAGACAAGATCAGAGGGTATAACACCTCTCTGCTCATTTCCTTTCTCTGGAAAAGTTATCTTTGTTCCCTTCTTCCACCCAGGCTTAATCTCAATTGTCAAAATTTCTTCCACAGTGGTGGATCTCCTACAAAAGACGAACATGTGAAACAGAGGAAAAACCCCAATACAGACAATTCAAATATGGAATTCTATTCAGACAAACATCTAGCTTTCTAATTGGGATCCCTAGCCACTGAACTCAGTTTTCTATTTCTGTTCTGTCATTTTTTTCATATAGGTTCACAGAAGTGTGGCAGCATCACTTAACTAGCCAGCACTAGCTCCATTTCTCACAACACTATTAAAAAACATGTATTAAATTGACTCAAACGCCACTTCTACAGGAATTTTCCCAATTACGTAAGCCATGGTAGTGCAAAGAGGAGAAAATAACAAGATATCTAGCTGAATGAGTGAACACTGGATTCCTTTGTGAAAATAAATAAATAAATAAAAGACCTTGTTCTCATTTGTATCTGCAAGAAGTCACTCCCAGGAGGTACCTCCATATGAGCTCCCAAATTATACTTTGAAAACTATCAACCCAAATGCCCTTTCAAGACCCATTTTTGCAAGCTTATTAACTAACTATTACACTGCCCAAACACATGCCCAGTCTGATGAGAACAGATTCATACTAATAAAAAGCTACCAAAGAAGTATCCAGTATTTCAAAATATAATAGAAGCCACCACACAATATCTAAAACATAATGCAACCATTGCATTTAATTTCAATTAGATATAGTAACAGCTTCTGATTTTAAGTAGACATGCTTTACATGATATGGTTCTCACACGTGCATTATAACATGAATCTATTGCCCTACACTTCCTTGTTTAATTACAAATATAAATTACATATTCTATTTCAGCAAAAGAATTTTTGTTCCAAGATGCGCTCCCACTAATTCTTGACATACCAAATTTAAAGAGATCAACTTCTCCAACAGAAGGTGAAGAAAGGTAAATTGTACAACTTGAATCCTCTCAGACACACACAAGTTGTTGTCATACCCTCCAAAGTATTTTGACATCCAATCTTTTAACTAAATTTGACAATAGAATAGTTTTCATATCACCCAAAAAAGAAGGGGGGAGAGACTGCAAATAGGAATGACCTGTTCGTGAACTCAAAAAGAATAGATGCGGTAAAATGAGGAATGGAAGATTATATTATCCCTAACCCCTAGCAATAGATAACAAACTCAAAAAAGACATGATAAAGACCACTTTCAGGAAAAAATCACATGAACAAGTACAACTACTGAATATATGCTCACATAGATGGGCAGGGTGAGATCATTTAATACTCACAGGCCAGATGAAATTCAACACCACATCAGAACGTCCTGTACATCCTATCTTTCAAGCATGTTATGAATCCTAGATAGTCTTGCTCCTGAAACTGGTCTTGCATTATGGTTTTAAGGGAATATACGTATAAACAAAGGTCCTCAATCTTATCAATTTAATAAGCTGATTGTTTGCAAACTCCTGAGAGTGAGATCCTTTAACCCAAGGATCTTGCTTGGGTCAGTTGTCACATCTCTAACAGGCATCATGATCTCTCTTTCTATGAAGTGTTTTTAAGACCAGAGTACTAGAAAGGACCAACATCTGAATAGAACCTTTAATGTTTAACACAATTAACCTACTTTTTTTTGGGGGGGGGGGGGGGGGATGAAGAAACGTAGATTTCAGGAAACTATGAACCACCTCTGCCTATTACCTTAAGATGCCACCTTTCATGCCCCATCCCTGTAATTCTTAAGTGGGATATCCATGGGGATAAGACGACTAGTTAATGTTTAAAATTACAGCTAAAAGAAAATATGGTTTCAAGGTCTAGAGTACACGCTACTTTTAGATGTAACATAAAATTAATATACATCCTACCATAAACCTTACCAGATAACCAAGTGAAAGTGGAGGTCATCTCAGAAAATTGACAAAGTTTTTCTCTTTTCAGGAAAATAGAGAAGCTTTAACAAAAGGCGACGAATTACCGTATAACTTAACTAAGAAGATGACGTTAAAGGCATGACGAAAAGAACAGAATCATGGAGTTATTTGCAGCTTGGGATAGAAGGTTTAATTAAGTTAACTTTAAATATTGGTTGTTTAGTAGCATAGTAGATCACTTTAAGTGAAAGGAGATGTATTGCTAGGATCACATTTTATTTTCGACCAAGTTTCCCCAATAAGAAAAGGGAACTCTAACATCATGTTTGTTATGAGAACAACAAAGATCTAGGGGTAGATTCAAATATTTTACTCAGCACACATGTTAATGATCCAAAAGGCAGACGAAATTGAAGAAATGGAAGAAGCGATCAAACAGGGGAACATGTTACCTAATTTAAAGATTGAATAATATGTTACCTCTTATAAAGGTATAAAATATCATCTGCAATGCAAAACATGATGCCTATTAACATATAAAATAGTGTTATCTTTTAAAATAAACTCCCTAACATTTCCTCTTGTACCAAACAAGCCATAAGGAATTTCCTCCGCTTCCAGTATTTAAGAATTGACCATGTCAAATGTGACTATTACATAAGTAGGAACTCCACTTACGTCTAAATCGAGTAATCTTCTATGCAAAACAAAACAAATAAGAATACTAACTTTGATGGTCCGAAAGGAGGACACAAATAAAATAGATGTGCCAAGCAAGGTAATAGAAGGCAAGAGCAAAATAATAAGCCCTAAAAGTTCACAAACTTGGGCTAATTGCCCAGCATCCATGGCAAAATGCATGTGTGCACTTGCATACACCACCTCATTCAGGTTCCAGAAAAGATTTAATGCTTCAGTCACATTTCAAAAGGCACATAATAAAACCAGATTAGTCTCTAAATTTCAAAAAATCACCAAAACACCTGCATACACATTCAAGAGATATCTAGAGGCATGATAAAAAGATAAAGAACCTGAATTTGGCATGAGCTGAAACCACTGGATTGAGGGTGTTGAGTTACTATGGCCTGCTTTCATTCTACTGAGGTGGCTAAATGTATCAACTTGCTAGTGATTAGAAGGACAGAAATTAGGTCATCAACAGCCACAAAGTCTCTCTCCCTCTTTCTAATAATATTATCTCGAGAATTCAGACTATGATAGCATGCCCAAAAAATGCAAATTACCTGAGCCTTGAGGGGTTCAAACTTCGTTCATTAATTCTAGACAATGTTCTAATCAAATGTAAGGCAATAAAAGATTTAAATTCAAACCTTGCTTAATTCTTTAAATGTGGACTAAAAGAGCATAATATGGAAGATAATCAGCTTCCTCAAATAGCGTAAAGCAAACAACAGCTGAGCAAGTTTAAAAGCCTTAGCTAGCCATTCAAGGTTTGCTCAATCACACCAATCCCGCACTTACTTGTCAAAGCAAATAAACAAGCTCAATCTTAAACTTCCATCAGGCAATGCTTCAGTATTTACTAGAGACAGATTATTCCACAGCCCCAGAATTAACAGACATAGCCTCAACACAATTTGTTAAAAGACAAAATATAGGAGGCAACACCACTCCATTACGCCATATTAGAATGAGATGACAGCATCCAAAGCTGCCAAATTCCATCTTGAGTGTCACAAGTTAATATTCAAATTAGTACATTTTTATCAGTTCCATATGAGTCCAAAAACAGCAGGATTAAGGGCTTTCTTTCAACATCCTTCACTAACCAATAGAATTACCAGATAATTTGCATAGTCATTATTACCAAGAATACATTCAGCATTTTAATCCCATCTAGAGATTATCTAAAGTGCTCTCCCTTTGTCTTTGCATATTACAAACACAACCTGCTATTAAACTTAATACTACAGTGAGAATCCAACCTACCTTCCGCAATAATAGAAGGAACCGCATTCTCTCATGCATTAATTTCTCTTCAACAACAAAGCATTAGGAAATTAAAGCAACATACACGTTGCATTCCACACAGAATCCATGACTACAAAACACAGGATAATAACTCTAAAAATGGACCACATGGAGAAATACAAACTATGAAATGCAACATACACGTACCTTTCTTTTGGTTACTAGATAAGATACACATATTTTCAAGCACAAAACGAGGTCAAAATTTAAGAAGTAAAAACCAACTTCACTTTAAAATTAACCGATATATAGGCATGACAGTGACATCAACATAGGATCTTCTCTAAAAGGAGAGAGAGTAATCACAGCGGGTGTTACCAAGAGGACCTCCACCCATTAAGGAATAAAGCACAAAACCAGGTCAAAATCTAAGTAGCTGAAATCAACTTCACTTCAAAATTGACCCATATTTAGACACGACTTCGACATAGGATCTTCTCGAAAAGGGTGAGATTGAGAGTAACCATAACAGGTGTTACCAAGAAGGCCTCCACCCACAATGGAATATCTAGACACAAGATTAATACAAGGCATGAAGCGAGGAAAAAATCTAAGTAGCGGAAACCAACTTCACTTTAAAATTAACCATATTTAGAAATGATGTAAACATAGGACCTTCTCGAAAAAGGGAGGAGAGCATTGCCGAGAGGGCCTCCACCGACCATGGAATATCTAGGCACAACATTAATAGGAAGCATGAACCGAGGTCGAAATCTAACTAGCTGAAACCAACTTCACTTTAAAACTAACCCACATTTAGATACGACATTGACATAGCATCTTCCCAAAATCGGTTGAGAGTAACTACGGCGAGTGTTACCAAGTGGGCCTCCACCCACTATGAATATCTACACACAATATTAAAGCACCATGTATATAGCCTCTTTAGATTTACTAAGACCGCAAACAATTCACCACGTATCCATATAAATATTTGCAAAACAGAAAACAATTATGCCATATTAAATCCCAAGCAATCCATACGTTAGCACTGAATATTGATATAGCTTATTGGTTTGACTAATTTGGGATTATGATTTAATTGAGCTGAGTTGAGTATATCAATCAATTGAGATGCAATCCTCATTAAATTCCACACAAATTCAACTCAAGAGCAATCATCCATAGAAAACAAAGTTAAAAGAAAAACTCACCCAGAAGCATCAGCGACATCCCTAGAAATCTTCATCTTCTTAGTGGTTCCCTTATACAAATCCTCTAAACTACACGGCAATGTCCGCTCGATTGGCGCAGCTTTTCGCGGCACATTGCCTGAACCCTCTCCAGCGCCGCCTCTGAACTGAGCAAAGATGTCCTCCCCAAACATACCCCTCGGAAACCCTGACCCGCCGGCCCGCGACCCACCCATGTCTCCCATCCCGCCAAACGGGCTTGAAAACCCGAAAAACTCGGAAAAAATATCATCTGCGCTCCTCGGATTGAACCTAAACATCGTCGGACCACCGCCACCTGCTGCTTCAGAGAATCCTCCAGCTCCCGACGGCGGGACTTGACCCTTGAGCCCTTCTTCGCCATACTGATCGTAAACCGCACGCTTTTGGGGATCGCTCAAGACCTAATTTTATCAAAATTCAAAATGCTTAGAGAGAAGAACAGGTAAAGAATTTTGAGAAAATAGGGTTTTGAGATAATTGGGGATTGGATATTACATCGTAGGCTTCGGAGATTTGCTTGAACTTTGCCTCGGCTTCCTTCTTGTTGTTAGGGTTTTTGTCGGGGTGCCACTTCATCGCAAGCTTGCGATATGCTTTCTTCAAGTCATCGTCTTTCGCGTTTCTGTCTACTTGCAGAATCTTGTAGTAATCCACACCCATCACCTCTCCCTCGGGTCAGTCTCTCTCTCTCTCTCTCTCTCTCTCTCTGTCCCCCCCTCCCTTTTCCTTCTCCTTCGTTGTTTATGAGTTTTTATTTTGGCCGGAAGGATCTACGCGAAAGTGTCGACAGGGAGCGACATAAAACCAGAGGTGCAGTGATGGAAATGGTTTGGGCGGGTTCTGGTTTTGTGTGGATTCCTTAATCGGCCAGACCAGAGCCCACAGTTCTTTTAGCAATTAGACACTTTCCAACTCTGATTTCTCTGATCCTCCCCAATTTTAGATTTTCTTTCGGCCTTAAAATAAACTTAGCAAAAAAAAAAAAAAAGGCTCATTAAAATAATTTAGAATCATGCTTTGCCCAAGTAATTAAGCCCAACTATTGTAATAAGTTAAACTAAAATACAATTAAAATAATTTCAATTGTATTTTTTCTAATTCTTAATTTTAAATTTTCTTTTATAATTCGTGATAAAATTATAATCAAGTAAAAAAAGAAAGAAAAGAAGTTGATTAAAATAATTTAGAACCACGCAACCACGCTTACATTGACCCCTACCATGGTAACAAGTTAAACTCATCCTCCGAATTTTTGTTTTTTCTTAATTTCAATATTTGACAGTGTTTAGCTATATCTTGTTAATACAATAAAAAAGAGGAAGCTTAGGAGTAAAGCACAATTAGAAACATTTCATTGTCTTTTTCTCTGATTTCGGGTTTTAGGCTTTCTCTGATTTCTTAAAATAATAACAAGTAAAAAGAAAAGAAAAGAAAAATTAATCGTTAAAATAATTTAGAACAAGGCTCAACCATGGTTATTAAACCCAATTATTGTGACAAGTTAATCTCACATTTAAATATTTCATTTTATCTGAATCTTTGTGATATGTCGACACAAAAATTAAAAAAAAATTAAAACTAAATCACATTTAAAAATAATCCTCAATTTTAGGTATTATTTTGTTTCTTAAGCAAAAAGGTGAAAATGTTTATTAAAATAATGTAAGACCAAATGTAAACCGAATTGTTAAACCAAACTGTTGTAACAAGTTAAATTCGCGTATAAAATTTTTGTCTTATTCTTTTTCTTTTGTACAATAATTTAAAATTGGAATTATCAGTTTAGTTTAGGAGAAGGGGTGATCATTATTTTGCAAACACAAAGAAAGATAGAAATCTTAGAACTAAACCACAATTAAAAATTTTCCAAGTGTATTTTCTTCTTGATTTTGGGTTTTCTTTTGTCTCTTATAATAAAAATAAGCAAAAAAAAAAGAAAAGAAAAGAAAAGAAGAAGAATAAAAAAAGTTTGATAAAATAACTTAAAGCCACGCTTAGGCCAAGCTGTTAAATCTATCTATTATAGCAAGTTAATCTCGCAATAAACACTAATCAAAATTTCAACTCTACTAATAACAGTAAACAAGATATCATGTTTTAAAAATGGTTAAAATCACTGCGACTTTGAAAGACCAGCAAGCCTTCAATCAATGAGTGTACTCGTTGGTGTAGATGAGTAGATACCTTCGTTCTTTTTTCAGGTTGGGAGTTTAACTCTCCCTGAATACGAAAAAAATAATATTGGGAGATTTACTCTCGATCGGACGTTACAACGATCGATTCAGATTAATCGAGACTAAGTTTCTAAAAAGAACGATGGATAGTAAAACACAACAATGTCACGAAAAAAAAAATAGAGAAAATGCTATTTTCAAGATATAGTGTCCATGATCTACGGCGAGGATCATCTTTAAAATATCGTTGATCATGCATCAAGTGACAACATACATATTAAATATAACATGTCCATGCATCTACTCAAGCTATTGTATACTATTCTGGGTTTCGATTTGGGTTATAAGTTCAACACCTCGAACTCAAGTCCAGCTTGAATGAGACATGATCCGAGGATTTTTTTTTTTTAATGTTGTATTTAAAATTATATTTTAATTAATTTAATTTGAGTATTATTGAATTTTATAATAATTTTTATTTTTAAAATTTGAATTTTGAACTACTTATATTGATTTTTTTCTTATAACCTATAGAAAATACAAAATTTTGCGTAGTTAAACCTAGTTGTATCTATTTGATTGAGTGATCCCAGAAAGGCCTCTGGGACCCTACAAACCAATAGAGACGGGGAGAAAACAAAAAGAAACCAATGAAAACATAACAACGCAGGAGAGAAACGAGGAGACGCAAGCCAAAGCCATGATTGAGAAGCCCCACCCCAACCCCACCCTTCACAGAAGCCTTAAATTACATTTAACAATTAACCCCCATAGTTAATCTTTATTCTCTTGCCGTTGCCAATGGTCCCAATCATGTTCAAGACCCTCCCACCACGACGCTAAAATGGTCATTTGCTGTGGTACACTAGTCCAGAGCCACGTGTCTACCATCCCTTTCGCTGCCCTCCGATATTTAGGCGGATATTAAATTATTACGACTCGAACCGCCTGAAACTTACTATAATTACATATTTATCAAATTATATTACCATTTAATAATATCTAAACTGCCTTAAAACATATTTCTTTTATTTTAGTAACAATTTTTTTTAATTATACAAAAATTTAAATATAGAATTATCTGATTGGGGGAAAAGAATTTATACCACCAGACTGTCCCCTTAAAAACTTATTTTAATAACAATTAAATAGTAAAATAAGAGTCGAAACTATCATCATAAAATTATAATGTACTTTAAATAATAATTTTAATAAAAATTATAATTATAATTTTTAACAAAACAAATAATATCTTAAATTATAATTTTATATTAAAACATAGTAAAGTATATTATAAGATCAAATCAAACAGAGGTTTTGGGATTTATTCAAATTATTCCATATTCTGGCCTAGACGACAATCGATATCATAAGACAGATACG
The DNA here is from genome assembly GCA_033439265.1 of Dillenia suffruticosa. Classification (NCBI taxonomy): domain Eukaryota; kingdom Viridiplantae; phylum Streptophyta; class Magnoliopsida; order Dilleniales; family Dilleniaceae; genus Dillenia; species Dillenia suffruticosa. Next base: position 1,399,561 of record JAVTVX010000035.1, read on the forward strand.
TCCAAAGACCGGACACTCGGTCTTAGTCGAGGAAAAAAGCTACCCAATGAAATGGCCACCGCCTTAATCCAAATCCTTTTTTATTCACAACTCTCTCTCTCTCTCTCTCTCTCTCTCTCTCCTTACAGGTCTTTGAGTGTCTGATGCCGTAGTTCGGTTGATGGCGCAGCAGTTATCGCAAGCAGGTGAAGTGTTGACGACACCCAAGTCAGTGCAAGTATGGAACGCTCTTGTCAATTGGTTAACCTTCTTCTTCCAAATCTTCATCCACCTGGCTCATCTTCTCTGTTACGTCGGTCTTCGTCATCCTCTTCTCGCTTCCTCTTCTTCATCTCCTCCTCCTTCTTCTTATAAACCTCTTCCGGTCGTCGAACTCCCTCTCCGAGAGTCAACGTCGTCCGAGACTACAACGACCGACGTTCGGATTGATAAAGATGTTTCTCGCGGCGTCGACGGAGTTGTTGATCGACCGTTAAAGAGACTCACGGTGAGCTTCCGTTGATCTAGTCTATGAGTTTTAATTGATTTTTGATCTGCGCAGAGACTTTAGTACTGGATGCTGGAATTTTCCTTTTTTTTTTTTTGGAAACTTTCATTGGGTGGTTTTTTTAATGATTCTTTCCTGGATTTATTTTTCGAAATTGTATGGTAATTTGATGTGATAACTTAAATTATATAGTCGCATAATTGATTGGGAATTTTGAAAATGTTAGGTTGCTGGATTTTAGTAGACTAATTAACGTAGTTACCTTGTGTTATTCATGTAATCATTGAGTGGCCAGATTAAGGTAGTGGATAACTATGTTGAACTGTCGGATTAGTGATTGATTGTCTTGTGATAGTGAAGCTTTGTTTGCATAGTGGCATAATTGATTTGGGAATTTTGAAATTGTTAGATTGGTGGATTTTTCGTAGACTAATTAACGTAGTCAGATGGAACACAGTGGCATGACGGGGATTTATGTGCTCGGACATGCCTGTAATCTTCTCAGTTCATTGGATCACCAAGAATTTCCTTTAAAATTTTTTGCAAACTGGAATACAGTGGCTTATTTGAACAGTTTCCTTCTAATTGAACAACTTGGGATGCCTGTTTCATTCACTCACACGCCAGGTGATCATTTCTGGCGCCCCATGATGTTTATTCATCTTGTGTTTTCCACATCTTGTCTGGTTTACGTTAGGTGCAAGTTTGGGACACTATTTTTGGCTTCGAGCTTTGTAGACTCTCAGATGACAACTTTCAATTAAGTAGTTCTTCTTTTGACTGAACTTGCTGAAGTGTAATCTACTGCTGAGTGATCATTCTTGTTGTACTATGGAAGGTCTGTACCCTATGAATATCTTGTCCCCTCTTCACTAATGAGAAAAGCCTCAAATTGAACTATGTTCTTTTTGGGTGCAAATGTGGCCAAGTGTCTGTTGTTTTGGTCAAAACCTCCCTTGCCTTTGAGGCCAGATGCAGCATTATACAACCAAGGATGTCTGAAATTGATTTCAGTCTATTGCATGGTACCAAGCATTGCTTTGTCATGTAGAGCTTATTCACTGACTGTGCTACCTAGGTTCTTTACCGTCTAGAGAAGAGTCCGGTTCCAAAGAATGTTGCTGGACTGATTACTCTTAAAATTTTTGCATTGAGATTTTGAGCTTCACAAATTAGGATATCATGCATAATTTTTTAGGTTTTTGGGATCATGAGTTTTCAGTTAAGTTGTACACAGAAAAGGGTTGAACCTTCTGATTTAGGTCAGTTGCATTGGTCAATTATTGATTTAACTTCCTTCTAAGTTATTGAGTGTTCCCTCTCCACTTCCTCTTTCTTCTTTCGGTTGATATATTGAGCAACATCATCCTAGCTATGCATATACACTTACTGAAGTTGGCCTCAATACTTGGATTAATAGTCATACTTGGCATTCAGGTGGTTCTAGACTTGGATGAGACTCTAGTGTGTTCATATGAGACATCCACCTTGCCTGACCATGTATGTTCTCAAGCTACAGAGGCTGGATTAAAGTGGTTTGATTTGGAATGTGTATCTGTAGACAAGGTTTATGTCCATCTCTCTTTCTCTCTCTCTCTCTCTCTACCGGGGTGCATTTATGCATGTTCTTAACTTGTTTGTTATTCATTTTGCTAATGCACAATGGTGCTTCATTGAAGGAAAGTGACGGGAAACCTAAAATAAACCATGTTACAGTCTTTGAGCGGCCGGGTTTGCATGAGTTCTTAAAGCAGATCGGTGAATTTGCTGATCTTGTTCTTTTCACTGCTGGTCTTGAAGGTTTGCATGTTAAGTCATCATTCATATGTCGGTGTCTTCAGTTAATTTCCTCATTTTCCTTTCAATCATAATATCTCTTTGGACCCAACACAGGATATGCCAGTCCACTTGTTGACAGAATAGATGTGGAAAATTGTTTCAGTCTTCGTCTCTATAGGCCCTCAACAGTAAGCACGTAAGTATTCTTCTTACCAATTTATACTTTCTTGAAGCGAAGTTGCATCAAATATCACTGAAATAAAGTCTCTATTCTGAAGAACATCACATCTGTTGCTATTTGTAGAACATGGGGTAGCCAGCTTGAATTATTGGAAAAAGTGGGGGGGGGGGGGTTGAGGGCTGAGGGTACTGAATTCCCCTGTTGCCCTGTTGACTGGCGTAAGCACAATGAATATAAGCCAGTTAAGATATTTAGAGACAATTACCTATGCTTAATTTTCGATCATGTTAATTTAGGGCCTTGAGGCAGTTGATAATTGTGCATCTCATTTTGGATCTATGGAACTGGATTTTTTTTTTAAATTTTTCTTTCTTTCTCTTGATGGATTCAAATTCGAATTGTAATCGAGGATTTTCCTCCACCCTTTCCTTAAATTTTAAGCTTGTAATCTAGGATTTTCCACAAAATTTGTCTCAGGTTTGTATGTGTTTTTGTCAACCTAGTTCTGACTTTTGAGAGTGGGTGGGTCTCAGCTATTGAGCCTATTCTTTTCAAATCTGACCAGTCCTTGAAAGTGCAATTCTGCTACGCACTCCATTTTTCCCACCTCTTCCCCAACTATATTAACTACTACATTTAAAAAATTTCTGTGGACCCGCCACTGAATCTGTGTTACTTACTCCTAAGATCTGAACATTTATCCTTTCTCTTCGAATATGATCTTTGGTAGATGTTGCCTTTTCTTGGGTTGGGGGGGAGAGCTGGGGTGATCAATTTAAACAAATAACTGTTTACATGAATTGCAGGGAGCATCGGGAACACGTGAAGGATCTGTCCTGCTTATCAGAGGACCTCTGTCGAATTGTCATTGTAGATAACAATCCATTCAGTTTCCTGCTGCAACCATTGAATGGAATACCGTGTATACCATTTTCTGCTGGAAATCCATTTGATGAACAGGTAATTGCCCTGTTAGCATTTTCTATTTCAAGGACAAGTATGTAATCTCATCCAATGGTGTCACATCAATTCCTTATCTCCTTCGTCTCGATTCCTTTAGCTCTTGGATGTCCTCCTTCCACTTCTTAAGCATCTCTCGCTACAAAAGGATGTCAGACCAGTTCTCCATGAAAGGTTTCACATGCCAGAATGGTTTCAAACGCATGGAATTCCCGCAACCGGTTAGACACTGAATTGTGAAGATACCCTGTGGATGATTCTTTTGGAGACACCGAAGCAAATGTGTGTCCTCTGTGATTACTTCCCCGGACACCAGTACGTTTTATGTACACAATGTGTAATCAGCTGCCGAATTTACAGATTCAAATTTCTGGGATGGAGAAAGCTGCATCAACCGAGGAAATTGTCCAAATTCTTATTTTGTTCCCTATTTTCTTGTACGTTTCAGGTCAATAGCATTGAAGAGCTGTGTCTATTATTCTGCAAAATCCCACGGGGATAAATGCTCTTATTTCTGAGATGAGAATGATTAATCAATTATTGCTGCTGCAAAATTTGTTCGTTTCATTATTAAAATTGTGCCAGAGATGACCATGGACTAGGGCAGGGTCAGGCAGGGAAATGAAAAACCTTGAGCCCAATACTAGCCTCACCTAGTAGTTGGGCTCAACATCTTTCCCCAAGCCCAACAGAGAAAACGCCAGGCTAGGCCTATCATTTCAGATGTGACTTTTCTTTTTTATTTTTGTTAGAATTCGAATTCTAAATTCCAAAGTTGAGAGAAGGGGATTGTGACCATTCCCCTTGAGAGCTTTCATACGAGATTTTCACAGTGCAAAACACCGGAGCTCAACCATCCACTACATATCAACACGTGTCTAGGAAGTCTCAACTCATTTTTATCCTATGTTATACTTCTTACAACATTTTTTTTTTAACTAAAACAAAAGGAGGTAAAAAATATAGAATTTTATGAGTAAAAGTCAAATTAACGCACAGGAGGAACTAAAATTTTTATTAGCCTAATCAACTTTCGTAAACTTATCTTCAAGAACCAAGAAGATAATTTAAATTTATGGAGTATACAAAAAAAAAGACCGAATCATGATATATGGTAATTTTCTATTGCATTAGATGCTTTTTTCTATAATGTACAGTGTTAATCTTTTTTAATAACTATCATAAAACATGGTAATTTACTACTGCAGTGTGCCTGGCAGGAAACTTCCTTGGGTAGCCTCACCAAAGCTCAGTCAAACCAGAACAGCCATTCCTCTCACCCTTTTGCAGCTGAACTAATTAAAGTTTGTTTCTCAGCTCAAAATGCACGGAAAGGATATGGGGCTATTCTGCTTCAAACATACCTTGCATAGCCTTGGCAGGGAGTCAAGAGGCTAAGTAGTTACCTCAATAAATACAGCATGGAACATTTCATGTCAGCTTGCACTTGAAGACTCTTTAGTTTGCTCCGCTGCCACTTCCTTATCTGTTGTGCTTGTCTCTCCAGTTTCTGGTTGCGGTGTTGGTGATTGATTTGAAGGCCGAGAATCAGGAACAATTCCCAGAACCACCAAAACAGACCTAGAAATAATACATGCTAGGCATCAGATCATAGAAGATTCATCGATGCACATGGAATGCATGTAAACATGTGCTGTACAATGTTAGATAAGAGTGTTCACTATGTTCATGTACCTCAGTAATGTGGATCTGATGTGCGGCTGATGGGCATGAGCAATCAATGGTGCCTTGTGCTGCAATTCTGGTCAGTGCATTTTCAGGCTGTGCTGGAGGCAGCTGTGAGGCATAAAATCAAAATCAAGTTTAGAAATTGGAAATGTTAATAATCTAAGACCTGCCTTGAAAGGATCAAGTCATGCTGTCACGTGTGTTATTACTTGCGTCAACAATGGTGGGTAGACCACATGATTCCCAGTAGTACAGTAACAAAAAGTTTGTGAGGCTACAAAATATGATTACCTGAAGCAAAACACTAAAAGACTGAGGCTGCGTCAGTTGTGCACACTTCAAGAATCCAACCCATAACTTGGGGTATTTCCAGATCTGCAGCAGCTCATTGAGTTCAGTTCCAGCAGGCATTTAGCACAGAGAATGGCAAATAACAGAACATCAAAACAGAAGTCACCTATTTGGTTACAAGACGTGAAAGGATCTCCAATATGACGTCCACCTAAACATGTTAAAGCAATCAAGTCAAAGGAACAGAAATAACAACAAAGAAATAAAATCTCTTTCCACACGTCCTCCATTTTAGCTCCAGAATCTGCTATTTAGGTACAGGAATCACTATGCTTTAGATGCTGATGTTCCAATTGATCTTAATTGATTATATAATCCTTGGCACGTGCATGATTTTGAACTAGACGGTACCCGCTCGGTACCCTTTTAGGTCTTTTTTTAACTTTGCTGTCCACCCCAACCACCACCGTTCAAGAAAGAAAATCAAAACCAAGTTTATTTAAATTAAGAGTCAGTATTTCAGCACCACATAGCATTGCAATAAAAAAAAAAAAAGACAAGAAAGCAGAAACAGTTATGCCTATACGGGGCAGCAAGTGTGTGAACATTCTAAAAAGGTATTCTGAAATATTCACTGAAAGCATGTTTAGGCCTTCAACTTATAGCAAAAGGTTCCAATTTGAGCTGCAACACCACATCAATCCACAAGGACAGCCACACTTAAACAAGCTCAATTACCCCACACAGTTAACAGGATAATTCACCCACAGCTTCCACTTAAGATACTACGGAGTGACATGCATAAATGTGCTGGGTTGAATACCACTAAACTGACCCTGGGTAGAACATAAGAGATGATCTTTTGGCAAGTACAAAGAAATAATCTGAATGGGTACAGTCAAACTTAATAAGAAATCAACAAATACCAGTAATCTTCTTTAAGCTTACCAAGGCTGGAGAAGCACCTATAGCTTGCAATACAGTACGCATGAACAGTAAAGGAAGAGGAATCTGCTCAACGTGCAGGGAAAGTCTTGGTCATTTTGTGTCTAAACATTTGAGAAGCCTTAGAAAAATAAGCACAACTGCAGCAAAACAGACCAGATGGTTCAAGACCTTTGCAAGCACTTGTTGGGTGAATAACTGACGGTGCTCAAAACATGCATTACATGCATCTGTCACCTGCCCATAATATGAAATTCATTCATCTTTGCTATTTGTAAAAGATAGAACAAAAAGCCACCACTTACCTTTTTCAAAGGAATTCCATCCCTGTCAGCATCAATCCCATGAATTGCAATTAACACTTCAGCGGGAGTCAGAACAGGACCAGCAAAAGATGAACCCTGCACCATAATTTCTCATCACTTCTTATAGAATCAGATTAATGACTACCATCTTCTTTTCCATCAAATACAAATGCAACTTATATACATCAAAGGACACCCAGAAGGTAGGCCCAAGAAGCAAAGGTAACAATAACAAATAAATCCGGAAGCAATTGTGAAGTACCAAGAAGTCAACAAAAATTTGTAAGCCAACAAAACTTGGGAAGTCAAGATGTTGGAAAATGCTTGACTTGTAACAAAGCGGAACAACAATAACAACAACTTGAGTCTTAATCCCAATATTTGGGGTCGGCCATTTGAGAGACAAATTTGAAAAAGATAAAGAAAAGAAAAATGAAATAAAAATAATAATAAAAAAATAAAGAATAAAGAAAATATATATATATATATATAAAATAAAATAAACAAAAAGAAAACTAAAAAGAAAAATAAAAATAAATCAATAAATCAATAAATAAATATCTAAAATATATTGATTTAATTTGTACGAATTCTTCTATGTCATCATTCCTATCCAAAATCATTTTTTCTTCTAAACCCTTAACTTCCATATCTTTACGGATAACTTGCATCTAAATTTTTAACGGTCTACCTCTACGTTTTACTAGATCTCCTACATTTAAGTTCTCGGTTTTCCTAACCGCTGCATTTTTTGATCTTCTTTGCACATGCCCAAACCACCTCAGACGACACTCGCATTTTTTTCACAATTGAACTAACTCTCAACTTATTACGAATATCTTCATTTCTAATTCTATCTCTTCTGGTTTTTCCACACATCCACCTAAGTATTCACATTTCTATTACAATTATCTTTTGTTCTCGTTGTTGTTTAATAACCCAACACTCAGTACCATACAATAGTGTAGGTCTAACCATAGTTCTGTAAAACTTTCCTTCAAATGGAATGGTATCATGCGATCGCAAAGAACTCTAGATACCCTTTTTCATTTCATCCAACTCGCTTGAATACTATGGTTCACATCTCCATCTATATTGCCATCATTTTGAACGATAGAATCTAGATATCTAAAACGTTCACTTTTGGGTACATATTGCCCATCTATCCTAATCGTTTCTTTATCATTCCAATAACTATCGCAGAACCTACATCTCAAATATTCGATTTTCGATCTACTCAATCTAAACCCTCTGGATTTACTCAATCTAAACCCTCTGGATTTCAATGTGAGTCTACATAACTCTAGTTTAACACTAACACTCTTCCTAATTTCATCAATTAATACAATATCATCTGCAAAAAAACATATACCATGATATTTTATCTCGGATATTTTTTTATGATTTTGTCTATTACTATAACAAAGAAGAGGGTACTTAATGCCAAATGTTGATGGAGTCCAATATTAATGGGAAAACTATCGCTCAAACCACTGTAAGTTCTTACGCCAGTTACAGCTCTCTCATACATATCTCTAATAAGATTAATGTATCTCAAGAATATCCCTTTTTACATCAGTGTCCACCACAATAAGTTTCTAGGAACCCTATCATATCATTTTTCTAAATCAATGAATATCATATGTAGGTCTCTCTTTTGTACTCTATATCTCTCTAACAAATGTCTTAACAAGTGGATTGTTTCTGTGGTAGATTTTCATGACATAAATCAAAATTGATTTTGAGATATATTTATCTCCAATCTCAACATATGCTCTATTACTCTCCCATAGCTTCATGGTATGATTCATAAGTTTAATTCCTCTATAGTTGGAACAATCATGTATGTTTTCTTTATTTTTATATAGCGGTATAATTACTCTCTCTCCATATTTGAGACATTCTTTTAATTTGTCAAATTTTATTGAAAATATCCGTTAATACTTTTATACCAAATTCCCTCAAGCATTTCCACACTTCTATGGGAATACCATCAAGTCCTATGGCTTTATTATTTTTCATTTTCTTTAAAGCCTCCTTCACTTCATGAGGGTGAATCTTACATTTAAAATCTCTATTAATCTCTTCTACAAGTATCTCGATATTTCCTATATCTATTGTAATCTTAACATTAAAGAGATCGTCAAAATAATCACGCCAACGCTTTCTTATGTCCTCATCTTTTACAAGTATATTATTGATTCTACTCTTAATGCACCTAACACTATTTAGATCTTTACTCTTTCTTTCCCTTTTCCCTTAACTTGGCAATTCTGTAGATCTCTCTCTCTCCATCTTTAGTCTCCAATCTCTTGTATAACTCATTATACATCTTACTCTTTGACTCTTGAATAATCTTTTTCACATATTTTTTTACATTTTTGTATTTGTCATATGTATCGCTATTACTATTTCCTTTATGGTTCCTATAATGCTCTCGTTTGGTACGAATAGCCATTTGAATTTCTTCGTTCCACCACCAAGAACCTCCTTACCTATATTCTTAATATTAGTCGATATCTCTTTCCACATTATTTCCGAATCATCATTAGTTCCTTACCTATATTCTACCAAAGCGGAATTCCAATTATATAATTTACTCGATCCTTGGGACATCTGAAATCCCGTAGATGTCCCAAAAAGAGAAACCGCATCCCTAAATGCACTATTTCACCAGACATATGAGTTGAACTGTATGGGGTGTCTCCTTCGGAAACAATAGAGAAACACTTTTGGATATGGCTAGCTGGACTAGAAAATGCCCAGGAATGATTTTAAAACATGTGAACATACCGAGTCTGTTGACATCTAACTTTTTCTTCAGACATAGAAATCAAGTACTTGGGTGACATTTCACAGTCCACGTTCATCACATCACAATAGTAATCCCATCAGTGCCACTTCCAGTTAATGTTGAGAAAAGAATATTGATACTTCCAACGAAATAGATACCTGTAGTAGAATTGCAAGCGGAGCCTGGAACTTATCTGCTGTTAGACTAACAAGATGTGGGAAAATCACCAACACCTATCAAAAGAAAAACAAAAAATAAAATAAAATAAAATTAGTGGTAGAGGAAAATAACTTTTATCTTCTGGAGATCTGGGATATGAAAAGACCCTGCTTGTATATTTTCATTTTTTCTTTGTTTCCCAAAGTAAATGGAGAGTGATAGGAAATGATAATGAAGAGGAAATCATTCTTTTCAACCACCCAGAACATTCTCTTTGAAAGGAGAAAGAGATTATCAAGGGTAGAGAGAAAGCCCTGGATACAATAGGGTTTTCAAAAGCAGTCTACAAACGACCCAGAAACAGTTTCACAGGAAATGACATCAAAACTAATTGACTGTGCATTATATATAAAAAAATATTGAAAACAACATTCATGATCAGAATGCAAATGGATTAAGTTTCTTGTAGGCTAACCAAATTCAGTGAAAGCCAAAAACTTATGTGTATTTTTTAAAGCAAGCAATTTTTCAATTAATTAGGTTCTAACAAGAAAAAGAAAAGACTGCTGCTTATAATGGGAATCTGCAGCTAGATGTCTGTTTGGACAACCCAAATAACTCAGAAAACAATTAAAGAGAGAGCATCAATCAAGACACACTAGCTAAAAAAGAATTACGAAGGCAACTAACCTCATCTTTTGGCAGGAAAGTTAGTATAGGAATAAGAATCTCTATGTCCTGCAATCAATTAAAATCAATATAAGGGACAATGTTTCCCTGATACATTTTCTTTTTGTGGCTCTGTTGTATATTTGTTTGGTTTTGTGTGTTGGGGGGGGGGGGAGGGGGCATGGCATACCTTCATTTTTGAGTCATATAACTTTTTAATAGTGAATATTAGCTCTTGGGAAGGAATTGTTCCATCAGTCAGAGTATGCAAAACCTATGACAAAAAAAAAATGTATAAGCAACATTTCCAACTAATCAGTATTGCATGAGTAAAGACTAAAGAATAATTATGACACCTGCATCAGAAGATTCTCACTGCCATTTGGTGGATCTGATATGATTTCAAGAAGCACAGGCAAAAAGCCAACTGTGCGGACAAGTATTGGAATTTGGTGATGTATTGCCTGCACCACACAATGATCAGCAGCAGGGTTTACTTACTTTTTTTAAAACTCTAAAAGCAAGTGAAACACTCGGCAAACAAAAGTTAGTGTGTGAAATCAATCAAACCTGCTTCACTGTCTTTGATGCACTTTTATATATTACAAATATTTGGTGCAGGAGGCTGTGCTTCGGGTGATAAGAATATGCCAGTGAGTTGAAATTTTCCAGTCAAAAACAAAATACCTGATGTTTGACCACAAAAGGCAAATAAACCAACAAAAGAAAGCACCTCTGTACACAGCGCAAAATATAATGGCATGCACCTCTGTGCCTCATAGAGTAAAGATGATGACATGTTTTGAGATGCATATGTTTGCTGGTTATCAGAAGCATTATCTTTTGCACCAGAACTGGCTAGTGAATTTTCAGTCGATTGTCTCTCCAAATTCAGATCCTGAAGAAAAGGGCAGATGTATAGCAAAGGCATGATTATACAGATTCTTATTGTAATTAATCAACCATAATTATCTGCAACAGAACTACCAAAATTCCAACCTACAGTTGCTGAACCATGTAAACAGGAATTACAGGAGCACGAAATTATACCTTCTCGGGCTCAGTAGTTGATACTTCAGCATTCGTAACATCTGTTGAATCAACAATATTAGCGACTGAAAGTAGCATTTCTTTTGCAAAATCTTCTATTTGTTGAGCAATTGATGACATGGGATAAAGCTTGTTTGCAACCTGCAACAGTGAAAAACAGAGAATAAATCAAACAGAAGAAGAGGCCAATTGCAAGAGAGTGATCACAAGCTGTAAAGCTAGTACCAGACGTATTGCCTTCATGCGCACTTCTTCCAACCGATGAACTGCACTCTTTACAAAGATAAAGATCAATATCAAAGCAATGGATGCAAGAACAAGCATGCTCAAATGGCCTCTTAAATATTTATTGATACGTATTATATTTTTGATTTCATCCATATTGAAATTTGGTCAAAGAATAGAGGTACAAGCATACAAAAAATCAAGGATATGCACAAAAAGTAGAAAGTTTCAATTAGACTTCCAAAAAAATGTTTCAATTGGAAGTTTATAAATGTGTAATGTTATTAAATTGGAACTCTATTTGGAGTAGTTCACATGGGTCATCATCTGAATGATTGACAATACTCAAATACTAAAACAATAAATATGCGGGGGGAAAAGGATATGTGAATAGTTTGGTATATTCTTTTTTTTTTTCCCCTTGTCAGCAGCTTGGATATATCTATTTTTCTTTTCTTGTTAATTACTGGAGAGGAGAGAGAGAGCATGATGTAGGTTTGGAGTGCATGCATGCTATCAGGTTCTTTTTCACCATTTTTTTCCCTTTTGGAAGGGCAGGGAAAATAAGCCCTTGGACAGCCAATAGGCAACTTTTAAATAGAAGGATGAAATGAAAAGAAAGGTAATGGTGAAAGAATCATTATACTACTCCAATCATCATCCAGCATTAGAAGCCAATGACTAATGACTATGAGAAGCAAACCGAAATTCATAATTCCAACAATAGTCTCCAGATGGAACAATGATTGCACAGTACAAAAGCTGGAATCAGCAACAGTATGTTAACCATGCAGTACAAAAGCTGTGCCATTTCGAGTGATTGCCTCCAGCCGCTCCTCAAACAAGAAGCAAACTTCCCTTAAGATATACCCTCAAACTCACATAACTAATTTTGAGGAAAAACCAAAAAGATCAATGCAAACAACAAAGTAAACAGACATGCAATGCAATTTTCAAGCAGGAATTTTGAATAGGAGGCCTCAGCAAGATTAGGTTCCACACAGTGCTAAGACCTTGAGTGACCCTATCTCCACTTTGGAACTCCTCAGCTTTGCCACTGTTTCCAGGAGAGCACTGGTGCTCCAACAGCTTGAGGGCTGACTTTGGCAGATATGGAACTTCAGAAAGCAATCTACTCAGGGTTTTGTCTGAAGCTGGAAAGGAGTCACGAAGTGTTTCCGCCTTGAAATAAGCAAAAAAATGATCCTCAGAAGGAATTATTTTTCGACACCACAACTAAACCATGAGGCATAATTACCCATCCCCCCTGGGGGACCCCCAAAAAGAGAGAAGAAAAAAAGAAAACCCACCACAGTCAGAAGAAACGCATCATATGCAGATGTTACAGTGGTGGAAGAAATGAAATCGTGTTCTTCTTCTGCCTCACCTTATAATCTGTAGAGAACACGCAATATCAATTCATGTCCCTGAAGACAATCAAATGATTAGTCATTCAGTATAAACATAACCATAAATGGTGATAAATTACCAGCTTCCCACTTCAGATAACAGCACAAAATGAATGAGACACAGCAAAAGTGGGAGAAAGGCAAGCACAATGAGACCTAATTTCAGTTGAACTATCAATAAAGTATCATCGCTAAGTGAAATACAGAGGTCACAGTATCAGACATCTCTCAGTGATTAGCTCATAATCATTCTATCTCTTCTATCAATGAGGTTTCTATTTATTAGTTCTTGAGGGTGGACATCTGCATATTTCCGATATTTATGTATATTATGGGTTTTTATTAGACTTCTTGAACATTTCAGAAACTAGACAAAAATCTTTGATCCAATGTTGATGAAGCTTCCTCCAAAGTCCTTTTTAAATTTTCTTTTAAACTCATTTGTTATAATCCGGCACAAGATCAGTTTCAACTGTAGGATTCCTTTCCATAAAAAATTTTAGCTACTAACCGAATTGATAAAAGAAACAGATTCTACATGATCCTTCTCCACAAAATGAACTTAGATAAAGAGACAAATCACTTTGACATATATCTAGCGAATTAAATATTATAAAACCAAAGGACAATAGCCGCATACATACTTGAAAAGATTCAGGACCCGATCCCCCCCAAAAAAAAGAACAGTAACAGATGGATATAAGAATTGCATGGATCAATATATCATGAATAGAAGGCTGGCCATAACGAAGGACAGCCATGAATTAGACAAATTTTCAGATGCTAGGGCAGAAACTAATTTTAGTACAAAAGTGTTAGACTCACTTTCTCCATAAGGGCATCAAGGCAGTAAAATTGATCCAATAAAGAGACGGTGAATACTATGTCTACATAATCATAAATGTTCTTCCTTCTTAGATGATAAAACACGTGACAAACAGCATTATCTACAGGGACATTTAGAAAGACCCGCCTTAAGCACAAGACCTTTGCCATTCTTGAAAAAATGGGGAGAATAAGATGTCTGATCCATGACCATACTTACATAAACCACATTTTAATCAATGAAAACCTCAATTACACTTTAGTAACAGTCAAAAAGAAAATATGGGCCCTGATTTTCGACAAAGAATGCCAAAGGTACAGCAATTGACAAGGCATATATTGCACTTTGGGCATGAGAAGCATATTATTTTTCGTGTCATGAGGCCTAACTATGCTGCTATAAAGGATGAGGTAAACCAAAGCATTTTATTCCCAAACCCAATTTGATGGAGTTCTAAGCAAAATTAGTGACACATACAATTCTGATAGACCAAGTAAACGACAGATATTCACTTACATCATGATTCAGATAGTCAGACATTATATGTTTCTGCAGTAACTTCCATGGATCCAACTCTAGGGGCAACTGCAAAGTAGATCAAAGTTTAAGAAAAATATCATTCAAGAAACAACAGATCTTGAATGCATCAATTTGACCCTGCACTGGTTCACCTTAAGGTCTCAACAATATTCTAGCATCATTATAAGTTATATTTATCCAGTTCTGTCGTGTATAGAACACAAACAACAAATTAAATCTCTTTTTAATGTACCAAAGAGGTTGACAAGAGATACTTTAATCTACACAGGTCAGTCATACAGTCAAAGTTCTTCCGTGAAAAGAAAAAAAGACCCACATGTTTGATACAATAAACAAGGGTAAATTCTCTCTTCTTCTATCATTTAATTGTTAATGCAAATAAATATCTTGCTAAGATTGAGATCAAGATAGAAACAACCCTGAAAATACATCATTCAAAAGCTGTGTCTTGATTGGTTCAGATGAAATTCCATTTGATTGCAATTTGAATTATAGTCATGGAAGGGGGGGGGGAATAGGCCCACTGTAATGCTATTGGAGTCACTAACTGCTGTTTTAGGGCTCAGCTCCTCAGACCTTTCAATAGACATTGATGGATGGAATTCAAGTTGACTTTTCACCTGTACTTGTAGACAATGATGTATGTAATTCTAGTGGTGACCTTTCATCACTACTTGCATTTTGCTCTTGATTGGACCCTTCTAAATCAGAAGATGCAAATGAGGAAGCTACTACGTTTCCTGGCAATTCATCATTATGAGCAGTAAAATCCAAACCAGGAATGTGACTCTCTGCATTCACCAAATCATGCATCTCAGAGTTAAATAGCAGAGAGTATAGCTCAATTTCAGCTGAATCTACAGTACTTGTAACTGGTAAACTGGAAGGTACAGTTGAACTTTCAGTTCCAAGACTTATGCTAGAACCAACCATGTCACCATCGCCAAGAGCTGGTAAGGAGAGTTGTTCCTCTTTAGGTTTCTGCAGTTTCAGTTTGCAAAAAATTGGAGTCACAAAACTGGACAAGGAAAACTAAAGAAAAAGGCTCTTAGGAGGAAGGTCAAAGAACCAAAAATAGAAAAACAGATGGCAGAAAACTAACTAGAGAACCCAAAAGATAACAAGAACAGGTTTATGTAGTTTCTTACAATGATATTTTTAGAGGCTACTTGTTGAGAATCTAAGAATTGGGCAATCAAAAGGAAAGCAGTGGATAATGAACCAGCATCTCCTGAGAACGGTGGGGACTTGAGTTGAGCTATCACTGCCAACAGGAGCACCCCATGTTGGCTCCACTTCATCTTCCTCAGATTCAGGACAATTTGGAGGAAGGTGCCTCATATTCGCCATTACAATTTCAGATAGCAAGTCAACAGAAATACTAGAAATGAGAATCTGTAATGATTCAATAGCTTTTTCACCTTAAGCAACCAAGGCACCAAACATGGCTACAAGTTGCTGCACAGGTCCAGCATCTCCATCTTCTCGGGAACTTTTTACTTCAGTTGAATTGCTATTTTGTTCAACTGAACTAGCAGCCCTATCTAATCCTTTCATGGATCCATCAGAGATGGCCAATATTCGTTTCAAACGTTTTACAGACATGTCCTCATCCTCAATCAGATCACTGATGTCCTGCACTCCAGACCTTTTCCTACCATTGCTAAGCTCCACAGAATCAGAAGCTTCCATGGCCAGCTTCTCTTCCTGTAAGACATTAAATTCTTACCACATCTTTAAGACATATATTTGTCAAATAATAAAAAACTTGCAACAAATACTGCCATCCAGGAAAATGAGCAGATTTTCAGCCTAACAGAGGGTATTAATTATCATATGGAAATTGCATACCCAGATTTGTTTTGGCCATCAAGCATGTCCTTGGCAAAGCCATGTGATCAAACAAGAGCTGTCCAATATTTCTCCAGCCATACACATTGATATTTTTACATGCTTTCAATAAAATGCAAAGGGAGATTGAACACCGGTTCAGCACCAGGGTGAGTAGATTTCAAGCAGGAAAGGAAGGCATTCTTCAAAGCATGATTTTCTCCAGAGATGTGCAGTCCTTTGATAACAGAGCTTGAGTGATCCAGACCAAGTAAAACCGGCAGTATACGTCCATAAAATGCAGGCCTTTTCATCGCAATTACTGAAAGATTGGAAAGAACCACCAAATAGCACGAAAGATGTTGACCATGCAAAACAACAGCAAACAAGAGGCAATAGCATAACCCAAAAAATGCTAACATGCTGATTACACAAACTCACCAAGAGGGTACAAAATAAGGAATGGCCAGGTTTATGAGGTTTACTAAGTTAGAATACCTCTCTTTCCAGAACTTCATACAGAGATAGGCCAGTAACCCATCCAAATATGACCTGTTAGACTTTAAATAATCTTTTCTTATCTGTGGAGGGTAGAGGAATGAAGCATTGCACCCTAGTTATTCTATTCGAACCTGAATAGAAAATTATGGAAACATTGCTTTTGGTGTATTTGTTGGACATTGTGTTAAATGCAGGTATGATCTCCTCTCAAGCTTGGGATTAATGACCGTGTGGAAACTTCAGACACTTTTTAACTGAATCTGTGATTTGCACTCTAAATATTTCCATTGATTTGAGGACAAAGTTTCTTTTAGTTTCTATCTGGTCGATGAAGGCTGGAGGTTTTAACAGGAATCCATCAAAGATCTTTCACGGTTTGGTGTGCTGTTTATCTCCATCTGTAGTACTTAATTTTCTTAAGAGGATGCTTCACTCTCCTTCGATGTATTTTAATAACTTCACTTGTCTTAGTAATATTCCCTGCTGTTATAATCAAAAAAGGACATTAGTACTTGACATTCCTTTTTTGGGATTACCACAGTCATTTTTATGCCACACCATTTTTATAGAATCTTTATTTCTTGCATAGACACATATATGATGTTGAAGATTGCAATAACGAGGAATCAGGTTCTCATTTGCTTTAAAAGAGTTTCAGAGTCCAAAAGTTGAGTATGGCATAAAGTTAAGTCCTCATACAGTAATTTACTTGACTAGTAGTATCATATAAATCCCATTGTAATTGCTACTTTAATTACAATTACTACCATTCAAGAATGCAATTTCAATGCCCAGAAGAAAGGCAATGTACATGGTGTTCATCATTTTCTACTTACTAGCAAGTAGGTACAAACACATTGGTGCTGTAAAAAAAAAGGATATTTGAAAAAAAAAAAAAAAAAAAAAAAAAAAAACGATGAAGCAAGCATACCATGCAATTCATGTGATAACTGCTAGCTGGATGACAAAGAAATCATACCTATTAATAAGCACAATAATTACTGGACTTTTGATAGATTTCACTAGCAGGGCTCTAAGATGATCAAGCATGATACCCAAACTTTGACTTGCTTCAATTGATAAATCACCGACATTGAGCAGAGGATGCCCTCCACGAAGCCAAGGTATATTAAACTCCAATATGTTGTCCGAAAAGCAAATGACCATGCATGGTTAGGAAGAAACCACCAACTAGACTGCTCTGCTATTTAGGCTTGTAGAGCTGCATGCGGTACCTTCAAGGGACAAATGAGAAGGGGCCTCAGGAGAGCCATTAGGATCTGGTGTATAGAGTAAAATCATTGTTTCAACAAACTTCAGGGCAAGCAACCTAGTTGCAGCATTTTCCTGCTTTCAAACATGAGGCAAAATATGAAAGGTCAAGCCAAATAATTAAAAAAAAAATCCAAAAGTTATACTTTCAGACAGGAGGCCTTTGGTTACCTGAAATGCTATTGAACAGACACTGTCCTTTAACTTTAACACCCATGTCCATGATGATTTAAGTGAATCATCCAACTCACTAGAGTATAAACCCTGCCTCAACAAAAAAAAAAAAAAGTGACAAGAATTTTTATGATAAATGAAAAAGAGAACTCATGCAAACAACCATGAGAAAGAATGTAATGCTACTCGCTAGTAGATCTAAGTGCTAAAGGTCATGTATCCACAATATCCTTTTATAAGGTGCTCTAAGCAGTCACCTAGCACTGGGTGCGAGAGCAAGAGGGAAACACCTTATGAGGCTTCATGTGAGGCTCTGTGTTACTGGTTATCTATAAGATTCTGGCCAAATATGTTGGGTAGAAGATTGAGAGCAATATTTAGGAACATAATTTAGATTGGAGTATTTAGTATGGAAAACTAAAATCTTTGACCCCAAACAGAGAGAAGGCAGTGAAGGAGTGTTTCACAAACAAAATACAAAAGGGCCTATCATTATGTTTGTTGAGAGCTTTTATCATACATTTTAGAGTGGATAGATTTCAAGAGAGGATGGAGGGTTTAGATCAAGAAACAAAGTATCACCTTCTTTTCTGTTTTGGTTAATGGACATCAACAGGATATTTTTGTTGTGCTCAAGGTTATGGACTAGGGAATGGCAACAATGGGGGTGTTGAGAAATATGCCTACAAAAGCTATAGAGTTGGAAGCACCCATTAAAGTAAGTAATGCTTGCAAACAACAAGGCAACTCACTTATTTGTGGTACATCGGGTTTATGAATGAATTTGTCTAAAAGAGATTGTACTCTGGTGTAAGGGAATTAGGATTGTGAGATATCCTACATCCTTTCCTGTAGCGTGGGAAGCCTTCCTCTAAACTATTTGGGTTTTCATTAGATGCCGGGAATAAAAGCTATCCAGGATATGGTAGGGAGAAATTTGAGAGGAAGTTGACCAAGGTTGGAAGCAGAAGTGATGCCCAAGGGGGCGAGTGGCCCCAATGGTCTTTGAGTTTCTAAGTATGAGGACCTATATTAAGGGCTCTTTGCAATAAGTTGTTTGCTTTCACACATGGGCCCCCCAAGCAAAACAAACAGGGCCAATCCACTGAGATCATAAAAATTACTCATAACTTTTTAAACTATTTTTAAAGGGCCCCATGCTTTCCTAATCAAACCCATCCCTATATGATGATATCAAATCTCTCCCTTTAATAAAATAAGTAGGTCATTCTTTTTTTTTGGGGGGGGGGGTGGAGTTGCAAGAGAAATCTAAAGAACCAGAAACTAATAGGCCCTTTACCCTGCTGAGGGAAAGAAGCACCAGCACTAACTGCAAGGAGGAAACTGGTTAGCTGCAGAGGGGACTTCTCAAGAACTTCCAAAGTCCAGCAGTTAGCACCCATATCTGCAAGGAAGTTAACAGAATAGTTGCTTTCACAGTAAGCATGCCTGAGATGGCAATCCCTATTTCTATTCAGCAGCTCCACAATTTCCTCCCCAAGAGGACCCAAATGATGAAAGTCATTGTTAGCATTTGCAATAAGTTGAACAGCCACATCTTATCAGATTCACACATGACTTTCTTGAAGCCTTGATCCCAAAGAAGGCGCATGCAAAGGAAAGGGCTTCAAATTCTGTTATGATATTTTACTTGTTATCCAAAAAGGTTATTTTTTTTTTTCATCTTTCTACTTCAGATCCTAGTTTTTATCTGCCTTTTTATTCTTCTACTCTTACTCTCTTTCATGCCTTTATTTCATAATGAAAATTTATGGGGGAATTTTTTACAGTAACATTAAAGGACATTATTCTGTCAATATATACAAACACTATCGTTGTATTAACACCTATATAATAATGTCAAATTTTGGTTTGGATCAGAGTAATCCATAATACAACCCTTTCTTTTGATTTTACAATGAAGATCTTGTTTGTCAATAATTATAGCCCTAAATTAATCTTCATCTTTGTAAAATAAACATTTTTCCTAATAAAGCCCGCAAGCTACTCAGATCATTGCCTACACACTCCCAGCAGCAGGGTGCCCCAGAGCCTTTTACACCACTGATTCATAATGCATCCAGGAGATCCAGGCTTAAATAGATCATTTCAGGGTTATAATGATCCCAAACGGCAGGTGAGATTACCAGATCCATGTCCACATGACCAAGAGCAATTCACACAGGATTTGACAAAAAATTAGGTTTATACCAAGATAAACAATAAGAAATCAGAAAGACAGCTATAAATAAGTAGCTCAAAAGAATAACAAGACCACACTGGTGGAACATATTGAAAACAACAAAAAGAAAAGGTCTTTAGCATTCCCAATGAAACAAATACAGTAGAATATAGATCTAAGCCCAGTAGACCTAGAGGATGCAGTATCACAATCAACTGTTCTACATTTAGAGTAGGAGCCAATCTGAATAGTGATTTTAACCAGAGTTCCATGAAATAAATCAATTCCATAACTTATGACCTATCGACGAACAGCTAGTGTAATGTCTTTCAAAGTAGTCATTGGTACAGGCACAATATCAGGTAAGAGTTCCATGTGCTTTAATCCAATTTCTCCAAGGATCCTATGTCCAGACAGGGAACAAAATAAGAATCATACATTGCTTTCTATGACTCCTAATTCAAAAAGAAAACAAAGGGCTTTGAAATACGAAAAGAAGCATATATGCTATATCAATCGCTGGAGGAAACGAAGATGTCAAATATACATAATCACGCAAACTCTTCTTACTGATACTTTGACTTCTATAGATTTTTCCTATAGAATTCATGACCAGCCCGATAACTTATCATGCAACAATTTCCCATGTGCCAACTAACAGTGCAAGAAGGCGGATTGTGTGGAATTTGGGAAGTCCAAAATAAGCTTCTAAATGAATGTGGGTATTGTATGCCACAAGTATATGTTGCTGAACAGCCATGCTAGAAAGCTACAGCTTATGACTGATGTAATTGCGAATTGTGATTCCAAAGTCCAAATGTGAAATAAGCTTCTCCCTTTTTACATGTGCTGACAAGGTGCAGAAACAGAACACAATTAGAATGACTCTATGCCTCTCCTAGTCTACCAAAGACAGAAACAGCAACCTCCTCACAAGTCACAACATCAACAGCAACAGGGTTGGGCAATATAAGTCCAACCCCGGTAGCATGACTTGCGCCTACAACAAAGAGTTTTAGGACAGACAGATAAAATATCAGACAGAGAAGGATGCGAAGCAAACATTGTGAAGTGATATGCCAATTAGATATGGAGAAAGTTTGTTGCAAATTCTAATAAAATGGGTTTCCAGAACCAACAGGAGAGTTAGATTAGTGCCAAGCATTCCTGAATTTTTGTCAGAAAGGTTTGCTTAATGCTGAATTTTCAATATTAAGCCGATTTTATAGGACATTGTGGAAAATACTGAATTTTTAGCAATAGCCAAGAATTAGGGAAAAAACTTCACTCAAATTTGTCGTCCATATGCAAAATTAAGGTCATTCTTTTGCCAACTTACACTTTAAATAGTTTGTTTTCATTGCTTCCAGTTCAGCAATTAATAAATTTGGGGCTTATTTATGCATTTTCAGCACTCAGTCAATTAAAACAATAGCACAGACGCAAAAAGAAGAAGAAAGAAAACAGTAACAGATAACAAGAACTATAACACTAAACAGAACATTGTAGAAGACAAATAGAAAGCGACCAAGAATTGCTAATTAAAACCCTAGGGTTTTTTAAGGCGACGTACTCAGTGACGAATTTGCGAACGGGACTGAATTGATCGGTGTGGAGGTCAAGGAGTAGAGGAAGGAGGCCCGAGAGCAAATTGGAGTCATTTTCGAAGGACAGAACGTCCTTCAATTGACGCAAGTGTTGGAGCTTCGAAGGAATGTCGCTTGCGAGCTTCGCAGCGTTGATGTGACTCGCGATCCTCTCTCTTGAACCCGCAGTCATCATGCCAACCATTGTTGAGCAGAAACCCTAGTTCCCAACTTCATTGTGTTAAAGTCGAGGTCATATGAGAGAGAGAGAGAGAGAGAGAGAGAGAAGCAGAGATGGAGGGAGGGAGTGAGGGAGATCGGAACACAAACGCGAGAGGGAAAATTTAATCACCAAGAAGCCCTCAAACCGATTCTCGGAAAATATAAGTACCAGTGGGATTCCCAAGAAGCCCTCTAACCGATTCTTGGAAAATATAATTGCGAAGGAGCCCACAAACCGATTCTTGGTAAAACTATAATTACCAAGAAGCCCTCTTGGAAAATATAATTACCAAGAAGCCGTCAAACCGATTCCTCCTTCGAAGAACACCAATCGATACTTCCCATTTTTTTATTTAGGACACCAATTAATAGTTTCTATTTATTTTTTAAATCATTCTTGTATTAATATTTTTCTTTTTAATATTAAATTTTATTTGTTATAGATGCTATTTTTTCTAATTAGTTAAAATGACAAAAAATGAGATTAGGTAAAATTTAAAATTATACAAACTTTTAAGAATAAAAAGTTATTAAAATAATGATAATTTTAATTATTTTAAAAAATAAACTTTTTTTAAAATTTTGTGTCAATAATTTTATTCTAAGCAAATATATTATAAATAAAATAAATAAATAAATAAAAATTGAGGATATACCAACGTTAAATTAAATAATTAAATAAAATTATTTATATATGCTATAAATTAAACATAAAAACATAACAAGAAAATATTTTAACAATAAAAGTTATAAATAATTAAAAGAAAAAAGATTTTTATTGTTAATAAACAATAATTAAACACAAACTGAATCAAATAGACAGTTATTTTGAAAAATTAACGATACTGTGAGTAGTAACGTGTTATATTGCACAAGCCTATAATATTGAAAAGTATTAATTCTATTAAAATTTTAAATTATTTTTTAGGTGGAAAATTATTAAAAATTAAGAAAAATAACAAAAATTATATAGTATATTTTTAAAAAATTGTTTTGCCAATTTTGAAGTAGGAATTTCCTAAGAAAAGATTTCTTAAGAGGTGTTCTTTTGCGAAATCCCGAGATATTTCTAGGTGGGCCATGCAGGCGTAGATGCTCCAAATAGGAAAACTTGGTTAAGATAAGGAACAGAGAGAGAGGAGAGAGAGTGGGGGGAGAGAGAGAGAGAGATGGCAATTTCACTGAGTCAGCTGCATACATCGACTGTGAAGCAATCCCAAACGCTAAAACCAGCTCAAAGATTCAAGAAGCTCAGACCAAGAACATCATCTCTCCAAGTAAAAGCAGCAGCAAGTGGAGCCAAACAGCTAATACTGTCCGGCAAAGTTCGGGCCATAATGCCGAAAGAAGCGGTCTCTCTCATGAACTCTGAAGGCTTCGTACTCCTGGACATCAGGCCTGAGTGGGAGAGAGAGAAGGCACGTGTCTCAGGCTCACTCCACGTGCCACTCTTTGTCAAGGACTTGGACGACAGTCCCATTACTCTGCTCAAGAAATGGGTTCATTTTGGTTACATTGGGCTCTGGACTGGCCAAAATTTCACTACTATCAATTCTGAATTTCTAAGCCAAGTGGAGAAGGTAGTCCCTAATAAGGATACCAAGCTTCTTGTGGCTTGTGGTGAAGGCCTAAGGTGAGAATTCAGATTTCTTAAGGCAATTTTTACATTATTGTCAGCTTTTTATAAAGTTACTTCCCTAATAAATTGCTCGTTTTTTGGAAAATGATCACCATAAATAAAATTTTGCTCTCTTGGCATTCAAGGAGACTCTGGGAGAAGCATTGTGGATGTGGAAAGTAGTAGTCAATAGAAGGTACTCTTAATCTAGTTGTGATTGCAGGTCTATGATGGCGGCTTCAAGATTGCATGAAGGAGGCTATAGGAACTTGGCATGGCTTGCTGGAGGTTTTAACAGATCCAGAGAAAGCGATTTTCCGGATGTCGAGGGGAATGAAAAGTTGGAGTATGCCACAATTGGGGGAGTTTCATACATCTTCCTTCAATTGCTTATCCTATTGCAAGCTGTTGGTAAGAAAGATAGCTAACCACCCAAGAGTGGGGTACATTTTTCCTTTGTTCAGCTAAGTGTCAAGTTTCATGAATTTCACGGTAAAATTAGAACTGAAGACCGGAACATATTGTTCTGTTCCCAATGAGCATACAGGTGCAACACTGAAGCTTCATGGCAAAAATGACAGGAAAAGGGTCAGTTTCCCTCTTTGTTTTGTTTCATTCTCAAGAATTAAGAAGATTATAGTCCCAAACAAGATTACACCAATTATAAAGTCAGTTTGCGCTTATTTGGTTTGGAATAACATAAAACTGAAGTTTTAAGGTTTTACATGCTGTTCATTTACTTAGCACCAAAAGAAACTAAATATAATACAGAACAAATCGTTATAAAAGACCGACCATACATGGAAATACCACCACAATAATAACAAAAAATCATGAGGATTTTTTATGTAAATCTCATCACATAGATATAGTTTATTCAGTCGGTAGATGGAAAGCCTGTGAAACTGCCAAAGGCCAAGACAAGGTCACACTCTGCCTTAAACAAATTTGAAGCACATAAGTAACTTGACATTGTTGTACTTATCTCCCTTCTGGTCATAAAGCGGAACAGTTCTTATCCCAGATCTCAACTCTGACAGAGGAAGACACGTTTGGCCTCCGAAGTCATCCTTCTCAGACATATCATACTCATGGACTTCAATTCGAAGCAGTGCCAGCTCTGGAACAGTTAGAGGGAACTCAAACTCCTCGTTCCAAGTTGGTGTCCAGTCATCCTCAATTGTCCTTGTTTTCTTCATCAACGAATCTGCTGGAACTCCAGCAATCCCAACCTGCATACCGGTATCTCAATAGTTGGAATGCATATTTGTCAACTGAAAAATAATTTGCCGCATTTTACAACATACCCTAACATAAAAATCCGGTGGAGAGTATATGTCGAAGTGCGTGTGGCCAAAGTCTAAATACCAGCCTTCTCCCATATGTACTTTCACCTATTACAAACGAAAATTAAAAATTTAAAGCCCAAGTTAATGAAAATATTTAATGAACTGAGATCACAGAGTTCTCCACCAACCTTCAAAGTTGTCTTTACGGGTAGTTTTGCCCTAGGATCAAAAACCTCATTGAAGGGACCAACCTTTAGCAAGATATCTGGTTTTTTAACATACCCACATCCACCATTTGCTCTGAACAGTCCTTGCATCAACCAAAGTGACCTACCATGCCCCTGCACAGTTTGACATATATGAATCACTATGCAGGTAACATCATAAAAGAACAACCAAGAATCGACATTTTCTAGAAATGCAGAAAACATTACCTGCATATTGAATGCAACCATCTGAGCTCCGTACATCCAACCAATTAGCGGATTATAGTTTGATGAGTTAAACCTCGTAGCTCTTGGAAACACTCTCAACAAGTTTTTCTGAGTAAACCTACAACAGGAAATTGAAAGACCACGTTAAGACAGACAGTCATCCATGCAAAATAGACTCGATGTTATCTTGTTTTAGGTCAAATAAGTTGAAATGATCCAAGTACCTAATTAATTCTGTGCTGTGAGTTATCACGGCATTTTCTAGCTTCTGTTCATTTAAGCTTATCCGCTGAACCTTATCAGGATCAATTTTTATCCATTCACTTATCCCACCAATCCGTTTTCCGGCATGAATAGCAATTAAACTTCCATATTCAGTTGCTGAACTCTGTTGCAACTTAGATTCAGCATCATCTATATCTTCTTCCTCTGCATGATCTCCATCTTCAGGTTCGATCTGCCAGCATGCGGTTATTATAGCAATCATGCAATAAACTACCTCCTTCTTCAAGTTGCAACTAGAATACATGTTTTGGTTTTTACCTTATCCAAGTCCTCAAATTTGCTTTTAAGATCTGAGACTTCATTACCCCAGGAATTTGTCTTTGATGAATCCTTTCCTTTCTCTGAATCTTCATCTTTCTCCTTGAGACTCTTGCTTTCAAGATATTCCTTTGGTGGTTTGGACGAGATAACAATTTTCCCTTTCAATGACTCTGGTGAAGGGAATTCCGATAAACATTCTGACCCAGCCGGGACATGAAGTACATCTCCATATATTTGAGTCACCATCTAAAGTAACGTTTTTTTTTTTTGCAGTAATCTATATTGTTATTTACGTAGGAAAACTTTATAGTTCAAGCCCATGAAGCAAAGAGCAAACATACCTCGGCCACTTTGGCACGAAGATCGGGAGTAAGATGATCTTCTAGAGTGATTATGACAGGATACTCAGAAGCTTCAAAAGCATGCTCCTTAATCGATTTCAAGCACTTGATTAGTTCCACCGGAGTGGTTAATGTCCTACAAGGACCGAAAAGATGCAAACTCCAAGATAAATGAATTCAAGCTCCACTAAGCCTGTTGAACATTTTACAACTTCATCTTTATAAGCAATGGAAACCGATAAAGCAGACAAAAGCCATACTGCAACAAACTAATCCTGCTCAAAAGGACAAACTGGCAGGTGTGATTCGAGTTTCTAGTACTACAGGAACAAAGATGACATCATTCTTGGGCTCATCGGACTTCGTACTGGAGAGGCTTCATCTTAACATTTGAACACAAATGGGGTCCAAGCTAATTAATAAGAATACGTGTTCCCTTAAACATAATTGATCATCTTCAGGCTTCGCTAAACCAACAATGTTTCCAACTTCTCAATGTCATTACCAATGTAACTACAATGTCAGAATATTTGAAGGGCGGTTTCCCTTTGAGAGGACCACAATCAGCTTGCAAGTTCCAGATCAGGAGAATTCGCCAACATAAGTTGAATAATTGGACTTCAGATTAATTGAGTAAAAAAAATTGATCAATTGTCTTTGGAAACACATACACAAAAGTTCATCAATCACCCCTACATAGGAGCAGCCGACGCTAGTCAGATTTTCTGAAATAGAAAGATGCCTTTCAGCCACGAAAATGAATTTTTAGATGTTTTCTCCTACATTTTAAAGATGTAGACTTGAATGTTCAAATGGTTACTGTGTTCAGCATCTCTTAGGAGATTTTGTTTATTTCCTCGGTGGGAACCGTCTGATCAAGTAAGAATAACATGAACATGAGTCATATTTCACAAACACCTAGGCCTCTATCAGCTCGCTGCATGGTGGTTTAACTTCAAGAACTGAGGTGTCCATGTCCATGTTGAACAACTATTGTAGGGACCAAAAATGGCTTCATAGGAAACCTGCATGGGATTGACTTGAGCTTCATGGAGCTTGGCTTTTAAAACGTCTTCCTACTAAAATTTTAAGCCCGGAGGCTTATGGTGTCCCAAAGGACAATGCGGGTAACCAATTGATGTTTTTCTTTTCTAATTTTCTCCATCAGTAAAGGAAAATATAATCACAAGAAGAGGGAAAAAGCAGAGTGGTATAGTGTCAGCACTTACCTCCCATGAACAACGTCGATATCATCTTTAGAGGAATTAGGCCATAGATCAAGTTCAATGACTCTCACACCCCTTTGCAGTGCCTTTATAATGGGGACATCGCTACAATAACTACTAAGTTGATTCCCAGTTAAATAGGAATTATGGCCTGTGTATACAAAATAGTGGGACAATGAAGCAGTCATATCCTGATTTACCTGCACAAAAATATGGTCCATAAACTAATTTGAGGGGCAAAATAGAAGAAGAAAATAAAAAATCATCGGGCCTCCAAGAAAGGCATATTCCCAATCACAATACATTAAGCCCCAATCTCTTTTGCCAACTATTGGTTGAGAAAAGGCAAAACAATGTGAGACACTTTCCTCTAACCAAAGGAGGATAACAAAAATTGGCCCCACATTGTATTAAAAGAGCATTGGAATTTAGATTATATAAGACACCACGCTTAACATTATGCAGACCTTGAAGAGCCAATTTAACTGCCCTAAAGTCTGTTTATTTCTAACTTCTAAGCATGCAGCATGCGAAGTGCTTCTCTGACAGTACCTTAATGCAGCATCCGTGTGGCACCACTGCAGATGGAGACCCTATACAGGCAAGTTGGCATGGTACTGCTAATTACACAAGTTTGCTCCAAGAAGTGAACACTTCATTATGTACCACTAAAACCATCTACTTTCAATCCAAGGTGGCTGCAGAAAGTGATATCTACCACTGAAATCATACTATCACTATCTAATCATTAATATAATTTTTTCTTAGGTTTATTAATTTAAATCATCTCCCCAGAACCAACAAACATTAGCACACTGATGGAACAAACAAATGAAATCATTTGGAGTGCAGAACAAGTTATAGAATATACAAAGAAAATGACCTTTTACCGGTTAAGGGGAGATGTACAACACTCCAAGCATGGTTCAAAGTTAGGAATCCAAACACCGAAAATTATTTTTAGTCCCACATATAAATATGTAGTGCACATCATTTATAAGTTATTATGCATATTAGATAGATTATTTTTTAAAATTGTTTGAAAATAGATAGTGATGTTCTCTACGGGGCAAGTTGAGAAATCAAAAATGGAAATCAAAGGAAATGTTGATTTTAACCTACGTCCAACAGAAACATAATCAAATACGAAATGATACCAGGAAACTATAAGAACACTGGAAACTAAAACGTAGAAAAATGCATAAATATAAAAAGTATAAAGATTTTTATATAAATATTAATTATTTTATGAAAATAATATAGTAAACATTTTTATAATAAAAATCTAAAATGATCAAATATTTAATTATTAATTATATTACAAATAATATAAAAATTATGATTATAATTAAATAAATAAATTATTTATTAAATATATAAAATGTGTAAACATAAAATATATAAGAATTTTTATATAAATATTAATTAATTTAACGATTAAATCGATGAAAAATATTAATGTTAAAAAATTTCTACGTGTTGGGGTGTTGGGGTAAATAACAAGGGTATCATATTTTTTGTAGTTTCACTTTCCTCTACTTTAATTCTTTTTCATTAAAGCGGATGACTGCTTGATAAGAATTTTGACTTGATCATTGAACTAAGTTAAAGTTTAACCAATCTGATGATACTCAGCGTAAAGATTCAGTGATAAGTTATGATAATCTGATGTGATTTGCATAGCTATTAAAATCAGTTTTTTTTTTTAATTCTCCAAGAGAATATAGAGGGTAAGGTCCCTTTTTTAATTCTATACAAGCCAGTAATTAAATAATTCAACTGAAGTACATACTTGTACTAATTTAATAATTTGATTAGAGAACCAAAAAATGACAAAATTCCGACCTTTTAGTGCAAAACGAGAAACATCGTAACAAGCAAAACATCCGAATTACCTTGTTTAGGAGAGGAGTGTTGGAGTCGCTTAAGAGGTACTTAAAGAAGGCTTCGAGGTTGAGAGTTTTGCGATGAAACATGTTCGAGTGTTTCAACACTCCGAGTGACTCTATAATAGCCTCTGCTTCTTCTTTGGTTGCGGTTCTTTCTCCTTGGACTTCGATCAAAAACCTGTGGAGGTGATCGACGTTCATGATTCCGTTTTCGGAATATTTATTGAATAAGGATTTGATCTCAGCCGGTGGTTCGGCCACTGTCAGCTTGAACCTTCGGCGGAAACAGATGCATATTCTGTATGTTTGTTTCGACATGTTTAGCCTTAGAGTGTGTACGTTTTTTTTTTTTTTTTTTGATAATTACTGGTAACTCAGCAACAAGAAACAGTCTTCATCATTGATAAGTCGGCGAGAGCGAGAGGGAGAGGGAGATCGAGAATGAAAAAGGAGACTCAAAGCCAGTGCACAGAGAGAGAGAGAGATGTGTGCTTTTTTTTTAGCAAAAATGAAGAGAGACTGTCATGGTGCTTGTACTTACGTTTTGAGAGAGAGAGAGAGAGAGAATTTCAGGGGGTAGGGTTGGAGGGAAGACGGAGGGAGATGGAGGTGGGAAGACAGGGGGACCTACTTTGCCGGGTTTGGCTTTTTTTCTTTTTTACCGGGTCTAGTCCTGCAGCCGGTTTCATTAACTGAACCGGTTCCATCCAACCAAAATAAGAGGAGGATGATATTTCTCAAGTTACTCTGTCATTCTATAAATATGGACACTTAACAGATAAATGACAATTACGATGAATCTTGGGTATTTAAATTTTTTTAAAAAAAAATTTAATACTAAAATTTTGGATAATGAGCATTAATGAGGCTTCAAAAATGTTTAAGGCGGGGGTTTATGATAATCATTACAAATAAAATTTCTATTTTTTAGAATGAGAATAGTCTTAATTTTTCATGTTTTAAGGTATTTAATTCTTATTAGTTGTTATATGTTTATTTCTAAAAAAAATGTTATAATATTTTATTAGTGCAATTATTGAAAAAATCACATAAATTTTTTTAAGAAAAAGATTATTTTTAAGTATAAGAAATAGTATGTAAATAATAAAACTTATTTAAGTATAATGAGTCGTGTAGCCATCACATCCCACCCCACCTAGACGGCACTTGAGAAAGAGAGAGAAGAAAGAGGCTATTGCAAGGAAATATGAATAAAGTTACAAAAGGTTTATCCCACCGACAAACTTTAGGTCTCCTCTGACTTATCACTCAACATTTATTGTCCTTGAGAAATCTGATGAAAAGAGACAAAATGATAAGATTTGGTCGGACAAGTCATTTACTCTTGCTTCACTTGCTAAAACTGATGATGGGTTGTGGTTTCTAGATAAAAATCTCCTCTCCTTTTACCCAATTGGCATGATTGGAGAGAGAGTATAACGGGGTAATCTGCACGTAGACATGTAACCGGGCGGGGCGGGGCCGGGCCCGGTCAGGTTCAAAGGTGGTTCCAGGAACCGCGGGCCGGGCTGGCTGCGGTTCCTAGGTCAGTTCGGGTCGGGTCGGGCAGGTTTCAAAATTTTTTTACTTGAATTGGCCCGGCCAGTTAAACCAAAACCGGCGGGCCGGTTCACACTAGGTCGGGCCTGTTTGGCCAAACAAGGAAGGGGAAAAATTATTTAAAAAATTCAAAAAAAAAAGGGACATAGAGCCGTTGGAACCGGCCGGCCGATACAGTAACCGGTTTCGTCCGGTTCGGTTACTGTAGCACCGGGTCGGTTCACGGGCCGAGCTTTTTTCTCGGCCGGCCAGGCAGGTTTTCGGGCCCAAACCGGCCCAGGCTTGTCTCTAATCTGCAGGATGGTAAAGGGATTATAGGGCAGAGGAAAGTGAAACTCCCGAAAATTTTGAATCAAATTTCACTATTTATCATTAGGAGCCAACTATAGAAGTCAAGTAAAACTCCACTACTTAATAAAGCATCCTCATTTTTTTTTTTTTTTTTTTGGTTGGAAGCATCCTCATTGTTATACTTAAACTTGTCCATTGGATGGGCAGGGGCTGGGCTTAATAAAAAACTCTCGATTCGTCCCAAGAGAATATGTTAGTAATCATAACTCTCGATTTAGATTTTAAATCCCGTATAAATGAAAAAAAAAAAAAAAAAAAAGGTGTAACCTATTGATGGGATGGAACCCACACACACGAGATACACATGCAGCTTAAAAACCACGCTGACAATCCTTTGCCGGCATTATGCAGAATACGACAATTTCCCTGTTTTTTTGGTGGTGCAAAATTTGCTTTCGTCATTCTTAACCAATTCAAACGTCAAGTCGTATTAACGTTCGTTTGTATACTATCACAGACACATTGGGTCATCTCCTGACAACCATGGTTTTTCGATGAAAAAAGAATTGCTGCATAAAACTTTTTGGGGAGATATTTAGATAATTTTAAAA
This sequence comes from Dillenia suffruticosa, assembly GCA_033439265.1. Classification (NCBI taxonomy): domain Eukaryota; kingdom Viridiplantae; phylum Streptophyta; class Magnoliopsida; order Dilleniales; family Dilleniaceae; genus Dillenia; species Dillenia suffruticosa. The sequence goes on from JAVTVX010000035.1 coordinate 1,431,442, forward strand.
AATAATAAAAGTTTGTATGAAAAAATTGTCCAATAGCACATACTGTGACTAATGGCATACTCCTAAAACTGTACCATACTGAAAGCAATAAATAATGCATAACATTATTTATATATTTCCATGTTGCCACTGGTTTTCCTGCTTCAGAATGTGTGAGAGGATGGCTGGGGGCCGCATAACGTACAAGTTGAAAATGACTAGGTTAAGCGTTAGTCACAATTCTCCATTCTTTTTTTTTTCAAAATATTCATTTTAATGTGCTCTATAGTTTTTTTTTTTTTTTTTTTTTGTCTATGTATGCTTTCAAGGGGTGAAAAATAAATTAAAAAAAATGGAAACCCAAAAAACCAGGCGAAGGAAAAAAAAAAAAACTATAGCTATAGCCGTCGGATTCATCTAAGATTTCAATTTGTTGACCGTTGGAAGAGACGAAGTTATTTGAGTCGGGCAAAGAATCCAGAGAGAGAGAGAGAGAGAGAGAGAGAGAGAGGGAGAGGGTGGGGGAGATTTCTTTTTCTCCATCGATTTCAAAGAATAACGGATTTGTTAAATTGATCGAATTTGAGAAGATTTCTTCAGACAAGAATCTGTGTGGTATTCTCTGTTTAATCCTCTTGCTTTGTTATTGTGAACTTTTAGGGTTCTTGTAGTCTGAGTAACAACCCTCACAATTTGATTTTGGGGATTTTAATGACTAGAAAATGATTATAGCCCCCCCTCTCTCTCTCTCTCATTCGTTTCAGGTGATTTAAAAAACTTAGGGTTTCTTGTGGCCCCTTTCGCAGGAATTACGTCCTCAAATTAGGGTTTCTTGAAATCCAATTTCAGGGAAGCGTCTTTTGCTTTTTCATGATGCTATATTTCTTTTTGGATTTTTTATGTCAAGATTTATTTTCCGATAATTAGGGTTTTGTAAGATTTCGATGTTGAATGTGACTTATGATCTGAGTTACAGGCTTCTTGGGAGGTTTCGAGCATAATATAAAAGAAGGTTTTGTCATCTTTAGTACCATGTTCTCTGAGTCGTTTGATGAATATTGACTAATTTGTTATGCTCTTGTGACATCAATTTGGCTAACATTAGAATCTGGGGGCTTGTTTTGGTTTTCTTAATATTTGACTTTTTTTTCTTTGAATTCGTACTATGAATTCTTTCCCGTGTCTCTTTTGTTCTTCGATGTTTCAGGTATCTTCAGAATCTATGAGGATCAGAAGCATTTCATATTGCCATGGTATTGTCATCACGACCTCAACCTCAACGGTCTCTGGTTTATTCTCACCACTTGGAACTGGTTGGGTAAACTCTCTCTCTCTCTCTCTCATGTGTGCTTGCTTGGTTCCTTATTATTTCATTTTTTTGGTTTTGGATCTTTGTATCTATTACTTCTGTGGAATTGTGATTTGGCCAATCTTTGGGGCCTTTTGTAAACCATAAATTTTCCTCCAACGCCATGCACCTCCTAAAATGGGGGCAACCCGATTGAAGAGCTGAACTGACTTTCCAACTTCAGCAGCAAGTGGTCAGCAATGATATATATCTAAGGCAATGGATATCATGTAAAAAGCAGAGGAATGTGGTCTTGTAGCCCCTAATTTTGTTGTCTGGGTTTCAGCTGGTTATGGTTTTGTGTGATGGCTTCATTTTGGTTCTTTATATTACATTTATTATGTATAATTTGATGGTTGCATGTTAGTTTTGGTATTCTCATTTCCTAAATATGTTCAAGCTGATGGGGCCTTATTAGTGTGTTAGGTTGCACAACTTGCCAAATTAGACCCTAAATGCAAGCCTTTGCTTCTAAATCAAATAACTAAGACTTCACAGTTTTTGAACAAATTCGAGCTGGCGGGACCTAATTAATGTCTGATCAGGTTTATGTGTTGAGGTCATTAATGCTCTTCTATTTCACTTAGGTAACAACCTGTCAAATTGGACCCTAGATATGCACCCCTGGCTTCTAAATCAAATGACTGAGAAGGAAGAGAGTACTTCATAGCATATTTGCAATGTTAGTTCATTTAATTTTGCTTTGCTTATGGTGCTAAACTTGGATAGAATATGTCTCCTTTCTTTTAGGTTTTAAGATACTTCATTTTCCACTGCATTAAAGAAGTTTTTTTTTTTTTTTGCATTTCTTTTTTATAATCAATTTGGGATCATTGACTTAAATTCTCTAGTAGACTTTAAAATGTTTGTTTTTGAAACAAGAAAATTGAATTTAGTGGCATGAAAAGAAAAAGTTTTTACGTTGGAAAAGCTTAAGATAGAGTTGATAGTTAATTATTATTGTGGGGACTGGACAAAAAAAAAAGAATGGAATAGTTTAATGAATTGGATTGCTAAGGACTTTTCTTGAATTCTAGATGAAGAACAGTAGTTGGTCAAGCAATTTCCTGTGTGGTATATATGTTTTTAAGGATGATTATTATGAGTCTTGTACCTAAACCTAAATGGATATGCATATTTCTAGAATTATGGGTTGATGTGGTCTATTTTAGCTTCATTTTATCAATATATTTGAGATTCCATATTGATTTTGATACTTGCATGATGAAACATTATTGTGGTATGGAATTAATGTTGAGAATCATATTTGAGTGAGAGGAAGGTCTTATGATGATCTTGAATGTTAGAACATGAATGGAATTTAGAGATAGGACCCATATTATTTTGCATGTTATCTTAGGTCTTTCGCACATATATTCATTGATATGTATAAAGTCCATCTATAATACAAATAAGGGGTTATATAGAAGCTATATCGGCCTTGTTTTGAGTGGCTGCACCACCTTAAAAGGTTGCTTTGCTGTGACGTTGACATGAAATGTTTTGGGTTTATGATTGTGCATGTTCCCATAAATTTTAAGACTTGCTGCTTAATACTATGCAGAAAGGGTCTCTGGATTAGAACTATGAATGGCATTTAAGGTTCCATAAGAATCCATTTTTGGCTGTGAATATTTCATGCTTGACAATTTGTTATTTGACTTAAGTTTCTGGCAGGATTGTGTATGAAAATTCATAGGAGGATGTTGATTCCATTGGTCAATTTCTATGCTATGGCTATGACTGCTATCTGTTATAGGTGGGACAAATTGATGCATTGAACCTAATTTATTGATGTGCATTTTATAATTATAAACTTGAAAATCTTAAAATCTTTTTAAAGAGAAATTATAAGAAAAATTGGTATAACTTCATAGAGCATGTAAGATATTACATTATGCATTAAAGTATAGCTTAACACTCGTTAATTTTCCTTCATTGCTTATTATTTTACTTTAATAAAGTCCAATTGGAGATGACATTTTTAGATATCTTCTACAAAAATATATCCTCTCTTATTTCTCAATACTTGTTTTCTTGTCTACATGATTCAATCTATTTTTCAGAGTACTTTTGATATTTTCAGTATATATTCGTCGAACACTTCCTATCCTTGTAATATGAAATACTATTTGAATAATTCTAGTATATATTCTACCAGCAAAACTCTTAAGTGCATTTCTTATTTTCTGTTCTTGTTTGCTTTTCTATAAAATTAACATTCTTATACAAACAAGATATAATAGTAACTACTGTATAAAGATATGGTTTATCATCTGCAATTAACAAAATTATAGGAAATTGCTGAAGTAATTATGCTTTTCTCTGGTTTCCATGGGATAGAGTAATTTGTCTATATTATTTCTTTACAATTATTATATCCCTTATACTTTAAATTTTGTTTTTTTTTAATTAAAAAAATCATCTTTATTTTTTAAACATGGTAAAAGTCTGTCATTTGTTTTTCGTTATCCTTATATTTTTACCTTTATTTTCGATTTTATGATATTACGTCCAACATAAAATATTTCTAAAGTCTTTATTTTCAATTAATTGTAGCAATATAATTTGTGTAGCTAATTGTTTGTGGTAACAGTATATATATATATATATTTATTTATTTATTTATTTAATAATAATAATAATAAATGGATATTTTGTATAACCTATTGGTATATGCATTAGTTACTAAACATGAAAAAGATTATATGGCGTTACACTAAAATAATAAAATTAGAATATTAATAAGATAAAAAATGCACATTAAAAAATTAGTCAATTTATCACTTTGTCCCACCTATGGCAGTGTGCGGTAATTATAGTCATTGCATGGTTTTGCCCACTGCGTAATCCTAAAACATCGGAATATGATTTTTGCACATGGTTTAGCCTTACTTATTCAAACTATCAAATTGTCGAGTTCTAATATTCACCCTCAAAAATTAATTTTTGTGGACCTTTAAATGCTCATTTATAATTTTAGTCCACTACTAGACATCTTTCACATGGTATTTTGTTTCTAAGTCCTAAAATTTTGTGTGACATGTTATGATTGTAAACCTAGACAACCTTCAAGTCAACCTAATGGCAAGAGTATATTATCAAGGTGGTTTTGTTACTCGACATGAGGCCTATATCGGCTCTCTCATGACTCCTATTGGCAATTATAGATGTGCTTTACACATTCATATGGGCATGCAAATTAATATGGGCACATCTCCAAAGGTAGAGTGCTTTCCAAACTCTATCTTATTCTATCATTAAAAGATCATTATGAGGATGTTGTCAAAAATGATTCCGACAATAATTCTATATCATAATATTGTGCAACATCAAAATTATGTGAAATCCTAAACATGTAGATTTTGTGAGAGTAAAAAATAGACTATTTAAACCCATTTTGCTAGATTGTGTGTAGACCATGTTGTTTGTGTGCTAGATTGATTGAGACTGTCCTTTTAATATATAAACCAAAACCCAAGAGGCTAGACCAATTGGGCTCTTTTGTTTAAGGTTTTAAGAAAGGTCTATGCAATCTAATTTATTGAATCAAGCCCCAATATATTGATGACCTGCAACTCTTTCTTAAGATTATTTTTTTCTTAATCTTTTGTTTTTTACTACTTTTCATGCCGTGAAATTGGTTTTCTTGTTTTGGAGTCAAGTGTTTTGAAAGTCAATTATTGAATATGTCCTTGATTCCATGGAGGGATCAAAGAAAAACATTTGAAACATTAAAATCTTCTGATGGGCAGTGGATCAAGAAAGATCTCAACAACCTATTAGAATAGAGATAAGTGAGGTTCACTCCAATTTGTCTTTTATCCTTGTTTTCACACCATAACAGAAGTACAATTAGTCGACTAACCAAACAAGTACCTCAATCCTTCTTCATCATTTGATTAGTTGGCCGAGGTTTACATGGGGGAGTCTTTTTGGTGGGTTGTCAACTAAGCTAAAGCCATCAAGGGCATCCATGACTCAACACTAGAATCTAATCACATCATAATGGTCCCACAAATAGACTGAATTTACCAGGCAAAACTTGCACTTCTGTTTCTCTTTTTGCTTGCATTAGAATTTGTATTTGCGTGCTTATTTATTCCATGCTTAATTTACATAATTTATAGCACTGGCGACCTCAGGATCCTAAGAAAGTGGCAAAGGCAACTTGTGAAACTGGAGCTGAGGACTGTCATTGTCTACAAATTCCTTTTCTTTTATTTTTTGATGTTTTGATATGTACTTTTAATTTTCTAATATACTGACATGATTATAAAGCTTTTCATTTTAGATTTGCATTCAAATGGAAGAAAAATATTTTATTAAAGATCTCTACTTTAAGTCAACAAGGACTATGCGTTCGCAATATGATTTCAACGAGATCGAATTTTTAAAATTTTGTGGCAAGAAAATAGGAAAAAAATCCAAAATATCTTCCATGGACAAAGTATGAGAACAGGTTGATAAAAGAATTAATAGAAAATGTCTTCTCACTGTAACCAAAGAAAAAAAAAATGTAACCAAAAATTAAAAAGAAAATGTCTTCTCATTATTGATTACACATTAGGCTCAAAATAACGGATCTATTACCAAAACTCTCAACATTCTTATCGGATCCATTCGCAAATCTCTCAACATTCTAATGGGTCAAGCAAACACTTCCGGGTCACTATGATGGGTCACCATCTGAGCTATAGCTCTTGATCTCTTCTCAGTATCTCCACAATACATCGAACCTGACAAACACCCCTCGCGTCATCTTTTCTTTTTTTTATCAAAAATTTAAAATTATATTTTGATTAATATGATTTGAATATATTTTATTTAAAAAATTAATATTTTTAATATAATTATTTTTATTTTTAAATTTTAAATCTAAAATCCATACGACGCATCATCTTGGCTACAACGGTCGGCGTTGCCACCCTGCATGCCGCAAATTGCACCACGGGCAGCCTCCGGAAAGCCAGAAATATGTTGTCATTAAAAAATTAATAAAAAATATGAAAATATTATTTTTAATTTTAGTAAATACGTTGTTTTCTTCGTATATTTAATAATCACTAAAAGTTTTCAAGCAGAATCCGTATTAAGTATTAAAACGCAACGGAGTGACCGGCGAACGAAAGGATAGAAGATTACACGAACAAAACCGAAATTCGAATTCAAATCGAAATATCCCTCTTTCTATTAAAACCCTAAAACTGACAAAAATTCAGGTTCTTCGTTTTCCTTCAAAATTAGGGTTTCCATGGACGAAGACATATGCTGTTGGATTCTCGAATACCTTCTCCGGCAACATCAACTAGAGGACTCCATCTTGAGTCGCCTCCTCACGATCTTTCCGGTCTCCGACAGCGATGTACGCTTGAAGCGAATGATTCTTCTCCGAGGAATTCAGTCCGAGCTCGGAAAGGGTGGGGTTTCAGAGAAAGTTCTAGAACTGTTGGAATTCATGCAGGAATTGGATCACCGTGGGGGAACTCCAACGTCGGAGAAGATGAGAGGAGCGTATTGCGCTGCGGTGGTGGATTGCACGGTGAAGTTGGTGATTGGGAGTTCGGATGTGGAGCTGCAGTTGTTCAATGCGGTTAAGAGAATTTGGAAGGGTAGGGTTTTGGTAATGGAGAAATTGGGGAGTGTAGGGTTGATTACGGATGAGATTAGGAAATGGAAGGATGAGTTTGAGAGGGGGCTCTGGAATGAGGCTGAGCGTGGGGAAGTTTTGAGAAAAGGTGCTGAGGTTGATGCTGTGAGACTGGTTAGGGAGTATGTGGAGGAGGCTTGGGAGAGCTTGGGCCCCTCGTTTCTTGAATTGGCGGCCGAGAAATTCATTAAGAAGAAGAGAGAGTGTGAGATGGAGGGAAATGTGTGTCGGATTTTGGATAATAAGAAGGAACATGGGGTTGCTTGTAATGATGAGGAGATGAATTTGCCTCCTAGGAATAATGGGAACGCAGCTGTTCCTCTTGAGGATGCAACAACTTTGCGTACTGTTGACAATGATGATGCTGCAGTTATGGATGAAGAAAGCCATGATTTGGGTGGTGATGACAATAATAGAGTTGCAAATTCAGCCATTGTTCAACTGGCTGGGGCCGTAGAAAGTCAAGGTTTCTCCTGGAACTTAACTCATTTTAATAGCTTGAGTAGTGTATATGCTCGTGTCAAAGCTATTGCTAAAATATCTACTTTTAGCAATTCAATATTTGACTTACGTCTAATATTCCAAACTAATTGAGATTAGCTACATGATATATGTAAAGCTGGTTTGTGATATACAAAATGATCGCATGCGGGCTAATCATATTCTTGTTTCCTTCCCTTGTTCTTTGGGCCCCTTCAATTCACATATTGTGGCTTCTCTTTCCTGTTGCATTTAAAGTTATCTTGAGAAAGAATACGCTTTACTCCCTTATGGCTTAAAGTGAAATCACTTTATCCCTTGCCGTTCATAATGTGCCATAGGCCCAAACTACACCTCCATTTTTTTGGTGGGGGAGGTGGGGGTGTACTCCCATAAGCAGAAATAGCTCCTAATTTTCATCCTAAACTCAAAATCACACAGCAAGCTTTCTAAGTATATTCATATTTTCAATAATTCAGCCTATGAACACTTTGTAGGAAAGCCGCTACTCTGGGAGATTGTAGTTGGTCCATAGTTCGTTGAAAATATGCAAGGACGTAATCAATGTCTCTTGCCAAATTCTCAAACAAAGGCTTGAGTTGCTTGCTCATTGGAGACTGGGCGTATCATTATGGTCTTCAATCAGCTGTTACTTCACTATTTTTACATCACAATCTCGTATTTCACAAGATAACATCAAATCACTAGCTGCTGTGCCTACACTTTGCATAAAAGTTAAAAATAATTAAAAGACCAAACTTAAAACTGCTCTTCATCTTCTTTGTTCAAGAGTTGTGATCTCGTAACACCCCTAACCCATTCATGAAATGTGTTGTAGTCAATCAATTCTTGCCCTTCTTAAAAGTCAACGACAAATTTGGGAACTTGTGGGTAATTCAAGCTATTGCTTTGATGGATCCACAAATAGCAGGACAGGGGTGGTTGAGATCAAGAGTTAGGGTTTTAATAGAGTGAAATATTCGATTTGGTGCTGATTTTCTGGTTTTTGGTTAGCATCTAAATTCCATGCTATTAACTCCGCCATGGCCAGTCCCAAGCCCGGGTAAAGGAGGTGGGTTGCGGTAGGTTGACAGCCAACGTAAAACCCCTCGTCAAAACCAAAATGAGAGACATCTAAATTCCATGCTATTAACACTGCAAAATAACGAAGGGGCTATATGTGCTTTCGGGAGTGGCCTCAAAGGGATACTGTGACCTGTTTTGAATGGCAGGGTGCAAAGTGATTTCAAGTGACACATTTAAAATGTCAGATTGCAAAATTATTATTGGTGAATCACATGGGATAGAGAAAATTTACCAAATTTTTTTGCCTAAAAACATGAAACGGTATTAATTTATTTTTATTTTTTTGATGAATATGGAACAATATTAATTTATTTCCTTTTGTTTTACTTTCACTTAGAGGTGATCTGTATTTCTTTCATACTATTATTTTGGGGTTCATCCTATGCCATTGAACTGCTTCTCCACTTGATTCCCTCGTCTCTGCAGCTGCTAGTGACATTGTTGATATTGTGATTCACTGGCCTGTATAGTTGCTAATATCTGACATATAATATTCCATCCAGAATTTTGTAATCTTAAAGAGAGTTTAAAGTCGTCTTTCTGTACTACCTGCATTTCAGAAACACAAAAAGGAAATAGAATGAAGCGCAAGCATGTAGCTGGCAGTGCTAGTGATAGATGCACAAGAAGAGTTGAGATTTGTGGGTCCAAAAACTTGGACTTAGAGGAAGAACCCAATCAATTTGATACCTTACCTACGCCTGCAGTTAATAAAGCCCTAGAAGCACTTAAAACCAGTTCCATGGAGCTACAAGCAGCTGTGAAAGACCCTCTCCCAGATGCATTGCGCATGGCTAAAAGGTTAGCCTCAGAGAAGACCATAGGAGATATAAGTTGTGGGCCTTCAGTTGAAAACCCTAATAGAGGAAATGAAAGTACAGGTAATACTCCTGCTGAAAAGAGTCTTGATGGCAATCCAGCTAACGAAAGCAATCTTGAAAATCAGGAATCCAGGCATCAAAGTGATGTTCGTAAATGTAACTTGATGGAGCGGAATAGTACTGCACATACTGTTCAGGTGATTTTCTCATTGCCATTTATTTGCTGCCTTGATCCAATTGTTTGTTTTGCTCTTTGTTAAGTGTTAAGAAAAATGCTTAAATAATTCTATTCTCCTTTTTGTAGAAAACCATTGCAAGTACTTGATGCATTTTTCAAATTATTCAGTTGTCTTATATCTGGCTTTGGCCTTGAATATAACATACATTTCTGATCTCAGTTTATACTGATCATACTCCCAAAATGCTATATTGGAAAGGTATGTTGCATATTTGTGGATGCATTTCTGTTGGTTAAATGTCTGTTGCCTTGAAGTTGTTGGTGATAAAGTGTTGGCTGCATTAAAGTCATTGATGTTGCAATAGATAAGAATATTAGAGTGGTGGAAATAGATGAAGCGATCTTTTTACATTTGTGAATGGCATGGAAAAGTTAAAAATTTTCAACCAATTTGATTTGGACTGTTTTAAATCTGTTTAACAAGTTCAACTTTTGTTTTAGCCCCATTGCATTTTGTGAAACATCTTTTGGTTTTGACAAACTTTCCCTCAGTAATGTGGGGGGACATATTGGTTTTGCCTTGATGTCTTATTTATGAAATAAAATGATTCTCTCTTTGTTAAGTTCCCATTGCCCCTTGAGTGGAAGCGTAAGCAATCTTGGGATGTTAGTGCTAATTCTACCTTCTGTTTCATTGTCATTGATTTAGTATAATGAAGCACCGCGTGTTACTGTTGATAAAGAAACTTGTTATGACTATTAGATAACTTATTGGGTTGAAATGATTACTTGATCAGCTGTGTAAGTATGAAAAAAAAAATTAAGACTGAATTTGTTCTGATGCTGCATTAAGCCACAAATTTTCCTTTTACAAATAAACATCCAAAATCATGGCGCATCTATTCCACGAAAATGACCGATTATCTTTTTCATTAATAATCTCATCACTTATGTAATATTTATGCGATACTTAGTGTAGAAAGGGATATGTTCTAACTGGCACTTAGTGTAAATCCCCTAAGTGTCTAACACAATGTAAGGCAAATCATCACAATGAAGGGATTTATTTTATGAGATTCAGCAATAAGAGGTGTATGCCCATTGCTCTGCCATTAATTGATTTCTTGGATGGAATAGCCATCATCAGAAGTAGTTCTGTACATTTTCTTGCAGTGCGCTAATAGGAACTGAGTAACTCGGATTCTTTAAGGCGCTGATTGAACTATTTTTTTCTTGGGTTGGTGAAATGGAGCATGAAATGATGGATTGCCTCTTATTTTAACAATGAACACTCTCACCCTGCTAATGGCAGGATTCAGTTTGAGGTCTGTAGCATAATAAATAGGAGACTTTAGTAGCTAAGCTCGCTGGGGTTGCCAATTGATTCTTCAAGAGATATGCAACACTGATGAAGCTATGACTATTGTTGCTTTTCTGTTTTAGAAATTTTGTCTAGTTATGCATGATTGTGAAATTGCAGTGTTATGCGCATCGTGTTATCTTTGTATGTTGAACTTGCCAAGTATCCAATCTTTTCTTTGTCTTGGTAGTGGGATGACTCGGATGATGGTGCCTCCGAGGGCTTACCTGATCAGGCCCGTAGGCCTCATCTATGCAGCCCAAATACAAGGTTTGTCTCTCCTTTAAGGAAGAGAGATGCTGCACCATTTGGTAGAAGGAGACAAAAGAAGAAATGGAGTGTAGAGGAGGAAGACAAACTCATGCTGGGTGTGAAGAAGTAAGTTATTCCGGGATTAGCATTATACACTATGAATTTATCTTTGACTGCGAATTAGAAATATTCAACTATCAAAAATATATATATATATATATTCATGTGATCGTGCCGGGGCTGGGTTTTCTTATTGAAATGTTTGGGAACTTGGGTTCATTTTACTGGTTAATTAATGCCTAGATGGGGACTGGGCTAGCGAAGGGCGTAAAGGTATTTCTAATGTTGTAAATTGCCCTTTTTTTTTTTTCAAAAAAAGAAAAGAACTTTTACATTTTCCTTTTTTTTTCTTTTTTTTTTTTTTTTTTCTTTTTTCCCCCCTTCAAGGTTTGGTGAAGGAAACTGGAAGCTCATTTTGGATTGCTACCGTGAAGTATTCCAAGAGAGAACTTCGGTATAGGCTTTTGTACCCTTTTTTATATAAACTTGAATTAATTTGTCCCATAACATGTGGTTGTGGTTGTTTAGACAGATTTGAAGGATAAGTGGCGAAACTTGATGCGTTATCCAAAAGCAGGCTATGTGTGAAGCATTTTTAGCTCTTCCTGGACACAGATTTGCTATTTTTGCTCTCAACTCAATAGGTAAGTTCCTTTATGTTAATACTTTTTCTCCTTCCTCTCCTTCCTTGGTTTAGGCATTCCTGCGGTGATTTCTCTCAGTGTTCCTATGGGCTGAAACGTGCATGTTTACAATCGATAATTTTGTGTCTGAGTTCTTATTGTGAATCGTTGGTTTTGCCATGAAGCATGGTTCAGTTAGAATCATTTTGTGCTTTACACTGTTGAAAGTTGGATTCCTTTCATTTTAGTGTACTCATGTGCATCTTTCGTGGCATGGTCTCTGAAATTTAAAAATTGCTACTGGTCCTCTACCTTGTGGTATTCTGTTCCCCTGCAACCAGTAGGTCATCGAATTTCCTCTTCTCCTTGTGTAATGAAGAGAGAGAGAGAGAGAGAGAGAGAGAGAGAATTTCTTTCTTGTTGATTAAGAGTGTTGTGGGGTTGCATTTTTTGTGTTCACTCATTGAGCTGGCACATCTCTGTTTAGACTAGAATAGGAAATTGATGCTATTTTGTAACCAAAAATGTAGGATAATGCTATTAGATATATATTTCATTGGAACAGGCTATATGTCGCTCTGAAGTTCACTGTTTTCTGTAGTTGGAAAAAATCTTTTTGCCTCGTTTCTCTCAAGTGAAAGATTGTTATGTTTAACTCTAATTGTGACAAATTGGCAAATTTTCACCCATGATATAAATTGTCGTCTATAGAGGTGAGAAAATAAAAAAGATCTAAGAGAGGACGGTGACAGGTGGGAAGAGGAGTGGAGTTTTGTTGATCCCAGGGCAGAGGGACTGGGTTGATATCACTGTAACAGACACACTGTGATGTGCAGCATTGCTGTTACAAATTGCCATGCGTTCCATCTCCCATGGGATTAACATTTTGTTTGTATGGTTTGGATATTGAGTAGTGTGCTTCACAGGAAGAAGTATTTTGTTGAGGCTTTGACTCCACTGAGTTCTATTTAAGGCTGGATTACTTCTATTTTGTCTCTGCCACTTTTCTATTGGTGATGAAATAGGTTGCTTAAGTTAGCAACGCTGGCAGCATTGGGTTGGAATCTCAGAACAGGCTTGTTTCAGACCTATTTAATTATTCCCTTGTTGTTTCTCAGGTGCACATAAGAAGGTCTGCATGCCTTTCATCCCACATTTAACGGGAAGATGTGTGAATATGGTACAAATTAGAATGCAGATACAGCGAAGCCCTTTGATCCTGTAACATATATGGGGATAACATGCAGGATTTAGAAACGTACTAAACCCTTTTGTTTAGTCAGCCAACTGCTACACTTGTATCACTTTTGCTCGAACTACATTTCATGTAATTATAAGATCAAATCAAGGAACCCTCATGAATGGGGATGTTTTGTTAGGTTACTTGTACTTTTTATATACCCTGGTTCAGAATATGCAGGAAAAAAGTCCGTGTAAAAATAATCTGAATTCCATGGGTCCAAGTGAATCCCTCTGTGCGTGTGCGCAGGAGAGAGGGAGAGAGACGAAGTAAAAAATTCTGGTAAAAATGTGGTAGAGGCATAATCAACGAAATACCTCTTCCTGGGAATTTTTTTTTTTTTTTTAATAAAGAAATCAACAAAATACTTCTTCCTGTGGATTAACATTACCTCCACTGATAAATAACGCATGCTAAGTGATCACAGCCACTTTTTCGGTAAAACAATTGCTGTTCTGGGACCATCCATACTTCCTCTTGTACCCTTGCAAAATCCTTTTCTTTTAGAAATCTACCATATCCTATGGTTTTGGGTATATAATGTATGGTAGGGCTTATTGGGCAAACGTTCTACTAATCTGAAAAAAGAAAAAAAGAAATCTATGGTTCCACATCGATTTAGGACCAAGAAGCTCCGGTCCCGGTTCAAGTCCAAATTGATGGAACTGAACCAATACATATGAGATATAGATGGGTCTGTGCTTTTGATGAGGAAAAGAATCACAAACTCACTCATTTAAATATTCAGGTGCCAGCTTGGATTTCATTAAATATATGAGTTTAAACTAAGCCACGAAGTCCAAAAATGTGTCATCCACATCCCCATGCTCAGATCCAATCGTGATTTATGATAATTTGGTTGTAACATAAGATAAATCTAATTTCGTTTTTTTTTTTGGAGTAATATTATATAAATATAATATATCAAGGATTAAATAAATCATGTTTTATATGTAATTTATATAAGGAAAATGTGGAAATTTTTAGTTTTATATAATTTAAAATTAATTAAAATATCTTTCAATTAGGAAAGATTATGTGATCAAATAAAAATACAAATGTAATTTATATAATTTATATAATTTAGTTTTATATGAAGCCATACTTTCATAAAGCCCGAAAAGTTAGAAAATAAAAAATGGGAGAGGGGCCAATAAGGAAATGCTGGTTTTAAAAAAAAAAAAAGTTTGGAAACCAACAAAACCGGCCGAACCGCCGGGTTTTTCATTCGTATCCTTCTAAAATTTGACTTGCTTAAAAAATGTATAGCTATGGCCGTCAGATTCATCCACGATCTCTATTTATTGACCGTTAAAAAAGAAAAAGTTATCAAGTCGGACACAGAAGAGAGAGAGAGAGAGAGATTTCTTTTTCTCCGGCGATTTCAAAGATCAGCGGATCAGCGAAATCAATCGAATTTGAGAAGATTTCTTCGGACGACAATCTGTCTGGTATTCTCTGTTTAATCCTCTTGCTCTGTTATCGTGGATTTTTAGGGTTTTCGTAGTCTGAATCACAACCCTTGCGATTTGATTTTGGGGTATTTTAATGACTAGAAATTGATTATAGCTCTCTCTCTCTCTCTCTCATTCGTTTCAGGTGATTTAAAAAACTTAGGGTTTCTTATGGCCTCTTTCTCAGGTATTATGTGCTCAAATTAGGGTTTCTTCAAATCCAATTTCAGGGAAGCTTCTTTTACGTTTTCTTGATGCTATTTTTTTTATTCTTTATGTCAAGATTTATTTTCTCATAATTGGGGTTTTGTAAGATTTTGATGTTGAATGTGACTTATGATCTGAGTTGCAGGCTTCTTGGGAGGTTTCAAGCATAGGATAAAAGAAGGTTTTGTCATCTTTAGTACCATGTTGACCGATTTGTTATGCTTTTCCAACCATGTGACATCAATTCGGCTAACATTAGAATTTGGGGGCTTGCTTGGGTTTTCTTAATATTGGGCTGATTTTTCACTGAATTCGTACTATGAATTCTTTCCCATCTGATTCGTTCTTGGATGTTCAGGTATTTTCAGAATCTGTGAGGATCTGAGGCATTTCATATTGCCGTGGTATTATCACCACGACCTCAACCGCAACCATCTTTAGTTTATTCTCACCACTTGGGAACTGGTTGGGCAAACTCTCTCTCTCACTCTCACTCTCACTCTCACTCTCATGTGCGTGTGCCTGGTTCCTTATTATTTCATGGTTTTGGTTTTGGATCTGGATCTTTGCATCTATTACTTGTGTGGAATTGTGATTCGACCAATCTTTGGGGCCTTTTGTAAATAAAGGTTTTAAAACAAACCAATAAATAATTTTTTGCATGCTGAAATTTCCAGATTTAAATTGGGTTAGAATCACTTATCTCTTTTCGACGATTGGGTATTTTAGGTTGAAAAGATATCACAAAGTTGGATCACCTTCTATTGTTTACAATCCAAATGCCACGGTGGTAATGATCACCAATTTCAAGCCCTTTCTCTTTATTTCTCAAAAACTTCGTGAGAAAATCTCTCTCTCCTTTTACACTACTCTCATGCCCCAATGTTGCTTAATCTTTTTTTCTTTCTTATTCCCATCACATTTAAAAATTGGGAAGTTTCTTGGGCAGTTGACGTGGGAGAGACATGAGAGAGACTAGGGAGTTGGGGTGGTTTAGAAAAAACTCCCATTATTTTCTCTCAATTTCAAATTTAAATTTGGAAGAGGATTTTCCTTTTGGGTCGGGTCTACCCTCATGGGCATACCTGCACCCATTTCCAACAGTAAATCATAAATTTTCCTTCTAAGCCTTGCACCTCCTAAAATGGGGGCTACCTCATTGAAGAGCTGAACTGACTTTCCAACTTTAGCTGCAAGTGGTCAGCAATGACATATATGAGACAATGGATATATAGAATATCCACATATGAACACCAGAGGAATGTCGTCTTGTAGTCCCTAATTTTATTGTCTGGGTATCAACCGGTTATGGTTTTGTGTGATGGCTTTATTTTAGTTCTTTATATTACATTTATTATATATATTTTGATGGTTACATACTAGTTTTAGGATTCTCCTCTCCAAAATATGTTCAAGCTGATGGGGCCCATTAGTGTGTTTGGTTGCACAACTTGCCAAATTAGACCCTAAATGCAAGCCTTAGCTTCTAAATCAAATAACTAAGACTTCACAGTTTTTGAACAAATTTGAGCCGGCGGGACCTAATTAATGTCTGATCAGGTTTTTGTGTTGAGGTCATTAATGCTCCACTATTTAGCTTAGGTAACAACCTGTCAAATTGGATCCTAGATGCACCCCTGGCTTCTAAATCAAATGACTGAGAAGGAAGAGGGTACTTCATAGCATATTTGCAATGTTAGTTCAGTTAATTTTACTTTACTTATGGTGCTAAACTTGGATAAACTATGGTTTGAGTAATCCGAACCTCTTTCCTTTCTTTTAGGTTTTAAGATTTTTTGTTTCCTCTGCATCAAAGAAGTTTTTTTTTTTCTTTTTTCATTGGTTTTCTATGATCAATTTGGGATCAATGGCTTATATTCTCTGGTTGACTTTAAAATGTTTGTTTTTGAGACTAGAAAATTGAATTTACTGGCATGAAAAGAAAAGGTTTTTAGGTAGGAAAAACTTAAGATAGAGTTGGTTAAGTCTTTGAATGTATGGTGTATATGTTTTTGAGGATGATTATTATGAGTCTTGAACATAAACCTAAATGGATATGCATATTCTGGAATTATTGGTTGATGTAGTATATTTTAACTCCCATTTTATTAATATACTTGGGATTCCATATTGACTTTGATACTTGCATGATGAAACTTTATCGTGGTAGGGCATGAATGTTGAGAGTTGTATTTGACCATGTGTATATGAGAGGAGGTCTTGTTGCACGATGATCTTAAATGTTAGATCATAAATGGAATTTATAGATAACTCCCATATTATTTTGCATGTTATCTTAAGTCTTTTACTCATATATTCATTATTTGTATAAAGTCCATCTGTAATGCAAATAATAGGTTATATAAGAGCTATATCAGCCTTGTGTTGAGTGGCTGCGCCACCTTGGATGGTTGCTTTGCAGTGATGTTGACATGAAATGTTTTAGATTTATGATTACGCATGTTCCTATAAATTTTAAGACTAAAATTTTAAATACCATGTAGAAACAGTCTGGATTAGAACTATGAATGACATTTAAGGTTCCATGAGATTCAATTTTTGGTGGTGAATATTTCATGCTTAACAATTTATTGTTTGACTTATGTTTTCGGAAAATTGTGTATGAAAATTCATAGGAAGATGTCGATTGCTTTGGATTTCTATGCTATGGCTATGACTGCCATCTGTTATAGGTGGGACAAATTGATGCATTGAACTTAATTTCTTGATGTGCATTTTATAGTTATAAACATAAAAATCTTAAAATCCTTTTAAAAAAGGCATTATAAGAAAATTGGTATAACTTCATAGAGCATGTAAGATATTACATTATGCAATAGAGTATAGCTTAACACTTACTAATTTTCCTTCATCGCTTATTGGATATCTTCTACAGAAATATATCCTCTCTTAGTTCTTAATAGTGCTTTCGTGTCTATATGATTCAATCTATTTTCCAAAGTATTTTTTATTAATCTGCGAGTGACTTTTCAGTACATATTTTGTATAACCTCTTGGTATATGAATTAGTTACTAAACATGAAAAAGATTTCGTGGGGTCACACTAAAATAATAAAATTAAAAGACTAATAAGATAAAATAATAATAATAATAAAATGCACATTGAAAAAATTAGTCCCACCTATGGTAATGTGCAGTAATTATTGTCATGGTATGGTTTTGCCCATTGCGTAATCCTGAAATATTGGTATATGATTTTTATACATTTTGGACCTTTAAATGCCCATTTATAATTTTTGTCTACAGACGATTCTTTCCCATGGCATTTTGTCTCCAAGTCTTAAGATGTTGTGAGACATGATATTATTGTAAACCTAGACGGCCTACAAGTCGACCTAGTAGCATGAGTATCTCATCAAAGCGGCCTTGTTACTCAACATCAGGCCGATATTGCCTCTCTCAAGACTTCTATTGGCAATTATAGATGTACTTTACACACACTTATGTGAGTATATGTCTAGAAGACTAAAAGTTTCTATTACTGGCATGCAAAACATGGGTATATCTCCAAAAGTAGAGTGCTTTCCAAACTCCCATCTTGTTCTATCATTAAAAGATCATTATGAGAACTCTATACGTATATGTGGCCAAAAATGATTCTAACAATATTGCTAATTATACATATATCAAAATTATATGAAATCCTAAATATGTAGATTTTATGAGAGTTTATTCCAAATTGTGTAGATCATATTGTTTGTGTGCAAGATGATTAAGATGGCCGTTTTAATATATAATCCAAAAATCATGGGGCTAGACCAATTGGGTTCTTTTGTTTAAGGTTTTAAGAAAGGCCTATGCAATCTAATTTATTAAATCTAGCCCCAATATAATTATAACAACCCCAATATAATTATAACCTAATTTGTTTTCTTTTGGAATCAAATGTTTTAGAAGTCAATTATCGTGTATTTCCTTGATTCCATAGAGGGGATTATAGAAAAACAACTGTAACGTGAAAATCTTGTCATGGGCAGTGGATCAAGAAAAATTAGTCAACTAACTAAACACACAATTATGCATAAAGTACCTCAATCACTTCTTAATAATTTAACTAATAGGCTAAGGTTAATATTTGGGAAACTTTTTGGTGGGTTGTCAACCATGCTAAAGCAATCAAAGGTACTTATCATAATTGGAAACTTTTTTTTTTTTTTTTTGGTGGAAATCATAATTGGAAACTTTTCATCCTAATGAAAGAAATATTTTATCAAAGGTCTTTATGATGCCCTTGTCACATTTTTTTTTCTATATTTACAGTCAGATTTAACTACTAAGATTTCTGTGGCAATAAAAAAGAAAAAAAAATTCCAAAATATTATGACAAATAAATGAAGGAATTAACCAAAAACATCTTCTTGGTCGAGATTTCAAGTAACTTATGGTTTACCCATGTTAGGCAGAGACGAAGGAAAACAACATTATTTTGCACATGGAAAACAACATTATTACTTACCCTTTATGGGTACCAAGCCCATCGTCAATTTACCTAACGAAAGAAGACATATTACCCATAACGATTTTTTCCTCCAGTAGATTACACCTTCATATTAGACCAAACCCCTTATAATTGACTCACTCTGATCTATTGGCAAACCTCTCAACATTCTTATCAGTCAAATTCAAGCCCACCATGGCCTCACCGAGCCCACAGCTAACCTCAGCAAGCACTTCCGGGTCACCATGATGGGTCACAGCCTGAACAATTGCTCTTGCTCTCTTTT
Source organism: Dillenia suffruticosa (assembly GCA_033439265.1). Taxonomy (NCBI): domain Eukaryota; kingdom Viridiplantae; phylum Streptophyta; class Magnoliopsida; order Dilleniales; family Dilleniaceae; genus Dillenia; species Dillenia suffruticosa. The sequence goes on from JAVTVX010000035.1 coordinate 1,450,925, forward strand.
CAGGATCTCCGCTCTTAAACACACCCGACCCGACAAAGACCCCATCACAACCCAACTGCATCATCATGGCTGCATCAGCCGGCGTGGCCACCCCACCCGCCGCAAATTGCACCACTGGCAACCTCCCGAGATGTTTGGTCTGCAAAACTAAATCGTATGGTGCACTTATCTTCTTTGCAAAAGAAAACACCTACACAACCAAAAGGGAAAATCCAAGTGTGAGGAAAAATATTTTTAACTAGTAAAAGTCAATTATAGGTAATGTAATTCATATTGACTCATTAAAATTTCAAAATGATTTCGATTTATTGTCAGCTCCGGTCTGATTTTAATGAGGGAAGAAAAAGAAAAACACTTGTGGGAACCAATTTCAATCTAGTATTGAAATTACATTACCTCATCATCATCCATAGTCCTCAAGGCTCTAATGTCACCCATCACGGACCGAACATGTCTCACAGCTTCAATAACATTTCCGGTCCCAGCTTCTCCTTTCGTTCGAATCATGGCAGCGCCTTCTCTTATTCTTCTCAGAGCTTCCCCAAGAGTTCTGCATCCACAAACAAATGGTATCTTGAAGTTGTGCTTATTGATGTGATTTTCATCATCGGCAATGGTAAGCACTTCACTCTCATCAACATAGTCAATGCCAAGGGCCTCAAGTATCTGGGCCTCCACAAAGTGGCCTATACGAGCCTTGGCCATAACGGGTATGGTCACCACCTGTTTAATTTCTTTGATGAGTTGTGGGTCGGACATTCGGGCCACGCCACCTTGGGCCCCGATGTCTGCAGGCACTCGTTCTAGCGCCATCACTGCACAGGCTCCGGCCTCTTCAGCTATCCGAGCCTGGTCTGCATTTACTACGTCCATTATAACCCCGCCTCGGAGCATTTGGGCCAGGCCCACTTTGACTGCAAAGGACGATGATATCTTGTGCTCTCTGTTATGGTTCGACTGTTGCCGTGCAGCGCTACCACTCCCGTTCCGGCCATTTTTTGAGGGCAGAGAGAGAGAGAGAGAGAGAGAGAGAGAGAGAGAGAGAGGGATTTGTGTGGCGAGACTGGAGAAATGGGAAGCCAGAGATGGAAATATATAGGGAGACGTCTTGTTGGGATTGGGGCAGTAGAGTGAAGGGTCTATCGCCGTTGAGAGTCAGTTGTCTTTTACTTTATTCTTTTTGAACGATGACTAGAGCACTATAAGGTTTTTGGGAACGCGTGATTTTTCCTCCTCGGAATTGCGCCCCCTCAGGCCATTCATGAACATTTGGCGCAAACGTCAATGCCTTTTCTCATCATTTTCTGTTGGAAAATATCAAATTGGCCACCTGCACCAAGTTGCTACTTGCCAGGGAGTTTTCCAGCCATCCAATTCAAATGAGAGAGCGAGAGGCGTTTCCAATTTCGCCTTCTCTATTGCACTTTGTTTTGGGGAAGACGTAGCAAATCTTTCTTCTTCGATGACAAATTCTTCTCATACGAAGTTACTTCCCTCCTTCGTTTGTAAATCAGTAGTTTTAAAAGGAGAGTTATATTTTAATTGATTTTTTTTATATAAATTATTAATATTCCAAAATCATATTAGATCAACTAAATTTAATTAGAAACAAATTAGATTTTTAAAAAATAAAACTCTCTGTTTATTTTATACATAAAATTCAAATTTGAGATTTTATTTATATTTAAAAACTAAATATCCGATCACTATACCAACTAAGCATCGGTATATTTCAAGTGATGTCTAAGAGGATTAAAGAAGCTTTTGTTATTTATTAATGTTTTCGTAAGTCTAGTAACAGAATATTAAATTTTTTTAATTAGAATTTTAAATTTTGATAACAAAAAAAATAAAATTATTCAAATCGGATTAAAAATTACTAAATATCAATGGCAAGTAAAAAAAAAAAAGGCTTTTATTATTTCTTTCCAAATTTACCCTTCATGCATTAATAATGATTTCCATAATTTTTTTAAAACTGTCATTAATTGGCGAAAAGATTTGGAGAGGGATGGAAATTTAATCAAATATTCTTATAACTGAGACTATTAAGTCATCCTTAATTTTAGTACAAAACCTTAATCAACTCATCATTAGCATGGGCTGGTAAAAAAACCTGCTTTGTTCGAATTTGCAACCATTTGACCACACGCCACTGCTTGATTTCTTGGCGTTCAAGTTTTAGTACTAGAAATGCAGGCGTCAACCGTTTCCTAGACTCTGGTGTTCTAACAATAGCGCTTGTCTCGGTAAACCGTCACAATCATTTTTAATCCCACGACCAATTTCTGAATTTTGGAAAAACGTCAGAAAGACCAGGAGATCTCAAGAAGGCATTATGAGCTGACAAAAGAGAATCTGAAAGAAACAATTGAACTTTTCAACCCTGATCTCATTGAATGTTGTATATATTTGATTATCAAAAGGAGGGTTGGAAGGCGACATCCACATAAACTACCCTTCACTCATGAATCATCTGATTTTTAATCCCAGATTCCTATACCCATCAATGACACTATTTGGCAGAAAATTGGGGGAAAAATGGCTTTGCCTCTCGCTTTTAAGGATCACCCGGATAAACTTATTGCTGTTTCTGCTATCCCAATGCCACCAACAACAGCTTGTTGAAGAAAATGAAGCATTTCTGTATGAATAACCCGCTCCCACTATGTAATTTTGGACTGTTCAAACTGTGTATATCTTCCTCACCTTTTTCATCTTCCTCCGACAGATGGGGCAATTACCATCAAGTTCCACAATCCTGCACAATTCGGATTTAGATCAGATAGGATAGTGATAAAGTAGCACAGTTCTTTCAGTAGAAAAATCAGATAGGGCAGCCATTAGTATATGTAGTTATATAGATGATTCCCGATCACCAAGTCAATGGAAAGGCCATCATGATTGCCCATGATTTGCAAGTGCCAACTATGAGAGAATTGCTCCTAATTTCAATTTCCAACTACAGTGTAACATTCTTCACATATTGGCCATGGTCAACAGCAGCCATCTTAACTAACAGTCCGTCCATGGAGGTAGCAGAAATTGGTATTGGTAGTGGAAAAGTTCATTTCAAGTGACTGTAAAAGTAAACACTCAGCACCATCAAACTCTAGTCAGGGTTAATGTGGAGCATTCTCCAAAGCTGACTCTAATTCAAAAAAGAAATAATATTTGGTACTCACCTTGTCCCACAGCTAAAACAAGCTGCACAGTGCCCACATGGTAGGAAGAAGCAGTCTCTTGGTGCATCAAAGCAAATAGCACAAAGACGACGAGGATTGTTATCACCATCCTTGACCATTTTCGCTTCAGAAGAACCTGCTGCAAGTGACTCCTCCAGATCCTCTTCATCATTGGATACAGAATCATAAGATGAGCCCCAACTCAAAAGATCATCATCTTTGTTCGTGAGCAGGGGAGTTCTCTCAGCTATCAGCTCCCGAACATGGAATCCACCATCTGTGCGACTACATTGAAGCTTGCTCAAGAAGTTAAAGGCCAACATCATTAGCAAAGTCATTCCACCTACGTGCAAGGAGATTGGGAAATTGGATAAAGTTCAACAAATTCTGTGTACACCAATTGGAAAATGGACAAAAGAAAAGAAGAAATAGTAGAAAATTTTTACCAATTCCGACAATGTAAGTGATCCATCGTGGTCCATATGACAGTCTAACATACCACCCATTAGAGGGCTCACCCTGACAAAACCAAAGAAGAGAAAGCGCACCATTAAATGGATAAAAATTTTTTATGCATCGCATGAGACGGTGGGGGTAGAAATAGTGGCCATGTTTCAGCTATGAATTGAGCTAGTTGGGAGTACTAGTCCAGGCAGCAACTCTGGTGATGGCTGTATTAATGGCCATCCATAACAGTAAACTAAACCACATGAAGGTTAGACATCACTGGAGTCAAATCTGTGATGATTACATGAAGTGGGGATTAGGAAATCTACTGGTTAAAAAGTCATAGAGATCACCTCCTCCAGTTTAGGGTTTAGCCCATAAATCCACTGAACTCTCCACATCCCCAGTCCAATTGGTGAGGTAAAAGTTCCGCAACAAATAGAGGTAGCAAAATAAAAGTTTTAGCTCTAAACATCAGGGCAAGGGATAGTGGGTGAAGTGAAAAACTTCTCAATAATATAGTTCTAAGGCCCGCTCCAATTCAAAAAAGATAAGCGTCAGAAGTACCATTTCTGGGCCAGGAGAAGTTAAGACAGCAACATTTCCACTGGGAAAGAAGAGTTTCAAGTCACATGCTCCTTCAATCAAATAGCACTTGTGATAAGCTTCACTTGTATTATACAAGACAGCACTGATCTCTACAGTTATTTCCACCTGGTTAAAGACAATCAAACCACTTTTGCATTAATTGGCTATCAATATTACCAAAATAAAAAAATAAATAACTAATAAACCATGGAATCAACTACATTACGTATACATAAAAATTCAACTTCCATCATAAAAAGATTATAAGAAACTCAAGTTCATCCAATGCAAGTCATGAGAACTAAATCTGTCACTAACAGAAGCTGGAAACCTAATTTTCCTTGTAACAACCCAGTAAGTACTTGCGCAGGTCCAGGCCTTACATCTAATTGAGGACCTTGAAAACATGATCCTCTTGCAATGTCTCTCATGCTTACCGGTGCTCCATTGCCAAAAGAAACAGACCGGTGAATTTCTCCCTAGTGCTTTTCCCACTAGCTCAGAAGTGTCAAGGCACCACCATTTCCAACCACTCTCAAATTGATTTTCAAAAATTCAGAGGCATATTTGTTGGAAGTTGGATACAAACAAGAGAAAAGCGCCCCCCTCCCCCCACCCCATGAAAAATTATCACATCTAGTTAACCTTACAAGTAGAGTTATAGCACAAAAATCAATATATGTGGTACAATAGCCCAAACAACATTTTCATGTATTGAGTTCAAATTAGTCATGGTCATATCCCAAGATGATTTATTATCATGACAGGAATTATCAGTTGCAATCGATGAGGACCTAACCTAGATGATAAAATTTCGGGTTATATTTCTGAAGGATAAGGTATCGGAAAATCAAAAAGGGATAGACATAACTCACACATGGAAATAATGACTGTGCATAAAAGCCTCAAAATCCAATCCAACAAAAAATTAGAATATTGCCAGAGAGACTGAGGACTGAGTTCTCCGTAGGAGTCCACCTCGGCTTGTTTTACAAATTTTTTTGCCTGACTGGAAAGGTGTATTAACCGACTCAAAATCACTCAAATTCTTGATTTTTCATTGACATGGACTACCATATAAGATTTGGTCCATTTGGTTGTTGACTCCATTTATGCAATGTAGCAAAACTCCAAAAGTTATTTCTCAAAGCAACAAGAGTGGATAATACGCAGTTCAAAACAGGTGACAAAGATCATTAACTAAAATAATCGACCAAGCTCACAATCTTCTACAAGGATTGAGGCACAATCTACAATAGTCAGCTAATAGGCACCTGGCAACTGAGCACATAATGACTGCCCAAAAAGAGATCCTGCCAAAAATGAGTGACAAGCAGGTATACAATCTGTCTGACAACAATCGACACAAACATATGGAAGGAAAAAACTGTTACCTCTACATTGTCTGAGTTTAGGTTACCAACTGCAACATAGTAGGTTGAAGATTGCCAAATTTCTTGTTGGATTGTACCACTTCCTGTCAATAAGCAGATGCTAAATTCAGTATAGAATCAAAACCAGCAGCAATTCATGCTGCCAGTCTGCCATCTCACCATGAATAATATTCCAAGATAGAGTTGTATTTGGGTATGAAGGTTCCTCCAACCATTGCTCAAGGCCTTCATCACCTGCATCATGCAAGCTAAAAAAGATTAAAAATCAACCCAAGAAGGAGATAATGCTGACCATGAAAGCCTATCAGTACAAGTCATGGAAGTGAAAGAAAATTTCCCTAAGAACATAAAGCAATCTGTTTACAAAATGTATGATTTTTTCGCTTCCATCAGTTTAAGGAAATAAAACATCTTTGCCACGTGATTGAGGCAACACAACTAAAAATCAGACCATAAAGATTCTTCTCCACTACCCAGTTCTTGTCCCAAGTCTCTGAGAAGCTTAGCACCCTAATTGCTTTGCAATCACCCACAAGAACAAGGGGAGAGAAGGCTTTTTTGGCATTTCTTGCTTAGTATACATCCATTTCACAGTTCTGTTAAAATTAACCGGTCAGGCCTTTATGAGAGCATAACTTCAGTCACAATCCCGAGAAGTGAAAAGCAAATTCATTTACCCGTGCAAATAACACTTTGAGGGAACGGGTTGTGAAGCTGGTGAAACTTCAAAACTTCCCTATCTACCTAAAGCCATGATATGGTTTATCATAAGTGTATTACATTCTACCCTAACATTTTACCTTTTTGGATTCATACAAGTGATTGGCAAAGGTTTGTGTTCTCTGCCAACCTAAAGCAACCATCCTTCCTAAGTTGGGTTTGGTATAGGCTGTGGTAAAACTAAAGCACAGATGAGGTTTCTTTATCAAAAAAGGAAAAAATAAAAAAAATAATAAAAAAAAGGTTGCACTTAACACCAATTACTACTAAAGTAACACAACATGGGCCACAAGAAGAAGGTTCTAATGTAGTTTCATTTAACAGACTTATTACTTGCTCAAGGTTCTTAAAAGCTCGCTGCTGGCATATAGTTTGAATGAAAGCTATCTTTACACCTCTGTTAAACAGGACAACCACAAAAGCAGCTAAATTAAAAAAGAGACAGAATGACTGCCAAAGATACCTTCAGCAATTACAAGGATCAAAGATTCAGAGCTTGAAGACTTCACAGTGTACGAGATATTGACTTGAGAACCCCGGTTCAGATAATAGTTCCACTCCTAAAGCAAATTAAAAGGGCCAGCAAGTAAAATTAGCAAAGAAGCAACAGATCTAAGGAAGAAGAAGAATTAAAATGATGTGATAATCAACACACCTTGTCAGTGTAAGAAGGCAAGGAAGCAGTATAAGTCTCAGACCAATTAGTTATAACATCGAGAGGAGGTGGCTTAGAAAACCCATATAGCACAGGTCCATACTTCGATTGATCTAATTCCTCCACCTATTACAAGTAAATCCAATTACTAATGGCATGAATTTATAAATAATAATAATAATAATAATAATAATAATAGATATAAGGTAAATGCTATTCATCATGAAAATTTCTAAATTACAATTTTCATAAAGCAGTCGGCAAACTGTTTGTGGCAAATTTTTTAGACGTCACTTCTCATTATGGACACCTAAGCCCATGAAATTTCTCACTGCAATTTTTCTTGTAATAGAACGATATTTCCCAATAGATACATGATGTTGTTGATGAGAAGTACACTAAACCACAGTACATAAACCACAGTACAAATTACCTTTAAATACTCCACAAAGAAGGGGTTAGGCTGCAAAAGAATTGACGTATTTGGACTAAGATGAATATTTATTGATCCATAAACCCCCAAAATCAGAGTCATAGACACTGCAGCCACCAACAGGAATTTTAGTGCACGTTCAAAGCAAGTCGAATTCATCAAAAATAAAGATAAGCATAATAAACTAAGTATCGTCAAAGGAAGATTGGCATATAATAAGTTAAATTACAGGGACACATAAAGCCAAACGCATAATTTTAAGCAAATCAAACGCACCGAAGAACCAAAAAGTGATGAGGACAATAGCGCAGGACCAAGTATCGTCCCTTATAAACGGCGAGGCTTCATCGGTCAACGTATCAATAATTCGATACGAAACCCTAGTCAACGGCGGTTGCTCAAATTCCGGTCGTCGATCTTCATCTTCGTTGTTCTCTACTTCCTCCTCTCTTTCTTCAACCCGTGAAGAAGAAGATGTGGAAGGAACATCTTGAGCGCCTCTGTTCGTCAAAGACGAAGAAGAAGAAGAAGGATCCGATGTTGACGCTGAATTGGAGGGACTCTGACCCTCGTCCTCCATCCTAGAGGAAGAATGATAAAGAGAGAGAAGAGGTGTAAAGTTGAACCCTAAGGAGTGCAACTGAAGTTTAAGGTTGAAGTTGAAATACCTTTGGGTTTATCTGTAAAGGACTCCATTGAAGAAGTTTGGTAATAAAAAATTTTACCAGACAGTCAGCATCTTCATTTTCTCCCTTTTCTTCTTCTTCTTCTTCTTTCCTCTGACCGGACTGGTGGTTATGTGGAGTGGAGATTCGAATAAAGCGACGAGTCGTTGTGTCAGTGAGGGAGGGTGTGGTAGACGTCACCATTACACCGAAAGTCCACCAATTATAGCCGCGCATCCCACCGTCACCGACTCACTAGTATTTAAAATTCAAAATGCTTTGTCTTCGCGCGTGCACGTTTGGCTTGAGTGGACCCGCGGGCTGCCCGCCAAGCCGGGGCTCATCCCATATGGGCTGGGTTACGTTTCCAGGAGTGTTCAAAAGTCTGACCCTGTCATATTTTGTTTACAATAAATTCGATTAAAATTGGACAACTTATCTTCGGGAAAATCAGTAAGCTTGAATGTTCGGGATTGGCAGGAGCGCCTATGAGCTTTGACACCGATTCCTCTTCCCTTATAATATATTTGGATCGGATACTCATTATGAATCAAAAAAAAAAAAATGATTGGCAAGAGCTAATTAGGTCCATCCCACTCCAACCCTATAAAGCTGTTACGAATCCCACATTGAATTCTCAAGAAATCATAAAATAATACTTAAATCAATAGACTCTCTCATCAACATGTTGATCTTTTGGACTGAATTCTTCTATTGGGCATGACTCCATCACTTAGATCCGTGACAAATTAGTATCAGAGACTCAAGTTTAACATGAAAGAGAGCTACTTAGAAAAGGACTACATAGTGTGCCAGAGTGAGAGAGCCGTCCAAAGAGAGGTAATGTTACGAATTCTATATCGGATCCCAAATAAATCATAAAATAATACTTAAGTCTAATAGACTCTCTGACCTAACCAGTCGATCTTTTAGATTAAGTTCTTCTATTGGGTTTGATTCCATTACTTGAATCCATGACAAAGGCCCGTCGACTGCTCAAACCCAAAAAAGGACTAAAGTTTTCTCAAAAACTTTAAAATGTTTTGGCTTATGATATATATATATATACTTTATGTTAAATCAATCTGATTCGAATTCATATTTTAATTAATTTAATTTAAAAATTATTGAAACCAAATTTAGGGAGAATGTCTTTCTATAAAATATTTTTTATTTTTAAATTTTAAAATTAAAAATTAATTAAAAAATTTAACATATTTATTTTTGTATTTTGCGTTATGATATAAGAAAAGGAACCATAGATGAATGGTCTTAACAAAAAGAGATGCGCCTCTTTCTTTCTCCATCTCCCTCTCTCCCCCTTTGCGTAATAGCTCTTTCCTTTGAGAGATTTTCATGTTCTTCTCACTCCATTTATTCATCTTTCATCCATTATTATCGTAGTTGCATGATAGTAATTATCACGAGTAAGTTAATATTTTTAGTGTTGGGTTGAAATTTTTGATAGAGAGTGAATAGATTTAAAAATCAAAGAAGTGTCAGAGGCGTTATATTAATTTTACCAACCCAACAAAATTTAGTCTTACTTCTTGTAATGTAAGCATCTCGTGTGCAGGTGAAGCTAAAGAGACTCTGGATTGCTTGTTAGGTTTCAATCAATTAGATTTTTGCAAAGGGGTGCCAATCCAACATTTTTGAGGTGTCGATTAAATAAATGTTATTGCATGATTGGCTACTAATCTTTATTATAATTTATCTTATTTTTATATATAAATTATCGTTACCAAATAATCATATTAAATAAATTTGTTTCGAGTTAGATTAAACTCATAAATAATAAATTCGCTTAATATCTAATTTTATCGGTATTAGTATTTAGTTATCGGATTAGCTAAACATCGGTGTTATAGCTTATCAAAGTTTTCAGATGATCATTTAATTTAAGAAGCATCTTGTTATAGGTTTACTATTTACAATTTTTCAAATGAATTTGTTTGTTTGGGCCGTTGCTTGCCCTTTTGTTATCTAGTGTTTTCATTGTCCCTCCTTGGGCCGCTAGCCTCCGGAAAGGAGGGGAATATTCTTTACCACCCAAGTTGCAACAAAGTTACTTAAAACTAAAAAAATTAATTGCAAATTTAGGTGGTAACTGATCATACTATTTGTAGCCCCAACGTTTATTGTTCTTCCACTTGTAAAAGTTTTTTTTTTTTTTTTTTTTTTGATTCTTTTAACAAAAAATATCAAAATAGAGAAACTATGTTCCAACAGAAAATCTGCACCTTCCAAAAAGGAAACAAGTAAACGAGAAAAACGCAGGGGGTTAAAGATAACCAAGAGACGTTTTGGGGGCGCAAGCTGTTCTCGTATCCTTGGAGAATGGGCCAAGTTCTGTTGCCTATGTTTTCTCTCCAAGACTGGAATTAGGAGACAGGAGATAGAGAGAAAATTAGCAAGATTCAGGTGCAGATTTTTTGTCCACAATTTCTCCGTTAAGATGGAAGAGTTTGAGAAGCAGAGGAAGAGGAAGACAAATTTCAAATCCTTCTGGAAAGTTGTAGGAGTATGCAAGAAAGGCTGGTACAATCTTCGAAAGAGCTTTGGGATTTAAGCAGATTTCATATGCCAGTGCATGGCCGAAGGGAGGGGGGCTGTCACCCTCCTAAAAATTTATAACTCAGAGCATCTGTCAAGATATTGCTTGCGTTCAAATTTTGCTCTTCATAACTTAAATCATGAAATACAAAAGTTTGGATTCCAATTCTCCGATAATCCCGGTGCACAGATTTGGATCGCGGTTCTTGTGCAAAATGACTTGTACTCGGGGTATAGAGTGGCCATTTCTTTGGAAAGAAAAAAAATGGTAATGGAACATTCTAGGAATGTCCAAAAAGTTATTATGCATAACGTTGTGTATATGATTCTCTGTACGATGTTTGGTTAGATGAATGGCGTTGTATAGGAGATTTCCAATTGTACACATGTAATCGTTCCCTCCGGGATTTGTATATGTCTCTTGTTTATTCAATCTCTTTCCTCCTTGCAAGTGGTTTCGCTATTTTTTCCTCAAATTTCAATTTGGTTGAAAGGCAAAAATAATAATTAATGCATGGAATATTTTTTATTATATATAAAAATAGAAATAGAATTATATATATAAATAATTATTTTTTTTATATAATTATTAAATAAATCCAAATCATTATCAATGCTCAAATCTGTTGACAGGGTGTGAGTAGATACTTCCCTTCCACCAGCAGCATTGAAAACGTAATATGTTATGGACTTTTAACGATAAGATATCAAATTTTCATAAATATAATGATCGAATATTTTAAAATTTTTATTTAATTTCAATTAAATTTGGGATATTTTTATTAAAATACAAAGTAATTACTAAGTCGAATTCTTATAATGTACTGCAATTACAAAAGATATAAGATTCTTTTTTTCAAACATGTCCTCAGAACAAGTAATCGTTTTTTTTTTTTTTTGTCTAAAAAGGAAAAGCCATTATATTTTACGTATTTATGATAAGGGAAGATTTCAATTACATTCCCAAGGAAGAATATTTATTTATTTTTGTTAATTAAATAAAAAATTTAATTTCTTTTTACACTTTAATTTTGTCTTGGTGGATTCCATGTCTGCTTCTTACAATACAATGCATGAATACTTAATTGAAAAATTGCCGATCTAATCAAATTCTATTAAATAATCCACTGGGGGATTAAAATAGTAATTTGAAAAAAAAAACGGTTGAAAGATTTGATTTTCGAGTAATAGGATTTTATTTTATACAAATGCTCGTCATTATCTACACATGTAAGAACGTTAGATTATGAAAAGACAAGAATTTAAATTTCGAAAAAAAAAGGGAAAAAAATGAGAGAGCAATACCATGCTAAGCCATTTGAAGATGATGTAATAATTATTTAAATTAAACAGTTAAGTAAAATCCAGCAAAGCAAAACAAATTCGTCTCTGAAAGACAAGAAACGGCGTCGTTTATGGCCACGGTTTCCTGAACTTCCGATTCTCTTTCTTACAAAGTAGTCTCGAAAAGAACATGAGAAACCACTCGTTGACAGGCTGTTTCATTGTTGCATCAGTCGGAACCCATCAAATTTACCCGTTTTATCCCCCACAGCCTTTGGGTTCACTTCTCATCCTCCCAGTCATTAAAGAAATTATCAGGGCTAAAATCGTCCTCGCAACGTTCACATGTCAAACCCACCCGTTTCCTCCAAACTCCCCTCGGGAGAGAGAGAGAAGAGAGAGAAAGAACATCTCCTTCCCTTTCCCTTTCCCTGCTCTTACTCTCTATAGATTTTGATTTGAATCGATCGATTCTAGACAGGGATTTTGTGGATCTGGTTTGTGAATTCAACTAAGAAGGAGATTTTGGGAAGAGAGAGAGAGAGAGGTTCTGAAAATGGGGGACTTCAATTTGGCGTTGGTAATTGTAGCGATCGTAGTATGTGTAATGGTGTTTATCTTCAATATCTACCTTCTTGTCAATTATCAACATCCAGACGACAAAAACCAAGCCTATTTCCCCAAATTCGTCGTCGTTGTAGGTCTCTCAGTCGCCGCAATCTCCATTCTCATGCTTCCGGCCGACGTCGCTAACCGTCAAGCTTGTACACACGCAATCTACAATGGCGCGTGCAATTACACCTTGCCGATGAAGGATCTATGGCTCGCCATCTACATTCTCGATGCTGTTCTTGTCTTCTTCGTCATTCCTTTCGCAATGTTCTACTATGAAGGCGACCAAGACAAGTGTGTCACAAGTTCTAGGTTTTTGAAAATTTGATATTGGTGATTGATTGATTTTATATTTTTTAAACCCTTTTTTGGTGCAGGACGGTTGGGAAACGGATAAAGAGTGCGTTGATTTGGGTGGCTGTGTCTGCAGTGGTGTGCGGCCTTGTGCTCGGAATTCTTTACGGTGAGTTCTCAGGATTGATTGGGCTTACAGTTGATTCTGGTTAGTCGATAAGCCCTGGATTGTTTTAAGTATGATTTGAACTGTGATATGTAGGCTGAGACTAATCTTTGCGAGCTTCTTGATTTCGCAATATTAAGTTGCCTTCAACTTCAAATTTAGATTGGAACTGCCAGACCGAATATTATCATGATATCAGAAAATCGTAAGATTATACTGAATTGGGAGATTTGAAGAAGTGGAAGAAGATTTGGTAGTTCCTTTGAGAGGCAGATGAGAAGTCTTTATTAGGGTTTAGAGAGCAAAAGATGCTAGTTGGCTCTAGGGTTGCATTTATTTTGGTTGTGTTCTGGGTCAAATGGAGCTTATATCAATTGTGATTATAAGAATTTCGTGTTGTCGCAAGTGTCCTTTTTTTCTGTTGTAGGTTGATTTCTTGTTCTCATTGTAATTCTTTCCTTGTCTCTTTCTGATAAAATTTTTCTTTAGATTACAGTTTACCTGTATAATGCTTCTTCCTGATTATGCCATCACATTTTGTATGTTAACAGGGCTAATTGGAAAGGTCGACTTCACTGTTGAGCATCTTTCGTCCACCACAACAAATTTTCCCAGTTCATGGAGCTTCTCTAGTAGTCAACCATGTATTGGTGGCACCCACCAGGTTCTGATATTTTCCATTCATTAGAATGCTCTAGACTTGATAAGTTTGAGATGTTGAGAGAGAGAGAGAGAGAGAGAGAGAGTGAGAGAGTGTGTGTGTGTGTTAACCTCTACTAAGCTTTGCTTTCAACTAGTTGAGTAAACAATTTTGGCTTTTAGTTCAGCTTTTTTTTTGGATCCCCCCCCCCCAAAAAAAACAAACATACACGTGCGCACACTTGCATAGTGTATCAGCTCTCTCTCGCAAATTGTATGTAATCCCTTTAATGTGAGTTTTTGTACCACAATCAAGAGAAATTACCTGTGAAGCAAGTTAACGCCTTTATTCTAGATTTCTGGTTATTATCTGAAGATTGTCCTGATTTTTTCTGTCTTTGTTTCTCTTTTCCTAGTGTTCTGCATATACTGCAAGTGCATCAGCAGAGACAACATGGACTATGCAAACTACCTTTCCAGAATATGTGGTTGCTCTTGCTACAATAGTTGGATCTGTTCTCTTTGCGGTATGTTCGTCTCTACAAAACCAGTGATATTCTTCTTTTTGGGTGTTTGTAATGTAGATGGAATAAGAGGAAAATAACAGGTAACCTATTTATTTTAGTAATATCACATTAATCACCAGATGATATGTTGCATACAATCATATGTGTAATAAGGACCAGCTACATCTCTTTGTTTTTTGCTCAATATGATATCATTTCAAATTATTTCTTATAAATAGTACTTTCAATTTTTGAATCCAGATATTTGGTGGTGTTGGTATTGCTTGTCTTCCCCTTGGACTTATATTTTCATTCATTCGGCGCCCTAAGGCTGTTATTACCCGCTCTCAGTATATTAAGGTGCATTCTGATTCTAATAATCACTTATCGTATTTTATTCTTTGCTGTTGGATAATTATTTGTTTCTTTTTTTGTCTTATTTTTTTATTAATCAGTGCCTTCTACACTTTCTAGGAAGCAACTGAGCTGGGAAAAAAAGCTAGAGAGTTGAAGAAAGCAGCTGATGCACTTCATCAGGAGGAGAGAAGTGGTTCTAAGGGAAGAAAATGGCGTAAAAATGTGAAGGCAGTAGAGAAGGTGGATATAGTCTGGCCCTTTAAATAGAATTGTATTTTACTTTGGTTCATCTCTTGGTTTATAACATCAATCAACCCTTCCTGTGTATTCATGACTTCATCTGAGGAAGATGCATTGGGAGTTGTAGCAGTCATTAAGAATCCTACACCAACTAGTCGTTGAGGATTTATTTATTTTTAACACTGTATACTGACTTTCCTCTTCTGTCAACCTACAATAAGTACTAAGTTTACTTGATTTGAAATTTCACATTGCTACAAGCACGGTTCATATTGAATGGAAATATTTTACGTGGCTATTGTTTGCAGAGCTTATAGAATTAATTGTGGTTATTGTGGCGACTGTGTAGGTAATATCATAAACAGATTGGAAGGTATTTGTAGATTAGAATTTATTTTTGAATTCATATTTATATTGTGTTATAGACAACAAGGTTTGAGCCTTATAGATGTTTGTGTTATGCACTAGGAGTCGTAATCCATATGCATAATGAAATTTTTCGGACTTATTGTTAGCTTTGCTTATGCTATGCTTCATTATTTTTATATTCAAGTACTCAAAATTAGTGCTATACCAATTACATTTGTTGATCATAAATTTGACAATTCCTTCATTATTGTCTTCACTTTGTTTCTGATGTTTATTTTGATATATATATTTTTATTTCATTGGTCCTTCGATGGAACAAGAATGGGAACCCCTATGCTTCCAATTTAAATTGTCTTTTTTTTTTCTTCACACAAACTCATTTGGTGCTGCCTGATTTTCTAGGAGCTGCTTCTTCTGGAACAAGATGTACAGGCTCTAGAGGAGATGTACCCACAGGGAGAGAAGGTTGGTGCTAGTGTTTTCAGAATATGTATGACAGAACATGCTTGTTCTTTATTTTCTAATGCTAACTGTGCTGCGTGATTGATCAGGCTGAAACTGCATGGGCATTGACTGTTCTTGGCTATCTGGCAAAACTTGTATTAGGAATTCTAGGGTAAGGGCTGCACTTCTATTTTTGTTGTCTTTGGTAGTGTAAACCATACAGCAATGTTTTACATATTGAATTTCGTGTGAATCATTTGGTCGGGGTAACTGGTATTGGAATATTCTTCTGTTGTATGAGTCCTTATATAACACAGTTCTTTGAATACATTGATGGGCAGGAAAAAGTTATTAGGTTGCTTAAATGAATAACTTCTAGTTGTTAGGGTTAGCAAAATGCTTTTCTTCTTGTTATATGACTGCTCTTCTTAACTGCTAATATTGTTGTTTATTCAGTCAATACCTCGACGTTGGCATAACCTTAGTAAACCGTGTTTTTTATTCTCCTAATATTTTTATGAATCATTCTTGAATTTCAGTGGCTGAAGTATTCAAATTTCTTTTTCTCACCAAAAGACCTTAATTTGATGTTTCTGCTTGTTATCAGGTTGATTGTATCAGTGGCATGGGTTGCCCATATTGTCATTTATTTGTTGATCAATCCACCTCTTTCTCCTTTCCTCAATGATGTTTTCATCAAGCTGGACAATATCTGGGGTATGCTTATCTCTGTCATTTACTTTTTGCTTATGAACTCTTCTGATGTCCATATTGTACTTTTTGCCCAGGTCTTTTGGGAACTGTAGCATTTGCTTTCTTCTGCTTCTACCTTCTTGTTGCTGTAATAGCTGGAGCCATGATGCTTGGTCTGAGATTAGTTTTTATTACAATTCATCCCATGAAGTAAATAATCTTTTTTGGATTTCATTTGTTCTTTTCCCTTGTTTATTTTTTATCTTTGAAGATTGACTGCCCTATTAAATAACTTGTTCACAGGTGGGGAGCTACTCTTATGAACTCGTTTCTTTTTAATGTTGGACTTATTCTCCTTTGCTCCATCAGGTTGGTGTTTTCACACTTTCCTGCTACTCATTTCCAGCTACGATTAGCTGTAATTATCAGGCAGCAATTTAATTAGGGCACAACCTGAGTATGATAATGAAGATCCAACTGCAGGATACAGTTTTGAGCCAAATATAAAAATGAGAGCTATGATATGGTTTCTGGAGGTCATTTTTCTGGCATTCAGCGATTTGCTTAAGAAGTTCTCGTGCTGTCTGCTTTTTATAGTTTAAATAAACTGATAGGGTTTGCATGGAAAATGATGATGGTCTTGATCCTTGAACCCGGAGTTGGCTTTTAGTATGATCTGGTTGTGATGTTTTTGCATTCTGCCATTTCAGTGTGATACAGTTCTGTGCCACAGCATTTGCGTACTATGCTCAGGCAACAGCTGCTCAAGAGATATTTGGCCACACATTGCAATCCCTTCGTGGAATTAAGTATTTATACAAGTGAGTCGCTGACTTTTCGGTGTGCTGGTTGATATCAAGCAAAATAATGTTGTGCTCTTCTAATTTGCATTTTTGTTTTTGATACACAGGTATAACGTATTCCAAATTGCATTTGTTGTTCTAGCAGGATTGACCTTCGTGTACTATTTGGCCTTTGTAAGTCCTACTCCGACAATAATCCTCTCCATGCTTTTGCTCATCTAGGCATTATTTACATATCTTGGGTACTTTCAGGGTTGGAGAAGGAAGAAGCCCACTGGAAGGTTCCAGCTTTCTTCGTGAGGGATTTTCCTAAGAGAGTTAGCATTCTTGAAGATGGTCAGATTGTTGTTTTGATGACTTAAGTTGGAGTGGTTTTTATGTTCGGATGCTTGTGGCCTACTATATTTGTTCTTGTGCATACCATAGGTGATCCAGGCAGACGTCATCCGGTATAAATTTGGCTGTTGTGTGGGACATGGGGTATGGCAACTGCAGATGCTCAAATAGCTGTCACCATGGCTTGCTTCCCCAAACTATCCCACTTTTACTCCCTATGTATGTATTTATTTTCTTGTTTGATTTTTTTCTCTACGCATTTGCTTGGATGTGTAGGAGAGAGATCTTTTTGTTATAGTATGTGAGACTTGTTTCTGAGAAACAGTCGTCGGTGTAACATGAAAACGGAGAGAGAAGGAAATTTTACTAGCCAGCGCTTTCTTTATTCTTTGCCTTTGAAGCCAGTGACACTGTTCTCCATTTTCGGTCTAGCCTTTGTGGTTGCTACTTGGTATTTGATTTGCAGTTGTCCGCGGATTTTTTTTTGGGGGGGGGGGACTCAAGTAGTGATTTATGCTTAATACCCATGGTGCCAAGCCAGTAGAATCGCTCCTTTATTGTTGGTTTAAGTTATAGCCACTGCTTCAAGTCTGAGGATAGAATATAGGTGGACGGAAGAGACATGAGAGGACTATTTCATTACAACAGATAGAGGTCCTATCAATTAATCTCTTATTACAAAGAGGGATAATGAACTGATCCAATTTGATTTTGCCTTAAGTAGTCATATCAGAGAGATTAACTTTGGAAGAAAACAACTTGACCAAGTATTAAGCCAATCATCGCGTTCTTGCATGGCAGTCCAGAGATAAATAGCCTTCACATCCAGTTCTCTGCGTAGCTTCAAACAAGCTTCTGAATACCTACGGCAATTCTCATTTTTCCTATCCATTGGCCCAAATGTACTACGGATTTCCAGAAAATATATGTTGGAGAACTTCCAAAACCAGAAAATATATGCTGGAGAACTTCCAAAACTAAATATAAGCCAACTGCAGAACAGAATAGCTAATAGTATAGCACCTCAATACTTCCTCAATTTGCTTCTTGTTCACAGGAGGAACACTAAGGATGATGATGCTCGTCTTCTCTCATTGGGGGGGGGGGGATCACTTAAAACCATATCATGTGACTAATATCATATGTATTAAAAGAGTTGCAATCAAATGGATTTAATCTTATGTAATAGTCTATATCTACAAAATATCAAAATTTTTAAATATCAATATTTAAAATTTTAAAAATATATTAAAATTAACTATCGTGTAAAATCCACTTAATTCTATTTTTGATGACTTATTTAGTATGTATGTTATTATTCATATTATGCAATTTCAGTGAATTACGCAAAGATGAGATATTAAAAAAAACTATAAGCGTGTTTGATTAAAGGGAATGTGAATTAAGAATCGAATAAATTTATATGAGTTGTTTGAATTAATAAAACGACAATGGAGATTTGAGAATCAAACTCCCAAAATAAGAGTTTGTGATACCCAAGTAAAAACATAGATTTTGTAAAACTCATACTAAAATTTTTTATTTTGAATCCATTTCCGATTCTTAAATACGAACCAAACGTCATATATATTATGTAATTAAAAATTAGTTAAAGCTCACTTATTTGAGTTGCTACATAGTATTTCATTTGAGTTCACTTATTTGAGCTCCTCCGAAGGGAGATTTCATATGGGTCGGTCTGAATTAGTCGGGATGAAATCTTAAATACCGGCCGGTCGGGGACCAAGAAAAAGTGTCAATAATGGCTGACTCAACTCTTTTACTATATGAATGAAACAACTAATGGTTATTTAGTTAATTGATTAGTTGATTGGTTAGTTAATTGATTAGTTGAGTAGTTAGAAAAGTTAGTTAAGTTAATTAGTTGAAGTTGTTAAAAATTTTTGATTAATTAGTTAATAGTTAAATAAAAGTAATTAAAAAATGTATAAATACTTGAAATAAGAAAACAATGTTGAATTGATCTTTGACTATACTCTCTCTCTTACTGTCTCTCTCTTCTTTTTATTTCTCATCTCTCTTTCTCTCCTCCTACCTCCATTCTACCGATTCTAATCATCTCCTACATCTCCATTGCCCACCATTATAAAGCTCGTTCCCTACAAATGGCTCTATTTTCTCTTTTCTTCCGTTTCAAATTGGTATCAAAGCTCATTGTTCACAACAAAACACTGAGAGTGTGGTAGAGGAAATTTAGTATAAACCCATTGAAAAACATTCCAATGCAAGAAATGACTATAAAAATCGAAGAAAATCATCCCTTCTTTTCTTTTACTATTTTTCTTGTAATTTAAATCAGATCTATTATTCGTCTATATTATCTTATCTCTCAACACAAATATAAGTTTTGGTTTAAGATTCATTTAATCTATGAAAAGAAATCCTAAAGTCCACTCTAATTTCCTTTTTTTGAAAACAACATCACCGCTTGCTTAATTGGTAATGTTGTTGATACCGATGTTCAAGAATAACATGAAGTTGTATATTTTATTTTGGATTCTTTCTTCTGAGATTGCTTCATTTTAGCATGTTCCATTATCAATGTTCATTGAATTTCCAGCTTTCTATCCTTGAGAATAAGGATATTTTCAAGGAGAGGAAGCACAATCATCAATTAAAATTTTATTAATTATATCCAATAATTCATTATCGTATATTTTTTTAGAATTAAAAAAAAATGTTCAATATCCGTAGTGTGACTTGAAAAATGTTAAAAAGTAAGCAATTAATTGGTTAAAACTATTATTTGTTTTTGAAATATATAAATCTGGTATGAAAAAATCACGTATATATATTTAAAAAGAATATACAGAAATCAATATTTATTAGTATAGGTGGGATAAGTATTTTTGTTTTTTAATCAGGTCGGGAGTTCGATTCCCGGGTATAAAAAAAATAATGTTGGAAGATCTGTCTCCAAAATAGGTAATTTAGATTAATCAAAATGAAATTTTAAATATCGATAGGTGATCAAATATGGTTGGGAACTCGGCGCTTTCATTTTATGCCATCCGAAATCAAGCCCAAACCCTCTCATTTGAAAGACTGGACTGGGCCCTATTCATGGGATTCAGCAAATAAATAGAGAAAAAAAAATGAAAAAGAAAAAACGCTATTTATTTTGGGGGAAGTGGAATTCAATTTGAAACGGCGCGTTTTAGGTTTTGCGGGGTTTCGGGGTTTTGGGGGCGTGGGATTGCGACCGTGCAGATTTTAGTGGCGGGGGGAGGGAAGTGATGGACATCGCTCTCTTCTCTCCATCTTCTCTTTTCGCCGACGACGACGAATCCGCTTCTAAGGGTTTTCTCTCCCTCTCTCTATTTCTCTCTCTCTCTCTCTCTCTCTCTCTATCTAATCTATCTTTATCTCTATCGCTATCTTATTGTACCTTACATGCTTGTTTCAAGAAGATGAAGCGAAGGAGACGAATGAGAACTATGTGGAAAGAGCTCACACGTTTCCCGGAATGGTAAGTTCTCATGTTTGCCCTAACAATACTGTGCAATTCGAATTCATAATTCTTTGTTTGATCATTTCTCGTGATTTATTTCATGAATTACATGTTTGTAACATAGAGGTAAATCTACTCTGTTACTTGTTACCTATTACTCAGAAGTAATTTAAAAGTTGCATGAATTTATGTTTTTATATATATATTTTTTGAAGTTGTCGGTAATGGCCTAGTCTCAATTGTACATACGTATGAAATCAACAAATTTAATTTTTGGTTGATTCTCTACAGGATGTAGTTGTACGAGAATTTTCGTTTCACCAGCTAAATGCTAACTTACTCTGGCCAGGAACGTTTTCCTTTGCGGAGTGGATAGTTGAACACAGATTGTGGATGGAAGGCCGGCGATGCATAGAATTGGGCAGGCAGGTCTTGCTGTTGATGATATTTTGCTTTGTATAGAATTGGATCAAATGTATGTGTGCTGGCTTTTGTGTGTGCATGTGTGCGTGCACATGCTATATAATCGTCACCTTCTAAAATGTCATGGTACTAAAATGTCACCATACAGATTATAGATTTGAGGTTGTTCTAGGATAATTAACTTATGAAACCCCCTCATTTTTTTAAAGAAAATTATCTATATATGTACATTATATAATTTCAAAAATTATAAACCCAAATGTTGTTTACCCTCTCAAAATTATAACCCCCTGCTTCAGTGTAATTATAACACTAAATTTATGTTGTACTTGGAGGCTTTATCCCCGCATGACAACCTTGTGTATAACATGATTTCAGGGCTGCGCTTGGAGGCTCGCTTGATGGGCATTAGAATCTAGAGCATTAACTTGTTCCTTTTCACTGTCTATAAAGCTACTTACTTTTTTCCAATGAAGCAGGAGGGGTCAAATTTATATAAGGTTCTATACTGTTTAAATTAAGTTAAAAAAATTTCATATCATTTCATATTCAACAATTATGTGCAACAAGGGCATGGCCAAATTCTAGAAGTCTTGGTACACTACTACTTTTACCCATTTTTTATACTTTGACCTGGCCATATTTGAAGATATGAGGTTTTATCATCTTTGAGTCTTTGCAATCTTATTAAGGAACTATTTACTCTCTTTAGTTGGTTTCATCTCCATTATATAATTTTATAATTCAGTGTTCATTTGTTGGACTCATGTTTATTCTTCCAATCATGATCAGTGGGACTGGAGCTTTGGCCATATTTCTGAGGAAATTGTTTCAACTTGATATTACCACTTCAGACTACAATGATCAAGAAATTGAAGATAACATATCCTACAATTGTGGGATCAATGGAATTACTCCAGCTCTTCCTCATATAAAACGTGAGTACTTTCTCCTTTGTTGGTCTTACAATTTTGGATAATCAGACATTGAACTTATGAGGAACATGTGGAATAGACTCCTTTGAATAGATTGTTTCTATACGGCCATGTCCTTCTGAACTCGAGACTTGGTTGTTCTCTGTGGGACAAAATTGTGGAATCACAACTCATTTTCTTATTTGTCTCTTGTTGTGATGGTTATTACTCTCTCTCTCTCTCTCTCTCTCTCTCTCTCTCTCTCTCTCGGTTGTGACTCTTCATCATTCTGTTGTGTTCTGGGTGTACATAAATTTTTATTTTTGTATGGATTCTGCTACATTTGCACCATAATGTCACTCTCATTATTGTGGTTTTGTTGTTGCCGCTGAAACTGCTGTACTTACTCCTTTTACTCATTTATCCACTTCTGTAAGTCCACAGTCCTAATAAATCTTGAATGTGACATGTTCAGATACATGGGGAGACGCCTTTCCAATTGCCAACCCAAGCTGGGATCTGGTTATTGCTAGTGATATCCTGTTGTGTAAGTTCCTGATTCCAAATCAACTACTGCCCAGATGGAAGTGATGACATGAAATGGGGGCAGAAAACAAGAATCATGGTTGCATTTTGTTCTTTCTCTTCAACCTTAACTTTTTGGAAATTAATATATATATATTTTTTCTTTTTACTGCTTGCAGATGTGAAACAATATCCAAACTTAATCAAGACTCTCTCCTTTCTTCTCAAATCATACAAGCCAAAAGATAACACAGCAGCTCCCTTGACGAATAACCAGGAGGCCGGTAGGAAATTATCCAATTGCGTAACTCACTCACTGTGAAACCAAACAATTATGCGGATGACCATTTTTGGTTCTTTTTGCAGGAGCATGCTCTAAGTTGCCTCGCCCATCTTTTTTGATGAGTTGGAGACGAAGAATAGGGAAGGAAGATGAATCACTTTTTTTCACTGGGTGTGAAGATTCTGGACTTGAAGTTGAACATTTTGGATCCCGTGTTTACTGCATCAAGCCCAGAGAAAAGAATATCAACGAAGGGAATTGAAACTTATATGGCTTAGTTACCTACCTTGTTTATGTTGATCTCTGTCTATGCTATAAGAATTGCCTTAGACAAATGCTTGCCCTTCTCGGTTGGGTTTATATTTGTATTCTGCCTCTGCTTGGTGGAAATTGGCTGTGGTGAATGGAGAAGCAATTGTTGCAAAGAATTTGTTTGTTTATTCCTGCTAAATGAGTGTTCGGTTAGCTGAACTAAACGATTTCTTTCCCGTGCTTATAAAATGTATTATTAAGATAGCTAATGAAAATAATTTTTGAGGAAAGAATCACATGCTTGGTATTTCTTAATTTTGGTTGTGATCAGATACTATTTTTTTCTATGATAATGACCGCAGTAGATGCTTTGATTTAGTTGTCTTCATTCTGATAATGCAACAGCTTCATAATGTCTAGGACATCACCAACTTTCATAGTCTTCTTTCCTAATTATGGCTCGGGAAAGGTTTGAACTGCAATTTATTTTGTTTCCAGTTTTTCATTCTGGTGATTAGTAATTGACTCTGTTGTTGGTGCCAGGTAACTTGTTGAGGAGCTGGACGTATGCTTAGAATGGTTTATACAGCCATTACCGCAACAGGAAGCTGTTTTCTCTTCTGGTCAGAATGTCTATTAAGTTTTCTCGTTTGTAGCCATTATCTCTCCTAATGTCGATCTTTGGATATAATCTTTGTGACCTACGAGATGATGTAATTCTGATAATGATTTATTTGCTTTCAATTTAGTAGATGCAAAACCAGATGTACTGTTCGCTTTCACAATCTGCAACATATCAGAATCACTTGTATGATGAGAAGCATGATATTATTGTGTTTAAGAGGTCCTGATTCTGTTATCATTCCCCATTATCAAAGATTGACTTATTGTGCTTCACAGCCATTCGATGCCTCCTTGCCAAAGTTGACACATTTTGGTGGGTGGGCCAGAATTACTCAAAAGGTGAAAACGATTTCACGCGTATCCAAAACTCAACCGAGGATGAAAAACAAGGTAAGACGTGGTTGTGATGGATTCAAAATCAACTCAACCGTGGACAAGAAAAACAAGGTAAGACGTGGACATGGTTGTGATGGATTCAAAATCAACTCGACCGTGGACAAGAAAAACAAGGTAAGACGTTGTGATGGATTCAAAATTTCAATCCGATGAATAAGACTGATTCTGATGATGATGATGTTTTTCATGTCTGTTGTTTTTTATTTTTATTTTCCCCAATTCTAAAAAGTCCTAATAACTTCGTTCCACTAGTGGTCAATGATTTTTTTTTTTTTAATAAATCATTGATATCCATTAACCATGTTACACGTTGGACTTTTATAGGATAAAACTTTTCCGACTCCTGTTTTCGCTATACACAATATTTGAATTCAAAATATTGTTTAAGAGATATTAATATTCTACCATTGGACCAACTTGGCGTTGGCATGGCAGTGGTTAATGATTGTTGCATTCACATGCGCTGCATATGAATTTTTTAAGACAAAATCATGAACCGGCCCTTTATGATGTTAGATCATAGACGACAACATTGAGTTGCCCCCACCATGTTGTCTTGGTGTTCATAATGGGACCAATGACCAAATCTGCCCACTTGAATCCAGATAATAGATTTGGAAACTTTGAAGTTGATGTAGGAAGCTTCATGGAAGTTGTGTTCTATGGCTATGACTCCACGCAGCGAACGATTGCTTGTGTTGTGGGGAAGGTTTGTTTGATGTACATTATGAGAATGGGACCATGACCAAGTTGGTTTTGTTGAAAGTAATACTAGAGAACCCCAGATGAAGGAAATAGGATGTGGGTTTTCTCTTCTATCTCTTTGATAAATCCCATCCTTTCTTATCAAAAGAACATGGGTTACTAAAAAATGTAAATTTTATGCACACACAACACACACTAACACGAGGCACCAAAAATTGTACTTTTAAGATCACATGGTTAAAAGATTTCCCCATAAGATCACATGCTAATATAAAAAGTAGCAACTAGTAGATTGTTGTTTCTAAACATACCAAACTTCTTGTGTGTTTGTTTGTATGAACAGTTGTATGCTATATTTACATGTGTTTGATGAGTACACTTGTGCACTAGTTGTACCAAGTGCCAGATACTATTCGTATTTTGGAGTTGTGGAAGATCTTATAAAATAATGTTACATGAACTGAATAAATGATATTACATAATTAATCCCACCAAAAAAAAGATATTACATAATTAAATAAGTGAAGTAGTAATTCATACATGTAAAAATATATTTATTAAATTGATTTTAAATTAATTAAAATAACTTTTAAATTAAGTAAATGAGATGTATTTTTAGTAAAATGATGATATTTTTGTACTTTAAAAATGGAAATGAGACAACACAATGACTTTGAAAAGTCTTAAGCCCATTGCATCCAAAGCCTCTTAGTCTTTTTTTTTTTTATGACGTTTGATTCACCGGTGTCTGATAACTAATTTTTTGATACTAATTAATTTAAGTTAAATTAACTATTGGATTCATTAAATGATAAACTCTCTAAATATTTATTTTTTTTATTTTTAAAAATCAAATTTAAGAATTTTATTAAAAAAATTTAGTTTCTTTATCGTTAAATTTACGGGACGTTGTTAAACCACTTAATCCGATGGAACTTCCCTTCACCCCAACCTCCCTCCCCAAGACAACCTCGGATGAACTCAAAATTTGCCAAGCAATTATTTTTTTTGGGGGGGGGGGGGGTTTAATTGTACTTTTTTGCATAACTTTCGTGAACTTTGACCAATTTCAGATTTCTCCGGCCCAAAATTATCGAAGAAAGAAGTCTCAACCTCATTGCATTGAAATCAAGTGTTCTTAGAACTTGGAAGCATATCAAACTCACTAACCCATGTAAACAAAATTCAACTCGGTCAAGTCGCTTGTATGTATTACATATATTACGTATTGGTGAGGCCCTATCATTGATTTTGATAAGCCAAATAAGCGCACCACATGATTTATGCAGAACCCTCTTTGTCCTTTTGGAGTTTGTACGGAAGAAGGCAGGAGAGATGAGTCACTGTCTAGCTTGTGATGAGAAATTTCTTCGAAGTTTCCTTGGACTATGTACGGTTCATCTTTGTCATGGTTAAGTTCTGTAAATGGAAAAATCTGTGGAGCTTTATCAGATTTGGATTCATGGGTGGTAAAATGTTTCATGTCAATTCAATGCATGATTCTGGCTAATTCCTTGTACTCTCTTGTCAAATCATATCTAGATTGTGAGCCAAATTATGAGTGGGCTCAAATGTGTAATTGTCCTTTGTATCTATCATGCAAAATATAAATTAAATAAATTAAATATTATATGATAATTTATATAGATACATATCAATTAATTTTTTTATTATATACTAAAAAATTGATTTAAATAAAATATCAAATTATTTTATATTTAAATAAATATTTAATTAAAAATTACTAATATAATCTTTGATGTAAAATCATGACAGATCCATTTAAAATTACTTTTTTCATAATTTGCATGAGAGATTTTTACCTGGTGGGGGTTGATTTATTATAATCTTGAAATATCACAAATTTATGGGTTCATGATATTTGGAAAAGTATAGAAATTTGAACACAAAATACCAACTTCTAAGAAAATCTTATTAGGAAAGGCTGTAAATAGTAAAGGAGGGGAAATTCCGACTAAATCAAAATTGACCATAGTTCAGAGGTAAATTCATTGCATTGTTTCGATTGTTTTTGGCAAAGTAAGCAATTGTAATATGGTAATTAACCAAAAATTACTATATTTATCGCACTCAAATATGAATATTTTTTTATATTGACTATAGAATTATATACTATTATTAATTATAAAATATGACTAAATTTTATATCGCATTCAAATTTAAAAATTTTAAATTATAAATCTAAATGTACCTTAAAATGAATAGGTCTGTAGCTATTCATTATAACAAAAATCACACTTCAAGAGATTTGAACTCATGAAAGGTAAGCCATATACTATGTACCATTTCGTTTTAAACTTCCTATCTTCTTGGGAATCTTCTGCAAATGATTCTAGAGACCCCAAAAGTTAATGTTTGACTCCTGACCAGAATTAATTAAAAATGTTGCAGACATTCTTAGGACCCTCTGCCAAAGGACACCTTTGGAACTCAACCCTAAAAAAGTTTTTACTAATTGAGATAAGTCCAAAAGTAATTCTACTGTGGCAACTTTTTATTAACGCCAAGCCAAATTGTACCACTGCTGTCAGTACAAATTTGAGGTCCTGAATGGAAGGACAGTGTACTTATGAAGGACAGTGGCCCCCAATTGAAAATGTCTTCTAAAGATTATTTAATTTAACTTACTTTATTTTCTTTTAATTTATTTTCAGATTCTTGATGAACGGTCAAAATTGGCATTTACAGTTTATTTTTAAAAATTCAAATCAATAGATTTTAATTCCAAAAAATAGGATTTCATAGTTGCCACTCAAATTATTTTTAATGGGTTTTTTAAGGTCAACAAACCCTAGCAAAATATTTAATTGATTTTTTTAAAAAATTTAGTCATCTATTTTTTATAAATAACTTATTACAATAAATTATGAGAAATAATTTTTTGTAATGTAAACGATTCTTTTTTATATGTACAAATCACAAAATTTAAAATATTTTTAATCGAAAAATTATTTTATAAGCGGTTTTTTAAGTAAATTGATAACGTTAAAATTTATAATACCCACAAAATTTTGAATTTAATATTGATAAGTTAACGGCGTTTAAACTTAATGAAGTGAGAGATTTTTGAATTTAGCAATGGGTACAGATGGTAATGGATTATATACAATGCGGTTACTGTAAATCAAGGATTCTAATCTCATTTCCTTATCGAATCATGGCCCCCCCAAAAAAAAAAGTGAATTTCAAACCACCCAAAAAATAAAGATGAATATAAAAGGAGTTACCAACCTTAGATTACCACGTAAGTGGAAATGTTTAAAAGCGGGCAACGTGGACATAATCAGCATCGGATCCGACAAAAAAACGAAGCTTCGAGGAAGCTTCAGACATCAAAGAGATGAATCCTTATATATACACATGTAATAATGTTGTGTCATTCGTATAATATAATCATATATCTCACTGACTTTAGAGAGAGAGAGAGAGAGAGAGAGAGAGAGAGAGAGAGTATTCAGATTCAACAAACATTGTTTATTGTTAGTGAATCCAATTGTTAGCAACAATGGCTTCAAATGATCAGGCATGGCTATTGGAAAATGGTGGCAACATCAAGGGTTCAAGCAAGGAATTTCGGCATGGCCGGACTGCGCACAATATGTCATCATCGTCGTTGCGCAAAAAGTCGGATTTAACCCTCGTGTCCAAGGTCCCATATGGTATGCTTAGAGCATTATTGACCAATCTTCAAGAGGTCATTCTCGGAACAAAACTTTCCGTCCTCTTCCCGGCCATTCCTCTTGCCATTGCTGCCCATTTATATGGCTTTGGAAAAGTAAAGTCTTCCCCCCTTTTTATACTCCCCTGGATGTTGCAATTCATAAATATTCTGAAGATTTATATAAAAGATAGTATTTGTCAAAGGCGTGGATAAGATTTGTTTTGGCGATTGTTACGATGGAAAAATTATTAAATAGACCTGATTTTTAGAAAAACGCTCCTTTACTCTATTATGATGTCAATGAAATTAATCTCATGTTCTTGGTGAACAGCCGTGGGTTTTTGGTTTGAGCTTGCTTGGACTCATCCCTCTCGCCGAACGTATTAGCTTTTTGACAGAGTGAGTAATTCATTAGGGTTTTCATCTATCTCTTCTAAATTTGACATATAGTTTCTTAGCATTTTCTCATTAACTTTTGCATTTTTTTCCCCCCTCCAAAATCTGCAGGCAAATTGCTTATTTCACTGGTCCCACAGGTAAAGCAAAACAAGCCCTAATGACAAATCCAATCCGTCCCACATAGCATTTATGTACAACACCGTAATAACCTGATTTTATGTTTCGGTTTGGTACGTTGCATATGCAGTTGGTGGACTGTTGAATGCAACATGCGGGAATGCTACAGAGCTTATAATAGCAATCTTTGCTTTATATGAGCACAAAATAGCCGTTGTCAAGTATTCACTCTTGGGCTCAATCCTTTCCAATCTTCTTCTAGTTCTTGGAACATCACTCTTGGTTGGCGGCCTTGCCAATCTTCGACGCGAGCAAAAGTATGACAGGGTATGTAACATAAAAATGTAGTTACATTTTTAGTAAATAATTGATGATTGTGCTAATATGGCTGTTGCGTTTGTTAATTTTGACAGAGGCAAGCGGATGTGAATTCACTGCTATTGCTTTTGGCATTGTTGTGCCACGCCTTGCCCCTAATGCTAAGGCGTACAGGGGATTCTGTTGCATCGATGGAAGTCCCAACTCTGGTCCTCTCTAGAGTCAGTAGCATCATAATGTTGATTGGTTACGTTGGTTATCTAATCTTCCAGCTTTGGACTCACAGGCAATTGTTTGAGGCTCCAGAGGTACTATTTCCTATGTTCCGATGTTCAATACTAGACAAGTGATTTTGCTTAAACTCGGTGTAGCTAATGACTTGTAATTGGTGCATCTGGTCAGGATGATGATGACGATAATGTGGCTTCTGATGAAGTTGCAGTCATTGGATTCTGGAGTGGATTTGCTTGGCTAGTCGGTATGACACTCGTCATAGCTTTGCTATCAGAGTATGTTGTGGGCACAATTGAGGTAATTACATCGTACCATCTGATCAAAAGTATACAAAATCCTATGATTTTCCATCATATATGTCATTGCTGATTGCTTCTATATATGTATATTCAGGAAGCATCAGACTCGTGGGGAATTTCAGTGAGCTTCATTAGCATAGTTTTGCTACCAATTGTTGGAAATGCAGCAGAACATGCAGGAGCAATCATATTTGCGTTCAAAAACAAGCTGGTAAGCTATTCGCATCGATTTCATTTCCTTTCCATTCCATTCCCCTTGTTCTCTACTAGGGAATTTGCTGAACATAAGTTTGTGCTGTGCGTGAATGCAGGACATTTCTCTAGGTGTTGCTTTGGGTTCTTCAACACAAATTGCCATGTTTGTGGTAAAAGCCAAAAGTTCAATCCAGTTTTTGTTCTTTTCTAAGGATTTGGACATCAATCAACCTTAGTCTAATCTTGTATTCATTTGTATTAGGTTCCATTGTGTGTGATTGTGTCTTGGATTTTCGGCATCAACATGAACCTTGATTTCAACATGCTTGAGACTGGCTCTCTTGCTTTATCCATTGTGGTCACAACTTTTGCATTACAGGTAATTTTTTTTTTTTCTAAATATTCATTTGAAAATTTTCATTACACTAAAGAGTAAAATGCTGATATTTGTAAATTTTTGTAGGATGGAACTTCAAACTACATGAAAGGAGCTGTCCTCCTATTGTGCTACCTTGTGATCGCAGCATGCTTTTGGGTGCTCCGATCACCTCTGCGTAAGCATTTCAATCACTTTCTTACATAGTCTTCTTGGGAATTCTGAACCATCCAAAATTTTCTTATTTTCGTCACATTTCCATTACTATTGCTAGCCCAAAATACCATCAATCCAGGACTTCAACTGCCAACCGATGGAGCCTTCAGAGCTTGATAGGTAATTTTCAGTCTTAGACTAGCATGATTTTTAGATCTTAGTGCTTAAAAAAAAAAAACTATTACTTAGTTACAATTTCATTTCATATGCAGCGGGTAGGCTTTTCTTGTGGGATGGAATTCTGGATTTCATTTGGCATGAAAAATGGAAAAGGGTAATTCGCGGAATTTGGAATTCAACCTCTTCTGAAGCCTCTGCCAGAGATTGAAGTTTTGCAACCGTCTCACAAAGAAAATGAATTAAGAGGGTGTTCATGTCTTCAATGGTTAATTGATGGTACCAATTTGAAGATTTTGGAGCCTTTAATAAGCAGCCATGTAAATATATATATTGGTGGTCAATGGAATTGGGTTTAGTTTCTTAATTATGTTTGTGAAAATTATAGCCTTTTGCTTTCCTTGAGGATCTATGTGCTCTAAATTCCAGTCTTCTATTGGAATTATTTATTGTTCTATTTTACTTGGCATTGTATTGTATTGTATTGTATTGAATTGTATTTTCTTGGAGTTTTGTTGTTGCATTCTTCATTCGCGGACATATGCAATAAAATGGCCATGGTTTTTGTTTTAAATTATATGCACTTAAGTCTGCCCTCACCTCTCTCTCTCCCCCTGTTCTTTTCCTGGTAGATTTAGACATTGCCTTATTACAACTAGAGAGAGAGGAAGTATATGGTTTCAAACCTTCACTATGTCAACCAAATAACATTGATCTCTCTCTCTCTCTCTCTCGTCCTCTCTTGTTTTCTCTCGACCAACAGTTGCAATCAGGATCATAACTTTTGGGGTCAATCTCTGTTTGTGTTGACTCCATTTATATATATATTACATCCAACACTTTACACGAGTGGTTGATGATGAGCACTGGAATTTTAAAAGTTGTCACAATACTCGAAAAGGGTGCAAGCGTATTTTGAAACATCATTTGCAACCACTGGCATCCATAAATCAGGTCGGGTAACATCATAAAGCAGGCTTGGTCACAAGAACTAAAAGGGCTCTTATACGATTTGATTTGAGATGAATGAGACCATAGAATGTGAACGAAGCATTTGCATGACATGGTCCAGAAATGAAAATCTTGTATATTCTTTCCAACTCTTGTTCATGTCATATACTTTTGACCAATTCTCATTAGAGAGAGAGAGAGAGAGAGAGAGAGAGAGAGAGAGAGAGAGAGAGAGAGAGAGTGTAGATTCCCGACAGTCGAAGGAATAGTGAAGCGGTGCTAAGAGTGGAGGTTGCGAAGGAAAGGGTCATATCTTTCAAAGCTCAAAGGTTGAACGTTGGAGTTATTAAATTCACGTTCAACAAGAAGAAGGGAAAATAAATAAATAAATAAATAAATAATGCCGAGCATGTGTTTGAACAAACCTAGCCCAGCCCAAGGCATGGTCCGAAACTCAGCCCGGTGCCTAGCCCAGCCCGGGCCCATGACCAAACAGTGCAAACTTCTTTTTTTTTTTTTTTTGGTTGAAATGAACGAATGACGTCAAGTGAGTCAGTGGAGGTTCCTCCGTCTCTTACCAAAAAAAAAAAAAAAAGAGGTTCCTCCGTCAAGTAAGACCTAACCTCATTCCAACGTTAAGATTCATTACATAGGACTGCAAAACTCCACAGTTTCCCCCACACTCCCCATTTTCCCCGTAAGTGGCCTACTGGAGTTGTCATTCCAAACATAAATCAATTTAAAATAGTGTCTTTCAAGCCACCCAAATTGAATTTCTTAAGATAGACGACCAGAATTTATCTGGGCTGTTCGATGGAAATAACCACCCTCTAGTCCGGCAGTCCATGGTTGGCTTGGCTTTTAGCCCATTTGACAGGAAAACATCTCCACCTACCTCCCCAGCCTCTATTCCGTGTTTCTCATGTTTATTTATTTATTTATTTTTTTTACACAAAAATATTTCAAACTCAACATCTTATAAAAAAAAATATTAATTGAATTACAATTTATCGGTATTTTTTTAATAGGCTATTACAATAAAATTTGAGATGGGTTGCTTGTAAAAATTTTTAAACATGCTATGATGATTTATTATGTAAAATTAATTTATTTAAATTTTAATTTAGTTAATCTTCCGGTCGTTATTCAAGGTGTAAAATCGGACGGCCAAAAAGGGAATTGTTTATTATTAAGAATAGTGGTCAAAGCACCTAATAAAAACCCGATACTACTTCACAGATTCGCTTGTCGTTCCCTCTCTCTCTCTTCCCTCAACCGCTTCGCTTGCCTTATCTACTCTTTCACTCTCAAAACGCACAACCTGAAAAGCCCAAAATTCAATCACAGAATTTTTCCTACAAAAAATGAAAGACAAAGAGAGAGGAGCAGTTGTGTTCTGTCGTAAAATTCCAGGTCTTGAATTCTCCGACATTGTCTCAATTGAACAGAGAAACGACCAGAAATGGGGCGTTATAAAACGACGCTGTAGCAATGGCGGCGGAGGTAATTTCGCTTGTCTTTCTTTGGCAGAAAAGAGAGAGGAAAAGGAGTTCTCGCCGACGCCGGCTCAGCTGATTAAGCATCCGGTGGCTTTGGTCGCTCTCGTGCCTAAAGAGGCCGCTCTTTTTGCCGCCGGCGCACTCGCCGGAGCCGCCGCCAAAACCTTCACGGCTCCGCTTGACCGTATCAAGCTTCTCATGCAGGTTTATTTTTGCTATTTCTTTTTTCAATTCAATGTTTGTTACATTTTCTTTTGGCGATATTCACTTCCAATTGTGTTCGATTTGGGGGTTGTGTATGTTTTTAATTTGCTATTCCTTGTATTTGATATTTTCATAATTATTTTGAAAATAATAATAAGCATACTTTTGTATTTTTATTTTTAATGAAGCTAAGGTTTTTGGAACAATAATTGTTTTTGTTTAATACATTAAGGTTGTCTGTTTCAAAAATTACGAATTTGGTTGCAGTGTCATTGCATATGGCAAATTATTAATTAGTGCCTAATTTTGTGGTTTGCAGACTCATGGACTGAGAGCTGGGCAAGAGACTGCCAAGAGGGGAATTGGTTTTCTTGAGGTAAGCACAAAGTTTCCCCCAAATTTTCTCTGTTATGCTTATGTGTTGCAGATTGTGCCAATTGGATTTTGATTCATTCTCAGTGTGTTATCTATATTTGTTAATAATTTAATTCTAGTTGCTTAGCTTGTGTGAGCTTTATTCCACCATGTATGATCAAAAGTGGTAAGAGTTATGGAAATACGAGTACAAAACTTCTCTGAAAAGGAAAAACCTCATTATACTTAGATCTCAAATGGGGGAAGCCAGAAATGTATATCATGTGGGGGATATTTTTTTTTAATACCAAACAATCTTTGAAAATATATATATATATTAGAATTTCCGGGAATTTTGGGGGGGGGGTAGTTGCCCTCTGCCCCCTTCCTTCACCCCTGATCTCAGAGGAGAAGATCCCTGAAAGTGAATAGATCTACCAGAGAATTTGATGAACAAATGCTTAAGTTCTTTCTTTTTCCCCTCTTTTTTATGCAGGGGTTGAGAATCTAATGTCTAAATTTTATATTTGGATTTAATAGTTGTGATTGTCACAATTCGTGAAGAACTCCACGAATGGAGGCTAAGAGTTAGCCTCTTTTCCTGTACCCACGGACTAGTTTTTACACGACAAGAGTGATATTTGATTTACTTTCTAGCTATGCTACGCGTCCTTAGTGAGGAGAGCTTCTCTGGTTGGCGAATCTTGGTCTTGCTTTCGTTGCTTTGTGTGCTATTTTACCTTAGCAACTCAGAACCTGTTGAAATTATATTTGTTTCAGAACTCTTTGAAGTGTTGATAAGATAGTAGTTTACAGGGATGATTTTAAACATCCAGAGATTGACTTAAGGTGGACCTACCCTTCGCTTTTTCAATAGATGGATTACTTGTGCAATATGTCAAGTTAAGTACAAACATGTAAATAAACTCATTATGATTGTAGAATAATTCTGGAAAAGAGAATTGGGTAATTTTTTCTTCTTCAAATATCAATAAATTTGGTTAAGAAAGAGATGAGGTGCTTTTTCTTTTTCTTTTTTTTTTTTTTTTTTCTTTTTGTGGTTGGGGGAGGAAGAGGGCTATCATCTTCCTATTGCATTAACTTCCTGTCGGATCATGTGCAATGATTTTCAAGTGTGAAATTTGTAATGCTTTGGTGAAATTTTGTTGAAATTCTTGTTTTATCTCCCCATTCCTGTTGCATTAACTTCCCGATGATGCTTACTTGGAGTTAATTTGCAGGCCATAGTAACAATAGGAAAGGAGGAAGGGGTCAAAGGTTACTGGAAAGGCAATCTTCCACAGGTTTTCTTGCATTTCTTACTTCTATGTTTGCATGGGCAAGCTTTTGGCCCTCCTGAAAGAGAAAACTATTTATTATTTTCAATTAGTTCAAATGAGGTTTTGTCACTTTGAGCTTATATTGTTTTTTCTTTTCAATTTTTTCTAGGTTATACGTGTTATACCTTACAGTGCTGTCCAACTCTTTGCTTATGAGACCTATAAGGTAATTCCTTTGTAAAACCTAGAGGCTAGAGCTGCATCCTTTGTTAAATACTGAGACAGTAAAAGGTATCTAACTGTACTAAAATGGATGACAGAAACTTTTTGCTGGAAAAGATGGCCAGCTTTCTGTTATTGGAAGACTGGCTGCTGGGGCATGTGCTGGCATGACATCTACTTTCGTAAGTATGAAATTGCCATGTTTGAATTTCATGCCACACCCTTTAGTTACCCACATTTTCCTTATGTAAATGAATGTAGTGCTCATCTAAGTATTGAGTTTCAAATCCTTCATTTTGTTGTCAACTAGGTAACTTACCCTCTGGATGTTTTGCGGTTGAGGCTAGCTGTTGAACCTGGATACCGGACAATGTCTGAAGTGAGATTGATTTCTCATCTAGAAGTTATGGCTAAGCAAAGTTAATTTTGTTACTTGGTGTTGATTTTATGGCATTGTTCTTTTCAGGTGGCCTTAAACATGTTAAGAGAAGAAGGAATGGCTTCATTTTATAATGGCCTTGGACCTTCACTTTTGGGAATAGCTCCTTACATTGCTGTGAACTTCTGCGTGTTTGACTTGTAAGCTTATTCCATTCTACTGATGATGCTTTTTTTTTTAAAAAAATTGCCACTATATGAGACAAGTTAAACACAAAATTCCAGAATCTTAGAAATGGGCAATTCTATGGTGCAGAATGAAGAAGTCTTTGCCAGAGAAATACCAAAAGAGGACTCAGACATCTTTGATTACGGCTCTACTTTCAGCTACCATTGCCACAGTGACATGCTATCCCCTGGATACTGTAAGAAGGCAAATGCAAATGAGAGGAACCCCTTACAAGAGTGTTTTGGAAGCCTTTCCAGGTTAATCTTACCACTGCTTTTTGTAATGTTTGGGCATTTGCAGTAAATGGGTTTCTAACTTGACTTTCAGACAATGTCAAGATATAGAATGAGGAATCTAAATGGGAAATGGTATACTCCGTGACCTATATCAATCATGAATCCTTCGTCATTAATGTGGATCATGGATGATGGCATTTCCCAATCCAAACATGATGATGTTAAAATTCTATAGCAAATATATCAATGATATTTCATTTTTGGGATGGGACACCTTGTTAATGATGGATTGCTTACCATAGGTATTGTGGAACGTGATGGTCTTATTGGATTATACCGCGGTTTCGTGCCTAATGCATTAAAAAATCTACCAAACAGCAGGTTTGATGCTAATTACCTTTTGACCTCTTCTCTTTCTTGTGCTATTTCTAGGATTATTATTTTGAGTTGGCCATTGCTGTTTCTGTGAGTTCCGATGACACAATGTTGATTATGAGATGACATAATTTTCTTGTACCTCTAAGATGAAATACGTCGAAGGCAATCTGCTATTTTTTGTCAAAAATTGGCATGCGACCCGGATGCCAAATAAATATTACATTATATATTTCAATGGGGGACCACATAAAACATGTGAAGGACTCTTAAATTCAGTATTCCCATCTTTTGAAATGTCGTGGACATCGTAACTACGTTTTTTGTTCTCTATTGGAAATTGATAATTTAAAAGGTGAAAGGATTAGGAGTTCCTATATTCTCTATATGGTTCCAATTTTATCATATTCCTGAAATGAACGCATTCCTATATTCTTGCATTGAGAATTTGATTATAGGCAATCCTATGGGGATTCCTCTATTTCTTTGTCATGCGTGCCTAGTGCTTTCAACTTCTTTGTTTCTCTGTCAAAGATATCGACTTCCTTGTACGTAGATGCTGATTGAATCTAACATTTTGCCTCTTTGCAATTTGCAGCATTAGGCTTACAACCTTCGACACAGTCAAGAGGCTGATTGCAGCAGGCGAGAAAGAGTTCAAAAAAATTATGGAGGAAAACCGAGCGAAACAAAACCATAACACCAGTGACTGAAGAAGAAGGGGCTCTTTTGTGTTTTGCCATTTTGTATTCAATTTTTTTTTTTTTTTTTTTTTTCCTTCAAATTTTCTTGCAATTCTTTTGTGGGAACATGTTCCACCAAAAGCAGCAAGATTTATTGTGGGGATCATGTTCCGCGGAGTAATCATACATCTAAGACACAAGATATATGTTAGGCAGCGCTTCTTTTGTTGTCCGTGGGCTGCGGTTCATGTTGAATGTAGCTATTATTTCATGTTATCTTGTTTTTTTTTTTTAATGCATTCGTGAAAAGTAATTAAAACAGATAGTAATATGGGTGGTTCTTTGTACTACTATGACCAGCAAAAAAAGGGGGAAAAAAAAAGTGTTAGGCTCCAAAATGGACACATGTCATGATTAGGTTTGGCTGATCATTGAACTGGGGGCATTTTAGAAATTGATAAATAATATCTATAATATTACTTTTAATAGAAATAAAACAAAATATTATCTATTACTACACACTTTATAAATTGGTATTAATATGTGAAGACTTTTAAACTAAAAGATGCAACTATATTAATGTGTAGCATTTTTTTTAAAGGAGGTCATAATACAATAAGAAAAGGACGTTAGATGTGAGGGTTAAAAAGGTCATTTAAGACCAAAGCTCACCTAACCGCAAGATATTTCAAGATTAGGAATAAAGATATAGAAATTCTTGCCTCCCACATCTGTCCGCCAACGGAACGGATCATTCCCTCTCTCCCTCTCTCCCTCTCTCTCTCTCTCTCTCTCTCCTCTCTCCGACGACGGTTTCTTGGGCTGCTCACAAAATTTGTAGCCTTCGACGACGAATCTTATCAAGTGTAGAAAGAAATTCAAGAAACGTGCAATTTGGATTCAGCCCCCGAATTTGGTCATTAAGGCTTCGGTGGATTTTAATTTGGTTCTTGTTATTGTCTCCGTCGCAGCATTCTCTGCCCTGGATTTTTTTTCCGCATGGTCTATGATTTCAAGAGAGAGAAAAAATCGTCTCAGGTGATTCTTAATTTTAGAATTTTTAGTAATTTTCTTGAAATTTTGTTTTTAAATAATTAAGTGAAGATTATCTGTAATTTTGAAAGAGACTCAGAATTTAGGGTTTCTTGATTTGAATTTGGGGCTTCTGAACTTAGGTTTTTGTTGGATTTGAAAATTGGGATTTTAGTTTATGTTGTAATGCATTGCTCCGGAGATTTACACTCTCCTTGTTATTTTTTTTTGGGACGTTTGAATGATGATTAGTTACCATCTTGTGTCTTTGTTATGTGTCTTATTTTTAACTTAGGGTTTCTTGATTTGAATTGATTGATATTTATGCTTTTTTTTTGTTAAGCATTACTTGTTAGACATTCTTTTTGGATAGTTGAAGCAAAAGATCTCCATTACCTCTCTTTGTGGAAATGAAAATTGTTCTTTTATGGATAATTTTCTGTTGTTGGGGACTACCAAATTGCCTGAGAAATTTTGCTTGTAGCTAACTGTCAATGCACTTCTAGATTGACCATCGTGTTTAAACATCTAAAGAATTCAGCAATTTATGTGTCGCATCAACAATTGAATCACCTGAGGAAGGAAACAAAAACGCAAATCAAGATTCCCATTCTAGAAGTTCTGGAGATGTTTAGAGTGAAATGTGTCTGCAAGAGAGCATGTTGTCGATTGAGGAAATGGGAGGAAGTGATCATGCTTCTGGAAGTATCAAATTCTCAAGAAGAAAAGGGGAGGACACTGCTACAATTAAGGGGTAAAGTTCTCAGATCTTTCGTCTTCGCTGGCAATGTACTTGTCATTCCTTTATCTGGGGTAATGAATATTAGGTTCATCTTTGTTTTTCTTTTTCTTTTTTTTTTTCTTTTGCAGAGATGATCACTCACAAGATATAATTTTGGTGGAGTGATATGGCAATGGTACTGGAAAGAGGTCTATTTTAATTATTCTGATGAGGCTCTTTTATCTTTGGCTATTATTTGTTCAATGATCGTGTTGAAATCTCTTTGGTCCATGATGTGGTGTAGTTAAGTAGTCATGGTAATGTTTTCACTGCCTTTTGGTTGTGTACATTTGGAAACTCTGCATTGTCTTCTCTTAAGTGCAAAACTAGGTCTATGTTTTAAGATATAGAATAACAAGAACACCTCTCCTTACAGGCTTGAGCTCTTGGAGTAGATGGTTGATTACAAAATTCTGCATTTCATAAAATTCAATGGGGCATTAGAGCAAGAGGCCCTGGGTTAGAGTCGCACTAGGCCTCATCCACGTCTTTTTCATCCTCTAGTAAGTTGTCATGGGACCACATATGAGGGAGAGTGCTAAGATATTAAATGGTAAATACCCCTCTCTCAACAAGCCAGAGCCTTTAGAGTAGATGGTTATTTCACAAAAATCACTAGAAAATGATATAGCACATGTGCCAAGTGTTGAATGTCTCTGGAGATGTATAACCATTAGAGAGTTAATTTTGTGGGTATCAAGGTGAATAGACAAATAGCATTCTGTGAAGACAAATATGTCTAAGGTTCAGCAAATTTTGACACTAAGTGATGGTAGTTGCTTCTAGAGATAAAGAAAACGTCTGTTTTGAGTTACAATACTCCTGTTGGTGATAAGAGAGATACTTTTTTGCATTTTTCCTACACTCAAACATGCTTTTGTCTATTTGTAGAACATCATCATCTTATCCTACTAACTTTCTATTACACATTGTACCCTATATTTTCCACTCTTGATAAAAAGTCCTTCTCACCTGTGTATTTCCAGGATCAATTTTTTGCATGATAAAGATAAACGTTTGTCTAGCAATTTGAACGTTTTGTTTTGCTGAAGATTCTTGTGGTCTTGCTGGTATGTTTTAAATGATAATTTTAAAGTTCAGACCCTTTCTGAGGAGCATGGGGCTGTGGCCAATGGGCTTCAGGCCACTGAAATTTCCACCATTGGAGGACTATCATGGCTTCCTAACCCTGTCCAAGAATTTATTTTACCTGCTGGCTATCCAGGTGGAAATTTCTCTAATTTTTACTTGAGTATGGATTGCTGTGGCTGTTCACTAAGTCCTTCCCTTAAAATTTTGCTGTGCATCAGCATTTGCGGAATCGGTTTCAAGTGACTATTTGGAGTATATGATTTTACAGTTCCCTACAAATGTTATGTTACTGCATGGATCTGTCGTTAGAGGAAATGTTAGGCCATGAGAGATCACCATCCAAGGTAGCCTATTGCTTCATTTATTTATGTTTATTTTTTGGTGGGTGGGGGGAGGAGGTTTAATTGGTGTGAGCTATGAAGTCTAGGTTTGAGTATTATTCAAAACTTTCCAAAACCGATATGTACAACAAAGAAATTCATTTCCATATAGATTTTAAAATTCCCTGAATTTTTTGTTGGACCTACCAATTAGTCCAAATCTTTCTAAACTCATACCCATTGAGTTTAGTTCGGGAATTTAAAGTAAAATACTGGTCACAATTTTCAGTTGAACAATATTTTATCGACAATATCAAACAATTCTTTGCCTTTGATGAAATTATCAAAACAGTTATTGCACAAATTCCTCCTATTCCAAACTCACCTCTAAAGACCCACAAATTTGTTGAAGTTTCTCAAAAAAAACAAAAACAAGTTCAAGAAAATCCGAAGGTTTCTACAAACAGAGAAAGATTTTTACAATTTCTTAAAGATGAAAAAGAATTATTAAGATATTTTGTACAAAAGGTTAAGAAAAAATACATGTCAAATAAAGGATCATAGGCCTCTTCATCGGATTCAATAAATGCAATTGATCAATTGTTTTAGAACTCACAAGATTGCTACGATTTATAATACCAAAATGGTGAAACCTAACAAATTGAAACCAATCAAGATCAGTTTCAAAGAAGATTAATAGTGTTTTTCACAAAACTAATTAGAAAGATAAATTTTTTCAGAATATGGTCTTAACATCGGGAATAAATGACAACTTGATATCAAACTGAGCAGATTCCGTCTGGACAACCCTTCACATCAAAACCATCATAAAAAAACATATTACTAAACAATTAAAGAAAAATGTATTAAAAAGAAATATTTTGAAATGGTTCAATGACAACCTCAGAAACAATTATTCCATGAATGAGATTGTGGAAGAATGGAGAGATCTCAATTATTTCCCTTATATAATCATTCTTAAACAAGAATATTTTTCAATAGACACCTAGCAAGTACGGATTGCACCAGATACAATTATTCCTTTAATAGAATGGCTTTCTGACTCAGATAGCACATCCTCATCGGATAACAACGAACCACCTGTCAATCTACAAAGAAAAAGGATTCAAGCATAATAATCATGGCATACAAGAAGAATCAAAAGGACAATCATAATAAACAAGAATCAAAAGAAAAATCATAGCAGTCAAGAATCAAAAGGACAATCATGGTAGACAAGAATCAAAAGGACAATCATGGTAGATAAGAATCAAAAGGACAATCATGGTAGAATGACTCAGCAACAATAATTTACGGACTTCAATTCTCATTGTAATATAGTTTATGAATACTACTATATAAGTTTGTGAATTCTATTGTACAAAGGAGAGTAAAAAATAGAGTGAAATTTACAGTGTGTTTTTCTCTACTTGTAAACAATTTCCCTTATAAACAACCTCAGAAAAATCATGGCAGACAAGAATCAAAATTTTTTATGAATTGTAAAAGATATTGAAATAAGATGAATTCAATAAAAT
The DNA here is from genome assembly GCA_033439265.1 of Dillenia suffruticosa. Taxonomy (NCBI): domain Eukaryota; kingdom Viridiplantae; phylum Streptophyta; class Magnoliopsida; order Dilleniales; family Dilleniaceae; genus Dillenia; species Dillenia suffruticosa. Next base: position 1,493,032 of record JAVTVX010000035.1, read on the forward strand.
TGTAAAAGAAACATAAATAGAAGGACTTATGAGATTGTGAAATTCTTCAAACCACTTTATTGCTCGAAATATCTTACAAGGGAGATTGTTTACAAGGAGAGGAAAACACATTCTAAATTTTACTCTATTCACTTTGCTTTGTATAATAGAATTCACAAACTTATATAGTAATATTCATAAATTATATGACAATGAAAATTGAAATCCGTAAATTATTGTTGCTGAATCATTTTACCATGATTGTCCTTTTGATTCTTGTTTGCCATGATTGTCCTTTTTGTTCTTGTCTGCCATGATTGTTCTTTTGATTATTGTCTACTATGCTTTTTCTTTTGATTGTTGTTTGTCATGATTGTCTTTTTTATTCTTCCTGTCTGCCATGATTATTATGTTTGAATCCTTTTTCTTTGTAGATTGACAGGTGGTTCGTCGTGATCAGATGAGGAGGTGTTATCCGAGTCAGAAAGCCATTCTGATAAAGGAATAATTGTATCTAGTACAGTCCTTACTTGCCAGGTATTTATCGAAAGATATTCTTGTTCTGGAATGATTACATAGGGGAAATAATAGAGATCTCCCTATTCTTTCACAATCTTATTCATTGAATAATTGTTTCTGAGGTTGTTATTGAACCATTTCAAAATGTTTCTTTTTAATACCTTTTTTTTAATTGTTTAGTAATATGCTTGTTTATGATGGTCCTGATACGAATGGTTGTCCAAACTGAATCCGCTTGGTCTGATATCAAGTTGTCATTTATTCCCGATGCTAAGGCCATATTCTGAAAAAATTTATCATTCTGATTAATTTTGTGGAAAATATTGTTAGTCTTCTGTTTGAAGATGATCTTGATTGGTTGCAATTTGTTGTTTTTGTGCCTGCTCTCCTTGGTCTGAGGCTTCACCAATTTGGTATTATAAATCGTAAGGATCTTGTGAGTCCTGAAGCAATTGATCAAATGCATTTACTGAATCCGATGAAGAGGCCTGTGATCTTGTGATCTTGTGATCTTGTGATCTTGTGATCTTGTGATCTTGTGATCTTGTGATCTTGTGATCTTGTGATCTTGTGATCTTGTGATCTTGTGATCTTGTGATCTTGTGATCTTGTGATCTTTTATCTAACATGTATTTTTTTCATAGTTTTTTGTGCAAAATATCTTATAATTTTTCTTCGTTTTCAAGAAATTATAAAAATCTTTCTTTGTTTGTAGAAATTTTTGGATTTTTTCGAATTTATCTTTGTTTTTCTTGAGAAATTTCAACAAATTTGTGGGTTTTGGAGGTGAGTTTGGAATAGGAGAAATTTGTGCAAAAGCTGTTGTTTTGATAATTTTATTAGGGGCAAAGAATTATTTGATATCGTGGATAGAACATTGATCAACCGAGAATTGTGACCTTGGGAGCTACAAGTCTATCAGTACTGCGAAGCATACGGCAGGCCTACTGGCTGCAGGAGAACTGACATGAGCCAGAAAATTCATCCAATCAACTTGAACAAAGCCTGTCAGAATTGGAGCATAGGTTTGATAATTTTATTCAGCAGTTGGAAGGAGCCGGATGGGACACATCCCAAACAACTCTCAAGGTCCCCAAGGAATTATCAATTGAAGAAATTGATCCTGTTTGAGATTTGATCAATTCCTAATGTATACGTGAAGGTACTAAAACCATTTGAATATGGGCTTATGATCTTTCAAATTCTGTGAGTTCCCTTGTGCTTAACAGAGTGGAATGTCAGTGGCAGTCAGCCTAGAGAATGCAAGCAAACACCTCAGACTCCCAAAATTGAAGCAAATCCTGCATCTCACTGCTCATTTGGCTTCAAGGAAAGACTTCTATGATCACCTTTTCTTCTTTTCCTTCTTAATTTCTCTTTTTTATTATTATTATTTTTTCCGGTATGTGCTTTTTTTCCTTTGATTGTTGCTCGTTGCGTGACAGAAATAGTTGTTGTCGAAATCAAACGAGATAGTTTTATAGTTGTTAAAATTGTCATCCATTAGTTATTAGAAATCGTGTGGTAAAATTTTAATTATAGAATTAGAAATTAAATAATCTCAATTTTGAGATCAGTTTTTAAACTATTTTCATTTATGGGTTTTTACTAACTATTTCCATTAGAATTCAAGATTGAGAATAGTTTGAGAGTAGCCTCTTGGTTTTTTCCTCTTTTTTAAGGATTATATTAATTTTTGGTCTTATAATTGTCAATTTTGGAAATGCGATGGGGCGGTTTTAGTAGTGAGTTAAGAATCTAGTTTTATTAAGATTTCTTTTAATAATTAATAAAATTGTATCATTGGTAGAGAGAGAGAGAGAGAGAGAGAGAGGGAGAGAGATTACTGGTGAGCCCAAGACGTCGTCGTCGTCGTCGAAGGAGACAACAAATGCTCCGCCGGAGATGATGTTCTTCCGAAAGGTCTCCAGCGGGAGCTACTGCCAAAACACGTGGCGGTGATCATGGACGGGAACAGAAGGTGGGCTAAGCAGAGAGGAGTATTGATGGAATTAGGCTATTAAGATGGATTGAAGTCTTTGAGAGAGCTCCTGAAGTCGTGTTGCAATTTGGGGTTAGGGTTCTCACTGTCTTCGCGATAACTGGTCTCGTCCTAAGGTCTGTCCCTCTTATCTTCTATTTCACCATTCTTCTGATTTTATTTGAAAATATCCACATTGTGTGATTTCATTATCACTAAATAGATGATGAAGTAATAAAAGCTTAGTGATAGTTGAATGATCTATGGATTAGTTTGAAATGAAGCACGAACATAGACATGTTATTGAGCACATGATGGACCGGACATAGATAAAGCAGCATGAATTTTACGATCACTTCGATTCATGAGTTTATGACGTATGCACTCATTTCTAAAAATGACAATTGAAGATAAGATTTTTGTTTTTGTCAGTTGCAGTGAGTTAATATGGTGAATCTATTCAAAACAATGAAGCATGGATATAGAAACAAGATTTCAGTCAGGACATGACATGGACACGAAGATACAGAGAAGAATTATAACAAATTTGCACCATTATATGTTATAACTTATTGTATCATGTTGTGTTTAAGAATTGTATTTGGCACACACTTGGTCATTTTTAGAAGTTTCAATGCAACATAGGTTCAAGATATTTGAGTTTGCAAGGAAAATTATGTATAGTGATGCAGTTTTGTAAACGATTTCTGCGATATCAGCTGATTATTTATATTGAGGTTTGTTGTGTAATGGGAAATGAAAATTTGCATTACTTAGAGAATTGTCTATGGTGCAGGTTGAAGTTGATTTTCTGATGAGCTTGTTCGAAAGAGGAACAGAGGATGAATTAAAGAATTTTGTGAGGTAAGTCTTTGATTCATATTATGTGATAATTGTGAATTATCTGCCCTATGTGCATGACTACAATTTGATGACTTCAGTTTGTCTAGTTCTGTGGGATCTTATCCCTTCGGTATGGGCTGGGGGGCAATGAGAAGGGAACATCTATATGTTCTATTTTGAGGGCATGACTTTGAGAGGGACTAAATCCCAGGTGGACTTACATTTATTAGAGCTACATATTGAAGCTTCATTTGATTGTGAACGAGGGAGGCTACTGGTTTGCTATTGTATACATATGGCGTTTAATCAACTATTTACCTAGTTGTCTTAAGCAATTCATTTAAGGTTCTTTTTAACTGAATATATATGGTATTTGTTATGATAATGGAAAAACATAACAAGAAAAGTGAGAAAAGCAGTAAAACTAGAAATAGTGACATATGATGTTTGGCTTAAAGGCCCATGTCCACTTGTTGGAGGAGAAAATCCACAATAATTAGCAAGGGGAGGCAATAAAAATGGAGATTCTCTGAGAACCCAAGTCACAACATATTTGACCCAGTCTGAATTGGTGATTTGTTTGATCCTGCCCCTCTGCCTATCAATGATCCCCACTTCATCTCCATTAATTGGGTTCAGTGAAGAGTATGACTATGACTGTCCAAAATTAAGGCATACATAGACAACACCAAGTAAAAGGAAAATGAAAAATGGGATTAGTAATCAAGATTGTCAATGTCCAAATATTAAAAAGAGAAGTCGGTTCACTTACTTCAAGTCTCATCTGAAGTTTTGCTGATGAATGCAGACATTCAACATTACAAATTCAATATTTTTGTTTGGCCTTAGAGAAATGATCTTCATTAAACCCTTTTATTAGCCCTCTGTCCTGTTATTGCATTCTCTTTGTCCCCTTTCAAGATGTCATCACTATTATGCTACCTTAACTCTTGAGAAATATGTGAATGGAAGTGAAATGCGGTTGTTTTTTTTTTTTTTTTGATATAAAAATGCGGTTGTTTTTTTTGCCATGTACAGGGAAGATATTCGAATTTATGTAATTGGAGACTATTCTAAGATCCCAAAAAAATTAAGGGAACAAATAATTGATGTGGAGGAGGTGACAAAGAATAATTCCAGACTCCACTTTGCTGGTGCAATTAGTCATAGTGGGCAGTATGACATTGTTCAGGCTTGCCATAACATTGCCCTGAAAGTAAAAGATGGCCTGCTTGAACCCGGTAATATTAATCAGTCGCTAATAGAACAAGAATTAGAAATGAACTGTACAATATTTCCTTACCCTGATCTTCTAACACGAACATGTGGTGAACTTAGGGTCAGTAACTTCTTGTTGTGGCAGTTGGCCTACATTGAACTGTTCTTTTTAAAAGCACTTTGGCCTGATTTTGAAGAAGCTGAACTTTTAGAGGCTTTGCAATCCCTTCAACAATGGCAGAGGCGCTATGGTGGAGAAGGTTCATAAAAACGACAAATAACTCGAGAAGTTTTTCTTGTTTTATTTTATTTTATTTTATTTTTGCTACTGTTTCTTGGTATCAGTATTTTTTCAGTGCTCAGGATGAGTATCTTTCCATATGCTTCTTGTTGCTTCATAATTCTCTTGTTGTAACTTACAACAATTTACAATCTGCATATCCTAGCTGAATTGCTAAATTTAAGTGTGTTGTGCTTTGAAACCTTGTATTTCAACATGTTACGTATTTGTTAAACATTGGGATGATCACGCTCTTCTGCTGCTGGCTTTGATCTAGAATTAGCTTCCACAGTTGTTGCGGGTATTATTCTTTCCAAGGTGTTAACTATTTTGGACCTTTCTCGAAGAAACGATTTTCCTAAATCTTCATAGCCTGTGAAAAGAATGCGAGCATGATGATTGATGTAAACTTCTATCAAGAACATTGGTAGAAATACTATCAAGAACATTGGTAGAATTTATGCAGAAGATAATAACTGTGCTGTTGGGATCAGTGCTTGGAAAAAAAATAATGGTTTTAGTCTCTTTTTCGGTGCTAATGCTTGGATCAAGATTTTTCAGTAGTTTCACACGCACAGGCACACAGATTACTTAGTTTATTGTGAATATCTCACTACCACACTGAATGGATAGGGCTGAAATATTTGAAAAGGTCAATAATTGAATGGTTATGATATTTTGGGAGGCTGAATGCCCAGCTGCGGCAGATGATTGGTAAGATTCCTTCTGGCTAAGTCAAAATGAGGAGCCTCTTTTGATGTTAGCTCCCTTAAAGTCATAAATGGCTAAGTCAAGAATATTAATAAATTTGTTGCATATCCTGTCCAACATATTTCCTTACTTGCTCCTCAAAGTGGCCTTTCAAACCATGTCGAGTCATCATTCATGGATCAATCAAGGCATCTGAGGCTTGTCCTTAAAATAGAGTTCCCCCTTTTGAATGTTCTTTAATCCTCAAGTCTAGGGCCAATCCTCTCTCTCTCTCTCTCTCATGAGCTCTGCTTGTCATGAAGCCCCTGCAAGTCTGAATCGGTAGTGTCTCTGTGCAACAAGGAAAGGGTTGCTTCTCAGTATGTAGAATCAAAATGGTTAACTTCAGGTTTTAATCATCCTTAAATTTAGGTAGTCCATCATAATCAAATAAAAATTGGTCGTGTATGATAGTGATTATCTCTTAATCAATACATTTATAGAGATGGCTTATAAGTTTTGCCCACACTTGGCTCCACCAATGGTTGGTCAAGCTTGAATTTGGCTCAGAGAAATTTGTCCGAATGTTTCCATTGGCAGTGGCAATCTTGTCCAAAGTATGAATGCGTGAGAGAATAAATCTTCCAAATCAATGCAAACACTTTACCTTGCGAACATAGAAGATCAAATGTCTCTTTCCATGTATCTTTCAACACTTCATTTCTTATTATTATTTAATAGCGTGCATAATCAAATTAACATTCGGATTTGTCCTAATGCTTGTGCTTGTTAATTTTGGTTATCTACATCTTGTCATTACGAATCTATGAACTTCCTGCTACTAACTTCTTGATTCTTCCTTGGCCCATAGTATATAATTTCCATCAAATCCTGTCATTTCTTTATCTCCTCATCGTACCATCTCTCCCATTTTAATAATTTTAATTTTTTTCTTTGGGGGGAGGGGATATTGTCAATCATTATCTTTTGGCCATGGGAATATATATAGTTGTGGTTGTTTGAAGGTTTGAAGTTCATGGTATATGAATATCTACATCTCCCACCTTTAATCAAATTGTTACAAATGACAGGCGCTTTTTGTGAAAGCAACATCAAATGAATTGAGTACTAAATAAATTAAAATTTAAAAAATCTCAATATCTTTTAAGACCTTTTTTTTTTTGCTTGCTTTAAATTTGAAATATTTTAATTTTTAATTAATTTATGTAACATTTTTCTTAGTAAAGTGATTTAGTTATGCTTCACACTCTTTGTTTTCTCTTGTATAATTATTTTCTTCTGTAAATGATCTAAAAATTATTAAATTAGTAAAAGTTTATGTAATCGTAAGGAATTCATACAGAGATGTATACATCTCATGCACATGCCTCTTTTGGGGTATGCACGCCAACCTTTCCATTCCCCCAGTTCGGAATCGGAAAGAGGATGAGCATCATAGCTTATACATCATGCATTTATAATCTGTCACAAAATATTATTTACAAATCATAGGTAAAGTTGAGGCCAGAGCCGGTTTCTAATATACAAATTTATTAATATAATTAAGGGCTAAGCCAAGGTAGAGCAGCCCTCTAGAAACTTCGAAATATATATACACACTTTTAGCAATAGCTTAACAAATGATGTTTTTAATATTATTATTAAAAATCTTTTTATGTTTTTTATTTTGTCTTTTTAGTTTGTAAAATTAAAAATGATCCCCCCCGGGGGAGGGGGGTTTGAAAAAGACAAAACCCTGAATCAGATATTTTAGAAATAGAAGGAGCCATGAACCGTATCCTTGTGGGTATTGCCTGTGACCCCACCAATTTTGTCAATATCAATTTATTTGTCACTTCAACCTCAACCAAAAGGTTTATGCCAAACTCACAGAACCGGGTGCCTTCTCTGTCCTTTTAGATTCTTTCCTGGTGGGGTCCCCCTCTCTTGTCTATACCATAAAAATTAGACGGAATTAGTAATTCGAATGAAAAGAAAATTATTATTTAAAACTTCAGTATTTTTTTACATTTGAAGATATATAATTTATTTTTAGCATAAAATGGATTGTTGAAATAGCACTATCTGATTTTTAGAATATGCGTTATTTTTTTATTAAATTTATTTATTTCTTTTTTCTTCTCCATCTTTTGATGGAAAAAAATTGAGTTTTTTTGAGTGGGGAAAGAGAGGACAGAGAAAGAGACGGAGTAGAGAGAAGTCGTGGGGAAATAGAGAGGATAGAGAAAGAAGAGTGAGGAGAGCGGAGAGTGGAGAGAGAAACTTTTACAAAAGGAGATAATAGAGAGAAAAAAGAGACCGGTGAGAGAAGAGATTTAGAATTTTCTAAAGACATTTAGGTTATTTTGTTAAAAAAATCCTAAATGTTACATTTGAAAATAGAATTTTTTTTTTTTTAACCCTAATGAAGAGTAGATATATTCCGAGAGTAGAATGTTGAATAAATTTTTTTAAATCCAAATCTTTAATCAAATAAAAAATTTAAAAAGAATAAATATCTATTTTTTAATATTTACTGTCGGTATTTATTTTTCTATTATGTCTAATTCAGTTTGAGTATTTACGAAAATTTATTTGGAAATGATTTTTTTTAATATAAATTTTTTATTTTTAAAATTTAAATTTAAAATTTAATTAAAAAAATTAATAATTTATTCTATTAAATCATGCCTTCTTTATCGGCAAATAGAAGTCTTGAAAGGTGGGGAAATGGCCATACCCATTCCGGCTCCGGTGTGTGCTCCACAGAGCTAGCAGATGCAGAGGATCAAAATCATGCATGTCTGCAACGTGTCAATAGATCTATTCACTAAGTCCCCACTTCTCTAAACTCTTCTCTCTCTCTCTCTCTCTCTCTCTCTCTCTCTCTCCCTCTCTCTCCCTCTCCATCTTCCATCTTCCGACCCGGCCCTCATCCTTCCTTTCAATTGTGTTTACGTGGTACAAAAATAATAAATTATAATAAAAATATTATTTTCCTATTAATTAATTATTTAATAATATGATTAACCATTACCACCGAAAAAAATAATTTTAAGTAGAAACACCTCTCAAATTTCTAAACTATGCGTTGTAAATTGGGAAAATTCATATTTCGGTATTTTTTTTATTTAGTTTTCTTTTAGTAATATATTCAACTACTTTTTCTTTCCTATCGTAGATATTTATTTTATAAATAAATACCTTGGCATTTTTAAAAGTAAAAAAGAGGAAAATCAATTAAAAATTTTCCTTTTTTAATATTTCTGAGAAATTCACTCTGTTGGTGTGGGTATAGATCAGATCGAATATATATTATAAATTATAAACTATTTATTTTATATATAGATTTTTTTAATAAATAAATAGAAAATCTCATAAATAAATCCAAATATTTATGATAAAAGAGATTTAATTAAAACCATTAAAATAGTTAATCATATGACATGGAATCGGTTATTAACCAATAGAGAACGAAGTATATGAAAGGACGGACAGTTGGTCTAATTAGATATAGTATTAGTTCCCTTAATCAAATTTCTGAATTCGACTCGTAATTTGAGTATGAAAAAAACTATGTTGGGAAGGTAACCTCCTTAAATGGGCTATTACAAGTTTTGAATCGAATTAGTCAGCGTATGAGTCCGGATATCGATTTGTATAGTATAAAAAAATATATATGTATATATATAAGGGCAAAACGGTAAAAAGAGGTGGAGGGAAGAGAGTTGGATGGAGATTCGTTTATAGCAACTGATACGATTGCTGCTGCGTTCTTGCAAAGCCAAATTCTCTCTCTCTCTCTCTCTCTCTAACCAACTTCAAAAATTTTGAGAAGAACAAATTAGTCACATAAAACGCCATCTAACTTCATTTGCTTAACGCCTCTTCTCTTCGAGGCTTTCTATATACTCTTCCTACTGGGGATTTGGAGTAAGGAAGAGAGACAGAGAGAGAATCTCCATTGACGAGGAGTCGAGAGGGATTCAGCTTTCTCTGACCATACTTATTTAGCTTTTCGAGGGTGTGGTTTTGAGAGTCGAGATAGGGTTTTTTTTTTTCTAGAGAGAGAGTTTTTGAAGGGTTTGATTAGTGTGGCTGGAGAGTGATTGTTGGATGGGAATTCGTTACAGAGACGAAGAAGAAAAGCCCATGAGGAAGTCATTTAAAGATTCCTTGAAAGCGCTTGAAACCGATATTCAACATGCCAATACTTTGTCCGTCTCTCTCTCTCTCTTTCTGTTTCTAATTTTAATGGTTGAATTCAGTCATCTCTTTAATTACCATATGAAAATTTTGATGAAGTTCATCAAACTCTTTTGAGGTTGAGGTCTTTTCTGTTTTGGAGGGAAGTAATGTGGCTTGGGTGGGAGAAATTCGATTGTTAGTCTTTTTGAGGAATCAGCAAATCTTAGGGTGTATATAATTCTTGATTGTGGGTTTCTAAAAGCCCTTTTTTCTCTTTTAAAGCATCAATGTGTTGCTTTATTGTTCTGGGCGTATTCATTTTTCCCCTAATTCTGTTCATGAGTTTGTCCCTTCCTATTGCAGAGTATATGTGATCACTTTTAATCCTTGTCTGGGTTTTAATTCTTTCCTTAGCTTAATCTGATCTTTGATATGCTTTACTAAACACCCACTTCCCTCCCCATTTGGTTTCCATTGTCGCTATGTTGGGTTGGTATGATTATGTAAAGTTTATCCCTTTGTTTGGGATTTGGATTTTCCCTAATGAATGCATTCGAGTGGAATGATAATGAAATTGAAAAAATTGGAAAATTGAAAATTTGGGGTCTGAATTTCGCTAGGTGGTGGAGGGTTTTCTCACAGGAGCTCTTTGCATATGGATGACTGAAGTGTTAACATGACCCAGAAATGTCTGTATATGCTGCCATTTCTGCTGGTGCCAACAAGGGCAAAGCCAGAAATTTATGTGTGTGGTCGAATTTCAACACATATTTTGAATTATATATATATTTTTTTATAATTTTCGGGCTGTGGTTATGATATTTGAAATTATATAAAAATAAAAAATTCAGGGCACAGCCCCCGGGCTGGTGGCAAGCAAGCTGAGCGCTTTTAAGGATTGTTAGGTCAATGCATGATGTGGATGTCCACTTGCATGATGTGAAAGTGAAGAGTTGATCAATTGTGCTTAAGCTGCTGCTTGTTGTTGTGCATGCATATTGAAAATTTGCATCTTGGTGATGAAATTTGTAGTTGACAGGAGGAGAAACAACCTCTACGATTTGCGAGAAATCGTGTGCTTTTAATTTAATGGTTTGACTCTGTACTAATTTTCTTTGAGATACAGGGCTTCTGATTATCCAAGAGAAATAGATGGAGCCTGTCTTCAGATGAGATTATCCTACAGTCCAGCAGCTCACTTGTTTCTTTTTCTTATTCAGTGGACTGATTGCCACCTCGCTGGGGCCCTTGGATTTATTAGAATCCATATTTACAAGGTAATCTTCATTCAACATATAACTTGTAAGTTCTTTATGCTTCTAGCAACAGAATGTGAGAATCAGAAACACATCATATTGCTATATTCTCATTGGAGGTGACAAATGTACTGCATTGCAGGCATATGCTGATGGCAAGACCACCATGTCTATCCATGAAAGGAAAGCTAGTATAAAAGAGTTCTATGGTAAGCTCACATTATGGAACTCTACATGTGTTTTCATGAATTCCCTTCTTGCTTTTCAACCTTTTATGAGCAACATTTCTTTGAATTGAAATGGACAGGTGTGATATTTCCCTCTTTATTGCTACTGGAAAGAGGCATTACTGACGTGGAAGAAAGAAAACAGAAAGAACTTTGGGCAACCAAGTACAGAAGGAAAGATGATATGGACAAGGGAAAGCTTTCAGAAACAGATAGAGAGAGAGAAGAAGAGTGTGGTATATGCATGGAGATGAATAGCAAGGTCGTTCTTCCCCATTGCAACCACTCCATGTGCATGAAGTGCTATCAGAACTGGTATGTGAGAAAAGTTATTTTTTTATACACTTAAAAATGAATGAGCACGCTTAAGTTTTCGGTATTATTAGTGACAGTGCAAAGAATACATCTTTGTATTAGAGTTTCCTTCATGTGTTCCACATCAGGTTACATCACTTAACACATTGCCCATCCATTACAACACTACTGCAACACTATTGGACATTATAAGTAGTCATATGAATGCAATGCCACGAGGAAATGCCGTACTCATGCCAACAGCTAGGTTTCAAATCCACATGTCATCTCTTAACAGGACCACTTTCGCAAGAAATGCAACTCCTCTCAAGTTCATTTGGTTCCTTGCTCTCAGGTTCATAAATCTCACCATGCTGTTGACTTCACAATTCTGAGCTAGAAAAAACAATTTTCATTTGGAAGCCCTGGAGTGCTCTTTAGCATAAACTAGACTTGATTCGCTATGTTGTCAACTCTATTCCTCTTCCTATCCCTATATTCAGCTAGAATTGGATATCCTAGCGATTTCTGGTACTTGCAGGAATCATCCCAAACCTTAAAATGGGACTTTGGCAATATATTCTAGATAGAGAGCCTAACGAAGACAAAATAACTATACAAGTAAATAAGCCATATATTTTGTCATAGGAAGGGCATGACAATCCTGAGCCATATATTTTGTATGATAATCCATGCTCCTTCATCTAGGCTGTAATTTCTGTGTCTGTTGAGTTTTTTCTTGCTATTCTTTCAGCTTCACAGTAATGGACACTGTTCTTAAATTTTTCTCCATTCGTGTTTCTTTTATTGGAACTTCCTTCAATGATAAAAATGAGCAGTCTTGGTTTGCACAACTGATAAATTTCTCAAACCATCTTTAAACTTTTCCTTGACCTCAGTGCTCATTCCTCTATTGTGATTTGGCACTCATGCCACACAAATCAATTGGGTGAAATCAAATCTTTTCTAACTACTAGGTTTACATTTCATTGTTTCAGGCGAGCACGGTCTCAATCATGCCCCTTCTGTCGTGATAGTCTGAAAAGAGTGAATTCTGGTGATCTGTGGATCTACATGGACAACCGTGAGATTGTCGACTTGTCATTGGTCTCAAAAGAAAATCTTGCAAGACTTTTCATGTACATTGAGAAGCTGCCACTCGTTGTGCCAGATCCAATGTTTGCCACCTATGATCCACGCTACCGGTGACATCTAATGACCAGAATGATTTGTATATAACATTTCTTCGTTGGTTGTATATATTTCTCTGGTAGTTTCTGGTGAGATCTCCTTTGTCCAAGGCAACATTGAATATTTGTAAATACTTTGTCTGCAGTAATTGTTACGAGGTTCTAACATGATGCTTCCAGAACCTACCTACCCCCAACAACCCCACAAAACTAAACCCTCGAATATTGATTTGATGAGATACTGGATACAATATTCAAAATGTATATCGTGAGTTAATTAATGAGCTATCAAAATTACGAATTTCCATTAATTTTCTCAATTTTAATGGGCTAATTTGAGCATGCCAAAAGAGTATCTTTGATATTTTGGTTGAGTTTCATTTCGAAAGCATGAGTAGAGAACAAAACTAAGATACCGGATTGGTAGAAAGGGGTGGGGACTATTTTTCTTTTTTCTTTTACAATTACATTTGAGGCTCAAATGTCGCTTTTCTTTTTTTGTTTTGGGCTTTTTTTTTTTTCTTTTTCCGGGTGGGGGGCCCCTGGGGGAGGGGGGGATTAGTAGTTTTGAACTCTTGCTATTGATGAGATCTTAAAGCCCCTGTACTTCGGGCCAAGTGACGACGAGATGTTGCAAACTTCAATGCCTTAAACCGGTAAGGGTTGAAACCCCTGGTACCATGGCCAACGGTGAAATGTTGTAATTCTTCTATAACCTCAGATGTGTCCTCTTCCCAAAGAAGAAAAACAAATACAGAACCGCTTGGTTCCCATGCTGTTGCTCTCTTTCCTTGTATCAATGCGCTTGGGGAATGGGTGACGTCTTCAAACTTACGGAATTCCGTTGGACTTGTAATGGGGAAATTTATTTCTTTTCTGGCTCATTTTGGAATTTGGAATGCCGGGGTTCTTTGTCAAAGGTTAAATATGTTAACGTATTTTATCGTGAATTAGAGAAAGCAGAGTAGTCTTAGCACCAAAAGAACAGGGGAGGGATAATTGGGGAGGCAGTATCTTTACATAGGCCTGTTCTCAGGTTGGTTTGGCCCGGAAGGACAAGCCGGATTGCAACCGTACAAAAAACTGTCTGATTGTGGTTCACATAATTTCGAGCCGCCTCTGGTTTTAGATCTATTTCTCTCTCTACCGTCTCGATGATGAAGGCCTTCACACGACTTAAAAGTCTTCTTTATTGTATACTTGCAAATCACCTTCTCTGAATACTTGAGAGACAAAAGGGAAAGATTGAAGAGAGAATGAGAAGAGGCCGCGAGAGTTTTGGAGAGAAACAAGGGTTTGCTCGTCAGAAATCAGAGCTTTCCCCACTGTTACGAAAATAGAGGAAAAATAAAAGAAAAAGGAGAGCTTTTTTATAAGCATTCATTGGAGAGACTCTTTTGCTCTCCCCAACCATTAGAGGTTTCTTTCCTTTTCTCCCTCCCCAGCAAAGCAAGCCAATGGTTGTATTTCCCAAAAAAGAAAGTGAGAAAACCGAAGCTGGGGCTGTTAGGAACCTAAACCTTACCCAGGTATGGTTCCAATCCAATTAATATTCAGGGCATTTTAGTTTTACGGGATTGAAACCGACATTCTGGTCCGATTCGGGCCCAGTCCTTAACCGGGAGTAGATCTATCTTTACATTTCTTTCTTAGGTAGATCTATCTTTACATTTGTGCAATCTCCGATAGTGAGTGTGAAAAGCAAATAAAGATAGCACCAATGTTTTAAAAAAAAATGTTAATGACAACAAAACCTTAGTTACGGCATTTATTGCCCGTTCCTTTTCTTACCGTGTACAAACTACAAAAGCTTAGCAACTCATTTCTATCCTACACGGAATATCAGCACTAAATTTGGTTCCCTAATTATTAATATTTTTTTTGGTGCCCTCGGACTTAATCCACCATCCGGTGTTCGAAACTTCACCCCAATGAATCTGGATCGACCCAACTAAAATCCCTCTTAGGGGAAAGGGATCTCCCAATGTAATCGATTTCATGTCCAAATCGTAAATCAAACTCGTAATCTTGGTTAAGGAACGTAACGACCTACCCACTACACCTTGGTTGGTTCCCTAATTATGCAACTGCACATGCCAAGCAGAAACAAATCATACCTTTGCGACCCTCTAAGATTACTCCCCACTTCAGTGTGGTATCTCTTAACTCCAAAATTATAAGAAAGAGGATTGTAAAAGCTAAAACACGCGCAATTAAGACTATAGAGATACTACAATCGACTGAAGAGAGAATCTCCTTCAGTGGAATATAGGCAACCTTACAAATATATAGATCAGTTTTTCCAACAAAGCATATTTTTCCTACTTCCCACACCCACAATAAAGTTCCTAGGAGTGATAACATACGAAGTCCCAGATTCTATGATCTGGCTCTTGATGAGCAACATTGCCCTTGGTTAAAGCTTCCAATTTCAGTCATCATCATCATCCTCCTCTTCCTCTTCTTCCTCCTACAACACAAATGATAATTTGTCTTAGTCTTGTAGAGAATGCAAATCCGAAGATCAAGAATGAACAGAGACCCGGGGGGGGGGGAACTAGATTAGAAGCTCAAGGGATTTGTTAATGGCAAAA
Source organism: Dillenia suffruticosa (assembly GCA_033439265.1). Taxonomy (NCBI): domain Eukaryota; kingdom Viridiplantae; phylum Streptophyta; class Magnoliopsida; order Dilleniales; family Dilleniaceae; genus Dillenia; species Dillenia suffruticosa. The sequence goes on from JAVTVX010000035.1 coordinate 1,508,291, forward strand.
CATAGCATATCGTAAATTGGAAACAGAAAGAATTCCAATGAAACTCCTAGTTCTTGATCTAGCAAGTGGACTACCATTGGCCAAAGCAGCAAGAGGAACCCACACTCAGCATGAGAATATACATTACTCTAGTGTTTAGTTTGAACTTGAACCGAAGACTTATGGTAGACCATGCTAAATGGAACTATAACAAGAAGAGTTGAATATGCGAGACCGGACTTAAGAAATACTCAACAAACATATATAGGATATACTACATATTATGTGCAATAAGTTTTGGTGTTTTCTTCCAGTGCCATTTAACTACTGCACCTTCTTTCTCCCTTTCTTTTCCAACTGTGCCATTTTATTTTATTTTTTTCTCAACTACCACTTTGTCTTATTTCTAAAATCCTGGAATGATGATATCACTTCCATTTTCAAATATCAAATGAAACATCCATCGGGTGACTAACTAATTCAAAATTAGTAATGAATAAAAATTTCTGATAATGCTAGCAGCAAAGACAATCCTATTAGTACAATGTCATGCCTCTTATTCCAACCAAATTAAAAACCATGTGTCAAAATATTAATGGATATCTATGTATAGGTGTAGAATTGAGTGAAATTACTCATGGCTGCAAAAATCACGGCTGTAGAAGATAAAAAGAAAATATAAGCCATACTACCTCAGCACTTTCATCATCATCCTCATCATTTATTTCAGATTTGGATCGGTCAGACTCTTCATCACCTTCGTCTGTTGCACTCCCCTGTGAGGAAAAATATAGGGCATCACCTAAGAAGCTCACCAATAACCTCTACTTTGTAGTCTGAATAAGTTATGCATTACCTGCTTCTTTTTGTAAGCATTCATAAGCTTTTCGTATTCAGACTTCTTTTTTGCAGCCTTGGCTTCATATGGTGCTTTTTCCTATTAAAGTCGGTCGATATACTCCACATAAGTAGAATATAGCAAATATGACTGATCAACATACCAAATAGCAGTAATTTAGTTTTAATAGAGACAATTGTAAAAACTTTAGATAGCATTCTCTAGGAAAGTTCACATCTATATTTAGTCATTTCAAAATATGAGCCCAAACATAATCACCATTTACAAAGTATTATGCCAAGAACTAAATGCTGTACCATAAAACCATAAATAACAGGCCAAGTGATAAAAAAAAAAAAAAAAAAAAAAAAACTAAACGGCGGTAGAGTCTAATGAATGTCTACAGCCAAATCAACAGGCCACATTTGACATGCAATACACTAGAATCATGTCTGACAGCATACAGGAAATTATGCAAGCCTACTGGTTATATCAAAATGAAGAAGATTCGATACAGACCTCCTCAGACAAAGATTTCCATTTCTCTCCTCCAGCTTTCCCAACCTTAATGGCAATGCAAGTGTCTAAATCAGATTCTTTGGATTATATTAGATCCAAACACTATGCAGAGAATGCAATCGAATACTTACAGCAGAGACAGCTTTTACATTAGGATTTTCTTTCTTGAAGGTCTTCCGAAACTCCTCCCTGTAACAGTCAACATGATATTGGCAATCATTAAGTAAGTTGCAATAAGCCTTGTCCTACTGAAACCATAAGAAGAGCAATTACATACAGGAAGACAAAGAAAGCACTAGGAGGTCTCTTAGGCTTGTTGGGGTCTTTCTTGACCTTTTTATCTTTCTTAACCGGCCGTTTGCTGTTATCAGCCTTAATAGGTGCCTTCCTCTTTCCAACCTTTCTGAGGGAAAAAAAAAAAAAAAAAAAAAGTCATTTGGTTAATCCAGTCCACCTGTGACCACAGTATCAACACCCGCAGACAAGATTAAACCAGAAAGAATGTCATGAGGTCACCCTAAAAATACAAACAAGATTATTTGCATAACAAAATAAGCACTAGCTGACCTGTCTACAACAGGCTTCAGCGCTTCCTTGGCATCCTTCTTTGCAGGCCCCTTACCCCTGGCAACCTTCATTGTTACCGGGTATGTTCCTAACAAACAAAAATTAATATCCAATTGGAGTAGTCACAGCAACATGTTGGATATCAAATCATTTAATCTATTCCTGCGTCAAAATAGAGTTGCAGTTTAAGCACCAAAAATCTCATCGCTGTGTGCAATCAAACATTAGATTGGTGGCTCTTTGCCAAGCAGAAATATTTTGTGTGTGTGTTGGGGGGGTGGCAAAATGAGGAAGCCCATAAGGAAAACCGTAGGGCACTACAGTTAGCTGGCACACCTTAGCCTCCAGCGAGACTGGATTCCATACTCTAGTGGTATTCATGCATCGACTAGAAATGCTACAGTTTTCTGGCACACCGTGGCCTCCAGGGAGACTGGATTCTCTACTAAATGGTAATCATTCATCGACTAGTGAAAAAGAAACCTGTTCTTCTACATTAACACAACAACTAATAGCTAATACACACACAAGCCCACCATAGCAAAGTGATTAAAGGTAGCTCTCACCCTCTCTCTCTCTCTCTCTCTCTCTCTCTCTCTCTCTCTCTCTACCCTATTCTTATACATGGAACAACAACTGTAGCTTACATACACACCATAGCAAATTGACCAAAAAATTACCATTCAATTGAAATAGATCAGTGCATAACTATAGGAAATCATCACGATCAGCATACAACCAGAAAGTCAGCACATAAACAAACTCAATATAAAAAATACCCTCTCTCTCTCTCTCATCGATCAAATCTAGTAACAGTAAACTTCATATATAGATTATAGATTATAGATTATCTTCTTTGTAAAACAACAAATAATTCCCAAGAGAAAGAACAGATATGAGACAGAAGACTGAACAGACAAGAAGAGTGCGCTAAAACTTATCCAGTAATTAGCTCTCAAACAGCTTTACAATCACAATTAAATCATTACCTCAGATTCTAAACGACCTCACGGAAATCAAATCAGAACATGAACTCTGAAGAGATCGATCATTTCATTCCACAATTTTGAAGAAATTCATCGGATAATAGAATACAAAACATGATAAATCTATCTATAGAGAGAGAAAATATACAAAAACAGATCTAGAGAGAGAGAACGCTACCTTTAGAGATGGAGGAACCAAACTTGAGTCCTCGCTGCAACAAGGCGATGAGAGAATATCAACGAAGTGAAAAGAGGGAGGGAGTACGACCAAATGAGGAAAGAGATTGATGGGAGGGTGTAACCGGACCGACCAGTCGACATGTTAAGAATAGAATGATAGGTTGACGGGCTACAACCGGTAGAAAGAGACGAAGAAAGTTGAGGATTGCCGCCAAGTTTATCTCTGTGTTTGGCCAATGTAATGACAAGAAAGATATTTTGTGCCTGGGTCCACGTGTCGCTTTCTGCAGCCCCCCTGGACGTTGAAATCTCGCCTTTCTCCACCTCCATTCAGTTCTCCGTTGACTCCCTTGACTTTGGGGGGTGCAATCGTTTAACGGCGCGTTACTGCTTCGTGGCTCCTTCTCATTTGCTGGAGCTGGCCCCACAGAGTGTTTGTGCAGTCTCGCGACCTTTCTTCCCTTGTTTTAAATTTTAAATACGGTTCCAGAACTTAAATGGTTGATGTAATTCAATTAGTTTGATAATAAAAAATTATAAGTTTAATCATTGTAATTAATAGAATGTGGTAAAAGTACAAGTATGGGAGAGACAGAGGCAAGAATTCATTATTTGTAAAAAAATAAAATAAATAAGAAATAATTAATTTAGAAAAATAAGCATATGTATATATAAAAATTAATTTATCAAGTGAAATGAAGTATAAATCATTAATTTATTTTTTATTTAAAAAAAATAAAAGAATTAATTTTTTAAAAAAATGTTAAATTCGGTTTGATATAATATCTTACATTTATTGGTCTACGTGATTTTTCCTGATATTTTTTAAATTTAAGATTTTATGTATTTTTTATTTTCAGTTTAATGAGTTCAATCTATTGATATAGTGTGATACCTAAAATAATTTTTTTATTTTCACTTATTGATATTTGAATTTTATTCGATTAATTCGATCTAAACAATATAAAATTCATTAAATTATTAATTTTCTCAAATTCATTAAATTACTACCCAGGGAAGGTTTAAGCCGATGCCCGTCAAGATAGAGAGGCCCTACCCACCCCCGGCTATAAATTTTGCCCTTACCCACGAGCTCATGTATTCAACTTTTTTAATGAGTAAACCATGTGAACTTGTGTGTATGCTTTTTATTTCCTATGAAGTAGGTAATAAACTTATGTTTTCCGAGATACAAAGATATTAATAGAACTTTCATCTACTGATTTAAATTTCTACAGTGACTAGCAATTATGTAAAATATAAAACTGTAATTGTTTGATATTTAAACTTCTGTAGTTTAAAACTAAATTATTAAAAAATTAAAATCTTTTAAATTTAAATAATTTTTAATTAATTAAAATGTCTTTTCTTTTTTATCTATAGATAAAATGGGATTAAATGTGCAAAACAAGAGAATGGTAAAACTATATTAAACAAAGACGGATAAGATGGTCATAAAAATATTACCTAATACATACGTTTTAATGCCGGTTGGAAGCAACCGGTGAAAATGGGCATCATTTGTGTCATATCCCGGCGAGAAAAGCACGTTGCTATATGAAAGCTTTGGTAACTTGATCATGGTCCTATTAAAAGAATACTAGATATTCACCTAAGTTGCAATGCCAACCACAGAACCTCAAAAACAACCTGGCTGTCATGTTAGCCAGCGAGGAAGCACAAAAACCAGATGAGGCTAAAGATAAGGCCCTTTCTGCCTCGTCCCTCAGATGGATACGCTTTTCCAATCCAACGGCTCCCAATTCCTCAACCCTGATAGAAATCAAAAAACCCCACCACTCGTATAGCACCATCACTAATTATAACTGGGACCAAGCTTTCAACAAATAACATACCATCACATCCTTCTCATCCTCCACCACATTTCACAATCATGGCCTCCACCGCCGCAGCCACCTCATCATTCATAGGAACCCGCTTACCCGAAGTCTCAAATTCGGGTCGGTTTCAGGCCAGGTTTGGATTAGGTGGCAAAAAAGCCCCACCAAAGAAGTCGGTTAAACCAACTTCGGGCCGCCCACTTTGGTACCCGGGAGCCAAGGCACCCGAATAGCTCGACGGGAGTTTAGTTGGCGATTACGGGTTCGACCCATTCGGGTTGGGCAAGCCCGCGGAGTACTTGCAATTTGAGTTGGACTCGCTGGACCAGAACTTGTCTAAGAATCCGGCGGGTGAGGTAATCGTGACCCGGTTGGAGTCGGGTGATGTAAAGTCGACCCCGTTTCAACCATACACCGAAGTGTTTGGGCTGCAGAGGCACAGGGAATGCGAGCTCATTCATGGAAGGTGGGCTATGTTGGCTACTCTTGGTGCCCTTGCTGTTGAGTCTTTCACTGGTGTCACTTGGCAAGGTGCTGGCAAGGTATTTTTGCTTTTTGTTTGGTTAAATTAGAAATGCATATTCCTTGTTTTTCGATACAAAGATGCTACATGCTAGGCAGCTCAATCTAAGTCTCCACCCCATCACTATATTTTAGAAAATTTTCAAACAAGCAATAGAAAATTTTTAGGTGCAGAGTAATTTTTTGTATGTTTTCCGGGTAGAACTAATTGAGGGCTCATCCTACCTTGGACAACCACTTCCATTCTCAATGGCGACATTGATATGGATTGAAGTTTTGGTGAGCGGATACATTGAGCTGCAAAGGAACGCAGAGCTTGACGCAGAGCTTGACGCAGAGAAGAGGCTGTACCCTGGTGGCAATTTTTTTGACCCACTTGGCTTAGGCAGTGATCCAGAGAAGAAGGCGACACTTCAACTGGCAGAGATCAAGCATGCCCGCCTTGCCATGGTCGCCTTCCTCGGCTTCGCTATCCAAGCCGCAGTCACCGGAAAAGGCCCTCTCAACAACTGGGCCACCCACTTGAGCGACCCTCTTCACACTACCATCTTCGACAGCCTAGGACTTTTCTCGTAAATTATATTAGTTCTCTTCAACATTTTACACCCCACCGGCTGAACCCAAGTACAATTGTTTCTACCCTTGTAAAAATTATGTTATTTTAACAGTTTGAACACTTAAGTTGAGAGGATTATTGTTGGTTGGGGCCTTCTTGGTTAAATATATTTGTGTAAGAATGAGGTATGGGGCTAAGGCACCACTTTCCCATATTATTGACATTCTATTTAATTTTATCTTAGTAAGATATGTTATAGGAGATGATCTCATAACAAATTATGAGATACCAAAGAGAATTGCAAACGTTGTTTTCCCTTAAAAATCATAGCCGTCTCTAAGATTATTATCAAAATATATATTATATTTTGTCTTATATAAAATTTTGATTTGGCCTTTATTAGTGGGAATTTAGGATAATAGGCTAAAACACTTCCTCGTATAATTGATATGGTAGCTTGAATGGACTCTATTTAGAAACTATTAATTAAGGTTAGGTCAAATTTTAGGATAAAAAATTTTAATAATAGAATTATTTACATCTTTTTATTAGAAAATTTAATTTTTATAACTAAACTTTTGTGTGTATATTTATATATATATTTTTTGAAAATTAATATTTTAAATAAATTTTATTGTGAATAAAATAAAATAAAATAAAAATACGTGTAAGCAGAACCAAGCTACGAACACTTCCCCTAAAAATACGAACACTGCCCTTGGCCTTCACTCGACACTTCGGCTATACCTAAAAATGGTTTAAAAAAATCTCGCCAGGTCTCTATGCTGTCTCCTGAAAAACCTTCGGCTCTCTCTCTCTCTCTCTCTCTCTCTCTCTCTCGCATTGACTAATCGAAGAAACTAAATTTGGGATCGCAGAGGAAGCTTCCGGCACTCATTCATCTCCTTCACGACCTGTGCTCATGTCAGTACACACTTCCTTTTCTCTTCTCTTCTTCGTCTTTCTCACTACTTCCTCTTATTTGCATGTTGACGTGCAACATTTACTACTTGTTGGTCTGTCTTTGTTTTTAAATAGGTCATTGTAATCGTAACTTGTCGCCTAATTCAATGTCTGCGTGCTTAAGACCTGTTTGTTTAAATGCCGCCACAGCGAGAGAGAGAGAGAGTCTTTGAAGAATGTTCTGTTGATTTCATGGAGCAATTTAATGTTATTTTTATTTTTTGATCTTAGGAATAATTATTTGAATAGAATTCTTGCTGCATTGCAGCTCGGAAGTCAGGACCCAACCTTGAAAATAGGCTCCTACTTGGCAAATTATCTGGTGAGACGGGTCAATAACACCAATTAAAATGTCCTTATTGCTGGATAATCAAAAGAGACCAAAGGCCTGTGAGATAATCTCTTCTCTACTTCTAGGTTGTAATGCACACAATCGACCCTCTCAAGACCTGAAACATTGGGTAGCATCGGCTGCGTGATTAATATTGCTGTGTTGTCAATTTTTAGTGCTACAAATTGCTAGAGTTAATTTAAGGATAAGCAAATTAATCATTTCCCTTAGGAGTTATGAGTGTCGAACAAGCTTATTGATAGTCAAAAGATGAACTCTCTGATTTCTTAGGATGATAAGATATTGGTTTTCTTTCTGTTGCTGCAATAGATAAGACTTATCATTAGTTCTGATGTGGTTATTTTCTGAGGCGAAGACAATAATTCATATCAGAGGAAGTGTAACATGCATTTTGGGTTATAAATTCAGGGGTGTGGGGCAAACAATAGTGTTATAATTTCTAAAATTATATACATTTAACAAAAAAATTCGGGGGTGCAGCTGCCTCTTCCCCCTCCCCCCATGATTGTTTTCCTTAGATGTAAATTTAGTTTCAACGTTATACTATTGCAGGTTTTTTTCTCTTTTGGTTTTCACATTGTTGATGCTTGTATACTTTGGCATTTGATTGAATTCCAGATGGCTTGATGTAATTTCTGATTTTCATCTGCTGGGGGAATCTGGGAATGAGTTCTCACAAGTTTTTATGGGACGTCACTTAGAAGTTTTTCACAGTTGAGCTTATAGGCCTTACAGTTTCAGATCGATATGTCAGCATTTTTCCCATACGGGTTGTCTCAATATCTCCCACATTAAATCCTGGCACAAGTTCAGTTGGTAACCTTTTGTCTAGCTTTTGGATCACGTGTTAATATGGTGCACAAAGTATTTCTTTTGAAAACCCAGTTTAATTCTTGTGTTCTGCTTCTGGTGTAGATGACCATGTTTTGGTGGAGAAATTTTGTCTTGAACATTACAAGTTTAAACGTGGTGATGTGGTAGTATTTTGGTTAAGTCTTTCATTTTTTGCTGCAGGTTTGATCAAGATGATTGTAAAATGATATCTCTTCTCCACAACTTTATGGATTTGCTTTTGGGCCATGTGTCACTGTTCACATGCCTGATATAGTGGCTCTACTTTTTCAGTGTTTGCTTGAGTTGTAGGCTACTCAATCTTTTAGAAGGATCAACAGTTCACCACCTGAAATGCACTCGGGTCAAAGGTCAAATAATATGTTGCATTTGTTGGCATTTTTTCCAGTTCTCCAACTAATCACAAGGAGAAGCATATAAAGAGAATAACTGGCTTGGCTGGTGAGTGGTTCGCACCTACTTATTTATATGATGCTGTGAGGATTCCAGAAGGGCATTGTTGGATTGAAGGAGATAATTTAGCTAATACCACTGATTCTAGATCTTTTGGTCCTGTGAGTTGTACCAAAAACTTGTGCTCTTTGAGATTTTGATCTTTGATCTGTTCTAACCTTTCTTTGCTTTTTGTTGCTGTCACCCTGTCTTAGATGTATTTTGCTGGCTGATGGTGAAGAAAAAGTTGAAAACCATATTTTAAACTGGATATTATATGTGATATGCGTGAAGCACACTATCTTCGATTACCCATGTCTTCTAAGCAGTTTGTGTGTGCTGTTTATCTATAGGATAGCCTTCGTTAGTAACTGGAAATATAAAGCAATGGTAAACATGTGTTATGTTCTACATTGAAACTTTCTGAAATTGTTCATTCTAGAGACAACTGCATATGGTGATTTGTGAGCTTAGGTTTCGTTGACCCACCTTGCTGGGATTATTAAGCACCGGGATCATGTATCTTGACATAAATCTCTTCAAAAGGAGAATGGAGAAAATAGTGTAAGATGATAGACAACAGAGGAAAAATTAATATGGTCAGGCTTTGCACTTCTCTAGCAAAAATTTATAGTCTCCATTCGAAATTAATATGAAGCATTTTAGGGTAAATTTACTTGGTGCATTATTCTTCTAGTGTTGCGTTTTTGCATGGCTGTAGTTTGTGGTTTGATGCTTTAACACAACCGCGCATTACTTACCATTGTCACATTGGCAGATTCCGTTAGGATTAATTCGAGGAGGGGCCACCCATGATATCTGGCCTCCGAAGAGAGCTGGTAAAATCAGCAGAAAAGTCCCTGAAGGCAGCAGACTTCCTTCCTTCTGATTGCTTTGCAAGCGCATTGCCCCTGTTTTTGGTGGGTTAACAAATTTTCCTCATAATTCAATTCTGTGCTAATTTATTGATCAGCGATCAGCATTGTTGGTTTGAATAAGGAATTGTTGGTTCCATCTTCAAATATTTATATAACTGGCAAAGCAATTTGAGCGTTGTTAGGAAATGCTATTTAAAGTTACTTCTCGCTTTGGGTTGCATAATATCTATATTATAAGATATGCTAAATGATTACGATTATGGTGTAAAATTAGCAACTCTTTTGCAACTTTCAAGTTGTTGAATTTGGTACATTTAACTTCAATTTCGTAGTATTGGTATAACATGATGCATTTGAAGACATATTTTATGAGATTATTCAAATGATGTAAGCAAATAATCCAATTCATATGCAAAGGCTGTGTTTGGCAAACTTCACTTTACCTTAATTTAACTCTATTTTATTTTATTTCATTTTTCATAGTTTTATTTTAACTAAAATACAAAATTTTTTTAATTAAAAAAATTGAGTGTGAAAAAGATTATTATATTAATAAATTTCTGGGTTGAATCGCTAAAGCTCAACTTTAAACTAATCTTAACATTCACGGGCGAGATTTAATTAATTCACATTTAAAATCCAAATCAATGGTAGAAATTCTTAGCCCATTCTGGGTCATGTAATAAAACCAGAATTAATTGCTCTTTGAATTTACGGAAGCTTGACAAATATAGGTTTAATCGGACAAAATCTAAATACCGATCGGTGAAAAAAAAACAAAGAACAAAGAAAGCTGACCAGCGCAATCTGAATCAGAAAAGGGCAGCGGAAATGGTCTGGAAGTAAAACAATCTACCCAGAAGGGAAAATTGGAAAGGTAAGAAGGCAAGTACATTGGGTAGTTCACAAAAAAAAAGGTAAATTCTGCCTCTGGGGTTCATATGTTGCAACGGAAATGGCATCAAATATCCTGACTCCAACCATACTACTAGTAGCTGGAAATATGGAACCGGATATTAAGAGTCTGAACCAATTATTATTGGCTTTCCAAGCCCTCAGTTTGTTTACCAGACAAGGTTCGATTTGAACCGTGATTGTGATTACAGCCATTGACAACCTCGGGGTCGTTCCCATCGAGATACCAGATGAGTACTTCTTGATCCTCAAGGTGATCAGGATGCTTGACAAAATCCCGAGCATTGGAAAGACATATGACCAAACCTGAGATTTCTTGTTGCCTGTGGCCGAAGCAACTGCAGCTCCAGCTAGGCTACCAATGGAGGTGTTCTGGAAAATCATCGGCAAGCATCCTAAGACAGTGGGGAGTAGGAAATCCACAAGAAATCCTACATTAGTAGCAGCCAAAGCATAGTTTATATGACAAAGGATGGTATGGGCGAGAAGCGGGCAAGAAGGACAAATCTCCAGCCATCTCGTTCAACGCCTCTTAAGAGCAGATAGAAGTATTTGTTTGTCTGGATCCACTCCCTTGCTGATTTTGAGCTCCTGAAAACTATCCTGGAAGAATTCAAAAATATGAAGATCACTGCCATAAATGAAAGCATTACAAGAATCATCTTTTTAGGCCAATCAAAATTTGGAAGACGAAGCAAATAGACAAAGACAAGACTTAAAGATATCATCTCGCATCAATGTTAAAGTCCATGAAGTCCACTAATTTATTTCAGTTATGTGCCTGCATTAAGTTTCCAGTGGAATAAACCAAAAGCACTAATGCACTTTGTGGTGTATGTATGATGAGGTGTCCGGCAAAAAGGGTCAGGAAATGAGAACCACAATAATTACAGTGGTAATCTTTGAAGAGAAAAATAAAAGAAGAGTCATACTCAGACTTGAGGTGGCTATGAAACGAAGGGCAAGCATATTCAAGCAAAAGGACAGACTAGGAACTCAATGGAGGAGCACTTGAAAAGACACTTTCCTTCTTTAGACCAATGTCAAGTGTCACCAAGAGTAAACAAATCATGGACTAATTATGAATTCTGCAGATTTTCCAGGTTCAAAACCAATATGATTATATTCACACATGAAATAAGTTTGTTGTGGAAAGAAAAAACATGCATATAGGAGCAAAGGTATTGTCACCATGAACCGTGTTGCATCTTCAAATGCCCAAAAAGAGAAAGACATAATCCTACATGAAGTTGAAGCATCCGAAAACTACAGTATCCATGTTATCTTGTTGTCTTCAACAAGGTATAGTTTGGTGCAGCAAGCTTTGTTTGGGGGGTTCAAGCTGATTAGTCTCTGTCTTATGCTTATTTGTTATTGACCTCAGAACCATATGCAGCTTAAACTTGTTCATGTTAATGTTTTTGTTTTTTCGCTCATTAAGGTAGTTGTACGAGTTGGCTAATAATTTCTGAAAGGAAGCAATTTTTGTCTGATTATGAATATGTTTTTTCCCTGGAAAGATGAAGCCAACATTGAGAATATTATCAAACGCTGCTTAATTACAGTCTTCTCACGTCTTACAATTGCCAGATGATTCTCAGAAATTCTTACGGAAACCTATGTTTGCTAGGGTCAAAGCTAGAACATCATACAGCCGAGATGAAAAATCAATTCTAACGAGGAAACTTTTGGTTTTTGATGAGGACCCGTTTACAATTTTTAGGGGGCAAATAACATTTGAGCTTATAATTTTTGACAATTTTTGAAATTATAAATATCATTTTTTTCAGCTGCCCCATTCACTACAGCATTCGGGGACAGAGAAATTTAGGAATATTAAAGCCAGAAATGCTACAAATAAGAAATGGGTATTGCCTAATCTAATAATTGATTGTGAGAGAGAGATAGAGAGAGAGACACCTGCCGATCCAGAAAGAAAGAGAGGCACCGAAAACTTTAGCGGAGAAGACACAGAGGACGGCGTTAAAGAAGCCAAAGAGAAGAGAAGCACCGGCCTCGAAGAAGACAGCGTAAGGAAGGCAGAGTACTAGGGTCATTGTGTGAAGCATAACGTAGACAGGCATCCCCCAAATCCCTAATCGATCCGAAACTCCTCGGAACATCTCTACCAATTCCTCCTTGTCCCATCGTACTGACGATGTTCTTCCTTTCAACAATATCCCCAGTATTGCCACTGCCACTCCCAGTTTCCATAATCTGGTAATGCCTCCCCCATATTTATCCGAATACTCTTCCTTTTTCTGGTTTCCGGTTTAACTAGCAGACTCCGGACACACCGCGCGAGCCGCAGAGCGCGTACCGTGGAAAACACTTAACATTAATTATAATTTATTAAATTTATAATATAGTTATCAAATTATAAATAGTTAGAGTTCGTTTATAATAAATTATTTTAATAATTTTAAAATCTTTTTTCACATATTTAGAATTTTTAAATTTTGAGATCATAACGTTTCGAATTAATTTTATATTTGACAATACCTAAATGTGATCGGATTTAAAATCTTAAAAGGATATCTAAATTTTAAAAATAAAGTGGTAGATAACAATAGCGAACAAATACAAAACAGGGATGTGTACAAATTCATATAACTTTTCGATTTATTTATAGAGATGTTATATGTTGGTTGCGGAAAAAAACAATCACAACCATCAACCTTTTTCTTTTATACTTAGATTTAACACGGTATTCACAAGATATGGATTATATTTTTTCATTATACATACGCTAGTTAAATTTATAATTAACTCAATATTTAAATTAAATCATTGTTTAAATTAGTAAAACATACGACGTATATTAGCAACAAGAAAAAAAACAGAGACTAACTATTGAAGTTTTAAAAAAACCAATGAATGAAATAAAAAAAGACAATAATTAGTAGAGTAAAAACATAACAGAAATAAAGGGATGATGATCCACGAGGCACAAAAAAAAAAACAAAATGGGAAGAATATATGTAAAAAAAAAGATGAAAAATTTAAAAAGAAAAAGGGGTCCAAAATAAAAAGAACAAGAATTTGAATTGAAAAAAAAAAAAAAACCTATGGTCTAGAAATAAAGAGAAGACAATTCTTGAGACAAAAAGGAGGAAAATCTATATTTAAAAAGGACGAATGATTTAAGTGAAAAAAAGAGTAAGAACTTGAATGAACAAGTAGAGCCAAAAAAGGAAAGAAACCTATATCCCAAAAAAATAAAGGAATTAAGGGGAAAAGGATAAAAAAAAAACAAAGAAAAATGGTCAAGAACAAAAAAAAAAAAGGATTTGAATAAAAAACTATGGACTAAAAATAAAAAAATGACAATCCGTGAAACAATAAAAATAAAAGGGAAAAAAACCTATATTCAAAAAAAACAAAGGATTCAAACAAAACAAAGACTAGGTCAGAAAAAAGATTAATAATCTGATTGGACAAGTGAAGCTAAAAAAGGGAAAAAACTATATCAAAAAACGAATTGACTTGAGGGGAAAAAATCGAAAAAAAGGACAAGGATTTGAATGAAAAAAAATGGATAAGAAAAAGGAAGGAATTGAATAAAAAAACATGGTCTAAAAATAAAGAAATATCCAAGCGCGTAATAGACAAATGGGGCAAAAAAAACAAAAGGGAAAAAAACTATATCAAAAAAGAATAACTTAAATAAAAAAAATCGCATAAAAAATAAAAAAAAAATGAAAGATCAATGAAAAAAGGGTTCTAAAAAAAGAGAAAAGACTTGAACGGAAAAAATAAATAAAAAAACTATGGTCAACAAGTGGGACAAAATAATAAAAGGGAAAAAATTATGTTAAAAAAAAAAAGGAACTAAGCAAAAAAAAAAAAAAAACCGAGAATAAAAATAAAAAGAGAAAAGACCCAAATGAAAAAAAAAATCAAAAAAAAAAAGGAATGATTTGAATAAAACAAGCCTGAATGAAAAAAAATCGGGGTCCAAAAATATGGGATGACCACACCCTTTTCCCTTTTTCTTTTGTATTTAGATAAGTGGAGTAAAAAAAATAAAAGAAGAACATATATCCATAAAACAAAGGATCTGGCAAAAAACAAAATTAGGTAAAAAATAAAAAGAAAAAGAATCTGGATCACAAAAAATAGAGTTAAAAAAAAGAAAGAATATGAATAAAAAAAATAAACGAAAGAAAATGGGGGACCAAAAAACGCATGGAACAACCAAACTTTAAGCGTTTTTGTTTTATATTAATATAGAATATATATAGATAAAAAAAAAAAAAAAAAAAGAGAATTTGAATGCAAAAAAGAAAAAAAAAATTCAAAAAAGAGGAAAGACTTGAATGAAAAAAAAGATTCGGATTAAAAAAAAGGTTTAGACCAGAAAAAATTTAAAAAGCCAAGAAAAAGGGGTCAAGAAAAAGAAAAAAAAAAACCAAAAAAAGGCACGCTGACTGAAAAGTGAACAGTAAAAAAGACCAGAAAAAAGAAAAAACCAGAAAAAAGGCCACCCGACCGAACACTGAACATTGAACAGTGCCGGCACATGCTGGTCACGTGAAGGACGACCACGGGACAGGATAAAAAAAAGAATAAAAAAAAAAGAATGTATGCAAACAAAAAAAAAATGGTCACTTGGGGGTGTGGTCACATGCTTGGAAGACCACACCCAAACCCCTTTCAAGTCCATACTTAGATAAATAAATAAATATATCATTATTATATAAAATATTATTAAAACTATAAATATTTATATTTTTTCTTATTATTTCCTTCGAGGAATTAGCCTGAAACAAAAAAAAAAAAATAAATAAATAACTACAAAATACCCTTCACAACTTTATGATCTTGACATATACTCTCGAAGTTGTATATTTGAGTTTCTTGCTAATTGGGTTGCATTTAAAATATTATATATTTGAGATTCTTTCTTTTTTTTTTTTATTGATCAAATATTTTCCGATTATTTAAGTTTCATCCATCTAATTCGGATCAATCCATCCGAGATCTTTCTTCAGAGGATAGAGATCTCTCCAACATGATTCCATACTCAAATCGCGAGTTAAACTTTTATCCTTAATTAAGGGATCAAATAATCTATCTACTCGACTAACTTACCGGGTTATTTGAGATTCTTTCCGGGTTATTTGAAATTCTTTCTATTACCGCAAAACTCCACGTGCCCAATACTGTATTGAAAGCCAAACCCGACCCGGCTCAACGATCTAAACTAAACGATAAGCCTGAAACAAAATAGGAAGGCTCAGTCTTTGGGCCAAATCGGCTTTAAACACTACATACTATGGCCCAATGAGCCCTGCTCGAATTTGATATGAGCCACCTAATACCCATGCGAGGTATTAATTGTGTGAAGGCACCATCGTTACTATTATGCTCTGTTTTTTGTTTTTGTTTTTTTTTTTTCGTGTGCGTAGTGGGACTCGAACCAAGCCTATGACATGAGACGAGGGGAAAAGTGTCATCGGAGCTGAAGCTCATTGGCACTATTATGCTCTGTATGCCCTAGTCAGATGAGGTGGTCCAAATCTAAGTCTTAATACAAGCCTTGTAGCCCAATCATTGCGGTCGACTCAGACTCTTGAAGCACTCGGCTGGATAGAAGGGATCGATTCCTTTACAGCTTTACCATATACTTATTTGCAACAAAATGTTAACCATTGGCAAATCGCAAAGCACTTACTAATAATAAATAGCAACTCAAAAAAACTACATCAAATTCCGATCCAAGTGAGTTCCAATTCCAACTCATTGAATTAAATGCACAGGAAAAATAACAATTCAAATTCAAACAATAAAAATATGGTATAATTCAATTGATATTATTTTTTTTTCCTTACAAATTAAAAGAAAGAAAGAAGGAAAAAGCATGCATCTCCGATCTAAATTCAATTATTAGTATTTATATCTCGTAAATTTTTTCTATCTAATTAATAAATAAATTTACACATGAAATTTATGTTGTTTTTTTAATTTAATGGACGTAATTTATGAATTATTTACGTTCATTATTTATTAATGGGTACACGCCAAAGTGGCCATTATTATCATATTAATCTAACATTATATTGTATATAGTTATTTTTACTTATATACATATACATATATATACATATATATATATATATATATATATATGTATGTATGTAATACGAACGTACGTACCTACGTATGCATGCGTATTGGGAGTTACCATAAAACAGAAATTTTTGTTTAAACACCGATTTTTTTTTCTTTTTTTTTTTTTGGGAAAAGAAAAAAACATCTTTAGGAAAAACAAAAAGGATTGGTGGTAGGAAACGAAATGGTTTGCAACAAAAAAAAAAAAAAAAAAAAAAAACAGTGCGCTATGTAATCAGGAAGAGGCGCGGAAATCTCATTGATCAGATTTCCCAGGCAGACCTCTTGTACTATTTATATATGTGGGGTTATCTTTTCCTCTAAAGCCTTGGTTTCTTCGTGTTAACTGTTGGGTAAGCCTATACTCCGGTCATCTACTCTCTCTCTCTCTCTCTCTCTCATGTTCATGGACGCGGCGCGTCACAGGCCACACCCGTTATAACGTATTTGCGTTTTCTCTTGTTTCTTGTGCGGTGCAGTTGTTTAGATGCGGCATTGTGTTATTTATCTCGATTAACCGTTTGTTTCAAATCGATCCTGTGCATTCCATTTTTGATATTTTTATTCTGGGTCTTGTTTGGTTTTATCTTATATGGTTTTTAATTGTTAGATTTGAAGAAAGAAAGAAGAGAGAGAAGCGTGAGAATCTGATTTTGGGTAGGGGTTGGTGAGATGGGTCGGCTTTTCTTGATCAATCTTGAAGGCAGGATCTATAGCTGCAAACACTGCGAAACACATCTTGCTGTTGCTGAGGATGTTATTTCCAGGGTCTGTCATTCTCTCTCTCTCTCTCTTTCTCTCTCTCTGCTTTATTTGACGTCACATTGTGTACGAAATCCCGATTTTCTTCAATCTTAAATATGGATGTGAGAAATTTTGTCAACATTCCCTATCTAATCTTTCTGTGCCTTCTTGATTGATGATGTATATGAAAGATTTTAGAGGGTTATGATTCTGGGTGTTGTTGCCGTGATCATGAATTCGTGCATTCCCCGGAAATCGGATTTAGGTGAAAAATTCTCTTGAGATTTTGATTTATAAACAAAAAGGGAAAAGAGAGTAAAGGGTTGAAATCTGTTCGTCTATTATGTTTACAGTGATATCTTCCATTACAAGTTTTTTGTTGATATTTGGATTTTTGTCTGAGAGTATTTTATCCTTCAATATCTGAACTAAATGTTAAATGTCGGTGTGCAAGTGTATACTCAACAGTAAGGACACCAACACGTCTCGAGAATTTCAAAGTCCGGCCGTTGTTTGTCTGGCATTGTGATGTTTCTTATTGAAAAGAGGGTGGCATGTGCTGTTCAGAAGGTCTAGGTTAAGTAGGATCAGAATACTTGGCCATCAAGTAGTTGGATCAACCTTGAGGTTAGAGTTCTGGTGCCAAAAAAAAAAAAAAAAAGAATTACTAGAATACATTTCAGTGCTCGCAAAATCACATTCTAGTTTGCTAACCTTAGATCCTCATAAAACATGTAAGCTCGATTTGACCTGGTTTCTTATTTTTCACTATCTCATGCTTTGGCAACTTGCGTGTACTTAATGAGGTTCTTTTTTTTTTTTTTTTGCGTTGGTCTGCACTATGTTACAATAATTCTTGTTATGGTGTCAATAAGATTGTTAATCATCCCATGACGTAAGAGAAACTATCATGTTAAAGTGTGATCCAACTATAGCATCCATTCAGCTCTTAGAATCAAGTCGACCCCTGGGATTCTCTGCCCTATGCTTAATAGATGTCTTGGCTTCGCTTCACCCATTGAGGACCAGAATGCTGTCATTTAGACCCTTCAGAAAAGCAAATGCTGTTTCTTGAGTCACTAGGCACCTGGAAAACTTCACATCATCTTGTAGCCATTTGGACTAGAGTGTTATTTGAAAGTGCATTTCTAGTTTAGAGAAGAAGGGGATGAAGTCAAATCAGTTAATGGTATGAATTTTGGGGTTCTAAGATGCTTCTTTACATATTCAGATAGGCGCTCACTTTAGTTTCTTTTCATAGTCTCCTTCCTCTCCTTAATGGTAGGTGGGTTTTTTTTTTGGGGGGGTTGGAAGTTGCTTGTCTTAGCTGCTGCTTGCATTAACTGAAATCTTCCATTGTTTAAGTCTTCAGATGCAAGCTTTGTTTAAATCAAGTCGATATCAGCATGCCTTTGTGTTTGAATTGTGGACAGAAGGTGACAATTAGGATTAAGTTGATTGTCCCTGCATAGGATCTCACTCAAAGTGATCAACATTGTGCCCTATCTAAATAACATGATGACTACTCTGCTGATTTGGTATAAAAGTTTACCCTGCAACATTTAAAAAAAGGGGACCAGTTTGGCTTGTGTGCCCGCTAAGATGTGTTATTGGAATGGCTTTACCTAAGTTGGATATATTTTGCAACTTCTCATCCAGGGATAATTTTATCTTTCTAAGAAGTTTTGATATCACTGCCAGAGGTTGGCCTTCGTTTTCTGCCAGTCTGAAAGGACACATCCAATGGTTCTTTTTCATTTTTTTTCTTTTGCCTGTAAACTCTTCCAGTAGAAAACTTGAGGCTTCAGAAAGTTGGTTTAATGCACTGCAGCCTTCTCTTTGAAGGTTGTTTTCCAGTACATGCCAATTGTTGTACAGATAAGTTCTGGTGAAATAAGAAAAATAGTGAATAAAGAATGAATCCTTTTTCCTTTGTATCGGGTGATTGATTCATGCATATGAGCTATGCTTTTGGAGGCAATCGTCACTAAATGTCCTGTTACTTTTCAGACGTTCCACTGCCGACACGGGAAAGCTTACCTCCTCGATAAGGTGTAAGTGCTCTTTACTTTAACAATCCTGTGATAAGATAATCTCAGTGCATAAGTTATGCTTCTTTGGCTAGATGGCTGCTGGATGATTATTGTGTTATCCCAAAGCTATGAATCTATGACATTACTTGACCTAATTGCGATGCCTTGTAGAGACTAATGTTTAGCTTCCCAAGCTCTGCAGACAGAATCTCCTTTACTAGCACATTGTCCAAAGGGATAAAACTATTCTGTTTTTATCTATTGGACACTAGTGACTAATGTTGTTTAGCATGCTGTTGCTAGCTTGCACTTTGTGGTTGTGGCATTTGTATTTTTCTGATGACTTTGTGGTTTTCCAATGCAAGTTAGTGTCAATGTCACAGTCGGGGAGAAAGAAGAACGAATGATGATGACTGGAATGCACACTGTTGTTGACCTGTTCTGTGTCGGCTGCGGTGAAATTTTGGGGTGGAAATATGTAAGACCTCTGTAAATCATCCATCACTTTACTTTGTATTGTACATTATATAGTTACTAATTACCATCTGCTTCTTTTTTTTCCTCTCCACATCAGGAGATTGCATATGAGAAGAGTCAGAAGTATAAGGAAGGAAAATTCATTCTTGAAAGGTACATCTTCACTTTCTCCTGTTTGGCAGCTTTGGAAATTTGTGGTAATGGTTACATTCTGAATATCTTTGAGCAGGTTTAAGATTCTGGGTCCTGATGGAAGCAACTACTTGGTCACTCCAGAGGTTCAAGTTGGTGAAAGCGATGCTGACGATGCCTGATCTGCAATTGCTTTCTGAAATCAATCAAATATTGTAATTTGTACATTCTCTTCATCCTTTATTCAAGTTTCAGCCCTAGTTGCCTGGACTTCTAAATTGAAATCAACTAGGGAAAACTAGACCACTTTTCTGAAATAGCAGCCTCTAGTTTCAATGTTGCTGGCATCAAGTTCAATATTGGCTTGTATAGTGGGAAGGATCCTCAGGGGACAAGACACATTGTGGACATGACCATAATTTTAGATGGCCAAAACTTCCTATCCAATGTCCTTCGTTCTAGGTTCACATTGCCATCTGGGATTTGTGTTACAGGATTTGTCAATTTGATTATGGTACTGAACATATAGTTTGTTTTCAGGATGGATGAGATGAATTATGCTAGATGGAACAAATTTTACGTGGCGATATATATTAACATATGTTTTTCAATTCTTAATTAAATATTAGTTTAAATTCCTCAAAACATGTAAATGATTTGATTTAATTGGTCAATATAGTAAAATTTGATCCATTTGATCTATCTTAACATTGTTGCATGAGGTTGATTTTTGTGAACTTGTTCTTGAAGATCTTTGAATGTAACCCCATCCAAACCACTATTCATATTCTTCGTACGCGCCCCAATCGTAAAGTTCATTTGCCATGATATTTATACTCCTGCAGACATGTGCTTTTGTAGGGCATTACGTTACATCCGTCACAGTCCACCAAGAGACACTAAACCCTGAAATCAATCATGTTCAATGCATGATGAAAGATTCTTTAGAGCCCTTTGAGCCATTTTAGAGTGTCAACCACGTGCGGCATGTGCAAGGTGGTCGGGCTTTACAGCAAGACGAAACGTCAAACTAGAATTTTCATCATCTCTCTCAAGAAAGAGGGACCAACCGCTGAATGTTTAGGTACTGAACTGAAGCCTGAAATATCATTGGAACGGAAGGAAGCAATCAAAATGCTGATGGCGGCCACAGGTATTATCCATAATATCATAAGATTAATTTATATTGTGAACCACTTGAATGGATATATAATTTAGGTAAATTGGTATGTGTGTAAGTAATAATAAAATTTTCAACGTTGAAAAAATTGGTTGGTTGGTAGGTGTAGGAATATATAATTTTATTCTATAGTTGCATGAACAGGTTTGTTATCATGTGACCACAATCACGGCCAAAAATTTAGGTGCAATTTGTAGTTGGATTGATAGATATTAAAAAAAAATGGGGAGAACGGAAGCAATGTCTCGTGATATCCTTAACCTCGTATTAGAATCTACAACCTCTAGGCTTTTAGGTCAATTTTATGTATTTGTCCTAGAAAATCGGAAGGCCAACGTTAAAAAAGAAAAGAGGGAAAAAAATAATGGGCGCAAGGCAAGGGAATTGAATAAGGTGCAGTCATGTTTGGGATTCATGGTTTGGAGAATTCATTAATTAAAATTTTTATTATAATCTTTACTTTACTTGCATATACACAAAGGTGGGCGATTGTTATTACACACAATGAGTGTTGCTCTCGGTAAATGTGACTCCTTTAATATTTTATTAAAAATATTTTTATTAATTGATAAATTATAATTCAATTGATATATATATATTTTTTATTTTTAGAAAATTTAAATTTTATAAATATTTCGTCATTATATGATTAATTAATATAAGGTTTAATCTATAACTATGAACTGAGATCGATGAGATCAGGGTCAAATGAGGGTCAAGTGCCATTCTAAGTTCAAAAGGTTCGTACGTACACCTAGTGGACTGGTTATTACCGAGAGACCGCACAGAAAGCTTAGGCAGCAAATTTTGAATTCCACACAATTGCCGAGGCCTACGACCGACTAGAATTTAATTTTAAATTTAAATTAAAAAAAAAACTTGGGAATCTGAGACCTCCTCGACCAATTATTGCCGTCAGATTAGCTGAACCTCGAGAAATCCAACACCCCAAATTAAATCCATTTCCAAGCTTTTAATTTATTTATAAAACCAAGTTTGAATTCCCCTCTGTGTCTCGGCAATAAAAGATTTATAACGTCTCCTCGCTCCCTTGGCGTTTTCTCAAGGCTTAGCCGATGCCATGTGCTTCTGGATTGGGATGTCTTTTTTTTTTTTTTTTTTTTTTTTTTTGTTTTCCTTTCTTTCTTAGGAATGCCCACGTTTCCATTTATATCTACAAATCTGCCCTCCCCTCAGAAAATACAGGGGAATGTCGGATAAAACTGCTGAACCTGCCTCTCCTACTCAAGGGAACTCTTACGTTTTTAAAATTTGATCGATTGATATGCGGATAACTTAATGAATTTTAGTTATTTTAACATCGTTTTACTTCTATCCACTTTAATGGTAAGCTTGGCAGATCTTATCTTATGAGTATTTATCTATAATAATATAATTCTAAATTAAAATATAATTTTATTTTAATACATTAAAAAATAACATCAATAAGATTTTTTAAAAAGTTTTTGTAGCCCTATATTGATTAGCATATTTGATTTTTAGATTCATATCTAACATGGGCTTGTGATATGTTTATTCAAATTTGAGTTTTTTTTTTTATTAGTTTTCTTTATCCTTATAATAATAATAATTAAAGGAGGAGAGAATTTGAAGGAGCAAACCTTCTTGTCACGTCAATGACCCAGATTATTAAGTTAGAGCTCAAAAAATATTTAAATTAGATTTAAAAGCTCTAGGGTCATATCATAAATAAGAGTTTTAAAGACGTAGAAATTATCATTTTAAGGAAAAATCATATTGGACAACATAAATCGGCAGTGTCTTACTTAGGATTGCCTTTTAGCTTAGTTTAATATTTATATCACCAAAAATAAAAGAAGAATATTATTTATTTATTTATGGTGGGTAAGGTAGAAGAAGGCAAGACAAATTAGAATTTAAAAGGTGCGAGGTCGAGTCACCTTACCTAGAAAAGAAAAGAAAAGTGAAAATGGTGAATGGCAAATTGGAAATTATCGATAGTGTTGGTAGTCATATACGGGAAAGGAAAGGATCCAAAGCGACATCCCAGTTTGTTTTGCTTATTTGAAAGATTCAATTTTTAGAAAAGTTGCGAGTAAACGCACAGACACGACTCAAATGCTAAGAAACCTAAACCAACTTCCTCGTTTCAGACACTTCTCTCTCTCTCTCTCTCTCTCTCTCTCTCTCTCTCTCTCTCAAACCACTTCCATTAGTCTATTCGCAACTAGCAAAACCCATAATTCGATTCTACTAAAAACCAAACTTTTATTTATTGATTGATGATGTCTTTGATCTTCAAATCATCTGTTTCGGAGAAGACAGAAACAAGTTAGAGAGAGAGAGAGAGCGCGCGCGCTCAGGTCAGCTGATTCGCATTTTTGATGTTTCTGATTTATTGAGGAACCGAAGTTTAAAAGAATCAGAGGTAGAGAGTCGGTGGTCTTTTTGAGGAAAAAAATGGTAATGAACGAGAAAGATGAAGATCTTGCCTTGTTTATGGAGCTTAGAAGACGCGAGAAGGAAAAGAATAATAATAATAATAATAATTCTAATCTTCTTCGCAACTCGGCAGATGCTGACCCTTCATTGGGTACGCTCTCTCTCTTTCCCTCTAATCCACAAAAATTTCCAAAATCTTGAATAGCTTTTTGATAAAATTGAAGTGCACATTTTGTTCTGATCAGTTGTGAAGTTTTAGTGTTTGGGAAATTGATCTGTGATATTGTTGATGGGCAGGATCTAAAGTTGTGAGTAATTTTAGTATGTTTAAGACAGCTGGTCGTAAAGCTATCGATGAATTTCTCAATTCCGAGAATGATAAATCCGACTATGACTGGTAATTTTTACTTCTCATTTTTCATTTTTCTGAGAGAGAGAGAGAGAGAGAGAGAGAGAACTGTTTTTGCTTTGATTTTAATTTGACATTATGGTACCTTATGGCGTTCAATTTATTTTAAATTTTGAAATCTGCTGTCTCTGAAATTATCAAAAGTGAATGAGACATTTGATTTTCTTGGTGTCCAAAGGTGAAACAATTTTTGAATTAGTTATTTTGACTGACTTGTTCAACTAAGCCTTAGTGATTTTTTCTATATGGTGTATGTAGATATTTTGATCCTCTTCTGTTTATGTTTAATGCTTGAGCAATTTCACACCATAGGGTCAATTTGTACTTATAAATAGATGGGTATATGTGATCTAAATTAGTCTGAATTGGAAATTTTATGTGAACTCAGGCTTCTTACACCACCTGGTACCCCTCTTTACCCCTCAATGCAAATGGAATCCCAGAGAACTGTAATGAGTCAGACTGGAAATGCCATTGCTTACCCCTTTTCAATAAGATCTAAGGTAAATTTTACCTTGTATAATTTTCTGGATGCTTCATACTCTATTTTTCTATTGCAGCTTAGTAGATGATAATTTCCTCCTGAAGAGGTCCCGATTCTTAGAAACTCTAGGTTGTTAGAAGCAACGGCAAAACCAAAAATTTATATTAGGGGAGCAAAATACAACATGCAGAGATTGGAGAGGGCAAAGGTATTTTTGGAAGCAGATAATATTTTAATGAGGTATTTTTAAAGGCATTATATGAAATTTAGTGACATTTCTAAGACTTAGCACTGTTCTATCATTTTTAGCGACATTTGCTAAGATGAACCCCCCGCCGGGTGGAAGGGTGCATGTCCATCCTTGATGTGTACCCATAAGGCCACAATTGGCAGGTCAATTAACATCTCTAAGGGTGCACGCCTGTCAATTGCCCTTCTGGAAGGTTGATATGTACAAACTGATCACCTTAAGCTGCTCATGTGAGCACTTTTGCTTATATCAGTGAAGGAACACATTCTTCAGCAGTTGTCCCTTTCTTTCCAGATTGAAAATTCATTCTCAGTTGGCCGAATGTGGCCATCAAAAGTGTCCATGGAGTACAAGATGACAACCACTGGGTGGGATCTTTGGCCATAGCCTTTCATGATCTTTCACAACCCAGCACTCTCCAACAAATATTTGCTGTTGAATTAGGTTTAATGGAATTAGTGCACTGCCATGATTTTTGATAGCTTGCCTTATTTGTGATTGCAGTTAGAAAATCCCCAAATAGAGCCTACATCAAGGATCATGGTGTCATCAAGACAACCCTTGGTGCCCTCTGGAATCAATTCTCTGAATGCTCCGGTTAGACGGCCCTCGTCCTCTAGGGGACGGGGTTCAACTGCCTCTAGACCTGCAACACCAACTGGACGTCCCACTTTAACTGCAAGTGAAATGGCCAAAATATCGAGACCTTCCACTCCTACTTCGCGAGCCACCCTGCCTTCCACAAAGCCTGCAGCACCTCTCACTAGATCTTCAACTCCTTCAAGATCTATGGCACGTCCATCAACACCAACCAGCAGACCCTCAGTAACAGCTTCTACCAAGTCATCTTCAAGACCAGCAACACCAACTCGGAGACCATCAACACCATCAAGGACCCCTAGTGTATCTGCTCCTCCTGTTCGTTCTGAGTCAGTGACAAGATCAGGTCCAGTTGCCTCAAAAAATCCTGTCCCCTCACGTGGCATCTCTCCAACAGTGAAGTCTAGGCCTTGGAAACCCTCTGAGATGCCAGGTTTTTCACTTGAGACACCTCCGAATTTAAGGACTACAATGCCTGAAAGGCCAGCCTCAGCCTCTAGAGGTAGGCCTGGGGCACCAAGTTCACGATCTTCATCTGTTGAGCCTTGCCCTAACGGAAGATCAAGACGTCAATCATGCTCTCCAACAAGAGGACGAGCTCCTGTTTCCACTTCCAGTGGTAGCTCTGCCCGTCCTACCAGTCGAGGACGTTCTAATGGTAATGACAATGTAAGCCCTGTGCTGATTGGAACTAAGATGGTTGATAGAGTAATAAACATGAGGAAACTGGCTCCTCCAAAGCAAGATGACCATCATAGTTCCTCCTCAAAGTCTTCCTCTCTAGACAGCTCAGGTTTTGGGAGAACACTCTCAAAGAAATCACTTGATATGGCTATGAGGCACATGGTATGCTTCCTTGTCCTTATAATTAAGCGGTAAACCATGATGCACTATTTAATCATAATTATCAATCATCTTTGAAATTTGCAGGACATAAGGCGAAGCATGTCAGGTAATCTGCGCCCATTAATGACCAACATACCAGCCTCCTCCATGTACAGCGTGAGATCAGCACCTGCAAAGAGCAGGACAGTTAGTGTTTCAGACTCTCCTCTTGCCACTAGCAGCACTGCAAGTTCGGAGCCTAGTGTGAATAACCACAGCAGTGGTATTGATGGAAGTGAAGTGGAAGATGATGACTTTGGAAGTGAGAAGCATCACTTCTCGCTAGCCAGTGTGTATGGTAGGTGATCACTTGGGCCTATAAAACCAGATTCTAGCTTCTGACCTGGTTTTACGTACTTTAGTTTTTCGCTTCCCACATTTTCTTTTCTCGCCTTGGAAGCCCAACGAGAAACAAATTAGTAATTTCATAGAGCCAACATTTAGTTGTCAAACTTGCAAATATTCAGAATTTCAATTTCATCCCTCTTTCATTTGGGCCTATGCTCAACTCAAGCAACAGTTATTTATGGGGGTGGTCCAAATGTTGGAAATGGAAATGCAATTCTGGTTTCTCGCGGGTGTACGAGTGTGTTGTGAGTTGTAACTTATGACTTGGATTTTGAATGGATTGCCTATTGACCAAATACATTAGTTGGTGGTTCTTTACCTGCTTTATATCTCACAACTGGGTCTCTTACGGTTCTCTTACGGTTGGATATTAAATTTGTTTAATCAAAATTTTGAATTTAAATTTTAAAAATAAAAAAATAGAAATAAGGTGGTCTAGGTGTTAAAAAAGTGGAAACATGATCATCTTATTGGGTAGGGTGAATATGAAAAAAATTAAATATTTATTCAACTAGTTAAATAAATTAAACTTTTAAAGATTTCAAGTATCTGTAAACAATCTCATTCAACTCTTATGAAAAAATAAAAATCTGAATAGAGAAAATTTCTAATTATGAAATAAAAAGATTTATTTTAAAGAGATACTTTCAAAATATTTTCGAGATTTGATCGGTTATGCCAGTAAAATGTAGGATGGAGAAATAGTTCTGAATCACAAATAATTTAAAAATGATTTCAAAATAAAGAAAAATTAAATTCTTGACGGAAAATTAAAACTTTGACCCACCCTCACTTGCAACTTCTCTTCAATTAGCTTGTCTGTCCGTTGCTCTAGCATGTGAATATCATCATCATGTGACTAGCTATTTCTCAGATTCCAGCATGCCTGGTCATGGGGGAGTAGATCAACATGGTAAGTACTTTTTATACGAAATAAACAACATGATGTTATGTTGGAGAAGAATTTTGATATGATTTTCAATGGACAATTTCTGATCACCATTTTTTTTTCCTTGGCACGACTCGTGCTGGGTACGTTATTTGGCGGGGGCAAGCGAGATGCCAGACCCCTACATGGGGGGAGGTTCGTGCACCCACGTTGATGGGCGTGTCTCCTCACCCCGCGCATCTGATCACCAGATTCACACCTTTTTTACCTCTTAAATTATTCTTCTAGTGTTCTTATAGCAATACTCGAGTGGTAAAAACCTTTTACTTAAATGTTTTTCACGATATCTAATATTTACATTTTCATAAACACGTGTATTTTTGTAATCCTATGTAACCAAGAAAATTATTCTCCTACTCCAATTTAATTTCTTTATTATATTCTATTCTCTTCTTAATTTACAAATTTTGCATAGTTTTTATCTCTTCTCTTAGATCATCAAATTGGTAACCCCAGTTCAATCTCACCAATCCCTTTAAGTAATAGTAGCACCATCATTTTTTGGCTTAAAAAATTTAAAGAAAAAAATTATTTGTGTTACAGAAAAAATTACATGTCGAGAAAATCAGTCGGACAAAAAATTAGATAGTATTATATGATTTGATTAAAACGTCAGTATCCACCATCTTTGCTCACTTTCATTTATGTATTTAAACATTTTGAATCAATTGTCTAAGAGACAGTCTAGTGATACAAATCTCCCTCTCCTAAGCTAATAATTCCAGATTTAAATTTTTATACAATCAAAAATCATTTTGAATCAATTGAATTATCATTTTTCCTCAAATTCTCTCACCATCACAAAATCTTTTACTCAATTATACTAATATTTCTATATTTATTGAAATAACAAATTCATATTAATATTATACAAATATCTTTTTGTATTCTTACAATTATGTTATTATTTTTCATTTTTATTTTAATATTTTCTTTTTATTGAAAAAACATATGTTTTGATTTGTGTATGTATTTGGTGTCGACAATATAACCATCTGCATTGATTTTTTTTTTCCTTCTTTTGAAAAAGACCGAGAAGGGAGAAGGAAAACCCAACAAAAATTGGTCCGAAAGTGATAAAGAGTAGCTTTCATCTTGACAATTTTTTGTCTTTAAAAGAATGTACAGTATAATCCATGACAAAACAAAAACCTGTGTGTAAACATCCTCTCACCGAAATCTTTTTGATTGAGTGATCAAAAAGTACTTTATTTGTTAATTAAAAATTTTGAATTCGAATGTTGAAAATTATGAAAAGAAATTTGAGAGAGCTAATCTTTAAAATATATTTTATAATACTCGAATTAGATTAATCAAATAAAACCTAAATTCCTGCGATAAAAATCAGAAAAACACAAAATGCATGCCATGATTAAAAAAAGTTAGGTTAACCTAACTAATCTTGGGGTAACTTTTTAATTTAATATATAATAATTTAATTTTTTATATAGAAAAATTAAATTTTATTTAAAAAAAATTTATATATTTAATTATTTTTTATTTTAATTAAAAATATTATATAAAAAATAAAATATAAATAGAAATAAGTGAGATAAACTGAGCACGATAAAGACTTCCCAAAAGCCAACTTTATATATAGCTTAATAGCTCGACTTGAGACCTTTGACTTGCAAAATAGGCATTGCCACCTATGTACCACTTCAATTTTTTTTTTTTTTGAAATAATTGTTGTACACTTCATCAAAAGGTGGGATGGAAGTCGGATTTCAATGTTAGAATTCGATCTTTGACCAAGTCAAAGCCTTTGACTTTAGACCCTAGACTAGTTCATCTTTTTCTTTTTCTTTTTCTTTTTCTCCTTTTGCATCCAAAATTTTTCTTTACACCTGCAGAGGATATCTTGCCCCAGATTCCAGAATATGCCTTTTAGGCCAACTTACAAAGAAGGCTGACGTCTACAGTTTTGGGGTTCTTATTCTTGAAATAGTTAATGGCAGAAGTAGCAGAAAGGCAGCATTTGGGGAGGAACTCCTAGTTCTGGTCGCTTGGGTAGGTTATTGTCTCAATCATCAAGACACAATATTGCATGTTCTACCATATGCTAAAAGGCTCCTGGCTGCTTATGAACATGGTAGTATTTGGATACCATGATACAAGCAACTTGTCAAGGTTTTGTAAATGAACATATTTAATCATTACGAGCTCAAACAACCACCTGCCGTTATGGTAAGGTAAGATGACTTCATTGTGAGTGTGACATAGAGATAATGAGGTTTAAGGATAACTCTCAATTCACTTTAAGTCTTAATAGGCCTTGAAATGGCAGGAGACTTGAGCTTTGGGTTACCGCCCTTGCATTTTCTGCTTAGTCAGAGGCACTTACTGGTAACAACTATTTAAACAAGTGATAGCAGATTTTCCTTGGTGAAGCAACTGGCTAAGAAACCCTGAAAGTATTTAATTGCCTGTAGTGGGACATATTCTGAATACACCTACTACGGTGGCTGACTGAATTGAGCATTAAATATCTATACTGGGGTGGTTTGTCTATATAGGAAGTTTGTAGGCCATGCATGCAATTATGATTGTAATGTATGAAACCAACCCTTCTATCTGGACCCCTGAGATAATCGGGTAAGTTAGTTGTAGGATTCCATTTCAGCCATTCTTTCTTTGGAGGAATTGGAGTTTTATGGTGACCCAAGGTTCTGCCTATATGCTTTAACGGACAAATGTTTACACTGCAGACGTGGAAACTAAGGGAAGAAGGCCGGCTGCTTGATATTGTTGATCCAGGGCTGACTGACTTCCAGAGGACGAGTTTTTGCGCTATATCAAGGTTGCACTTTTCTGTACCCAAGGAACTTCGCATCAATGACCCTCCATGAAACAAGCGGTGGAGATGCTGTCCAAGAAGGTAATCCTAAATGAGGCAGCTTTAACGGAGCCTGGATTGTACAGATGGCATTCCTCTCGGCACTTTCCCCATGGTAGTTCGTAGGAGACATCTTTCTCTCGAGCATTAAAAGGAAAGCAAAATGTAGCTGAATTTGTAACTTCAAGTCAATTTGATAGCGCCTCACAAATGCTTCCCCGGTGATGCCCTTCCCCCAGTTTGGTGTTTTCATGCTTAATTGATTATATTATTCTGATTCTTCTAAATGTCTTTTACCAAAAGTTTATATGTGCTCTCTACCCTCTCTTAAATTCATTCTCTTTCCCACATAATGCCAATCAAAAGGAAAAGATCGTTCAAATGGCAAGTGCAATCAGAGGGTATCAAAGGAATGTGTATACATAGTACAGGTATAGGAACTTCAGAATCAATTCTATTTTTGACAAACTTAACAACAACCAGTTTACCAGCACACTCAGGCAGCATGGTTGGGTTTTGTGGGCGGTGGTGGTTGGGGGGGGGGGGTTCGTGTAGGGAGGTGGTTTGTGCTTGAGCTTTCTAAGCAGTTGGCCCATTCTTGAGAGTTCTGTTGGCTTCCCTGGCTTTGGTCCTTGGATCACCAAGATGGACAGCTTATTCTCTTCGTCTTTCTCCTTCTTTTCCTCTCGTTTCTATTGCTGGCACTTCGTTTGGGATGAGCTCTGAGATTGATCTCCAGTAGTTCTTGTGTGTTCAATATGGAACTTCTCTTGGGTCTCCACAAATAGCTGCCAGATAAGCACACAAGTCATCATAAAACTCACAAACCTCGTGAGTCAAAAAGGGATGGGTAAATCACACATATCTTACTCATCACTCTTTGCCATACGTTAAACCAGTTTAACACGAGGAAGGGGCAGCGGCTTGAACTTGGTCGAACATCTAGATCCTGAGGCTAGTCACGGGGCCTAAGCAGCCCATAGGATGGTGACAAATACGCGAATTACATGACTCCCCGAGAGATGATTGCAAAGCCCTAGAGACAGCCCTGCTCATGCAAGGAATGAGTTGGCATTCCAGAAGGATCAAAGAACGTGAGCAGGAGATGAGTAGGGGAGCAGCCAGTAGAGAAATAAATTCTGTTTCACCAACGGTTTCTCTCTTTCAACATCCTTACTTTACTTACTCATGCTGACTAGAATGTCGGAGGACAAATATCAGGATAGTCCGACGTAGTCATTTCCATATCTTGTAAAAGTTCAAAACTCAATAACTCACCTTAGAGAGCCCAATGGTGGACATACCAATAACGTGTCAAAACTATATATAACACCTCTCATGAACATGCACACATTTCAAACTTAAATCTTTGTTAGATAACAAAGGGAATAATTTGAAAATGCTAGGCCTTGATTTGCTTCAAAACCTAGTGTGGTGGCCAATGATCGGCTCAAATGAATAGTGATATATATATATAACCAGTCATGACGTATCACATAAAACTCCCAAGAATTGCATATCTCCAATCTGCTTCAAGCAGGACAGAGCAGAGTAAGAGATTCACAAGCTCATAAATTTATCCCGAAATTCAACTTTTCTCCCTTTCTCTCTCTCTC
The DNA here is from genome assembly GCA_033439265.1 of Dillenia suffruticosa. Taxonomy (NCBI): domain Eukaryota; kingdom Viridiplantae; phylum Streptophyta; class Magnoliopsida; order Dilleniales; family Dilleniaceae; genus Dillenia; species Dillenia suffruticosa. The sequence goes on from JAVTVX010000035.1 coordinate 1,540,152, forward strand.
TCACCATATATATAACATCATTTAAAATGGATTAAGCAGTGAGCAGACACAGCTAACCTTCAGTTTGTCTCTGTTAATGGCCTTCCTAGCGTCGAAGTTAAGCTTGCGTCTCCTGTGGAAATCAAATTTGTACTCATCTGCTTCTGCAACGATTAACCTAACCATCTCCTTCTCTCTCTTTTCCTTCTCTGCCAGTCTAATCGCGTTTTGCCAATACTTCCATCACACAAAAAAAAAAGAACATGTAGAAAAAATAAGTCGAAGTTCCCAAAGTTCAATTATCAACTGCATGCCGGGCAGTGAAACCCACCTCCTCCACTCTCTGAGTGCGAAACTCTCTTCCGACTTCCCGTTCATCTCCGGCGAGAACTCTCCTCCTAACCGATCATAATTACCGCCGTTGAACGGAGTCAAAGAAGCCATGCTATCTCTCTTTCTCTCTCTGTGAAGCGAAGACGGAGAATGTCACTGTTATAGGGAGGATACGTGAGGAAGACGATTCCGACTTTTCCAGAAGCAGAACGCCATGACTGGAATGTTTGAACACTTGATGAAATTGATGACGATGGTGATCTGATGGACAAACGGTTTTGGCGTTTGTGAGATTTCACAGTGAGGACGATCACACCTGATGCCATTCCAACGGGCACCGATATTTTGCTTTGCTTTCACGTCTTCCTGCCCCCACTTTTCTCTTTGATGTTCGGGGCTATTAACTTTGGGCTAATCCTAAGGTTATCATTAATGGGATTTCTACGATTTTCATAGTATTGAAATGTTGGTTTGCTCTACAAACTATTATTTATTATTTTATTACCTTATAAATAAATAATAATTATTATTAGAAAAAAAATTTAAATAATTATAAATTCATAATAATCAATATCCATAAGCAAATACGTTAAAGGCCTCACCCTAGTCCTCTTATTTGAGCCACAAGTGAATTATGTGTTGTCAATGTATTCCGGCCATAGCACAAGAAAACCACAGATTTTTGAAAATTTTTAAATATATTTTTGTTAATAATTTTGAATTAAATTTAAATTTATAATGTTGTGATTATAAAGCGTGTAGGACCTCCGCTTGAGCATCCATATATCTATGGCTTGGTGTCCCCACTTGGTCTCGCCATGTCGAGTCAAGCGAAGTCTGCCTAGCACGCCACCGCTCACCCTTCCTATATTCTATCTACAAATTTATATTATTTTCCCCCTTTTTTCTAGTCCATAATCATTTCCCATTGAGAATTTATTTTATTTTTTTGGTGGACGCAAATACCCATTTTGACCATGTAACCAATGATCATTAGCGGCTGTGTTTTATAAATAAAATGTTTTTATTAATTTAGTGTAAGATTACCGGGAAATTGTTTGGTAAATAAGAGCTTGTATATAAAATTTCACATTTCAAAAATTATTAAAATAGTAATAATTCAATATTTTTTTATTACCAATAATTTATATGAAAAAGTATATGCTTTTAGTGGAACATATAAAGAAAGTTAAATTTTTATAAAAATTTAAAAATTATTATTGTAACAATAATTTTTATATTAAAAGTTATATTTTGTATTATCTTATCCAAAGCTAATTTTCTAAGAGGTATAAATATCAATAGCAGTATATTAATTTTTTTTTAAATCACTAATATCTGATAATACCAATTAAATCTAATTCGAATCGAGTTAAATTTTTAAAAGGCAAAACTATTCCATCAGTATTTGGTGCTATTTTTTTTTTTATTAAAATTAAGTTTTGAGATTATCCCTTGGGGACATTGGGTGCTAATTTTTTGATCAAACAGATTCCCTCCTTACCTCAGACTCCTTAATGACATATATAATTTAGCATTAATCGCAAACATATATTTATTTTAAACCTTCCTGATCGAATTCCACAGACTTACCCTCCACAAAAAGTTTATTTTATCTGAATTATAATAAGCGGTCGATGGATTCATCAATTAGTCGATAGTTTCAACCATTTTAAATGTGTAAATTGCACATTGAGAAAATACTTTCACGTTGTATTTTTATACTGATATTTTTTGGTAGTTCTTATTATTTTTTGTTTTATTTTTGAGGTACTTTATTTTTCATTATTATACTATTTTTATTAATTGCAGTAAATTCTGTTATTGTTTTCATATTATATTATATTGCCTTTTTCAAACTATTTTTTGATAGAATTAATGAAAAAACAATTACTACTTTTTGAGTAACGGCTCGTTGCATTGCATTTTTAATCACATTGGCCTTTCAAACGTCTGTTACGGATTCAAGTAATGGACTCAAACTCAATAGAAGAACTCAGCTCAAAAGATCGACCTGTTGGGTAAGAGAGTTTATTGGATTCAAATACTATTTTATGATTTTTTAGGGATCCGATGTGAGATTCGTAACATTATCTTCCCATTGAGAAGTCGGACGTCCACGGAGGACCCTCACTCTGGACGACTCGCACTCTGAACCGCTTTCACTTTGACGGGTAGCCATTTTTCTCTTGGAACGGCTCTCACTCCGATACCAAATAGTCATTTTCTATTTTGGACGGTTCTCATTCTGACACTAGGTAGCCCTTTTCCAGATAGTTCTCTTTCAGGTAACCCTTTTTCATATTAGATTGGAAACTCTTATACCAATTTGTCACGAATTCAAATAATGGATTTAAATCTAATAGGAGAATTCATTTCAAAAGATCGATCAGCTGAGTGAGAGAGATTATTAGATTTAAATACTATTTTATGATTTTTTAGGGTTTCGATGTGAGATTCGTAACAACGTCGTGCTCGAGGGACCCGGCCCACAGAGGAAAAGACGCAGAGGTGCCCCCCATTTGCCGGGACGTCGCTTTCTGATGGGCCCATGCAGATAGTGGCCGTGGACTAACCTCCGGCGTTTTTCATGTTTTCCCCAAGTAACTGACATATCTCAAAATTTTCTTACAAAAAAAAGAGATTTGATTATTATTATGTTAATGACTTTCATATTGAAATGTCATAGACTAATCTCGCTTTAATTAATCATGTTTTTGTAAAATAACTCAATATTTTCTATGTATATGATAGTTAATAAAAAATTAACTTTGAAAAATAAAAATTTCTTGAACATAATGACCATATTCCAAAGAAATTAACTTTTTTCTTTTAGATTAAACTAAGAATCGTAACCAGATTAAAAGGAGTGCGGAGATTTTTGAAATGGGGTGGCCGGTGGCACGTGACGGAACAGAGTCATCCAGATTTTTGTCTAAATTAATGATGTACAATATTTTAACTTTGCTTTATAATTTTGAGGGAGTTGACCTCATTGGCCCAGTTAAAGACACATCCTTACAAGGATATTTACGATCTTATCCTTATAAGGATATATAGATCTAAATTTGTATGAAAATTGAAATAAAAAAATAGAAACGGTGTGAAATGATATGAATAAACGATACTTTATAAAAATAGAAGAAATGAAAACGTTAATAAATATATAAATATAAAAAAAAAAGAATTTTTATGTAAATAATAATTATTTTATGAAAATGATAGAATAGTTTTTGTAATAAAGATAAAAAGTGATTAAATATATAATTATTAATCATAAAAAATAAAATAAAAAATAAAAATATTATTAAATATAAATATATAAATATATAAATATATAAATATAAAAATATCTAAATTAGGCAAAATTAAGGGCAAAACAATATATAACATAAAATATCAAAAAGTTTACTTTTCTTTTTCTTTTATTGGAATCACTTTGTTCCTCCGATCTGATTCCCTCTCTCTAAAAAAGGAAATAGAAAACAATTAATAATAGAAAACTTAATCAAAAGTGAAAATTTATTCTAATTTAAGAGGAAAAATAATCAGGAGTAAATTTGTAGGAGTAATTTTATGAGAATAAACTTTTTATTTTAAATTGCTATTTTCCTAATGCATGTTCCTAAGAGATAAAGGATTGAGCATATATATATATATAAGTTTACTGAAAATTTATTCTAATTTAACCAAAATATGTTGAGCAATTGAGGATGCCTAATCAAGAGAACCTAATACCCTAAGATTGTCTTAGTGAAATGACGAACTTGCTAAATTTTTATTTGTTTGCTAAGACATTTTGAAAAAGAAAAAAAAATAATTCTAAAAAAAAAAAAGAGATTTTTCTAGTTTTGTTTCTCAAAAATCTCTCAAAATCTAGCACCTAATCTCCACTGCAAGAAAATTTCTGAAAAAATAACATGCGAAGCAAGAAAAAAGAGAGAAAAATGGAAATTTATTTAGGTGAAGAATGTAATTGGGTCTTTGTTAAGTTTTGCAAATAAAATCATTTATTTTTATAAAATTTAATTGAATAATAAATTAATGACGTTATTCTAATAATATTACTAATCAAAAAAATATTTTGATTTAAAATTTTCAACTTAAGCAATACGTGTGTTTGGGTCCGTGACCCCATATTCATCAAAACGAAAAAAGATAAATTTGAATTCATGTGTAATGGTAGAATGGGATTTAAGTAAACATGGAATGATATGAATTTTCTAAATTTTAAGTTAATTAATTATTCCAAATTTATACGAGAATGTTTCTAAGTTCATATAACTAACATAACAGTGCAAATAAGAGACATTATGGAATTTTCTTAATGACATTACTAAACAAGTAATGCTTATGTTTAAAGTTTTAAATTTATAACGTTTGATATATTTGAATTCATTAATAAAAGTAAAATGTAATTTAGGGTTTTCAAAAATCTAAATAATTATGAGTCAGTTCATACAAATATAAAGTTTTAAATTGTGATTTGGAGCTAAGCATACAACGTGAGAACGAGGGGCTTGATTGAAGTTTCAATATAATTTCATTGTTCACTTTAAACGTTTTTGTTTTTATAAGAATATTCAAATGATAAAATGTTTTCATTTAAATATTTATTTTAAAATTTAATATTTGAATTTTTATGAACGTGTATATTTTTATATTTTATATAAAATAAAAAAAACTCTAATACAATGTTATCCATTATTATGCATATTTCTATAATATATAAGAAACCAAAAAATAAAAAATAAAAATTTTGAGACATTATGAGATCAACACAACACACCAAAGGGTAAGTAATAGAGAGTTGCAGTTTCTAATTTTTAAAATGAAATTAAAAATTATTTATAAATAAAATAATATAAAAAAACTGAAATGAAATTTGTGGTGTGCCAAAGGCCGAACTTGTTGCGTGCAACTGCCGTTTTCTGAACGACCGATTTTAATCTGGCCGTCCAATAAAACAGTAGCCAAGATTTTCTCCAGATTCTGCCTTCAATCATATCAACTCCACTACTATAATCCAACGGCTCAGAATACCTTATCAAATTCATTAGGAACCGCCACGTGTTATTCTTTTTTCTCCCAGCCGCTGTTTCCTTGATGGTACGGACAAGTGGTGTTTCCGCAAATAAAAGTAAAATCCAGGGGCGAAAGCAAACAGGACCCCCACCACTCCGCCTATAAATATCAGAGCGAGTCCTACGCGTTTTGAAAGGCCTAGTGCAATGAAGGAGCGAGGGAGAGGAAAATATAGCGATGGTTTTCTAGTGTGAGAGAGAGTGAGAGGGGACAAGTTTTTCCATTTTCAAAACCCTAATTTCAAATTCTTGGTTTCCGTTTAACTTTTATCGAAATTTCGATTGAAATCACTGGCGATTCATTCGAATTTCAGATACTTTAATGAGTCGTTTAGGGTTTAAATGCGCGGTCTATCATGGGGACTCACGTTTGGGCGAACTGGAAACTATTCCTGTGAAGGACTCGAATTTTCAATTCCCAAACAACGAGATTCGAATTCATCACATCTCGCCTTTAAGCGAGCGATGCATTCCTCTCTCAATTCTCTCCGCCATTTCTCCATTTTCAGTTCGCTGCAAGCTCGAATCCCCTTCGTCTATCGAGCAACCTCACTTGATCAATCTTCACGCCTCTTGTTTCTACGAACTCAAGGTTTTAATCCTTCAGTGATCTCTCACTCTCATTTGTTTATGATTTTCTTTTTTTTTAATGAATGTTCTCTTCTAGCTGATCACGATACGCCACATCAGCCCCAAGTCAAAATTAGCATGCACTCATTTTGTTAATTTTGGTTAATATTTCTTGCAGACTGCTGTGGTTGTAATTGGAGATGAGGAAGTTCACCTAGTGGCAATGCCGAGTAAGGAGAAGAGGTTTCCATGCTTCTGGTGCTATTCTGCACCGTTAAATTTGTACAATTCTTGTTTAGGGATGTTGAATATGCGTTGTCTTGCCATTGTTTTCGACCTTGATGAGACTCTGGTTGTTGCGAATACGATGAAGTCTTTTGAGGATAGAATTGAAGTGTTAAGGGGTTGGATTGCACGGGAAACTGATCCAATTAGGGTTTCAGGGATGTCTGCAGAGCTGAAGAGGTATATGGATGACCGGGCGTTGTTGAAGCAGTATACGGAGAGTGATTCTGTGGTGGATAATGGGAAAGCGGTGAAGGTTCAGTCCGAGGAAGTTGCTCCATCATCAGATAATCATGATCGTCTTGTTCGACCTGTAATTAGATTGCATGAAAGGAATATTGTTCTTACTCGTATTAATCCGGAGGTTAGATAATATTGTTGTTGTTCATATTTGATTTATTGCGTTGATCACTTATTCATTTGATATTGTTTATGCTATATGGCTGTACATAATTTACTTAACTTAGGCTTGTTTGACCCAGAAAGAGGAACCTGTTTGCTTCTCCAACTATATAGGAACATCTGATGTCTTAATTCCTGTTTACTGATGCTTTAGTATTCGTAAATGTTGGGGCACCTGATCTGAGCCATGCCTTAATTTTTTTTTTGGTTTTACCCGTCTACTTCATCAAATTGCCATAATTATAAAACTTCTTGTATAACATGTAAAGAAAATATATCATGAGCATTTGTCCCCAACTACGGAGTATTTTATTTGGGGAGGAGGGAATATGATGGTATCATAACAGGTAATTAGCACTGTTATTGGGAAGAAGCTTGTTTAGAAACGTGAATCTTGGGAGCTAGAGAAGTTGTAAATAGGAGTGGTAAATGAAACCACACATGGGAAGTTAGAGTCAAGAGTTGAAAAAAAAATGATGATAGAAAACAGTAATCATTATTGATGTACATTGAGGTTCTACTCATTATTGGTATGAAAAATTTCTATATAAAGCTTGGCGCTAATAATGTCATTACAATTTCTAGAGAGCATTTGGTGGCGATCTTGATGATCTATGGTTCATCCACATGTTTTATCAGATAGGGAGTCCTTCTCTTCATGTTTTGTAAAAATCTATGATAATTGGTTTTATATTGTTATGGTGGTTCACAAACTTTCACACTCGTATGTATGGCATCAGGCACGGTTGTATGTATGAAACTTAATTGCTTGCATCATTCTCTTATGGTGCTTCCTTTGTGGCTGGTTCAGGGTAGGAAGAGAGCAAACAGTATTTTCCTATATCTCAATGCCTCTTAGCCATTAACATTACCATGGTTGTCTGAGATTGCAGAATCGTGATACTAGTGTCCTTGTAAGGTTACGCCCTGCTTGGGAGGACCTCAGAAGCTACTTAACTGCAACAAAAGGACGCAAACGTTTTGAAGTTTATGTTTGTACAATGGCTGAAAGAGATTATGCCTTAGAAATGTGGAGGCTTCTTGATCCCGAAGCACACCTGATAGCTTCCAAGCAACTCTTGGACCGCGTTGTCTGTGTCAAATCAGGCAGGCATTTTATTATTATTATTTTTTTTGAAAATTTGGTATTGTACTTAATTGACTTTGGAACATTACAGGTGGCAAAAAATCATTGCTAACTGTTTTCCAAAATGGAATTTGCCATCCAAAGATGGCAATGGTTATTGATGACCGTATGAAGGTCTGGGAAGACAATGATCAACCTCGAGTTCACGTGGTACCTGCATTTGCCCCTTACTATGCTCCTCAGGCAGAGGTATGGTTTTATTTTATGCTGTTAGTGTGCTTCCTGATTGGTAGATATTATAGTTTTTGCATCAATAATTTTTCTTGTAACTTTTTCTACTGGTGTTGTTTAATGCATTTGTTATCAACAGACTGCAAATGCAGTTCCCATCCTGTGTGTGGCAAGAAACGTTGCATGCAATGTCCGAGGTGCTTTTTTCAAGTAAGCTCTGGTCATCGTCTTCATAGAGCATGACTAATTCGTGCCTTTTCCAAAACCGACCTCTATCTTTATCGTTTTTTCTTTTTTTTTTTTTAGTTATTATTCTTTTGATCTGTTTAGATAATGTGCCAATATAATGAATTTTGACCAGGGAGTTTGATGAAAATCTAGTGCGAAGAGTTTCTGAGCTCTTCTATGAAGATGACGCAGTAAATTTACCCTCTGCACCCGATGTAGGCAACTATTTGATTTTGGAGGTAATGAAGTATTCACTACTGTCACAATCACCATTTATTGATGGATGTTCCTGTGCATGGTTTTATATTGTTGTTTACTTGTGACTCAATGTTAGGATGCTGGCTTTGTACAAAACGGTGGTACCAATGCCCCCATTGCCGAAGGCATGAGTGGTGCTGAAGTTGAAAGGAGACTGAATCAACCTGTAAGCTATCTGTTATCTTCAAATAACTGTGGATAGAGTAAACTAGTTACTTTTTAAAAGCTTACTTTTGGTGTTTCTTTGTCAAGTCTTTGATGGATACCTAAAATGTTTTGAGAGCTATATTTTATTAATTTTAGTTTGGCTATTCCTTTAATTATCTTCTTTTCTCTTGAAGACGGATACCCTATTCACCCAGTTTCATAAGCCTGTCTTTCCTTTCTTTAGCAATTCATTTTCCTTCGTTTTTTATAAGAAAGGTATTTGTACACAATTGCACTTCATGAGATGTGAATGCGATTCACAGGAAACGGGCATGATATGTTCTTTGGTTCCATGGTCCTGATTCTTGAGTATTATAATCTAACTGCGGTGGTGATCTTTGTTGAAGTTTGAATCTCTGGTGTTTAAAATATTTTGATTTTTAGGAGAAGCAGATCTCTGATTCTACTACTGTAGCTAACAATCTCGAGTTTAGATCTGAAACATCTGAAACACCTACGGCAATTGGTCCACCATCTTTAAGAACATTCATTCCTTTACAGAGTAAGACTTTGTTTACTCATAGTTCTGAAATGTGTGTGTGAATCCTTATGCGTGTGCGCACACACACACAATAACCTTCTGGATTTAATTTTATCCCCTCATTTGCAATTAGAACCTAGTTTGCTTGGGGTTCCTGCTCGACGTGATGGAAGCTCCTCTGAGTCCGATTTTGATTTCAATAGAAGAAATCTCAGCCTGAAGCATGCTCAAGATGCGAGGGTCCAGAGCTTGGGTGAACCTCCTATTTTGTCAAGATTGCCCACACAGATTTTAGCACCACAGGGTCAAGGTGGGTGGTTGGTGGAAGATGATGTTAAAAGGGGTCATATTAGAATCCGCACTGCAGGTATTATTCAAGATTCTCATGTGGTAAAAGCTGACAAGTTGCGAGCCCATCAAAATACATTTGGTCATAATATGCCAGGTGCTGCTTCTGGATTGATTTCCCGTGTGCCCCAACCAAAGAATGAAGAGGTTAGTTTTCGCCACTATAAGATTCCATTGAATGTTGCATCAAGTGTTCGGTTAGGCATGATGACGGTGACTTATTCACTTGTATATGCTGTACAGGAAGCACCAAAACAAACTCTTGCTCGTTCAAATTCACCATCAGGTACGTGAATATGTCTTCCCCTTTTGGCAATTAGCTGGGATATCTTTGACTTGGGGCGAGGTAATCACAAAACATTTCTGAAATGCAATGGAGAGGTCTTAAGAACTGGGAGAAATGATGGCAACTCTTTGGAACTGAAAATTAACTTATTCAGATCCACAAATAATCTACGAATCAACAGTTTTGCATACATGATTAATTTTGAAGGAGGCATGCTGAAAACTATTGACATCAGCATAGAAGCATTACTACTTATTGCTTCACTTGCAGCCGCTTAATAGTATCACTCAAGTAAGACATTTTGCTGGGCATTTTGGAAGAGATTTAATGTTGATATTTTCAGAAGGCCCATTCAGTTTTGTGACTGCAATGCAATTCCATTGTCAAGCCTTCCTTATATCACATGGATAGTTTTGCATAGTCAAAGTGCGTCGATAGCTTTTTTACTTCTACATTGTCTTGGAGATGCGACAGCTTTGCAGTGAAATAGATTTGGAATGTGATTATAGGTTGTATGGCTTGTTTTGCAGATGGTGTGTCTCAGATTCAATCATCATCCAATGCTACACAAACTGAAGCCGGAAGAACTAATATGCTGCCATCTCTATCTATAGCGGTGCTGCAAGAAATTGGACGAAGATGCAACTCTAAGGTGATAGATGGGGAAATTATAAATCTGTTTCAATGTTGTTATAAGAATATTTGGTTTTCAAAGTGTGTCTCAATGTATTCTATGTAGATTGAGTTCAAGTCTGTTGTAAGCACAAGTAAGGATTTGCAGTTCTCTGTGGAGGTATGCCTGATCATGTGTTAACCTACTATTTTGTGAATGTCTGACTGTGCTGGAAAGTTATGATTGTTATTGATTTTTCTTATAATCTGCCATTGCTTAGAATGAGAGTTTTCATGGCCTGTGATCTGATCTATATGTTTTTAGATGGGTCTAATTTGTTATTTTGTCTTAGTTGTTTGCTTACAAATGTGTAGATAGGGCTTTAAAACACTCATTATGTTTCATTTGTTGTTTTAGGTTTTGTTTACCGGGGAAAAGATAGGTATTGGTATGGGTAAGACAAGGAAGGATGCCCAGCAACAAGCCGCAGAGAATGCCCTTCACAGTTTGGCTGGTAAGCTTCACGCTTTTCTATATTGGGGAACTGTTTTGTCTTGATATCTACAGTCTTCATTTGTATTCTATTTATTTTTGTAGCTTCATAGGATGATAGCTTCTCTCATGATAGAATGCTCCCCTTTTTCCCCCTTTTCTTTTTTAAAATAAAGGAGAGTCATAGTGGTAAATGGAGGATCCATATTTTAATACCCCGCGGTTTGATATGGAAATGCTACTGCATATCCTATAGTTTTTAGGCAGTTCCTGATATCCCTAGCAAAAGAAATGTTGAATCATCCTTTTTTTTTTTTTTTTTTTCTTTTTCTTCTTTCTAAATTGTTTTTGCTCCTAGTTTTGTTATCCTTTATTTATTTATTTATTTATTTTTCCTTTTCTGAGATGTAGAGTAGATACGTTGGTGAAATCTTAATTTCAGGTCTAACATTCAATCCCCCGAAGCAGTCTCGGGGTCACACTCTATGTAATGCCCACCTGAACCCTATGTATTTAATGTGATATTTAAGTATCAAGTAGCCCTTTTGGATTTATGGTAGCTCTACTCCCAACAAGCACTTCCCATGATGCACTGAAAGAGGATAATGAATTTCGGTGTATGCTTCTGCGGTTTCTTGTTTGCATCTTTTTTTGAATTGTTTGGTTGGTTTCAACTGTGTCCTTGACTTCTTGAGTCCTCATTCAAATTCTTATAGCAGTTTTGAATGATCATTGGTTCTTGTGCTTTTTAATGACCTTTTTTGGGGACCGAGTAACTTCGATAATTGTGACATTTGGGGGACATTGTCATGAATTGGCTTGACTTGACTTCTTGAGTTCTCATTCAAATTCTTATAGCTGTTTTGAATGATCAGTGGATCTTGTGCTTTTTGATGACCTTTTTTGGGGACTAAATTCACGATCATTGGGAAATTGGGGGACATTTTCATGAAGTTGCTTGTTTTTTGTAGCATTGTTCTTGGTTTTTTCCTGGATGCTGACTTAGCTTTCTACTTCAGTTGTTTGGCTCCATTCCAACCATTGGGTGGTCTAGACCTGGCCCCATGCACCCCCTCCTAGATGTGCTTGCATGGATGCATGTTCTTAGCAAGAGTCTTGGCAGTAAAATGACATTGATGGATGCATGTTTCAGACTTCATGTTGAGCCACTATTGAATTCATATATGTAGCTTATGCAACGGACTGGTAGCACCAGTCATGAAAATTTAGTTGATTGCCGATAAAAGATGTATGCTTCTGCACAAAGATGTTAACCAGCATCCTGCACAAATACGCTGACCAATACTTTAAGCACCCAAATCTCTTTGTAATCGTGTTCTCCATCTTCCAAAGTTTCATTTTTTCTAAAATATTTCATATGCTGTGTTGTAACATATAGGTCAAGAGTTTGCTTTCCTGGATCACATCAATAGGATCAAGCATAGTAAATAGAAATAAACTTCCTTCTCATGATTCTGTCTTGTCCAATTCATTCTGAACCTTACATATTTATATCTCATGAATGCTGAAGAGGTGCTTCGTTCTATTGTTACACAGACAAATATGTGGCGTACGTCGGACCTCAATCTGGAGCTGTGGATGCATATTTTGATAAGCTTTCCCTTGGAAAAGAAAATGGAATTCTATGGGACACTGCCAGTTCAGGATTAGACGGGCTGCCAACATCTGATAACTTGCCCAAGGAAGGCACGTCTGAGGTGGGCACTTCTGATGATGCTACCCAGAGTTGATTTGATTTCTGTGGTAAAAATCATAGGTGATGCTTGGATAAAGGGTAGCCGAGCAAGAATTTCGAGATGAATGGTAGTGGTTATTGGAGAGAAAAATCTTCTATTTTGGGCTTTGTGTTGCACCAGATGTGAGAGCGAAAACACTGAAAGGTGGATTGAGCTCGCTTCATGTCAGCTAATTTCTACCTTAACCACGTATCATAATTCCTCATTCTAAGGTAAGGGCTTGGCAGTCAGACCATGACTTTAGCCCATTATCCAAGTATTCACTTATAGCCGCAATGACTGCTAGTTAATGCTATTACATTAGATAATTGAGGCATTTTGGTTTCACTCGTCACAAAGAAAATGATGAGAAAGCTTGTATATGGGGTTCTTATTTTTTTAGTTTCTCATATTTGACCTAATCCTCTGTATGGACTTTAACATTGGTTTATGCTATTTGCTGCAGTCAAATCTCATTGATTTGCTACTGCTATATTATCACAATATGCCCACCTCCTCTTTCTCAAAATTACTGGTATAGGCTCATACAGTAGGGACACTTGATCCTCCTAGTGTAATTTATGTTGGGGGGGGGGGAGGCTTTCTGCTAACATCATTTTTTTTCCTTTTCTTCTTTTTCGATGTATTTATTTTTTAAGACCATCTTAATGCATGTTTTGCGGAGTCTAATTACTTTGGCCTACCCTTGATCATAGTCATTTTCCTATGTTGATAAATATTCGCAGGTTGTAGGTGTAGCAGATGGAATTACTTCCCGCAATCAGCAAGTGCAAAAGCGTGCCAACTCACCCAGGTACCACATGATGAGGTCTTTCCTATTTTAAATTGAGACTTCTACAAGGCGCTGTGCATGTTTTATGCATTTTAGACGTGACAACCCCACAGCAATTTGGAAACTTGTTCTGAATGCATCTTAGTTACCCGTAATATAGTCTCAATCCAATTTACTCAACACTTCTAAAATGCTTTCCTAGCACATGATGGAGATGATTCTGCTGGAAAATATTTACTACATATTAAGGAACTCAATAAAAATTGGTATAAAATTGAAAATGGAGTTGACTGGCAATAGGCTATCTAAGAGTAAGATAAAAGTAAATAAGAAAAAATACATATAGAATTATGTTATTGCCAAATAATTACTGTGAAGAATTGTTTGCAAAGCAATCTATAAACTTGCAGTATCTAGTTGTAGTTTGATTGCATTTGACCAAATTGAATGATTTCTAAGGTCAACCACTTTCAATCCCCAATTTGCGCAGCCAAAATTAAAATAAATAAATAGCTAAATAATTGAATAATGAGAATGATTCCTTCATCTTATATTTTGTCGTTAATGGACTGCCTTCATAGAATGGAGAGGCTGATCTTTGAAGTCTGGATTGTTGTATCTGATGGTTATGAAGTTCTGTTATTTGCAGATTACCTCCAACCATTCCAAGTAAAAGAGCAAAAGAAGAACAGCTGCATGGTTTCCCAAATCTAGCATCCTCAAAACGGTAAAGCATTGGAACTTTTGTTTCATGGCTGCTGATGGGGTAGAGAAGAATAACTGTGTAAAAGAATTTAAAGGTCGGGAGCTACATCTTACCATCAGATCTGCTATTCTTAAACTAAGTCGACTTCATGCTAAATTGGGGCACTATTTCTTGTACATTTTCTTCTCTCCCCCCCCCTTTTGTAATCTCAGTAGTGTAAAGCTCATGTAGTCTCTATAGGAAGGATGGGCTATTTTTGATCCTCATCTGCTCCATTATTTTCCTGCTCAAAAATGGATGTGAGGAGCTAGGTTGTAAGATTTGTTATTTTTTTTTTCTTAAATTTAGCTAATAACAGGTGGAGCCTTATTCTTGATTTTTATATGGGAAAATTTGTCAATTGGAGTCTTTGTATTGGTTGATGTTTTCATGTTTTTGCAGGGTAAGGTATTAGAAAAATGAGTTGTAAGTGCTTTTCTGGGATTCAGGTTATGATGTTAATGATGCAAATGGAAGGGTGAGAAAACCTTATGGAATCTCAATGTCCCTTGTGTGTACCTTTTTTGGGTTTTTGCTTTTTAGTTCATTTAATTGTGGTTCTTTCTTTTTTCTTTTCCTTTTTTTTTTTATTCTTTCCCCTTTTTGCAAGTCATATTAATTGAGTCATTGCTTTGCTTGCATGGAGTAAATGCAGAGACTTGTATTGGAATTTATGCTTAAGATTTGGTTATAATGGTCAAGATATTATCAATGCTATCGATTATTTCAAAACCTCTGTAATTATGTCATCTAATAATATATGTTATAACACAATAAAATGAATAACCATTGTCAACGCTCCCCACAATGTTCATTTCTTCAACAAAGCCACTAAAGGAGCTCACAGTATCCGCCTCCATGTGCTTCAATTTTTCTTCCGGAGCCGGTCTGCCAGGAGTGGAGAGTTTGAGTTCTGCAACTTCCATTGAAATAGCACGCAAGGTAGTTGGGGGATTCGTACTGCTCCAACAACGCATGGAGCAGCTGATCCGGGCAGCCCGATCTGGTTTAGTTGTGGCCAGCTCGCAGGTTTTTTGGGCCTCAAATTTGGCTAAAGAGTTGGGCATAACTAGGCTTATGTTTCATGGTACATGCTTCTTTGCCCCGTGATATGGAGAACATTTTCCAACATAAGCCTCATTTTTTTTTTTTTTTTTGGTTCATAACATAAGCCTCACGAGATGGTGCAATCCGACACGAACCTTTTGTGATCTGGGGTCTTCCAGGTCCGATCGAGATGCGAAGATCCGAAATCCCGGACTGGGTTAGGACACTCCAACCACGTACACTGAGTTCAATAATATGATCATGGACTCGGATTTGAGCTATGGAGTGATTGTGGACAGCAATGAATTGGGAGAGAGAGAGACTCTGCGGATCATTACCGGATGTGCAGGGCCGTAATATTGGGCTGGCGGCCCAATTTCAAGAAAAACGTGAGGCAAAAGCAAAGAATTTTTTTTTTGATCAATGGGACACTTCCTGACTGCTGGTGTCCAAGGTTTCTCTCCGACTAATTCAAACTGATCCATCTGAGATCTCTCTATGGAGGATAGGAGTCTTTCTGATGTAGTTTATTTCATGTTCAAATTACGAATCGAACTCGTAAATTTAATTAAAAGATCGAGTGATCTACCTAATCGACCTGCTGTCCGTGGCCAAAAGCAAAGAAAATTGACGAAGAACGGCAACCGTGTTTACGTTGGCTCGACTTGACAAAGCACAATACAGTATTTTTCCAGAGTTTTGGAGCTCATCTTTCAATGCAAGTCAATTCATGGACACTGCCTATGCTCTTGACTCGATGACCCACCCGTTTATATGGATAGTCCGAGAATAAGAAAACTCGACCCGCCCCAAGGAGGAATGGTTGCCTCAAGGTTTTGAGGTTTGATGGTAAAATTGAACAAGGGCATGACTGTAAAACGTGGGGTTCCGCAAGCGAAGATCCTAAGCCATGCACAGTTGGGATCTTTGTTGCCCACTGGTTGGAATTTGGTGTTGGAGAGCGTGACAGCTGGCATGCTAATGGTGACGTGGTCAATTACCTCGTAGCACTTGTACAATGACAGGTTGGTTGTTCCAGTGCTGCTAATTTTGAAGATTATCATGAATGATTATAATTAGCCTTTAGGTAACGAGGAAATCAATAGCCTCGTCTCAGCAGATGTCAAAGAACACATGCAAGTACCCATCATTTTGTCTAGTGTCTTATAATGATCAATCCAACTTGCCAGAGAAGAACACGGTGAGAACCTGACAATGCCAAAGGCTGAGACTCCTGCTCTCACCAAAGTAGAATTTTAAAAGAAATCAATCAATACATAAAACAACTTGCTTCATAAATCACAAAAAAGAATAATGTATAAATCAATCCTGTTTTGTAACTAGAACTATATGACAATCAGTTTTATTTGGCAGATGGATAGAGGTTAAGATGACATTGACCACCACATGGTGTACAAGTCCCGGTATGAAAAAAGATTACCCAGAAAAGAAAAAGAACCGAGCAATCACTAAAACGGAATAGAGTACAAACATGTACATAGCAGCTCCACCAAGATTGAGCTGAAAATTTTGTGCCATGAAGCAGCATGCAGACTTTCTTCCTAAAGGAAAGGCTCTTGTGCAGTTCAAGGAGTTTTGGTATTCAGTGAGGCCATAAGAAACCAAAACTACTCAAAAGCTTCTGCAGAGCTTTCTGACCCCATTGGATGTCATTTTGCAGTACATTACTCGTCTCTATCTCAGAGTTTGGTACGTCTTGCTCCACTACAGGATACACCATTTGTTCAACTTCATTGACATTCTCTTGGTATTCCCCATTGATCAAGACCTCAGGCGTTGCCTCTACATGTGGGCGGCCATCAGGTTCTTGCTTCTTAACATTCTGTTTTTGATTCAACTACAGCATAAGCCAAAAAGAAGAGAAGATTTAAAGAAATGTAGCTGCCATCATTCTTTATGCAATAGGAGATACACAATCGGAGCTCAACGGGCATCTGAGGCCGGTACTATCTGCTGAAATATTTGTTATTACACTTTGGGCTAATGTGATATACTAAAACAGCTGACAAGCCATCATGATATATGCGTTGGTTAATTCAGTTGGTTATTTCAGTGTAATGGTACTTATATTATGCTGGCCGTGGAAGGATAGTTGCCAACATTAATTTAGGAAGGGAAATACAACGCCTCGTGTACAAGCAAAACAAGTTTCGTCACTGGTGAATTCAATTTGGCTTATTGTCACAAGAGCTGGACAGGAAAGACTATTTATGATTGTTCAGATGCAATAACACACAGAGTTCACTTGCTATTACACCATTTAGACAAGCCTCTTTCTAGCAAACATAAAAACTATTACCTGATAACCAACCCTGCACTACAATGAGTCTCATTGATCCAACTGGCTAAAATAAGATATTCAGAAAGTAATGATGTTTCTAGCCAGTTACCTGAGACTCATTCTGGTCCTTAGCTTCATCGTTTTCAACTGTAGCATCAGCGGTAGTGGTAGACTTGTCATCTTTATCGGTAGATGCTTCTGTAGGTCCTGTCGTCAATGGGGTCAAACCAGGAACTAAAACAGGAGCTCCTTCATATGTGATCACGTTGTCATTCACTTTTGTGCCGCAAGGACTGTTGAGAGTTGCAGCTCTACTTTCACCACTGTTTGCTCTTGTAGTCACATCATTATTCGAATTTGCTTCTTTCTTTGTACCACTGAGAGGTTTTGAGTAAAAGGTTTTGCTATTGGATTCTTCTGCTTGAGTTATGTTCTCTGCCACCAAAGCCATGATTTCTGCATTTGTCTCCTTCAATAGCTTGGGCTCTTCTGCATGGATTATCTCTGCAACAACCGAAGTGCTCTGCTGAGTAATTGATGATTTCTCACTATGATTGAGGATGGGCTCTTCCTCCACTATTTTCTGAAGTCCAGCATTTTCCCAGTCTTCAGTAACACTGATTGTATTATTTGTTTCCCACGTTTGAAGAACTCGATCTGGACCAGGCTGCCACAAGATCTTCCCAGTAACTCCTTTCAGAATGAACTTATATTGTATTGATTTCTCAGTGGGTATGTCCTGTTCAAATCCGTGACACAGCATAGACCACATTAAAAACTGCCCTAAAAACTATAGGGCAAATAAGTTGTTGCTTGCTCACCAGCTCAAGAGTCCATAGGTGTCCATCTGACCACTCTAGGGGTATTGCACCTTCTGGATCCCAGAAACCCAACACAGGGTCATCCCCCACAATAAGAAACTGCTCCCCAAACATGCACTCCTTCCGCAACTGAAACTTGACATTGGCAGTCTTCAATTGACCTGTACAAACACAATTGCTGTTTTGAGAACTTGGACACATCAAAAGAATGCTCAATCCAAAGCTAAGCAATCCATAGGTCCTTCTCCAGCTAAAATTTCATTCATGGACTATTTTACTATATTTGTTACTCTCAAATGTGAATGGACTTAAAGCTAATCGTTAATGTAGAAGACTTCAGATTTATAGCAATACATTTCAGATTTATATTAAGCCTTGCATGATAGTCCTCATCAGTAAAAGATGATAACCTTTCAAATTTGAGTGATTCTGAATTAGCCAAGCGATCTTTCCACATCAAGCAACGAATTTTTAAAACATGCTGAGTTGACTGCACATAGAATTTGATCCATTTGATCTTTGATTTATTTCGTCTCTCTCCCACTCCTCGCTCGATTTAACTCACGCGAGACTCGATATTACGAATAAAGAGAAGAACTTACATGGTTCTTCTGGTGTAGGCGTTTTTTTATCCTCCAAAACCACCTGCATCAATGCCAACAGTATAGCATACGAATTAATCTCAAACCAAAATTTCAAGTAGAGGAAGTAAGCTTCTATAAAGCCATCATCAAAGTGGGTGACCCTTTATAAGATTCAATCTGAAGTTAACTGATAAGTCCTATCAAAGTCTAAAAACTGATGAGCAAAAATTAAGGTTTCGATTAGTAACGATCATGCTGCCAATTAAAAAAAAAGACAAACTGTACTATACAAAACAATTGTCAGCAACCAAAACTAACAGAAAAAAGATGTGATACCTCGGATTGTGATGAAGAGAAAAGGGGTCGACAAATGGGGTTTTTTCTGTGGCTAGATATGATCAGATTATGGAAGCCTGAATTGATGGGTCTGTGGGATTTTCTCAAATAACATATTTGGGCCCTAATAAAAACATCCCGTGCAGTTGGAAACCCTCTATCTCTCTGCATCTCCGTGAAAATTTTTGAGCTCAAGTTTGTAAGGGTTTCCATGACTCGCTCAGCCCTCACTCACAGACGAACTCCACAGAGAGAGAGAGAGAGAGAGAGAGAGAGAGAGAGAGAGGGGAGAGAAGAGACGGAAAGAGGGTTCGAGAAGCGGGGAGAGCATTAATGATTTGTGGTGGGAAAAGAAAACACTTTTAGTGTTTGCAAAATGTGTTGATCCTTTATTGGTAGCACGGACGAAAACATCAAAGTGTGTGAGGGTTCACTTCACGGGGTTCAACCTTAAAAATTTGATAAATCATGGTTCACGTAAGATTTTGACACGTACTCCACTCTCACCACTCCCTGAATCTGGCGGTTACAAGATTATCTTTTTATTTTTAGAAGAATGGCGGGAAATGATTGACATAAATAATCGTACTCTAAAATTATGTTTTTTTTTTTGTTTATAATAAGAAATCATTATTAAATACATTAATTTTTTAATTAATCGAAACTATACTAATTTATACAAAATTTGAACACTGACTTGCATGAAAAATTGTGCTGATAAATCCTTTTAACTAAATTTAAAATTGAATTTTATTATGTAATTGGAATTAAAATAGTGTTAAACCATCAAGTTGGTTATTTAAGAAAAAAGAAACCCTAATTTGTTATAATTTAAATTTCATTAATAAAATACTGTATTTTGGAAAGTAGCAGTACCCATGCTATAAATTTTATTTTTGGAGTGTGTCATCTTGGGCTTGTGACATTTGACCCACCTCCCTAAAGGCAACTTGCTGGCGGTGCCTTCTTCATTTCTCCCCTCTATTTTCTATTTAATAAATGTTTGACAAAACGCAACGTTTAGTGATGATCCATTTTCTACAGCGAGAGCCTCTGTCTCGCTTGTTTGGAGAACTATCCCTCTTGGCATAACGACATTCCATCCCTAGTCCAAATCCAGACATCGCTACTGATACGAGGAAGAAGATGTCCATCCATTTCTAGTGTTTAACGTTGTTCATCTTATTGGTCTGAATTTATGAATTGTTAATTACTCAAAGATTGGTAAATAAAATAATAGTTACAATAATATTAATAAAGACTATGTTCTCATTCCACCAATTCTTGCAACTGCAGCAAAAAAAAAAAAAAAAAATGAATACCAACCCAGAATGAGGTAAGACTTGGGGGATTAGAAAGTGAGTTTTCTAGACTAGAAACACTTCAAAGAACTCGGGGATTTAGAAAGTGAGATGTCATTGCAACTTGTCACTTTAAGACTTGGAAGCAATCAGTCATCTGGTAGTATGGCTACTTGTATCAAGAACCTTGCAAACTATGGCATCGCCATATGGGGACATTTACAGCAATTGCATCCTCATATTAGAGATGTTTACTAAGGAAAAGGCCGACCGATGGCGTGTACACAGATGGGCTAAATCTGCACAGTTTGGTTTAGATGGCATTGCCTGAACGAGTTGCAGATGTATTAAATCCAACACTTAAATTTGTTGGGGAAGAAGAGGGAAGGGGAGTGCCTGATCTCAATTCTAAAAATTGGAGTTGCTTGTTCAGAAGATGTACCAAAAAGTTAGGGAACAGACCTTGTCTGTTCTAGTTATGTTTTACCTGTCCCTTGCTAAATTAGGGAATTAGACCAAAAAATTTGGATGAATCTCTCTCTCTCTCTCGCTCAAAATTTTTATAATTGGAAAATGAAACACGCTAAGTTTTCCTACTAGATGTCGGGAGAATCAAGTTTGAAGATTCCTTCAGTTAGACCAAAACATCCTAAGACAAACTTATGGCACCGTATTTCTCATGGGGGTTCAAGGTTCAAACATACAGCTCACTTTTGTTTAATGACCAACCTAATCCTCGACCGTCTGTTCATATTGCTAGTTCTTGTATAAATAATCTTGCACCAGCTTGAAAAACAGAAACAACATTGCATGCCTTTCCTCAATACAGTATACCTTCTCAGCAATTTATGGATGCGTACTTTTATTTCTTTGTATTGTTTCTTTTCAAGTGTTCTCATAACAGTACAACCAATCATAATTCTCATCATAAAATACCCTTGAGTTTTCACACACGACATTGAGACAGAGTACTAAGAAAACATTACAAAACAACGTTATTAGATGTTATTAGATATGAGACTTGGTGAGCCATCTGAAATTGACTGCTTCAATCTCTCTCTCTCTCTCTCTCTCTCACATTCAAAGTATTACTATTATAAGTTTTGGACCAGTTATAAGCGTCTCGAATATCAATCAATTGGTTCAGCGCGTGGTTGATTTTCATTCGCTCTCTTGGCAGAGGCCTTGAACAAGCCGGTCCAATTTTCATCACTGAAACCAAATATTCCTCCATGGGAACCCCATAGTAACTTAGCTGATTTTCCACCATAGTTGCAGACTCTTCTCTCTTCTCATCTTCGTACTCACCTTGATCTGCTTCTCCTTCTTTAAGCAGCATATATGGGTCTGCTATTTCCATGACATGTTCTGGCAAAGCTGATGCCGCATATTTAGAAATGCTGAGACCATCTTGGAACATGTGGTCTGTGGGTCTTTTCCCCGTGAACATCTCCAGAAGAAGTATCCCAAAGCTGTACACGTCTCCAAGTAATGACACTTGGCCACCCATGCCATACTCTGCAATTTTTACATTTTTCACGGTGTTATTAACTTGAATCATTCTAACTTCAAAATCAAACATAGGTTTTCCTATCCACAAGTGCTTCTCCACTTTTACTTCTAGGAGAGGGTGTATTTTTTTTTTGGGGGGGGGGGGGTTGAAGTGCAGCTAAAGAGTGCAAAGATTTACATTCAAAAGGGTTAGAAGTCTGTAGGTAGAGTTATCCACTCTTAGGAATTAAAATTGCAGTTTAAGTGAAGGGTATCGCTGGTTTAACTAAGAACATTTTTTAGGATAGTACCAGCCACTTAGATCAAAACTTGTCTTCAATAGGATTAGGGGATTATCGGAACAGGGAGGGTCACAACTGCATGACTTCATCACTGAGATACAAAACAAGAGGGCAGGTGATTTGAGTAAGAATTATACCTGGTGGAATGTAGCCAATAGAACCCTTTAACCCAGTTGACAAAATTTGGCTCTTGGAGGTTTTGTTGGATTCTTCAAAGAGGAACATTGCTAATCCGAAGTCACCAACATGGGCAACCATATTGTCATCCAGAAGTATATTGCTTGGCTTCAAATCACAATGAACAACTGGAGAATGACAATGGTGGTGGAGGTAGTCAATTGCAGAAGCTACATCAATGGCTATGTTCAGTCTCTGGATGAAATTTAAGCCTTTAGTTCTACATTCCTCTTCTGTCCTTGAGTGCAGCCACTGGTCTAGGTTTCCATTAGGACATGAATGCAAGGACTAAAGCTTGAAGTCTCTACCCTGATAATCAACACTTGAACATGCCGTCACAATTTTGAGGAGATTTCGGTGCCGTATACTTCTAAGGCTTCACATTCATGAATAAAACCCTTCGAAGCTCCCTGCTGTTGGAGATTTAACACTTTCACGGCCACAACCTCCCCATGAAGAACTCTTTGTATACAGCACCAAAACTACCCGAACCAAGTAAATTGTCCATTGAGAACCCATTGGTCGATTTAATGAGATCCAGGTATGAAACAATACTGTCCCATTCCTCAGATATAGGTGGAGGTGGAGGTCTCTTTTATATTTTTTTATCATGTAACAAGCGGTAATAGAACATAACAGACTGATGACAAAAATGACAGCAACAGGCACAAGAATCTCTACTCTGACCGGTTTATTGGATGAGTGAGATTTTTTCCATGGAGCACACAGGTAAGCGGAGTTCTGCAGGACCACCGCAGAGCTTATCATTCCAAGTAATGATACTGCACTGGCATTAAGAAAGATACCATCACTTGGAACTTCACCCTCAAAATTATTGAAAGAGAGGTTGAGACTCTTGAGAGATAATTTTCCAAGAAATTCAGGAACCTGCCCAGACAACATGTTATGCGATAGGTCTACCTCTTGGAGACCTGTTAAAGTTTTCAAAGATTGAGGAATATTCCTTCGAAGGAATTATCCTCAATATATAGCCGCTCCAAACTGGCACAGCTACTTAAAGTGCTAGGAATTTGACCCGACAAATTGTTTTGGGACACATCCAACTCCACAAGATTGTTCAAGCTACCGACTTCTAATGGAAGTGAACCAGTCAAAGAGTTATTAGACAAGGTCAGAGAAATAGAAAGAGAAGAAGCTCCAAAACCTGTTTAGGTATGGTTCCTACCAGATTATTTGAAGAGAGGTTCAATACCAGCAAACTTTTACAGTAACAAGGCTTGACGGTATACTGCCTTCTAGTCTGTTCTCCTCCATAAAAAGTCTAGTTAGTACAGTCAAGTTACCTACGGAGGGTGGAATTGACCCTGACAGACCGTTATAATTCAGATGCAGTCCCTCTAGTTGCTGAAGCTTTCCTATCCCCTCTGGTATCCTACCAGTTAATAAGTTCCCCTTCCAAACCAGAAGGCTCAATTGCACAAGGTTTTGGATCTCAGTAGGAATACTTCCACGTAGCAGATTGCTACCCAATGTAAGTATGCTAAGCTGGGAAGAAGGTTAGCTATGGAACCTGGAATATCACCTACAAATCGATTTTGAGCCATACCCAAGACCTTGAGACTGGTACAGTTAGCCAAGTAAGCAACGAAATCTAGATCACCAGGTGACATGTTTCCAAGTCTGTTTTCATCAAAATTGAGTCTGATCAAACTCTGCAAGCCACCTAAATTTATAGGAACAGTTCCGGTGAGACGATTTTCTGCAAAGTCAATCACCACAAGGCCAGAAGCATTTGGCAGGGAAACAGGAATGGGTCCTGTGAAATCATTCACACCGCCAGCAAATACTTGGAGATTAGGAAGATAAATGCCAATATCAGTAGGGAGTTGCCCGTTGAAGCTGGTTTTGGGTAACAGAGAAGTAGTAAATGGAAGAAATATTATAAATTGAAGAAGGAATTCTACCAGACAATTGATTTCCATATAACTGGAAAAATCCTAAGCTGGAGAGGCGACCAAGATCATTTGGGATGCTTCCTGTAGACTATTGAGAGCAAGTGAAAGACCATAAAGGGATGAGAAGTTTCCTAACCAACCCGGTATGCTTCGCTGAAGGTTATTAGCTCCAAGACTCAAGATGAATAATTTGGAGAGCGATTTGAGCTGGTCCGGAATCTCTCCCGCTAGTTCATTATAATCTGCCGTAAATATTGTTAATTGTGTACAGCGACTCAGATTGGTTGGGATTCTCCCAACAAAGCCATTGTAGCTCAAATTTAGATGATTTAGGCTTAGCAATCGACCCACTTCTTCGGAATTTCCCCTTGGAAACTGTTGTTTCTCAGGTTAAGTTCCGTAAGAAAAGTCAGGTTTCCTATAGAAGGCGGCAGGGAACCAACAAGACTTTTGTGATTCAATATGAGACCCATGACTCTCTGGTTGGTAAGGTTGCAGATAACACCAGTCCAGTTGCAGAAATTGAGAGAAGTGTTCCACGAGCTCATGATTCCAAGAGGATCATTTGTTATTTTGTTCTTGAAGTCGAGCAAGGCAAGATAATCTGATTCATTTCCGAAGGCTGGTACTGTTGCAGAATCTGAACCAGTGCTCACACTTAGGAAGAGAAACCAATTAAGTAGGAAAAGCCAAGAAATAAAGACAGAAAGAACAGGATTTATCCATCCATACGGGATGAGGAACACTTGGACATATATGTTCTCCACAGATCAGAAGATACGAGGCAAAACTTGGATGAGTTACTCACGATGTGGAGATAAACTTGGATAAGAGGAAACAACAGAAGTACGCTTTTTGGAAGCTATTGTTTGGGTCTAGAAGTCAGACACTTCTCTCTTGGGTCCCCTTGGAGGCTGCTTGGGCCCACTTGGCCACGAGGTGATTTTTCTGCACCCTTGCACTAGCAGCCCCAATGACAGCGATTCATCCGGAACACGCAAGATATTCCTCTGAATTTGAAAAGATGGAAATGAGAATGAAAGTGGACTATTCACCAGCTCAAATAAAAATTAAGGTTTCATGATACTTTCTAAGTAGATTTAACTTTAACGCTTGCTTTTTTATGTGCGCTGGATTATAAATACACGGACATCCAATGGTAGCCATTCCTTTTTATTTTTATTTATTTTTTATTTTTTATATATTAAATGGCTTCCATTCCTATTGTTTGTATTCATATGTGAATTGTATCAGATGGGCACAGATATAGCTAGTAAGATCATTGTGTTCCAATTTATTGCTCGTCAACAACAAATCTACAAGTTATTAAAGCAAAATCATTTATGATGCAAATGGGTCAATCGGTTCAACAAACAACCGAAACTCCCATTTCTTGCTCCCTTCTTTCTTTCACTTCTTTCTTCCCCGGCTCTCTCTCTCACACCTAACTCACTCTCTCTCTTTGCCCATTCCCTCTGGTTCTCCCCAAGGGCAGTTTTTCCTTGAATGCTAGAACACATTTCTGTTTATGAGTACGATCCTGCATGCAGAGTTTGAATCAAAAGTTAACATGGAACCAAGTTAATGTCGAGCTTGAAAAGTGTTGAGCTTGTTAGTAGCTCAAGCAAGTGGTGACGTTGGAGAGGATGTTACATGAATAGCTAGAATTTTGGATTAAAGCCTGTGAGAGTTTGTGACTGGTGGTTTGAACGAAGGGTTAGAATTGAAATAAGAATTTTCACTGTTCAGATCATTTCATGCTTTCGTGATTATTCATTTTCAAAATTTACTACCAAAACTAAATTTTCAGGGTTTATTTCTCAAAATACCGATGAGTGTTTTCTTAAATATTATAAAAAAATTCTAAACTAATATTACTTATATTTTCAAAAATTAGGGTTGCTATATGCTGTAGCTACCTCCTGCAATTAATAAAATTTTTCTCAAGCATGAGGGGTATTCCAAGAATAGCCACCGTCTGTGAAGGCATGGCCTCTCTGTGAATAACCTTCGTGGTAGCATATCCCAAACAAGTTTTTAGCCCTTCCTTTCAAAAGGGTTAGTCTTGTCTGAAATTCCTCATGTAGCCTCAAATATTCCAAAAAGAAAAAGGACAACCTCCATGTCCCATATACAACCAAAACGTGCATGATGAAGTTCCAAGCACACATTAAAGCAGCTTTGGCTTGGTGATCTTTGTACTTACATTTACACTCATCTTTGAACAATTTGAAGGTTGCTAGACATGGGTACTTTCTGAAACTCTAAATGCAGTTGAAAATGAATATTTGAAACTATGAGCTCTTAACCGGAGCCCATGAACTGCCAACTGCTTGCACATCCCGTAACCGGGTGTGAACCCTAGTTCAAAATCTTTGGTTTGTTTGTTTTAATTTTTAATTTTTAATTTTTTTAACTCTGAAGAAAACCCATGATCCGAACTGCACAATGTTGCAAAAGATTTAGCTAGACGTATTCTGCGGTGAAAAGGGCCAGAGGTGAATTATGAGTACAACAAGGGGTATGAAAATTACTCACTTGGCCCCTTCAGTTAGCAGATATATAGAGGGGAGGCAAGGAAGTATCAGCAGCATGGAGACCGTCAACTGGGCCTAGATTTTACGGGAAAATCTAAAAGTACCCAACTTTGAGACATTTCTATAGACTCAGCTTGGTAATTGGTAGGCTATCCAACAAAATTGTAGTTTCTGGTATTTGAGAAATGCTTTACCACTTCCCACTGCGAAATTGCTTCATCAGTGAAGTTGACCACAGCAAAAAGTGAGGTTTATCGTTCTTTCTCTATTAGTCTTCAACCAATTGTTTAATGGCCGACTCAAAAGTTCCCTACTCCATTCATTTTTGCCTATTGAAATTCAAGCAAGAATGATTGTAAAGTTTCTGCCTCAAAATTTTCCAACTCGATCATATCAATTCCTGTGATTTGTCTATCCCATGCACTTGCAAGGACAAGCTTGCAACCACCATGGTGCTTGTTAAAGTTGACTCACAGTTTACCTCTTGCAGAAGGATCTTGTGTCTTGTTACTTGACCATGTCATGTGATGTGGACATCAATGATGCTGATGAATTAATACCAATATTTCGATTTTAACAAAACATAATCTAGGACACAGAATTCGGTTGGGATGAAACATAATTAGCAGATACTTCTTAATGCGCAGTGTCATTGAGTTCCACTATTGGAACCTCCTCGCTAATCATTCTTCCTACTTTTTGCATATGCGGCAAGCTGGAAAACCTGTATGTAGGTCCCACGCAAAATATGGTCTGTAGAAGACATATCTAAGTGGAGGGGCCTCAGTAGGAAAATGTTGACAATGTAACATCATAATTTCCAGAAAAGTCAAAAAAAGATAGTGGGCATAATGCAAAGTGATGAATCTGAACAAATAATGTCAAGACAAAAAGTAAAAGGATTGGGTCCCATTATTCTTATTCTGTCCTGTGATTACCTGGAGCATGATGCAGACGAGAAGAGTTGGTGTCCACAAGCAGAAACTTTGCCCCTAGCTGCATCAGCAGATAGAAAATTCCCGCACCAGCTTTTCAGGCCAAAATTTTCTGCAGAAATGAGGACTACATAACAAGGGGATCAGATATATGCATGTGCTAGAAGCATCACCTTTTCTCACTGCAATTATAGCTCCAGTTCCTACTGCACCTACTTGAAGTGCGTCCAGAAAGATTGTGCAATCGTCATACATTCTAAAGCAATCTTTTGGTTTTGCCAAAATTTTCAGTCCAAGAATGTCTAAACTCCAAGGCCTTCAATCACAACTCATAGCGCAGTAGATGATATGCACAGACAACACTTGAGATCACAAATACAAATGTCTTAAATTATGCATCATACCTGGTGGCTCAGGCATGCAAAAAGTCCCATCTTCTCAACCATCTCCATTGCTACAATCTTTCTAGTCATCACGTTGACTGGCAGCATCTTCAATGTTTCCCTCAATTCCATCGCCTTCAGGGATTATAGAAGTTTCTACTTGCAAGGAGCTCTCAGTTCCCAACAGCAACATAATCCACATTCAGCTCATATGCCTCTGCTTTCTATTTATGCTGATGTTGAACAGGTACTAACTCATGAACAGAGTTATTTGATTCCACCTGTCAATGCCTCAGAATAGAGAGGGCAGCTTGATCAGGAAAAAGTTGGAGGAGCTTGAGATCTTCAAGATGACAAAACAAAGTAGGCAGTTTGACAACCGAATCAGGGAATTCTTCAGTGAAACTGTAAGATTAAGTTCTTCATGATATGGATAGCTCCTGCAAGGTTCTTCAGAAGAAGAGAAACACTTGCCTTGAGTCTCTCTTCAAAACACACCCCAAAGGATGCTTGATTATTCTGTCAAGAACCATGGATTCTAGTTTTGGATATTTAATCTTGAAACCCCTACTTGATCATGGGTTTAAAGTTCTTGCTCTCGCGCCTGACTTGCCTTTCCTGTTTAGAGATACCCCAGCTGAAACTTGGTTTCAGGAGATGAGAAGTGGAATTAAGGACCCCGGAGAGATTCCGTTAGCTCAAAATCTCTCTAATCTTCTCAGACTCACAATCTTATACAAGTATGGAGGTGTGTATTTAAGACACTGATATCATAGCTCTGAGAAGCTTTTCCGGTTTAAGAAATTCAATTGGTGCACAGAGTGTCAACTTAATAAGTGGCCACTGGACAAGATTGAACAATGCAGTCCCTTAATTTTCGATAAAAACCATCTACTTTTACTCAAGTTCATAGAGGAATTTGCATCCAACTTTGATGGAAAACAAATGGGGTTATAATGGACCCTACCTGGTGTCTAGAGGTTGTTGAGAGGATAGAAGGAGGACCTGGATACAACTACACTATATTGCCACCTACAGCATTTTATCAGGTGGACTGGACACGGATAGGCAGACTTTTTGTGCAGCCAAAGGATCGAAACAGTTCAAGATGGGTGGAACTAAAGCTGCAACAGCTAAGAAAGCACGCTTATGGTTTACACTTATGGAACAAACAAACTAGCAGATTGCAAATTGAAGAGGGAAGTGTTGTGGACCGGTTAATCGGACATTGCTGCGTCATCTGCAAGGGAATGTATAATCGCTCTGCATAAGAATGAGTTGGCTGAAAATGCATGGTAGAAAAGTGTTCTGCTCTCTTCCTCAATAGATAATTAAGACACCCAATGCCCCTCCCAACTTCGACCACTGATGTACGTTCATTACAGGCATATCGAAATTCTTCATCTTCAAGTATTACAGGTATAATCATTCAATTTACTTTTTCTTTTGCATACTCATACTACAAGTTTTGACCAGGAATTCTATATTAAAAAATTCCCAACCTCAAGAATGAACAAAAGTCCCAAATCTGAATATCAACGACTAATCACGTTAAAATGGCCTTTTTAATAATAATAATAATAAAACCACCACCAAATAGGGGTTGGGGAGGAGAGGATGATTGATGCAGATGGTTTACCGGTTTGTTGCATGCGTGCTGGTGCAAATGCCACAGAAACACAGAATACATGCCAGCCCGGCATGAACACAGATATAAGAAGTGTTGGGGCCAAGAGAATGTTCCTTGTGAGGACTTCCACGAACAGCTGATTTGCAGGCACTATTTCATCCAACGACAGGAACAAACTAAGGCTGTTCAAGTACACGTTTTCGAGTCCCATCCTATAATTTAAAGCAACCTTCTAAGTTCGAATTCCAAACAAGCAATATAGGAAATATAGATCAACTGGCTTGAGTGCCAAGTGTAGACATTACCCTTATGATGGATGTGCTAAAGTTTAAAGGCATTACCTGCACTTACAATGATAATAATTAGAATGGCAGACTGCAAGGAAGAATGTTGTTTCCACCACCAATTGTGCATTTCAAACCCCATGATTTAAGTTTTTGAGTACCATGAACCCCATGATTTAGACACTTGCTCTAGCACACGCTACTTCAGAAATAATTCTTCCTTTTCTCTTTTCTTTAAAAAAAAAAAAAAAAAAAAAAAAAAATCCTTCCTTTTTTACTTTTGCAATATGTGATAAGGTAGTGTTTGAAAAATCAAATTATTTTATTTTATTTTATATTTAATATTTTTTATTTAAGTAAAAGATTTATAAGAAAAGAAACATAGAGCTAAATTTCTTTTTTAAATACTAATTTCTTTTCTAAATTATAGAATAATAGTAAATATATTTTTTTTACGGCCTTATGAACAATTGAAGATATCAGGGCCAAGCATAATAATTTTGAAAAATGTGTAAAAGTTAGTTTTTATTTTTCCAAAAAGACGGATAAAATAAAAGTGCTTTCTTTTTTGGAGGAAGGTGAGTCAAAAAAGTTTTGTCACCGATTTTTGCAACTGAATCTCCGTCCTGTATAATCGAATTGACTCAAATGGACGCTGACAAAGAGACAGCCCTCAACTCAAAGCCTCCTCCCATACCCACAAGTCTTGTTAATTAGGGTTTGAACAAGTGTCCTCTTCGAACGATTCTCATGTTCTTGTCTATTGCATTTTTTGGACGGAAGTGAATTATTTATTATCGATCAATATTTTAATTTTATTTAATTTATCCAATCTAAAAATTTATTTTAATTTTATTTAATTATCCAATCTAAAAATTATAAAATTCTCATGAAGAATTAATTCTTTTAAATTTTATTTTTTTACTTTTATGATTCAAATTCAAAATTTATGATTAAAAAATATAATACCCTTAGACCCATAAAGATTTAGTGTTCTTGTCTATTGCTTAGGCCGGATTCATAGCACTTGTAGGATCTGGAATCTTGTTGATTTCGCAGACGAATCCGATCACGATTCACCTTCTATTTGTTGGCCGGAAAAAGGTTCTCTCTTTCCTTTCTTTTTTGCAATTTTTAATTAAAGCGACTCTCAATGAATTTTATTTTCTTTTCTTTTGGAAGGTTGAATCATGTTTGAGCAGAACTTTTAGGATTTTGGTTGCGATGGCGTCTGGGAATATTTATGGAAGAACTTGGTCTCTTATCTTCTCACCGATCTTGATCCTCACCTCTCTCTCTCTCTCTCTCTCTCTCTCTTCTTGGCTCTAATTTTGCCCTTTTTATTGTTTTCAAAATACTTGATTTTCAAGAAAGTAAGAACGAAGTCTCTGTATTGCGACAACTCAAATTCCTCAATTAAAGCAGAGTCCCGTTGCAGTTTTTCTTCCTGCTCGATTCAACCGAATGGCTTCACCGTGAGTAACAGCATTTGGATTAATCTTCTCCCGCTGCGAGTATTCATTCCAATTGGAGATCATGATTCAATATTGTTCTTGTTCTAAAATTTTATGTTACAGGAAAGAGTTGGTTAGAGAGAGAGAGAGAGAGAGAGAGAGAGAGGAGAGAGAGAGAGAGAGAGAGAGAAACACAGCATTTAAAATACAAAAAGGCAAACTCCTCTGTGAGGCAAGCAGAAGCAACGTGTCACCAAACCCAAGCACCATAACCAAATTAAAATTAAAAAAAAGGGGGGGGGGGGGCGAAACAAGATAAAGAAGAACAGTGCCACCAAACAAGGAAATGATGACGAGACGATAAAGCAGGCTACGTTCACCAGTCCATGCATAAAATCATTTTCTGTTCTCATTCATTATTTTGGACAATTATTGAAGGTAATATAAGGATAACATGCATACGTGAAGTAATGGAAATCCTAAAGAGTCTTAAAGTTAGACTCTACAATTGAATAAAGATGAACCCACCAGGTAATGCTTAAACATCTCACCCACCATTATGAGACGGATAAATACTATGATACTAGTACATTACATGAAATCAAGCCACAGGGAAACTCATGATATGCAAGTGGCTCACGTTCTGTCAAACATCACTATATATGCAGCCTGTATGTATGAGTCCCAACTTGGAACCCGTGATAACATGAAAAATTATAAATTTGTATCATAAAAGATATAATTTAGAGAGCGGGTTAACCTTTAAGAGTCAAGGAACATATATCACAATAATTTTTCAATTCATATTATAATTTTTTTCTCAAAATTTCAGGGTAATTTAGCAAGAAACATTTTCATCATCAAAATGATTTAACATGAAAAAGATTGATAATTCAAGAACTGGGAGCGAATCAGAATCCGTAAGACTCATTCTACCGGAACAAAACTAGATAGGGACAGGGGCGCTAAGGTAAGGAAGTGGTGGGCTGCTTTGCCACTAGTCTGTAATTAACATAAGGAAAGAAGTGAAAGATTTTTGTTCTAATATATCGGTCTGTTCTGAATTTCCTATGTTACGATGCTTGTGCCCTAAATCCAATGGACAAGCACACGAGTTCAGGAACATCGCTGATGATATGGCAGCAGTAGCAGATTCAGCAGTTAAAAAAACAAGAGAAAAATAGGTTCTGTCCGCTAGTAACATGAAACACTTGTTGCCAACTCATAAAAATCCAGATCTAGAGGAGTGGATGAAAAACCAAGTAGGCCATGAGACACACAGCAGGAGACCTAACCATCAAACAACTATAGCGGGCACAAATGCCATAATATATCAGAGAATCATCAGCCACACCATGTTGCACAACTAAAAGAATACAAATTCGTTAGGCATTTTTTGAAGCTGTCATATTCTAGCCATGGCATTCATCAAGGGCTTTCCATCCACACGGTAAGCATGAGTTCACTCATCTCAAAAGCATAACCTGATTTATGCATTTAGAGGGTAGCCATGTTTATTGCTTGAAAGAATAGCGCATTTTCTTGCATCGTCCAATGCAATTGATGTAATTAATTACTGGAAAATATGAGATTATGAGCACAAACATAGGTCATGAACATAGGTCATGTGGGGGAAGTGACAGAATTTCTACTCCCACATGTGGCCAAGCCAAAAATATGCTAAATCACCAATTTGGTCTATCTTCTAAAATTAAATCACTAGACACCGCAACTAATTTTCAGTCTTCAAAA
Organism: Dillenia suffruticosa; assembly: GCA_033439265.1. NCBI lineage: Eukaryota > Viridiplantae > Streptophyta > Magnoliopsida > Dilleniales > Dilleniaceae > Dillenia > Dillenia suffruticosa. Next base: position 1,573,562 of record JAVTVX010000035.1, read on the forward strand.
TCGACATTGACATAATTAGATCAAACATGTTTTACACTGATTATTTCTGGTACAACTTGGAAAACCATACATCGTCTAAGCAGACATTGAATAGATTTCAAACATACACATCATTAATCCAAACTGGTTCATGCATATGAAACTAAGTCTTTTACAGGTAACCACAGTCATATGCCCATAGTATGGTATGAAGTAAAAGAAAGTGTTAAGGAAAAATGTCAACTTCAGTATTCTTCCCTTATCTGAATCCGAGTTCTATGTAATTTTAGTTATTCCAGAAGAAACAGAAAATTAGTAGGACAACGGATAAAAACACAAAAAAGATAAAATGTAACAAAAGAACAGTCTCACAAGTTAAGCTGTCAATCGTTTTAACAGAGGTGAAGATTCCTAGCCTAATGTGACATCGTCTATGGAAAAATCCAGCATATACAACAAGAAAGAAGGTCAAATGTATATAAAGTTGGAAGCCTCACCTCTGATGGCTGCCTTTTTGTCTGAAAGCTTTGTCAAGCAGCTGCCCAATCAGAAACTCTACTTTTCCTTAGTTGTAAGTTAAAGAAAGTTCAAGGTCAAGGCCTTTTGGATCAATCTATTAATTTAGAATTTTAATGTAGTCCTTACCTTTGAATGCTTTGCCGGTCTGAATTCTTTAACTTTTGTCTGTGTATCTAGTGCCATGAAATCTCCTCAGGACCTCTGTTTTCTCTGTCAAACCTCATCAACATCCAGCTTGCATGGTATCACTAAACACAGAATCCCCAGAAACATGTTAAATTTTAAAAGATTCAACACTACTAAATCATCTGTATTTTCTACAATCTCCTTTGCTGCAGTTTTGCTGCTCCTGATATTTGCCAATAGCTTCAGTTCCGATCTCTCTCTTCATTCTGCAGCTTTCAGTGATAAAACTTTACCTGTGGAACAGACTTTGAGACAACAGGAACTCAAGACGAATTCTGGGCGCTTGCCATTGCTTTCCGTAAGAGAAGAGGTTGAAGAAAGCTACAGTGAAGAACATCATTTATTCCCTCCTCTGAATGTCACCAAAGAAGAAAGAATAGCATGGTTCAGGAAAACACTGCCAGAGTTTCAGATATTTAATAAAAATGAACTGACAAAGCAATTTGACAGTCGAGTTCAAGCATTCTTCAATACTAAGCATGAGATTCAATTTTTCATGGCATGGATATCTGCAGCTTGGTCTTTTCGAGAAAGAGAGTTCTTCGCCATGGAGAGCTTATTCAAGGCATATCCACAGGGATGTTTGTTGATTTTGTCAAGAACCATGGACTCCAAGCCGGGGTATAGAATATTACCGCCTCCTCTTGATCCTGGGTTATAGAATATTAACGCCAACTCTTGATCTTGGGTTCAGGGTTTTTGCTGTCATACCTGACTTATATACTCTATTCAAGAATACTTTCTACCATAAAGTTATAGTCATGTATTTTATCTGAAGGAAGACGTTGTGCAGAAACCAAAATCAACTCAATGCCATACGGACCACTGTTCAAATGAAAATATAAGGATGTAAATGACAGTAACTTCCTCTAGGAAATGGTCGCATAGTCTGCATTTTCATTTTTCATTTAATAGAAAAGGAAGTATGTATAATGGAGAGAAGAACAGACAAGAGTCTACTTATACCTCAATTCTTAGGCCAACATGCATATCAAATTATTAAAGACACTCTTCAAGCTTCACACTAAATGGGCATTAATAGAACAGCAATTTATTAGCATGCCTCCATAATTGATGAATATCTTCCATGTCTGTCAACAATTGTCTATGAAGGCATATTCCATAATCATCTGTGATCACTAGATTTCCATAAGATCGATCTTCAAGAAGAAAGCAAGCAACTAGACTAAAAATTTTCTATCTTATAATTCATCACCGTTCTAAATCTAAAGGTTCCATAATACAATAGACCATGGTAGTGAATTAGTAAATGTATCAACCTTGAAAATTCAAATGCCTATTCATCCAAATCTGCAAATATTTACAATTGCAAGGAGTGTAACTCAACCAAAACTTGTTATAACTACTACAATTAAGATTCATCCAACATAATAGTAGCAACAATATTGTCAAATTGGACACTAAAACTTTGAAAAAATGACCAAACGGGTAGCATTAAAAAGGAAGGGAACGTAATTGCAACTGCTAAAACACATTTACAAAGGAAAAGCCCCAGATCATACGATAGTATAAACAAAACGAGCCAACGCTCATCTCATTCACTAAATGCCCATCGAAGGCACGGGCAACAAAGTCACTGAAATGGGACTGGAAGCAAAAATTCAACGATATCTGGACAAGAATTCATAAAGACATAGTGAATTTCGATCAGGGAACAAGAAATCACATACATTGAAGAGCAAACAATAACAAGAGTAATTCATCGATGTTGAGACATGTTACGTAAACAAGACAAAATTAAAATCAACTCAAATTTTAACAAGAAAAAAGAGACCCATCGATTTCAATTTTGATAATCTCGCCACCGTCTTCAAATCGATCCTTCCTCGGTGGAGCAGGCGGCACCGGAACCCTAGGCGGCCCTCTCCCTTTCTTCTTATCTCTAGGTCTCGCTTATTAACAACAACATCACAACTCACTAAGCAAAACAAAATTATCAAACAAAAAAGAGAATGATTATTTGTCTATTACAATGAAATTTGACATGACAACGAGAGAGTGAGAGAGAGAGAGAGAGGAGAGAGAGAGAGAGAGAGAGAGAGTAACATTGCCGAAAGAGTGGTTGAATCGCTTTCCATTCGCCGTCTTCTTGTCGCCTCTTCCACAGTACACTGAAGCAGAAGGAAACACAAATGAGGGCAAATTATATGGAGAGAAAGAGAAGGGAGAGGAGAGAGAGTGCGTACCGGAAGGGAGAGGAGAGAGACAGGGAGAGGAAGAGAGAGAAAGAGAAGACGAGGAGAGAGAAATGGAGAGGGATTGAGGCTTCGAGATGGAGGAGAGAGAAGAGAGGTGGAGCGAGAGAAGAGAGTTCCTCCGTTGGTTATGAGCGAAGCCATGGCTCGCGCTCTCGGCCTTTTTTCCTAAAAGGATAAGGGCCAATGGGATTGTAACGGACGTATTTTATTTTATTTTTTGTATTATCCCGATATATATTTGAAATATTAATTCGGTTTAGAATTTTAGTCCATTTAAAAAATTTATCCCTCCCAACATAGAGAAGAGAAAGTGAAAAGAGAAAGATTAATACGATAAAAATCTTTTGAATTGAATAGTCGGTTACTCTATTTTCTTAATCAAAGGTCTCTAATTCTAATTTGAAAATAATAAAAAAAAATTGAAAGAGTCAACTCCTAAATAGACCTTACAATGTTTAAATCGGATTAATGAAACAAAATTTAAATATCGATGATAAAAAAAAAAGACTTACACCCTCGAAATAGGTTCTTTGGGCTTGTTTCTTCACCTTTAGGCCCGTATGGACCCACCCAAAAGGTTGGGGCCCAAATAAAAATGGAAGTCCCCACCTCTTTTATTGGGCTTGGGCCTGGACATTATATATTTTTTGTTCCCTGATTTGGTCCACCGTCAAATATTCGAAATTTTGCTCCGATTAATATTAGTCGAGCTGCTGTTAGATCCCAATCGGGAGAAAACTTTTCCAACGTTGTTTTTATAACTACTAAGACTCAAATTCCCATTAGATCAACGAAACGTTGGTCTGAACATTATTATTATTATTATTATTTGTTTTAAAGATATTTGAATTATAGATCATGCGATTGAAGAAAAAGAGTGTGACCATTAAAATATACCTTAGGGACCCCACGATATTACTTTAATATCAAAATGTGCTTCCAATGGTAGATATGCACTCAGTTAAATTTTTAGGTCACATAGGAAACTTAAAATGAGTGGTCAACATTTCCAACATTATTAAGAAAACAAAAAAGGTAATTTTTTTTGAAGATGTTTAAAAAATAATACAAAAGATGCGAGTCAATTCTCTAGAATTTCTCAATTTGTTATTATTGTGTAATTCAATTAATTTTGTAAAAGAAAAAAAATGGCCTAAGTGAAGTCTAATTTTAATGTGAATTGAACTCAAGGCTAGTTTGGGTTTGCTAATGGAGAGGTTCTTCCCCATTTTAAGGTCGGGCAGGGCCTAAAGGTGATCCCCTCTCTCCATATATTTTCTTACAGTGATGGAGAGGTTGGCTAGTATGATCTAAGAGAAAGCGAGCAAAAGTGTGTGGAATGCTATCAGAGTGAGCAAAGGTGGTCCGGCTATCTTCCACCTTTTCTTCACTAACGATTCAATTCTCTTTACTGAGTCAGAGCACTTGAACCTTAAAAATATTCTTAGCTGTGTCAAGGAGCTTTTCGAAGAGAGTAGGCTTCAAGTTAACCCGAAAAATCTAAAATATGGATCTCTTCTAAATCCCCAAGTCATCTCGAGGCTTCCTTTGCAGCGTGCAATAAGTTTGCAATCTCGGAAAACCAGGGTTCCTTCTTGAGAGTGCCAGTGATTCATAGCAGAGCGAACAAAAACTTCCTTCATTAGATTATAGAGAAAGTTCAAAACAAGTATAGTAACTCGAAGCAAAGCTTTTAAGCACGGTAGGGAGAAAAACTCTGATTCATTCGGTGACAACCTCTATCCTTATTTATACTATGCAATCTGCAGAGTTTTTAGAGAGCACTTGCAAGAGACTTGATAAGATGAATAAAGACTTCTTATGGGGCAGCGACGATAAGAAGAGAAGGATTCACTTGGTGAAATGAGATAAGGTTTGCAACCCCAAGAAGGAAGGGGGTCGGGAATTAAAAGTACGAGGGAATGCAATATAGCTCTCATGGTCAAGCTTGGCCGGAGAATCATGAAAGGGGATACCGCGTTATGGTCCAAAATTATGTAAAATGTCTTAAAAGGGAGAATCTATTGGATCATAAAAGGAGCGGTAAATTTTCGGGGGAATGGAAAGAGATTTGCAAAAGCAGAATTTGTTTAAAGGAAGGCATTAAGTAGAAATTCCACAAGTCTTTTGTTTGACAAGTGGCTGGACAATGAGAAGCTGGTGGGTAAGGCCACTTATCCCATAGGAGGAGTGCGCTGCAGGCACCAGAGTTAATCACTTTTGGAGTAAGGAGGGTAGTTGGAAGATAGAGTTGTTGTCTTCTGTCTTGCCGAACCAAATTGTAGAGAGGATCAAAAGCTTTGTCAATCCTCAGAGACAGGAGCAGAAATGACTTCATTTTCTAGAAAGAAAGAGTGGATGGCCAATTAACCGTGGCTTCAGCTTATTAGCTCCAAAAAAAGGCTTCGTTGGGTCTTTAGATGCATGTGAAAGATTGGTCCTAGGTGTGGAAAGTGAGGTGTCCAAAGAGAGTGAATGTTTCTCTGGTCGGCGGCTAAGGGAAGACTCCTGTCAAATGCTGAGCTGAAGAGAAGAAATATCATTGAAGATGGCACCTGCAGTATTTGTAGGGAAGCGGAGGAAACGGTTGAACATGTTCTAAGGGATTGCGACCATGCTAAAGCTATTTGGTATGCGTTGGTTCAAGATATTGACAGGGCCCGGGGTTTCTGAAATAAGGACAACTGGAATTGGCTTAAGTTCGAAGTTGCCAGGAAGTTTAGGTGGGTCGAGTAGAGGAGGCATTGGTCTTTGTGATGATAGCCTGGTGTGTTTTGAAATCTAGATGCTGCATGGTGTATCAAAAGAAGAGGGAGCCTCCTTTGCAAGTTATCAACCGGGTTTTGAGTACGAGCAAGATAAGGTCGAGGGAGATAAGGTCTTTCGGCAGTAGAGAAGAGGATATAGAGGTCTCTTGGTAAAGGCCCTGGGAAGGTCTACGCAAACTGAATACTGATGGCACTACTAGAGTAGATGGTGGAAAGGTGGGTGTAGCGGGTATTTTCAGGAATAGTTAGGGTGAATGGGTGCATGGCTTTTAGGTTAATGTTGGTGCTTCTAATGGTGATATGACAGAGTTGTGGGAGCTGAGAGAGGGGTTGCAAATTGCTAAACTCAGAAGGTTTGGTCCCCTGGTTGTTGAATGTGATGCCTTTACCATTGTCAGTGCTATTAATAGAGGGGTTAGAGACAATCACCCTTGGAGAAACTTGATCCTTGACTGCAAAGAGCTCCTCCAAGAGCTGAAAGTTAGAGAAGTCAGTCAAACAAGTGTGCCCATAAGTTAGCGAAGATGGGTCAAGAGGTCCAAGTAGGCATACATGGAGCTATTTCTCCTCCTGCGAAGGTTGTGGATTTTTTATTGCTCGATGTTTCTGGTGCTTCCTAGTTGAGGAGGTCTTAGAAGCATCCTCCTTGAGAGGTTGCTTCCCGTGGAGTTTTCTGTAGTTTCTCGGTGTTTGTTTTGTTTTTCTTTGCTTCTGTTAGTTTCTTTCGTTGGGTTTGTGTTCTTCTTCTTATTCACCAAAAAAAAAAAAGCTGGAGTTTGAACCAAAAATAGTCCAACCACAACTTTTATATATTATATGGTCTATAGTTATTAAATTTTTTGCATTTATGACATTTGGAGTACGTTGGAACCGAAAATCATGCTCAATCACCTTGTATAAATGAATTAAAAGAAAAGGAAAGAGTAGAAATACGTGAAATAAAAGAGTTAATAATCAAACAAATAAAATTTTATATGATAGTCTATATTAAAAATAAAAATAAAATTTTTTAAATTTTCGAGGGAAATTAGCTTCTATCCATCCCCTTTTCCACCATCTTTGAACAAAATGTTCAAATACTAAATGACAAGATATGCTATGCTGCTGTTCATTTGCGAACAGATTTGTGGATGTTACCTACCGCAATCTCGGATGAACGTTAATGCCAAAGGTGGTTGCACCAATCATAACATGAGGATGGTTGAGGAATCTACAACCTATAAAGGCGGTTTCCTCTATTTCCCCAATTCTAGAATTTGATCAATTTGTCATACCAATTTTATGCACAAAAGGAAACAACATTCAATATTGGTTCACAACACCCAACGGTATAATCAGGGAATCATTAGCTAAATGGTGCTTTTCAAGAAAAACAACTCATGTCTTATTCACATGTGCCAAGCAATGAGACTAGAATGAAAACATAGATCGCATTATTATCATCAACAAAAGGGAATCATTTTTCCATTAGTTGTCTCTATCTGAAGATGGCCTAACCTTATAAAATGAGAAACCCCCATCACATTATAAAGAATAGTTTCAGATAAATCCCTCAAGCACACCAACAAGCTTGCTTAGAAACATAGGTCATATGATCATGTCTTTGGTCTCTCAACCTATGTTGCTAAATTATTACAAGTTTCATCAATATGCTATCTTTAAACAGTTGTTCAGCTCCTCTGCAAGGTGTTTACCAGGTTCCTATATTGCATCCCTTCTGTAGTTTTAACAATTTTTTTTTTTACCTGATTTTGCCTTCTTAATTCTATTCATGCCATGTATATTTTTTCCAGATGAAAAAAGAACTGCAAAGAGATGTCCTAGTATATGCGGTGTTGGCACGAACTCAACTTTCAAGGGAACAAGAAAGAATGTTGCTGCATTTTTTGATGTCGATGGCACGATCGCCAGGACTAATGTGGTTGCAGCTTATTTTGTTAACCGCGTGAGAGAAATCCCAAAGGCCGCCAGGTTGTTTTGGGTTCCATGGTTTGCATTGTCCTGCATTCTCTATATAATCATTGATCGAATAGACAGGACAATGTTTAATCGCCTTTTTCTATTCCTTGTTTAAGGATCGTTCTTCTAAGGACAAGATGAGAATTGCCAGAACAATATATGAGAACTATTACCGGCCTAGGTATCAAATACAAATCTTACACTTTTACAATTGACTGAAAAATGAAAACTGACTATAGGCTGAAAGGGTGTCATTAAATCAGGATATTTGGAGATGCAGTGGAGTTGATTCAGCTTCTTAAGAATCATGGCTTCCACATTGTGCTGGTGACTGGTTGTCTTGATTTCCTCATAGCTCCACTGGCACATGATCTTGGTGCAGGTTAGCTTGTGACAGAGACACCAGACATTTCAGATAGATATTCAATATCAAACTTATCTTCATTAATCAGGATAGAATTTTCAGATTTTGTGTATGCAAGTGAGCTTATTGAGGAAGACGGGAAGTTCACAGGTGAAGTGAGAGGTGCTGGTGCAAGGAGTTCAATGAAAGCCAATTTTGTGCAGAGATACGCAAAGATGCACCGATTTGTCTTTCTAGCAGCTTGGCATTTGGAGACAGTATTGCAGATTTGTGCATGCTTGAGACCGTAAGTCCCTAAATTCTTTTGATTGTAGTGGAGGGGATGAATAATGCAAGATTTCACAATTGGTGTCTATTGTCCAGGTCGGGTTCCCTCATGCGGTGAACCCGGATGGGAAACTGAAGGATGTTGCCTCAACGAGAGGTTGGCCTATCATTTCCTGGAAGCTTGAAAAGAATTCTTAATCCTGTCCCCTTCGACTTCTTTCGTCTGTCAACAATTTTCGATCATGCAATCGATTTCTCTGAGGAAGAAAAAACCTCATTTGCATAGGAGCAAGAACATGATTTCAACCATTGTTGATGACATTTTTGCTTTCTAATGAGATTTCTCATAGCCAAAATATATCAATTTCGAATTTCACTTCATGTAGGAAATATAAACTTTTTGCCTACGACGTTAATAAATTCCACATCTTCTTTGATTCATGCTCAGAAAAAGGTATTTTTTCTGACATCATTCTTCCAGAGCGAAGCTGAAGGTATTTTTTGATTATCCATCGGATGGCATTTGAAGATTCTGATTCCAACGGCCATTCAGATCAAGACTCCTCCCTGTAGCATCAATCACATCCTTCCTACCAGCGTGGACACAAAAATCATCGACACTAGCTTTGAAATTCACATAGCCCTGTATTAACATTTAGGATTATTGCTCACTAAAACACGGTTAACTCTAAGATTATTACTAAGACCTAAATATAATATTTGTGAATTTTTATTTTATTTTTAAAAATTGAAGGTATAATAATGAAATTAATATCCTAAATAAAGAAATTTTAAAATAAAATCCGAAAACAAAATGCTGCTAGATACTGAAATAATAAAAACAGTGTAAACCAAAATAAATAAAATTTAAAACCTAAAAAAATGTCTTAATGTGAAATTGGAAACAGAAAATGAAAGCTCAAACGGCGGAAGGCTTCGATGTGTTCGAGGCCAGAGGAAGAGTGATGAACGTCTCCGGCGACTGATGATGGCGACAAAGAACTCCCACCGACAGAAAGGCTTCGGCTGCACTGGAGAAGACGGTGGATTTCCGGCGGCGAGAGGCGATGATGAAATGGAAACGAACAGGCGGCAACGGCGAAAGATGACCGGAGGTGGAGAAATCAAAGGTGAGAACTTCGCAACTTCGGTGGCGAAAATTGAAAGGCGAATCAGACGGCAGTGATTGGCTTCGAAGGCGACTGAAGTTTCGGCCGCGGATTCGAAAGGCGGTGAAGAAGAACCGCAGGTGACGGCGACTGACCTTGAAGCGGCGAACTGGAAATCGAAGACGGAGTATGGTGAAATTGGCGACTGAACTCCTCGGCTGATGATTCGAATTGGTAACTGAAGAAATCAATCGACGGAAACAGTGAAATCGAAGGCGAACACAGGTTGACTGGCGTGAGTGAAGACTTGACAAGGCGAACAAAGGTTGGCTGGCGGTGAGTGAAGACTTGACAGCAATTGAAGGTGATCGGTGATGAAAGCCTAATTCGATGGTGAAATCAAACAGAGGCGATGCCGATTCTGGAACTTGAGCAGGGACGAAAAATTGAAAACGATGCAAGGAATTGAAGCAAAACTGAACAAGAATTGAACAATAAAAGTATGAAATTGAAGCAAAATCAAACAGTAAAAGCCAAATAAATTCGACGGTATCGAACTTCTCTCCCACGCTGTCACCAACCGAAGATTTCCCCTGTTCTTCTGCGCATTCTTCTTTTTATATCATGTTCGTTTCCTCCTTTTTCTCTCCGATTCTATTGCAAAATTTCGTTTCCAATTCTGGGAATTGCACAATCTTAGATTGCATCCAGTCTCGGTTCTTGCCTGTCGTCACTAGGCTTGCACAGTTCTGTTCTTCCGTGCCTGCGCACGGGGCTTGAAGCCATCATGGGCTTGACCTGGATGCTAATTGTGTGCTGGGACTTCATGTGCTTTGGGCTTGATCTTGAACTTCAATTGGACTGGGAATGATCGGTTTGTTTGGGCTTTGACTTGAGATTGGATAGATTGTGGGTCTAATTCCAAATTTTCACTTTGTTTTGCTCGAATAGGGCTTAGTTATTGAACCTGAGCCACTTGACTAAGACGGCCTAAGATTATTATTATTATTATTTTTTGGTGGGTGCGCCAGGCCCATGCTATAGTGCCACGCATCGGCGGCACGCGAGGGCTCAAGTAGCAAGCTACTTGCTCGGGCCCTCCGCATTAAAAATTTAATTTAATATTATGTGAGTTAATGATGGACGTATCATACATTAAATCGATAACAACAGACACTGTACTCGATCTTAACCAAAAGGCTGAAGATTTATTAATTTCTTTAATATAACTTATCGATGTCTAAAGTTGATTATTTTATTTTGACGTTATTAGATCTAATTTAAGAGATAAACTCTCATAATATAATATTTTTTATTTTTAAATTTTAAATTTAAAATTTAATACAACTATTTGTCTATTCAAGCCTAAGTTATGACTGTCCCATCAAATGCAATTTTTTTTTTGAACCTATCAATTCAAACCGTGAGATGTTCTTAAAAAGGATGCTAATTTGCATTTGATGTACCTTAAATATTCTCTTATTTTAGGAAACGATTTTGCGTTTTCATCATTTTTCTGGTCATTTTAGAAAGATAGTTTTGTGAGATGATGTAAGAGAGGTATTTGCGTTTGATGGGTTTTTAAACAGATCCCTACTATTTATATTAATTTATTTTTAAGATAATTGACTTCGATCTCTTTTAAATGTAGGCCAGGGTTATATCTCGTAAAATAATTGTATTTTTATTATTTATTATTTATTATTTATTTAATTATAAGTATTATATTTATTAATTTCTTATTATTTTTAAATTTATTTCGGTTGGGTCACTTATCAAAGAAACACTAGTTAGACTTTTTTTTCTAGTTTTTGCTTAAATATATAATTTTTTTATAAACAAGTATAAAGTAATTATTAAATATTTATTTAAACTAAGATATTGAGTAATGTGTACAATATGATTAATTTAATTTTTTTATTCATTTAATTTATATAATATAACTCATCTATGACAGACCCAACCCACAACCAAGTGAATCTGAAGTCAATTCTTAAAAGCACAGAGGGATAGAATTTGAGAGGAAAACAATTAAATTTTAATGTACAAATACAAACCGAAAGGATCAATTTAAATTCGATATATTCTCCGATGGATGCTTTGAAAACACGTATAGCCTTGTGAGACATTGTAATGTGGCTTAATGATCGAGTCTAATAGTCTTAGTTGAGTTTGTTTAGAAAAAAAGTATCATATTAATATAAGCCTATAAAAATTGTAAAGTATTTATTTATAAAATATATTTTTTATTATTAAAAAGTCATCACAATTTTTTAAATATAAATATTAAATTTTATTAATTATAAAAATTTGATTGTTGTTGTTGTACATTTTATGCTTTATTTAAATAAATAATACATCAAAGTGTTAAATAAATAAAAATAAAAAATAATTTTTTATCTTTTAAAATACTGGTTATCTTCTGATCTAAATGAAGTTTTAAAAAAATAGAAATTAAAAATACAGCTGTACGTGTAAGAAGTTAAAAAAAAAAAAAAAAAAAAAAGAAAAAAAAAGAAAAAAAAACAACTGTACCAGAAACGGCCTCAAAGTAGACGTTAGGTCTGAACAAGCATTGCACTCTCTCAAAGAATCACCCTGCCATATGATAAATAGTCTTTCTTTAAAAAGAAATGATTTTTTAAGCTCAAAAAATTTTTGTTTTTTACATTTTATATTTTAGTTAAATAAATAATGGACTAAAGTTTTAAATAAATAAAAATAAAAATAAAAATAAAATTTTTTATCTTTCAAAATTACCGTCACCTTCTTTTCCATTTAGAAATTAGTTAAAAAAAATAGAAATAAAAAAATACAGCTTTTAAAAAATAGAAAAAAAATACAGCTGTGCAGTAACCGTTTGGTCTGAACGAGCATTGTATCCTCTGTTGAGTCGATCTAAAACCCCCAAACAGTAACAAACTCACCATTCCCATCACTGCTTCTCTCTCTCCCCCCTTCACTGCAACTTCTTCGCCGGTTTCTGATTTCTGGGACCCTGTAAGTTCTTTTTCTCTCTAATCGCCTCATCGGTTTCCTTCTCAGGCTCTCTCTCTCTCTCACTCTCTGCTATGAATTTCTCTTAATTACACGTTCTTGATGAAATCATCTTAAATTTATTCTCTCTCTCACACTCACAAATCTACCATTGCACTCCAGTTTCTTATTTTTGTACTCTTAATCATTTGAATTGTGGCGTGGTTAGGGTTTAATCTCTCTCTCTCCCCACCGACATTGTTGCCATTTCATGATATCTCTCATCACTGCTTATATTTCATTCGCAGTTGTTGTATTTGATTTGTCTCTTTGGTATGGTTTTCTCTCTCTTCACTCTGTATTTGTTTATTGGTGATTAAGGTTTACAAACTCTCTGTCTCTCTCTCCCTCTCCCTCTCTCCCTCCACCCATATTGTTGCAATTGCTTGATACTTCTCATCACTGCTCATATTTCACTCACAGCTGTTGTGTTTGATTTCTATCTTTGGTATGGTTTTATCTCTCTTTGCCGTGTATTTGTTTATTGGTGATTAGGGTTTACAAACTCTCTCTCTCTCTCTCTCTCTCTCTGTTTCAGCAAATTCTCGCCACATTCATTGTCGTCTTTGCAAATTCTCCGCGGTAATCGTTGCGGTGATTGGATAAGTTATTCTCTCCCCACTGACATTCTCGGAGGTAATCTAAAATTTTGGGCACGCAAACACATCTATCTGCCATGTATTGACGTTCATCCTGTAATTGCTTTGAATTACGGCGTGGATATTGCTGAATAGGGTTTAAATCTCTCTACAACTTCTTGCCTCATTTAACAGCTACAATTCTTGCCTATCAAGTTTGTTAAGTTCTATCTGCACCAACACTACTGCAACTCAGTAGGTGTTTGATTCCTATATGAATTTCTTGTGGTTACATGTCTGAGAAGAAAAGGACAAACCAAGCACAGTCTCACTCTCTATCACACTCCCACACAAAAACATATTCATGATCAGCACCATTGAATTCCAGTTTCTTGATCTTGCAAGGATATTAGCCCCATCAACATTATAAATCTCATTCCATAGAAGCTATAAAAATATGGAAACTACTTTTTTTTTCTCCCGTTCTCACGTACATTTAGGTTTATGGAAGTGATGTCGATCTAATTTGTTAAATCACTGATCTATTGATCGAACAGGAAAGTCTTTTCTAGGATGGATTCATATGAAGTAAGGTTTGTTTCAGATTTGGCTGCTCCATCCCATTCAACATTTAATTTCAGGTACAGTTTTAAATTATTGAGATGATCGAAAATCATGCTTCAATGCTTTTCGTGCACACATATCTCTGGAATACAGAACATCTCTTTTGATGAATTCTAGCACTCACAAAAGGATTTTTTTTCCTAATTATATCTGAATTTGCTTTATGAGTTGATGTATTGTATAAATTGACAGTGAAACAGAATCTCCAAACAAGTAGATAAAGATACAATTAGCAAGAACATACAATAGTTAAGCTCTCATAGCTTCTCCTTACAGAGACTTGATTCCATTGCATGGGTCTTTACATTTCATATTTTTGGTGTTTGAATATTAACACGCAGTCGTTAGGATAGTTAACAGCAACAATATTGGTATGAATATTTTTGCATCTCTAGTATCAGAATCATGGATGTAGAATTTGAATTACTTTGAGAATCTCCCTATTTGCATATGTGTTTGCATTATAGGAGTAGCGATTTACATATAAATCCTGATTTTGAAAACATTGGCGAGATGTTTCAAGGCTTTGAGGCATGTAAAGCCTCAAAGCCTTCAGATACAGTAGAGTTTCTGATTTGTCAGCTGCTTGATCAAGCTTTCAGATACAATGGCAGCCATCAAAGGTGAAGCTTCCAACGTTATATACATTTGACCTTCTTTCTTGTTGTATATGCTGGATTTTTCCATAGACGATGTAACCTCAGGCCAGGAATCTTCGCCTCTGTTAAAAAGACTATTCTGTTATTACATTTTTTTTGTGTTTTCATCCTTTGTCCTACTAATTTTCTGTTAAAAAGACTATTCCAGATGTTTATTCTAACCACTCTGAGTTTAGAAGGTATTTTTTCTTTTGCATGAATGGGCAGATGGAGTGGGAGCCTGCCTAATCATCTGCATGCATCCTTCTAGGTGTTGGAGCCTGCCTCATCCTCTGCGTGTATCCTTCTAATCTACTTCATCCTTTTGGAGTTTGGTCTAAACATTTGTTTCTCTTTGCAGAAGTTTGATGTAATAACTCAACATTGCATAAAAAGATGGATGGCTAAGCTTTTTTTAGTGATATATCACTTCTTCTAGTTGATGAAGTTCACATGTTGAATGAGCCACATGGAGCTGCATTGGAGGCAATAGTTAGTAGAATCAAGACACTTGCCTGCAAATCTCAGATGAACTCAAATAGCATATCCAGTGTTCAATTTTTAGCTCTCTCGGCCACTATCCCAAATATCAAGGATCTTGGTAAGTGGTTTTTTCAGTGGCTTATTTTTTGGAAATATATTTATTATTTAGTCTCAAATAATAATTATAAAATATTTATTATTATTGCACATACATATCAAAATTACGCAGTGGAGTGGATCTCAGTGTCTGTCAAAGGAATTAAAAAGGTTCTTTTCTCTTTATCTGAATTGTTGCTTTTGAGTAAATTTTATGCCTTTTCCTTGATAAGTCTCTATTCTGTATATGTGGCTAAAGCTTTGATTCCTGTTGAGGTTTGGAGAAGAAATGAGACCTGTGAAGCTGACAACAAAAGTTTTTAGTATGCAGAAAATTTGATATTATCATTCTAAAATTAGTTTCCATTTGTGTTTTTTACATGGTGGATCTATGTCCTGTCCTCATTCAGAACTTACAAATGTTATGTTGAGATTGCTCATATACATTTGCTATTTAAAAGTTAAATTAGGAAGATTAGGATGCACTCTCATCTGATTAATCTCTGACCTACTGCAGAAACCTTGATATTTGGCCTTTTACTCCTGGCTTGACAAGGAGAGGGGCTAGGACTTAATCTTGGAGCTTATCACAGGTTAGGAGTTCAATGACTTTTGGTGACCATTTGATCCAAAGCTCATGGACAACTTAATATTAACCCTTTTAAACTTGCTGTTTGCTTTGGCTTTGGGATCAATACTAAGGGAATGATCAAGGAAGATCCTTGAAGCAGTCGCTAACAGCAGCTTGCCAATAAATAGTCCATCTATCACTTTCTTTGCTTCTGTTCTTTTAACTCTTGCAATTACTATGTTTGCAGGCTATACCCCTGCCTAAAATGACTTTCTATTTGAAAAGGTTAGTGCTTATGTGGGTAACTTATTGTTTTCTTTTTGCATGATTGGTATTCTCACCCTTCCCTTGTAGAAGTTTTTCGAGTTGACAAATATAAAATTTCTTGTCCATCATTTTGAGATGTTGAATCCCCTTTAATTTCTCAAAATATTTTTTTGTTTGTTATTTCCTCCGGCGGTTTCAAAAATATGTTTTTTGTTGGAATGGCTATCTCCTTTTGTTTTTCAATGTCCTTGCATTTTTAATAGTGTTTGCAATGTGTCAAAAATCCTACATCCATTACAAAGTTTCAGAGAGGTCTGGTCTAATTTTCCAACATTGATTTCTAGATATTCTTACGCAATATTTCAGAGGAAAATCTGCCCTTGTGTTGTGTTCAACAGAAAAGGAGCACAAGAAGTGGCTCAGCTACTATTTGGGATGGTGATGACCTTTGGTTACTCAAATCCATTTATCAAATATAAAGACCAACAGGAAAGGCCAAGGGAAGCTTCCCTGTCATGTGGTTATAAACACATGAAATCATACATACTTTGTGGTGGTATACACTAATTTATGTTTCTCTATAACATCTTTTGACACCAAGTTTTTCCTTTTCTAATGTCTAAGTAGATTCAAACATCAATCTAGAAAATTCTTTAGCTGTTCTTAACTCAGCAAAAACATCTTTCCAGTTGGTTATCACACTGGCGGCCTTCCCTGAGGGATCGAAACCTTATCGAACGTCTTTTCCTCAAGGGTGACGTCCAAGTTCTGTGAACAACAAACACTCTTGTCCATGGAATTAATCTAGCAGCTCATATTGTGGTTTACAATTAAAGATTAGAGCTGAAAATTCCTATATTGCTGGGTGCTGAAGAGCTTGAATTTTAGCCTTCTTTTTCTTTCCTCACTTTGGTGTGAGTGATATTTTCTCCTGCATCCATGCGGTATAATCTCTGAAATTCACATCGGTCAAGGATAGTCCTGGAAACTTAAATTCTGGTGCAATATATGCTATTGTCGGACACAGATAACTGTGTAATTTCCTTTTGATTTTTTTAAAATTTTAATTTATATTGTTGTTGTTGTTGTTATTGTTATTGTTATTCCTATTTTTATTGTTATTGTTATTATTATTACTATTGTTATTTCTTTTTAACTACTAAGCAGGGTGATGTTTCCAAAGTTACTCTGTATGCACTATGCTTTTAATTTTTGCCATATTGATATCATGCAAACTTTTCATCTTGCTATTCTTTCAAGTGCTTTACTTTATCTTCATTTGATGATACTGGAATGCTTGTAATCATGATAAGAAGAGAAAATGTATCTCTCTCTCTCTCGCCTCCCTCGTACCATTGACTCAGATAGGAACATTTATAGTTTTCAGTCTATTCAATCATTGTAATGTTCCTTTGTTTGTAATATAGATCCATCTGTATGAGAATATCTTAAATGGTTGTAAGGCAATGGTATCACAGTAAGTCTAGCCTGGAATTCCATATTGCATTCTTTGCTTAGGTTTGTGATGAATTATGATGTATATTTTTATTTAGTTTGTTTAACTGTTTTTGATTTACTTTTTTGCGGTGGCTATCTTTCATTATGGAGCATCTAACTGCTGAGATAGTTCAACTTATGGTCTCTGATATTACCCCAGCAATTGAATGGATGAAGTGCTCATACTTGTACGTGAGGATGAAAAAGGTACTTTTGTTCAGAGAACATAATTTGGGTATCCTTTTTCTGCAGATCCGCTGACGTTTGCCTATAAGAATCCTCAGCTATATGCATTTAAGAAAGGGATTCCTCTTGATTGTTTAGAAAAGCTTATGTAAGGTGCTATTAAAGACCCTCTAGCCAACTTGTTGGGATTTCTGTTCATTTCTCTGCCATATCACTATTTAGCGTCATTCCAGATATCTGCTTTATAGAGTAAATGTGCTATCAAGATATCAAATGATCTTGGCAGATGAGTATGGCTTTCTTTTGAAGCCCCATGGTAGGAGCTTTAAATTCAGTATTTCGCAGTTTTCTTGCTCAAAAATATAAATAGCTCATGACTTGACTTTATGGTTTTTTCTTGCCTACATACCCCGGAAGGCTTATGGCAATGTATTATCGTAAATTCAACATAATGAAACACATTTTGCAGGCCCCTTGAAAACTGCACTATAGAAGATGCGATCCATGTTATTTCCCATGCTGATCAAATTTCCTGCAAGTAGATGCACATGCCAGCGAGGATTACTACCGGTTTTGAATATATAACAGTGCTGGAATGATGCATTTACTTGAAACTGAAGGGATATGACTCAAGCGCAATGAGAAAAAGCTTCTAAGTGATGCATTTACTTTGACAAATGACTACTTGATTGGTAATCCTGCCGTTCCTGAACTATCACCGAATCAGGTCTTTTCACCTCAGTTTTCATAACTCATTTCACAGTTCTTGGCATGAATATTTCAGTCCTATCTCTAGTTATTTGTCCAAAATCTATTTCAGTCCAAAAACTATTTCACAGTTCTTGGCACTATATTCAATGGGAATAATCTCTTTTGATGCTCTGGCTGAAGCTGATCCCTGGAGGATGGAGATAGTTATTGGCCAAAAGTATCCATTTGGGAACCATATTAAGGAGTCTCTACAGTCACTTTTGAGATGAAGGCAGAAGAACTTGAATGCCAAAGGCAAGGAAAATCCAAGATCTGACTTACATCGATAAGGTTGTCACAGTCAATCCAATCAACAAAGCGATGTTATGCTGATATGGTGTAGATATGAATTAGGAGACGTTAGTTATGTAGGCTTTGCTCTCTTCCCTTCTAACTTATTCTACTTAGCTGCATCTAAGACTCCTGTCTTACACATGGTTCGGAAGAGGTCAACCCAATCCACAAAATAAGGTGATGTTGATTTCGTGCTAATGTAATTCAGTATTAGCTGTTCATATTGCATTACTGACAATTTATTTCGTGCCAATTCATCATCAAATTTTTTCACAGCTGGCTGGAAGAGTTTTCAAGGTATGTGAACAGTCTTTCTAAACCATTGTTGTGTTCACATCAAAGTATTCTTCAAAATTTGTCCAAAATAGTAGAAGTCATGAACACATGATTTATGGTCCCCACTCTTTTCTGAACCTCAGACATGATCATTATTGGTATTCGCAAGAACAGCCCCATATCCCTTTCACCTTGTATTCGTACATTCATCGCCAATCTTGCAGCATCTTTTATTGTATGAGACTAGGACACTTATGTAGCCACAGACATGATCATCCATTGGTGTGATTGATATTTTCCCCTGCATCCATGCTGTCTAATGTTTGAAATTCACATGTCAGTCTAGTATAGTCCTGAAAACTAAAAATCTGATGCAATTTATGCTGGACATTGGCAACTTCATAATTTCTTTTGGATTAATTTTAATTTTAAGTTTACTTTTTATTGTTATTTTTATTTTTAGTTTTTAACTACTAAGCACCTTGGAAGGGAGGGTGATCTGTCCAAAGTACTTCCTATGTACCATGCTTTTAATTTTTTGCCATATCGATATCATTCAAGCATTTCATCTTGCTACTCTTTCGAGTGCTTTACTTCACTCAGTTTCTTTGTGCAGATGTATGGCAGGGCTGGTCATCCTTCATTTGATGATACTAGAATGGTTATAATCATGACAAGAAGAGAAACTCTCTCTCTCTTTCTCTCTCCCCCCCTTCCTGCCATTAATTCAGATATGAACATTTATTGTTTTCAGTCTATTCAATCATTGTAATGTTCCTTTGTTTGTAATATAGGTCCATCTGTATGAGAATCTCTTAGATGGTTGTGAGGTGGTGGAATCGCAGTATGTCTAGCCTGGTTACACATTGCATTCTTTGCTTAGGGTAGTGATGAATTATAATGTATATTTTTATTCAGTTCGTTTGACTGTTCTTGATTTTCTTTTTTGTGGTGGCTATCTTTCATGATGGTGTATCTAACTACTGAGATAGTTCAACTTATGATCTCTCATATTATGCCAGCAATTGAACGGATGAAGTGCTCATACTTGTATATAAGGCCAAAATTATAGGGGCTGTTGCCAGCTAAATTCAGTCTCATATATCTCAAGTAGGTTGGTTGTTTGTTCTTGAGATTCTCCTCTCTCTATTTCCATTCTGCATTCTCAATTCCATAAGCATCATCATTTTTGTTTTTTTTTTTTTTTTTTTTTTTTTTTTTTTTTTTGTTTTGGTTAGTGTTTTAAATTGACTATTTGAACTAAGATTATTGTATCATGGAATTTGTTTTTTGACCAAACCACTCGGGATGAAGCTAATCCTTTACTTATCTGGCAGGGAATTGAGTGGCGGAGATCCCAGCTGAAATTTGATACACCCCGAATTGAGAACATAATCCTCAGAAGATGCCTTTAAATAATTTGTTGAGGAGTTTGAAAAGTTAGAAATGAAAACTTTAACCCACTCCCAAATAAAACCAAGTCCTATGTTTATATAAGTGCAACCTAGTATAATATTCACCTGTTTCAAAATTCATGTTTATATGCAAGTCTTAAATTTTTCAAGTTTCTTAAGTGGGATTAATGTCCATTTTATTTTGAACATAGTCCCACAGATCCTTCACACCCAATGCACTGCACATTGTACTAGTTCTTCAATTATTGGTTTCTGTAACACCATTTTTTTTTTCGCAGCTGATTATAATTGACAGGAAGAAGCAGTCTCTATTCTTCAAATATGAGGAAATTCAGGAGATGCCTGACTCGAATCATGAACAGATTCATAAAATTCACAGGTACACATTTTCACTTTAAATTTTGATTGCCCGTCTTCAAGTTAATTACGCTATTCATAATCCATTAGAAGCTTAGATCACCAACCACCCACCTCTTTACTCTTTGGTACAACAGGGCCCATCCCTCCCAGAGAGAAGCAAATTTAAAATCCGGTAGATGTTGTCGTTGTTGCATGGCTTGCTGCATCACCTGCAAGAAGTAATTCTTTAATATTTGTGCAAAAAATTAAGGTTTGATAATTTTTTGTATAAAAAATTAAGCTTACTTTGATTAGTTAACCTAATATACCCCAAAAAAAATTGATTAACTACTCTTTAATATTTGTGCAAATCTTTAATATACCAAAAAATTTAATTAAATATTTTAATAATATTATTCTTGATTAGTTTATCATAAAATATAATCTTTTTACTTATCATTTGGTGTGTATGTAAAGGATAATACTTTCACCCAAAAAAAAAAGAAATAAAATTTTTAATTTCATGACAACAAAGTGTGTGTGAAGTATATACATATCAGATTAGCCAAAATGAGCATAAATCCTTTCCCCCACCTTTTCTAGGAAAAAATCTCATTCAAGAGGACTTTAATGGGTGGAATGATACAAGATAAAATAATTGTTTGTGAAGCAGATTTCTTAAAATTTATATTTATATTCGACATTATGTTTTAAATGCATATTAATGTAATAAAAATGGCACTAAGGCAGTGAAATCTTAAATGAAGGATTAATTTGTCTTTATATATATATATATATATATATATATATATATATATATAATTAGAGTCCTTTCTAGAATGCCACTCTTTTAACTCCAATATTTTTGGCCTTTAGACATGTAATTGATTGTCGCACAGAGTGTGACTAACTGGCTCAAACTTGAATTCTAGCCTACAACGGTTGTTCTACATGTCATGGCTTTTGTATATTGCCACCTGAGAACATGTGTATTGGGGCATTTTCATCTTTTGAACATTGCAGCACCAAAGAACACGTGATTGTGCATTACCATAAAGAAGAGACCTACCCAGACTGCTGCTACCTCGTCTTCATCGTCATCTTCTTCCTAGGACCATTGCGGCCCGGGCAGGGCAAGGCAGGGCAGAGCAGAGCAGAAGAAGGGTGATTAAGCTGCAAAACTAATTGAGGCATCGATTTAAATGACACAACACATGAAAAAAAAATTAAAAATTTGATTTCTTTTTTTGGTGAGATGAGACCTAAAAAACACACTACCGGCCCAAAGCAAGGCCCAAACCGCTATAGCTATCAGAAACTAATCTATTCTTGGCTCGTAGATACCTAACTCCCTGCATATCATTTTGCATCAGCTTGCTAATGGAAGGAGGAGGATGAGTAAGTTCATGCAGCCCGGGACTACAGTCATGACCAAACGCTGCAAGGGAGTCTGCACACTGGTTGCCCTCCCTTAGCACATGGTAAACCTCAACAACTTGGATCTCGTTCATTAACTTTTGGCAGTCTTTGATGATCCCCTCGAGAGGATGATCAGACCTGATATTACCTTTTAGCAGATTGGTGATTGTCAGCGAATCCACCTCAAGCTCGATGTTCTTCAAGCCTTTCTTCTTCGCAAGACTAAGGCCCTCCCTAACGCCCCATAACTCAGCAGTCATGACAGAGCAGCAGCCCACATTGATTGCCAACCCAGCAATCCAATCGCCTTTATCATTTCTTAGAATGCCTCCAGCAGCAGCTCGACCATTGGACCACGTAATGCATTGATTTTAACCGCCATAACACATTGATTATTGTATAACAAGGAAAAAAAAAACTAAAAATTCAATGTCTAACTAACCTGTATGGGTAGAAGGATTATTACGTGGTCATATGAGTAAGTGATTAAATAAATAAAATTTTATAAACAGCCTTTTTTAATATATTTTGATTTATTAAAATAAATATTTAATTAAAAATTAATTATTTTATTCACAACTGCTATAGTTTTGTTTGTAGCATGGCATTCAAATTATTATCAGACTCTTCTTTGAGACATTTTTTTTTTTTAGGAATACATAAGAAGACTGAAATATGAGATCTTTACAAAAAGAAGATAAAACAGTATTAATTGAGTTATAATTTATTGACACTTTAAAGACATTCATTTACATATTGTAGCGATGTGGATGTACCCGTGACAATAATCCTTTGCATGCCAATTTATTTCTAGGCATGCCAATTTATTTCTGGTTGAAGACGGGTGATTAAGCTGCAAAACTAAGTGATGCATAGATTTTCACTACCATAACACATTGTTCATTGTACGAACATGAAAAAAAATTAAAAATTTGATTTCTAACTGACTTATGTAGGTAGAAGGATTATTATATGAAGTGCATAAGTTAGTGATTAAATAAATAAACTTTTTTATGACAGTAATTTTTAGTATATTTTGATCGATTAAAATAAATATTTAATTAAACATTAAGCAAAATAAATCAATATAGATTAAAATATTTCCTATTTAATTCTTAATTTAGTCGTTGGTCCATTATTTAAAAGTTTATATTGTAGCATTGCACTCACAACAACCATAATTTTGTCCGTAGCTTGGCTCCGACACCGACGTCGACATCGACATCGACTTGTCCTCGAGGCATTTATTAACAACTAGGAGGTGTACACCGCGCGATGCGCGGTGTAGTGCTTTGATTTTGGCTACAAATCGAGGGGAGTTGCCCGGTGTGGTTTAGTAAAAATTGTATTAATTTCAGTTTTGATTTTGGCTGCAAATTGAGGGGCTAAGTTTTATAAAACTTATGAATGGCAACCGAGCAACATCATACGATGTTAGTTTTGTACATTCAATCAAAATTTGTTGATTATTTTTAACATTCAATCAAAATAAAAAATATTATAAAAGATTGAATTGAATATTACATTACCTTGGTAGTTTTGTACTTGGCAGAATTATGTTAGTACCTGTGGGGAACAATGAGTTGGTTCTGTATTTTGTATTTTTGAAATATTAATTTTTGTAATATCATTAGATGAAACGAAAATATTTTTATAGATTCACTAAGAGTTTTATGTAATATTAAAAATCTGGCTATTGTAAAATTTTGTTATATATAAATTTTAGCATTAATATTTAATGTTGTACGAATGAGGATTGGTAAATATTAATATTTAGATATTTAATATCTGAATATCAATTTAAATGGTTGTATAAAACGTAAAGAATGTTAAACGATAAATCAAAACAAATTGATAAATACTTCTGTGTAATTTAAAACTGTATAAGAATAAAAATTTTTTTATATTTAGTTTTAATATCTGGATATTTATTTAGCATTAAATATATTATATTAAAATGAGAAAAAAGATTGTATAATTTTATATCTATATATTTAAATATAACGCGTGCTGCGTAGGAAAAGTCGAAAATTTTACTATGTAGCACAAGTAGATAGTTCTGTTAAACAGCAGAACCATGATGTTCTGTTATAGTTCTGCTAGATAGCAGAACTATGAAGTTCCGCCAGCAGAACTATGAAGTTCCGCTAGATAGGAGAAGTATGAAGTTCCGCTAGCAGAACTACATAAATTGCTGGTAGTTCTGTGAAATTTAATTTCTGTTTTTTTTTAATCTGAACATATTTGTAAAATAGGTGTTTGTAAGTATTTAAAAAAATATAATTTTTCTTATTTATCAGAGTAAATGGAAATATTTGTATATATGCATTAAAGATTTGTCATAATATTATAATAAAAATATGAATCCTTACTAAACTTGAAATTGATCGAACACCGTATAAAATATATAGGGAACTAAATAAATACGGGAAAAATGTATTTGTGGAATGTTATGTTGAGAGCATATAATGGTTTTTGGGCAGCTGTATTCTATTGTTTTTTTGTTGTAAGGCGTGATTGTGAGATCGGCAGAAGTTGGGTGTGGGGGGCTGCAAGTATAACCATTGTTTGTGTGATTGGTGGAATTGTGGTGGTTCAGTAGTGCGGAGAAGCGGCGGCGGATCCTGTTGTGGTTGTGCGGTTGGTAGAATCGTGTTGTGGTTCAGTAGTGGGGAGAAGTGGTGGTGGATCCTGTTAAGGGAAGCACCAGATGTTTGTGGTGCCAGTTGTGGTTTTTTAAAATGGTAGTTTTTTTTTGTGATATTTTGTAGGGTACATTTTATTTAAATCTGAAATAGTTATTTAATATTAACCATGTCAAATGAAGTGGAAAAAAATAGTTGGATAATATTAATATTCGTGTAACAATGGAATTATATCAATAAGAATAATGTGTAAGGGAAATATTTGATAAAGTTAATTTTAGAAGATATAATATGTAAAAGTTGAATGTTGTATGAAAAAAAAAAAAAAAAAAAAGAGGAGGTGTTGTTGATAGGATGGCATGTATGTAAATGTAAGAACGAGGGTTTAGGAGAATAGGGTATGTCAGTCGTAATAAATGCTCGGATAAGAGTGAGAAAGAGAGTTACGCAAAAGGCGTGATTTTTTAGAAGTCTTGATATCTTTTGGGATACGTCTTTTGGCTTTCTTCCTCTTGGTGTCTTTTCTGTTTGCTTGCTTTGTTTTGTTTGTATCCTTTTGGTATTTCTTTATAGTATTTTTTTCAGAGCGTATTCTTTTGTTTGCTGGTTTTGTTTTTTTGTTCACAGGGTATTTCTCGTTTTGGCGATCTGCTCTGTTTGTTTAATTTGTTGTTTATCCAGAGGAAAGCACAGTGGAAAGAACAGATATTTTGAAGATAACGGTTGCGAAAACAAGTTCGAAGTAAGTATCGTTAGGTTTATGCGGTATATAGAGTGTTATTGTTTGGGTGTCTTTGTTATAGAGTCAACTATTTGGGAAAAACAATCAGGGATTTTCAAGAATGGATAAATGGATGCGGAAATGTATTAAATACGCTAAGTTAATCTATTGCTATTTGTTTTGTTGTTCTGTTCTGTTTGTTGCATATAGTGAATTTTTGGGTTGTAAAAAGCAGATTGGAAGACAATAGCATAAACGCAGAAAGTATGTAACGGGGGAGGAATGTGGGTTTGATGGGAATTTTTTGTCATTTTTTTGTATTTTTTCTTTTGGTTTATTTTGCGATAGACAAAAAAAAGCTTATGAAGAAAGACTACAGTATGGTGTGAGGCAAGTATTGTGATCCGAGTTGTTTTTTATGGGATCAATGTTTTAGTATTTTCATGATGGGTGTTGGTACCGCTGACCATGTTGTTTGTTTTGATTTTAGATATTGTATAGAAAAGTAAAAAAGTTTAGGTTTAGTTTCAGGGATACAAGGAGTTAATTGCTGCGGCAGAATGGCAAAAGCAGGGAGCATCAGTGAGATCAAGAGCATAATGACGCGCAAAGAATTGGAAAAGACAGCGAAAGAAATGGGTTTAGGTTCTGATTTTCGTTTGAGGTTGCCGACAGGGGATGAAAGAGCGAATCGAGTAGGAGACAGATCCGTGCCCATGTATAAGGAGTATGTAAGATACGGTGTACGGGTGCCGTATCTAGGTCCATTGTCGGTTGTCCTAAAAGGTTGGAATATATTTCCAACTTTGTTCATTCCCAGTGCGTGGAGGTTGATAGTAGCTGTTGTCAGTTTGGTAAGTTTCTGTCGGTTGAAGTTTGATTTTGAAATTTTGCTCTCTGTTTTCGTTCTAAGAAAGTGTGCAACGGGAGGTGCGAATGAGGATTGGTACTGCGTTCAACCACGTAAAGAGTCGAACTGGAAGTTTTATTATAGGGAGACTCTTGATAGATCGTGGAAGAGAAAGTTTTTCTTTGTGGAGTTTCAAAACGAAAGTTTGCTGCCTTTTATACCGTCAGAAGGTGAACCTTTCACATCGGCTTGCAACCCATTAACTGGTGTTTCTGTGCATGGGGATTTTGTGAAATCAGTTGGTAGATATTGTGTTGGGAAGGGAAGTTCTATTTGGGTGGATACACTCATCCACGATGAGATGTTAATGTTTGCTGGTCTTTTGTTAAATGAGAAAGTGAAGATCGAAAGGGGAATTTTGGTAGAGAAAAGAGCAATTGAAGTTGTGGACACTCTAAGGTTTGCACAAGTTGATGACCTGGAGAGAGTGATGACGATAAAAGAAATAAAAAATATGATGCAAAAAAAGTTTGAGGGGGAAGTAAGTCAGTCCGATGAGCATACACCAGAAGAGGGTCATTATAGAAGGAAAAGAAAGCTTGTCTGTAGATCTGGGAGTGAGGAAAGGGATGACAGTGAGGAGGTGAGAAAAGAAAGGGAAGAGAGCGGGGCTGTTGGTACTGTTGGTGAGAACTTGAAGGATTTGGTCATTGTTTGTGATGAAGAGAATGATTGTCAGAGGAAGGCAGATCTGGGAAAAGAATGTGTTGCAGGGCGCATGGAATTGCTGGGAGAAAAAGAAACAGAGTCAGCAAACAATGTGTTAATTGCTTACGGTGGCTCGAGCAGTGTTGCTGCGCCTATGGATAGGTCCAGAGATGCGAAAGAGAAGGGAGTTGCTATCGGTGTCCATCATCCAGAGTTCTGCCATTTGGATTTGGAAGAAGGGAGAAAGTTTGGGGATGGAATTGGTTTTAGTGACAAGGAAAGTTTATTGAACCAGTTATCCTTGGAAGAAGGAGATGATGCTGTCATGAATTTTTTGCTTCAGGTAGTTTTTCCATAGATGTTATGATTTTTGGGAAATATAACGTATCATATATTTGGTATTAAATATACAATGTGTCAAATCAGAATTTTTTTACTTGCGTGTGTATATTTTTTTGAATTAGGCTGCCACATTTGTTAAATTTCAAAGACTGCGAAAGAGAAGAATAATAAATGAGATGCATGGGAAGTTGGAGGAGAATTCTGATCTGACTGCTGCTGCTGCTGAAAGGATAGAAGAGCTGACCACAATGTTAAAAAAGAAGGAAGGAATGTTGGAAACATTGAAGGCCGATCTTCAATCATCTTATGAAATCAGCAATGCAGCTATATCAGAATGTGAGAAGTTGGATTCTATACTGAGAAAGACTGAGGGTGAGTGGCGAGCTGCTTTAAAATTAGCAGAGGAGAGAGGCGATGCTCTGAAGGTTTTGGAGAAAAGGGTCTTAGAAATTCAGCAAGAATACGAGAGGAGAAATGAAGAACTCATGGAGAAACTGAGAAAAACCGAAGAAATTGTCCGGAGAGCTGGACTGGAGGAACCATTTTTGGGGGCCAAGGAAAACGAGAGTTCATCTGGATTGCAGGTTAAAGGTTTTGGTGGTTTTCTCGGTGAAGAAATCAAGGATGCGGGTTCTCGCGTTGCTTCTCTTCGAGAAGATTTGAATCGGTTGAAGAAAAAATCTGATGGATCAACATGTGGACAGGTTTCGTGAATGCTGTTTTGGTGGTTTATAAATTTGGGTTGTACCCTTTCATATTGATTGACAATGGAGTATGGTTTTCGGAAACAATGATCAGGTTTTGGTTTATTATTTGGCTTCACTTTATGAGTTTTTTTTTTGATTGGTTTTGTTTTTTTTTGCTTTGAGGTATAAAGTGGTTGTGTAATCAGGCAACAAGCGACATGGTTCTGCTATGTCGGGGGGGAACTACATGGTTGTGCTATGAAGGGGCGGAACCACATGGTTTTGCTATGTAGCGGGACCTACATGGTTCTGCTATGAAGGAGAACCACATGGTTGTGCTATGTAGCGGCGGAAGCACATGGTTCTGCTATTTCTTAGGACCACATGGTTCGGCTAGAACCATATGCTTCTGCTATGTAGCGGCGGAAGCACATGGTTCTGCTATTTGACGGACCACATGGTTCGGCTAGAACCATATGCTTCTGCTATGTAGCGGAACCACATGGTTCTGCTATGCAGCGGAACCACATGGTTCTGCTATCTACATGGTTCTGCTATGTAGCGGAACGACATGGTTCTGCTATATAGCGGGACCTACATGGTTCTGCTATGTAGGGGAACCACATGGTTCTGCTGTGTAGTGGCGGAACCACATGGTTCTGCTATGTGACGGAACCACATGGTTCCGCTAGAACCACATGGTTCTGCTATGCAGCGGAACCACATGGATCTGCTATCTACATGGTTCTGCTATGTAGCGGAACCACATGTAGGGGAACTACATGGTTCTGCTATGTGGTGGGACCACATGGTTCTGCTATGTGGTGGGACCACATGGTTCTGCTATGTAGGGGGACTTCATGGTCATGGTTCTGCTATGTAGCGGAACTACATGGTTCATGGTTCTGTTATGTAGTGGTTCATGGTTCTGCTATGTAGTGTAATAACATAAGTATTAAAATATTGTTATAACATATTGAAAATGGAAAAGAATGTAGGTGATACTTAACTCTATTTAGATTCAGACTGCATAGATCTATTTTTTTAAAAATGGGATGTGAATATGTGCATTTATCAGGAAACATATAAAGTTTAGCGGGTAAAAAAAAAGAAAAGTAAAGGCATCATGTTATGTCTTTATGTATTCGCCTTTTTAATTTTTTTTCTGCCGTTGTGAAAGTAGTAGTCGTGTTTGTGTGGGTTGTAGAACCACGCGGTGGTTCTGTGTCTTGCTGAATGACATCATGGTCCGTAAGTACAAAATAGTATAATAAGCATTTAACTAATGACAGAGAATATGGAATGGATGAGATATAATGAATGCGAAGCATGAACAGTTCGACAGAGAGGGAGAAAAGTGGAAGAATGAGATATAATGATACGGAACGTGAAATGTGCCATTAGTTTATATTTGTGAATACACTGAGTAGGTATGATACCAAGGGAAAATTTTCTCTACTCCGTAGGGATCAAAAATGATAACACAAAAAACTGTTTCCGATTCTGGAATGAAAACAAGGATATCATTATGATTGAGGTTATGTCTCAGAACAAAAGTGCTCCAGTTCTTCTTAATATGCGTTCCTTGGATTCCAACTTCAAGAGATTGTGTTCCAGTCTTCAAAATCAGGGATGGAGTTTTTTCACCATTAATAAAATAGTTGATGAATGGAGGTATTTCCTGATCATTTAAAAGGGAAAGAAGGAAAATGTCAATATGAAGATGGGTAGGTGATGAATTATAAAAGGAGATATGTATTACTAATTTATATGGATCGGCCGCAGAAAATGCTTGATAAAAGCACACAGAATCCGAAATATCCTGAACACAATCAGCTTTCAGTGATGTAGAAACGACCTCTTTCAATAGGGAACAATCCTGTTGTCCTGCAGATTAATATTAAATTAAATGATTAATATGAAGATATACATATATCTATATTTCCATATATATACATAGGGTATCATGATTACTAAAGGAAAGTTTTAAATATCTAAAACCTTGCTCTTCCAGAAAAGTGGGTAACGGAGTTGTCCACGTTAGGTAAACTTGTTTTTGGAATTCACAGAAATGGATGACATGAAAGACAAGATTTCCAGCGTGTCTAAGAAATAAGGCGTGGTGTTCTTTGATAAGATTACTATCAAGGTATTCCCTTGAGGCATCTTCATAGAGGTTGTTTGCGAGAGGAAAGAGCCAATCACGCATTCCATGCCTGAATGTTATCCTATCTTGGCTGTGCCGCTGCAATAGCGTTCGAAATTGTACAGGTAAAACCTGCGTTTTTTAGGTAAAGAGATTTAAAAGATGTTATCTTTCGGTTTACATAAGCCGATAAAAGATAAATGAATCATAGAAAATGTGGCAATCAAAAAGTGGATACCTGGTCTTTCCTGCAGCGGAGGAAAAAACAGCAGGATTGTAAATAAGCATCCTGTGGAGTTGAAAGCAAAGCCATTGGTTTTTTTTTCATTCAAGGAGTCACAACACACGCTTAGTTGTTTTAGTGATGATATTTTTCTTGTTCGGTCCTGAAGAAGAAAGACTGGAACAGATTATCAAGCCTAGGGAGCAGAAAGGATTAGGACGAATAACAAGAAGCTGTAAAGAAAGAATATATTATGTTCTGCAGTAACCCGTGAGCTCTCTGGCTTTTATTTTGTTTTGTAGTAACCCGTGAATAGATTCCATTGGATTTATTTTTATTGGATTTGACCTGTCTGTGAAGAAGTTTTACCTGCCCCTATTGGAACATCCGTTTTATGTATCCGGACGGTGAAAGCGAATCCTGGCACATTAATAATTTTGCTCAAAAAATGTTTAAACAAAAAACAATATCCAATAGGAAGTAATTAATGATTATAGAGTATTAGCAGGTAAAACTTAGAAATAATCGATCTAATGGAATATATAACGGTGATGCTTTCTATGTGTCTTGTTCGAATAGCAGGGGTTGAGTTAAGTTTTTATTTTGTGGGAATATTAAGTTGTTTGGGTTGGGAAGGTTCCCTCATATTTAGGCCGCCCTTCTGCATGTCATTAAACTGTTGAAATGTCTAAGTGTTGGTTGTGGACCAAGAAAGTGTTGTTTCTGAAATAAGCAAGGTAGAACAATGAAGTTGTCATATCATAGAAAGAAGAAGTAATGGTTGCTTTGTTTGGAAAAAACAGAGGTTTGTCCTGGATGAGTTCCTATCTTGAAAGTGGGAAAAAAAAAAAAAGGTAATATCTTATGATATTTTATCCAAGTAAATATTATCGGATGGTAACAAAAGCGTAAGCGCTCTATGGGAAAAATCTTAACTTTAAAAAATACATAATAGGTTCTTGATGGAAAAACATTAAATCAGGAAAATGGATGCCTATGAAAATAAAAAAAAGTTAGAAAAAGATATCATAAGGTCCTGTTTTTAAAAATAGTATAAAATTCACATTCGTACCTCTGAATTCATCAAAATGCACCTTTCATCTTTCGTTATGGTATCTATTGATGTTGGAACGTGTTGTTTTTTGTGGACCTTTGTTATCCAAGGTGAGTTTTGCGTATCAGGAGTGATATATCTTCACGATAGAACAACTGTGTATGTTGAAAAAAATGAAGGAACAAAAATAGAAAATGTGAGGATATGATATTCACGAAAAACAACCGAATAAGAGTGAAAAAAAAATGATATATACCTGAATCATGAAATTTATAAATCAGCAAGAGCAAATATTTCAGTAAACACAACATTTCTTGTTTTCCGATCGAGTTTTACACCAGCAAATGTTCCAGGAACTATCAGTACCTTAATCGCATCAGCTGATCTAGCTCTAGATAACGCAACATAGAGTTGACCATGAGAGAAAACAGGTTCTCGTATATATATTCCAACGTAATCTAATGTTTGTCCTTGAGACTTGTTGATCGTCATGGCAAAGCATAAACGAACAGGGAATTGTGTCCTTATGAAAGGAATTCCGTTTCTTTCATTGTCAGAGGTCTGGAGTGGGATTTTAGGAATAAAAACTGTTTTTCCTGTGTACTGGCCCCAAGCAATCTCAGCAGAAATAGAATACCGTCCTAATTCCTTGCATATCAGTCTGGTTCCATTGCAGAGGCCTTCTGTTGGATTCAAATTTCTGAGCAGCATAACAGGACAGTTTTTTTTAAGTGATAATCTAAAAGGTGGTAGGCCTCTCGGATTTTGGCTGTTTAAAAAGTCTTCATAATCTCCCTGGTGGCGTTCGTCAACAGTCCTATCCGATGCTATGTAGGTGTGCAGATCTCCAGGAAATCTTTCAATTATAAGTTCGTTAAGTTCATGAACAGAAGAATTCTTGGGAGCAAGAATGCATCTATTGATCATCTCAGAAGGATCATCTGAATAGAGTGCCATGTCATGGAAAACATAATGTATCAATCTGTTGCAAACGAAAACAGATAGGTTGATAATAGAAAACATTATCAGTAATATCATATTGTGTCATTGGTTGTCAGTGTAGATAAGAACGGATTACCTGTCTAAAGACTCATTTCTATCAGTATATGGTATCACAATATTAGAAGGAAGTGTGATGTCCCCGTTTACGTCGGTTGGTTCTTTCCCTTCACCGATTCTCAGTAAGAAATCACAGAACTGTGGATCTGAAAGAGCCCTCATATTTTGTTTCAATGCTAATTTATAGATATCTTTCCACAAAGGTGAATTTAAAAGGCTTGAGTCAATCAGAACCTGTTTTGAAGCTTTTTCTATGACTGGCAATGTTTGCCTAAAATCTCCACCAAATACAACAACTTTTCCTCCAAAGGGCATTTCGCAATCCATTAGATCTTTAAGCAAATCATTTAATGCCTCAATGGATTGTCTTTTTGCCATTGATGCTTCATCCCACAAGATCAGTCTTGATTGAATAATCAGTCTAGCAACGGAACTTTGTTTGCTTAACTGACAGGTTTTGGCTTTTGAGAAATCCAAGGGTATCTTGAATCTAGAATGTGCAGTTCGACCTCCTGGAAGTATAGATGCTGCCACACCTGATGTTGCAACAGGAATTGCGACATAACCTTTAGCTCTCAAGGCAGCAAGCAGTGATCGATAGAGAAAAGTCTTTCCAGTTCCTCCGGGCCCATCTATAAAAAATGATTGACTTTCGTTAGCAAAAACAGCATCCAAAATTAGATCGAATGCATATTTTTGTTCAGGATTTAGCCTTGAAGAAAGAAGCAGATCATCAGGATCAATTTGGATGCTTGCTTCAGTGTCAGCTTCTGTTGTGAGTTGTTGTTGATAGTGAAATTCATTGGGATCGTTTTCTATTTGATAATCAGCTAAACTTTTCCCCATTGAGTAGAGTAGTCTATTCAAGTCAAATAGGACCTTGTGATTTACTTCGTAGGAATTAAGCTGTCCCAGTTTCACAGCATGGTCATAATCAGCAGAAAGATCACTTTTAAATTTCTCCCATAGAGACGGTGGGTCTGCAGGCGAACAATAACATAAAACAGTAGCAAACAGCAACCTAAAAGACGATGGCATCTGAAAGAGGACAGCCTCAGAGAGAGTTTCTTCAATATATTGATCATATCTTAATAGTCCAAGTCTTAGTGCTGCTTCTCTATAAGAATGAGTTTTTTCTCCTTGAATAGTCAACAAGTCATCAAAAGATGCAGGTGCACGAATATGAGTGAGTAAAAGTCTTAGATAATATCGTTCGCCTTCCTTCGGACTGACAGTAACCAATCTTCCTATGACCATCTGTCGTTTTCTTTCTGACCATGCCTTTATTCTAGAATTCCAAACAAAATGTTCAGGAAATTCCTTATATAGGCATTTCAATTGTCGTGCTTTTTCGTTATTTGTATTCATTCTGAAAAATTCAGTTAACATGGTTGTGGAGAAGTCGACATTTCTCAGCAGATAGGTCAAATTAGATCCATTGTTGAATGAGACAAGCTGGTGATCCGGAAGATGAACCTGCAGAGTATAAACTGCTGGGGTCATTTCATTGAGTCGGAATTCATAAATTCGCCATAAAGCCTCAGGAGGAGAAATCCACCTTGCTTGCTGAAATTGTTTTATCTCATCAATATCATCAAGAAATCCTTCATCAACAATTTGAAAACTCACCAGGTCATGCCCTTTAAAAACATATTTGTAGAGATACTTTACAAGTTTCACAGTAGAACATATCTCAACATTTATATGACAATTCAACAAGGCAAGTAGATATGGATTATAAGGCACAACCCATCGATTGTCTAAATCATAACCTCGAACTCTAATCATTTTTCCATTATTTCTCCTTCTGTAATACGGATATGTATCTTCTCCATGAACGGTGTAATCAGAGAAATTCTTAGGATAATGATTTTTGCATATACCACTTCTCATGCAGGGACAATGCTTATTCATATTGCCACACGGACCATGAATCATGTGCTTAACAACAAGGGAATACAAGTAACCATTTTCTTGAGGTATTTCAGCACACACAATTTTATCATATGATTGTGGATTAAGTAATTTAGACTGCGGCTTCAATATTAGCAACAAGTGAGCGTGAGGGAATCCACGTTTTTGAAACTCGATAACATAAACACATGCTGCAACTTCTCCAAAGACTTGCTTTTTTAGAAGTTCATTTTTCAATATCTCAAATCTGGCTCTAAAAATACGAACCAACAGATCTGGCCTATCCTGTGGCTTTTCCTGATATTCCAAATTGTCCTGAATTTCCTTCCACATAGGATTACATGTCATCGTCAAGAAAATGTCTGGTTTTCCATATTTTTGAACCAAAGCCATAGCATCTAAATATCGTCGTCTCATATCTCGCGGGCCACCAATAAAAGAAGCAGGCAGTATTATCCTGCGACCAACCTGACGACCCTGTGTCTGACCAAGTGATATACTGTCTAAGACTCCTTGTAGAATCTCTGTTCTGATTTCTTTTTGTTTGTTTCTGTAAAATTCAAGTCTGGATGTTTCTATTTTAATGTAGGTACCTACGACAAACTGTTGCAGCAGTCTAAGAGTATGTAATAACATAGAGTTGTCGTTATTTCTTATCTGAAGTCTGTAGCAGTAGTATTCTCTTGCTGAAACAGCATGCTGTCCATATTTGTTTTTCTGAACGACTAAAAAAAAAAAAAAAGCAAATAAGGGGAAAATATCCCTGCTATAAGAATGGGAAGAGTAAGACAAAGATTAAAGCACCCACC
Source organism: Dillenia suffruticosa (assembly GCA_033439265.1). Lineage (NCBI taxonomy): Eukaryota > Viridiplantae > Streptophyta > Magnoliopsida > Dilleniales > Dilleniaceae > Dillenia > Dillenia suffruticosa. Next base: position 1,608,558 of record JAVTVX010000035.1, read on the forward strand.
TGTTTCTTCCAAGTTTATTAAATCGGTTGGATGTTCGATTGAGAAAGGATCGATGTTACAATCAGGGAGATCCGTGCATCTTCGTTTTTTATATAACCTCTTAATGCCATGATGCCATCCAGATTCCCCTCTAGGAAACAAAAGAGGATACTGCAAAGGATCATAGCATGCGTAATACGGTTGGACTCGGTAGCTCGAGTTGGAATGACTGTAAACCTGGATGTGAGGGAGTGAATTAACAGGTTCATCTGTTTCGGTCCAAATGGCAGCAACCTCGGAAGCAGTGGGAAGATTATAGACACGTTGATCCAATGTTGGATAACAGTTTAGGATAATTTTATAATCCTGTAGATCATGAAGATATCTCAAGTCCCTGAAAAATCTTGCATAAGGATTGTGGGAAAGAACGTCGAGAAGGAACCGCAAAATGTTTGGTCTCAATTTGTCAGAGTTTTTAGTTCTCGTCCTTACAGCTTCATCTGTATCATAAAAATAGAGTTGAATTCCACATGCTTTGTCCCCTGATGGCACCAAACTGTCCAGCATATGATAAACTTGTCCCTGTACGCGGAAAGTATAGACTCCATGCCTGTTTTTTGTAAGCTCCTTATCATATTTTGCGGCATACGATGTAAAAGCCAGATTATTATTATACGTACGGATATTTTTACGAAAGTGTTCACATTGTTCATCATGCCCAACAATCAGGTGCTTAAGAGAATAAGGCATTGTTGGCTCTACTATAGATATCTCTCCTGTACGACAGCAAAACGATGGGGGTTCCAAATAAAATCGTTTAGCGGCACAAAATTCACACTCCGGAGCATCAGGAAGTATAAAGGTTTCCTGCGGGATATTCTCCAATAGAGAGTAGTTTGTCTTCTTCACTCGACGACCTACAATTCCTTTTAAATTCAAGGATTGTGTTAGGCTTAAATCATAGAGGCAGGAAATTAAGGAGAAAATGTGCATAGCCGAACAATAACGAAAGCAGTCTATATAGGATTCAAATCGTAGAGGCATGAATGTGAGGTAGTATATGTTTGATATGGATAACCATCAGAAGACACAAAAAGCCTTTTCTGAAAGCTGTAAAAATGAGGGAGGGGGAAATCAGTTAGATGCATAGACATTTGTTTTTTCTATTTTGGAAAGCAGCGAGGAGTAAATTTCAACTACATACACAATTTTGTGAGCACTAAATACGAAGAAGAAAAGTAAGTATAAGCGATGATAAAACGGTTTAATTTATCGGATAGTATTTGAAAGGTTTAAAATTAAGAGGACAAAGTAGAAAACAGAAAGCTGAAGATATTTGAAAGACTTGCCCGTTGGAGTAGAAGACGATGGAGCTGTTGGATCCAAGTGAGGCGCTGGAGCAAAAGAAGTTTGGTCATTTTGATCAATGGAGATGGCATGACTAACTGGTTCAATAGAGTTGTCACCGTGTACACCATCAACGGTGTAACCTGTATCCTCAGTATTAAGAAAATCGTTTGTATTTTTCTGAATGCGAAAGTCATTATTATTATCTCTGTTTCGTCTTGCAGCATAGGCCTCTCGACGACGGCGTAAAAGTTCATCTTTTTTATGTTGCGCCATTTGCGCATATCGCCTACGTCGTTCTGCATTTTTATCGATTCTATCCATGTTTCTATGGGATCAGGAAAAAAAATAGCAAAGTATGAAAATGAAAGAGGGTAATAACAAAGTGTAGAGTTAGAGTTAGAAGAACCGTAAAGTATAAAATCAAGAATAGAATCAGAACAATAGGAAAAAGGAAAAATGTCATAGAGAAATGTCAGACAACACACGGTGTTTCTAGAGGTGCATATCACTGTTGATATGTTGAGCACAAGAATTTCAAAGTATACAATCATATTGTAAAATCTGTAGGAGTAAAGTTACCTGGTTGCAGAAAACAATGCTAAGTAGAATCGGGACGGTGGATATCGAACCGTATAGCACACGGAAAAAAGCTAACAGGAAATAGAGAGCACAAACACTGCAAAACACATAAACAGAAGAAAAGAACATAAAAGGAGAAAGAATCGAAGGGAAGAAATTAGCTAGGTATCAACAGAAAAAGCATCATACATATAACAAACGAAACAGGGAAAAAGAAAGAAATGGGGTTGCAAGGATTAGCAGGAAGGAAAAAGCACCTGTCAAAAAAAGAAGACAGTAAGAAGGAAGAAGGTGATGAACGTTTAAAAAAAAAAAGAGAGGAAGTGTATCTTGAAAAAAAAAGAGAACTCAGACTAAATGCTGAGTAATGTAAGATTTTTTTTTTTTTTGCGGTACAGCAACATGATGACAATTTAATTAATCTCATATTAGTTCGAGACGTGTAAAGAAAGATGTTTACTTCTAGGAGAAAAGCAATTTGTTAAAACATAATGGTTATTGGGAAAATTTGTTTTTTCCCAATTTGTTTTTGTGGTTATGTCCACAGAATGGACTTTGACGTCTCGAATGCATAGTGCTGATTGCGTGTTTAGCATAGAAATGATAAGACATACATGGTTATTACAACACGCAAGAACAGAAACACGATTTATATATATTGATATCTGAGACGATTGATTTATCGGTGGATTTATTTATTATTAAGAAAGAAAAAAAGAAACACTGAAACACACACGATACATAGCTATGATTGTTAGTTATATCTTTGCGAACGGTTCGAAACAACAAGATAGCATAACACCGTGGGTTGGTGATAACACCCAACAACAATCAGTGCTGTTGATTTTTTGTGTGGATAGATATTTTTTTATTGTGATTGTAAATGTCTGAAAAATAATCTAAACCTGCCGTGCTAAGCAGAGTCGTCTACCTGTGCAATTCAGCAGAGGTAAACCGTTTTCGTGTCGAGCTTGTGCTACACGGGAGAACATATAGTTTTGCTAAACAAAAGAATACATAGTCTACCTAAATAGGAGAAGCACGGAGTTCTGGTGGATATAAAAAAAAACGTTCGGTTTTGTTATGGTGGTGCTATGCAGCGGGACCACATGGTTCTGCTATGTAGTGGGCCTCATGGTTCTGCTAAGCAGCGGGACCACATGGTTCTGCTATGCAGCGGGACCACATGGTTCTGGTATGTAGCCGGACCACATGGTTCATGGTTCTGCTATGTAGCGGGGCCTCATGGTTCTGCTATGCAGCGGGACCACATGGTTCCGGGACCACATGGTTCTGCTACGCAGCGGGCCTCATGGTTCTGCTATGCAGCGGGCCTCATGGTTCTGCTACGCAGCGGGACCACATGGTTCTGCTACGCAGCGGGCCTCATGGTTCTGCTATGCAGCAGGACCACATGGTTCTGCTAAGCAGCGGCACCACATGGTTCTGCTATGCAGCGGGACCACATGGTTCTGCTATGCAGCGGCACCACATGGTTCTGCTATGTAGCGGCACCACATGGTTCTGCTATGCAGCGGCACCACATGGTTCTGCTATGTAGCCGGACCACATGGTTCTGCTAAGCAGCGGGACTACATGGTTCTGCTATGCAGCGGCACCACATGGTTCTGCTATGCAGTCGGACCACATGGTTCTGCTATGCAGCGGGACCACATGGTTCTGCTATATAGCGGGACCACATGGATCTGCTATGTAGCCGGACCACATGGTTCATGGTTCTGCAGCGGGACCACATGGTTCTGTGTAGCGGGCCTCATGGTTCTGCTATGCAGCGGGACCACATGGTTCTGCTATGCAGCGGGCCTCATGGTTCTGCTATGCAGCGGGACCACATGGTTCTGCTATGCAGCGGGCCTCATGGTTCTGCTATGCAGCGGGACCACATGGTTCTGCTATGTAGCGGGACCACATGGTTCTGCTATATAGCGGGACCACATGGATCTGCTATGTAGCCGGACCACATGGTTCATGGTTCTGCAGCGGGACCACATGGTTCTGTGTAGCGGGCCTCATGGTTCTGCTATGCAGCGGGACCACATGGTTCTGCTATGCAGCGGGCCTCATGGTTCTGCTATGCAGCGGGACCACATGGTTCTGCTATGTAGCCGGACCACATGGTTGATGGTTCTGCAGCGGGACCACATGGTTCTGCTATGTAGCGGGCGCACATGGTTCCGCTATGTTGCGGGAGCAAACGGTTCATGGTTCATGGTTCCGCTATGTAGCGGGACGGTTCATGGTTCCGCTATGTAGCGGGACCACATGGTCCCGCTATGTAGCGGGACCACATGGTTCCGCTATGTAGCGGGAGCACACGGTTCATGGTTCTGCTATGTAGGGGGACCACATGGTTCTGCTATGTAGGGGCAGCACATGGTTCATGGTTCTGCTATGTAGCGGGAGCACAGGGTTTATGGTTCTGCTCTGTAGCGGGACCACATGGTTCTGCTATGTAGCGGCACCACATGGTTCATGGTTCTGCTATGTAGCGGGACCACATCGGTCTGCTATTTAGCGGAGCCACATGGTTCTGCTATGTAGCGGTGGTTCCGCTATGTGGCGGAACCACATGGTTCATGGTTCAGCTATCTAGCGGCGGAACTATATGGTTTTGATATGTAGCGGCAGAACCACATGGTTCTGCTATGCACCGGTACTATATGGTTCTGACTTTAATTTATTTATTTATTGTTTCCGCTTGAAAACATCTTCTTTTCCGAAAGGGGTGATCAAATTAAGCGACGTGACAATATTAACCACGAGAAAACATATTTATGTAAATAACAACGACAAGCGTTCAGTGATAAGTATAATATCTGTCGACACAGCCTTGAGAAACCAAAAAAAGATTGTTTTTAATATGTACACAAGCAGTGGCATTGTTGTATGGACACAACAAAAAGACAAAAAGAAAGTTAATTTGGTGGTTCTTCACGGACTACCACAACAAAAGCATCTTATCACGCTGAGTTCAGATCAGTTTTTTTTTTTCTTAGGAAGGTTTACATGTATGGGTTCCGGAAGTTCCCCGCTTTGTAGCGTATCATGTTCCACATCTTCAAACTTACGAAGCAGCGAAGCTTTGGCTCTGGACGAAGAAGCCGTCGTTTCTGAAATCAACAAAGCAGAACGGTGAAGTTATCACATTATAAATAGAATAAGAAGGAAGAATCACAATGCTGGAAAATAATACAGAAGGCGCACCTGGTTGGCATCGAGTTAAAGTAACCAAAGACGAAGAAGAAGGGCCAATGGTAGATTGTTCAGAAAGGGAGGGTGTACATGGTTTAGATCCACTTAAAGCAACGAAAGAGGAAGGAGAAAGACCAACGTTGGATTGTTCAGAAAGGGAGGGCGCACCACCTGGTTCATATCCTGTTCAAGTAACGAAAGATCTGGTTAAAGTAAGAAAAGATGAAGAAGAAGGGCGAAGGGTTGATTATCGAGAAAGGAATAGACCATCAGGGTTATATTCAGATGCATCACAATAATATATGACCGTGAACCGCTGTTTTATATCCATTGATTCAGAGCGAACAGGTCTGATGTGCGCAACAAATGTTTTTTCTTTGAGTGCTTGGTGGACATCATTGAGCAAGAGTTCAGTGTTCTTGTAAAAAAAACCGGGAAAAATATTAGTATAGCAAATTCGAAAGGGAACGCGTATGATATACATTTAGTGGTCAGATGAAGAACAAAGAGTCTGAGTAAACTAATATCCGAAACAAATCATGGAGGAATCACATAAATAGAACCTTGATAAAATGTTCCATTGCTTGAACAGCTGTGAAGCTCAGTAATTTTTCAGCTAACTCTCCAAATACAGATGCAGTTATGTTGCCAGTGTCATCTTGTAAATCAACATTAAACCGACATCTATAAAGCACAAAGTATAAACACACAGCAAGAAGATTAGACAACGAAGCAGAGACATTGCAATATGGCTGGAAAAGTCCGACTAATAATTCGGGACAACACAAACCATAACATAAATCTGATTAAACGGTGTCAAAAGATACCTTGGTTTGGCCGTTCCTCTTTGGTTGCACGAATTGCACAAGAAATCAACATCAAGTGAAGCTGACGTGGAGTGGAAACAATTGCTACAGGCCATGTACCAATATTTTTGGAAAATGTGTTCGAAGGAGAGCTGCACCTTTACCCATGCTGTCTGAAATGACCTCATAGATGACATAAGCAAAATCCGATGGGTACGAAGAAGCATTTATACGGAAAATCCTTCTGTTTTTTTTTTGTTGGAAGAAATGACTTACCCTCTGTGCTGCTGTTAGGTTACATATGCTGGTTATTTTTTCAGTTGCTGTGAAAGAGATATCAGGGTTGTAGTAATCGTACTTTTTATGTCGAATTATATCCTGAAGCAATCCGTCATTTCTCAGAGCCCTAAAAAAGGAATAATTCAGTAATATATAATATCCAATGGCTATATAGGTTGAAGTCCAAATAACTTTACAAAAAAATCACAATCATTGAATAGTTTATATTCATAACAATTACCAGTTTTTTAGCTGTCGTGCTTCTTGAATTGGAGGATCAACAAGGATAGCCGAGTCAAACCAAGTAGAGAGCGCCACACCTTGTAAAAATAAATCTAACAGATAAAATCCGCGGGTATAGGGAAAAAGAAACGAAAAGATAAAGGGAGGATGGATTTTTTGTTAATACCGTTGTAAGAATTAACTTTGAGTCTTCTCCCAACAATAACAGGATACGTACGGAGGTTCTGCAAGATCTGTTCTCCTTCATTGCGGACGAAGTCATCCCAAAAAGATAACTTAAGGCTCTGAAAACTGTTTTTTTGAAAAGATATATCGGTTAAGGTCGCATTACTATTTTGTTACAGATGGAAAAGACTAAGGGGCCTTACTCTTCATTCACAATCACAAATTTTTGAACAACACAATTCCTTTCTTGTCTAGTGATGTTTGTTGGATCCAACGCAGAAATGACAACGGCCAAAATATCTGGATGAAAAGGTAACAAGAAAAGAAGAAAAAGAATAAATATCCCAGTAAAAAGCAAAACATATATAAGCCGCAAAAATAAATGCGTAGGAAAAAGCAAGATGGATCCACAAGTAAACATACCTACAGATTTGTCTCTCCGATCCATATACTGTGCCAAATCTGTAAACGGTGCATAACTAAACCTTACAGGCATTACATCATCTTCATTCTTTAATTCCTCTACAAGTGTTCTCGTAGAAATAACCCATTGAGTCTTGATATTGGAGTTCTGAAACTTTGGAGGGATCGGTCTTACGGCAGCATTTGATACAAGATAAGTTTTATAGATCTGCAACATGGGGCTCATTCTAGGGATGTCTGCATTAAACATTATTCCTTCTACTTGAGTACCCTATGCCAACAGAGAGATAAGCACCAGGTTATACATCCTTATATTATTTTCGAGCTAAATTTTTTTTTTTTTTATAGCCACGATGTTCAAAACGCTGCATGCAAAAAATTATAATTAAGTTGTAAAAATGCGGAATAAGCTCTTGCATCCCAAAAAATAATACGATGGAGATCCATAGTCGTGCAACCAAAAGATTGAAACATATACGATAAGTTTTTTATTTCAAACAGACCCTAATATAAAAATCCATACCTCTGAATCCACGAAGATGTATTTCTGCTTTTTCGTTGGGGTATTAATTGATGTTGTAACATGTTGCTTTTCTTGGACCGTGATCTTAGAGGTCCAGTTTTGGGTATCACAAGTGATATCTTTTATAAGAGAATAATTCGCCATTCTTTAAAAAACAAATAGCAACGGCAACAAAACAGGGCACGGGAAAAAGATCCTGGGAAAAAGCACCATATAAGATTGGAATTATGAACATATGTACCTGAAGGAACAATGAATACGCGAGAATTTATGGAGACTGAGCACGATAAATAAAAACAATATTTTTTGTTTTACCGCGCGAGCTCAGATCATAAAACGTTTACATGTACAATCCAGAAAATAGCACAACATTTAAGATGCCTCGCAAAAAAATTTCTCCACACAATTTGTTTGGAGTCCCACACCAATTCCATCATCACAAACTTAACGTTAGGGGGTCACAGCAATATAAGTTATTGTAAACCCCAAGCATACAGCCATACAAGAATCGGGATGTCACAGCCATAAGGGGAGAAGAGAAAAGAGAACGGCGAGTAGAAAGCACAAAGAGTAGAAACGCATCAAGGAAACAAAGCAAATTAATTAGCCGAATCATTATAAACGCGAAAAGAAAAAAAAAACCATCGTGGTAGAGATAAACAAGGGAAAAACAGCAACCTGGTCGAAAGAGAAGAGAAGGTCCACAAATCTTCATGACAAAGAAGCAATCGATCCACATAGATATACACCAACAAAGTCACGTCCGTACGAAAGCGAGAACGTGCACTTCATGCACCATAATCATAACAATCAGAAAAAAGCATAACTCCCATCACCTCAATCCGCCTAAAAAAAAAAAATTTCTGGGCAAAAGAAATATAATAAGGAAAACTTGTTTCATTTGCTCATATATTAATTTGTTTTTTTTTAATTTTTTTATGTGCTATATTATATTTAATTAATAACAGAGAAGAGAAGAGGGACCCATTTTTGCGACGGGGAATTACATGCTCAGGATCAAACGTTATAACACGTGCGTGTTCAGGACAAGAGGTGACAACACAGACAGCATATACCCCCAACATGATTTTTTTTATTTAAATTTACCAGAGAAGACGTATCTGTGTCTCGAACATCTACTCTCGATTGCGTGTTCACAAGAAGAAAGATCGCAACATATTCGTGGTTAGAAAAAGAGGGCACAACAGACACACCATATTATTGCCAGTAACATCCAGATTTCTACTGCGAACGAAAGAACAAAACACTGAACCATTGCGCGTTCACGAGGACGCTATAGAACACACACAAACAATACAGGAACATTTATATCACTATTTATGTTAGCAGAATCAATTATTCAAATACACGTGAAACACAAGACCACCCAACCACTCTTTGATAGCGACCACTCCTAGAGAAATAAATGAAAGAACTGCTACACAAACGTGGAATGGCAGAATCTCATACCAAAATCTCTGACGTGTCCAACAGTGTATCACGAGTTGAGGACGAAAGGTTACGACACATACGTAGTAAGCGCAAAAGGTGACAACAGAAACACAAAAGATAGAGAACAATCTTTTGTTTTGTTTTTTTGTTTTTTTTTAAGTTAACAGAGAAGAGGAATCGGTGTCTTCAATATACGGTCTCCATCGGGTGTTCACGAGAAGAAAGGTTGCAACATATCTGCGTTCAAGACAAGAGGCCACAAGAGGGACACCATATCATTGTCACTAACATTGAAATTTCTTCTGTGAAAGAATAAGCAACGGAATCATTTTGTGTTTAGGACGAGATGATAGAACACACCGAAACAATATAGGAAGATTAGAGATGACTTTTTACGTTACAATAACCAATCATTCCAAAACAGGCGAGATACACGTCCCCCCAACCACTCCCTGATAGGAACCACTCCCACATAATTAACCGCAAGAACCGGCACAAGGGCTTTGAATGTCAGAATACGATCCCGGAAATCTCATATGATCGGTAACATCACACATAATTAACCCATATGTCTTTTCCGAGGCTATGTATCCAGGGACAGTACCTGTGTCGAAGATCGCTTATGCATCCCGATACTCAGTTGTATACATCAGAATAGAAGTTTACCTATGTAGCACAAGAGGACAAGCCCTGCATATGACAACACAAGGAAAAGTACAGTCATGTAGCGTACTACTCAATAATGTTCCACAACAGGATATTGCTAAACCACATCTAAACCACTTGTAATATTTTTCGGACATACGACGCATATATCCTTTTGTTTTTAATTCAGGAAACGTAGGTCTGCAATGTGCACACCCACGGGGTCCTCCGAAGAGAAGTTCCATTTAGGTCTGTACTGGGCAGAACCACGTAGGCCTGTGCAGCGTAGGACCACTCGATCGCGCGCTGCCAGGCATGCGATTCTAAACCGTGCAGAACCAGGCGGTTCTGTGCAGTGCAGAACTACTTCCAATCATGCAGAACCGTCCTTGCACAAAACAACGCGGATCTGCACGGCCGACCACTGTGGTTGTGGGCTAGCAACCACGTAGTTCTTCATTTTGAGAGCAGAACTACCTTAAGGCATCCAGAGCAGCCATTCCACAGAACCACGGAGCTTTGTTATGTCGCAGAACAACGCCATACACGGCAGAGCAGAACCACGGAGTTTTGTTATGTCGCAGAACAACGCCATACACCGCACAGCAGAACCACGGAGCTTTGCCATATTGCAGAACCTGATGATACGCACCGCAACGTAGTTTTGGAAAGCTACGGTATGCAATCCCCACGACATGGTTCTGCCGAACAGGAGAACAATTTCGTCCGCCTCCCGAGTCCTGCTATACAGTAGGGCCACACCGTCCTTCCTGGCAAAGTTAGTTCTGCCACGTCGCAGAACCACGTCATCCTGTCGAACAGCAGAACCACAGGGTTCTGCCATGGACGCAGCAGAACCTCATGGCTCTGCTTCGAATGTTCCACTATATCACAGAAACGTCTTGTTCTACTATAGCACAGAACAGTAGGATATGCCATCTAGCATAACCCCGTAGTTCCACACCGCAGAAGCACGCAGTCCTCTTTTGTAAATAAATTTCGAATGTACACAATGGTTTGTTATATTTTTACTTTTGAGCCTTCATGAAATCCCTCGCTCATTAAATATCAAATATTAGCTTCGTTACATTTTTAAAACCATCCTGCGTACCAGAACCACACGGTTCGCAGCAGAGGCCCTGCCACACAGCATAAAAGTTTGTTCGACCATGCAGCAGAACGCCAGGAGCAATCAACCAATCGATCACAACACTTAAAATTACATCCTTCCTTAAATCCGAACACAACATCAGAGCAGTTTTTTTTTTGGATGTTTAAATAACGATGCAATTATTTTTTTCTTAGCTCTAATTCCTCTCCTTTTGTCGATTTTCTTGCCTATCAAATATCTAACCCTGTAAACAATAATATCTTCACAGGAAATTCAACCACGACACAAAAAGATGTAGGATTTTTTAACCAAGCGTTGCTTTTTTTTTAAATATAGCCTTCAGTTTATGTCTCCAACGAATTCGCTCACGCCAAATCTCCGTTTTTCTCGACATGAATATTCCTGTCTCGGGACCTCGCGGGAAAAATTGTTTAACCGTTACCATAGAGCAGGACGGAAAAGTTCGGGCAAGTAGCAGAACCGTCTTGTTCTGCTTCACGAGGTTAGTTCAGCAGCCTCGCAGAACCACACAGTTCTGGCGCATAGCGGAACCACAGTTCTGCTATGCACCAAGTCACATGTTTCTGTTCTGCGCAGAACAACGCGGTTCTGCTCAGCATGCTCAGACGCACAGCAAAACCACACAGACCTGTTACACACGGAAAACTCATATTCGTACAAGGCCACGCTTCTAGCGCTCTGTCCATGGAGGCCAAATACTCCACGCAGATCGCACAGTTCCTTCGGAAGAAGCAAAACAATAAAGATCGTCAGAGCATAAAATTTGCCGTTTTCATTTCTTGCCTTCATTGAACAATTCATCCGCGAGACAATGTTTTGGCCACAAGGTTTTTAACACACAAAATACCCGAAAACCAACAACGGAAAGACCACATCTCTGAAACCAGGACACAATATTAAACCCTAACACAAAAAGCAACTGCAAGAGCACGCAACACCGCAAGATCCCGGATATGACAATGGCCTGGAGAACCACCCATTGAGCCGGTGAAGTGCAGAGGTACAAACCTGTTGATTCCATGAGGATTGCTTCTGATAGCTGGTTAACTTACATCGATCGAGTCGCATTGTTCCCTAGCCCACGCGAAAAGGCACAGCCAACCAATGCAACATAACCAGCGATCAGAACAATCCCCATAGAACCAACACGTGTGCAGCTCTCCACTCCTCCGGGTCCATGCGGTTCTCCATTCACAGTCCGCCCAACACCTGCACAATGGCTGCAGAACCAAACCTACACCTTGCCAGCCCTGCACCAAATCCATGCGCCATCCCTCACCGTGGACGTCCAGTAGCTCTGCAAACACCCCATAAGCAGCAACGTACCCTCCCTGCGGAGACACCTACAAGAAGCAGCAAAAAAAAGCCCAATCAAAATAAGCCAAACATCCCAAAAGAGGACATCAAACATCCCAAAACTGGGAAAACAAATACAAACCCTCAACACAGAAAGAACATAGCAACAGTAAACCTGTTAATCCCATGAGGATTGCTTCTCATAGCTGGTTAACTTACGTCGATCGAATCCCAATGTTCCTTAGCCCACGCGAAAAGCACAGCCAATCAATGCGACTTAACCAGCCATCAGAACAATCCCCAACGAATCAACACGTGTGCAGCTCTCCACACCTCCGGGTCCAGGCGATTCTCCATTCATAGTCCGCCCAACACCTGCACAATGGCTGTAGAAACAAGCCTGCACCTTGACACCCTGCACCAAATCCATGCGCGGTCCGTCACTCTGGACGTCCAGTAGCTCTGCAAACATCCCATAGGCAGCAAGGTACCCTCCTTGCCGAGGCACCTACAAGAAGTAGCTAAACGAAGCCCAATCAAAATAAACCAAACATCCCAAAAGAGAGGAGAAAACATCCCAAAACAGGGAAAATAAACACAAACCCTGAACACAAAGCAAAATAGCAACAGTAAACCCGACCGTGCATGATCAGCAACATAGAAAAGCGGATCCCCTAAAGATTGGGAAAAAGGGTCGGAGCTGAACGTCTACATCCCCACCCCCCAGAGAGAGAAACCTCTATACCGAAAGCAAGAGCAAACCATCACAACAGACAAGTATAACCTCCGCAACGCATCCCAAAACAGGGGAAAAACGCACCAACCCTGAACAAAGAGGAAGAGGATAAATATATTCGCCACACTTGGAAACTCTGCAAGAGAAAAGCTCGGTGGCCATCTCCAACAACACCCTGAACGACAGTCCCGCACCACTCACAGAGACAAACCTTCAAAAAGGAAAAACAAAAAGAGAAACCATCAAAACAGAGAGAAGAAGAAAACAAAAACCGCCATAATCGGAGAGGAAGAGGATAAATATATTCGCCACACTGGGAAACTCTACAAGAGAAAAGCTCGGTGGCCATCTCCAACAACACCTGAACAATAGTCCAAGGCAAACCATCACTACAGACAACGCATCCCAAAACAGGGGAAAAACGCACCAACCCTGAACAAAGAGGAAGAGGATAAATATATTCGCCACACTGGGAAACTCTGCAAGAGAACAGCTCAGTGGGCATCTCCAACAACACCCTGAACAACAGTCCCGCACGACTCACAGAGACAAACCTTCAAAAAGGAAAATAAAAAAGAGAGACGATCAAAACAGAGAGGAGAACAAAAGAAAAACCGCCATAATCGGACCTTAAAAAAGGAACACAAAGACAAACCATCACACCAGCAAAGAGAAGAGAAGAAGAAGAAGAGAAGAGAAACTGCCACAATCAATACCTGAAACCGGACCGATCCACTCGCCCCATTCAGAGAGCGAGATACAAAGGAAGAGAGCACCCGTCCTGCTTTTGTCAAGAGATGAGAACAGAAGACACAGCAAACAAAAATGAAGACGCAAAGGTCTAATCACAACGAGTACGAGTCCTCTCAACCACTGCAGACACGTCTTCCGCGAGATCCACAACCAAATCTGGTTGATTAAGATCTCCGATAATGACAACAGACAAAGACAAACAAAATAAGAAAGAGAAAGGACGGGAGAAACAGGGGAAAAAAGCAAAGAACGACAAAAAAAAACAAACAGCTCCACCTCACCAACGACAAGGAAACAACGGGCCACATAAGCTCCACCTCACCAACGACCAATCACCCCGCGCCAATTGGAGGACGACGAAATCCAGATGGCAAGGGGTCTTTCACCTCACCAACTATATGGGTAGTTGTGCACTTCGCAGAACTACACGGGTAGTTCTACACTTCTCAGAACTATTATGTTGGTTCTGCACCTCGCAACAGAACCATGTGATTCTAAAAACAATATTGTTTTGCTGTAGTTCTGCTAAGCAAAACCACATGCTTTTGCTGATGAAATTGCATGCTTTTTTTGACAAGCATTATTTTTTTTTTTAAAATCGGAAATGCTGTCAAAAAAAAAACTTTTTTTCTTCTTTTAAATAAGACATGTTGGTGTAATTAATTTTAAATGATTCGTTAATAAATAACAAATGAAAATTTTAATTCAATAAAGTTTTTTTATCTTCCAAATTATTATTATTATTTTTAAAGCACATGAAAACATTTGTTTTTGTTTTGTTTAGATGCCCAAATGAAGGTCGACGATGGAAAGCATGGGTAGTTCCGCACTATGCAGAACCAATAAGTAGTTCTATACAATGCAGAATTACGATAGTTCTGCACCGCGAAACCACCAAACTTTTGTCAGTAACACTCGTATATAATAAAAAAAAATAATATTTTTCGTATTTTTGCTGTAATCAGAAAAATTTATAATAAAATCATTACTATACGAACAACACATGGTCCAAAGAAATAAAAATTTTTAATATTAAAAAATTCCCACCTTCGTAATTAATATTTTTATAATTATATTTTTTACATTATCATAATAGTATGTAAAATTTATCATAGATCATTTATTTTTTTCAAATATCTAAAATATTTGTGATTGTATTAAAAATATCTAAAATATTTGTAATGCCTTCTTCGATGTAATTTTTTTTAAGGGGTTAAATTTTGTGAAGTTTCTGAATGGTAGCTCACCGAGGTCAACTGATAAGAATTTTTTAAATTTTACAAATCGTAAAACTTTTTAATATATAAATTTTTGCTTTAATATTTTAATATATTAAATATTAATACTTCAAGTTTTAAAATAAAATATCACATATTTTTAATATTTTATTCTTACAAATTTAATACTCTTTTTAGTATTAATATTAATATGTAATATTAAAAATTAGTATTTAATAATTTATATATTAAATATTATCTATTTTTTATATATATCCAAATTGTTTATTACTTGTAATATTATATTCAAATTTAAAAATTATAAAATATTAAGTTGAATATTAAATTATTTAGCCAATTCTGCACTTGACAGAATGAGCAGAACTACCTGGGTAGTTCTGCACTTCGCAGAACTACATGGGTAGTTCTGCACTTCGCAGAACTACATGGGTAGTTCTGCACTTCCCAGAACTACATGGGTAGTTCTGTACTTCGCAGAACTACATGGGTAGTTCTGCACTTCGCAGAACTACTATGTTGGTTCTGCACCTCGCAACAGAACCATGTGATTCTAAAAACAATATTGTTCTGCTGTAGTTCTGCTAAGCAAAACCACATGTTTTTGCTGATGAAATTGCATGCTTTTTTTGACAAGCATTAATTTTTTTTTTTAAATCCGAAATGCTGTAAAAAAAAAACCTTTTTTTCTTTTTTTAAATTAGACATGTTGGTGTAATTAATTTTAAATGATTTGTTTATAGATTACAAATGAAAATTTTAATTCAATAAAGTTTTTTAATCTTCCAAATTAGTTTTATTATTTTTAAAGCACACGAAAATATTTGTTTTTGTTTTGTTTAGATGCCCAAATGAAAGTCGACGATGGAAAGCATTGGTAGTTCCGCACTATGCAGAACCAATAAGTAGTTCTATACAATGCAGAATTTCGATAGCTCTGCACTGCAAAGCCACCAAACTTTTGTCAGCAACACTCGTATATAATAAAAAAAAAATAATATTTTTCGTATTTTTGCTGTAATCAGAAAAATTTATAATAAAATCATTATTATACGAACAACACATGGTCCAAAGAAATAAAATTATTTAATATTAAAAAATTTCCACCTTTGTAATTAATATTTTTATAATTATATTTTTTACATTATTATAATAGTATGAAAAATTTACCATAGATCATTGATTTTTTTTTAAATATCAAAAATATTTGCGATTGTATTAAAAATATCTAAAATATTTGTAATTCCTCCTTCGATGAATTTTTTTTAAGGGGTTAAATTTTGTGAAGTTTCTGAACGGTAGCTCATTGAGGTCGACTGATAAGAATTTTTTAAATTTTACAAATCGTAAAACTTTTTTAATATATAAATTTTAGCTTGAATATTTTAATATTTTAAATATTAATACTTCAAGTTTTAAAATAAAATATTACATATTGTAAATATTTTATTCTTACAATTTTAATACTTTTTTTAGTATTAATATTAATATGTAATATTAAAAATTAGTATTTAATAATTTATATATTAAATATTATCTATTTTTATATATATCCAAATTGTTTATTACTTGTAATATTATATTTAAATTAAAAAATTTATAAAATATTAAGTTGAATATTAAATTAGTTTAGCCAGTTCTGCACTTGGCAGAACTATCTTCGTAAATGAGCAGAACTACATGGGTAGTTCTGTACTTCGCAGAACTACATGGGTAGTTCTGCACTTCGCATAACCATCCTGGTGGTTCTGCATTTCGCATAACTACTATGTTGGTTCTGCACCTCGCAAAACGACTTGGATAGTTACACATTTCACAGAACTACCCTCGTGGTTCTGCATTTCGCAGATAATTCTGTCAATTCTAGTACCTGTATTTTTTTAATCTAAAAATATCATAAAAATGTAAATTTCTTATTATTTTTAACATTCCAATTTTTCGAATATCATAAAATTAAATCAAAGTATTTTTATATATGCACCAAAAATTTGTCACAACATCAAAATAAAAATACCGATCGTCACCATACTTGGAATGTTTTTTGAAAATTAAAAAAAATTCATAATTAATAAAATTTTATTACCATTTTGAAGTTGAATTTGTAATTTTTCATAATAATGTAGTTTAGTTAAAGAAAAAAAGATAATCCATTTTCTTTTTCACGCAATCTAGAAAGGAAAAAGAACAATGACTATGAATGTTTTTTCGACCAAAATATACAGTTTCATCGACGCAGGTGTGACTTCATACTCGATGGTGATTAAAAATATGCAGCTTCATATTTTGATAAAATAATATTTATCTAAGATTATAGAAATATCAAGTTAAAAATTGTGAAAATATCTATGATTAAAAAGATTAAAAGCATATTATTATAATACTATAAAAAAAAAAATAATGTGATTAAAAAATTTTATGATTGTATTAAAAAAATCTAAAATACTTGTAATGCCTTTGTCGATGAATTTTTTTTTTAGGGGCTAAATTTTGTAAAGTTTTTGAAAGTGTATTAAAAATATCTAAAAATACGGTAGTATGCAGAGTTATGGAATTCTGCATAACAAAACTATGTAATTCTGCTATGTAGTTATGCATAGTTCTATCAAGTAGAATGACACTGTTCTGCTATGCAGCAGAACGATGTACATCTGCTGCTCAACAGAATCATATAGTTCTGCTGCTCAACAGAACCGTGTGATTCTAAGAACAACATTGTTCTGCTGTAGTTCTGCTAAATATTTCCAAATACATTTTACTTAATATTTTTATTATTATAATATTAAATATTATAATATCGTAATATTTTATCTAAATATCATATGCTGCACTGTTTAACAAACCTAACTATGGAACTATTTTGTTTTTTAGCAAAACTACTTTTTTTTAGAAGAACAATGTAGTTCTGCACACTGCAGAATCACATGGTTCTTTTAGCAGAACTATTCTGAACTACTTTTTTTTTAAGCAAAACTATTTTTTTTAGCAGAACAATGCAGAACCATGTTGTTCTACACCAGGCAGAACCACATGGTTCTGCGTGGTGCCATGCCGTTTTGTGCTGTGCAGAACCACATGGTTCCTTTAGCAAAAGTACTTTTGAACAATTTTTTTTAGCAGAACTATTTTCTTTTTTTTAATGGCATTACATAACCACTTTTTTTGTTACAGAACTACATTTTTTTTAACGTACTTAATAACAGAACCACTTTTTTTTGTACATAATTTTTTTTAACGGTATCACAAAACCCCTTTTTTTTCGTATCAGTTCTACTTGTTTTTTTTTGAATATATCTAACCACAAAACCACAGAACTACACTTTTTTTTAAACATACCTAACTACAGAACCATAGAACTACTTTTTTTTAATAGAACTATTTTTTTAAAAACATAGCCGACAGCATATCCAACAACAGAACTACAAAAGTATTTTTTTTAACATACCAAACTACATAACTATTCTTTTTTAACCGAACAACTTTTTTTTAAAGGCGGTACAAAATTCTTTTTTTTGAACATACCTATCTACAAAACCTATTTTTTCTTACAAAATTACTTTTGAACTTTTTTTTTAGTAGAACTATTTTTTTAATGGGATTACAGAACTTTTTTTTTTTTTAGCAGAAGTCCTTTTTTCTTTCGAACATACTTAACTATAGAACTAATTTTTTTAGTAGACTACTTTTTTTTTAATGGCATAACTTAACCATTTTTTTAGCAGAACTAATTCAATTTTTTTTTTAACATACCTAACCACAAAACTTTTTTTTTTAACATACCCAATGGAAGAACTATTTTTTTTTTTTAGCAAAACTACCTTTTTTTAGCATAACAATGTAGTTCTGCACGGTGCAGAACTATGTCGTTTTGTCTTTTAGTAAAACTATTTTGGACTTTTTTTTTAGCAGAACAATTTTTTTTTAGTAGCATTACAAACTACTTTTTTTGGTTGTAGAATTACCCTTGTTTTTAAACATACCAAATTACAGAACTAATTTTTTTCTAACGGTATTACAGAACTACTTTTTTTTCATATCAAACCTACTTTTTTTTTCAACATATCTAACTACATAACTACAAAACTACTCTTTTTTTGAACATACAGAATTACAGAACCACAGAACTATATTTTTTAAGAGAACTATTTTTTTTGAAAACATAGCCGACAATATATCAACTACAGAACTACAGAACTATAGAAGCATTTTTTTTAACGTACCAAACTATATAACTATTCTTTTTTAACAGAACCACTTTTTTTAATGGCATTACAAAACTACTTTTCTTGAACATATCTAACAACAGAAATTATTTTTGTTTTACAGAACTACTTTTGAACATTTTTTTTGTAGAACAATTTTTTTAATGGCATCACAGAACTACATTTTTTTTGTAGCAGAACTACTTTTTGTTTTTAACATTCCTAACCAAAAATTTTTTTTTTAGCAAAATTACTTTTTTTAGCAGAACCATGTTATTCTGTGTGGCGCAGAACCATGTCATTCTGCGCGGAGCAGAACCATGTCATTCTGCACGGAGCAGAACCATATCGTTCTATGCTGGGCAGAACCAAATCCATCAATAAAAAATTCCAGACTTTTAAACGCTATTATTCTTAACAAAAAATGTACTTCTGCAACTCCTTATAGTTGTTCTGCAAAATCAATAGCTTTGAAGTATCAATTGTAAATCCACTTATATATTATAACACACAAAGATCAACGACATATGTAGAAACCAAATGATAACGGTGGCCTGTATAGAAAACAATATAAAGAAAAACAATACAAAGAGCAACCAAACAAGTTTTTAACAAAGCAACCAAACAAACTATGGAGTTCTGTAGACCCAAGGCTCACGATTGCAGAACAACCGAGTGAAGCTATTGCAGAACTGAAAGTGTTATTGCAGAACTACCCTAAACCCAGAACCACAGAGTAAAGTTATTATAGAAATGAGTTTTTACAGAACTATTGCAGAATCACTAAAGTGCTATTACAGAAAGAACCACCGACAGAATTACAGAACTGGGCTATTGCAGAGCCAACAAAGTGTAATTGCAGAAGAAAAGACAAAGACAAACCATCACAACAGAGAAGAATAACTTCCATAATCAGTACTTGAAGCTAAACGTCTCCATTCCCCCCACCCAGAAAGGCAAACCTTCAAAAGGAAACACAAAGACAAACCATTATAACAGAGAAGAGAAGAATAACTTTCATAACGCATCCCAAAATTGGGAAAATAAACACAAACCTTGAACACAGAGCGGAAATATATTCGGCACACTCAGAAACACAGCAAGAGAAAACCCAGTGACCATCGTCATCAACACCAAAAAGCGGATATAAAAAAGAAACGGAAAAAGTCCCAAGCCGAACGTCTCCATTCCTCCTACCTAGAGAGACAAACCTTTAAAAGGAAAGATAAAGACAAACCATCACAATAGAGAAGAGAAGAATAATTTTCAAAATGCATCCCCAAATAGGAAAAATAAACACAAACCTTGAGCACAGAGGGTAAATATATTCGGCACAGTCAGAAACACAACAAGAGAAAATCTCAGTGGCTATCTTCATCAGCTCCAAACAGCGGATATAAAAAAGAAGCCGAACCTGAAACCAAACGTCTCCATCCGCCCCATTGAGAGAGAGAGCGAGAAACAGATAAAGAGAGAAACAAATAAAGAGAGCACCGTCATACTTTTATACAGAGAAGAAGATGAGAAGAGATAACAAAGGAAGATACAAAAAGCATAGAGGGATGGCCTCAGACACTTTTTTTCCCCTCAAAAGTACAGAAGTCTAATCGCAATGAGTATCAAAAGAATGACGTTACATACTTTTTTTCCCCAACCACTCCGGGCACGTCTTCCGTGAAATCAACAACAAAATCTACTCCATTAATGTTTCTGACAAGAGAGAAAGAAAGAGAAAGAAAGAGAGAAACCACAAGGAAAAGACCAAAAAAAGACAGGAAAAAAAACCAAAAAAGAAAAAAAGAAAAACGGGCCACATCAGCTCCACATCAGCTCCACCTCACCAACGACCAATCACCCTGCGCCAATTGGAGGACGACGAAATCCAGGTGGCGGGGGGTCTTTCACGCTTATATCTATATTGTTAATAATTAATGAGTGGTTGAGGCAGTGATATGGGTGGACACGGATACATTGGATTTTTCAATAACAATCATAGTTTTGTCTCATTTGTATTTTCCTTCAACGAGTGGTCAAGGCAGTGATATGAGTGGACACGTATGCCTTCGATTTTTCAACAACAAACATGGTTTTGTCTCATTTTGTATTTTCCTTTTTAACAGGTATATTCATCAACAAGGTGTTGACTAAACCGGTCTCGATCTCCGGTGTATAAATTGACATTTGAATCAATTCTCAAGACAGGACTTTGCATTTCTGTGGATCTTGTTCTGCGTCGTTTCAAATGGGACAGAGTGACAATCAAGTCCAAGGCCACACCAAGAGGAAATATGATGAGATTAAATCAAACCCAAATCAAACCCAATCCTTTGCATTTCTGTTGATCCTGTTTTGCATTTCCACAATCGGCGCCGATGGTTTTCAATTTTTTGATTGTGGTACTCGTCGTGAAGAGGAATGCTATCAAGCACAACAATGGGGTCAACTCCAACCAACACGCCAATTTTCTCCAGGTAAAACCGATAATGATTTTTCCAAAAAAAATTTACTTTTGTCTTTTTCTTTGACAAGTTTAACTATTAAATTATTACTTTTTATGAGCTATATTTTCTAATCATCCTCAAACTCACAAGTTTGTTGAAAAAAGTTTATAATAGTTTGTCATAAAGCGTTTTCGGTGCAAAGTGATTATTGATTGTGCAGTTGCTGCTGTTGTTATATTTTAGTACACGACTTGTCCGAGGGCTAATAAAATTCGATGCCGAACCCTTTTTGTTTTTGTTTAAGCAAGTCTACTTTGAATTGTTGTTTATTATAGAAAACCCATAAAATCTAGAATAATATTTAGTTGGATTGAGCGTATGCATTAAAATATTTTTTAACAGAAAAATTATAATAAAATTGACATAAGACCAATTATGAGATGGCCAACGGATGCGATTCTTATATTAAAACAAATTAAATATCCCTATGATATAAACAAAATAATAATTTTGTTATATTTCTGAATCAAAATTAAAACGAAACCACAGAGAATGAGACCGGTTAGATAACCCCCTATATAAATAATGAACAACCTATAATTGATGGTAGTAGTATGTTTAACCCATAATTTGAACCCTCTCCCCTAAATTTCCCTAACCCTGATTGATCATTTGATGAACTTAATCTCACTTTTAAATGTTGTATTTGCAACCCCTAAGCAGCTCCACCAAAACATGATGCCCCTGATGACAAAGGAAAGCATGCAATAGCCAAACCGGCCAAGCTGAGATGTTTTGATGATAATTCAAGAGCTGAAAATGTTGCTAAGTTTCTGAAAGAGCATCCAAGTCTTCTCATCCGCCTGCAACAACTTCTCGGCCGCGAGAAGATGGCAGAATTCGGTGAAGAAATGGCTGGTTTAGGCAGTCTACTGATGCTAATGGCTCCAAATTCCCACTGGGAAAAAATCGCAGAGAACATTCGCGAGGGCGCGACCAAATTAATTGAAGGCGAGAGGCTCGTGAAAGAAGGTCACAAACTGTTACGTGATGCTGGGTTAGGCATGCCAACTTCCGTTAAATGATTTTTCCAGTTTTGTTTATATACCTCGTAAATGCCAACCGATCCTATGTTTGATTTAGTAATAAATGGATTGGAAGCAGGCAAGTGCTATGTTTGCCATGTAATAAATGGATACAGGGTGTTTGGAAACTTCAACTTGCTTTAATATTGCTCAGCCTACGTTTGTCTTCTTTTACTTATAACATCTTTTAATTAAATTGAATTTTTTAAATAATATATATATATATATATATATAGTTTTATAAGTAAAAAAAAAAATAATAAAAATTTTCTATAACAATTAAAAATGTTACTATAATAATAATAATTTATTATACTAAAAATATCATCTTATTCTCTTCGAGTCTGACTCTAATTTTTTTTTCAAATAAACAAACATTGAATTATTTAATTCTGTAGGCGAGTGTTTCTTTTTTTTTCATTTTGAATAATATTAATCCATTCAAATTGAAAAAATTGAAATACGGTGAGCTTGAAACCTTTTGTCAAATGCATTGGGTAATGACAATCTTTGGAATTGGGTGAATCAAACACTATTAAAAAATGAATTTTTAATGACGGAAAAATCCGTCCTTGAAAATCTCTTTTTCATCGCTGAAAGATATTAGCGATAGATTTTTTCCGTCGCTAATTTGACTTATGGAAAAAGAAAAAAAAAACACAACCCACCACCCACCCCCTTCCCCCTACATTTGACGGAGGTGAGAATCGCGCACAAGATGGTGTGAAAATACTCTTGCCACTAAACCAAACAAACTATTTACTTATACATCTTTTTTTTTTACTTATTATCTATTTTTCTTATTTCTTAATAATATTAAAATAATATAAAATTATAATTTATTATAAAATAATAAAATAATTTTATTATTACTTAAATAAAATATTAAAAAATTTTAAAAAATAAAATAAAATTATTCTTTGCAAAATAAAATAAAAATAGTAAGAATTATTAAACAAAATTAAAAATTAAAAAATTAAAAAATTAAAAATAATTTATTATAAAATAATAAAATAATTTTATTATTACTTAAAATAAAATAATAAAAAATTTGCAAAAATAAAATAATATTATTCTTTGCAAAATAAAATAAAAATAATAAGAATTATTAAATAAAATTAAAAATTAAAAATTAAAATTAAAATTAAAATAAAAAAATAAAAAAATAAAAAAATAAAAAAAATAAAAAAATAAAAAAATAAAAAATAAAAAAATCCTTCGCTAATCTATCGGTAATCTGTCGCTAATTTTTCGTCGTAATCCGTCGCTAAAGTCTGTACATATCTTTTTTTAATTTTTTTTTCTTCACCAATTCGCCGACGGAAGTTAGCGATGGAATATCTCTGTCGCTAAAAATTTCATCGGTAATCCGTCGCTGATAATTTTATAATTTTTTAAAATTTTTTTTTAAGGTTTTAGCGACGGAAATATTTTCATCGCTAATATGTCGCTAATCTCTCGGTAAAAAATCCGACGTTAATCCGTCGTAAATCCGTTACTATTACCGATAGATATTTTTCTATCGATAATTTTTTGTCGCAGAAGTCGTATTTCCTAGTAGTGAAACCTTATTTTAGTCTACTCAAAGTTCGAAACATAGATACAGTCAAAAATAATATTATACGTACAAACTCCGGTTTATTAGATAAAGTTCAAAAAAATATAATGGCAGATTAATATAAATAATTTAATTTTTTCTTTTTTTTGACAATAAAGTCCCTTTTGTTAACATTTGGTATTGATTATAATTAAAATATGGTATACCAACACTCCTTGACCTAAGTGAAGAACCTTGTCCCGGGTTGGAGGACTTGGTATCACAAAAAGACAAAGGAAATTAAAATCTCTTGTGATCCCATTCCCACAATCACAGTAATGTCACGTTATTGTGCTTCCTATCGAAGGTGTTGGCAATGGCAACTCATCAAAAGCAAACCAAATTATTGTATCGCTTTTGTAAAATAAAACCAAATTAAATCATTATACCACTTTTGTAAAACTTAGAAAATAAAATAAAATGCACTCTGTTAATTGTTAATAATTGAGAATGATATGGTTGTGCCCATGATTCTGCTTCCAAACCAAAGCATTTGTTCAAGAAGTCGAATCTATAAATATAACTACATCATAGCTACTCATATTAGCAACTTGGTTCTCTTTAAGCCCAACCATAAGAGACTTCAGTTTCGTGCCTCCATCTCACTTAAACCTCCCTTTAACAGTCAATGTAAGTGATCCTCCTTGTTTTTACATACGATTTGATTTCATACATGCACCTAGCGTGTTATAACACCCGGGTCGAGTTCAGGTATCACAATACCCGAGCTTTAGCTTGATGTACTTAGGTGAGCTCGAGCTCGAGCTCTCCGAGTTTGTATTTTTCGAGCTCGAGCTCGAGCTCGAAGTGTCGTCGGGTGTTATCGGGTAGTATCGTCGGGTAGTGCATTGGGTGATATAGGTAATATATTTAAAAAATATACCTAAAAATATAATTTTATATATAATTTTTTAAAAAAATATATATAATTATATATATATATTATTTTTTAAAAAAATTAAAATATTTCGGGTAGCTTGTCGAGACTTTGAGCTCGACACAGCTGGGCTCGAGATTGAGCTCGATACCCAACTACCCAAGCCCGAACTCGGTTTGACCGAGCCCGGGCTCTAGCTTTGATCGGGTAGTGTCACGAGCACCCGTGACACTACCCGGTGTCATTAACACCCCTACATGCATCCCATTGACTCCTCTGTGTGTGTGTGTGTGTGTGTGTATACATATAATTAGCTAATATAGTGAAAAATGAAGTCAGATAAAATCATCCCTCAATTTCTTGGGTTGGATAACTACGGAATTTGGAGCCAGTGTATGAAGAGTTATCTGATCGGGGAAGATCTCCGGGACATTGTCATTGGCAAAATAAGTTTCTGGAGAGAGAGACGCCAAGGCCCTAGGAGTTATTAAAAGATGTGAGTTTGATTTAGGTCACGTGATTGACATTAATGTGTTCAAGTCGGCCCAAACTGCGTGGAATCAATGGGCCACACATTTTGCATGCACACCACAAACAATTGCCCCAGGTAATTCTCTCAGATTTTGTTTGTTTTTCTGAACAGCCCATTCTCTCCTGTTGCTAAGAAAGAGTGGTGGGTGTGAACATATTTTACCTAACCAAAGAAAAATATTCACTTATACACATATTTGTTACAAATTGGTTGAGACAAGAGTGAAACTTCTATTTATGAATGCTCGGACTTCCTTTTCTCATAAAAAAATTGAGAGTTGTGGATTAATGGTTTCTACTTGTGTGGTTTTCTCATATGAAATCTAATGAGTTCCATTGTTATGAGCATGAAGTACTTATGGATGATAAATATGAAACTTGAAGCAACCACAAGCACGAATATTTGGAGAGTCTTGTTCTTTGGGACGTTGTTGAGCAAGAAATACACGAGCACTCCAAGATTTGGGGGCAGAAAAATGCCGAGGCCTTCTGTTGGAAAAAAAATAACTTGCAAAATTATGTCAAATATTATGTTAAATTATCAAAGTTAAAATTTAATCACCGAAATTGAAAATTTAAATTCGATAGAAAAATACTTGATTGCATGGTCGAAAACTGAATTGAATGAAATTCTGATCTGAGTAGAGTTATGGGTCTAGCCTTTCAGGTCATTTACTTGGGGACCATAACCATATAAGTAGGGATGACTTTTACTTTCTAAATTCATAACGAAATTTATCCATTCAGTTTATTTTAATTATTTTATTGAATTTACATAAATTAAATAACTTTTCAACTATTCTTAAGTTACCCTTTAACATCCTAATTAACCGATCATAAATAATAAATATTTATTGGTATCCATATATTTATTTATTTTTATATTGTATTAGATACATTAAACTCAAACTATTGAATTTTGGGAGATCACTTTTACATAATATTAGTATATAATATATAATTATTTTACATATAATCTCTTGGATTAATGATCCAACACCTTCACCATATCAGATCTCTTGTAGACTAAACACTCTGGATCAGATTTTAAATCACGACTCAGAAAAAGCTGCTTGGGAAAAATTAGCCTCAATACAGAAAGGTATCTATTTTATTTTTAACCTAAGCATTGCATTAATAGGGATAAAAAAACATTGAAAAAGACTGTATAAGAAAAAGGGCAAACGATTGCGGTGGACCCGTACCTGCCACAATACCATGATCTTGAGAAAGCTGGGAACCCAATGATTATTAGGCGGCTGCTCGAGTCAAAGACTGTACCCGATGAGCTGCGCAGTGGTATCACTCCATGCCGTCAGACAATCCTTCATATTGCAACCATGCAACAGCAAGAAAATGTTGTCAAGGATTTGGAAAAGAAGTTGACCTTGGAGGATTTAAAACAGAAAGATGATACTGAGCTTACTGGGTGCTTATGTAGAAAACGAGGAAATTGCAAGATACATTGTAAAAAGTTGTCCAGAGTTGGTCGAAATTGTAAATGGAGCTCGGGACATACCCGTTGTTGTGACCGTTGGCTTTGGCTTCGTTCAAAGCTATAAATTTAGTGATAACTATTAAAATGATAAAAATAATTAGATTAAAAGGAAAATATATTTCAAAAAATAAAAATTTTAGATATCTTAATTTTATCATTCATAGTGATGAAAGTATAGATCGGGATATGAATTATAAAATTCGAGCGGATCAGATGAAATAAAAAAAAGACACATGGAGTTTTTTGTGATCAAACGATTTCATTGTATTTAAAGAGAAAGTTCTGTCTAATCGCAGTAAAACTTGCACTATTGTATATCACTGAGTGTAGAATCATTAAATAATAACAAACGTATAAAATAGTTATAATTTAAATGACAATATTTATGTGAATGTATGGAAAAATTAAAAAAAATAGAATTAAAAATGAAAAGATATGTAATAAGTTAGAAATTAGTTCAATTATGGATAATATGTAAAAATATCAGTTGAAGTGATTTGGGCATATACAATGAAGACCCAAAAACGTATCAATTAGAATGATCGATAATTTAAATATTTGAGATTTAGTAAAACATATAGATAGACCGTTAAAAATTTAAATATAAATTATTCGTAAAGTCATAATAGATAAGGGTTTAGTTGAAAAAATTATTTTGGATATGAATGCATGACGTAGGAGAATTCGTACCGATTAAATCAATAATTTTTTTTTTAATTTTCCCGATATTTGTCTCTCATGGTCGACTTTAAAATTTAGAATTAAAATTTAAATTGTTATCGTTGTTGTTGTAGAGTCCTTTCTAGAATACCACTCTTAACTCCAATATTTTTGGCCTTTAGACATGTAATTGATTGTCGCACAGAGTGACTAACCAGCTCAAACCTGAATTCTAGCCTACAACGGTTGTTCTACATCTCATGGCTTATGTATACTGCCACCTGAGAACATGTGTATCGGGGCATTTTCATCTTTTGAGCATTGCAGCACCAAAGAACATGTGATTGTGCATTACCACAAAGAAGAGACCTACCCAGAGTGCCGCTTCCTCGTCGTCATCGTCATTGTCTTCCTAGGACCATTGCGGCCCGGGCAGGGCAAGGCAGGGCAGAGCAGAGCAGAAGAAGGGTGATTAAGCTGCAAAACTAATTGATGCATTGATTTAAATGCCACAACACATTGTTTATTGTATAAACATGAAAAAAAATAAAAAATTTGATTTTTAACTAACATATATAAGTAGAAGGATTACCATATGAGTGGCATGAGTTGGTGATTAGACAAATAAAATTTTATATGACAATCTTTTTTAATATCTTATAATTTATTAAAATAGATATTTAATTAAAAATTAATCAAAATGAACTGATATAAATTAAATTTACCTATTTAATTCTTAATTTATTCGTAGTTTCATTATTTAAAAGTTTATACTGTATCATTCCACTCACAACTATCATTGTTTTGTCCATAGTGAGGCATTGATATTAACGAAAAAAACTATTTTGGAAGATCTTTCTCTCTATAGGAGATGTCACAATCAAGTCGATCTGAATTAATTGGAGTAAAACTCTAGATATTGGAGTGTCAGGGACTAAAAAAAAATAGCGAGGCATTGACATTGACATTGACATTAACTTTTCCTCGAGGCATTCATTTGCATATTGACACGATTGGATGCACCCGTGATTTGCGTGGCAATTTATTTATAATTGAAGATGGGTGATGAAGATGCAAAACCAGGTAATGCATTGATTTTAACCGCCATAACACATTGATTATTGTATAACAAGGAAAAAAAAAACTAAAAATTCAATGTCTAACTAACCTGTATGGGTAGAAGGATTATTACGTGGTCATATGAGTAAGTGATTAAATAAATAAAATTTTATAAACAGCCTTTTTTAATATATTTTGATTTATTAAAATAAATATTTAATTAAAAATTAATTATTTTATTCACAACTGCTATAGTTTTGTTTGTAGCGTGGCATTCAAATTATTATTGACTCTTCTTTGAGACATTTTTTTTTTTAGGAATACATAAGAAGACTGAAATATGAGATCTTTACAAAAAGAAGATAAAATAGTATTAATTGAGTTATAATTTATTGACACTTTAAAGACATTCATTTACATATTGTAGCGATGTGGATGTACCCGTGACAATAATCCTTTGCATGCCAATTTATTTCTAGGCATGCCAATTTATTTCTGGTTGAAGACGGGTGATTAAGCTGCAAAACTAAGTGATGCATAGATTTTCACTACCATAACACATTGTTCATTGTACGAACATGAAAAAAAATTAAAAATTTGATTTCTAACTGACCTATGTAGGTAGAAGGATTATTATATGAAGTGCATAAGTTAGTGATTAAATAAATAAACTTTTTTATGACAGTAATTTTTAGTATATTTTGATCGATTAAAATAAATATTTAATTAAACATTAAGCAAAATAAATCAATATAGATTAAAATATTTCCTATTTAATTCTTAATTTAGTCGTTGGTCCATTATTTAAAAGTTTATATTGTAGCATTGCACTCACAACAACCATAATTTTGTCCGTAGCTTGGCTCCGACACCGACATCGACATCGACATCGACTTGTCCTCGAGGCATTTATTAACAATGAGTGGTTGAGGCAGTGATATGGGTGGACACGGATACATTGGATTTTTCAATAACAATCATAGTTTTGTCTCATTTGTATTTTCCTTCAACGAGTGGTCAAGGCAGTGATATGAGTGGACACGTATGCCTTCGATTTCTCAACAACAAATATGGTTTTGTCTCATTTTGTATTTTCCTTTTTAACAGGTATATTCATCAACAAGGTGTTGACTAAACCGGTCTCGATCTCCGGTGTATAAATTGACATTTGAATCAATTCTCAAGACAGGACTTTGCATTTCTGTGGATCTTGTTTTGCGTCGTTTCAAATGGGACAGACTGACAATCAAGTCCAAGGCCACACCGAGAGGAAATATAACTAATAAAAATTATAAAATAAAAATTTATTACAAATTTATATAATTCTAATTAAAAATATAAAAAATATTAAATAAAGTAAATAATTTTTGAAAGTTGTGCTATATATTTTTTCATCGAATCGAATTTATGTATAATCAATTTTTAACTAAAAATATTAGTAATTTTTTTCAATATAAATAATTAAACTATTTACTATTGTGAATGTAGCAATATATTTGATATTATAGTTTTTTTGTACAAAATATACCGTTACCATAATTATATTACTAGTCATAAAGAAAAATAATAAATTTTAAATAAATAATAAGTAAATAGTTTAGTATCTAATTACATAATAATTTTTAAATAGCGTCTCAAATATTTTTATTTAAATAATAAATGAAAGAAATTTCTAGTAATTAAAAAAATTAAATGGGGATTTTTATTATTCATACATTGAAGTATAATTGGATTTTATTGGAAATAAAAGAAGTCAGCAAGAAAAAAAAAAAGTGGTGTTGATTTGAACAAGTTAACGGATTTTTCATATTTTTTTAATAAAATATAATTTCCCTTTATTCCACATAGAGAGAGAAAGACAGCAAAAATTTGATCTATATATATTCATGAGAAATTTAACAGACTCTATTAAAAAACTTAATCATATCGTCAAAAATCTTTAAAAAATGTGATTTCTCAAGGATACTATTAATTTTTTTAAATTTCATTATTTTTCAAAATGATTGTTATATATTATGGTTTGCTCATTAATTTTCAACATCATCACTATATATTATGGCTCCCTGAATGAGAAAACAAAGAAAATCAAAAGTTATCAAAAAGAAAATGTCGAGAGAAAAATTTGAGTGAAGAAAAATCATATATTTTTATTAAATTAGGGTTAAATCTGAGGGTCAGACTTTACAAAACCTAAATATCAAATATAATATTATTTTAAACTTTTAAAGTATAAAATTTTTATTATTTTAAACATCCGAAGGAATCACAACTTTCTTTCGAGGGTCACAAAACTTAAAATTTAAAATTTTGTGCTTAATAAAAAATTTTCAAAAGTCTTGGGGTCCTAAAAATTAAAATTTTTTTGTTAATAAAAAGATTTTCAAAAATCTCAGGGGGCAAAAGATTTTCAAAAGCATGGCCCCCCAAAAGGCAGTACGTGGATCCGCAACCACGGCTCACAACAACCATAGTTTCGTCCGTAGCATGGGTGATTAAGCCGTGACAATCCTCGAGGCATTCATTTACATATTGAAGCGATTTGGATACACCTGTGACAATCCTTTGCATGTCGATTTATTTCTAATTGAAGATGGGTGATTAAGCTACAAAACTTAGTGAAGAATTATTTAATTATTTAATTAAATAAATAAAATTTTATAATATAGTCTTTTTTAATATATTCTAATTTAATAGAATAATTATTAAATTAAAAATTAATAAATTAAAATTTCCCTATTTAATTCTTAATTTACTCGTCACTCCATTATGTAAAATTTTATATTTTATCATTCCACTCACAACTACCGTATAGGCATTCATTTTCATATTGAAGTGATTTGGATGTACCCTGACCATCCTTTGCGTAGCAATTTATTTATAATTGAAGATGGGTGATTCTCCATAAAAAGTTAAAAATATTATTATAACAATAATTTATTATACTAAAAATATCATCTTGTTCTCCTCGAGTCTAATTCTCATTTAAAAAAAAAAAAGACAAACATTGAATTATTTAATTGTGTAGACGGGTGTATCTTTTTTCAATTTGAATAATTTTAATCCATTCAAATTGAAAAAATTGAAATATGGCGAGCTTCCAAGCCTTTTGTCAAATGTGTTGGGCATAATGACAATCTCTGGCATTGGGTGAACCAAACCTTATTTTAGTCTATTCAAAGTTCAAAACGTAGACACTGTTAAAAAGTAATATTATACGAACAA
This sequence comes from Dillenia suffruticosa, assembly GCA_033439265.1. NCBI lineage: Eukaryota > Viridiplantae > Streptophyta > Magnoliopsida > Dilleniales > Dilleniaceae > Dillenia > Dillenia suffruticosa. The sequence goes on from JAVTVX010000035.1 coordinate 1,640,536, forward strand.
ACTTCGATTTATTAGAAAGAGTTCAAATATATATATATAAAAGGGTAGACTAGTAAAAATAATTTAAGGCAAAAAAAGGTAGAATACAAATATCTTTAACACTTTTGTAATTTTATTCTTTCTTTTTTTTGTTCCCAATAAAGTCCCTTTTGTTAACTTAAAACATAAAATAAAATATGCAGTTAATTGTTAATAATTGAGAACGGTGGTTGTGGCCATGATTCTGCTTCCAATCCAAAGTCATCGCCAAGTCTTCCAAACCAAAGCATTTGTTCACGAGGTCGAGTCTATAAATATTACTACATCATAGCCACTAATATTAGCAACTTGGTTCTTTTTAAGCCCAACCATAAGAGACTTCAACTTCGGTCCTCATCTCAAACCTCCCTTTAACTGTCATTGTAAGTGATCCTCTTGTTTTTACATATGATTTGATTTTATAAATGCATCCCATTAACTCCTCTCTCTCTCTCTATGCATATATGTATATAATTAGCTGATATTGTGAAAAATATAGTGAAAAATGGAGTCAGATAAAATCGTCCCTCAATTTCTTGGGTTGCATAATTACGAATCTTGGAGCCAATACATGAAGAGTTATCTGACGGAGGAAGATCTCTGGGAGGCCGTCTGTGGCGAAAACGTTTCTATAGAGAAAAACGCCGAGGCCTTTGAAGTTATTAAAAGTTCATGTGGGTCTGATATACGTCAGGTGATTGATATTAATAAGTTCAGGTCGTCAGCCAAAGCTTTGTGGGATCGATTGGCCTCAGATTTCAATGGCACACCACAACCAGGTAATTCACTTATATACATATTCCCTGCCCCTGGTAATTCTCTCAATATTTGTTTTGTTTTGTTTTGTGAACTGCCCATTCTCTCCTGTTGCTAAGAAAGAGTGGTGGGTGTGAAGATATTTTATCTAACCAAGGAAAAAATTCACTTGTATACATATTTGTTACTAATTGGTTGACACGAGTAAAACTTGCTCGGAATTCCCTTTCTCATAAAATTGTAAAGGACTGTATAAGAAAAAGGGCAAATGATTGCAGTGGGCCAGTACCATCCATTATACCATGATTTTGAGAAAGCTGGGAACTCAAAGATTAGGCAGCTGCTCGAGTCACCTGGTGCGCTGGGCATTTGTATCACTCCATACGGTCAGACAATCCTTCATATTGCAACCATGCAAGGGCAAGAAAATGTTGTCAAGGATTTGGTAGAGAAGTTGACCCTGGAGCATTTAACACAGAAAGATGGTAATGGCGATACCGCTCTCTTACTGGCTGCTTATGTAGGAAAGGAGGAAATTGCCAGACACATTGTAAAAAGATGTCCAGAGTTGGTCACAACTGAAAATGAGGATCGGGACATACCCGTTGTTGTGGCTGCTAACTTTGGCCATGAACCTACCATGCGGTATCTTTACTATCAGACTCCAGAGGAATATCTAAATCCAGATTACCCGACATCTCATGGAACAAGTCTTCTTGTTTCTTGCATTAACAATGAATTTTTTGGTATGCAGGCGACATTCCTTAACAATTGGGGGCTACCTCTACTATATTATGGTCGCTAATTCTGTCCCTTTTCCTTTTGAAGATATTGCCTTGAAACTGGCCAAAAGATTTCCAAAATTAGCGAGTGGAAGAGAGAAATCTGGTGTAAAGGCTCTGCAAATGCTGGCTTCAAAACCTTTGGCATTTCCAGGCGGAAAGGAACGTGTCTTTTGGGAACAATGGATCTATTCTTGTGGGTATTTCTAGTTTACTACTTGATCCAAGAAGTGTACCAAGTATATCCTTAGATGTTTACCCGAAGGTGCTCATTAATTTCAATCTTACTGATCATGTTCATAATTAAACTTTCCTTCAAGGTATGCCTGTGAAACTCCCCAATGCTGATTCTCGAGGAGATCTTGAGATGGGCTATGAGGGTCAGACAAAATATCAAGACATTATCGCACGTGGTATGCTAAAATTTTTTGGGCCCTGACTTGAATTTATTTTAGCTCTAAATAAAACTAGTGGCTTCTTTGGGAAATGGATTTACTAAATCCAAATTCTTTGTTTGGATATTCATTTGAATTAAATCCCTATCCGAATCCAAAATACTAAATTTAGGGTGTTTCAAATTTCTAATGAGGTGTCATTTGGTATTCCATCTTAGACGCTTTTAATTTTTAAATTATAAATCATATAATTAAATTATAATTATTATAATGTGCATTGAATATCTCCCTCTGAAAAAAAATAATTTTTTAAATCTCTATTTCTCTCAAGAAATTATTAAATTATTCAATTTCTTTCAATCCCACCACTGTTTTCAAATATATATTTAGCTTCTATGTTCTTTTTTCTCTCTCTCTAACAAATACTTAACTTTTCAACTCTCTCCCTAAAAACTTTTCAATTTCTCTCGTTCTATCTATAGGAAATAATTAGCTTTTAAATCTCTCTCTCACTTTGCGCCTCTCTCATTCTTTCTATCTCTAAAACATTCAACTATAATCTTTATATCCAATTTTCAAAAATTATACATTACTTACAGCGGGTGTTTTTGTTGTGAGTAACAATTATATAAATCATAAATATAATTGGATTACAATAATTTTGAATCCCTCTGTTGTCATATAATACATTGAAACAAGATATTTCAAATCAATGCATGTGAGATTTTCATATTTGAAATCAAAATTCAAGTTTCCAAACAGAATCTAAAATGGAGAAGCTTGACATTTGCAGCCTATAATCGATTGCACAAATGGTTTTGGAAACTCCTACTTTTTTCTGGTACGTGAAACTCAACCTCTTTAACCTTGGCGTTACGTTACATCTCTATGTCATGTTGTGACTTATTTTTGTGACAGTGCCCAGTGGGAGGGCTATATACGATGAAAAATTCAAATATTTACAAGTCCAGAAATTACTCAGCTGCATTATCCATGAAGGGATGAAATTGGATAACGCGGCGCTTCTTTTTGAATTCCTCAAAATAGCATTCTCTGCTGCAGAGAGTGGCAATGCCGAGATCATAAAAAAGATAGCAGATATTCATCCCAAAGTACTAAATTTAAGAAATGAAAATGGACAAACTCTATTCTCAATTGCGGCCTCGCGGCGCCAGAAAAATGTTTTCACTCTTCTCCAAAGGAGAGATGCCATGAAGGTTTTGGCTGCATCTGCTGTTGACAAAAAACAAAACACTGTGTTACATCATGTTGCTACACTTGTACCTTCTTCTCAGCTTGATCGCATTTCGGGGGCAGCCTTGCAGATGCAGAGAGAGCTACAATGGTTTCAGGTTCTCTGTCTCTGTCTCTGTCTCTGTCTCTGTCTCTGTCTCTCTAATTATTCACCAACATTTGTAGGAAGTGGAAAAACTTGTGCAGCCAATACTTAGGGAAGCAAGAAACAAAGAAAATAAAACACCACGAGAGTTGTTTACCGAGAGCCACCAGAAATTAAAAGAGGCCGGAGAAAAATGGATGAAGGACGTGGCCACATCCTGCAGCGTGGTTGCCGCTCTCATTGTCACAATTATGTTTGCAGCAATTTTCACTTCACCTGGTGGCACTGATGGGATGACAGGGGCACCTTTTTTTTTGGGAAAAAATGCCTATGTGGTATTCGTTATTTCGGATGCAGCATCATTTTTCTCGGCGGCTACCTCATTGTTGATGTTCTTGAGAATTCTCACCTCACGTTGTCGAGAAAAAGACTTCCTCAAATCTCTGCCTTTAAGATTGATCATTGGACTTTCGACCCTCTTCTTCTCTATAGTCACAATGATGATGTGCTTCGGTGCTGCATTTGATCTTGTGTTCTATCAGAGAATGCCATTGATATATATTCCGATCATTTTGGTTGCCAGTATTCCCGTAATCTTGTTTGCATTTTTACAATTTCCCTTACTTGTCGAGATTGCACTTTCCATGGGGTGGCGTCTTTTGTGAAAGCAGCAGACAAGTTATGGAGTGATTTCTAAGGATAAATGTTGTATGTCATTGCTTGTGGCTGTGCTGTGCTGTGCTGATAGGCTTCTGTTATTCAAAGCTTTGTAATCATCTATGCAATCTTTACTCATGTAATTAAACAATAAATATGGGTTTGTATTCCAGTTGAAGTGCTTTTATATAATGAATTTTCATCATGACACTCATCCAAGAGATTCTTATATTTAAATCAGATTGGAAACCTAATATATATATATATATTCAAAGAACATAGCAGAGAAGCTAGGAACACATGGTATATATCAAATTAAAGATTATGAAGATCCATCAAATGCAAATTATTTTTCAAGCCATCAATTCGAATTGTGAGATGTACTACAAGGATGCTAATTTGCATTTCATGTGCTTAAAAAGTATTATTTTCTCTTACTTTAGGAAATGATTCTGGGTTTTCATCATTTTTTTCTAGTTATTTTTAGAAAGCAGAGATAGTTTTTTGAAAATTGTGAGATGATGTAAAAGAAGTACTTGCATTTTCAGGACAGGATTATATCTCGTAAAATAATTGTATTTTTATTATTTATTTTTATTTAATTATAAGTATTTTGTTTATTAATTTTTTAATATTTTTAATGTAGAAAAACAAACTGAAATTCGATATATTCTTCGGTTATGCTTTGAAAACATGGGTAACACCATGAGACATTGTGGTGTGGCTTAATGACCGAGTCTATTAGTCTTATTTGAGTTTGTTTAAAAGAAAAGTATTATGTTAATATAAGGCTATAAAAAATTATAAGATAAATTTATATAAAATAAAATATTATTTTTTATTATTAAAAAGTCATCATAATTTTTTAAATATAAATATTAAATTTTATTAATCATAAAAGTTTGCTGTACATTTATTTAAAAAATACAGCTGTACGAGAAAAGGCCTCCAAGATGGACATCCTGCAATCTTCCAAGATGGACATCTGGGGAGCCCTCTTGGAACTCCAATCGTCTCTGGCAAGCACCGAGTCGAGATTCGTTGATGTTTTTGTCAAGGGTTTAGGGTTCTTGTTCGATTTGGGTTTCGGAGGATTTGGAGCTTGTTTCGGATTGAATCCAGCGAGACTCATCCTTTTGTGAAGGCCGGTTCAAGATTCTGTCTCCGATATAATTAACGTTTTCGAAATGGGTTAATTTTGTTGAGATTTTGAGTTGTGTGGTAATTTGTTAAGTTTTTTTAATTCCAAATTACGACGTGTTAATTTGGTGATTGGATTTTGATTTTGAATTTTGTTGTGTGTTGAGTTAATGGGTTGATTGATGGGGTTGCAGATTCTTTTGTGCCAAGAAGTTGTTCAATCAGAACTTGTTGAATAAGTGATACTGTTCATAGTGCAGAACAAGCATTTGGGAATTGATAAATTTTGTCAATTCTTGAGACCTTTTTTTTTTTTTTTTTTTTGAAAATTTTCAATTTTAAAAGAATCCGTCAGGGTTTCTTCACATCCACTCATGAGGAACTTGACATCGTCAATGCCATCACTTTGCTGTTCAATACCCATTGAGGCAATTTTCTTGTTGAAGTTGCGGATCGAGGGCTTGAAATATATTCCTTGCTAGGAAAATGAAGTATGATAACTAATGCTTTCCTGTTCTATCAATGTCTTGAATGTGGAGGCAGACTCTAAGTTGGTTTTAGCCATTTGAAGATCTGAATATGTGATTATTGTTTTGTGAAATGTCTGATATCCGACTGCTTCATATTGTTAATTTTCCTCAGGAGTTTTCATTTGTTCAATGGAAGATTTGTCAGGAGTCTACATTGTTATTTTGAAGCACTCAGGGGGAATGGGGGGAAAGGTACGTTTTAGACTCTTTTAGCATTTTATATTTGATAAATAAATAAAAAAAATGATACATAGTCTTGAGGCAATTTTAGATTTGTCACACTGCTATGTGATAAATAGACTTAATTTAATTTTCACCAAAAAAAAAAGACTTAATTTAAAAAGATATGATTTTTTTAAGCACAAAATTTTTTGTTTTTTACATTTTATATTTTAGTTCAATAAATAATGCACTAAAGTGTTAAATAAATAAAAATAAAAATAAAATCTTTTATCTTTCAAAATTACCTTTACCTTCTTATCCATTTAGAAAGAAGTTTTTTTTTTCCTAAAAAAAAAAGAAATGGAAAAATAACGGCTTTTAAAAAATAGAAAGAAAAAAAATACAGCTGTACACTAACCGGTGGGTCTGAACCAGCGTTGCCATGTGTCTCTTTCGATTCCCATTACTCTCTCTCTCTCTCTCTCTCTCTCTCTCTCTCTCTCTCTCTCTCTCTCTCTCCTTCACTGCAACTTCTTTGCCGGTTTCTGATTTCTGGCCTCTGCAATTTTTTTCCCCTCTCTAATTGCCTCATCGGTTTCCTTCTCAGGCTCTCTCTCTCTCTCTCTCTCTCTCTGCGCGATGAATTTCTCTTAGTTACATGTTCTTGATGAAATCAGCTTCAATTTAGTCTCTCTCTCTCACACCCACAAATCTCTCACTGCCGTCCAGTTTCCTACTTCTATTCTCTTAATCATTTGAATTGTGGTGTGGTTAGGGTTTAATCATCTCTCTCTCCCCACCGACATTGTTGCCATTTCTTGATCTCTGTCATCACTGTTGCTTGCCTATAAGAATTCTCAGCTATACGCATTTAAGAAAGGGATTCCTCTTGATCATTTAGAAAAGCATATGTAAGGTGCTATTAAAGGCCCTCTAGCCAACTTGTTGGGATTTCTGAACTAGGTCTTTTCGTCTCAATTTTCATAACTCATTTCACAGTTCTTGGCATGAGTATTTGAGTCCCATATCTAGTTATTTGCTCCAGAAACTATTGTGGTTGAAATTGGAAAGCTAGGAGTGGAATGCAAGCATAAATCTTTCTTATGGTTGAGATTTACTTACTATATTAGGTGTTGTGCATATTGCAGGATGTGAATGCAATATGAGCAAAAGGATGTAGAATATCCAAGTGCATGAAAGATGAGTTCATTTACAGAAAGAACTACAAGAAGCTTTAAATACAAACCTGTTAGCTAAACTTTGCATCGAAAGCTTTTGGATGATGGTCCCTATCTGCTGAAACAGTTACCTGGCATTGGAATGGTGAAAGCAAAGGTTTTCCTTTCTAACTTGATTTTTTTGAGAGAGAGAGAGAGACAGAGACAGAGAGTTCAAGAGAGACTGAAGATTCATAATTCTTAATGCTTGACATTTTAAGTTTTGTTTTCCTCCAATTGAATCTCTATCTCCCACTAGAAATTATTCAATTTTTGAAAAAAATGAATAATTTTGTATTGTTTAACTTTTCTAAAAAAAAAGTTTAATTTTTCATAATTATATATATATTTTTGAATCTCTCTCTCTCTCTCTCTCTATAGAAATTTTTCAATTTTTCAAAAAAAAAAAAGTTTAATATTTTGTCATCTTGCAAACTTTGGCCATCCTCCATTTGAGGGTACTGGAATAGTTATAATCATGATAAGAAGAGAAACTGTATCTCTCTTCCTGCCATTAACTTAGATATGAACATTTATAATTTTTCATCTATTCTTTTTTTTTTGGTGCTCATAATTTTCCGTTTATTCAATGATTGTAATGTTCCTTTGTTTGTAATATAGGTCCATCTGTATGAGAATTTCTTAAATGGTAGTGAGGTGGTGGAATCATAGTATGTCTAGCTTAGAATTCCATATTGCATTCTTTGCTCAAGTTAGTGATGAATTATGATGTATATTTTTAATCAGTTTGTTTAACTGTTCTTGATTTTCTTTTTTGTGGTGGCTATCTTTCATGACGGTACATCTAACTGTTGAGATAGTTTAACTTATGGTCTTTGACATTACACCAGCAATTGAATGGATGAAGTGCTCATACTCCAAAATTATAGGGGCTGTTGCCAACTAAATTCAGAGTCAAATATATCTCAAGGAGGTTGGTTGTTTGTTCTAGAGGTTCTCCTTTCTCTATTACCTCTCTGCATTCTCAATTCTATGAGCATCATCATTTTTTTTTTGGGTATGTGTTTTAAATCGACCATTTGAACTAAGATTCTTGCATCATGGATTTTTGTTTTTGACCAAACTACTTAGGATGAAGCTAATCCTTTACTTATCTGGCAGGGAATTGAGTGGCAGAGATCCCAGCTGAAATTCGATACACCTCGAATTGAGAACATGATCATCAGAAGATGCCTTTAAATGATTTGTTGAAGTTTGAAAAGTTAGAAATGAAAACTTAACCCACTCCCAACTATAACCAAGTCCTATGTTTATATATGTGCAACCTAGTATGGTATCCACCCGTTTCAAAATTCATGTTTATATGCAAGTCTTAAACTTTTTCAAGTTTCTTATGTGGGATTAATGCCCATTTTATTTTGAACATACTCCGACAGATCCTTCACACCCAATGCACTGCACGGTGTACTAGTTCTTAAATTATTGGTTTCTGTAACACCATTTTTTTATTTTTTGCAGTTGATTATTATTGACAGGAAGAAGCAGCCTCTATTCTTCAAATATGAGGAAATTCAGGAGATGCATGAGCCGAATCATGAGCAGATTCATAAAGTTAACAGGTACAGATTCAATTTAAATTTGATTGCCATCTTCAAGTTAATTATGTTATTCATAATCCATTAGAAGCTTAGATCACCAAACACCCACCTCCTTACTCTTCGGTACAACAGGGCTCATCCCTCACAGAGAAACAAATTTAAAATCCGGTAGATGTTGTCGTTGTTGCATTGCTTGCTGCATCACCTGCAAGAAGTAATAATTCTTTAATATTTGTGTAAAAAATTAAGGTTTGATATACCCCAAAAAAATTGATCTCCCCCCACTTTTCTAGGAAAAAAATCTCATTCAAGAGGACTTTAATGGGTGGAATGATACAAGATAAAATAATTATTTGTGAAGCAGACTTCTTAAAATTTATATTTATATTCGACATTATGTTTTAAATGCATATTAATGTAATAAAAATGGCACTAAGGCAGTGAAAGCTTAAATGAAGGATTAATTTGTCTTATATATATAATTAGAGTCCTTTCTAGAATACCACTCTTAACTCCCAACATTTTTGGCCTTTAGACATGTAATGTATTGTCGCACAGGGTGACAAACCAGCTCATACTTGATTTCTTGCCTACAAGGGTTGTTCTACATCTCATGGCTTATGTATATTGCCACCTGAGAACATGTGTGCCGGGGCATTTTTCATCTTTTGATCATAGCAGCACCGAAGGACATGTGATTGTGCATTACCATAAAGAAGAGACCTACCCAGACTGCTGCTACCTCGTCTACGTCGTCATCTTCTTCCCAGGACCATTCGGCCATATTGCAGTGATGTCAATTGAATTATATTTATTGGCACTTTTTCCTCAAGGCATTCATTTACATATTGTAGCGATGTGGATGCGCCCCTGACAATCCTTTGCATGCCAATTTATTTCTAGTTGAAGATGGGTGATTAAGCTGCAAAACTAAGTGATGCATTGATTTTAACTACTATAACACATTGTTTATTGTATAAACATGCAAAAAAACAAAAAAAATTAAAAATTTGATTTCTAACTGACCTATATAGGTAGAAGGATTATTATATGAAGTGCATAAGTTAGTTATTAAATAAATAAATTTTTTTTATGGTATTTTTTAAGTATATTTTGATTTATTAAAATAAATATTTAATTAAACGTTAGTCAAAATAAACTAATATAAATTAAAATTTTCCTATTTAACTCTTAATTTAGTCGTTGGTCCATTATTTAAAAGTTTATATTGTATCATTCCACTCACAACAACCATGGTTTTGTCCGTAGCTTGGCTCCGACACCGACATCGACTTTTCCAATGAGTGGTTAGGCGGTGATATGAGTGGACACGTATACGTTAGATTTTTCAATAACAAACATAGTTTTGGCTCATTTTGTATTTTCCTTTTTAACAGCTAAATTCATTAACAAGGTGTTGACTAAACCAGTCTCGATCTCCGGTGTCTAAATTGACATTTGAATCAATTCCCAAGACAGGACTTTGCATTTCTGTGGATCTTGTTTGCGTCATTTCAAATGGGACAGGTTGACATCGAGTCCAAGGCCGTGATGAGATTTTTTTTTTTTTTTTTGATACCGAAATATGATGAAATTAAATCAAATCCAAGTGATCTTGTTTTATTTTTCCCATTCAAGAGAACTTTAATGGGTGGAATGATACAAGATAAATTAATTGTTTGTGAAGCAGACTTTTTAAAATCTATACTTGCATTCGACCTTATGTTTTAAATGCATATTTATGTAATAAACGTGGTACTAAGGTAGTAAAATCTTTAATGAAGGATTAATTTTTCCTCTTTTTTATTTAAATTTGAGTCCTTTCTAGAATATTACTTCTAACTCCAACATTTTTGACCTTTAGATATGCGATGGATTGTCGCACAGAGTCACAAACCAACTCATACTTGAATTCTTGCGGTTGTTCTCCTCCTCATGGGCTAATGTATATTGCCACCTGAGAACATGTGTATCGGGGCATTTTCATCTTTTGAACATAGCGGCACCAAAGAACATGTGATTTTGAATTCCCAAGACAGGACTGCTGCTGCCTCGTCTTCGTTGTCATCGTCTTCCAAGGACCATTGCGGCGGGGCAGGGCTGAGCAGAGCAGAGCAGAAACCTTGTTAGGCGTCCTAAATCCTAATTGAATATGAGTGATTAAGCTGCAAAACTAAGTGATGCATTGAATTTAACTGCCACAGCTCAATGTTTATTGTATAAACATGAAAAAAAAAAACACATACACACACAATTTGATTTCTAACTTATATAGGTAGGAGGATTATCGTATGAGTTGCACAGTTAGTGATATAATAAATAAAATTTTATATGATAGTTTTTTTAATATATTTTGATTTATTAAAATAAATATTTAATTAAAAATTAATCAAAATAAACTAATATAAATTAAAATTTATCAATTTACTCGTCGCTCCATTATTTAAATGTTTATATTGTATCTGTCCATTCACAGCCACCATAGCTTTATCCGTAGGGAGGCAGTGACGTTGACATTGACTCTTCCCCAAGGCATTCATTTACAAGAATTGACCTTCACACGTAGATGACAAACAATGGGTGGTTAAAATTGTGATATGAATGGACCCACATAGATCAGTTAATAATTCAATATCTAACGTAGTTTTATTTGCGACTACGATATCATTATATTTAAAAAGGAAATTTTATAAAATTATGATTAAAACTATATTATTATATAATACTGAATATTATATAATTAAATAATAATAAAAATAAAAAATAATTATAATAAAAATAAAAATATTTAGGTGTATGTGTAAAAAAACTAGAAAAAATAAAATTAGAAACGAAAAGATTTGTAATAAATTAGAAATTAGTTTAATTATAGATAACATGCGAGAATGTCGTCTGAAGTAATTCGGATATGTGCAAAAAAAATCAAAAAATGTACCAATTAGGAAAATCGAGAACTTAAATATAGGAGATTTAGTAAAACGTAAAGATAAATTATTAAAAATTTAAAAACAAATTATCTGTAAAGATATGAAAATTAAACGTTTAGAAGAGAAAATTGTTTTGAATAGAAATTGATAACATAAAAGAATTCACGTAAATTAAATAAATATATTTTAAATATCTATCTATTGATTTATTTTTTTATTTTTATTTTTATTTTATTTATATATATTTTTATTTTTTTATTTTTTTTTCTATTCTCTTTATCTTTTTTAATTTATTTTTAAATGATTGGTCTTAAATATTAAAATTAAGATTTAATTTATTGTTTTCGTTGTTATACCTAACATAATTTTGTCTCGTTTTGTAGTCTCGATCTCTAGCGCATAAATAGACATTTGAAGTCCCTTCGGGGACATCCGATCAAATTGGAACTATAAATACACATTTGAAACAATTCCAAGACATACTGCATTTCTTCGGATCTTGTTTTGGTGGCAAGTAGTAGTCAAGTCCAAGGCCTGTACATATGATCAGATTAAATCAAACCCAAATACCAAGAGTGCCGCCGCCAACACCACCGCCGTCTAAAAAATGGGCCACTATCGCCGTCAATGGTTCGCCGTCCCCTTCACCGTCTAATTTTTCCTACCAGAGTGCGAGTACTAGTTCAGTATTGGCTACGGCAATCTTCAACTGCTATAAAGGTCATTTTGGAATTGGGGGTCCGCCCAACACCCCCTTAGGTATGGGTAAAACTTCTAATGATTTTATAAAAATATATTTGGTCATTTAATTTTCTTTTGCTGGTTTAACTATTAAATTATTAGTTTTTGTAGTTTATATTTCGTAATCATGCGTGGATCACAAGTTCATGAAAAAAATTCATAATAGGTTTTCATAAAGCATTTTCGGTGCTAAGTGGTAATTGATTGTACTGTTACTGTTGTTATTGTTATTATTGGGTACACGACTTGCCCAAGGGCCAATAAAATTTAATTTAGAACCCTTTTCTATTAAGCAAGTCTAGTTTTAATTGGTATTTTTTTTTATAGAAAATTCATAATATGTTGGATAATATTTGATTGAATTGATCATATAAATTTAAAATTTTTTAAATAGGACAGTTACAATAAAATTGACACAAGACAAATTATAAGATAGAGCTGGTCAACTGCTATGATTTTTATAATAAAATAAGTTAAATGTTCCTATCATATAGAAAGAAAATAATGATTTTGAATCGAAATTAAAATGAAACCATATAAAACTAGAACCATTAGATAAGTCCCTGATATAAATAATGAACTACGTTTGATAGATAGTTGTAGTGTGTTTAACCCATAATTTGAACCCTTTCTCCTAAATTTCCCTAACCCTAATTGATCATTTGATGAACTTAATCTCACTTTCAAATGTTGTATCTGCAACCCTAAGCAGGCGGACAAAAACGTCCTGCCCCTGATTCGAATGAAAAGCTTCCACCGGCCAAGGTTCCGAAAATGCCTGACCATAATTCACCAGCTGAAAAGGTTGTTAAGCTTCTGAAAGATCATTTACAACCACATCTTCGCACCCGCCTTAAACAACTTCTCGACCACGAAAAGATGGCAGATTTTGGTGAAGAAATGGCTGATTTAGGCTATCTACCGGTGCTAATGAGTCCTCCAGATTCCCCGTCGGAAAAAATCGGACAGAAGATTCTCAGTGGCGCGATCAAATTAAACGAAGCCAAGAGGCTCATGACAGAGAGTCACGATCTGTTGCGGGAAGCTGGGTCAGACATGCCAACTTCCATGGAATGATTTTTCCAATTTTGTTTATATACCTCGTAAATGGAACCCGATCCTATGTTTGATTTAATTTAATAATAAGAAACAAAGTAGGCAAGTACTATTTTTACCATGTAATAAATGGATTGGAAGTAGGCCAGTGCTATTTTTACTATGTAATAAATGGATTGGCTGTCCAATTGCACGAAATGAAAAATATTTCATGAATCCGAAAAATTAACATGACTGACGAGTGGTGTTAGGAAACTTCTACTTGCTTTAATATGGCTCAATCTACATATGTCTTATAACATGATTTTTTTAAAATAATATATATTAGTTTTATAAGTAAAAAAAAATCAAAAATTATTATAACAATAATTTATTATGCTAAAAGTATCATCTTATTTTCCTCAAGTCTAATTCTATTTTTTTTTTCAAATAGACAAAGATTGAATTATTTAATTTCTGTAGACGGGTGTTTCTTTTCTCAATTTGAATAATATTAATATATTCAAATTGGAAAATTTGAACTATGGCAATGTTTGAAGCCTTTTGTCAAATGTGTTGGGCATAATGACAATCTTTGGCATTGGGTGAACCAAACCTTATCTTTGTCTATACATGTGAACTCCGATTTATTAGAAAGAGTTAAAAAATAAATATAATGGTAGAGTAGCAACAATAATTTAATCTCTGTACTACTTTTGTGATTTTTCTTTTTTTTTTTAAAAAAAACAATAAATTCCTTTTTGTTAATATTTGAGAATGATTGTAATCACAATATGGTGAACCAACCCTCCTTGACCTAAGTGGTGAACCTCGTCCCAGGTTCGACCATTTGGTATAGTAGAGCAGAGCAGAGCAGAAACCTTATCAGGCATCCTATTTGAAAATGGGTGATTAAGCTACAAATCTAGGTGATGCATTGATTTTTGACTTCCATAACACGTTGTTTATTGTATAAACATGCCAAAAAAAAAAAAACTTAAAAATTTGATGTGTAACTATCGTGTATATGCAAGAGGATTGTTATATGAGTCGAAAGAGTTAATAAATAAAATTTTATATGATAGTTTTATTTAATATATTTTGATCAATTAAAATAAATATTTAAATAAAAATAATCAAAATAAATTAATACAAATTAAATTTTATCTATTTAATTCTTAATTTACTCATCTCTTGATTATTTAAAAGTTTATATCGTATCATTCCTCTCACAACTAACATGGTTTTTGTTTTCACAGTTCCTTGAGGCATGTATTTTGATAGGGGTTAAATGAATATAATATTTATGATTAAATTTGTTTTATTTTTGAATAAATATTATATTAATATTTATATTTTATGATATTTGATATGTTAGAATTGATAGAAGAGATTTATTCAGAAAAATAAAGAAAATGAGTTAAATTAGAGTAATTATGAAAACGATAAAAAATTGGACAGTAATACTCTTTTATTAGTATCTAGGCACGTTGATTATAAGGAGGCAATATAAGAATTTTTGAAGATTTACTGTAATAAAATTTTCTTTCCCCATGAAACATTCAAAAGGAAATTGAGATGAAATTGAAAATATTGAAAATTTTATTCCATTAATAATATTTAGGAATATAAATTTTTGGGTCAAATTAATTTATCTTTTAAAAAATTCTTTTATTTAAAATTTCTTAAACTATTATTTTTTAAGAGTTTTCCCTCCCTCCAAATAAACGAGAGTAGGGGCGGGATTCCAATACTTTTAGGGTTGCAGGGGGCTGCTGGGGACACATATATATTCTTTTATTTCTTGACTTTGGAGAGGAGGCAGCTCCAACGGAGGCAGCAGCCACTCATAGCCAGCGGTGAATATTTTCTTTGTGTTTTTCCATTACTTTTCGATAGCAATAACATTTTCTTTGCGAATTTTTTTTTCATACTTTTTTTAATTCATTTTCCTAATTGAAAGATTATTAAAATTTTGATTTTTAATGATTGTGAAATCTAATTCAACATATTAATTCAACATATCATAGATATTTATTTAATTTATATATTTCATGGATCATGATTTTTTAGGATTTGTTCAACAGTGATCAATATTTAATAGTTTTAAAATAATCTATAACCAATTAAAATAACAAATTCGTAATTATTTATTTGTTTTAATTTAGTGGTGAATGACATCTATATCATGAAATTGAATAATCTAATTTAAATAAATCCGTTATGCGTTTATCACTTAAAATTTGGTTTTCTCGATTTTAATACTATTGAAACTTTAAATCTTAAGAGGTTTTTTAAAATTATCTTTCGGTTAAGAAAATAGTTAAAGAGTTTCTCTTAAATATCGACGAAATAAGAAGAGGTTGGTTGTTCGGCTTTTATTGATTAACTATAACCAATTTATTTATGGTTGTTGAAATTTTTAAATAGATTGATAATCAATCTCATGAAAACAAGGAGGATATAATTCCTTTGACTATATTTTATTCTAATAGATATTTTCCTTATTTAATTGGTGTCATTTAATTCCTTATTTAATTGATATAATTCCTTATTGTCACTAGTCTACCATTATATTTATTTTTTAACTCTTTCTAATAAATCGGAGTTCACATGTGCAGACAAAGATAAGGTTCGGTTCACCCAATGCCAAAGATCGTCATTTTGCCCAACACATTTGACAAAAGGCTTCAATAATTGTGCGTGAAGCAGACTTCTTAAAATTTATATTTGTCTTTGACATTATGTTTTAAATACATATTTATGTAATAAACATGGTACTAAGGTAGTGAGATCTTTAATGAAAGCTGAATTTGGCCCTTTTTTTTTTTAATTAGAGTCATTTCTATAATACTACTTCTTACTCCGCATTTTTGGCATCTAGACATGTAATGGATTATTGTACAGAGTGGCATATAATTTTTTATATTCCTTAAATATGGTGTGATTAAACCATCGATTAAAATAAAATTTGAAGTCGACAGTATAGAGGGAGAACAAAATTTTTCCCCCGCAGCAACGAGAAATGGGGCAGGTGAGATGTGAACAATTAAAATAATAAGAGTGAGAAAAAATAAATAAATCAACAAGCCGGCTCAAACTTGAATTCATACCTCCAAGGTTTGTTCTGCATCTCATGGCTTCTGTATTTTGCCACCTAAGAACATGCGTGTTGGGGGCATTTTCGTCTTTTGAACATATTGTGAATTACCATAAAGAAGAGACCGCCTAGACTGCTGCTACCTCGTCTTCCGAGGACTGGGGCAGGGCAGAGCGGAAACCTTATCAAGCGTCTTAATTGAAGTGGCTTACGCGATTTGGATGCACCCATGACACGATCCTTTGCATGACGATCTATTTCTTATATAGAAGACAAATAAATAACAAACTACAAATTATATTATTTTTGCCAAATAAAATTAATATATATATTTATAAAATATATTAACTAGATAATTTATTCCAAACGTATATTTTCATGATTTTCATAATTTCTATGTAATAAAAATAATTTCTCTTCTTGTCTAAACATATTTGAATCATTATAAAAAATTATTTGAATTGGTTAATAAAATCCTAGTCATATAAATAATATTTTACAAGAAATGACCTTCATAGAGTGGTGATAAACAATGAGTGATTAAAACTTTGATATGAATGGACACATATAGATTAGATAAGTATTCAATACCCGACATAGTTGTCTCATTTTGTATTTTTTTTTAATAGCTAAATTCCTAAACAAGGCGTTAACTAAACCAGTCTTGAAAACTAGTGTATAAATTGACATTTGAAATAATTCCCAAGACAGACTTTGCATTTCTTTGGATCTTGTTTTAGGGGCAGAGTAGATCAAGACCAAGGCCTCACCAAGAGTACATATGATCAGATTAAATCAAACACAAATAACAACAGTGGCGACGCCAACACCACCGCTGTCAAAAAAATGGGCCACTATCGCCGTCAATGGTTCGCGGTCCCCTTCACCGTATAATTTGTCCTGCCGGAGTTCGAGTACTAGCTTAGTAGTGGCTATGGCAATCTTCAACTTCGATAAATTTCAAGTAGGAATAGGGGGTCCAGTCCGCCCAACACCCCCTTTAGGTCCAGGTAAAACCTCCATTGATTTTACCCCAAAAAAATAAATTTATTTGGTCATTTAATTTTCTTTTACGAGTTTAACTATTAAATTATTAGTTTTTGTAATTTATATTTCGTAATCAGGCGTGGATCACAAGTTCATGAAAAAAATTCATAATAGGTTTTCATAAAGCATTTTGGGTGCTAAGTGGTAATTGATTGTACGGTTACTGTTGTTATTATTATTATTGGGTATACGACTTGGCCAAGGGCTAATAAAATTTAATTTGGAACCCTTTTTTGTTAAGTAAGTCTAGTTTTAATTGGTATTTTTTTTTTTATAGAAAATTCATAATATGTTGGATAATATTTGATTGAATTGATCATATAAATTAAATTTTTTTAATAGGACACTTACAATAAAATTGACTTAAGACAAATTATAAAATAGAGTCAGTCAACTGATAGATTCTTATAATAAAATAAATTAAATGATCCTATCATATAAAGAAAATAATGATTTTGAATCTGAATTAAAATGAGAACCATTTGATAACTCCCCTGATATATATATGAACCACCTATAATAGATAGTTGTAGTGTGTTTAACCCATAATTTGAACCCTTTCTCCTAAATTTCCCTAACCCCTAGTTGATCATTTGATGAACTTCATCTCACTTTTAACTGTTGTATCTGCAACCCTAAGCAAGCGGACCAAAGCGTCCTGCCCCTGATTCGAATGAAAAGCCTCCATCGGCCAAGGTTCCGAGATTGTCTGACGATAATTCACCAGCTGAAATGGCCGTTAAGCTTCCGAACGGGCATTTATTACCACATCTTCGCGCCCGCCTGAAACAACTTCTCGGCCACGAAAAGATGGCGGATTTTGGTGAAGAAATGGCTGATTTAGGCTATCTACTGGTACTAGCGAGTCCTCCAGATTCCCAGTGGGAAAAAATCGGACAGAAGATTCTTAGTGGCGCGATCAAATTAAACGAAGCCAAGAGGCTCATGACAGAAGGTCACAATCTGTTGCGGGGAGCTGGGTCAGACATGCCAACTTCCGAGGAATGATTTCTCCAATTTTGTTTATATACCTCGTAAATGCCAACCCGATCCTATGTTTGATTTAATAATAAGAAACAAAGTAGGCAAGTACTATTTTTACCATGTAATAAATGGATTGGAAGTACGCAAGTGCTATTTTTACTATGTAATAAATGGATTGGCTGTCCCATTTCACGAAATGAAAAATATTTCATGAATCCGAAAAATTAACATGACTGACGAGTGGTGCTAGGAAACTTCAACTTGCTTTAATATGGCTCAACCTACATATGTCTTATAACATGATTTTTTAAAAAAATAATATATATTAGTTTTATAAGTAAAAAAAAAAAATCAATATTTTCTAAAAAAAATTAAAATTATTATTATAACAGTAATTTATTATGCTAAAAGTATCATCTTATTTTCCTCGAGTCTAATTCTAATTTTTTTCAAATAGACAAAGATTGAATTATTTAATTTCTGTAGACGGGTGTCTCTTTTCTCAATTTGAATAATATTAATATATTCAAATTGGAAAATTTGAACCATGGCAAGGTTTGAAACCTTTTGTCAAATGTGTTGGGCATAATGACAATCTCTGGCGTTGGGTGAACCAAACCTTATTTTAGTATGTACGTGTGAACTCCAATTTATTAGAAAGAGTTAAAAAATAAATATAATGGTAGACTACTAACAATAATTTAATCTCTGTACTACTTTTGTAATTTTTCTCTGTTTTTTTTTTTACGCAATAAATTCCCTTTTGTTAATATTTGAGAATAATTGTAATCAAAATATGGTGAACCAACCCTCCTCGACCTAAGTGATGAACCTTGTCCCAGGTTCGACGATTAGGTATAGCAGAGCAGAGCAGAAACCTTATCAAGCATCCTAATAGAAAATGGGTGATTAAACTACAAAACTAGGTGATGCATTGATTTTTGACTTCCATAACACATTGTGTATTGTATAAACATGCAAAAAAAATAAAATAAAATAAAATAAAAATTTGATGTGTGACTATTGTGTATACATAGGAGGATGTTATAGGAGTCGAGTTAATAAATAAAATTTTATATGATAGTTTTATTTAATATATTTTGATCAATTAAAATAAATATTTAAATAAAAATAATCAAAATAAATTAATACAAATTAAATTTTATCTTTTTAATTCTTAATTTACTCATCTCTTGATTATTTAAAAGTTTATATTGTATCATTCCACTCGTTGACTTTGTCAGTTCCTTGAGGCATGTATTTACATATTGAAAGCGGCTTAGGCGATTTGCATGCACCCGTGACAATCACTGCACGGCAATTCATTTCTTATATAAAATAAATAATAAATAATATATAATATGTATAAAACTATAAATTATATTATTTTTAATGAAGAAAAATAAAAAGAATCATATGTAAAGTATGTAAATTAGAAAATCCCTTCCTTCATACAATTTATCATTTGGTATACCCCAAAAAAATTGATTAATAATTCTTTAATATTTGTCCAAATCTTTAATATACCAAAAAAAAAATAATCATATATTTTAATAATATTATTCTTGATCAGTTTATCGTAAAATGTAATCTTTTTACTTATCGTTTGGTATGTATGAAGAGGATGATCCTTTGACTTAAAAAAAAAAAAAGAAATAACATTTTTAATATCATAATAACAAAGTGTGTGTATGTACTTCAGATTAGCCAAAATGAGCATAAATCCTCCCTCCCCCGTTTCAAGGAAGAAATCTCATTCAAGAGGACTTTAATGGGTGGGAATGATACATGATAAAATAATTGTGTGTGAATCAGACTTCTTAAATTTTATATTTGTATTTAACATTATGTTTTAAATACATATTTATGTAATTAACATGGTAGTAAGGTAGTTAGTTCTTTAATGAAAGATTAATTTGGCCACTTTTTTTTTTATAGTTAGAGTCCTTTCTATAATGCTACTTCTTACTCCACATTTTTGGAATTTGGATGTGTGATGGATTTTCGTACAGTGGCATATAATTTCTTAGATTCTTCAAGCATGGTGTGATTATACCATCGGATTAAAATAAAATAAAATATTTCCCCGCAGCAACGAGAAATGGGGCAGGTGAGATGTGAACAATTAAAATAATAAGAGTGAGAAAAAAAAAAAAAAAAATCAACAAACCAGCTCATGGCTTATGTATTTTGCCACCTAAGAATATGTGTATTGGGGGCATTTTCGTCTTTTGAACATATCGTGAATTACCATATATAAGAGACCAGCCTAGAGACCAGCCTAGACTGCTGCTACCTCTTCTTCCGAGTACTGGGGCGGGTCAGGGCGGAAACCTTATCAAGCATCTTAATTGAAGATGGGTGATTAAGCTGCAAAACCAAGTGATGCATTGGTTTTAACTACCATAACATATTGTTCATTGTGTAGACATGAAAAAGAAACCCTAAAAATTTGATTTCTGGCTATTATTGACTATTATATGCATGGGAGGATTATTATATGAATCGAATGACCGTGACTGAAAAAAAATAAAATTTTATATAACTATCTTATTTAGTATATTTTGATCAATTTAAATAAAAATTAATCAAGATACATTAATATTAATTAAATTTTATCTATTTAATTCTTGAGTTCAATCATTTAAAAGTTCATATTGTATCATTCTACATCAAACATAGTTTTGTCTGTTGTGGGGTATTGATTTTTTTTTTATTGTATGAAAATTTGAATTTTTTTTTTTGTTGTAAAAGGATTTAAAGCTGAAATTATTAAGTTGGGATAGGAAAATTTGTATAACTGGATTGTTCATTTGGAGACTTTGTGGGCCATTGACTTTGACGTTTCAACGAGGGATTCATTTACATATTGAAGCGGCTTAGGCGATTGGTATGCACCCATGACACCATCCTTGGCATGACGATTTGTTTCTTATATAAAACATAAATAAATAATTTATAATATGTATAAAAAAAACTACAAATTATATTATTTTTGCCAAATAAAAATAATATATATATATATATATATTTATGAAGCATATTAATTAGATAATCCATTTCCTTTGTAGATATGTATATTTTATGATTTTCATAATCTTCATGTAATAAAAATAATTCATCTCCTTGTTCAAACATGTTTAAATCATTGTGAGAAATTGTCAGAATTGATTAATAAAATCCTAATCACATAAATAATATTTTACAAGAATTGACCTTGATTGAGTGGTGACAAACAATGAGTGGTTAAAACTGTGATATGAATGGACACATATAGATTAGATAATTATTCAAAACCTAACATAGTTTTATCTCATTCTGTATTTTTTTAATAGGTAAATTCATAAACAAGGCGTTAACTAAACCGGTCTTGATCTCTAGTGTATAAATTGACATTTGAAACAATTCCCAAGACAGACTTTGCATTTCTTTGGATCTTGTTTTGGGGACAGAGTAGTAATCAAGTCCAAGGCGCGTCTTCAAGAGTACAAATGATCAGATTAAATCAAACCCAAATAACAAGAGTGGCGACGCCAATGCCACCGCTGTCTAAAAAATGGGCCACTATCGCCGTCAATGGTTCGCGGTCCCCTTCACCGTCTAATTTTTCCTGCCGGAGTTCGAGTTCTAGCTTAGTAGTGGCTATGGCAATCTTCAACTCCAATAAAATTCGTGGAGGATTGGGGGGTCCAGACCGCCGAACACCCCCTTTAGGTTCAGGTAAAACCTCCATTGATTTTACCCCAAAAAAATAAATTTATTTGGTCATTTAATTTTCTTTTACGAGTTTAACTATGAAATTATTAGTTTTTGTAATTTATATTTCGTAATCATGCGTGGATCACAAGTTCATGAAAAAAATTCATAATAGGTTTTCATAAAGCATTTTCGGTGCTAAGAGGTAATTGATTGCACAGTTACTGTTGTTAATGTTATTATTGAGTGCACGGCTTGCCTAAGGGCCAATAAAATTAAGCAAGTCTAGTTTTGATTGGTATTTTTTTTTATAAAAAATTCATAATATGCTGGATAATATTTGATTGAATTGGTCATATAAATTAAAATTTTTTAATTTTTTTAATAGGACAGTTACAATAAAATTGATATAAAACAAATTATAAGATAGAGTTGATCAATTGATACGATTCTCATAATAAAATAAATTAAATGGCTCTATCATATAGAGAAAACAATGATTTTCAATCAAAATTAAAATGAAACCATATAAAATGAGAACCATTAGATAACTCCCCTGATATAAATAATGAACTACCTGTAACAGATAGTGGTAGTGTGTTTAACCCATAATTTGAACCCTTTCTCTTAAATTTCCCTGACCCTAATTTATCGTTTGATGAACTTAATCTCACTTTTAAATGTTGCATCTGCAACCCTAAGCAAGAGAACGAAAACGTCCTGCCCCTGCTTCGACAGAAAAGCCTACATCGGCCAAGGTTCCGAGATTGTCTGATGATGATAATTCACTAGCTGAAAAGGTTGTTAAGCTTCCGAAAAAGCATTTACTACCACATCTTCTCACCCGCCTGAAACAACTTCTCGGCCACAAAAATATGGCAGATTTTGGTGAAGAAATGGCTTATTTAGGCTATCTACTGGTGCTAATGAGTCCTCCGGATTCCCCGTGGGAAAAAATTGGACAGAAGATTCTCAATGGCGCGATCAAATTAAACGAAGCCAAGAGGCTCATGACAGAAGGTCACAATCTGCTGCGTGAAGCTGGGTCAGACATGCCAACTTCCATGGAATGATTTTTCCAATTTTGTTCATATACCTCGTAAATGCCAACCCCATCCTATGTTTGATTTAATAAGAAACAGAGTAGGCAAGTGCTATTTTTACCATGTAATAAATGGATTGGAAGTACACAAGTGCTATTTTTACTACGTAATAAATGGATTGGCTGTCGAATTGCACCAAATGAAAAATATTTCATGAATCCGAAAAATTAAAATGACTGACAAGTGGTGCTAGGAAACTTCAACTTGCTTTAATATGGCTCAACCTACATATGTCTTCTAACATATATATTTTTTTAAATAATATATATTAGTTTTAAAAGTAAAAAAAAAATCAAAACTTTCTATAAAAAATTAAAATTATTATTATAACAGCAATTTATTATGCTAAAAGTATCATCTTATTTTCCTCGAGTCTAATTCTAATTTTTTTTCAAATAGACAAAGATTGAATTATTTAATTTCTGTAGACGGGTGTTTCTTTTCTCAATTTGAATAATATTAATATATTCAAATTGGAAAATTTGAACTATGGCAAGGTTTGAAACCTTTTGTCAAATGTGTTGGGCATAATGACAATCTTTGGCATTGGGTGAACCAAACCTTATTTTAGTATATACGTGTGAACTCTGATTTATTAGAAAGAGTTAAGAAATAAACATAATGGTAGACTACTAACAATCATTTAATCTCTGTACTACTTTTGTAATTTTTCTTTTCTTATTTTTTTTAAAAATAAATTCCCTTTTGTTAATATTCGAGAATGATTATAATCAAAATATGGTGAACCAACCCTCCTTGACCTAAGTGGTGAACCTCGTCCCAGGTTCGACCATTTGGTATAGTAGAGCAGAAACCTTATCAGGCATCCTAATTGAAAATGGGTGATTAAGCTACAAAACTAGGTGATGCATTGATTTTTGACTTCCATAACACATTGTTTATTGTATAAACAGGCAAAAAAAAAAAAATAAAAATAAAAATTTGATGTGTACCTATCATGTATATGCAGGAGGATTGTTATATCAGTCGAATAAGTTAATAAATAAAATTTTATATTATAGTTTTATTTAATATATTTTGATCAATTAAAATAAATATTTAAATAAAAATAATCAAAATAAATTAATAAAAATTAAATTTTATCTATTTAATTCTTAATTTACTCATGTTTTGATTATTTAAAAGTTTATATTGTATCATTCCACCCGCAACTAATATGGTTTTTGTCTGTAGTGCGGCATTGACTTTGACAGTTCCTTGAGGCAGGTATTTTGATAGGAATTAAATAACGTAATATTTATAAATAAATTTGTTTTATTTTTAAATAAATATTACATTAACATTTATATTTTATGACACATGATATGTTATGATTAATGAAAAATATTTATTAATAAAAATAAAAAAAAATAAGTTAAATTAGAGTAATTATATAAATGATAAAAAATTAAATAACAATATTGTTTCATTAGTACGTGTGCACGTTAAAAGAGGCAAAACAAGAGTTTTTGAAAATTTATTATAATAAAATTTCCTTTCTCCATGGCATATTCAAGGAAAAATTAAGATAAAATTGGAGATATTAAAGATTTTTGAATATTTTATTCCATGCTTAATATTTAGGAATAGAAAATTTTAAGTCAAGTTATTTTATTTTTTTAAAAATTTTTTTATTTAAAAATTTTTAAAATATTATCTTTTAAGAGTTTTTTTTTTAAATAAATGAAAATATTTTATTAATCGAAAAACGAAGGGAATCTGACAGTTCTAGGGTTGCCTTTGGAGAGAAGGCAGCCCCAAAGGAGGTAGCATCCGCTCATAGTCAGCGGTGAACATTTTCTTTGTGTTTTTCCATTACTTTTCAACGATAATAACATTTTCTTTGTCCGTTATTTTTTTCGTACTTTATTTTTAATTTATTTTTTTAATTGAAGGATTATTAAAATTTTGATTTTTAATGATTATGAAATCTAATTGAATATATTAATTTAATATATAATAACTATTTGTTTAATTTCTATATTTTATGAATCATGATTTTTTAGGATTTATTGAATAGTTACTAATATTTAAAAGTTTTGAAATAATTTACAGCTAATTAAAATGGTAAATTCATAATTATTTGTTTGTTTTAATTTAGTGGTGAATGACATTTATATTATAAAATTGAATAATATAATCTAAATAAACTCATTGTGTGTTTATCTCTTAAAATTAGATCCTTCTCGATTTTAATGCTATTGAAACTTTAAATTTTAAGAACTTATTTTTCGATTAGAAAAATAGTTAAAGAGTTTTTATTAATTATCGACGAAATAAGGAGAAATTGGCTGTTCGGTATTTGTTGAGTGCCTATAACCAACTTTTCTATAGTTATTGAAATTTTGAAATAGATCGATGATCAATTTCATGAAAAAAAATGTGGATATAATTCTTTTGATTAGATTTTATTCTAATAGATATTTTCTTTATTTAATTGGTGTCATTTAATTGTTTTCCTCTAAGTAATTTTATTAATTTATTTATTTTTGTTAATTTTAAATAATTTCTCAAATCCTACATTTTATTTTTATTTTTATTAAAAGTAATAAATTTATCATCTTTTATCGATACGATCTTATTCATTCTAAACTCATTTTATACGAAATAAATTCTTTTATTTTTTATTGTATTGACGTCCGTCGTATTTACGTATTGAAAGCGGCTTAGGCGATCTGGATGCACCCGTGACAATCATTGCAATGCAATTTATTTCTTATAATAAAATACAAATAAATAATTTATAGTACGTATAAAACTATAAATTATATTATCTTTAATGAAGAAAAATAAAAAGAAATATTTGTAAAGTATGTTAATTAGAAAATCCCTTCCCTTATAAAGGCATATAAATTATCAAAATTGGTTAATAATCTGATGATGAATTATTAGTAAAATCCTAGTCATATAAATAATATTTTACAAGACTTTGCATTTCTTTGGATCTTGTTTTGATTTCAAACGGGACAGAGTGACAATCAAGTTCAAGGCCTCATCAAGAGGACATGTGATGAGATTAAATCAAACCCAAAAGAAAGAGATTGTAGAATTAGACCGACAGATTAAACTTAAATTAGATTCAATTTTATTTATTTATTTATTTGATATACAAGGAAGCTCGAACGGGGCTCAAGTAAATTTTGATTGCCCATCTTCAAGTTAATTATGTAATCCATTAGAAGCTTGGATCAACAACCACCCCACCTCTTTACCCTTCGGTACAACAGGGCTCATCCCTCCCCGTGATGCAAATTTAGAATCTGGTAGAAGTTGTCGTTATTGCATTGCTTCCTGCATCACCTGCAAGAAGTAATAATTCTTTAATATTTGTGTAAAAAAATTAAGATATGATATTTTTTGTTTAAAAAATTAAGCTTACTCTGACTAATTAACCTAATATCCCCCAAAGAATGATTAATACTTCTTTAATGTTTGGGCAAATCATTAATATACCAAAAAAATTTAATAATATATTTTAATCATATTATTCTTGATTAGTTTATCATCAAATGTAATCTTTTTACTTATCATTTGGTATGTATGTAGAGGATGATCCTTTGACTTTAAAAAAAAGAAATAAAAATTTTAATTTCATAATAACAAAGTGTGTGTGCACTTCAG
The DNA here is from genome assembly GCA_033439265.1 of Dillenia suffruticosa. NCBI lineage: Eukaryota > Viridiplantae > Streptophyta > Magnoliopsida > Dilleniales > Dilleniaceae > Dillenia > Dillenia suffruticosa. The sequence continues at coordinate 1,667,345 of JAVTVX010000035.1, forward strand.
ATCAGCCAAAATGAGCATAAATCCCCCCCCCCCTTCTTCAAGGAAACAATCTTATTCAAGAGGACTTTAATGGGTGGGAATGATACAAGATAAAATAATTGAGTGTGAAGCAGACTTCTTAAATTTTATATTTGTATTTGACATTATGTTTTAAATACATATGTATGTAACAAACATGGTATCGAGGTAGTGATATCTTTAATGAAAGATGAATTTGGCCTTTTTTTTTTTTTAAATTAGAGTCCTTTCTATAATACTACTTTTATAATTTTTTATATTCCTCAAACGTGGTGTGATTAAATTATCGGAATAAAATAAAATAAAATTTTTCTTCGCTGCAACGAGAAATGGGGCAGGTGAGATGTGATCAATTAAAATAATAAGGGTGAGAGAAAAATAAATCAACAAACCAGCTCATACTTGAATTCTTAACTCTCAAGGGTTGTTCCACACCTCATGGCTTATGTATTTTACCACCTAAGAACTGCGTATTGGGGGCATTTTCGTCTTTTGAACATATCGTGAATTACCATAAAGAAGAGACCTGCCTAGACTCTGCTGCTGCCTCGTCTTCCGAGGACTGGGTCAGGGCTGGGCAGAAACCTTATCGTATTCCCGATAAACCATAAAATAATATTTAAATTTAATATACTCTTTTATCCAACAAATCAATCTTTTTAACTAAATTCTCCTATTAGTTTTGACTCAATTACTTGAGTTCATGACAAATTAGTATAAGAATCTCTAATCTAACATAAAAAAGGACTACCTAGAATAAGGATACCTGAAAAAGGATTACCTAATATCAGAGTAAGAGTCCTCCAAAATAGAAAATGGCTATCTGGTGTCGGAATGAGAGCCGTTCGAAGAGGAAAAGGGTTATCCGCCAGAGTAAAAGCCGTCTAAAGTGTGAATCATCTAGAGTGAAAACGTCCGTAGACGTCCGACTTCTCAAGAAGGATAATGTTACGAATTTTATATTGGATCCCTAAGAAATCATAAAATAATAATTAAATCCAATAGGAGTTTTTACCTAATAGATCGATCTTTTGGATTGAGTGTTTTTATTGGGTTTGATTTCATTATTTGGGTCAATGACTCTAGTGTCTTAATTGAAGCGGCTAAGGCGATTTGGATGCACCCATGACACCATCCTTTGCATGACGATTTATTTCTTATATAAAATACAAATAAAAAATTTATAATATGTATAAAAAACTACAAATTATATTATTTTTGCCAAATAAAAATAATATATATATATACATTTATAAAGCATATTAATTAGATATTCTCTTCCCCTTGTAAAAACATATATTTTTATATTCTTCATGATCTCTATATAATAAGAATAATTCCTCTCCTTATTCAAACATATTTGAATCATTGTGAGAAATTATCTGAATTGGTTAATAAAATCCTAGTCATATAAATAATATTTTACAAGAATAGACCTTCATAGAGTGGTGATAAATAATGAGTGGTTACAACTGTGATATGAATGCACACATATAGATTAGATAATTATTCAATACCTAACATAGTTTTGTCTCATTTTCTATTTCTTTAATAGGTAAATTCATAAACAAGGCGTTAACTATACCAGTCTTGATCTCTAGTCTATAAATTGACATTTGAAATAATTCCCAAGACAGACTTTGCATTTCTTTGGATCTTGTTTTGCGCCATTTCAAATGGGACAGAGCGACAATCAAGTCCAAGGTCTCAACAAGAGGGTATATGATGAGATTAAACCAAATCCAAATGGCAAGAGTGAGGAGATTTCTCCTCCAACACCACCACCGAGTAAAAGACAGGCTACTATCGCCGCCGATGGTTCGCCGTCCCCATCATCGTCCAATTTTTCCTACCAGATATCAAGTACTGGTTTAGCAGTGGAAACGGCAATCGTCCCCTCCGAGGAAACTCATATAGGACTTGGGGGTCCGGTCCACCGACCACACTTTCCAATTCGAGGTAAAATCTATATTGATTTTTTGAAAAAAAAAATTACTTGGTCTTTTTCTTTAACGAGTTTAACTATTAAATTATTACTTTTTATGATCTATATTTTCCAACGATCCTCAAACTCACAAGTTGGTGGAAAAAAATTTATAATAATCTCTCATAAAGTATTTTCGATGCAAAGTGGTAATTGATTGTGCAGTTGCCCAAGGGCTAATACAATTTAATGTAACCCTTCTTGTTTTAGTTAAGCAAGTCTAGTTTGAATTGATATTTATTATAGAAAACCCATAAGATGTTGGATAATATTTGGTTGAATTGAGCATATAAATTAAAATAATTTTTAATAAAATAGTTACAAAAAAATTGACATAAGACAAATTATGAGATGGTCAAATTGATGCAATTCTTATAATAAAAAAAATTAAATGACCCTATCATATAAATAAAATAATGATTTTGTCATATTTCTGAATCAAAATTAAAAGGAAACCATATAGAATGAGACCCCTTAGATGACCCTCTTGATATAAATAATGAACTACCTGTAACTCATAGCTCTAGTGTTTTTAACATAAAATTTGAACCCTCCCCTAAATTTCCCTAACCCTAATTGATCATTTGATGAACTTAATCTCACTTTTAAATGTTTTACTTGCAACCCTAAGCAGTTCTAAAACCTCATACCTCTGATGACAAAGAAAAGCTTGCAGTAGCTGAACCGGCCAAACGTATGAGATGGTTTGATGATAATTCAACAGCTGAAAAGGTTATTATGTTTCTGAAAGAGCATTTGCAACCAAATCTTCTCACCCGCCTAAAACAACTTCTCGGCCACGAAAAGATGGCAGATTTTGGTGAAGAAATGGCTGACTTAGGCAATCTACTGATGCTAATGAGTCCTCCAAATTCCCGATGGGAAAAAATCGCACAGCAGATTCGCAATGGCTCGATCAAATTAAACGAAGGCAAGAGGCTTGTGACGGAAGGTCATAATCTGTTGCGTGATGCTGGGTCAGACATGCCAACTTCCATTGAATAATTTTTCCAATTTTGTTTATATACCTCGAAAATGTCAACCGTCCTATGTTTGATTTAATAAGAAACAAAGTAGACAAGTGCTCTTATTATACGGACACCCGAAAAATAAAAGGTTCTTGTTCAGGTGTCATCTCTTATGATTTTCACTGTCTTTATATAACCAAAAAAAAAAAAAAAAATAGTCAATTGCTATTTTTGCTATGTGATAAATGGATTGGAAGTAGGCAAGTGCTATTTTTACTATGTAATAAATGGATTGGCTGCCCAATTGCACGAAACGAAAAATATTTCATGAATCCGAAAAATCAACATGACTGACGAGTCTATGCAGGGTGTTAGGAAACTTCAACTTGCTTTGATATGGCCCAACCAACATTGGTCTTATTTTACTTATAACATCTTTTAATTAAAGTGAATTTTTAAAAGTAACACATATAGTTTTATAAGTAAAAAAAATCAAAATTTTCTATTAAAAAATTAAAACTATTATTATAAAAATAATTTATTATACTAAAAATATCATCTTGTTTTCCTCAAGTATAATTCTAATTTTTCTTTCTTTTCAAAGTGACAAAAATTGATGTATTTTATTCTGTAGAAAGGCATTTCTTTTTTCAATTTGAATAATATTAATCCATTCAAATTACAAAAATTGAAATATGGCGAGCTTCGAAACCAAATTGGGCGTAATGACAATCTTTGCATTGGGTGAACCAAACCTTATTTTAGTCTATTCAAAGTTCAAAACATAGACACAGTTAAAAAATAATATTATATGAATGAACTCCGATTTATTAGAAAGAGATCAAAAAAAAAAAAAAAAAAGTTAGAAGGGTAGACTAGTAATTTAGGAAAAAAAGGAAAAAGGTATAAAACAAATCTGACTAACACTTTTGTAATTTTCTTTTTTTGGTTGTTTGTTTGTTTTTGTTTTTTTTTTTTTTCAATAAAGACCTTTTTGTTAACATTTGAGAATGATTGAAATTAAAATACGGTATGCCAACTCGCCTTGACCTAAGTGGTGAACTTGTCCCGGGTTCGAGCATTTGCAATAGCAAAACGACAAAGTAAATTAAAATCTCTTATGATCCCCTTCCTCACAATCACTGTAACATCACCTTATGTTTTTTTTTATTTTGTTACATGGAGATTTGAATCTTAGATTTCAGAGTTGAGTTGAGGGAGAGGATCAAACATTATTGTGCTTCCTATCCAAGGTGTTGGCAATGGCAACTCATCAAAGCAAAATATCAAACTAAATTATTGAATCACTTTTGCAACAGCAAACCAAATTATTGCATTGCTTTTGTAAAAGCGAACCAAATTATTGTATCACTTTTGTAAAACTTAAAAAATAAAATAAAATACACTCTGTTAATTGTTAATAATTGAGAATGGTGGTTGTGCCCTCGATTCTGCTTCCAATCCAATGTCATCCATCGCCAAGTCTTCCAAACCAAAGCATTTGTTCAAGAGGTTGAATCTATAAATATAGATCTTGGCTACTAATATTAGCAACTTGGTTCTCTTTAAGCCCGACCATAAGAGACTTCGACTTCGTGCCTCATCTCAAACCTCCCTTTAACAGTCAATGTAAGTGATCCTCCTTGTTTTTACATGTGATTTTATTTATACATGCATCCCATTGACTTCTCTCTGTCTCTCTCTATATATATACACATAATTAGCTAATATAGGGAAAAATATAGTGAAAAATGAAGTCAGATAAAATCGTCCCTCAATTGCTTGGGTTGGATAACTACACAATTTGGAGCACGTGTATCAAGAATTATCTGACTGGGGAAGATCTCTGGGACGTTGTCACTGGCATAGAAGTTTCTCAAGAGAAAGATGCCAAGGCCCTAGAAGTTATTAAAAGTTCATGTGGGTTTGATTTATGTCAGGGTATTAATATTAATGAGTTCAAGTCGGCCCGAACTGCGTGGAATCAATTGTACTCACATTGCGTGTGCACACCACAACTAGTTAACCCTCCCCCAGGTAATTCTCTCAAATTTGGTTTTGTTTTGTTTTGTGATCAGCCCATTCTCTCCTATTGCTAAGAAAGAGTGGTGGGTGTGAACAAATTTTACCTATCCAAAGAAAAATATTGACTTACATACTTGTTACTAATTGGTTGGGACGGCTGAAACTTGTACTTATCGATGCCCGGAATTCCTTTTTCTAATATAAAATTGTTTAAAAGTTGTGGATCAATGATTTCTACTTTGGTGGTTTTCTCGTTAGAAATCTAATGAGTTCCATTTTTCTGATTATGAAGTACTTATGGATGATAACTATGAAACTTGGCGCAACTACATGGAACAATATTTGAAGAAGCTTGGCCTATGGGACGTTATTGATCATCAGGGTCCCGAGGATCCCAAGATTTGGGTGCAGAAAAATGCCAAGGCCTTTCACCATATTCTGATCTCTTGTGGAAACACTCTCCCTCTGATTTTTAATCTCAGCTCAGCCAAAAATGCTTGGGACCGATTAGCCTCAATACAGAAAGGTATCTATTTTATTTTTAACCTGAAGCAATTGCATTAATAGGAATAAAAAAAAAAAAAAAGAGAGACAATGAAAAAGACTGCATAACAAAAAGACAAACTACTGCAGTGGACCCGTACCTGCCATTATACCATGATCTTGAGAAAGCTGGGAACCCAATGATTAGGTAGCTGCTCGAGTCAAAGACTGTACCTGATGAGCTGCGCGGTTGTATCACTCCATACCGTCACACAATCCTTCATACTGCAACCATGCAACAGCAAGAAGATGTTGTCAAGGATTTGGTAAAGAAGTTGACCCCGGAGGATTTAAAACAGAAAGTTGATACTGGCGACACCGCTCTCATACTGGCTGCTTGTGTAGGAAACGAGAAAATTGCTAGATACCTTGCAGAAAGTTGTCCAGAGTTAGTCACAATGGGAAATATAGATGGGGACATACCCCTTGTTGTGGCTGCTAACTTTGGCCATAAATCCACGGTGCGGTATCTTTACTCTGTGACTCCAGTGGAATATCTAAATCCAGCTGACCCAAAACATGACCCGAGTCATCCTCAGGGAACCAGTCTTCTTGTTTCCTGTATTAATGATGGATTTTTTGGTACGTAAGCGACATTCCTTAACAACTGGGGGCTACCTCTACTGTATTATGGTTTCTAATTCTGCCCTTTACTTTTTTGAAGATATTGCCTTGGACCTGGCCAAAAGATTTCCAAAATTAGCAAGTGGAAAAGAGAAATCCGGTATAATGGCTCTGCAAATGCTGGCTTCAAAACCTTTAGCATTTCCAAGCGGAAAGGAACTTGTCTTTGGGAAACAATGGATATATTCTCGTGGGTATTTCTATTTCACTACTTGATCCAAAAAAAAGAAAGTGTACCAAGTATATCCTTAGATGCTTACTCGAAGGTGCTCATTAATTTCAACCTTACTGATCATGTTCATGATTAAACTTTCCTTCAAGGTATGCCTGTGAAACTACCCCATGCTGCTTCTAAAGTTTCTCGAGGAGATCCTGAGAAGGGCCTTGAGGGTCAGACAAGGAATCAAGACATGATTGCACGTGGTATGCTGAAATTTGTTTATAGACACCTGTGTCTCCCAGACCTGAATTCATTCTAGCTCTAAATAAAAATAGTGTTTTCTTTAGAAATTTGGATTTACTAAATCCAAATTCTTTGTTTGGATATTCATTTGAGCTAAATCCTTATCCAAATCCAAAACACTAAAGTTTCAAAATACTAAATCCAAATTCAATCTTAGACACTTTTAATTTTTAAATTATAAATCATATAATTAAGTTATAATTATTATAATGTGTATTATGAATATCTCCCTATGAAAAGAAATAATAATTCTTTGAATCTCTCTCGCTCTCTAGAAATTATTCAATTATTCAATTTCTTTCATTCTCACCTCTGTTTTCAAATATATATATCAATGTATGTATTTATATATGTATATGTATATGTAGCTTCTCTGTTTCATCTCTCTCTCTAACAAATAGTCAACCTTTCAACTCTCTCCCTAAAAGTTAAACCTTTCAATTTCTCGCGTTCTATCTACAGAAAATAATTAGCTTTTTAAATCTCTCTCTCTCTCTCTCTTTCTATCTCTAAAACATTCAACTATAATCTTTATTACCAATTTTCAAAAATTAAACATTATTTAGTGTGGGTGTTTTGGTTGTGAGTAACAATTATATAAATAAAAAATATAATAGGATTACAATAATTTTGAATCTCTATGTTACATTGAAACAAGATATTTCAGATTATAATATTTCAAATCAATCCATTTGAAATTTTCTTTTTTGAAATCAAAATTTAAGCTTCCAAACAGAATCTAAAAGGGAGAAGCTTGACATTTGCAGCCTATAATCGATTGCACAAATGGTTTTGGAAACTCCTAATTTTTTCTGGTACGTGAAACTCATCCTCTTTTATACATGGTTTTGGAAACCCCTACATATGTATGGCATGTTATGACTTGTTTTTGTGACAGTGCCTGGTGGGAAGGCTTTATACAAAGAAAAATTGAAACATTTAAGAGTCCAGGAATTACTAAGCTGCATTATCTATGAAAGGATGCAATTGGATACCAAGTCACTTTGTTTTGAATTCATCAAAATAACATTCTCAGCTGCAGAGAATGGAATTGCCGAGATCATAATCAAGATAGCAGAAATTCATCCCGAAGTCCTAAATTTTAAAGATGAAAATGAACGAAATCTATTCTCAATTGCAGCCATGCGGCGCCACAAAAATGTTTTCACTCTTCTACACAGGAGAGATGCCTGGAAGGCTTTGGCTGCATCGGGTGTTGACAAAAATCGTGACACTGTGTTACATCTTGTTGCTACGCTCGTACCTTCTTCTCAGCTTGATCGCATTTCGGGGGCAGCCTTGCAGATGAAGAGAGAGCTACAATGGTTTCAGGTTCTCTGTCTGTCTGTCTGTCTGTCTGTCTGTCTCTGTCTCTCTGTCTCTGTCTCTGTCTCTCTCTCTCTCTAATTATTCACCAACACTTGTAGGAAGTGCAAAAACTTGTGCAGCCAAATCTTAGGGAAGCAAAAAATGCAGGCAATAAAACACCACGAGAGTTGTTTACTGAAAGCCACCAGAAATTAAAAGAGGCCGGAGAAAAAATGGTTGAAGGACGCAGCTACGTCCTGCAGTGTGGTTGCCGCACTCATTGTCACAATTATGTTTGCAGCAATCTTCACCTCACCTGGTGGCACTGATGGGATGACAGGGACACCTCTTTTTTTGGGAAAAAAAATGCCTATGTTGTATTTGTTATGTCAGATGCAGCATCATTTTTCTCCTCGGCCACCTCAATGTTAATGTTCTTGAGAATCCTCACCTCCCGTTGTCAAGAAGAAGTCATCTTGTTTGCATTTTCACAATTTCCCCTACTTGTTGAGATTGCACTTTCCATGGGGTGGCGTCTTTTGTGAAAGCTGCAGACAAGTTAGGCAGTGATTTCTATGGATAAATGTTTTATGTCTTTGCTTGTGGCTCTGCTGTGCTAATGGGGTCCGCCATTCAAAGCTTTGTAATCATCTATGCTATCTTGTGTAATGAAACAATATATATGTGTTTGTATTCTAGTAGATGTGCTTTTATGTAATGAATTTTTATCATGACACTCATCCAAGAGATTCTTATATTTAAATCACCTAAATAATATATATATTTAAAGAACACAGCAGAGAAGCTAGGAACACATGGTATATATGGTCTACAAGGCAGTGAGAACAAGAAGCACAACAGCAGCAATGAAAGATATTATGCTCCACGGATTTGAAAAATAATCACTTCTCAATGCAGCTCTGTACCTTTGGGACTGAAATTTCAAGCAAGCTTTCTGCCTTTTCCAACTCAACCACGACATGCAGTATTCATTCACTTCGTCGCACACCCTACGAAAAGAGAACTTGAAAACAACTTCCTTGCAAAGACTGAAATAGAGTGAAGGCATCTTCAATGCAACCTAACCGGTTGGTTATGATCCCTTTTCTGTATAGAGATTCCATGTCCCATGGTGAGCGGATGAGACTTCTGATGAGAAGGGCATATGATGTAACGTGACGAGTACTAACAAGGCAGCTTTACTCAAATGCAATGAGATTCCTGAACACCGAGTCTCTCGTTTCGTGGACACATAATTGTGGGATTTTGATCACTCCATTGGTAAATTCTATTTCTAGTAAATGTCCTGTTGTGCCCATTTCAATCTGAATTCTGGAGTCTTAACAATTTTGTAGCACCACATTTGAATCCCCTAGTTTTATTCCCTTTTGGATCAACATTAGGAAACGTTGGCAAGTAAAATTTGTGCAATATATAAGTAAGTGCCTACCATCTTTGGGTGAATTTCTTCCTTAGTGACTCTTCACTGAGATTTGAAGACAAGCGAAAGAAATTGCAAGCATTTTGAGTCAGAAGAAAAGTTGGATTCTCAGAGTAAAAATCTCACAACAATCTGAAACAACTCTAGAACAAAAAATGGAATTTGATATTCCAAAAGCGTCAAATCGTGACGAAGAGTAGGCACCAGCCAAGCATTGTTCAAAATTGGATCACCAAAGTCCTTAGAATTTATGTCAGAGTGCCTCAAAAGCAGTTCAATAGTAAACACCCATCAAGAAGCAACATCTCCACAAGCTCATTTTTAGTGAAATTTACGTTCTCAGCATAGCACCCGCGAGCTTTTTCTTCCATAACCAAAATTGCCTTGCCACACTATTCCAAGCTTCTCTCAGCCTGCGATGCACTTTAAAGAAAATACATGTAAAGCCATTTGTGCTCTTCGATTGCTAGTAACTCTTGTTTGCCATGGTGAATTAGTCTTATTAATATAAATCGTGGAGTGTATGCATCTTTGTTAGTTCTGCGAATCTTGTTTGGAACTTTGTGTTATAAAATTTTCAAATTCAATGAATTGATGCGTTTAAAATTAAATTAATGAGAAAAATATAATCAAAAGAAATCAAATGCAATAAAAAAATGTAAGAAATTTAAATTGAATTGTATTTAGTCAGATTTTGATGGCTATTCAAACCTTCACACAATTAATCTTATTTTTTTGTTTTGAATATTTAATTATATTCTCATAATACACGATAATAATTATGGGTGACAATTATAGAGTTTTAATAGATTTTTTATGGTTGAGAACTTATATAAATCTCTCATAGTGCATTAGATTCCTAAATCCAAATTTCTTAATTTCACGTAATCTATTGAGTGAAATTGAGAGTTTAGAAAAGTTATGTACATATTAAGAATAATTATGGTAGTGTTATAGTCGCTATAAGTGAAGGAGAAAAGTATGACCGGAGATAATTCTAAATCCCTTTTTCATTTTTATTTTAATTTTGACTCAATTTTTGCATTAGAAACACACATTAGGTTATGTATTATAACAATATCGAGTCGGTTTTATCTTTGTATGCATGTTTTTATATGAATTTTTAAAATTTTCTCTCTAGGATATTTTTCAAATTGGTCAAAAATAATTAATTTTTTGAAAAATTGAGATTAGAAATGGATTGGATATATGATTTCACACGATTCAGTGTTTTCATAATTTAAAATGCAGTATTTTTAAAAATGGATATTTTTTTGTATTTTTTTTTTCATTTCCAGATGCTATGGGAGACACATTTCCGGGAAATGCAGTATTTTTAAATTTTTTTGGCGACTTTCTGATAGAAGGATCCGTCGGTTCCAGTCGGGCCTCTCGGGGGTTCCTCGAGAGGAAGGAAGACCAGGTACGGTTTGAATGCGCTGTGGGACCCGGTGCAGTTTTAATGCGCCGTGGAAAATACATTATAAAAACCTTGCATTCTGACACGACACACGTGGAAAATTGCATTAGTTACCATGGAAAATTCATTAATTATTAACAATATAGATATAAGGGTGGTGGACTTCGACCCACGTGGATTTTGGTCGTCCTCCACCTCGGCAGGGGTTCTCCGCTTGGCGAAAGCTAATTCGTCAATATTGCTGCGTTGGATGCCTCGTCACACGATGGGTCTCCGTCTTCCTATCTCTACGCGTGCAGAAATTGAGGAGAGCCATTCCTCTTTGCGCAGAAGTTGAGGAGAGCCATTCCTCTTCGCTTGTCCTGCCTGCAAAAGGCATAACACGCATTCCTCTTTGCGCAGAAAGCACTCCTCTCTCTCTCTTCCTCCCTCTTTCTCACTCTTCCACAATCTCAATTCTTCTCCTCTTTCGTCGATTACTTTCTCTTCACTTCCCTCCAACGCATAACTCTCGCTCGTGAACCCTGTTCCGTTTCTCTCTGCCATTTGCATCAATGTCGTCTTTGGCGATCGAAGAGAGGAAAACGAGAAGGACAACGGATTGGCTCTTCTCTGGTTCAAGCACGACCTTCGAATCGATGGTCACTTCTCTCTCGTTTGAAACCCTAATCTTAGTTGAAACCCTAATTTATCTTGTCTTGTTCTTCTTCTCTTGTTTTCGCGACTTCATTTGAGACGGTAATGTTCTGCTCATCGATTTCTGAGATGGTTTGTGGTCTTTATGTTTCTCTTTGCTTTTTGGTTATGTGTTTCGATTTCTATTTCAAAATTGAATCCCTTTCTCTCTCTAATAATTAGGTCTTTTTTCTTCTTCCCTCTATGTTGAATGCTTGTTTGTTAATTGAAGGTCTCTTTCTCTCATTTTCATTCTAAATTGAATGTCTCTCTCTAATTTTGTTTGCTGTTTACCATGCCCAGACAAATCGTGGGTCTGGTGTTCTTGGAAAATTAAGGGTCTTGCTAAAAATGCTACCATGTTGAGTTTTGCTGCTTGGTTGTTATCTTTACATTTGATTTTTAGTTCAAAATTATGGTAGAGTTTATAATTGGTGACAAAAGACAAGGTTACTAGATACGTTGTATTTTGATTATTTCCTTTCGCATTTTGTTCTTGACGGATATTAAGAATCTTGTGTTGTTTTGAGTTATGTTGCTTTCCATATGGGCTTTTGAATGATCTGGTGCATTATAGACACAGAATTTCTTTTTCTTTTTTTTTTTTTTGGGAGTGTATTGTGTGGGTTTGAAAAACCTTTTTCTGGACCTATTTTCTAGAATTATTAAAATTGAACTTCTTTTGTATGTTCCTTGTACTAATGTTTGCTGTATGATATTGGATAGTCATATGGACGAGCCACTGAACTGGAGGTATCAAGAGTCTTTGCATGGGTAGAAAGTGGAAATGTATTCTTGGTTCTTAATTCCTTTAGAAAGGTATTCTTCACCTACCTAGCTTTTTGCTATGGTTTTCCTATTGTTGCTCCATAACTACATACAATCCATGCTCTTCAATTTGTAGAAATCATCAACCTTCACCTCACATGGCCTGGTGGGTTTGCCTCATTTTTCCTACATCAAATCTTACTAGCTTTCTCACCATGTTTTCACTTGTTGGATGCCCTACCACAGCCTTTCTTTATCATATTAGATTTTCAGTTTTTTTTTTTTGGAGACATTTAATGGACCTTTTTCATCTATTTTATTTTTTTTATTAATGGTCCAGTCCCTGGCTCTTCCATCAGATCCTTTGACATGTAACACATTCCTTAGTTCTACTGCAACAGATTCATTCACAAGTTTGTGCTGATTCATGTTCCATAGAATTCATGAAGCAAGTGTGATTTTTAGTTATAAAATAAGCATGATAAATTTGGGGTTGTAGAGACTATAACCTATATTGTTATTGAAGTTGGTGATCACCTTCCTAGACTTTTTACCAAGCTGCCCAAGTTGGCTGTAATAAGCATGAATAAGTTTCATGTAGCTGTGACTTCACATGACTGAATGACTCATGATGAATAATAGTGTGGTTGGTCAATGTAGAAGCAACATACTGAGGGTCTGTATTTGCTGGCTAATATGCTGACTTTTCTGAAATGATATCCCTTAATTACTTTAGGTCATGACAACTGCATTCAGCATTGCGGCATATCATGTAGCATTTGTATGTTGTATTGATGTATCTGTCTAATTCTATAATCTGTTCTTTGTCTTCCTTTTCAAGGCAATTGAACAATTTCAACATGCTTTGGAGATCTCACCTCAGAGCATTCCAGGACACTATGGGCTTGCTTCGGGGTTGCTTGGTTTGTCAAAGGAGTGCCTAAATTTGGGTGCATTTAGATGGGCAGCTTCCCTTTTAGAGGTTTACCTTGAAACTTCTCATAAATGCTTATCTCCTACCATTTATAATTCAGGGAAAGAACAGTAATTCATTATGTTTGCAGGATGCATCTAAAATAGCAAAAGCAGGTGCTTGCTTAGCTCGAAATTTTTCTTGCATCCGGAAGTTGCACGGTGATATCCAGGTATAATAATCTCCGTAATTCTCCATTGCCTTTGTGCTGAGATGTTTTTGATTTCCTATTTTAAACCTCTATATCCTGTTGATGTTCTGTTATTCTGTGATGGCCATGAAATGTGGTGCACATTCTTTGTTTGTTAGATTACATATGCTAAATGTTTCCCTTGGGAGGGGGATGATCTGGCTTCTGAAATGGTTGAAGCAGAAGCTTTTAAGACTTCCATCCTTACCTGGAAAAGATGTTGATATGTGGCTGCAATAGCTGCTCATAATTCTTATCAGTGAGCTTTGCACTTGGCCCCTTGGCAAGCTAACATATATACTGACATAGCGATCTCTTTAGATCTTATTTGCTCTTTGGAGGAGAATTTCAATCATAACCTGAGTGTCTGGTAAGAGCAACTTTTTTCTCATCTCTTGTTGATCAGTTCCAAACATGACTGAAATATTTTTCTGTACGCCAGGAAACTACCCGAGAAAATGTCCTTGGGCTCTCTATTACTTGAGAGTGATAATGCTGAATTCTGGGTGGTACTAGGATGTATTTGTGGTCAAACTTCATTGAAGCAACATGCTTATATCAGGGGATTGCAATTGGATATATCTCTGGCAGCTGCTTGGGCATATCTGGGAAAGGTAATGTGGCATGTTAATTTGAAAGATTAGTTGGGGTTATGACATGACAATTTTCTGTATTCACCTATAAAGAGATACTTGTACATTATTTACCAAAACTTGCTCTTATTACTTCCAAGAAGATTAATTTTTAATCATGACACGTGTGCTGCATTAATAAATCTATCTGGATGTTTGGAAATTGAGTTGGAACTGCTTAAACTTATCTTTGTCGCTGAAAGCAAATGTAAGGGAGTTACCATGATTGGGAGTATTTCTCATGGTCATATCTGAGACAATTTTCTCAGTTTTGCCACTGTTTCTGCTGGCACTGTTTAGTGAGACGCCTGGAGGAGTCATCTACAGAGTGATTTCATTGTCTCATATAATAGAACTTCCTGATTAGGCTTTAGCTTGAAATGGTATGATGGAAAAATCAGTTTTTGAGCTTCAATGGTCCTTTGAGTTTGCTGAGATGTTGTGTGATGAAGGTGCTTTTGGGGTTCCTACCAAAGTGACACCCACTTTGTAGAAGTTGAATCGAGTTCTTATGCCCGTTCCACTTGCTTCCTGATCTACTCCTGAGTTTATCTGGTAAGTAATTACTGAATCAGGAATCAGGACCCAACTTGCATGTTTGCCTCTTAGTTTTGACTCCTACACGATGCTGATGGTTGCACTAAGTATAGGCTTGATTAAATGTAAAACTAGAAGTCTAAGATGGAGAGAGTTTCAATTTTCTCTTTCATCAACAATCTTTATACATTAGAGGAATTCTTCTTCTGTTATATGTTGGACAAAGAATTTGATTCTCGGTCCATCCCATTGGAGTCTTAACTTTATGATTTTTCAGCTTTACAGAATAGAGGGTGAAAACGTATTAGCCAGGCAAGCATTTGATCGTGCTAGAAGTATAGATCCTTCTCTGGCATTACCATGGGCGGCGAGGTCAGCTGATATTCATGCCAGGTGAATTCTTCTTTTTATGTGATGAAATGGACATGGTCCCCCCCTCCAAAAGAAAAAAAAAATCTCATAATTCCTGGTTGACCATTTATTTCATTCTCTAGGGATCCAACCTCAGCTGAGGCTTACGAGAGTTGTTTACGAGCTGCACAGATAATGCCTGTAAGTTTGTTATGTGGTAACTCTTTAATATGGTTCCGGGAAGAAACTTTATACTGTTAAATTGTTTTTGGCACTCTTCCATGGGGAAATTTAGTCATGCCTTGGATGCTAACAGGGAAGTTGGAAAATATTTTAGTCTACTACTTGATGATATTGCCTGCACTTGATTGTAATTATGTCACCTTGTTGCAGCATTTTGTAGGCTTCTAACCTCGATTTAATATTGTAATATGCCTTTACCGCGTTTTTCATTTCTAGTTTATTACGTATTTTATATTAAATAAAATCTTGGGCAGATTGCAGAATTCCAAATTGGTCTAGGAAAGCTTGCACAACTTTCAGGTCACCTTTCATCTTTACAGGTATGATCATGTTCATATTTTCGGATCATGATTAGCGATTGATGTTTTCTTTATCCAGGAGGAAGAAACCAAATTTGTATTACATATGAATTCTTTTAACTTATTTCACAGGTTTTTGGAGCTATCAGACAGGCAGTGCAGCGTGCACCTTACTATCTTGGGACTCACAATTTGAATGGGCTGATTTCAGAAGCACATTTCAATTTTCAGTCTGCTGCTGCTTATTATAGACTGGCACGCCATGCAACCAGCACCTTTAGTGGCTCAGTTCGAAAATCTCATCTCAGAGATATATCAATCAATCTTGCGAGATCCCTCTGTCGGGTAACCATATGTACCTTCTTATGGTTTGTCCTTGGATGGACAAAGTAGATGTCAATTGAAAAGCCTCATTTATCTGGTATTGCTGCCTCTTTCTTTGTGGGAAACCCTTTTTCGAACACTTATATTTGGTGCAGGAGGGAAGTTTTCTCGATGCCGTGAAAGAATGTGAAGTAGAGAAGGTCAAATCATGAGCTGCCATACATTTCATATACCCTGGCATCTTCATTCTCTATTTAAAATGAGTGCCCTATGCTGATGAGACAGGAGTTAATGGGTCCACTTTGAGTCTTTGACTGAGTTTTTTAAGCTTCATGGTGGATCATTTTGGATAAAGAAAATACATATATAATTAGTTTTCCATGCGAAGTCATCCCATGCTATTCATGATTGATTTTTATATGTATTCTTGACTGATGAATTAATATTTGGAAATTGTTTACATCCAATGTCTTAGGTGCTCTTGATGCATGGGATCTGCAAATATATGCTCTCTCTTTGTGGCAGGTTGGGAAAAATGATCTGGCACTTAATATTGCCAGAAATCTAGCTACAAGTGTTTCTTCAATACCTCAGACATCTAGAGCTGCCTTTGTACGTTTTGTATGTAAACTGCTGTACCATATATCTGGAAAAGAATCAGCAATATTTAGCATTCAGAAAATGCCCAAGGAATTATTTGCAAGTTCAAAAGTTAGTTTTGTAGTATTTGCAATTCATGCTCTAGATCGGAGTAATCAGCTTGAGTCAGTTGTTGCAAGCAGTCGTTTCTCCCTTGCATCTCTTGACGAGATCACTGGCATGCACTTTTTGATAGCACTTGGTATATTAATAAGTTCACTTATTCCTCGAGCAATTAATTATTTTACATTCAAACTGGAGGTATTGCTTGGTCAGTCTATTTTCAAAACTGAACCTACCTATATATGTGATTGGATTTTGCAGATCAAGAATGGATTGGGGTCATGTCTTGGTGTTCATGATGGAGCACATTAGCTTAGGAAAGCTCTTCACATGTACCCTAGCAGCGATTCAATAAGGTAGTCTGTTTGTAATGGAGATTCAGCAGCTTCAACATTGTTTACACTATCTTTTTTTTATACAATTCATCAACACTATATATGCTGATAGCAATGTTATTCAGTTTCTGAACTAAACAACCTTAAGAGTTGGAAGATGCATGCAGACAGCACTGATTTTTGCTATCTTATTCTCGATTTTTCACTTTTCTGATGTAAATTCTTTCTAACAGGGTCCTGCTTGGTAATCTTAGTGCGGGTCTTTTTCAGTCTTACTGACACATGCGTATGATGCCTAGATTGTCCTATATCATATTGTGCACACGGATGACTTCTTAGGGCAGCACATTAAATTGACCAGACTGCAACACTCTGAAGGATTCAAATAAATCAGGTGCATTCAGGTATCAGCACTAATTCTTCGATCCCCATGCTTTTGAGTTGTCACTTGTTTATATGTGCTATGTGATCTCAATATTGGTGCCCTGGTAGAAAAACTGTGTTGTTTGTAACTTTATATAATAGGTAATTTCTAACGAGAGCGTCATCAAGAGTCTAAGTAAAGGTTCACAACTGTGGAGATGATAGAGGGTTTTAAACTCTGGTTAAATTGACAACTCTACCTGCTTGCAATTGCTTTGACCTTTTTTTTTTTGAACTGTATATTTTCATTGCCTTATTTTGTCACTAAATGAAGATCATTGCAACAGTTACAATTTTAAGCCCATTCCTATAATACTTTTTTGTGTTAGTGTACTTCACAAAGGAAACAAGAAATTAACAAATCACACTTTGCTAAATAAAGCTGCATAAGTCGACATGAAGCAACTACAAATGCTAAAAGTAACACATGAAATCCTGATTGGATGTGTGATTTCCATGTTATGTCTCTAAATTCATCTCTAATCCTTGGTCCTCAGCAGTTGAACCTTTCAATTTGACCTCATCAAATTGAATCCAGGTTTTCCCCTTTCTTTTTATAGGGATAGATTGGGGATCAATATGGGGTGTTTGTAATGCCATTTTATTTGTTTTTATCAGGCAAACATGGAGTCTATCATGAGAAAGAGGGAATTAATAATGACAAGAATGATGCAGGTAATCTGATATCCTCGTCCCATGGTGTGACCGTTGCAGCTAACATCTATTTTTGGCGCTTTGTTCCTCTTCTTATCTGGACAGAGAAATGCTGATATTCTTAAGAATGTTACCAGCTACTTCGTGAGGACCTAGCTTCTGCAGAACAACGAGCGAAGGAAGAATGTGCAGCACATAATGCAATGAAAATGGTCTACCTTTATGGTTTATTTATTTATCTTTTTTTTACTTACACCTTTGACTTTCTATTTGAGTATTGCCTTTTGTTTTCTATGTAACCAAAATTATTTAAATAAACAAACTGCTCTGCAGAGGGAAGTTGAATTAGAATACCGAGCTGTTGAGGCAACTACAGCACTTGCCAAGGTCCAGGTTTGTCTGGTAGATGGGTTTTCTGAGAAAATGCATGATGATTAAAATGCAGAACGTTTCTGTAAGCAATCAGAGAGTGAGGTCAATCCATTACCTTGTGGGGGGTTAGGGGTTCAAATCTCCCCTTGCCCCCTAAAAGAAAAGGTCTCAGAATTTTCTTTTTGATAACATTTTGAGATAGTTTTCATTCTGACCACACACTATTTTGTTTCATTGGTATATATCTTATTGTCGTTGACTTATTTTCTATATTTTAATTCTTTCTTGTTTCAAGAGTAACTGATGCGAGGACAGCAAAAACATCAGAACTTGAGCAGAAGATAGCACTGCTAGAGGTAAAATCTTTTCTTCAATTTTGTTACATGCATAGTTCCAACGCGATCTACAATTCTGCAATTCTGGCGTTTTCATAGTCATGTATCCTTAGGTTCAATATGCATCTTAGAGATGCGCAAGAAGGATGCCCATCCTTGTCATGGACTGAAAAAATCTCAGTATGCAAACCAAGTAATTCAAGTAAGTTTTATATAATTGCATGGACTGTCTCCTACCATATATAAGCAACAAAGTTTTATTCTTTCAACTAATTGTAGTTTATGTGCTTTATTTCTTGTATGAAAGCAACTTTACACACTACATCGCAATGGCTCTTTTTATTTTAATTACTTCGATTTTTCTAATTTGATCATTATCAAAAATTAATTTTTCAACATTTATTGGGTCCATTTCTAAATTAATATATTTTTTACTAGCCATTTCAAATTTTTATGATTATTAATTGTATTAATTAATGAAACATTCATCATTTTTCTGACAAATTCTATTCTTTATGTTAATTTAATTCTTCATAAATTCAAAATTCAACACATTTTATAACAATAAGAACGTTCAATTAGTACTTATTTTGAATGGGCACAGGCCTCCAATATTTTATATAAAATTCGAATTTTGCACCGTGCAAATAGTTTAGTATTGAAAGAAGTCATTTCTACATCACTGAAGTCTGATTGTTTTCAAGATCTTTGCAGTTCCGTGTGCTTTTTTCTGCAGCCAGTCCATATAAATTAGTAATGCACATCTCCTCTTAAAATTGAATACATCTTTTTCTTAATATTAACTTTTTTCTTCTTTTCCTGTTCGGTCACCAGGAAATACCTCGTTTTGTCAACTATTTTGTGAATGCTGAAAAAACTCCAACGGTGATTTTGAAAACCGGGACACAATCTCTTGAAGTTGGAATCCATGGAAGGCAAATTAAGAAGAACCGGAACAATTTTGTTCTGAAACATGATGGAGGTGATGTGCTTGTATTCACGCATTTTTGCTTGATGTTCAATTGCGTGAGGAAGACATTGATTACTCTCCCTACGACGGAGAATGGAGGTCAGATTCTATTTCTGCTGAAATTTTTAGGGTTTGAATCAACATTGATTACTCTCCCTTCAAGTATTGCGAAATTGGGGACTGGTGGTCAGTTTGCTTTTGGCCCCACCAAGGAGCCAGCTCTCTCTCTCTCTCCCAACTTCACCCCTTCCTCCTCATGAAGAGGAATGAGGGAAAAAGAAAGAAGTACCCAAAAAAAAAAAAAAAAACACAAGCATAATTAAAGTGTTCTCTCTCTTACCAAGGGTACAAGCAGCGTGCTGATCGAGATCATTTTGTTAGTACTCATTAATTTCTTTGGTGCATTGCATAATCTAACTAAGTGGGTTAGGATATGGAGCTAAGAAGGCACAGGCGGAACCTGTCAAGTGGTGTGTCTAGGTTAGTTCCTTTATAGGGCTTTTGCGAGGACTGATTTCTTTTTGCTGGCAGCATTGCTAGGAGTTCGAGTTGGATTGTCACATTTTCTTTTGTGATAGCTTTCTTGAAGTGGGAGGTGTTAGAGCAAGAGTCAAACTCCCCTTGGGTTTTGGGTGATCTAGAATTTTGAGGAAATATTGGGAAATGACTAACATTGGTCCAGTCACGGGAGAGGCAAACTAAATGAAATATTAAATTGATGCTGGTATATCGTACAAATCTCATAACATGCTTTCAATGTTTCTTCTGTCTGCAAGGTGAACAATATAACTTAATTTATTTACCTCTTTATTTTTTTTTAATCAGAGAAGAAAGATTTTGTTGACAAGAAAACAAATACAAAAAGCAAGGGAAAAACATGAAGGAGGTGCTTACGCATTGTTCTGTTATAAAAGATTATAAATGAAATCAATGACATTTACAACGGATTTGAAGGACTGAGATTGTCCAAAAGTTCAAATGCCTCATAAAATTATCTACAAAAATCATCAAAGAATTCTCCAAACCATAACATCTTCCCCACCTGAATCTATTCGAATGTGTCCTCTCTGCTCAAGGTTTGTATCTTTTTTTTCTCTCTCTCTCTCTCTCTCTCTCTCTCTCTTTTTGAACATTAAGTTCTCCTCTTTATTGTTGATGTTTCCTGCTAAGCTTGCAACTTTTCATTAGCAAGGGATTGCCAGTCTCCACTCTTTTTCGTTGCTTCTTGGTATTGCTTCTTATTACATGCATGAATAAAGTATCCTTGGGACATTTTTAGGTCTCTCTTAATTTTGCGTATGTTCTGTTTTGTGGAGCTACACTGGATTTGCCAGCCTACAGTTCCTTCCACTATTTCTTTGTATTGTTTTTTACATGCATGATGAATTAAATATTCATGGAACTGCTACCCTACCTTGGAGGGTTATTACTTATTTACATGCATGAATTAAATATTCATTTTGTATTGTTTTACAGTTCCTTCCATTAAATATTTTGTATTTATTGCTTACAGATGCCCAGTTTACTGATGACATCAATATTAGATGTCAAAGGTTACGCAATAACATTGTGCTGAACTGCTATCCTACCTTGGACCAACGAGTTTATAACCTTCCTTCAGGTACAAACATTATGCATCTTAAACATTTGGATGTCCGATGAAAGAACAAAGAAAGTTATGTGGATCTAATATTTATTAAATAAAAACACTCTGCTATTTTAATCAGGTGAAGAAGATGCTACACAGTAGCCGCTCATACCAGGTTCCATCGCATAGATACATGGTCATGATGGATCTTTAGGTAGAATTAACCTGTTGGGTTTATCCCTTACATCTAAAGTGAAATTTATTTGTTTTGAATTACTTGCATGTGTGCATTTGGGTTCACAATTACATTTTCACATGCATTCCTGTGCTTTTTTTTATTTATACTTAGATGGTGAGGTACTGATCCGCACTGCCATTTACCTCTCTAGGCTTTTTTATAAGCTTCTCATGGAGCCTGTTGAAGAGCTACTTCCTGTTGTCTACGCACCCACTGTTGGTGAGACTTTCCAAAAATTTGGGAGCATTTTCTGAGATCTTATTTTTTTTTTAAAAAAACAAAAATGAATAGTTTTTTTTTTTTTTTTTTTTTTTTGGGTTTCTGCCTTTGGAACACAGAAAGATGAGATAAATCTAAGGTTAATTTACCCATTAAAAGAATTTAAAAAGGACTTCTTTTTTTCCCAGCATTTCATTTTACAAACGAAGCACAAGCATATGATAAACTATGACGGGAAGCACAAGCATATGATAAACTATGTCCTTTTATTGCTTGCTTGTAATTTTTTTTTTTTTAACAATAAAGTCCCGTTTGTTAACATTTGAGAATGATTGCGATTAAAATATGGTATACGAGCCCTCCTTGACCAAAGTGGTGAACCTTGTGCCAGGTTCGAGCATTTGGTATAGCAAAAAGACAAAGGAAATTAAAATCACTTACGATCCCATTCCCCTTCCCCACAATCACATTAATGTCATGTCACGTCATTGTGCTTCCTATCCAAGATGTTGGCAATGGCAACTCATCGAAAGCAAAAAAATAAAACCAAATTATTGTATGGCTTTTGTAAATGCAAACCAAATTATTGTATGGCTTTTGTAAAAGCAAACCAAATTATTATATCGCTTTTGTTAATAATTGAGAATGGTGGTTGTACTGTACCCATGATTCTGCTTCCAACCCAAAGTCATCGCCAACTCTTCCAAAGCAAACCATTTGTTCAATCTATAAACATAAGTAGATCATGGCTACTAATATTAGCAACTTTGTTCTCTTTAAGCCCAACCAAAAGAGACTTCAACCTCCTGCCTCATCTCAAACCTCCCTTTTAACGGTCAATATAATTGATCCTCCTCCTTTTTACATGTGATTTGATTTTATACATTCATCCCACTGACTCCTCTCCCTCTCTCTCGCTATGTATACATATGATCGGCTATTATAGTGGAAAATGAAGTCCGATAAAATCGTGCCTCAATTTCTTGGGTTGGATAACTACGAAATTTGGGGCAAGTGTAGTGAAACATCAAAGAAGACTTTAATGGGTGGGAATGATACAAGATAAAATAATTGTGTGTGTGTGAAGCAGACTCCTTAAAATTTATATTTGTATTTAAAGGTGTGTATTCGGTTAAATCGTAATCGAAATAATTAAAATTAAAATAACTGATTTAATTCGATTATATAATTTTCATAACTATAAACAAACCGAATAAACTAAAAATTGATAATTAATTTAACAGAATTAGACAATTAATTCGGTTCGATTATCCAAATTAATCAAATTATTAAATTTTTTACTATATATTATTTTGTATCAATTTGGCACATAAAAGAGGTTGCATCATTGAATGATTCAAAGAGCTCAGAAATATATCAAGTATGCAACCACCGATGCTAAATTACAAATTAAGATGCAATCGTGGAGATTGAGATTGCTAGAATGTCACGAGCTATTTGGGAGAGGATGGAAAACCTTGACCTGTTTAAAACAAAATAGTTACCCATAATTCTAAAATCGGTCGTAGATTTATGCAAGAGAGCAGTATGGTAATGAAACCGAGCACGAAAATAGCTAAAAGGAAGGAAAAGAAGTGAAATTGGATGAGGAGAGGGAGAAAGGCATGGATGAGGCGTAAGGATTTCAAGTTTGGGAGTGGAAGAGCCACGTTGAAATAGAAAGGTTAAATCAAAAGATAGAATTTGAAATTTTTTCATTAATTGTTTGTTCATTCCTCCTTTTAGATTTTTTTTTTCTTTTAGAATAACCATGTTAGAAATAGAAATATCATATCAAAAGGTGGAAATCAAAAAAATTTTCATTATTTTTGCACTTTCCTTTTTAGATTTTTCTCTCTTTTAAAATAGTGACATCGCAAATAAAAAGATCAAATCAAAAAATAAAAATTGAAAAATTTTCATTAATTGTGTATTATCTTTTTTATTTTTTTAGAAATTCTTTATTAATTATGATATTTTTTCAATTTTAAATTTTAATTATAATATTATAATAATATTTATATAAATAAAAATTATCTAAAAAATATATAATATTTTTAATTAATTTGATTAATTTGGTTTGATCGAAATAAAATTGTTAAAATTAATGATAGTCTAAATAAACGAAATTAAAATTCAATTTTATCTAAAATGTAATAAACTATTTAAAATATAAAA
Organism: Dillenia suffruticosa; assembly: GCA_033439265.1. NCBI lineage: Eukaryota > Viridiplantae > Streptophyta > Magnoliopsida > Dilleniales > Dilleniaceae > Dillenia > Dillenia suffruticosa. Next base: position 1,691,145 of record JAVTVX010000035.1, read on the forward strand.
AACGATCTGAAAAAAAAAAAAAAGATTTTCTCGAGTTTAGCCGATAGTGTTCACCCCTATTTGTATACAACGATATGTTTTAAATGCCCTGCCGCGACGAGAAATGGGGCAGGTGAGATGTGAACCATTAAAATAAAAATAAATCAACAAACCAGCTCATGCTTGAATTCTTGCCCACAAGGGTTGTTCTACATCTCATGGCTTATGAAGATTGCCGCCACCTGGGAACATGTGCATTGGGGGCATTTTCGTCTTTTGAAATAGCAGCCCCCAAGGAACATGTGATTGTGAATTATTACCACAGGGAAGAGACCTACCTAGACCGCTGCTACCTCGTCTTCCCCGTCATCGTCCTCCGACGACTCCATTGAGGCCGAGGCAGGGCAGAAGCCTTATCAGGCGTCCCAAATGAAGATGGTGATTAAGCTGCAAAACTAGGTCATGCATTGATTTTAACTACCATAACACATTGTTTATTGTATAAATTTGCCCTGACCGGGGACCTAAAAAAACTAAAATTTTGGTATCTAACTAACGTGTATACATGTAGAAGACTGTTATATAAATCAAATGAGTTGATAAACCATTTTAGCATATTTTGAACGATTAAAATAAATATTTAAATACAAATTAATCAAAATAAATTAATATAAATTAAAATTTATCTATTTAATTCTTAATTTACACATGGCTTGATTATTAAAAAGTTTTATATTGTATCATTCCACTCACAATTAACATTGCTTTGTCTGTAGTGCCGCATTGAGTTTGACTTTTCGTTGAGGCATGCATTTACATACTGAAGCGGCTGATGCGATTTGGATGCAACCGTGACAATCTTTGTATGGCAATTTATTCCTTACCATTATAGAAAGAAACAAGTCGGGGAGGGGTTGTGGGAGGGCGAGTCAAGTTAGAATGAGAATAGTGTGCCACTGTTTCTTTATTTTTTTTGGATTTTTTTTTCATTTACTTTTTTTTTATTTCTTTTTATTTTCATCAATTTACCTTTTTTTTTTCTTTTTTACTTTTTTTAACCCTTCACTCTTCACTTTTTTTTTTTTTTAACATTTTTTAGATTTCTTTTCCTTCCTTTTTTTTTTTCTCTTTTTTGTTTCATCATTCGTCTTTTTTTTTTCACTTTTTTTGTTTCATTGTTATCGATTTATTATTGTTCTTTTTGTTTTACTTCTTTTTTTACCCTTCACCCTTCACCCTTCCTCTCTTTTTTTTTTTTTACTTCTTTTTTCACTATTCACCCTTCTTTTTTTTCGCTCCCTTTTTTTTCGGGTTCCATTATTACCGATTTGCTACTGTTCTTTTTTTTTTTTACTCATTTATCCTTTTTTTTTTCACCCTTCACCCTTATTTTTGTTTTTTATTTTTTTTGGATTTCTTCTTCTTCATCTTCTTTTTTTTTCCTTTCTTTTTTTGTCATCCTTCACACTTCTTTTTTTTCATTCTTTTTTTCAATTCCGTTGTTTCTAGTTTACTGTTATATCTTTTTTTTTTACTTCTTTTTTTTTTGTTTCTTCTTTTTCTATTTTACTTTTTTTTTTCACCCTTCACTCATGGGGGAGGGGAGTGGGAGGGAATGCTACCTCGGATGGGAATAATTGCTACTGTTTCCTCTTTTTTCTTTTTTTGGGGTTTCTTCCTTTTTTTGATTTTTTTTCTTTTTTTTTTCACCATTCACTTTTCTTTTTTTTTCACTCATTTTTTTTGTTACACTGTTACCGGTTTGCTAATGTTTATTTTTTTGTTTTTTACTTTTTTTTTTCACCCTTTACTCTATATACATATTTTATCTTAATCTTAATCTTTCTTAATTAATAATAATAATAATAATAATTATATATAAAGGAGTAAGTGGGGAGGGGAAGTGGAAGGGGAGCGGAAGGGATTGTCACTTCGAATGGAACCGTTTGCTATTGTTTCTTTTTTCCTTCTTTTTTTGCGGTTTCTTTTTTTTTTTTACTTCTTTTTTTTTCACCCTCTATCTTTTTTTTTCACTCTTTTTTTTTTGTTTCGGTGCTATTATTTTTTTACTTTTTTTGTTTATTTTTTTTCTTTTTTACTTCTTTTTTTTCACCTTTTACCCTTCGTTTTTTTTTTACTTCTTTTTTTTCTCACGCTTTACCCTTTCTTTTTTTTTACTTTTTTTTGGTCTTCTTCTTCTTCTTCTTTCCCATCCTTTACTCTTTTTTATTTTACTTTTTTTTTGGATTCTACTACTACTGATTTGCTACTATTCATTTTTTTTACTTCTTTTTTTTTTCACCCTTCATCTTTTTTTTCCTTATTAATTTATCTCTTTTCCTCTCTCTGCTTTTTTTTTCACTTCTTTTTATGTGAGTTTTACTATTTTCATAACTCTCTTTGGAAGTCCTTCCTCCTTTTGATACCACTTGGTACAACTTGATTTTTTTGAGTCATTTCCTTTTTTTGGGCCTTTTTTTATTGTTTAATTTATTAAAAACATCCTCCGATACAAAAATTCTGCGCACGTACAGTTACACAACATTGAAATTTTTTTTTTTAAACAAGTGAAGAATGGGAGGTGGGAGGAATTGCCACCTTGGATGGGAACAGTTTGCTACTGTTCCCTTTTTTGGGTTTTTTTTTTTCATTTTTTTTTTACTTCTTTTTTTTCACCCTTCACCCTCCACCCTTCACCCTTCCTTTTTTCTTTTGTTTTTTTTTCACCCTTCACTTTTTTTTTTCACTCCTTTTTTTTATTCCTCGGTTACCGGTTTCTTACTATTCACTTTTTTTACTACTTTTTTTTTTGTTTCTTCTTTTTCTTTTTTACTTTTTTTTCACCCATCACTATTTTCTTTCAATAATTATAACACACAAGAAAAAAAATCTGAACCAAGGCCGCACCTTGTGCTGCCAAAACCCTCCTAGTCTTATATAAAATACAAATAAATAATTTATAATATGTATAAAACTATAAATTATATTATTTTTACCTAATAGAAATAACATATATGATACATTAATTAGTTAATCCCTTCCCTTATAGAAATGTGTTTGAATCATCATAAGAAATTATCAAAATTAATTAATAATATACGATGATGAATTATCAGAATTGGTTAATAAAATCCTAATCATATAAATAACATTTTACAAAAATTGACCTTCACAGAGTGGTGATAAACAATGAGTGGTTAAAACTGTGATATGAGTGGACTCATATACATTAAATTTATTTATTTTTTTATATTAAATCAACCGTTATTTAAAATTATTTTAAATAATTCGATTCGAAATTTATAATAATTTATTTAAAAAATTAATCTGTGTCGTGTCATAGTTGATTATCACTTATGCATTTGATTATTCAATACCTAACATTGTCTTGTCTCGTTTTGTATTTTTATCGACCTGTAAATTCATCAACAAGGTGTTGACTAAGCCAGTCTCGATCTCCGATGTATAAATTGACATTTGAAACAATGCCCAAGACAAGACTTGGCTTTTCTTTAGATCTTGTTTTGTGTCATTTCAACGGAGTGACTATCAAGTCCAAGGCCTCACCAAGAGGACATATGAAGAGATTAATTTCTCCGCCAACACCACCACGTCTAAAAAACAGGCTACTGTCGCGGTTGATGGTTCGCCATCCCCATCGCCGTCCAATTTTTCCCACGAGAGTTCGAGTACTAGTCTTGTAGTGGCAAGGGCAATCGTCCACTCCTAGAAATTTCATATAGGACTTGGGGGTCCACTCCACCCAACACCCCTTTTATTTCAAGGTAAAACCTATATGATTATTCGGAAAAAAAATTTACTTGGTCTTTTGCTTTAACGAGTTTAACACTTAAATTATTGGTTTTTATAATTTATAGTTCCTAATGATCCTGGGACTCACAAGTTATGATGCACAGATACTTTTAAAAACTAATATTTTTCTATTTTTGAAATATTTCAATATTAATATTTACATTAAAATCTTTATATTTTTTATATTTACACATTTATTTATTTATTGAATTCTTTATTTGTTTAATTATCAATTTTATTTTTATATTATTTATTTTATAATTAATAATTATATATTTAATCATTTTAGATTTTTATTGTAAAATATGACTATTTTATTATTTTCATAAAATAATTAATATTTATATAAAAATTTTTATATTTTTATATTTATGCTTTTGTCTATATTTTTATTTTCTGTATTTTTATAAAATATCATTTTTTTACCTATCATTTCATACTCATTTCTATTTCCATATTTTTGTATCCGTATAACCTGGCTCACAAGTTCATGCAAAAAATTCATAATAGTTGTTCATAAAGCATTTTCATTGCAAAGTGGTAATTGACATTATACAGTTGCTATCGGTATTGTTATTATTCTGTACACGACATGTGCAAGGGCTAATAAAATTTAATGTCAAACCCATCTTTTGTTAAGCAAGTCTAGTTTGAATTGGTATTTATTATAGAAAATCCGTAGGATCTTGTATAATATTTGGTTGAATTGAATATATAAATTAAAAGATTTTTTAATAGAACAGTTAGAATAAAATAATGATTTTGTCATATTTCTGAATCAAAATAAAAAAGAAACCATATAGAATGAGAGCCGTTAGATAACGCCCGTGATGTAAATAATGAAACACCCATAATTGATAGTTGTAGTATGTTTAACCCATAATTTGAACCCTCTCCCCAAAATTTCCCTAATTGATCATTTGATGAACTTGATCTCACTTTTAAATGTTGTACTTGCAACCCCAAGAAGATTTTAAAACATCATACCTCTGATGACAAAGAAAAGCTTGCAATAGCCGAGCCGGCCAAGGGTCCGAGATATTCAACAGCAGAAAAGGTTGTTAGGTTTCTGAGAGAGCATTTGCAACCAAATCTTCTCACCCGCCTAAAACAACTTCTCGGCCATGAAAAGATGGCGGATTTTGTTGAAGAAATGGCTGATTTGGGCAATCTACTGATGCTAATGGGTCCTCCAAATTCCCGATGGGAAAAAATCGCACAGAAGATTCGCAATGGCGCGATCAAATTAAACGAAGGCAAGAGGCTCGTGACAGAAGGTCGCGGTCTGTTGCGTGATGCCTGGGTCAGACATGCCAACTTCTATTGAATGATTTTTCCAATTTTGTTTGTATACCTCGTAATTGCCAACCGATCCTATGTTTGATTTAATAAGAAACAATTAAAATCTGGTATACCAACCCTCCTTGACCTAAGTGGTGAACCTTGTCGCGGGTTCGAGGATTTTGTATAGCAAAAAGACAAAGGAAATTAACATCTCTTATGATTCCCTTCCCCACAATCACTGTAATGTCACGTTCTTGTGCTTCCTATCCAAGAGGTTGGGAATGGCAAGTCATCGGAAGCAAAAAATCAAACTAAATTATTGTATCACTTTTGTAAATGCAAACCAAATTATTGTATCGCTTTTGTAAAAGCAAACCAAATTAAATCATTGTATCACTTTTGTAAAACTTTAAGAATAAAATATAATAAAACACACACGGTTAAATTGTTAATAATAGAGAACGGTGGTTGTGTCCATGATTCTGCTTCCAATCCAAAGCATTTGCTCAAGAGGTGAAATCTACATCATCGCGCATCCCATTGACTGCTCTCTCCGTCTCTCTATAATTAGCTAATATAGTGAAAAACATAGTGAAAAATGAAGTCAGATAAAATCGTCCCACAATTTCTTGGGTTGGATAACTACGAAATTTGGAGCAAGTGTATGAAGAGTTATTTGACTGGGGAAGATCTCTGGGACATTGTCATTGGCAAAGAAGTTTCTCCAGAGAAAGACGCCAAGGCCCTAGAAGTCATTAAAAGTTCATGTGGATTTGATTTACTTCAAGTGATTGACATCAATAAGTTCAAGTCGGCCCAAACTGCATGGGATCAATTGGCCTCACATTTCCGGTGCACACCACAACTAGTTAACCCAGCCCCAGGTAATTCTCTCAATTTTTTGTTTTGTTTTGTTTTTTTGTTCAAGCCATTCTCTCCTGTTGCTAGAAAGAGTTGTTCTTTTTTTTGGGGGGGGGGGGGGGGAGGTGAACATATTTTATCTAACCAGAGAAAAAATTTACTTATATACATCTGTTACAAATTGATTGAGATAACAGTGAAACTTCTACTTAAAAATGCTCGCAATTCCTTTTCACATAAAAAAAATTGTTTAAAAGATGCGGATCAATGGTTTCTAATTGTGTGGTTTTCTCATATGTAATCTAATGAGTTCCATTTTTCTGAGCATGAAGTACTTATGCGTGATAACTATGAAACTTGGAGCAACTACATGCGAGAATATTTGAAGAGTCTTGACCTATGGGACATTGTTGATCAAGAAATACACGAATATTCCAAGATTTGGGAACAGAAAAATGCCAAGGCCCTTCACCATATTCAGATCTCTTGTGGACTAAACATTCTCCCTCGTATTTTAGATCTCGACTCAGCCAAAGCTGCTTGGGAACGATTAGCCTCAATACAGAAAGGTATCTATTTTATTTTTAACCTGAAGCAATTGAATTAATAGGAACTAAAAACATTGAAAAAGACTGCATAACAAAAAAGCAAACCATTGCAGTGGACCCGTACCTGCCATTATACCATGATCTTGAGAAAGCTGGGAACCCGATGATTAGGCAGCTGCTCGAGTCCAAGACTCTACGTGATGAGCTGCGCAGTTGTATCACTCCATACGGTCACACAATCCTTCATGTTGCAACCATGCAACAGCAAGAAAATGTTGTCAAGGATTTGGTAAAGAAGTTGACCCAGGAGGATTTAAAACAGAAAGATTGTAATGGCGACACTGCTCTCTTATTGGCTTCTTATGTAGGAAACAAGAAAATTGCTAGATACATCGCAGAAAGTTGTCCAGAGTTGGTCACAACGGGAAATATAGATGGGGACATACCCCTTGTTGTGGCTGCTAACTTTGGCCATAAATATACGGTGCGGTATCTTTACTCTGTGACTCCTGAGGAATATCTAAATCCAGCTGACCCAAGACATGACCCAAGACATCCTCATGGAACAAGTCTTCTTGTTTCTTGTATTAATGATGGATTTTTTGGTACGTAAGCAACATTCCTTAACAATTGGGGTTTACCTCTACTGCATTATGGTTGCTAATTCAGTCCCTTTTCTTTTTTGAAGGTATTGCCTTGGACCTGGCCAAAAGATTTCCAAAATTAGCAAGTGGAAAAGAGAAATCCGGCATAATGGCTCTGCAAAAGCTGGCTTCAAAACCTTTGGCATTTCCAAGCGGAAAGGAACCTGTCTTTTGGAAACAATGGATCTATTCTCGTGGGTATTTCTTGTTTACCACTTGAGCCAAAAAAAGGAAAAAAATGTACCAAGTATATCCTTAGATGTTTACTCCAAGGTCCTCATTAATTTCAATCTTACTGATCATGTTCATGATTAAACTTCCCTTCAAGGTATGCCTGTGAAACTCCCCCATGCTGCTTCTAAAGCTTCTCGAGGAGATCCTGAGACGGGCCATGAGGGTCAGAGAAAAAATCAAGACATGATCACACGTGGTATGGTATAATGAAATTTGTTGGCAGCCACCCGTGTTTCCCTGACTTGAATTCATTCTATCTCTAAACAAAAATAGTGATTTCTTTGGGAATATGGATTTAATAAATCCAAATTCTTTGTTTGGATATTCGTTTGAACTAAATCCCTATCCAAATCCAAAGTGTTTCAAATGTCTAATGAGGTGTCATTTGGTATTCTATCTTAGACACTTTTAATTTTTAAATTATAAATCACATAATTAAATTATAATTATGAAAATGTACATTATGAATATCTCCTTCTGAAAAAGAAAAATGAATTTCTATCTCTATCTAGAATTTATTCAAATTTTCGATTTCTTTCATTATATAATATATATATATATATATATATATATATTTAACTTATCTTTTTCTCTCTCTATTTGTCATGTCTCTCTTTCTTTCTATCTCTGAAACACTCAACTATAATCTTTATATCCAATTTTCAAAAATTAAACATTACTTTGTGTGGGTGTTTTGGTTATGAGTAACAATTATATGAATCACAAATATAATTGGATTACAATAATTTTGAATCTCTTTGTTGTCAAATAGTACATGGGAATCTAAAAGGTTGAAGCTTGACATTTGCAGCCTATAATCGATTGCACAAGTGGTTTTGGAAACTCCTAATTTTTTCTGGTACGTGAAACTCATCCTTCTTTAACCTTGGCGTTGTATTACAGATGTATGTCATGTTCTGACTTGTTTTTGTGACAGTGCCTGGTGGGAAGGCTATATACAAAGAAAAATTGAAACATTTACGAGTCCAGGAATTACTTAGCTGCATTATCTATGAAAGAATGCAATTGGATACCAACGCACTTTGTTTTGAATACATGAACATAGCATTCTCTGCTGCAGAGAGTGGAATTGCCGAGATCATAATCAAGATAGCAGAAATTCATCCCGAAGTCCTAAATATTAGAGATGAAAATGGGCGAAATCTATTCTCGATTGCAGCCTTGCGGCGCCAGAAAAATGTTTTCACTCTTCTCCATAGGAGAGATGCCAGGAAGGCTTTGGCTGCATCGGCTGTTGACAAAAATCGTAACAGTGTGTTACATCTTGTTGCTACGCTCGTACCCTCTTCTCAGCTTGATCGCATTTCGGGGGCAGCCTTGCAGATGAAGAGAGAGCTACAATGGTTTCAGGTTATCTATCTCTGTCTCTGACTCTGTCTCTGTCTCTCTGTCTCTCTCTGTCTCTCTATCTCTTTCTCTCTCTAATTATTCACCAACATTTGCAGGAAGTGCAAAAACTTGTGCAGCCAAGACTTAGGGAAGCAAGAAATGCAGAAAATAAAACACCACGAGAGTTGTTCACCGAAACTCACCAGAAATTAAAAGAGGATGGAGAAAAATGGATGAAGGACGCGGCCACGTCCAGCAGCGTGGTTGCCGCTCTCATTGTCACAATTATGTTTGCAGCAATCTTCACTTCACCTGGTGGCACTGATGGGATGACAGGGATACCTCTTTTTTTGGGGAAAAATGCTTATGTGGTATTTGTTATGTCGGATGCAGCATCATTTTTCTCGGCGGCTACCTCAATGTTGATGTTCTTGAGAATTCTCACCTCACGTTGTCAAGCAGAAGACTTCCTCAAACCTCTGCCTTTAAGATTGATCGTTGGACTTTCAGCCCTCTTCTTCTCTATAGCCACAATGATGATGTGCTTCGGTGCTGCATTTGTTCTTGTGTTCTATCAGAGAATGCCTTTGATATATATTCCGATCATATTGGTTGCCAGCATTCCAGTCATCTTGTTTGCAATTTCACAATTTCCCCTACTTGTTGAGATTGCACTTTCCATGGGGTGGCGTCTTTTGTGAAAGCTGCAGACAAGTTATGCAGTGATTTCTTAGGATAAATGTTGCATGTTGCTGCTTGTGGTTCTGCTGTGCTAGCAGGCTTGACAAGTTATGCTGTGATTTCTAAGGATAAATGTTGTATGTTACTATTGTGGCTCTGCTGTGCTAATAGGCTTCTGCTATTCAAAGCTTTGTAATCATCTATGCAATCTTCACTTGTGTAATGAAACAATATATATGTGTTTGTATTCTGGTTGAAGTGCTTTTATATTATGAATTTTCATGATGACACTCATCCAAGAGATTCTTATATTGAAATAAGGTTGGAAACCTAAATAATATATACATATATATATATATTTAAAGAACAGAGCTGAGAATCTAGGAACATATGGTATATATGGTCTGCATGGCAGCGAGAATAAGAAGCACAACAGCAGCAATGAAAGATATTATTCTCCACGGATTCGAAAAATAATCACTCTCAATGCAGCCATGTACCTATTGGACTTGAATTTCAAGCAATCTTTCTGCCTTTTCCAACTCCACCATGACATGCAGTATTCATTCACTTCGTCGCACACCCTACTAAAATAGAACTCCTTGATAACAACTTCCTTGCAAAGACCTTGAAATAGAAGCATCTTCAATGCAACCTAACACTGGTTGGTTATGATCCCTTTTCAGTATAGAGATTCCCTGTCCCATGGTGAGCGGATGAGACTTCTGATGAGAAGGGCATACGATGCAACGTGATGAGTACTGACAGACAGCTTTGCTCAAATGCAATGAGATTCCTAAGCACTGAGTCTGTCGTCACTGAGTCTGTCGTTTCGTGGACATATAATTGTGGGATTTTGATCACTCCCTTGGTAAATTCTATTTATAATAAATGTCCTGTTGTGCCCGTCTCAATCTGAATTCCGGATTCTAACAATTTGTAGCACTACATTTGAATCCCCAAGTTTTGTTCCCTCTTGGATCAACATCAGGAAACGTTGGCAAGCAAAATTTGTGGAATGTGTATGGTAAAAATAGACGTTAAGAGAATTTTACATTTTAAAATCTCAACTTTTTTTTGAATAGATTTTATTCGAATTTAATGTAATTATCGAATATCTATGGTTTAATAAAAAAAAAATGCATACAATGACTTTGTAGCTTATGGGCTCCGAATGGATCACACAGAAGCCCATTAATAGGGCCCAAGACCTCACTCTTGTGGCTAATCTTGTTTGGAGCTGGCTAATCTTGCTTGCCCAATTTGTATGTCAACAAAACTTGGTGTGGTGGACTGCTTAGTGCCCACCATACATTGTGTCGGGACTTAAATTAGATCCGAACATGTGAACTCAGAATTTAAATGTCCCAAGAGGTTAAAAGTAAAAAGTAAAATTACTATATTATTAAGATAAAAAATAAGTAATTTAAAACATAGTGAGATAGATTATTTGGACACTGGTAAGGTGATAGGGAAGAAATTTCACAGTAAGTGAAAAAAAAAAAAAATCTATGTTTTTATTTTTGAGTCATAAGCTTAGCTCGTTCTTATTTTTATTTTTGTATGATATAGATCCAAATATCCATTCATGTCAAACATTTGGACGAATAATTTATATCCGCATATCACTTTGCTCACAAGTCATCCCTTTAGGAGTTTCCACATGAAGTCCGTAATTTGTGATTAGAAATATTCCAGATGCCCTCTCTCTCTCTCTCTCTCTCTCTCTCTCTCTCTCTCATGCAGAGAGAATCTTCTGTGATTTTATTTGTCTAAAGTCAATATGAATCATTCGCACTACCCATATACGACTCTTCCTGTAAACCAGAGGGCCATAGTCCCACTGAGAGAGCGATTATATCCCATGCCTCTGAACCTCATTCCTCTACACCCGTCGCAAAGTCTACTTCTAATTAAGTGAAAACATACTTGATCTCTTCCTTAGAAAGATCTAAATTCATATTGTCCTACCAGTGCAGAGTGAAATAGAGAATTTATTCTGAATCTACTCTTTTATATTTAATTCAATAAAATGCTCAATTAAATTTGCATTTTTAATCGAAGAAATGTTCCAATGAGGACAAATTTTGGTCTTCGATTGAATCCGAAATGCCAGCCATCTTGATCTGACTCTGAACTACACTTCCCATCAATTAAGGTTAAATGCAATTCAATTTTGGTTTCTTAGTCTAAAACCAATCTCTAATGGCCAACCCTTTTGCTAGAATGGACAAGCGGACAAATTATTAAGCCAAGAACACTCTTTTAATTAGTTTAAGTCTTCTTTCCACTGAAATTTTTTAGGAGAAAGTTCAGCAGCAGTGGGCACTCTCTCTGTCAGTCAAGCTCCAGCAAAAAAGTGCCCAATTGCACTTTTCTCATTATTGGGTTTAAAGATACGGCAAGAAGACACCCAAATCCGGCTTCTGTGACCTAAAATTCGGGTCAAAATTCAGAAGGGTCTTCCTCCCACAATCCACATTCGTACGACAAGTGAAAATTTTTATAATTTATTTATAAATGCAGTAATGCAGGAACATCGTTCACATGCACTAAGATGTGGCCCACGTACAAATACGCCCTTGTACATGTAAGATGGGCACGTGACATGCACATGCACTAACGTGCGGCCCATGTGAATGAATATGGGTGGCTCCATGTTACCCCATACCCACACCTCCATTAGAATCTTTTGGGTCAAAATGGGTCATTAATACATGTCAACATCCGACCAGTTATATTGCACCACGTCGGCAAGAAAGCAAATTCATAAAAGACCCGCGACTTGGCACTTTCTTCACAAAAACCATAATAGAACTTTTGGAAACATGCCATTAATAATGACACTGCAAGAGCTTACATTAATTTAATTGCCCCAAAAGAAAAAAAAAAAAACCACTAATATTTTATCATAATCCCCCAATAAAAAAGCCCAACATCAGGAGGCCCCAAGAATTACTAAACATATAATTGATTTAATCAGTTTCTGCTTTGGTAGCAAAGGAATCATCACAATTCAAGACAACTATATATCCAACTAATTTAAGAGTGAAAGAAAAAAATTAAAGACAGACCCAGAAAAAAGGAAGAAATCCAGCACACGTCACATGTAGGGGAAGCGTTACTACCATCCCCACTTATATGATACAGAATATTTTGGTGGGAGAGGGAGAGTTGGGCTTTTTAATGATGTTGGGCCGAAGATGGGCTTGGAGGCTTGCACTGGTAGCATTTTGCAAAAAGCCCAAAATTGTCAACTTGCTTTACAAAATTCGTCATGCTGGCCCACCCGCCGAACCCGAATCCTACAACTAGGACCCAAATCACAATGAAGGAATTGAACACATACATTGCTGTCCAACTTGGGAGGAAAAATGGAGGCTTCTCTGCAGCATTCTGCAAAAAAGAAGGAAAAGAAAAACGAAAGGAAAACTTAGAAAACAGAGGAGTGGCTTTGAAAATAGTGACCTAGATGGACAGCTAATATGGGGACACACAGTAGGACTCCCCAACTGTAGTACATAACTAAATGAAAGGGACATCCCACCTATCCCGTACCATCCCGGATAATATTTCCAAATCCATGCCTTAAATGCTACTATTCTTCCCTACATCATTATTCTCGCTCGCTCTCTCTCTCTCTCTCTCTCGCTCTCTCTCTCGTGTGACACTCAGGTGGGGTAGAGTCCCCCAGACCGTGTAATTCTATTATGACCAAATGCCCCTAACAATATAGTCAATTTACAAGATTGCAACGAAAAGCAAAAAGTAACGCAATAAACATCAAAAGTGACGTGTAACATTATGTTAAAAAGGGTTTACCTGTCGAGCAGAAGCTTTTCTGTAAGTGAGCATATGAGCCATTGCAGGGATGATATAGACAGTGAAGCTAACCAGAAGTGCACCAACCGCCGAGTTAATTGGCCCGAAGAATGGGAAAATTATAGCCAAAAACCAAATTGGTATCACCACAGGTAATCTAGCCAAAGCCCTCAAGCAAATGCTTCTTGTGTCATGCAACCCGATCACCTTCTCCCACACAAAATACAACGGTGTGCAGGCAAACCCAAATGTAATAAACTGCACAAAGCAAGTGTCCCGATGTCATGTCCCGTAATTTTTAGTCCTCCATTAAGGGTAAATTGGTTACTTCATATATTTTACAAATTCTCACCTGATGAATGAGCATGAGGATAACAGCGGCGTCACGGAAACCGGTTCTGGGGAGGAGAGAGAACGCGTTGGAGTGATTGAGAAGTTCGTCCCCAAAAGCCCAGTAAACAACGGAGGCTGACGGAATCGTTAGTGTGTATACGTAGAGTGTAGCCATCAAGTATATGTACTTGAATTTCTGTGGTTTCCACATTGCGTGCATTATTTCCCTGAAAATAAATCAAAATTAAAAATCGTTTTCCAAGATTAAGAAAAAATAAAAATAAAAAACCTCGATATTTTTTTTCCTCGGAAAAAATAAGGTTAACAATCCCAGAACAGTACAATTTGCAAATCTAGGATCTGATTTCCCTGTTCTCTCAATCTCTGTTCAGAGCAGAACAGAGTTAAAAAATTTTTGTGCCACATCGTATTCAACTACAGTCGATCATTTGAGGCAAAAGTTAAAAATTTACGTCATTTGGGTTATATATAAAAATTGTTTCTAGAAATCCCTTGGCCCCAGTTTTTCTATCCCTTTCTGATGAGATTCATAGATGGACAAACATGCCCTTGAAGCTGAAGAATGGTTTGGATTAATTTGGGATGAGAATTGGGAGACAGGAGAGGGGGAAGATGGACAAGCAAATCAAGAGAATAAAAAGGGAAATGGGAGGGTGGGATTTGGTTTGTGTTTTTAGAGAGCAAACAAACAATAGAAAAGCAGTTTCATGATTTTGTCTCAGCTCTCAAAGCACGAGAAATAGCCCAACAAAAAGCTACAAAAGGTAGCCCTGTAAGAAAAGCAGAGCCGCTTACACCGTTACAGCATGTCCACCGAACGTGTAGAGAATATTAGTAGCTCCGGTGAAATACAGTACTAATTTGGTTGGAGCAGAATGAGATACTCCTTCAGCCTAAAAAAACAAAACGAAACAAAAAACTTTTTAAAAATACCCATTTAAGGAAATTTAATTTCATGTAAAAGCATTTTCTTGTTTTTGATTTTTTTTTTTTTTTTTTTTTTTTTACTACCTGTCCGTGAATGAGAGCAGCAATGGTCAAATACCAAGCAGTGTAAGTAGTCATGCCAAGACCAATAAAAGACCAGATTCTGTAATTGTGAAATGAGGGTATGAACACTGTTGTTGCACAACATGCCCCAAATATATATGTCCAAGTTCTCTTGTCCAATCGATCATTTATGTAGTATATGTTACTGTGGTCATCAAACATAAGACCAAAAACATTTTACATAATCAGAAACAAAAAAGAAGTATCAAGTTCAAGGTAGTCAAAATTAAGGAGAAGAAAAAATTTAGTGTACCTTGCACATGCTATGAGTTGAATAACAGATCCGAAGAGAAGAAATGTGCAGTTGAAAGCTAGACCAACAGCTTTCCAATATGGTCCCAATAATCCATCAAGCACTTCAAACCACTGCACATACACGATTTTTACGAAAAACAAGTCTGGTAAAATTCCGAATTTAATAAACCCAATTTTAGTAACTCCGGTTTGTATTTTTATTTTCATTAATTAGAAAATGGCTTCTTTTTTTTTTTTTGGAAGTGTTGGTTATGGTTGTGTGCAGATGATGAAGCAAACCTGAATGACATGGTTCTTGAAGCTGACGTTTTCTTTCTCTTTTCTACTACGATACTCAATATAAAGAACACTGATGAGATAAGCAGTCCAGCTTCCAACAAGTCCATAGAACACTTGAAACAAAATCCCGGAAAGCATCCCCAGTTGAGAGAACGAGTATGGCAGAGTCAAAAGAACTTGTGCAACCTATTGACCATTAAAAAAATCAGAACTTAGAGTTCAAATTGTCACAATTTGAACAAAAGAAGTGGCAAATTCAAATGCGCTTTGATTAATATTTTTATGTTACTTGATTAGAAGCACAGCTAAACCAAGCATCCCAAGCAGAACCTCCATGCCAGAGGATGCTTTTGACACTGAACATGGAACTATGCACATCTTTTTCTTCTTCTTTTGTTGTTGCTTCATTCTCTGTCTCGTTGAAGTTTGGAACAATTGCTTCCTCGGCTTGTTTCTGAGGCAACATTGTTGTTGTTACTTTCTTTTTTTCTCTCCCTCCTACAAGTGAGTCAAAGTCTGGGGCAGATCTGAAACATAAAAAGGACAGTAAATGAGACAAAATAAGTAATCAAAATCCTAACCCCTTCTAAGAAAATGAAAGCCTAATAATGCCCCTCCCCCCCTCCGTCTCAGATCCAAAAAACACCAAAAAGAAAAATTCAAGGCTAGAAAAAGCAAACAACAATCAAAAAATAAGAAAATATATTGTACTTGAGAATACAAAAGGAAAAGAAGAGAAATCCAAAAACCCACTTTGTGCTGACCTTGAGAAGTCTCTTTCGGGTAAGATCAGATCAAAAGACAAAACACACAACACTTGAGAGAGTGTGTGTACGGCGGTGGAGAATTGAGTCCCAAAACGGGGGTTTTTTTAAGAAGAATTTAGTATGCAGATTAAAGGCTATTGTGGCAGAGAGACTTTAATGCTCAAAATTTAATACCAAATCTTCATCTACTACCGTAGAATCTCTGAGAAAATATAAAGCTTTTCTTTTTTGATCTTTTTAATGCGCTTACGGTCATACAATCCCGAATTCTGCAAGCGCCGAATAAAAGACGGCGAGAGTATAGAGATAGACAGAGAGAGTGAGGGAGCTTGAAAAGATATTTGTGCAGGGAGAAACTAAGAGAGAGAGAGAGAGAGAGATAGGGAAAAACCCCTTTAACACAATTGGGTATTTATATTATAAAAACAAATCATATATAGCAAATGAAATTTCAATTTTGTCACTCTTTTTTTTTCTTTGAAATTGCAACTAGCTAGAAAAGCAAAAGAGTTTTCGAGAGTAGGGGGTAACAGAGACAAGACCTCAATTCAATTCCAGGTTATGATTCGATTCCTGGGCGAGAGGAAGTAAGATGAAGAAGGAGAGAGATGAAGTGAGAAGAAGAATCTGAGATCTAAACAGAGAGACTTTGTTCTGAACATAAGTCGAGAGCAGTGCAGTGAGTGCAGTAAGGTTTGAGGAAAAACCGGACTTGCTTTCTTATAGACCCCTCTCTCTCCCCCCAATAAATAAAAGTTTGCCATGCTCCCCAAACAAACGGCTCTCATTTCGTGTTATAACTTTTTTTTTTTTTTTTTTACCAAAAGATCAATATTTATGATCATAGATTAATTCGATTTGAGATTTATAATAATCTATTAAAAAACTATATTAAAAAACCTAATATCATATTTTACTAAATCTAACGTCCATTGATATTATAAACTCGTTGTTCCAAATTCAAAATTTCCTCCTATCCCAAAAATAATTTTCCTAAGTATATATATATATATATATATATATCAAAAATTTGTCATTTTATTGTTTTATCTTCTTGGGCCACTCAAATTCTTAACCTTAAATGCAAATTAAAATTCAAAAATATGAATTAAAAAACAAATTTAATATTTTCTAAAGTCTTTAATACCCTATCATGACAAAAGTACTTTACTATTTTTTAATAATAATAATAATACAATCAATTTACTATTCTTGCACATTAAAAATATGAATAATTATTTTTATTAAAATTTTTATAGTCAGATTTAACTAAAAAATAAGAGTGAAATTATTATTTATATGATTGTAATTTTTCGACTTTTTCACTTCCAAATTTAAATTACTGCGCAAATTTTAATTTACTCGGTTGATTCTACTCAAGTTAAGTTTAATTTTCTTAATTTAATTCTAATTCCAGGCCTTCCGTTCACGGCATATTATTCTCGTCCCACTTTCACCTATGGAGCGTGAGGCACGCATCAATTGTTAAATGCTTAATATGTTCGCTCCGTGGATTTCACTGTCGAAAAGACGAGTGGTAGAGAAGATAGTTTTCACATCCTGGGCCGTAGAAATCTGTAAGCCGTTAAAAGATGGGAGGCCCATTTGTGACTTCACAAGAGATCTGTGGGGTTCGGCTCGTCAGTGGAGTGAGAAACTTAGCCGAGCTTAGCCGAGAGGGAAATAGGACCCGCCATAGTAAGGCATGCTCTTAAAGCAAACACGCGCGCTCCAGGTTAAGGATTAAGGCCTTGTTTGTTTGTCTCTATTCTCAGCCCCACTCGCCGGCTTAAGTTTACAGTTTCACGGAGAAAACGTTAAAACTTTATCGAGCAAGAGGGGGAGAGAGAGATTCCGGACGGCTCGATGGGACCGACTACAGGCGGAAGGTTCCGCTTTCCCCAAACACCCCACCATCTCTCGCTGCACTTTCTTTCTTTTTTGTTGATGTTGACGTCTCAAAAATTAAAAAAATAAATAAATATAATTCCATTTTACACACTCTAGTCAAAGAAGTTTTCTACACACGTTTTTATGTGGACACGTGTTTGTATTAAAATTGGAATCATGTATGAATAATGTAATAAAAACAAAATGACCCCATGATTAAATCGATTAAATTTTATAAACCAGTCCATATTTACATCTTTTAATATATATATTTTTAATTTTTTCTAATTAGTCAAATTTAAAATATTTTAATTTTCTACAAATATAAATCATCATAAAAAACATTCTAATTTTTAAATTGATATTGAAAAATAATAAAATGTTTTTTAGTTTATGATTGATAAGAATTATTATTTGTTTTTTTCTCCTTTTTCTTTTTATACAATTTCATACAATAGCAAAGAAATTTTTTAAATGTTAGTATTAATTCTATACTGGATGAATTTAACTCTACGCAAGATCAGAAAGTTCAATTCAAATAAAATTTTTATCATGTGGGTTGTGTACACACCGTTTGTGACATCCTGGGAATTGGTTTTGTTTATTGTATGTTTAATATTTCTTATTATATACTTTATGTATTTTTATTTTGTTTTGGCCCTAAAAAAAGAAAAAAATATATTTGGCTTCGTCCTTGAACATAGCTCGACTATTAGTAATGAAGATGTTACCTGAAAAACGAAAAAAGCAAAAGCAAACAAAAATCTAAGATTGCTTCAATTAGCCACACATTGTCAAAAAATTCAAAATTGGTGGCACAGACGGCGGCTACCGGGGAGACAAAGAAGACAGTGGTGGAGCTTGCCCACTTGAGGAGTGAAGATGAACCTCTTTTTCTATTTCTTTTTTCTTTTGCTTCTCATTTTCATTTCAAGTGAAAGAAAATCCATGTTTAGAAGGGAAATGTGCCAGCATAATATATCCTTGCAATACTCTCCATGTTGCTCCTCCCAACCGGGATTTTGTCGGCTCGGTGAGGGTCGAAGCCCTGGCCCGCACCCACCTTAGCCAAGGGCTGAACCCACTCCTCCACTTGCTTTCACTCCCCCACATTTGTAAAACACTGTATTTAAATTAGATATATTTCTTTTGACACCAACAAATACCAACCGATATGCATATAAATAAACTCTTTCTACATATAATAATTCACAAATCACGAAAATTAAAATATAAAATTTCGTAACCCTCAAAAATTTTTGTTAGAATTCTTCTTTCTTTTTTGAGTAAGTCTATTACATAAGTCTTGAACTCAAAATAATAATAATAATAATATAATAATAATAATAAAGTAAGAGGAAAAGGGGAGAGAAACGAGGGGTTATAAACCAACCCAAAGAAGTGCCGTTTGGGATTTTTGTTATGAGTCATCACGAAATTAAACAAGATTTGTAGTAGGGGTTAGTGGGAGATGTAATGATTAATGGATAGATACACATATATTTTTTTGACCCTTTTGTGGTACGACCAAGATCAAAATTCGGAATCATGTTCCGATGTTGCACCTCACGTGGGACCCCAATCCTATCATCCTCCGGCAGCCCCTATTCACCATTGTCCACCACCATGGTGAACAAGTTTATGCGTATTTACCCCCACTTTAACTATATTTATGTATGTTAAAACAAATAGATACCAATAATAAAATAAAAAATATATATACCCAAGATGTAAAACTGAGCAAATTCAAGATATGGACAAGATGAAAAAAGCAGATCCTGCAAACCCTAATACTGATACATCCAAAGTGGAAAAAGCTTGCCCCCACTCTAGGCGCACAAACCATATACAACCCGTCTACGGGTTGATTGTATTACCACGAGGTGGCATGGTTTGTAGATATTATAATTTATGCTGCAATGTCTATCCTAAGATTACCTTGATTTCAGAATATACACATAAATTCATTTTTTTACATATACAAAAGATCGAGCTTCATTTGTATGTGTATAATTTTATGTTGGAAAAATGATCCCTTACATAATTTAACACAAAATCAACTTAAATTGACATTTAGGAAGTGGGCAAATAGTTTTTCAGAGATATGAATTTATTAAAGACCATAATTCTTCATACACATTGAACAATATTTATTGGTAGCCATCACTCTCGTAAAAATGCACAATCATTGATTAACCAACCTTTAACTCCACGCGAACTTCACCTTTAGAAACCCTCCAACCAAAAATAATAACAAAATAAATAATACTATTCAAATTCTTCGTAAAAAAAAAAAAGGCTTTTTGTTACATCGAAACTGTGAAATCTTTCTCCCATGCAATATATATACCAATCCAACACATGCTACAAATTTCTATATGGGTGCAAGTGGAAGTGGGAAGAAGGTGACCAAAACGTCATCCCCTCTAAGACGGAAAATGCCCCTTTTTTAAGAGGAGGGGGTAGCAGTGCATTAGGAAGGAGAGGAACTCGATGCCTCCACTCACTTCCATATAAGCCTTTTACCTTTATAGAATTGAAAGGCCATCCATTACTCACTACAATGCAACACCTTCCCAACAAGAAAAACCCTTTTGAGAGTAGTTGCATTTTGTTGGAGGATATGGTCCCATTCATCTGAATTGCTTACTTTGATAGATAGATCACTATCAATGCACGCATACACACACACACACACACACACACACACACACAAACAGAGAGAGAGAGAGAGAGAGAGAGAGAGAGAGAGAGATAGACCCTAAATTTTGATAGAAAGCAATATTAAAATTATTGTGAAACAAATAACCATGGAGTAATAATTGTATTTTTGATTTAAAGGAATGATTTAGAGATCAAATTTATAATATAAGAGGTGTTCCTAGCAAGACTGCGACACCAGGTTTCCGACAAACACGGTCATGACTGCAGCCATTGTGTGTGTGACTTGAACCCTTCCACACACCTTCATATTTTGATGCTCCTTTGGTCGTGGTCGAAATTTCTTTGCTATTCTATTTATTTTAATCAATTTTAGTTTATGTATGATTATTTCTTTCCTTCAAGTTGAGTTGTATATACTTCATTTTTATCTTATTTTTAGAACTACTATATTAGGGTTTTAATATTTGTTTTCAATTCTGGTTTGCTTGTTCAGACCATTTAAACGTTATTGAGGTTTGCAACGCAGTTAAAACTTTAATTTTGATATTATTTTATAAGAAAAAATATCTAACAATATTAACGATAAAAAATATTAATCTACTAGGACTTACTTTAACGATATGCTTGACGCCAGCCTAATAGATTATGGCAGACTCCAAATTCCATAACATCTTTTGACATGACCCCAATCATTATCTAGCTTCCTCTTTTTAGGGTTTCAGAAACCTAAATGGAATCTAATCCTGCATTAACATAAGTTTGGTATTTAGTATAATTATTAAACTTGAATAAAGTGTTGAAAAGAATATGTAATTTGAGACTCTATTGCACGAAAACTTCTTCATATTAACATTTTTCGTTTTTAAATTTTTTTAATATATTAAATTAATTAATATTTATATAAAAATTTTCATATATTTTATATGTATATAGTTTTCATATTTAATTTTTATATTATTTATTTTATAATTAATAATTATATTTTTGATGATTTTAGATTTTTATTATAAAATATAACTACTCTATTATTTTTATAAATAATTAATATTTAGCTACAATTCTTATTTCTATATTTATATATTTTTTTATATTTTCATATATTCTTTATAAGATATTCTTTTTTCATACCATTTCGTATCTGTTTTTACTTTTTTCGTTTCCATGTACAAATTTTGGTAGCCCCCCCCCCCCCCTTCTTGCTAACATGTTGAGTCTTATTCTATGGTTGTTTGGGATAATTACTTCATTTGTTAGTTAATGTAATACTCATTGAAATGTAGTTTGGAAGAAAGGAGTAAACGTATTCTTCTCAAATACCATTATATATTATTATAACATGTCATATTCGGCCAGATTGATTAATTATCATTTTTCAAGATTAAGGAAGCAAGATTGTAATGATTAACAAAAAATTGTCTCCTAAGAATAATCGTATGTGTCATACTTATTTAAGAATACTTTAAGAAAAGTAGATATCCTAAGTTAAGCAGTATCCATCGCTCCAACAACAACCTCATTATTGATTAGTCTAACAAGAATTTTATTAGTTTTTTCTTTTTTGATATTTAGATTAATCAGTATCTGAAATTATATTTCGATTAATTTGATCCAAATTGCTGTGGACCTTCTTTAATAAAGGAGCTGTTTCAATAATTTTTTTTTTATTCTCAAAATTCAAATTCGAGTTTTGATTAAAAAATTTAATATCTTTCTTATTAGATAATTATCAGTTGATGAGTTTTATTAGTTTATAAAACTATTGGAAATTAATATCTTTTGAAAGGGAAATTTTACCTGCAGTTTTCAATCATTTGTCTGAGATTAGTTTTAGAATTCTCACAAGAAAAAAGGGAAAATCTATCGAATATCAAATAGAATACAAATCGATCAAATTGAAGCAAATGCTTTAATCAATTCAAAGCATCTATTGCAAAGAAACAAAGAGTGCTATATTGTCCTTAAGGAAAAGCTCAAGCAATAGAGTATTTTCATTTTTACCCTTTTTTTTCTTGATTTGATCACGTTTAGTTATATAGTTATATGTATATATATCAAAATAATAATAATAATAATAATAATAAAATAAAGAGGGCTATATTCACAGCCGTCCCTGGACGGAGGAGAGGAGGTTTCATGAGCTAAGAGCATATTTTGGGATCCAAAGCCTCTGCCTTATTTCTTTTCTTTAAGGGGCTTAGGAAGAATAATGTTTACACTTTAATAATTGGTGATATATGACCTGACAATAGAAAGCGAATTCGGATAAGAGACGAACCAATGCCAAGTCCCCATGGGACCCCCTTATTCAAAAGTTGACCTCACCCCCCCCCCCTCCCCCACACACATAATTTGTACCAAATTGTCTACTTTTCGCCCCCACCAATTTGAGACAAACCCATCAAAGCCATAAATGGCTACTTCTCAAGTTCTTTTTTCTTTTTTCTTTTTTTTTTTTGCGAGGGGGGGGGGGTTATTTTCCAATTTTTCTTGAATTTTCTTCATTTCCTTATGTTCGTTTTCTTCTAAAATTTAATACGTTGGGGGGGTTTCTTTTCAAAAGAGATCCATATATAGCATTATATATATGTATGTATGTATGTATGTATGTATGTATGTATTAAAATCTCATATCCACTAATTCATTTTTTAACCTCTATGAATTCTAAATTTTAATAGTTAATTTTAAAAATAAAAGTAATCTTTTTAATATCGTATCACCCTTCTCTTCCAGATATTAGAGGAAAAATATTAAACCCCATAAATAACACTGTTTATGAAGGGGATATTAAGTATAACATCAATTGAATTAATTTTTAAAATATAATGTATAAATCTAGAAATTCCTTACCACGATATATAGTTTTGATTTTAGGATAAAAATGAAACTATTTCCCATAAGCATAATTTTAATACCGTAAACTTGGAATCATATCATGTCCTTGGAGTTGGACCCCCAGCTGGGCATCTATTATGCCCACGTCAATGCAAAAGCCGGTACTCAGAATTAGACCCACTTTACAAAAATTTCGATATAAATACATATTCACATACATTTTCTGGTTCGCATGGATCAGCATGACGAAGTAGAAAGGAAAAAAGAAGAGGCTTTAGAGTTGTATAAACATATGTAACAAAATGTGAATGGATGATCATATATATGGAGAATTATTAGTACACAAACAAAGAAGAGAGATCAAATCTATTAAAAAGCTTGGAGTGTGCGTGCTTAGTGGAATGGAAAAGGCAACACTTGTGCGTTTTCCCAAATCTCGAAAACAAAAAGGTTTCTTAGGGCTTAGCTTATCAGATGGAAAACATTTAATCAAATGATGGTTTGGACAAGCAAAGTGGAAAATAAAAAACCAATAAATAAATAAAAGTTAAGTGCAAGGTTTCTTCCTCTTCTTTACGTGACCTTAACACTTTTGTTAACTTTATCTTTATTTTCATTTTCATGTCTTGAGGATCTCTTTTGATTGGTGGGGTTAGGGAAAGAATTACAAGAACATGATTTGAACTTCAAATCCCACAAAAAAAAAAAAGGAAAGGAAAGATCGCCAACCCCCTTCTTGTATAGTACCTCGTATTCGACTTCGTTAATGGAAATTTGTACGAAAAGTTCATTAAATTATTCATTGGTGGAAGGACTTGGAGACTCATGCAAATATTGGAATCATATCTTTGGTGCATCAATGCATGGTAGGGGCTCGTGTAACACAATTGATGTTCTTATGTTTCATCTGGGTTGACCAATTTTTGGCACATTTTTTACCCTGTACCTTGGATGGATCCACATTTAAATTCTCTACCAATGTTCTCAGCACTTTTCAGAATGCATATTCGTTGATGAGTGGAGTCAAAACTTTATTATTATTTTACCAACTTGATCTAATGATTGCATATCGATAACTTTTAAATAAAATTTTAAATTCGATTTCTATGTATAACAAAAATAGATACTAAAATAGGGTTATCGTTTAAAAATTTAATTCGACTCAAATCAGATTTAATCAAATCTAACGTGATTATCACATGTTGATAATTTATCATAAAAAAAAGATTAGCCTTATTATAAAAATTTATTAAAGTCTGCTTGTAGGTTATGACAGGTTAAAAAATTAAGCTTGGTCTTTGAAAATTTAATTAATAAGGTGCGACTTGACTTATAGCTTATTATATTATATAAGATATATAAACAAATTCCAATTATTCATATAAAGTTTGCCGTAACATATATAAATACTAGACATAGTAATCATATAATAAAAATCATATTTAAAATATATTTTATATAATTAATTATACAAATTGATCTATCAGGTTAATGAGTAAGAATAAACAAAAATAAGTAAAACTGGATTAATTAAAATAGCCAATTTTTTTCCCCAAAGTTTGGCTCAATTAGATATACGAAACAAGCTATCCCATACCAAAATAAGTTAAAAAAGGTTACGAGTTACCCATGGGCAGTCAACCTTGTTTTCATCCCTAATTAGAATTAAATGTTCCCGTGGGGTAGTCGAACCAGCGGGATGAGAATCCATCCCAATTAATTTAGTTACTTTTAAAATTTTAGATAGTTTTTAGTATAAAGATATGAGTCAAAATTAAATAAATTAAATTTTATATAACAATTTATTTCAAAATTTTTATAAAAATTTTTTACTATAACATAAAATATATTTTAACTAAATTTTTAAAAAAAAATGTCAATTTTTTTTATTATAAATTGTTGTATAAAATTGGGTCATCTGTAAAATGTTGGGTATGTGAAAGTGTTTCGATTTAATTTTTACCCTTTTTGCTCCGAGAAGGGGAAAAAAATGAGCATAGGATTCTGAATAAGGAAAACCTACCTTCCAAACAAAGTAATGTTTAGGTTCTCAAGATTATGTTAAGGACCCGATTAATTTATATTTCCCAACACGTTATTCCATTCCTATACCCACAGTACAGGACACCAAGCTACAATTGGATCATTAAATAACATGTAATGAAAAAGGAATTGAGGACACTGTGGTCTTGATTTTATAACCTATTTATTTAACAAAAAATATATCAAACCATTCAAATTCAAATTCAAATTTTAAAAATAAAAAATTATAATATAATTTTATATATATAAAAATTAAAATATTAATTGCGTAAGAATAAAAACAAAAAATAAATAAATTAAACCTAAATACTGTGACCGCCAACAACCAATTTATTTGGCTGCAAACCACCTACGGAGGCGGCGCCGCCGGCAATGTCAACCCACACAAAAATCTACACCGACAAGACCTGTTTTGGGGTTTCACCAATTTGAAGCAACCGTATGGCATATTGACATATTCTTAAAACAAAAATGTTTTAAACTTAGTCACTCATTTCGAGTAAAATCGTAACCAACCATTGACTCTTTCTCCGATTAAAATATATATCTCGATTTTGCTGCTACAAAATCTCAGTTCTCAGTACGTTACTACATGACTCCCCCCCCCCCCCGCTTTCGCTTCTTCTGTTCAGACCTCAGATCTTCCTTTCCTTCCATGGCGCCTTTTTCTGACTTAAGTAAATATTTTACTCATTATTATCATATCAATACCATGTTTTATGTTTTCCAGTAATTTTTTTTTTTTTTTATAACTTGAAGAGCAAAAATAATGATTCTAGAGGTTAATATAGAAGGCAATACTTATTATAAAGTATTTAATTTAAGTCATATTTTAAAAAAATGCCAGAGGTTGAATACCCGTTACCAAAACTCAGGCCATTTTGAAATTGTGACGTTAGGCATGGCCGGAAAGTCAAAGGGCTGTCCTAATGTTTCTATACCTTGACCAATTTTACTGAATTCGAATCAATAATGATAGGATTCTCAACTAACACTAACCAACCCCCTTAAAAAAATTGATTTTTTATATATTTTTTTTTAAAAATTATTTAGTAATTATTTTATATATGCATATTGTGGTACAAGTTCAATTGTTCAAAATCTAAGCTCAGTGGTCAAAATCGCCCATTGTAGTCCTTAGGTGCACATGGCAGAGGTGTGACGATTCTAACTTTAATTAAATTTAACATAAATCCCAAAGTAAGCAACATGGTCCTCATTTTTTCCTATGTGAAGGTCTGCACCTATTCATTAGCCTTCATAGTCAATCATTGATAACAAATACTTAGTCGAATCTCTTCGAAGCGTGGAAATTGAGATTTTTACGGTTCAACAACTTTGAAAAAACCTGATGGATCACATTAAAAGTAAAAACCCGATTTTTATTTTTAGAAATTTGTGGCATTGACCTCCTTTTAGATTAGCAATTGATGAAAAAAAAAATATAAAATTTTTGGTATTTCATAATATCAAGTAAATTTTTTCTTATTTAGATTTCTGTTTCTGCTGAGTACCAATTGAGAAAAAAAATAATGCCATTTTTATAGAAGAAAATGCTCATCACATTTTTTTTTTTTAA
The DNA here is from genome assembly GCA_033439265.1 of Dillenia suffruticosa. NCBI lineage: Eukaryota > Viridiplantae > Streptophyta > Magnoliopsida > Dilleniales > Dilleniaceae > Dillenia > Dillenia suffruticosa. The sequence goes on from JAVTVX010000035.1 coordinate 1,718,075, forward strand.
TGAAATTAGATGACTTGTAAATTATATGAAATATTATACAAGAAAACTCTATGTATTTACAATTTAATATCAAGTAATTCATCGGTATTTATTATTTGTGATGAGTATATGTATTTATTTTGAGGGATTGCCATATCATATCAATCTCATAAGAGATGATAGAATGACAGTGTGAATTTAATAAGGTATTCACACTTAGTCGGATTGCGAAAACTTTGTCCCTCCAACCAGGTCACCTTTCTCGAAAATTCATGAAAGAAAGGGGGGAGGGGATGAGGGTTGAGCCGACAAAGGTTAAAGCTCCAAATTTACTATTCGCAGAAACAATTTTTATTGGACGCAGACCTATGTCAAGTACAATGTGGGGCAGGTTGGTCCATGATAGACCGACCTATATAGGTCATGGGCTGAAGCCCGTAGACGTTGAGATAGCAATTTTGTCTGCAACAAGGTTAAGGGAAAGCCTAATATGACAAGAGACATCCTGGGTTACAATTTTTTACTACCTTTGGTGAGTTTAATAATTCATTTAAATTAACCTATGGAAGTTTAGTTATAATTCCCATAAAGAAAGGAAAAGAAAGGTCTCTACAATGAGTGCCATAAATTGGGGAAAGAAAAACCATGCCTGGTGACATACTATGTTTGTGGTGGGACAGATATGGGAACCAACTAGGCCTATTGTACTAGTGGTGGTGGTGATGGCGATGGTGATGGTGGCGCTGTTCAAACTGTGCTTGATTTAGGTACAAGATTTTTAGTTGATTTGATCTCTCCATTTTTTTTTTTTTTTTGTTGGGGTTTTAAATTTTTTCTTTGTTTGTGGGTGAGAGATATTTTCTTCAATATCATACAAGTTATCCACTGGTACAACAATTCTGCTAAAAGCCCTGCTATCCCATCAAAATGCTATAGTGAAGTGGGGTCAGAACGCGTCTGTGAATAGGATCATGACCGTATATTGGGTAACATCAATCTCAACCACCAAGAGGGAAGATGCGTTTTTGTGTGCTCAAACTTTGATGTCCACCGAAAATTGTGATTATTGCTCTCATAATTGCAATCCTTGATTGTGGTACTTGGGAGGAATCCAAAACGAGGGTCTTTGGTCCCACCATAACCACACTCCAACAGGGGTGGATGGGAAGTATGTGGGTCATTGGGGATTTCATTTTTACGACTCATTCAATATCCTCCAAAACCAAAGGATTGCTCACATATAAATCCCAGAATCAAGATGGACGATGCTCCTTTCGGAATCTAGTTGGTACTCTTTTTAAGGAATTGTGGCATCCCAAGTTAGATATGATCACCGCAACACCAACCGGGTCTATGAAACCATATTTTCAAACACCCCAAAGTTCAATTTTGAAATACCACTAAAATGGTTGTTCAAATATATACTGCACCAATTTTCCGCACATGAAATCATGTGTGCAAAATTTAACTAAAGAATGAATAAACTTCAAGCTACGGAAAAATTTGTTGCAGTTCTTGATATTTTAGTAAGATTATAATGATAAATTTGATCTAAAAATAATAATTATAATTCAAATTAGATATTTTAAAAATAAAATCGAAAAACTCCTTATGACAACAAAAAAATAAATAAATGTATTAAAATCGATATAGATAAACAGCTCCTGGAGTAATTTTGAAAGAAATTATTGACACCAAACTAAAGAACCTCCTACAAAGTAACTACAAACAATTTGTTTGGATTCATATGCAAAGATCAGTCTTTAAGGGAAACAGAAAACTTGATATATTTAAAACTTCATAGCTAGGTCAAATATTTTTAATATTAATGGAAATAATTAACTGCAGTCCTTAATCTCAAATGTAGACATTATACAACAATTGATCAAAGAAGGCCCTTAATCTATGTTAAATAAAAACATGTTATTTTATTTCCGAAAATGATAATATGTTTCCAAATAGTTTTTGTGTGTAGAAGTAGATCTCGTCAGTTTTAATATATTTTTAAAGTTTATCTAAACAATATTAATAAAACCTGATGATAACGCAAGAACTTTTCCTTTTTGGTAAATTCTTTTGGTTAAACTAAGTAGTCACAAATGTTGATTAACCAGTATGCATGCAAAAGTTCGAGGGTTTTTTTTTTTTTTAAAGTTTTTCTCACCAAATAGCGTTTTGACAAAGTTGTTTTGTGCTGTGTTATAGGCCTTTGTGTTTCACGTAAGATGAGTTAAATTTATACAAAAAAATAAAAAAAAAATCAAAGGATAGAAAGTAAACACGTAGAAATTGGAACAGTGAACATTAATATAGAGAATTGTTTTTTGGCAGAAAGATTGCAATAAGAGTAAGATTGTCACATGCCTGGCTTTATGGCTACAATGGCATGTGCGTAATGTTCGGGATTTACATTTCTGGCTTGAGAGAGAGAGTCATATGGAAGAGGATGAGGTTTGGGGCCTCACTGCACGCCGAGAAAGAGGCTGCGGCAGCCCGGCAAGCTGAGCCTGTTCGCTCACATGTATCAAACGGAGTTCAGTTTGAGTGATTAGTTATAACTATATACAGCTTATAAGTGTAGTAAAATAATATACATGGTAGAGGTCTGTCATGTAGAATTTTAAATTTATATCAAAACATTTAATTCCACCGGTGAAAAATTGGAAATATGTAGTTAGGAATGAATAATTTTTATTGTAGTTCAATCACTAATAAGAAAGGGAGAGACCCAAATCGAGAAGGTAGATTTGAAGCCAAATTTGACCAAAACGCTTCCAATTTGGGAAAAGGGGGGGGGGGAGTTGAAAAGGATGAGCAGAATTTGATTTTGCAACTGTAGGCAACTGCCACAATCCCACTTGTGTGGAACATAATATATATTTTTTTTATATTCAATTTATAAAAGCATTAAAATTAGCAAATTTTTTTTATTTAATTTCTAGATTCTGGTGCACGATTGATGAAAAAAATTAGGTGGGCTTGCTTGTTCCATGTGACAATCTGCAAATTCATTAGAAGCATTATAGCATGATTAATAATGATGCTCATCCAACGATGTCGATTCCCTATTATATTTTTAAAATTCTACGTGGTACCACCTCTTGCTATCAAATAATTTTCTATAACCCTAGGGAATGTGATGAATTTACATCAAGTGAAGTGACCCACTTGCCCAAACCTTAATTCATATGACATCTAAATTATCCCTAACCAATTACCTTATCAACACAAGATTACTGTAATTTATAATCACACAAGTGATCGAAGACTTATTACTCATGATGGAATTTAGAATGTCATAGAAGTCAAAGGGTTCTCTGTCTCTCTCTGTCTTTCTCTCTATTTTTTTGCAAATAAAATTGAAAAAAAAAATGAGACGATTTAAATCTGCATTACAACTCCCTCATTTTGATTGTGTGGCATCAAAGGTTTGATCTCATGGTGACTAATGATGAAATCGATCGTACACTAATGAGTTGTCGGATGAGGTGGAATCATTCCATTAATCTCTATGTGCTTGGGCTGAATTTTTAAGGCTAATGATGAGCTAAGGTCACTAGAGATTAGTTGTTTATAATTCATCTTTTGGATGCTCTAATAATGTCACCAACGTGGTCATGCAATTAAATAACAAGGATATATAATTTTCGTGGAGTCACCTGGTGATTAGCATATTGATTTTTTTTTTAAAAGGGATAATTGCAATGATGATTTCAATCATACACATTTCACCCAGAAAGTTTCCAAGAATTTAGCTTCTTGCAAGAAAAATCCTCTAATTTCATAATGTATGGAGTGATGTGATGAGTAAAAACAATAAAATTTTGGCAATTTTAGTTATTTTCTATTCTGTAAATTTGATTTTGATTTTACGATCCTTTTGTTAATTAATTTTGATTATAAAAAACTAAACCATCATTATATTACGGATAAAACCAATATCATTGTCCGAGAATTCCTTCAAATGTAATGCTAGGAATTGCATGAGAACTAAAGGAATGTCAACAAAAGCATCGAAGGCATTAAAATTTGGGGTTACCTTTGCAGGTCAGATGTTTAAATGCATGTTGGGTCACAGAGTCTGAAAACGAGTAAGGAGATAAAGGGTCCCCCACAACACAAGTGTAGTATTTATAAGGAGTCCCTTTCCAATGGTCCTTGTCTAGGCCTCATCCCTTTTCCAGCTAATTGCAGAGGTCTCATTACACGTCCCTCTCCGATTTTCAATACAACTAGTGGTGCCGAAACTTGAACTATGTGCTCTCTCGGTCCACGAGTGTCTCTATTGGAATAATACCAAAGTTTTGTGTTCTCATCAATCTTGTCTTTATGTTTTGAAGTGCCTCACGATAACTTCTGATTACATCATTGGTTGGCCTTAACAAAAGCATTTTTCCTTATTATTTCTTCTTTTTTTCCATTTTTTTCCGGGCTAGATGATCTCACACACATCCCCGCCGGGGGGAGGGGGGTCACAAATTTGGGGCTTTTGTGGTCAAAGAGGGGGAGAAGGCCTATTTCAAAGGATGGCCATTGAAGGACAGTTCGAAAAGAATCACCAATTCAAGGTCCTAACATATATAGAGATAGACCCCACTCAGATATGGAAGACAATGGCCATTTTGGAGTTGATTGACCCTCTCTCTCTCTCTCTCTCTCATCCATCTTGGTCTTAGCTGTGATTTGATAGCTCAATCCTACCCGTTGTTGGATAAAGATTAACAAACAAAGATAAAAATTCAATATTCAATTTCAAAATAAACAAACGATAAATTACCATTTTATTATTTATCAAAATAAACAAACAAAATATGCTGAGATTATTTTAGTTATAATAGGTAACAAAATTGTTTAAAAAAAAATTACATCAAATTATAATAAGAATTGAATAAGAACCAAAGAGAACCTAAAAGCCGATAAAAGTAAAGTTGAAGGTTTTGATTTCAATTTCTCCAACGATAAAACCAAAATCGTTGGTTCTCATTTTAATTCAACTATTTCTTCTTTTGGAGAAAGATCATTTAAAATGTTCCTTACTACATATTATAAAAATTTCAGTTTCATATACAACTATTAGGTTAAAAATCAAATGTATTTTTTTTTTTTAAATCGGCAAAATACAAAACTTGTAAAACCCATTTGTACAATACTTTAATTCCGGTGGGTTTTGATCATTTTTCAAATTTGGAATATTAGTTTGATCTCATGCCATTTATATGCCACAGGGTACCCTTTTGTCCAAATCAAATGTCCAAGCAATTAAAGCTTGATATATGAGGCTTATGCAAATCTGAAAATTTTCAAATTCATGTGCACAATTATAGGTGGACAAGCATTAATTGGAGATCAAAACGACATTTCCGATGATTATTTCAAGGTGGGGTGTTTGTGTGGAAGAGGTTTTAAGTTGAAGACAGACATTCGAGGGGGGTCCCTCGTCACAGTCCCCAGCTAGTCACAAGACAGCTGCCTAACAAAGTTCAAATTTCATTCATAAGCCAAATCCTCACTTTCCTCTCCTCCTCCTGTTATGAACCTTGTTTTGATAAATTCAAAGGAAGCCCCACTCTCACGTGACACTGTATGGTCTTGAAACTGCATTCAATGGGACTGATATCTAATCTTCACTGTGGTATGTGACGAAACGATTTGACAAATCCTAGTAAGAAAATTTGCTATCCTTTCCCCCCAACTGTCTACCATTATAACAAGAAATCGACAATGGAATGATTTTCAACATTTGTTCTCGTATTATTCTATGTAAATGTTCATGAATTTCGTTTTGTTAAGAGAAATTTTAAAGTTAAGATAAAGTTTCGACATTTTCAACATTTACTCACTATATTAAATCTGTGGACCTAGAATTTGAAATTAAAAATTTTGAAAAGTATGGATGGAATCCCAGTCACCAATGTTCCACTGATGCTTGATAGCACGAGTGTGTCCCTTCAAATAATAAGAACCTTCCAATTCAATTAGTATTTCTTTTTGACTTGAGAAATCTTTAACATAGATGGCCTCAAAAGGAAAAGAAAAAAAAAATAATAAAAACGATGAAAAGCATTCACTAGCAATCAATGGGTAGAGTCCAATACATATGAATGGAGAGCTTTATTGTATATACCGGAAAACTAGGAACTCTTTGAGGTTGATAAAGTGAAGTCACCCTTCTTTTTGTTGCCAATTTTTTGAGAATCCATAGCTCATTTTAAAAAGTTTGGAACATGAAATTACAAAAGGAGGATCGTAAAAAGGAAAAGTGAAACACTTTCCCTCCACGTGAAATTCTTTTTTGCCCTTTGATCAATCTTTTACTATGGCTTTTACTTCATTTCTAGCTCTTTTGCCTATCAATTGTGACATTGGAATTATCCTTTTCCCACTATTTGATTTTTTTTTTTCCCCTTTTTTCATTTGAAAGTGGGTCGTCAGCCTGATCTCAAAAGAATTTAAAGGGTTGAAATCCAGCTCATTACGGAGAAATGAGACAGGCTTATCCTACTTTGAGAAGTAAGGAGAATAAATCTGCAAGAAGTGTCTGTGTTCTTAACTAGTACTAACGTAGTTTAATTAACTTTTCTAAACACATACACCACCTTATAGATGCAGTCATCTCAGAGCAGCTCTTCGTATCTCTTGACAAGGTTAGAAGTGGAAGCAAGCTTCGGATGATCCTGTCTTAGGATCTCAGCAAAAACCCTGGGAGTTTATTTCCACCACAGAGATTTGAAATGTTGAGGTTTCTGGCCAGCTTTACTTACTAATTGACTTTAATGCCCTTAATCACACATATATGATATACCCCATTTTATTTTAACCAATAAAAGTTCACAAACGAATGAATACACAAATATAATGCATTTTTTTCTTCTTTATAAATTACAAAATTATTGTAGGAAGCAAATTGTACTTGGAGTTGTCTCGTCGGATTGGAGTTGAAGGACAATTGAATCCAAACGATACCCTTTTGAAATCACAAAATAATAATAATAGGAAAGAGAGAATTGCCAACAAAACTTGGTGGGTGGTTGGCCTACAGTGACTTGAAACTAGTGTTGTGAATGGGGGCTTGTACACGTGAATGTGTCCCATAAATGTGAAAAATGTTAGACAAATACAAAGCAATAAGTTTAAGGTCAAGTCCTTTTCAAAGTTAAAAGATTACACACACACACACACACACATTTTGTAGAAAAAGTACTATTTCTCATCAACCATATAATGAGTAGAATGTATAATAATGTTTAAACAGAATTTATGAGTTAAATAATTATATTTTGTATTGGCACAATAATATATAGACTTTTTTTTATATAATTAATCGATATTTAGAATTATTTTTTGATTAATTCAATTCGAGTATTGTTAGATTCAATTTAAGAAAATTCTCCCAAAATATTTTTTTTACTCTTATCCATTTCCAAATTTTGAAACCAATATTTGATTAAAAAACTTAATATATTTATTTACTAAATCGATTATAACTAACTATAATGTATATATATAGCCGTTTCCAAAATTAAAAATATTTGAACATAAAAGAAAATGTGTAATGAGGATTTTTCTTTTTCGTTTGTATTTTAAGGAATAAACGGTAACTGATGCTCTTAGATGAGCATCCTCCCTCTCTCTTTCTCTCTCTCTCATATGTCCAACAATTAGTGTTTTCTACTTGTCAAGTCTTTTCACTAAGGTGATGAGGCAATGCTTTTTTCATTGCACGAATGGATTGCAGAGATGGTGGCAGACAATTAAGGAACCCCGGTGTTAATGGACTTTGAAACTTTTCAAGAGAAAAATAGAGATTCCTAACAAAGTCAAATGGAAAAAAAAAAATTTATAGTGGATGGATTCTCTTCCACCAACAAAATCAAGACACCCACCCAAATCCATCGAGTACTCAAATCTTCAATAATGCGTTTGGGTAAGCTGGAAAGATGAGACGTCTCCCAGATTCCATCTTCTTGAATTCCAAATTCAATGGGCTTCCGTTTTGTCTAGCACTTGAGAATATAGGCAGGCCTTCCAGTTATACAAGCCCATGAGAATATAGGCAGGCCTCCCAGTTACTGATGCCGTAGAATTGGCACACAAAGTAAATGAATTTAGACCCAACCGAAGAACAGGAGTTTCCTAGTTCCCATGCAACCGTACTAGGTATGTTGTAGTCGATTCAGCTCATGTAGACAACTATTTTTTTTTTTTTGGGATAAAAGAAAATATTAGCTTACTTATATAAAGGGAAAATGCTCATCTATAAAAGGTCCTTTTGTCTTAACCTAGACAACAATAGCATGTAATTAAAAAAAAAAAAGAAAAAAGGACAGCAATAGCAACATAAAAGCACTCCGTGTAGGGATGTTCTGCAAATGAATAGTGTCTGTTGTGCTTGGTGCGAGTTTTGGTTTTCTTGTCTTGGTTTAATTCACCCTGTTTCAAACCTGCGGTCTATTAGGAGTTACTTTCCTTCTGAGTAGTATTTCCAATAGTGTTAGATGTTTGTCTTTAGTGATTGTTTGAGTCTTGCTCACGACCCAAGGGGGGGGGGGAAGCAATGTATGTCTAAAAGCACTACTTCAACCTCACCCCTTTCTCTTATCTTTTCTCCTTCTGAGGGGGCTGGAGAGAAAGCAACATTCACATGGTCAATGTACCTTAAAAGAGTGATGCAGGGTAAATCACTTCACAAGCAAAGAAATCCCCAGATACAAGAAAATATACTCAGTTATGTTTGCATAGCAGATTCAATTCCCACCCCCCCCCCAAAAAAAAACCCCCATGTTTTCCAAACATGTCAAATTAGGATGTGCTAAAATACCTGATTAGAAAATGTTTTGTCAGCTTAGAATGTGCCAAAATACCTTGTTAGAACCAACATCCGTTGGCACAGTTGGTCAAGAGAGCTGCATCCTGTACCCCATGCTTGGGTTCAACTCAGCATGGGAGCTAGAAAAAACCAATGTTGGTCTGTCCCTGCAAAGTGAGCCCTATAGCGGTCAGTCTAGCTTTAATCGGAGCGAAACCTCAAATTCTGAGTGATAACCAAACCAAGATACCAAAAAAAAAAAAATACCTGATTAGAAAATGCTCCATGTTTTTATGTGCAAAAATGTCATCCTAAAGACAATCATATCAGACTCAGGCCCGCCAACGGACGAAATTTTACGCCAAGATGGGTCGGTGGGTACAATGTCCCTAACCCCAAAACAGTTTACTTGGGCCATAATACCTATCTTTGTGGGCTTGGCTTACATATATAAGACACCACGCACCTTTGCAACTTGCGATCTACCCTAGGAAAAGCCTAAACCATAGAAAGAAGTTAACCCAAAAAAGTCCCACTTTGAATACAGTTTTTGTGAATTGAAAAATGGAGAATATAGAAGATGTGCAATTGGGAACAAACAGATACCACAGAGGTGCAGGCAATTGGAACAGCAGCCCAGACCAGGATGGAAAACAAGGACTACAAGAAGCCACCTCCAGCACCACTTTTTGAGCCCACGGAGTTGTCATCTTGGGCATTTTACAGGGCTGGCATTGCTGAGTTTGTAGCCACTTTTCTTTTCCTTTACATTGCTGCTCTTACCGTGACGGGTGTTCAAAAAGCACCCAGAATGTGCTCCACTGTTGGACTTCAAGGCATTGCTTGGGCTTTTGGTGGTATGATCTTTGCCTTAGTTAATTGCACTGCTGGCATTTCAGGTATTACTAGTACATGATTAGGCGCTAAATTGTCCTGATTTTTTTTTGTTACATTAGGATTTGAACCGGAATCACCTGATTGGGGAAGAATGTTGTGACCACTAGACTGTCTCTTGGAGACGCCATAAATCATGATAAGTATTCCAGTGAGATTACCTATTATTATTGCTTTTTGGGGGGGGGGGACGTTTGGATTGGATGCAAGGGGACATATTAACCCGGCTGTCACGTTTGGAATGCTGTTAGCAAGAAAGCTGTCCTTAACAAGGGCAGTGTTCTACATAATCATGCAATGTCTTGGTGCAAGTTGTGGGGCAGCTGTGGTTAAGGGCTTTCAGGGTAGTATGTATGAGAGGCTCGGTGGAGGTGCCAATGTTGTAGGCCATGGCTACACCAAAGGTGAAGGTCTAGGTGCAGAGATCATGGGCACTTTCCTGCTTGTCCACACTGTTTTCTCTGCTACCGATGCCAAGAGAAATGTCCACGATTCCCATGTTCCTGTAAGTATGAATTTTCTTTAGTTTCTTTCCTTCAGCAGCTATTGCTGGCTTATGGTTGCAATCATATTGCTTTTTTGTTCCTTTTTTTTTTTCTCTGGAAAGATATTAGCACCACTTCTAATTGGGTTCGCGGTGTTTTTAGTGCTACAATGCCTATCACCGGAACCAGAATAAACCCAGCAAGGAGTCTTGGTGCGGCCATTGTTTATAACAAAGACCAAGCCTGGCATGATCATGTAAGCATCATATTTGTAGTATGGTGTCACAGTTTATCATGGATATAGATTTTCCTGATGGGATTTTGCTCTGTTTTCATGTTATGATGCAGTGGATATTTTGGCTACGACCCTTTATGGGTGCCGCACTTGCAACTTTCTACCATCAAGTGATTATCAGAGCAATCCCATTCAAGTCCAAATCTTGAACTTCATGGAAATCATTGGTCATCAATAAGTACCCAACAAATTCAACCATGAATTACTAAGCCAAAAAAAAAAAATAATAATAATTCAACTATCGGCCCTCTCCATACATTTAATCCGTTCTTAGTATTCCATTTTCTCCTTGTATGTGAATATGCTTAAAGAATAAAATGGTTGCCTACTGAAATTTGAGAGTGGTGAGGGACTCAAGAGTTCTAATTCCATGAGGAATGAAATAAAGGCCCCTGATAAAAACCTGCGTTCCATAATCTTACTTCAGTCTTTTGAAACCCTGTAAATCTATATCTAAAAAAAGAAAAAGGAATGCGGGAAAAGGGTAAACTTTCAAACAAAAATACATTATAGAAAGAAAACAGGATAACCCATAACCAAGGAAGCGTCAGGGTTCATCAATTAAATGTAGATTAAAACAGGAGCACGCAAGAAGAAATTATCATAAATTTACTAGGCTGACATAGATAACACGGCTTAACCCCGCCTAGGGGAAGTAGGTTAAAATGAGTACTAATAGGGCAAGTGAGAAATTTTTATCTGGGGGAAGTACAATTATATTTTCAATTCTAATATAGGGCACAAAAATGATAATTTTTAGAAACACAAACATTACTTCCCTTGTTTCACCCCTTGGTACTAGTCCTTTTTTATTTTTTATTTTTTCTTTATCCCTTCACATGAACAAAGCTTGGCACGTAACTACAATAATCCTATGGCGCTATAAGTTATAATTTTTAGGAAAAGAAAAACAATTATATAAAATTTATTTTTTAACAACATTTAAGTTAAAGGTCTTTTAAACTTTTTAAAAAACGGGAAAGGACAATTGCCAACTGCAATCCCTTTGGCTTCGCCACTGCCCCATAGCTATCTCTACTTGTGAAACAATTTCGGGGCCGTGACTATTTTTCCGCTGTCCAATGTAAACCTGTGTGCAAATTAAAAATTCTATGACCAATATAAGAGTGCCAAGACATGAAGAAGAAGCACTTTTCTTTATGTTATGCATCTTGATAATCCTTAAGACACATTCAATTCATTCCTACCAAAACTATCTTATGTTCAATGAGTACAAACATGTACAAACGTGTTGGTTACCTAGTAAACTTCAGATTTCTTCTGAGTGTGTCTCCTTAACCGATCCGGGTTGTTCTCCTAGGAATGAGAAGTGAAGCCAAAGGTCCTAATTAGGTAAGACCAAAGGGGCAGGTCAGTGACCCAAGTGATGAAAAAAGATCACCATCAGACTGCTTTCAAAGTATCCTTTTCTCTATGTTTGGGTTTCCTCTCTATGTGCTAAAGAGTTGTGTTGCTAACGGGCAAAAACTGACTTAGATAATAAAATTGTCTTCTTTTTTTTTTTTTTTTTTTTTTGAATATTTTTATAAAATTTATTCTTAATATTAACAACACGGACATGTATCAAATCAAGCATGTAAGAATTAGAAGATGTATAGTCCTAATTTGGTATGAAATTCCCATTTCCCCTATTTAACCCCAAGTAGCTACTAATTATGTAAATTAATGACAAGCCGAAATGAGATCATATAATTATTATTACCAAAAATTTTGAGCAATAAAAAAAATGATTCATATCAAACCCATTTATATATTTTTACCCATTTGTGGCAGTTCCCTTTTTTTATGTTATTGCCTATTGGTCCCTTATTTCATAAAATCCAAATTATTGTTTTCATTAGTGTGACCTCAACCTTCTCCTAAATGAAGATTAGAATGATAAATATGCCATGTGTGTCCCCAATCAACTTTGCTTGGCTTTAAATTACTAGGTAGGGGTTGCATGAACCATCGGGAGATCACATAGTTTAGTGAATCCATTTTTTATTTTTTAAAATAATATCAGATTGATCAAATAAATTATAAATAAAAAAAATTTATATAATAATTCAAATTAACATTTTTTGATAAAATTTTAATTTAATATATGTTTGATTTATTAAAATATACTGATATGTAGATTTTTGTATTAAATTTAACCTATTTAATTTATGATTTATTAGATTCATATTTTATCCATTAAATTTTTAACGATTCCCTTAATCGTCCATGAAATGGTTTCAAAGAGTGACTCGATGAGGATCAGGGTAATCCGCCCATCTAACTTGGTACACTATTTTTCACGTGAATATGAAAAGGAGTGTTTCTAGTGACTTGAAGAAGTGAGAGGCAGCAACCAACTGATTAGGTGAGACCTTAAGAGCAGGGGCCATGTGCTTGTGCCTCAAGAGACTGCAATTTATGCCCATGAAAATGCTTGTTCGATTGACATCGAAAATACAGAACTGATTGCGCCTAAAAATAGTGCGGGACCATGAATATGGTTTCCTAAGCTTGCAAAATTACTGTGTACACGCAGCTTTATACGGCTATACCCCATCTAATTATTGTTGCACTAGGTACTGTGTTGGACAGAGTGGGCTCGATACCAGTTTAGTTGTCCTTTTTTTGTGTTTTGGGGGTGGGGGGGGGGGGTGAATGGGAATTTGAATGTGAACCAATTGCACGCAAAGAAAATGATGAAAATGGGACTTTTGTCTACAAAGTGTCTTGCATCTTTATCAAATCAAAAGTGTTAAAACACGAGTAGAAAACTAACTTTTAGTGATGAAAAATTATCGATGAAAAAAATTTATCATAAATAGTGACGGAATAACGTCGGATGGAAACTGAGAGATTAACTATAGAAATTAATGACGAAAATATTTTTGTCGCTATAGTGATTTAAAGTAAAAAAAAAGAAAAATTGTAAAACTATCAGTGACGGAATTTTTAGCGATAGAAAATATACATCATTAATTGATGAAGGGTAAAAAAAATATATGTACAGTTATCAACGACAGATTACCAACAGAAATTTTAGCGACGGATTACGGACGGAAATTTTAGAGACGGATTAGTGACGGATTATTTTAATATTTTAATATTTTAATATTTTAATATTTTTAATATTTTTTAATTTTTAAAATTTTTAAAATTTTTAAAATTTTTAAAATTTTTAAAATTTTAAAATTTTAAATTTTTTATAATTCTTTTTTCTTTTTTCCTTTATTTATTTTATTTTTTTCTTTTATTCTATTAATTTATTATTCAATTTAATGGGTAAATAAAAAATAATAATTTACTATTCAGTAAAAATATTCAATGAAAAAAATTATCCCAAAGTAAAGAAAAAAAAAGAGATGAGAAAAAAAATGTGAGATTAAGATAAATTATTTTTTAAAAAAAGTGAGAGAGATTAATATTATGAAAAAAAAAAAAGTGAGAGTTAAATAATAAATAAATAAATAAAGATATTACAAAACAACTTGTGGTATGGTGGTCGGACAACACAAAGTTCCTAACTCCCAACAACTACCAACAAAAAAATTCCACATTTTACGACCTCGTAAGAAATTTATAGTTTTCCCAGAGTTTGTGGTTTTGATTGCTTTCAAGTTACTGATTTCTGATTTCTTATGTGAGAGAGAGAGGGTGAGAGAGAGAAAGAAGAGAGTTGTTGATGTTGACATCTACCCATTTGAAACCTTTTTTTTTTTGCAAGGAGAGGTAGAAAAGTTAACAGAACCATGGATATAAGTTGTAAAACTTTCCACACCCAATTTGCCCCATGATATAGAAGAAGGATAAAGGGGAGAGAGAGAGCCCGAAAGGTCTGGGACTTAAAGCGCCCCAACGTATAGTTAGGTCGCATTGATTAAATAACCCACAATTTATTTGTCTGTCGGCTTTACTTCTGGGCTCTTGGCTTGGTTTACCCAACTCTCACGACTATTGATTTCCAATACGACTTGTTCAAATTATGCAATGAATTAGTCAGATGTTAATTAATTTAGGAGCAATATTGGATAAATTAAATAAATCAATCAGTACATTTTATTTAATAATTATTTAAATTGATCAAACCATATTGATTATTTAATTAAAAATTAACCAAATTTATAAGATAAATTACCAAGTAAAATTTATTCAACTTGTTCATAATTTATTTGGTGCATCTAATGTTATTTTTAATTTAAAAATTTATAGTTAAAAATTATTTTTTTTAAAAATGAGATTTTATATGTATAAAAAAGTTAATTCATAATTTATATTTCGGATTACTCAAATTATCTTAAAAAATCTCCTGGAGAAAAAAATTCTTTCATCTCAATTAAAATAGTTACAGAGAAAAAAATAAAAATTAAATTATTTGCTCCCTAATTTTGGGTAATGCCATAAAGAGTTCTCCACTTTCGCCCACCGTAAATTACTCCTGAAATTAATTCAAGTAAATTTATTGACGACAGAAATAATAAATTTCTAAAAATTTCTAAAACTAATTTACTATAATATTTGATTTATTTAGAACTATTTTGTCATAAATCCCAATACATTTCAATATAGAATGAATGACTACTCAATAAACAATGAGGAGCGACTAGAACTAGGTCATATATTGGTATATATTAAAAGACCAGAAATTAGTGAAAAATTGAAATGAACTCAACATAACTCATTGGGATCCATTTCCCATGGTGAAGCAACAAATTAACTTCAAAACTCAAACATAACTTAGGACAGGAAACGGCTCAACCAAGGAGTTAGCCAATGAAAAAAAGGGTGTCGGCTACTTGGCTAAAGAGAGGCTTTGCTGATTTGTGTGGGATTCCTCTTGGTTTTCGCGGTGGCCGGCTGGCAAGAACTGAAAAGTAGGCTAATTGAATGTTTCAATTAGCGTTAGCGTCAACTTTCAACCACTCATCGAAGGCCCATCCTCCTCTCCCCTCACAACTTCCTTTGCTATCATATTTTTTTCCTTCCCAAGAAATTCAAAGAATCTTACGGACGTTAACCATTTTCCCTCTCTCTCTCTCTCTCTCTCTCTCTCTCTCTCTCACTCTCTCTCTCTCTCTACCACATAATGTTTTCATGCTAAAGGCATCAACAACAAACAACAACATGGCCATCTTTCTCTCCCCTTTTTAAACCCTCTCCGTTCCACAACATTATGCAGACAAACTCACTCTAATAGCATCCAACAAAATACACCTCTCTCTCTCTCTCTCTCTCTCTCTCTCTCTCTCTCTAATGGGTGCTCGTCCTCACTATGAACCAATCTCAAAATGTAGCTCCAAGGCTCGATCAAACCAAACCATAGCTTCAGACCTAGAAGGCACACTCCTTGTGTCACGAAGCGCATTTCCTTATTTCATGCTCATCGCTCTTGAAGCCGGTAGTCTCCTAAGAGGCTTACTTCTTCTGGCCTCCGTTCCACTCGTGTACTTAATCTACGTATGCATCTCTCAATCAATGGCTACCAAAATATTCATATTCATCACATTTTCCGGACTAAAAGTAAGAGACATCGAGCTTGTTTCCCGGTCAGTGTTACCCAAGTTCTATGCTGAGGATGTTCATCCTGATACTTGGAGAGTGTTCAGCTCTTTTGGGAAGAGATATATTATCACTCAAAATCCTAGGATTATGGTTGAGTCATTTGCTAAGACTTATCTGGGAGCTGATAAGGTATTTGGGACTGAATTGCGAGTCACAAAATCCGGGAGAGCAACAGGGTTTGTGAAGAAGCCTGGTGTTCTTCTTGGTAAACATAAAACGAGTGCTCTTGCTAAGGAATTTGGCATCAATGTGCCTGAAGTGGGTGTTGGAGATGGTGGGGCTGATCATAGTTTCATCTCCTTATGCAAGGTAAATAACAAGACCTCTAACTACCAATTTATAAATAAAGAATTATCGCGTATATTCAAATTCAGAATAACCTTAATTATATTAGCATCGAATATACGTACAAAATATTGTTACATTAAAAAGGAATGTGTAACAACCAATAATCTAATAAATCTTTATATTTATTATTTATTTAAAAAATTATGTTGTTTATATTCTCATTGATTTTCACCATGAATGGTGAAATTCAAAATTCAATATCTTATTAGGTGAGTGTCCCAGCTAAAAAGGAAAAACGAAAACTACTCGATAGTTGTAGTTGCTGAAAGGCAAATGGCAAATTGTAGGTTGAGTACATCACCATTAGAGTACCCATCAGGGAATCACTTTCGGGCCAACAAAAGTTTCAAAGAAAAAAGTGAGCAGTCAATATTTAGTCAATCTCAATGTCGATAGCTTTTCCATAAAAGTAAGCACAAATCAATTGATCAGTTTTGTAGTTCTGATGCTCTTCCCACCAAAATACATATGACCAGCTAATGAAGCCCATTTACTTTCCCAAAGAACAAAGGTTTGCTGAGAACAATAATGGTATCTCTCTCTCTCTCTCTCTCTCTCTCTCTCTCTCTCTCTTCTATCTCTCTCTCTCTCTCTCTCTCATGCACATACACACATATTAAGAGCATTCTCATTTTCAGTAGAAAATTAAGGCAGCCTTTGAAACCCAATTTGCTTCATGCTTTTCTCTCCATTAATCACATTCATCCCTTTTTTTTCAACTTTCAACCAACAACCGCTCACAAGATCCTTGTGCATAGCCAACCTTTTCTTTTATCCAAACATGGCAATTTACTTTTTTAGCACATATGGATTTACTTTTTTAGCACATATGGAGATTACTCAAAATGTCCATGTCTTATGCAACTTTTTCATTTAAAGGAAGAAGAAATTGATTCATCGGATCATGCTTTAGCTTATTCTGCCCTGGGGTGAAATAAAATTCGGTCTTGTAAATATAATAAACCTTTTTTTTTCTTTGCAGGGAGGATACATAGTACCTAGAACAAAATGTGAGCCGCTGCCTAGAAACAAGCTACTAAGACCTGTAATTTTTCATGAAGGTCGCTTGGTTCGAAGACCAACACCACTTGTTGCTCTCTTGACATTCTTATGGATGCCTATAGGCATAGTCCTAGCCATTATAAGAGTATACTTCAATATTCCCTTACCCGAGCGAATTGTCCGATACACCTACAAAATTTTGGGAATCAGGCTTATTGTCAAGGGCACCCCTCCTCCACCCTCCAGGGGACAAGGCGGTGTGCTCTTTGTATGCAACCATCGCACAGTCCTTGACCCTATTGTCACGGCCGTGGCACTAGGGAGAAAAATAAGTTGCGTGACTTATAGCATTAGCAAATTTTCTGAAATGATTTCGCCAATCAAGGCCGTGGCACTGTCTAGGGAGAGAGACAAAGATGCAACAAACATCAAGAGATTGCTAGAAGAAGGTGATTTGGTTATATGTCCAGAAGGAACAACTTGTAGAGAACCGTTTTTGCTAAGGTTTAGTGCACTGTTTGCTGAGCTGGCCGATAGGATTGTGCCTGTCGCAATTAATACCAAGCAAAGTGTGTTTTATGGGACTACAGCTAGAGGGTACAAGCTTTTGGATCCTTATTTTGTGTTCATGAACCCGATGCCAACTTTTGAGATCACTTTTTTGAATCAATTGCCCACCGAGCTCACTTGCAATGGAGGGAAATCTTCGATTGAAGTTGCTAATTACATCCAGAGGGTTTTGGCGGGGACTCTGGGATTCGAATGTACGAGTATGACGAGGAAGGATAAGTATTCGATGATGGCAGGGACTGACGGCCGTGTTCCTACAAGGAAAGACAAAGAAAAGGAAAAGGAAAAGGAAAAGGCTTAATACAAGCAATCAAGGAACAATGAAGTTTGTTTGTCATGTTTTTTAAACTTAAATATTATTTAAGGAAAAATAAAAGTTTGATGTTTATTGGGGAGACATAATAATTGTTCAAAATTCACAATATTTGTTATGTCATTTATGACAGTGGATGGTGTTATTGTATCCGTCCATATTATCTTTCCCCTAATTTTTGGTAAGTTGAGCTCCAAACATAAATATATAGGGGACCATTTAGCTCTCCCTCTCTCTATCATTATTCTTTGTTTGCTCATATTTATTGAACTAGTTGAACATCAAAGCCATAACCACATTTGCAGCTCTTTAAGATGTAATGCTGCATGTGAAATCTTCCAACTTGTGCAAGCTGTTCTCTTAGCCCTTCTCCAAATTGGGCACCATTTATGTCACCAAAACAACTTTAGACACAAGCCCTAGTTCACAAAAATGATGCATTTCCATTTTTGGCGGGGTTTCCAATTCCTAACTGTGCTCTATAACCACCCACATGCTCTTTATCTTTATTATTTTCATGATATGCAGCTAATGAAAATCACAAATATCAGTCAACAAACAGCTTAACCAACACAGAGGCCATTAAAGCGTCCTCTTTAAGATCTTGAACCAACAATTTTCTCTTATAAAATTTCCGCGTTCGATGGTCTATTAATCCCACAAAGTTAGCCGAACGCATGCTTAGACAGAACAAAATGACCATGAAGGATGTTTTAAAGATGAGAACTTGTAGCTGTGGGAGTCGTAGACTCTCATTGATAAAAGAAATCAAAGTCATTTTGACTCAATTTTCTAAAATTATTTGGGTCAATATTATCTGTCACGTCCCCAAGAGGAAAACCTGGTTCTCACAATCTCCTCTTCTAACCCTGAATCCAGGGTTCGAATTCTTGTGTAACAATAAAAAAAAATTATCTATCACTCCCTTCTCATATATTATTGTACCAAAGGAGTTGTTAGGTTGGTCTTAAATGCAGAGATCCAGGGGAGGTTGATAAATTTTAGGGGACCCCGTGAAAGTTGGAAGAATATATGGAAGAGTGCAGAGCCTGAGAGAGTTCAGAAAGACGCATATTCCGACACCCTTCGGCTTTGCTGTCTTGTATTCGTGAGTCACTTTCTCATCAATAAAATGAGGGGACAAAATGAGAAAAGGAAAACACAACATTAAGTTTTGCTTCAATTCAATAAAGAGATTGAGACAGGAGGAATTGCAGTGGAATGCCGGAGGATTGGATCAACAGATTACATATCAAACTTGGGTGTAAATTTTGCAGTCTTGTTTTTTCCCTGCCAGGTAATTTTGCTATCTTGTTTTGCATAGCATTTACTTAGTCTCAACAATAGAGTACTCTCCAATTGGATTGAATGAATACAATTTCTCATAGGAGAGTGAGGCATGTTTGTTTAGTTTTGTTCTTTTGTCTAACAGTTAAGGCCACCACCATAGCTCACACCAAGATGTGACAGAACATACTCCTTCGAAGGGTTGGTCCAAACGTACTATGCATGCGGAATTATTTACGGACGAGAGAGAGAGAGTTGCTGACTCCTTTCCAGCTCTACTTCACTCTCCTGTGCTTGAGTTTCAAATGCACAGAATGGGTGCTTCTTGACCCAGTAGTACGACAAGGCTCAATTTTCATTGGCGGCCAAGGTTAAAACCCCCCCCAACTCTCCTCTGTTCTTGTTTTAAGGGGAATTCTGTCCTCGTACACAAGAATAAAGGAAAATCTATCCAAATTGGGCTACTACTATATTCCCAAACTTTAGACAAATTTTTAAATAATACTAAATTTAATATGATGCTCATTAAAAACAACATAACACAACACAACAATATTTAAAAAAGCAATTGAATTATGCCAACCTAAATTATTTAATTTCTACTCTGAATTTTCCAAAACAAGATGATGTTTAAAGAAATTAGTTCTCGTTGGATCAGTGAGAAATTTTGGAAATCATGGAAGTCATCCGTACTGAACTCATTTAAGTTAAGTGGTTGTTCACTCTACCACTTAACCAGATATCTCAAATTCGAGTTTGAAAATGGCGAAAAATGATTTGTGAGAGTCAATCCTAAAAATAAGCTTTATAGTATTCGAATCAGATTAGTCGGTAAAACTCCGATACATGTGGTGAAAATAAAAACAAAAAAAAAAAAAAAGAAATGGAAGGCATCCGTATCACCAAAAAAAAATGGAAGGCATCCTAGTGGGCCTGGGCTTGCAAGAAATTATCCAGACTAAAAGGAATCACTTGGATTAGACCCAAGAACAAATAAGTCATCTAAGACAGCTGAACCAATTGACCGAATTGACCATCCTACCCCTTCCCCGATCACATCAAGCTCTACGTCGGCGGAAAGCTCTTCGAAACACTCCTCTCCACGATTCAATCAAGCGGTCTTGATTCTCTCCTCTCCGCTCTCTCAACCCGATCCCCCACTCCTCCAACCCGATCTTCATCTTGCGCGACCCCGACCCCGACATCTTTTCCGTCCTCCTCTCTCTCCTCCGCACCAACCTCCTGTCCTCTGCTTCCCTCAAATTCTCTAAACTAGAACTCCTCGACGAAATCGCTTACTACGGTTTCGAATCCAACCTCAAATCCGTTCTCCTTCCTCCTCCTCTCAATGGCCTCGACGCCTCCCTCGTCTCCACCCTTCGCCCTTCCGTTGAAGGGTCTCCGACCGACTTCACCGCCGAAAAGGACGACAGCTCTGTTTTGACCGCTCACAGCGGTTAGATTTCGTGTTATGATTCCAATCTGATTCATATCGGGTCGGTTCGGGCCATGTGGAGAATGTTACGTCGGTTCGTCGGGTTTGGTCTAACATTGCAGCTGTAAGTCTAATTCTGCGGCCGGAGTTCATTTCTATGATTTGGGTCGCGGGCGGAATGTTGGGTCCGTTCACTGGAAGGACCCGTCCGACCCAAAAATATGCGGGGCCCGAGTGCATGCGATTGCCTATAAACCCAGTTCGGTTTTTGCTTCGTGCGAGTGTCAGCACAGAGAGGATTGCATTCTCCATATTGACAAGTCAATGCTCCAGATTTCATTGGAGATCAGACGACAATTGGGGAATTCGGCGAAGGCGGTGGTCGGAAATGAACATGCTTATTGGTAACTCGACCTGTGCGGGAGCCTTCGGGATTCGGGTTATATTCGGATATGGGACCCCAAGATCCAGAGATGTGGTTTGGGAGACAAATGAGCCGGGTTTGTCCGTGTAGTAGTTTCGACAACTCGTTTGCTGACGTGGATGTCGACATGGTTCCATGTGCCCTCTTCAAAGTGTGTTCCAAGTCTGGTGACGTGGCAATGGCGGATCTGCGTGACTAGGGGATAATCCATGGGGTCAGAGAAACCTGGGTGGAAGCAGTGTGAAACACTGTAACCAGCAAGTGTTTGTGGGTTAAAAAGGCGGACCGGAGGTCTGGTCAGGAGGGGAGGAGAGAGAAAATGGAAAAGGGTATGATGGTTTGATGTATAGGAGGAATTATCTGGACAAACGAGAATTCCCGATATAGTGTTAACAATTTCTTTTCTTGTTATTTGAGATTCAAATCTAATCTAAAGAATATATATATATATATAAATAATGGAAGGCGGAGGGAATAGGTTGTTTGTTAGCAGGGAAGATGTCGAAGGGCTTGAAAGTTCTTGTTCTTCTGATGATGTCCATGTTTTATTATCATGATGGACATGCCTTGGGATTTTAGTTCGTCAGAATACAAGCTTTGATGGTTAGGCTCTTGGGTCTTGTGCTTCGAAGGCCGCCCCTCATCCAAGGACAGGACTTCAAGCCTCCATCCCCATCGGCAAGGGCAATGCCCTCCTTTGCCTAAACCCCACCCTCCTCTCCAAAAGGCCCTCTGGGGGTCTTGCAAAAGGCTTGATATTGATGGGCGTTGTAGTTTAAAAACCTGGGTGTAATTATGACATTTTTTTATAGCCTGTACCCGCACATCTATGAATGATACCAAGGGTTGAGAGAACCTAGTGTTATTAATAGGTTTGGTTTTCGATTTTTTTCGGTACATGCGTAGCTCTTCCACAGGATAATGACCCGAGAACTCCCAAATGAAATTGAGTTATTTCGGATCCTTCCTACTAAACCAATTACACTTGGGAGCAGGGTAGACCTGAATTCCTGTGATCTCAATAAAGTAGACCCATGTACGGATGACATAAAGAATCTGCGAAGCAGCTAATGGTGTCGACAATGGCAAGATCTTGGTTGCAGAATGATTGTAACGTTAACACACACCTGATCCCATCTATGAGAGAGCAACCATTAATAGACAGATTCAACATCTCTTGGTGGTAATTCTTCTTCTAAGTACAATGAACAGAATGGGACAAGGGCCTAGCGACAGTTCTCTCAGCGTTGGACAAATGTAGCACTTACAATCAAGACGAATTCATCGAGGAAACAATTTCGAGGAAAAATAATCACTCTATATCATGAAACACTACCAAAATAAATTCAACTCTGATAAGTGTTTGTACAATATCGAGTGTGTGATACTAAAAACAATTAACTCTTGTGAGCATCTAGCATATGTGAGTAAGAAGTAGCAGTGAGCTTTGAAGAATAATCTGCTTACTGAGAAAGAAGAAGCTCTACAGGAGTCTAGTCTAGCCACTATGAAGTTCCCTGTCTGTTTCTATTTTCAGTCAATCTTCTCCATACCATTCTCCCACAATGCATCAATGTCCATGTTGCCAAAACGAAGAGAAGAGGAACTCCAATTACACAACCACCAGATACAAGATTAACCAGTGTCTGAAAATGCAAAAGCAAAAGTTAATATATCATTCAATTGGAAAAAACTGAGCATGCTCATATGCTCGGATGTTAATTCTTCAAGACATGCGGTATAGATGCTTGTCTTGATTAGATCCTCTAAAAGTAGACGGAGCAAGTTCACTTCATACATATTCCTCCTGCAATTCTTGTCAAACAATCACATTGACAACAAACCTTAAAATCCTTTAAAAGATTTTGTGAAGTCCATAAATAAAATCTCTGGCATTGGGGTGCAATGAAATCTTAATAGACAATTCTCAGCTAATCCACAAATATATCACCACCAAATCTCTACACACTATACGGGTAAATGGACTAACAATCCTATGCAACAAATGCAGCACAAACAGGTTAGTCTTATTGGGACCTCACAAACAGGTGAGGACCGGTCCCAATAAGACCATAAAAGCCAGAAGTAACTTGAACCCCAAGCCATGGGTTTTTCACTCATCTAGCTTCTGGATATAATAGGTATCCGCTCTTAGATATTAGTGACTTTCACCAAAGATATTCTGCAGCCTAGACCTGATCATGGATTGCGAGCATCGTATCTAATCTCCTTTGCTTGAAGCGGAAACAGATGTATGCAGGTTCACTTCTTGTGCAAATTACCAACAAGTGGACATTTACCATATGTCAAGGGCTGCCACAGTTGCAGGTTTTAAAGAGAGTTTGGAATTCTTAGTTATGTAATCGTGTTCTCTCTGTAGGGAATTGGTTCTATGCACACATTCTCTCCTTCTCTATCTCTCTCAATTGAATACCACTCGTGTGCATGTGTATGTTTACTCTTGGTAATTTATGAATCATGCTCGAGGAAAAAAATGGTTGTATGTATGTCTAGTGGATGACAGAGACATCCATATTTCACCATTGCAATAGATACAAGATATGGAACAGGATAAATGAAGATAAATTTTTTTACCAGCATGCCTGCACCCATATGAACAATAGGAACAAAAAATTGGTCCACTTTCTTCCCTTCAGCATATCCATTGAACGCAATGACCATAGAGAATGTGTGAATCGTCACAAATGCCAGTGCAATGAGGGCTGCATGTCAATGGCAAGAACTATCAACTGTTGAAACATCTATAGAAACAGCCCTACAGACCAAAAGAATAACTCAGACTTACAAGAAACAAGAAAGAATGGCATGTATGAGCATTTATCCACGTAGAATGTTGCTTGTCCAAATGCGGGTGTTAAGAGGCTAATGCAGAAAAAGACAGCATGTGCCAGACCATGACCCATACCACCAGCTGCATTCGATTGATTGAAGTATATCAGATGACCAATTCAAGAAAATGAGGCATGGAAGCAGGAATGGTCACTCCTGTTGTCTTAAACACTCTCTCATAGAATGTAATATACGCACAAGAAATGGAAGTGTAGACAGAAGATAATCATTATACTTGAGGTATATGCTACAAAGGTACACCAATAAGTCAATTCGGTTCCAGATTGAGAAATATCCTAGCCAAAATCAACCTCGGGAGAAATCTTGACCATTCTATCATCAGAATTGTCATGTTAAGAATTTGGAACATCTTTCCTTGCCATACAAATATGGAAAAGCATTTGATGGGCTAAATTTGAATGACTAATGCTTGCAGCTATCCGCAACAACCAAGCCTTTGGTTGTTGTGGTTAGCTAACCAAAAGGCTAGTCACTGTAATTGTGCTAATGCACTAATAAACCATTGAATATAAACTTACATGCAAATTATAGACTAGAATTTTCAACTACATATAATCCTTGGAAAAAGAAGATGCGTACTTATAACCTTACCAAGCGCGATTTGCATCTTATCAGTGAGATATAAACGAGGCTTGGCTATTCTATCCGCAAAAGCATCCAGCATTTCTTCCAGCATCCTATATAAAGTTCACCAAATAACATTGTAGTAGGATATGAATGCAATGCAGCAACACTCCTCCAATTGGATGAAAACAGCACAGAAATTATTCATCAAACAAAACCAAATCCTTAGAACAATAGAAGAATGAAGACATAGGATGAATTTTGAAAGAGAAAAAAAAAAATTGTGCGGAAAATTTCAGCCTTTTTAATAATGTAGGGAAAAATAAGAAAAAATTTAAAATGGGATGTATAGAAATGGTTGGAATGCCAGTGAATTTCCTTTATCCTTTCAATTCAAGTTCACAGCGACTTCAGCTAGTAAACACCTCTATATGTGGGATCAAATGTCACCTTAGAGTCAGGGGTTTATAGGGAGGGAGAGAGTCACTCCTCCCCCCCAATTTTGTGGTTCTATCACCTTTGGACTAAAAATCAGAATTATAAATGGTACTCATCATCATCCAGGAGGAAATAACCCTAGTAATACCAAGTACCAGGTGCAATTTCTATCTAGTATTCCATCCTTGTTCCTTTTCTGATTTCTGATTTCTAAACCCCCACCCCAAAAAAAAGGAAGAAAACACCCGAAGTCGTCCAACTGCTTTCTGTAGCCTGCTTAGTGATATTTTGTTGGTATGTCAAGGAGCAAGTAAGAATGCTATTACTGAGAAATCATTACACCAAATGAGCTAGATAGAGAAAGCATTGGCACAACCCAAGAGACATATCACCCAAAAAAAAAATACAAAATACAAAATATTCATCAATAAGAAGCATAGGGGCATACTTGTAAAGTTTCCAGAAGAGAATCCGAGCCCCTTCTTGGAAGGCAACAGAAGTGATAATAAGAATCATGAAGGGCCACCATTGTGTTGTTTCAAGAGGAAGAAAAGCCCTCCAAAACCCAGACAATATGATCAGGCTTATCAGCCATACCAATGTGCTGCATCCATATCAAATTTCAATTGAGAGAGAGAGAGAGAGAGAGAGAGAGAGGGAGGGAGGGAGGGAGAGAATTAAAAGTAGTGGGTACCTGGAGAGAAGGACGAGAATCAAAAAGGGTTTTCTCGAGATGACCGCGATGAACACAGCCAGGGAGGGACCTAGGGCTATGAGAGCATACCCGATCCCTGCTGCTACTGTCATCCTCTCTCTCTCTCTCTCGCTTTGTTCTGAAGTCTTCTATGTCGATGTGGAATTGGAACTATCCCAACGGACGAAGAGACCCGATTTTGGAGAACTTTTGTGATTAGAGGGGGTGAATGGATCTTTACTGCAGCAGCGAGTTGGCCACAACCAGAAAGCAGCGACCTTTTCTATTGGAACGGTAAGGTGATCGTCCCGACTGGGTTGACCCAGTTGGGATCCCTTTCTCCTAAAGGCTAGTCAGACTCTGACCGGTTGTTGGTGCAATTATTTTCCAAAAAAAAAAAAATAATAATTATTGAAAATAAATTACATGCACGACTTTTTTTCCATACTAAACTCATTATGCATTATAAAAAAAAATAAAATTATAATATTGTTACTATAAATCATCATCAAATTTAGGTTTTGGCGCATACTTCCAACCCTATTTTAACCTTTTATCGACTTCTCGATACCAACATTCATCTCAAAAAAAAAAAAAATCTTAAGAGAAAAAAAATATTAGAATTGATTTCTCAAATTATATTTTTTTTTTATTGTATAACAATTTAAATTTAAAATTATTAAATTAAAAAATAAAAATTTATACTATTAGATTATCAACTGAGCACTCAAATTACTAATTTTAGGAAACCTTTTGGGGGGTGAGGGGGTGTTTCCAAGAAAGCTTGCTAAACAATATGGGACACATAAAAGATATGGCTTAATATTGTCTAGAGCAATATAAAAATGTGTCCCCCTAAACATGAAATCAAGAGTTGATTTGTTGTATTGTTCTTTGTTTTATGTCATAATTTTACTATATAATCATTTATAAATAGGTTAAAATTCATATTTGTTTTAAATACATAAAAAATTTATAAATTACAATAATTCTTTTTCTATGTTTGTTAAATAAATTACACATACATACATACATACATACATACATACATACATACATACATAAATATATATATTTACAATAAATTAACTCCTAAATGTTACCATGCAAAAGCATTTTCCTAACCTTAATAATGATTACTCATTTATAAACATTTTTCTAGTTAAATTTTTCATAGACATTTTTTTTATATACTTGCTCATTTTTTGATTTATCTAATAATTTTTAGTAATAAAATAATAAACCCGAAACTAAAATCGCCATTCGCAAGAGCGGCATTGGGCCAATCATTTTCCCGGAATCTATTCGATTTCGATGCGATACCAAGACTTTCAAGATTTAAAACCCTAGAACACAAAATTCTGATATCGTCGTTTCGAGTTTCCCAGCACCAAACCCTGAAGTTGCAGACTGCGGATCTCAAATGGAGTCGGACAGAGAGCAGATCAGAATTCCGATAAGCCAGAGGCAGGATTGGTCCGACGTGGTTCCGATTCCGCAAGACGATGGTCTGAACCCGGTGGTGCCGATTGCCTACAAAGAAGACTTCACCGAAGTAATGGACTACTTCCGAGCTGTCTACTTCGCCGACGAGCGATCTATCCGTTCTCTTCAACTCACTTCGGAAGCTATTCCTTTGAATCCCGGCAACTACACTGTTCTCTCTCTCTCTCTCTCTCTCTCTCTCTCTCCAGATTACGTCTTTTATGTCCTTTTCTGTTTGGTTTGATCGTGATTCTTTATCTTGGAAGAACTTAAGTGGAATTATTTCTTGGGTTAACTAAATTACCGGTGGTGATGATCTCTCTCTCTCTCTCTCTCTCTCTCTCTCTCTAAGAATTATTTGTCGCTTGATCGAGATTTGTATCCAGTAAGATCGTAATTTACTAGTTGGAATCGACTACTTGGGCCGTGGTGTTGTTTACTGCAGATGAAGTATTGAGAGAATCCTAGGTTTCTTGATATTCTCGAGTGGACTTGTTTTAGATAGTGTCGACACTTTTGCCCCTTGATGACTAATAGATCATAATTCAATAATGTGTTCTACCTGTATATATTTGTGAGCCATGTTGAAGCTCGTGTATTTCTTACAATCTTGATGCGTGAATTAATGATAATCATGGGGGATAATATGGAAGAATTAGAGACCAACCGGATTATAGTGAACTTAAGGGCTGAGAAGAAAGTTGTTTTAAGGGCAAATGACTGCTTAATTTTTTCCTTTTTTGTTTTTGTCATTAACTAATGGATTTTGTCTCTTTATTGATAATTGACTTCTAGAGCGCAGCTCAGAGTGTATAAATCTATCTTCCTTTCCTTTTTGCAGATTTGGCATTTCAGGCGTCTGATACTTGAGTCATTAAATGCTGATCTACGCGAAGAATTGGATTTTGTTGAACAGATTGCCATGTCCAATTCCAAGAATTACCAGATTTGGTGAGCCTGTAAATTAAAGTTACATTGTATACTATTAATGCTATCTTTGACTTCTTCATTCTTTGTTCAATTTTCCAATCCAAGTTGGATGCTAAATCTTATAAAGGGGAGCTATGTATGAGTGAATGGTTGTCCAGTGAGGTTAAAAAATGTTTTTCTTATAGCCATAGTGTCCTATCCTAATTGTGAGTATACTGTCTCAGCTCATTCTTGAAGAACAGTGGATAATGTTAAATAGGATATCCTAATATTTAGGTAGTGGCAGGGAGAAATGTATAATGAGTATTGTCCTCCTTGTCTTATAATGGACATGGAGACACCTCAACCTGATTACTTTATTTTTGGAATGTG
The DNA here is from genome assembly GCA_033439265.1 of Dillenia suffruticosa. NCBI lineage: Eukaryota > Viridiplantae > Streptophyta > Magnoliopsida > Dilleniales > Dilleniaceae > Dillenia > Dillenia suffruticosa. The sequence goes on from JAVTVX010000035.1 coordinate 1,746,826, forward strand.
GAAGTGGACAATCACCTAGCATTATAGGTTATTCGTTCTTGATTTGTGTGTCACAATCCCAGAGCTAGCTTATACAAGAAATCTCATCATATAAGTCATCAAGTGAATATTAGAGACGAATTTATGGTTTATTTTTTTTTCCCCTTCTAGACAAAGGTTAGTCTTTCCTTGGACTAGCAAATTAATATTGGTAATACGTTTTTGTAGGCATCATAGACGGTGGCTTGCTGAGAAATTGGGGCCCGTTGCTACAAGCAAGGAGCTTGAGTTCACCAAGAAAATACTCTTTCTTGATGCAAAAAATTATCATGCCTGGTCTCATAGGCAGGTATGCCGCAGAATGTTGTTTCTCCAACATATTGACTGGCTATAAATGGGGAGCTTCATATGATACAAGCATGTTTTGGGGTTAATACCTCTTTATTATGCCAGAAACATAATATTGGAATAAACTAATGTGTTTATGGAATATTTCCATTTTTATGGTCTCAATTGATCTTTACTCCTGTTAATAAAGAGCAGGTGGATATTGAAATAGAATATCTTTTCTGCAGTGGGTTCTTGTGGCCTTAGGAGGGTGGGAACGTGAGCTTGATTATTGTCAAGATCTCCTTGAGGATGACATTTTCAACAACTCTGCTTGGAATCAAGTGAGGATTTTTCTTTTGTTTTTTGGTTAGACCCATATGAAATCATATGCTCGACAATTCTCTATTGTGGACATTCTCATTACTTCAGAGAAAATGTGAGGTCGAGAGGTGGTATTAGCAATATTCATGGTAACATTGCATGACATTTGTTTTGCAGTCTATCTCTGAGCTGTCACAAATTGCCTGATTTTTTTCCTGCTACTTTATTGCGACAGTCATAAACGGGAAAAGAAAATAAAAAAAAAAAAAGCTATTCATATATGCTTGATGATAATGCATGCACGTTGTGTCTTTTTATAAACAATCTTAAGAAACTTAAATGATGTAATGTTTGTCCTTTTTCTTTGAAAAGGGTAAGTTGTTTCTGTCTTTCTATAAGTAATCTTAATTGCCACTTTCGTTTGATCCTTTCTTCTTCTTATGCTTGCTGCAGAGGTACTTTGTCATTACGAGATCTCCCTTCTTGGGAGGCATAGAAGCTATGCGAGATTCTGAAGTTAGTTATACTGTTGAAGCCATTATAACCAACCCTGAGAATGAGAGCCCTTGGAGCTACCTTCGAGGGCTCTACAAAGGTGACACTCAATCTTTACTTAGCGAACCGCAAGTCTCTTCTGTATGTGTGAAAGTTTTGAGAGCAAAGTGCAACCATGTTTTTGCTCTGGACCTGCTTTTGGACCTCCTTTGTCATGGTTTCCAAGCAAATAATGAGGTGAAAGATGCTGTTGAAGCTCTGTGGAGTTCAGACTTCGGTCTTTTGGATTTAGATCTAGCAAAGTCAATTTGTTCTATACTGGAACATGTGGATCCAATGAGAGCAAACTATTGGGCATGGCGCAAGGGCAGGCTTCCAGTTCAAGCAGTCTAAAATCGGAGAGGATAACTGGCATTGTGTCATAAGTATATGCTGATCCTATTATGGGACAATGGACAGATAGTGATCCAATGGGGGTCTGGTGAACTTAGAGTGATTCATAGTTCTAATTCTTCTACTTGTCTGACCCCTTTTTTATATTGTATCTGGGGCGCATATGACTTCCAAGTATATTTTACCCGCTTCCAAGCTGCAGCAATGTGAGGAAATGACAAGATTTTGTGCAATACTCGAATCCTTTTTTAGAATATGAATGATCAAACATCATTGGCATTATCTTCTGGTGCTTTTTTGGCACTAAAATATGTTCAATCCATTAGTTAGATTCTGTTAGAAATTCATCGAAGTGAAGTCACTCCTGATACAGGTCAAGGCTCCAATATAAGCAGGCTACACATGCTAGTGACAGGTGCCATACTTAAGTTATAGAATCTTTATCTCTCTCTCTCTCTCTCTCTCTCTCTCTCTCTCTCTCTCTCTCTCTCTCTCTCTCTTATATATATATATATAAATAATCGGTATACATTGGACTTGATTAAATTCGGTTTGAAATAAATTGGACTTTTAAGGATCAAAATTTTTTTTGTATCTGTTTTCTCTATATACAAGACTCGGGTGTCATTGCAAAGCCATTTTTCTATAACTGCAACATTCGGTTTCTGCAGAGGCACATTGGTTATGCTTCTATCATTGTGACCTTTCTTGCTGTCAAATTCCTGACCATTGTGCATTGCCTTTCTCTCCTGTATTGCCTATGATTTATCAGTTTTGGCTCCTCTTCCTCTTAGTTCAAGTTTGTGCAGAACATTTGTAATCTCTGATCTGATGCATCAGTTGATTATGTAGCATCATGAGCTTCGGAGTGCACTTCAACTGGTTGTGATGTTTTGGGCAGTTTGTGCCAAATTTAGAACTGGCTTAGCTTTGCCCATTTGATAGCAGAAGTGAGATCTTGATTCCAAGAACTATATGAGCTTAAAGGAGGATCGGCAAATGTGTGCTTACTGTCTTCAAGGGGACAGCCTAGTGGTTAGATCTCCCTCCCTCAATCTCGTAATTCGAGACTCAAATCTCGTTGTAAACTAAAAAAAAAAAAAAAAAAAGTGTGCCGACCCTTCTTAGCACCTTCATCTCATCCTAGATGGAGCTAGAAATGTCTTCTTATCCTTCAGCTTCCAGGTTGGTTAGTTTCAGAAACAGAACATTAGCACAAGATATAAGCAGGTTAATCTTTAAAATAATCCCCTATGAAGAACATTTTTGCTTAAGACGAATTCTGGATAATTTACCCATATGTTTGAGAAAGTTGTTTTATTTGCATACAGGACGTGGATCCGGCTAATGAGAACCATACTCCAGCCTGGATAATGGTTCATCAAGGTGTTTTTCTGATATTGCATATGGTCCAAAATCCCCACTTTGTCAGAGCTGTTTGAGCTTTACAGAAAAGTTCTAACAGATGAAATGTTCTTCCCCAGTATGTTCGTGGCATTCATATTTTCTATAGATTCCTTTACTGTGTTTAAAGCTGCAAAATCAGAAAGGGGATAGGCCTGACTTAAAAACAATAGCTTGAAGAATCTATTGGTGTCAAATTTTTGCTTATCAGATTCCTCCTCCAACGCCTAGCAATTTGTATGCTATTTTGAGTTTATTTTGTTATTTGAGTTTATTTTGCCATTGTCCAGGAAATCTTTGAGGAAAAATTAAAAAGTAAACATCACATGGGCTTTACTCGCAAGTCCAAATCTTTACTTTGATGAGGTGTGAAAATACAAGAAATAAGTTTATCCCTAAGACTGAGTCTGGGTTTATGCTCAGCAGTTTCCAGGAACCCTTATCATCCTATTGGTAGACCCGGGTACTGGTTTTTCCATCTACGGCAAAACAATAGGAATTTCCGCTACATTGCTTGGTAGGTAAGGTCAACGGAGCGCCAAGTCTGCGCATGCAGAAATTGAGTGGTTGACTTCTATTAACTTCAACTAGTGGCATCTTCATTTGTTCCTTTCTAAATTGCTTCAAGCATCTTACTATCACAACTTCCTTATTCAGAGATGTTCCGGTAGCAGAAGTTGTCTCTTCTTTTGGTTTTTCTTGGGTACTCCTTGTCATTTGTTTTTTCTTCCTTTGGTGGGGTAATATTTGGTTAAGGTTAGCAGACATTATGCAATTCATTTATGCGTAATCATTGTCCGAATTCTCTGCTGGATGCATCTCATTATTATTATTATTATGAATCTTTAGTACTTTGTAAGTTTTGATCATATTGCGAACCTTCAAGGAAATGTAAAAAATGTGGAACTCAATATTAAGTAAATTTTATTGCCCCAAGTTCAAACAGAAATATGTTCTGCCAGATCTTTTGGTTCACAAAATGAAACTGGTTCATGTCTGTCCTAACACCCCCTAGTATTAAAGAAGTCAAAGAAATCATGATATGACTTCATTGTACTGTATCAGAGTCAATGGTACATCCTGATGTGAGGTTTCCCAAAACCAATTACATGGATTAGGAATTGTCTTGCAAGCAAAGAATGTCAACAAAGGAACTTAAATAAAGGACAAATGACATGAGACGCGGTTCCATTTGCAACACGCCCTCATTACCTATATGTCATTTTCTTCTAAAATTCTTGCTATATTATATAAATCAAACATCGTACATTAGCTCTCATAAAAATTTCCCGTTCCTCTTTCATCTCTTCATTCCGGAGCAATAGCAGTTGCCTTCTTCTGGAGGTTGGGCACTTTAAAATTTAGGAGGCTTTCAGCTTAGGTGACCCTTCTTGTTAATGTTCTTTGCATTATATCGTTGCATTTGATCACCCCTTTACATCTCCCTTCTTTTCTTTGATTACTTGTTCAATGATGATAAAATCTCCATCACTGCAAGTCAGTAGATCCACAACGTCACCATATACTTACAAACTTTGACACTCATTCATGTCATTTGCAGGTAGCAAGCGCTACAAACCAGACATCAGAATGGCATTTTTTGTTAGGGTCATGGGTAATTTTCCATCATTTGATCAACTGGTCTTGGACCTCATTTCAAAAGTTTATATCTAAATTTCAAAACAAAAAAAGAGTTTCAAATGTCTATGGTGTTCTTAGTGGTAACGTCTAATTCGAATGGATTGTTTCTTTCTTGTTTGATAATGCAGCTTTGATGTGGGCTGATATCCTTGCAATATATGCCTTGTGGATGATGATGACATACTTGACAAATGTTTGGAAACTTGGTCTCACCCATGCTGCAGCAATTATTAACGTGTTTATGGGTGCAGTGGGCATATTGCCTCTAGGCACAGCATTCCTTGTGGATACACTGCTGGGCAACTTCTGGATGCTCTTGCTCTCCAGCCTTTCCTATAGCATAGTAAGTTTTTCTTTATCCTGTTTACTCCTTTCATTTCAAATTTGTTTTAGCAGGTTTGGTTATTAAGTAGGGTATTACTTGCCTATAGTCTAAACTTATGATTCACAGGGTTTGGGCTTCTTATCTATGTCAATCCCACCTGTCCTCTCTAAGGCTACCGGTACCTGCAGCGCTTATGAACCTGAATGCATAGGCAACACCCAAAAGGTCCTCTTCTATTTATCCCTAGCTCTGATAGCTGTGGGATTGGCTGGTCATGTTACCTCACTAGTTCCATTTATGGCAGAGCAAACATTACTTGGCGAAGAGGAGGGTGAAATCGATGTGGAAAAGGAATTTCCTTGGTTATGTGCTGGTTCTTTTGCTGTAATTCTTGTTCCCATTATTGGGGCCATTGCACTTCCCTATATTCACCCTTGGTCAGTCAGGTTTGGAATTCCTGCCATATTGACTTTGATGGCGACCCTACTGTTTTTGAGCGGAACATGTTCATATTACTTTGTCGGACCACAAGGAAGTTCACTCACCACAATATTCCGGGTTCTCCTAGCTTCTGCTTCCAAATTACGCCATCGATGCCCACAAGATGCTAATCAACTCTATGAGCTACGGGATGCTGATATCTATTTGGTGCCCCATTCTCGTGGCCTGAGGTTATACAATATTCTATTCTTTTCGCAAATACGTCAGTTATGTTCATGACATGTACTCCTAAGTTGTCTCATAAATATGATATTTTCGAAATGCAGATGTCTGGACAAAGCAGCCATTATAGTGCCATCTGATCTGGAACACCCAGAAAGGAATAGATGGAGGCTTTGCAGAGTCACAGAAGTCGAAGAAACAAAATCAATAGTACGCATGATCCCCATGTGGATGACCTTTATTATATGCGGGATTGTAATCTCTATAGGGAACACTTCCTTCATTGAGCAAGCAAACCACATGAGCCGCAGAGTTGGTCACATAAAAGTCCCTCTTCCGATCCTTCTCCTGTTCCAGGACATAGCAAAGACTCATTTTACCAAATATTTCTTTGCTTTCATTGGCATAATTGGAGGTTCAGGATCAAAAACATATGCAGCCCCAATAGGGATCGCTACGTCTATGATATTTGCAGTACTATGTTGCATCACAGCGGCAAAGGTGGAAACTCGAAGGCTAGATGTTGTAAGGAGCCATGGATTAATAGACAAGCCTGATGAGACAATTCCAATGAGTATTTTCTGGCTGCTACCTCAGTTTCTTCTCCTTGGAGGCTTTGACGGAATTTCTGATACAAGCATTGCACTTTTCTGTGGCAATCGGGTTCCTCCTACAATGCTCAGGTACATGCTCCTATTCACCAATGCAGTCTTTGGGTTAGGAATCCTTAGTGGAGTTCTATCAGTTTTTGTAGTGGGAAAAATAAGTGAAAGAGGTGGCAAACCAAGTTGGTTTCAAGACACATTAAACAAGAGCCGCTTAGATAACTATTACTGGGTTCTATCGGCATTGAGTGCTGCAAATCTTGTTATTTTCGTTATGGTGGCTATTTGGTATTCATATAACGAACGTTCATCAGAAGATGAGGAAGAAGAGGAAGAGCCTGAATATGATGATACCGAAGAGCAATTTGAAAATGCAGATTGTTGTTGCTGTTAGCGAAGCTACTTGAATGAAAATGTGATTTTTCTTCTCATTTTGAAATGCCCAATACCTTAATCTGTATACTGTTTATAATGTTCTGTATGATGTAAAACCCCTAAAATCACTCTTAAGCTGTAAGCCAGATTCATATGAAATTGATAAATTTCTTCTTTTTTCTCTTATACAAGCCTGAGGAAACAGTAAAACCCATGTGGTTCAGCATTACATTTGAAGTAAAAGCAATCAAGAGATGGTCTTTATGTTTCTTTATTTTTGAGTTCATGAACTGTTGGGTGAAGCAAAAAGTCACAAACACAAACCCCCAATCGAATATGGCCTCTCCCAGCGACATCCTTGCTTATTGATTTTCATAGATGGCTTCATTTTTTTTTCATTTATTATATGTAATATATTGCGAGCACTGTCAGAGCTCATCCAATGGTGGCTCTAATTGACTCGGTTGTAAAAACCATGCCTTTGCCAAACATTTGATGACAATCCCCCAAGTTGTTGGCGGTGTTGAAAATGTTCACTCATGATGATTTGAACCATGGTCTTTTATTTATTTGTGGGGGCAAGGGGAATGTTCTTTATTTTGTAAAATGCTCCTGTTTAGTAAATCTTATAGTTCTAAGTAAATTATTGTGAAATTCAATTGAAGCATTGGAAAAGAGTGCTTATAGTGTGCAAACCAAAGATTAAGTTAATCAAAAGTGCAGGGGAATTAGAATTAATTTTAAAACAGTTAAGAGCAATTTAAGCTCAACAAAGGGTCTCAAGACAAAAAGTGATAGGAGGCGATCTTTGTACGAATCTGAAATATGTATATGTTATATATTATTGACTTAATTTTTAATTTGGTTATCAACGAGTTATAGTTCAACTGATATCATTTTCTTTCCTCTTTCTTGAGATTTCGAGTTTAAATCTTCCTAATGTATTAAAAAAAAATCCTATTTGGTTTGTGCCAAATATTGGGCTCGTGTCAAAAATAAAAGCTCAACTCTAAGTAAAGGATCTGTTGAGCCCGTTGAATTATCGTGGGTGGATTATACAGTCAGTATATCTAATTATTTAAATTTTAAGTATTAATTTTAAATAAAATTCTTATAATACTACACTGATATAAATTGAAACCTTAAAATTTATAATAAAGTTTTGGTCGAGTCACTTTTGTTAAAAGGATAATTTTGATAATTTCTTCACAGAGAAACTCTTATGGCCCATGGGCTATACTTTAGCCTGGTGACCCAATTCGGCCCGCAAAACCCGCACCAGGGGGTTCACTTTTCTCGGAGAGTTTTTGGCATCAGAATAGACGGCGTTCGTGTTGGGTTCAAATTCTGCCCCCCAAAATTAAAAATTAGAAACAATTTCTTTTTTCTCTCTCTAAAAAGACCGGAGAGAGAGGTAAAGAGTGGGGTTTTACAGAACAAGAAAAACTTCTAGTTGCTACAAACAAAATTGAAGAAGAAAAAAACTAGGGTTTCGATTTGGGAGGAAGAAGACTTGTTTATCTCGAGATGGATGTGATAAAGACTCAACAGATTTCATCGAGACCGATCGAGAAGGTGATAGTTCACCCCCTCGTGCTTCTCAGTATCGTAGATAACTACAACCGTGTAGCTAAGGACACTCGCAAGCGCGTCATCGGTGTTCTTCTTGGAAGTTCTTTCAAAGGCACCGTTGATGTCACCAACAGCTATGCAGGTCTCTCTTTCTCGCTAAACTCCATCGATTGAAGGATTTTTTGTTTCTCTTTTATATGTTTGGATCCGAATCTTTTTTGTCTGATTTGAATTATTTGGCGTTTTGTAGTTGATTGATTTTGAATTTCATTGAATCTGAAAGCGGTGTGGTTAGGGTTTTTATTGTTTCCTTCTTGTTGCTTAATAAAGAAAATTTAGGGGTTTTTTTTTTGTTCTTAGGTGGTAATGTGTATTGTAGTTATAGTGCGGATCAATTCTCTAGATTTGACTCAAAGACAATTAAAGTGAAACAATGTGAAACAGCTCGCTTTTAACTTAGAGCGAAAACAGCTTTCCATTACCATCGACTAAGTTGGGATTATGGTTTTTATTGTTTTTAGTCCAAGTAATTATCAAGGACTTCTTTTCTTAATAGCATATAATCAATGAATTTGTGGATGGTATAAAGCTTATATCAGGAAAAAAGTTGGTTTTATTGCAAAGAAATTTGGTTGGTTGTTCTTGGGGAGTAATGAGTAGTGTGGTTATCATCTGAAGCAATTCTTAGGTGCCTTGGATTTGATGATCATTGTTGTGACAGTGAAGTGAAACCATGCGAGACAACTCTTGTTAGAGCTTTACCGTGTAAACTGCGTTTTTCATTTATACTAGCCATTTATTTGAACTTTTATCTTTCATAGAGAACTGTGCCAAGGGTATGTGCCATGTGCTTATAACATAGGTGATTGAAAGGTTGAACTTGGAAACAGTTGACAAGTTATATGCAGTTGGCAACTAAAAGTTGTAGTGCATAGTAGTTGTCTATTTGATTTTTGGCTATTGGTATGAGTATAGCATGACAGACTGCAAAGAGAGTGAAGGAGTTGGGGTTTACTTTACCATTGGACATGCTGTTGCGACTTCTTGCCTTCTCTGTTCCTTCATTTATCAAATTTTGCATACGCTTGTGATATTCATTAATGCTTCTAATGCCTATATTTGCAGTTCCTTTTGAAGAGGATGATAAGGATCCAAGCATATGGTTTCTAGACCACAACTATCATGAATCAATGTTTTCTATGTTCAAGAGAATCAATGGTAATATTTATTTCATTGTCTATATTTAAGTTATGAACTTGAAATTTTGATGAATGAGGTTTGGATTTATTTCAGCCAAGGAGCATGTCATAGGTTGGTACAGCACAGGGCCAAAATTGCGAGAGAATGATCTAGACATTCACAGATTATTCCACGAGTAAGACCAATTGTCTTTATCCTCAACACATTTCAGTAAAATTGACATATATTCTCATAAATCTTGCCATATGTTTCTTTTTGCTCCTCAGCACAAAATTTTAGCTCCTGATGGATTTCATGCTGCAACTCTTATATGATTATAGGTTTGAGATTTGAAATTGGCATATTTTATGTCACATGGTTGTTTTCAAAATTATTTGGACAGAAGATCTTGTGATTGTGTCTTACAGGAATAACGAATAAGCAATGCCTGGATAAGAATATTCTTGCAAGCTTTGCCCATGTTCTGATCATATGAGGTGGATTGTTACAATCCTTCCATGGCAACAAACTCAGTCACATTTTCTCCTAGTCCAAGATTGTTTTCTTAATACCCTTCATGCATAATCCAAGCATCCTTATTAGTGTCTTAATCTTCTTATAAATAAATGATAGATGGATATTATTACTCTATTAATATGCTTCTGCATAATCTGATCTGAGTACCCCTATTAATAGATTATTCTGCCATAATCACCAAAAGATTGCAGTTAATTACGCTCAAAACTTTATAAAATATAAGTCCATCTACCATACAAATGGAAGGAGTTAGGAATTTCATCCATTTAAATGTCCTATGCAATGCTCCTCAACAGATGTCTTTGTCTTCCTCCTTTCTCTGGTGAAAAAAAAAAAAACACATTCTAGAGAGAAAGAGGGAATCAAGGGAGATAGAGAAGAGAAAGATTCATTTGAAGGCTAAATATGAAATTTTCATGTGAATTTTAGTTGGGAGAGTCAACATTAGTATTAAGTTACCATTGGAGGAGATGCAAGTCAAAACCCAAAATGGTACACCGAAAAATGTTAGTGGTTGCCTAAAATTTTATGAACTTTTTCCACAGAGAGAAGAAAGAGGAAGAAAGCATGTCACTTGCACATTTTGGAAGCTAGATTCAGATTCCTCGCTATATTTGGGTGGGAGATCAAATGTGGAACTTTGATATTGTCCACTTAGGGCACACGTTGAAACCTATTTCAAAAGTTTTGGGGAATATTAACTACTATAAAAAGTTCATGGGCTATTTGGAAGTAGGTCTAAAATTCAAGGTTATTTTGACTCTGGTCATCATTGAAAGAGAAATGTTCATATAATATCTTAATTGTATTTTCTCAGAATTTCTTGACTTCTAATCATGAACTCAAAAAGCAGGAGCCCTTTTGGTCTCTCTCTCTCTCTCTCTCTCCCCCTCCCTCCCTCCCTCCCTCTTAATAATTATCTGCACTACTTGTTGCTTTATTCTCTTACTATTATTAGCTCTTTGGTTCTGCATCTAGATTTCCTTTTTTTGTGGTGATCTTGAGTTAGATGCTGCAGCCAATAGATGTCCTTGTAGAATGTAGGTTTTGTTGGAGGAAAGTAACTGATTGATCTTTTTAATTTTGTTTTTTTAGCTGTCAGTTATTCACTTCTTGTTAGTCCATGACCTGCATCAAAGACTTAGAAAAGAACAGAATGGACTGGAAATCTGTATTCCTTTAGTCTTTTCTATTACCTAACAAGATAGATTTCAGTTTATGTTCCTTGTAGGTCACATATCTCTATTGCATATTCATATTCCTGAGCATGCAAATGTACAGGAACTATATTATCATTCTGTATTACTACTTCCATTCAAAATTTATTAAGACATACGGCTTTCCGGTGGCATCATTTTGTATGCACTTTGATTAGCAATTCTCTTGATCATGCTTTCTTTCGGATTACCATTAGAAGTAGGTTGTCTTCATTCGAATTTACTCTCTGTTCATAAAGACTTGATATGGTTGGCTGAGCAACTATACTATCATTTTTATATTAGGTCCCAGACTAGATGTTAATTCATCAAATTTGTTAGACTGCTTGATATTCTTTTAATTCCAGCTGAAAATAGCTTTTCAGAGATCACTGGCATATGATCTCACCCACTGCATCTTTTCAGCTGCTAGTATTTGATATGCATTTGTGCTTTAGAAAACCCAAAAAAAAAAAAAAAAAAAAAAAAAAAATTGCAGTCCTACATGTTTTCTGTGAATATAAAAGCTGTATAACATTGAATGGATTTTCATCTCCTGTTTTCATGGTAATCTAGTCATTAATTCATTTGTGGTGGTTGAGATGCTTAAGAATTTAGCAAATGCATGTAAATACTAGAACCCTCTCAAAAAAAAGAGAAAAATGAAAAATCAGCAATTGAATTTGTTTGCGCTCTAAGCATACTTCTTTGCATATTATTGGAACTTTTTATGCTGTTTTTGCTAATTTCATATCACCACTAGAATCGTCGTCCTTCCCGCTGTTTTCTCCTAGAAACTCATTTATTCTTTTTTTTTTGGGGGGGGGGGAATGATCCTGCAGTTATGTTCCAAACCCTGTATTGGTCATTATAGATGTCCAACCAAAAGAGCTGGGAATACCTACTAAGGCATACTATGCTGTTGAAGAGGTCAAAGAGGTTAGCTAATTCACATGCACTCCATTTATTTCTTTGCTTGATATGAGGATACATTACTGTCAATAAAAACTCCTTAATTTCATGGTTAGACATTAAATGCCAATTTTGATTTCCCTTGTGGTCACAGAATGCTACCGAGAAGAGCCAAAAGGTGTTTGTTCATGTTCCTTCGGAGATTGCTGCTCATGAAGTTGAAGAAATAGGTATCTCCTGAAATTATACTTCTAGTATTACTATTCTGGCTCTTTTTTATGGCATTGTGAAATAAATTGCCAGATATTATCTAGTGAAAAACATCAGCATCAGAACTCTTATATAAAGAAAAAGTAATGCTTCATATCATTTCTGTATGCAACTCACCAAAGCGGTGAGCTTGTTATGGCTAGCGTTAAGCCAGGGGCATTCGTCTCTGTGGTGCATAGCATAACTCTGCTTTTACATAACATCACTGTGATTAGGAATTATGGACTTGTAGGTTCACAGGCCCTTTGCATTGATGTAGGCATCACTTTCGCTCCATGCCCTTGGAAGTGCATGAGATGCATGGATAGTAGAGAGAATAACGTGTGGTGAAATGCATTACCGTCATACCAATTTTTGTGATTCTTGACTGAATATCCTCAATCTTATAACATAAAATGTGTAGCATAACCTTTCAGGCTGGACAATGTCTTGGTGATTTGGGTATTCAGTTCATGGATAAACAAAGAAAAGCATGCCTAAATGCTAACATATACATGCTTGCACGGCATTACACTTGGTAACAAAAGTTTGTTCAAGCCAAGGTCTAATCTCATTTGCATTCATTAATTTGATCTTCCATATAGGAACTGTTACAGTATTTATGCCCTTTGAACAGGAGTGGAGCACTTGCTTAGGGATGTGAAAGATACCACCATCAGTACGCTTGCAACTGAGGTATTATTGGCCTATAAATGATTCTCTTTTTGGGATCTGTGCATCTCCATTTGATCTCATATGGTGCTGACAGATGAAAATTTTAGTGAAGAAACACAACGCAATTAAAGAACAGGAGATGACATAACATGTTTGTCCTATACAGGTGACTGGAAAGCTTGCTGCGTTAAAAGGGTTGGACGCTAGACTGCGAGAGATTCGTGGTTACCTTGATCTAGTCATTGATGGAAAGCTTCCACTGAACCATGAGATCCTTTACCATCTACAGGTTTGGCCTTCACTAAATTCACACTAGGGCAGCTGCTATACTTACATCTTTAAAATTCAAATAAAAACCACTCTGGTGCCAGAATTCCATGGTTATAGGGATTTTAATGGGTGACTTAAGCCACATGTCAGGTTCCTGGAGCTTTTGATAAATTATGCCTCCAAGAAACTTCTAAAATCAAGCTTCTTACGTACAAACCAGTCTTCGGGAAGTTGTCAACATGCCATTCTTGAGTTGGTCGGCATGTTTCATAGAATCCATTTAATAAGAGGAAACATTATTCATGGATTATTGTTATTTTTCATTTGGTAGGATAAAACAAATGTCAATTCTGAAATTAAATAGCATCCACATATATTGGAGGCATTTGATTGGAAGTCCTGGTGTATGTTATTAGATTTTCTGAATCTAAACAATTTTGATGAGATCATTTATTGATCTTTTCTCATTCAGGTTAGATGTTTTATTTTAATTAAAATGGCAGGATGTGTTCAACCTACTTCCTGATCTCAATGTGGCAGAGCTGATCAAGGCATTTGCTGGTAAAGACGGTTAAACATGAATTCTTTTTTCTTTTTCTTCTTTTTATTTGTTGATATGTGGCGAGTTATTTAAATGAAAGTACCTGTTCATCTGAGACGGATCCTATTTTGGCAGTGAAAACAAATGATATGATGTTGGTCATCTATCTTTCTTCTCTCATACGAAGTGTCATAGCCTTACACAACTTGATTAACAATAAGGTATACCCTTTCTTCCAACAAATTGTGACTTTTATAATTACCTGATATGTGCTTGAAATTGTGGAATTGATGGTATCCAGAGATAATATTATTAGTTTCTCAGATAATGGTGCATGCTTTGAGAGAATGTGTGTGGCTTAGTAAATTTCCTGAAAGTGTTTTCCGGTAATTAACGCCCTGTTGGTATCAACTTTGATAGCCACTTGTCATTCAATTTTTGTGTTCAGATGCTCAACAAAGAGCACGAGAAGGCTGAAGATGCAAAGCCCCCAACAGTTCCCCCTGTTGCTGGAAGTTGAGCATGATTGTTTTAGTGGGCTAAATGTTTTCAGACACTAGAGAGCTCAACATATTTCAGAGCTGGCGGAAGCAATTGAAAATTCTTCTAGAGCTCTGAGAATTTTGTGTTCTCAGATCGGGTCAGAGTTGGAAGCGGTCTCAAAGTAGTTCTTCATGCAGGCTAATGTTATATTTGCAGCTGAATTTTAAGATACTTTTGTACTATGCCCCCCTCTTCAAGATACCAATTTAATGTAGCCAATGCATTCTCCTTTTTGTTTTTCTGCTTTTTTCTTTTGACTGAAATTCACTGCTGAGTGGATATCTTTTCCTCATTTTTAAGGGATATTAATGATAATCATGCGTCTTTGAAATATTTGATCTCCTGTGCAATCCTTCTGGTCTTAAATTTGACCTCGTTTATGACTGATGGGAGGAAAGTGTTGCGATTGAGAGGCAAAATGATCGAGCTGCGGTCTTTTTCTGAGGTAAGGTAGTGGAACAATCGAGGCAAATGGGATTCTTCTAAACAGAAAACAAAAAAAAAAAAAAAAATGGGTGGGATTTTTCTTCTGGAATCTCGAGTACTTGGGTGACATCTTCGACTTGACTCTCATCTCAAGTTCTCGTACATTCGCGAGTTTGAGTTTGCTATTGCAGAAAATCTTGTTGACATTACTGCCCATATTACATTAATATACATAAATTAAAGAAATTGCTCTCATATACTCGAAACTTGACAACCTAAGTTGGATGCGACTGAGAAAATCACATCCTCAAATTGTAGGAGTATTCCTACACATGGGTCATAAACAAGAACTTCAACTATGGACAAATTTAGCCTCTTATATGTAGGAAATCGAGTGAGATGGTTAAGACCCAAGTTTTGATGTGGTGAAATTTGCTTGCTGGATGGCTTGAATTTGATAAAGGGAGTGGCTAACAGCGGCGGACCTACGTAGGGTTGTTGGGAGTGGACAATTGTACCTCTCTTGCTTTAAAGAACCCTTAATAAATATTGACCATCTTCTGAACTTTTCAAACCTTTAAATGAGGGTTACAAATAAAGAGGAAGAACCCTTAATTGAAATAACTTTATGATCACATTTTTCTTTTTTAATCCTCTGGGATTCAAATTTTATTATAATCTCTACTAAAAAAACCCTTTAAGTTAAAATAATGATTTATAATGATTGAATTTACACCGTACCTTTTTTTGGCACTTCCTGTCTCCCGGTCTTAGGTTTGCCACAGGTGGCTAACCTTTATATTTTCTCTCTATTTTTCTCCCTATTAAAAAAATAGAACGTTTTAATATACTGTTATTAATTTTTGTCAAAAAATTATCGATATTTGGTCAAACGGTATTAGAGTTTTTTGTTCTCTTTTAGGAGAGAGCACTTAAAATCTTTATATTTTCCCTCTATTTTTAATCTTCCTTTATATTTTCTCTCTATTCGTCTCTCGTATACACTATTTTAGACGTAAAGTCTCTGCCCTAATTTTTTTATTTTAAAGGTGGTTTAAACACAAGACGACTCGTTTTGGCGGTTATCTGCTGTGACCGATCGATTTTCTCGCGCTGCAGTAGCTCCTTTTCCCTCCCTACACAGAGACGGCGAGACGAAAACACTAACACACAACGAGCTCCTGTCTCCGTTTCTCCTTCCATATTGCGCTCCCGCAACTGGGTAGTCTCTCTCTCTACCTGTTTGGAACGATGTAACATAATTGCTCTAGTGTTGATCCCTGGCCTTTAAATTTCATACATAATTTGTTTACGTAGAAACTCATATGGGGTTCTATTTACGTAGAAACTCATTTGGGATTCTATATTTATGTTTCCTTTAATGAATTCTGGACGTCAAAAATTAGAAAAGGTGAAGGCTCCAATATGTTTGTTTTGTAGAACTCAAGTTGCACATAAGGTGTTCGATAAAATGCGGATTGAAGCTCTTTTCTTTGCAATACTATGCTATGCCATTATACTTTTACTTTGATTCCGGAAAATGCATTCATGAGTCTCTCTCTATCTGAGTAAAAGTTTGGCAGTGCAGATGTTATTGTAATAACTTTGGTATTCATTTTCATCCAGAATTGTACTCAAACTGACCCCAATTAGTTTGTTGTCCTAACGAAAATAAAGGGTGGGCAAAGCTTCAAGAGATAAGAGGGTAAGTTTTACTATTCCATCGGTTAACTTGTTTGTTTCACTTCTACTCTTCTCCTTGTGTATTTCGGGTCTTTGTTCATTTGTCTTTGCAGAACATCTACTACAGGAAAGCAAAGGAAGAGGGTTGGCGTGCTCGCAGTGCATTCAAACTTCTACAGATTGATGATGAATTCAACATATTTGAAGGTCTGTCTTGAGGTTATTTATTCTTTGAAGAAATTACATTATCTAAACATGCAAAATAATAGATCAATGAGTTGTTGGGTGGGAAAAATAAAAATTTATTAATTCCATTTAACTAAACATGTAGCCTATTCTAGGGTGAAGGTATCTTAATAACTTCAAAAACTGGCTATTTCTGATGCATTGAATGGAGCTTTTAATGACTTTGAACTTGAAGAACCATTGCTTCTAAAAGCCAAAACATTATCCTGAGATATGTTGAAAAATGTGGAGTGCTGGTTTTATCATGTTTTATTGGAGTAGTTGTTTATTCTGCTATAGTTCTTAAAATCTCTTTAATATTGACTTTAATTCCAGGAGTGAAGCATGTGGTAGACTTATGTGCAGCACCTGGTAGCTGGAGTCAGGTATGGCTGTATTTTTATTGGTTCCATTTTGAGAATTTTAAACATTAGTCCAGTGCATGAGATTCTCGCCATTATAGGATATAAGGGGGGTCAATTGTGTGCAACCTTACCTCTTAAAGCATTCTAATGACATTATTGAAAGCCAAAGACAACAGTTTCTTCCGAAAAAAAAAAAAAAAGAAATCTTGATGAAGTGTGTTAATCTTTATGAAAATGGTTGCATGCTGATAGCTATTAAAGGGCTGATGTGTGACATTATAGAAACATTTCCACATCCCATGGATTTTACTTGTTTTTGTTTGCTTGATCTATTTTTGCCTCAATATGATAATAGTGGTAGAGATAACTTAAAGATGCCAATTATTAGGCGACCATCATGCCCGTGGTTGATTGGTTAAAAAAATAGTGACTTGGCTGCCGGTTCCTTAGATATTTCGTTTAGTAAAAATATGCTAAAAGATGGACTTTTTTTTTTTGTTCTTTTGAATAATGCTGATAATCCTGATCAGATGCTAAAATTGACCAGTTATTCTGTTTGACATCTTTTGTCTGAACTCTTAAGTTGTGATAATAGAGACTGTGCTTAGAGCGGTCTTGATGGCTGACATTTTTGTGTAGGTTTTGAGTCGTAAAATATATCTGCCGGCAAAACTGTCACCTGAGTCAAGGTACATTCCATAGTTTAATCATTTGGGTTCTCCATTACTTTGGTATTACATGTTAGGCCTCAAATAGTTCTCACTTGTTCGAATTTTCTTCTGTCACGTGGTTGCGTAATGCATGTATCATGTGTCTCTGTATCACATACTGCGTAAATTGAGGTTTGGTTTATGCCATTTTCCGTGAGATTATTTCTGTTGCTTTCTGTGAAGATAATAATGACATAGTTCTCTCTGCTTTGCTTGGGTTGAACTATCAACTTCTGTTGCAGTGTCGGTGCAAATATTCCTGTAATGCATATAAAATCTACTTTAAGATTAACTTTTTGTCTAAACTCCTCTGCCCCCAAGTTTTACTTTTACTACATCAAGAATTGGATGTTTTTCTGTGCTTGTGATGTTAAATATATTCTTCTGAGTATGTTTATTTTGAACTATGTGAAAGCCACTTGTTGCCCTCATTAGGACATAAACTTTCACCAAGGCCATAAAGTTCCTACATTATATTTTGCAGGGACGGTGAACTTCCTCTAATAGTGGCCATTGATTTGCAGCCCATGGCTCCAATTGAAGGTGTCATTCAAGTTCAGGGTGATATAACAAATTTTCGAACGGCAGAAATTGTGAGAATTTTTTATTTATTTTTTAAGTGATATAATTATTGATGTGAATTAGCTTTTGGAATTACATCACTAGCGTATCACCCAGATTAAATTCTTTAATAACATGATAGAACTAGTTAATTGTATGACCTTCAAGTTGAAATGTTGCTTCAGAGGCCAAAGTGAATGTGGACGAAAGTTCTTATAAGAAGCAACTTAGTTATTATTCCTTGAAGTATAGCGTACGTAAAGCTGAGTTACCTGCATACTCATACACATGTCTACCTTGTTTATAGGAATTGGTATGACAGTTCTCTATATATTGTCCTCTCTCATCATTACAGAACCTTTTTCCAGTGTTTTCTCCGTTTATGCCTCCCATGATATTATCAGCCAGCTATGAATTACATGTAGATTATAGTTTCTGGTCTGGAGATTTCTTTGGGAACCCTTCTTCCTATTGATTTCTGCTTGACTTGTCTGATAGTTTATGATTAATTCTGCTCTGATTCTAGGTCATCAGACATTTTGATGGATGCAAAGCTGACCTGGTTGTGTGTGATGAAGCTCCTGATGGTGAGGAAACAAAATTGGTTTTAGGATCCTCATTTCTACCAACTTTTACCATATATGCTCTGTCTTATTAGCGTTTCTTGCTGATTGCAGTCACTGGGCTTCATGACATGGACGAATTTGTTCAATCCCAACTTATTCTAGCAGTAGGTGTTCAGTACTTGCCTAGCAACCCTTTCCTTGGACAAATTTGCCCCCTTTTTATTTTGCCTCTCGTTGGGCAGGTGGGGAACGGTAATGCAACGTCTTTTAGAACTGCAACAGGACAGGACGTACCTGCTCATTGTACCTTCTCACTTTCTCTCAGATTTGTTATGAGAGACCTGTATGTGACACAATGAAGTCATTGATCTTATCTGATTAAAGACTGAAATGTTTTCATTCTGCTTACAGGGATTAACGGTTGTAACTCATGTACTTAAAGAAGGTGGGAAATTTATTGCAAAAATTTTCTGGGGTAAAGATACAAGTCTCCTGTGCTGCCAGGTAAATGGTTCGCACAAGCTTTAATTTAAGACTGATAAATTACCCCTGCCTTGTGGCTTTTGGTTATAAGGCTTTGGCACATTCCATGATAGATCAAGCTTTGAATCTGACTGGAAAGAAGAATTGAACTCATTTGGCATTTTAAGGAATAATTGGATATTTATTGTTGCTTGAAGAACATTATTCTGGTTCAAGTGAACAAGTACGGAGACCCAATTACTGTGTCAGAGTAACTGCATCTTACAAACTTTAGATCAACTTGGGCTTAGCATTACCTGACACGTTATACTTCATTTAGTTGATGTCTTGAGTTGATGGAAGAAGCCATCAGCATGGGCACCTAAACTTATACCGTAGAATTCTGAAGCTAATGCTAAAAAAAGCTTGAAGGAAACATTCTGTCTTTGTTAATTACTAGTTGCAATACTGGTAATCGGGTGGTTTTTCTATCCTCTGTCAATCTTCTCCTGACCCCAGGGGTCAGGGACTCTCCTCCCCACGCATTCCCAAGTCCTGCTCCTTCCCTCGCCCACCAACATTAACTTATAGAGGGAAAAGGGTTTCCACCGAAAGAAGCAAAGAATGGGCCGAAATTGTTGTTCAATTTAAAAATGCTGTATATACTTCCTTTGACACTGTTATTCTTATTCTTTTTTTGCGTTAATGCATCTTATATTTCAGATATTGTTGGAACATTCAGATAGTAATACATGAGTTAAATCATCATATTTATGGCAGATGAGTATTTCTAGAGAGCTGACTAAATATTTTATGTCAAGAAGTGTGACTGAAGGTGCTAAATGATTGTCTTGACATTTGCGTTCTCTGTTTGCAGCTAAAATTGTTCTTTCCCGTTGTAACTTTTGCAAAACCAAAAAGCAGCCGTAATTCCAGCATTGGTAAGTGTGACAAATTATAATTTATTACTTTATTTCATTTCTTTTTATTAGTGAAGCTCTGGCTAACTGGGTTGTTCCTCTTGTGCCCAATTGACATTGTAACTGCAGATATATTTAAACTAAGCTAGTTCTCGATCCTTCAACCATACATGTGACACTCATGTAAACACACAGAACAGACATAGCATACCGCTTAGGATTGGGCTTAGAGGGGAAAAGAGCAATTTAAAATCCAGTGTTGAGGAGGGGGGAAAAATGCTTGTATTGAATTCCATGTGAAACACAAAGTCTATGCTTATCAGAATAGGAAATTACAAAGAAATGCAGGGCATGAGTTTATTTTGTGATTCTTTACTGATAGAAAAATAATATGTATTTACTCCTCCATATATGTGGTGCAGAGGCATTTGCGGTTTGTGAGAACTATTCCCCTCCTGAAGGATTTAATGCAACAGACTTGCATCGGCTATTGGAAATGGATGGAAGTCCCTCAGGAGCAGATGATCTAGGTAATTTTGTTCCAACATGGCTCTAGATTTTAGGCTCTTTACATCTCGTATTTCTGCTTATTGGATTAACTATGAAAGACTTTCTATGTCAATCGTGGATATGATTGCTTTATATACTGAATGATCAAAATGTCCATTTTTTGCAAAGCTTAACTAGAAGTCTTGTTCTGGAGCAAACAAAGCATTCAAACCATGATTCATTCCTGATTTAGTTTTTGGAAGATCAGTAGTGTAATATGGAAACCCTAGTGCTCATGGTATATTCTGTCATTTTGTCTAGCAGATTGCAGCAGTGCTTGGTTGGAAGGTCCCAACAAGGTGTATATCCCATTTCGTGCTTGTGGGGACGTCCGAGGCTACTACTCTGATCGTTCCTATCCGCTTCCAACAGTTGCAGAAGGATCATCTTACCAGAACATGGATCCTGTACAACCCCCAATAGCTCCACCTTATAAGAGAGCCCTAGAATTGAAGAAAGCATCCTGTAATGGTGTAAAAGAGCTTGAGAAGCTGTCCTTAGACTCTTGACTGTTGTTTGAACTGTTGGAATCCGCCTAATTTACCCATTTCCTAAATCTAGATGGCTTTGTTAAGATAATGTGTTCTAATTTTGCATTAAAATTGCACGGCTTATACTCGTAAATAGGTCGTCTTTTTCCCATTTTTTCTTTTCCTATGTAAAATGTCCCAACTAGACGAGCCACTGGCCAAGTTTGGTGCAAAACCAAACTGGGGTTGGCATGTGGCTACCCGGATCGAAACCGTTAAGGTTCTGATCTTGGGTTGGTTCATAGTATTTTGCAATGGAATTCGAATTCTATTAGTCATTGAACCGTAAATTGATATTAAAAATCATTTAATCGATTGAAAATTAAATTCAAGAATGAGAATGAATTGGTATTGAACTATGAAAGAAGTAACCCATAGGTATGGTTTTGGCATATGCCATGGATCAAAAAATTATGTTTTTGGTAGTAACAAAAGTTTGAGATATCTGGAACCACAATGGTTTGTATTTAAAATAATCTTTCCTCTAAATATCAAGAAATTGTATATTTAATTCGAAAATTAGTAATGTTAATATGCAAATAGGTGTAATTTGACTACTGTTTATCTAATAATTTTTATGAGTAGAGTAAATTATAAAGAAAGAATTATCCTTCATTGTATACGCCTGCATTTACCGACTTTCTAATGAAATAATAAAAAAAAATTAGGGGAATTATTAATGCATGTTTGTTAAATATATATGTATTGGTATGACACTGTTTTAAAAAAATATATTTATGATTATAATTATTTACAGATTTTCCTAATTTTAATATAGTAATGGTTTATTTGAATTTTAATTAATTTTAATCAACATTTGTATTAATTAATATCGATTTAAATGTCTGAAAAGGAATTTCCGCTACTCGAGCTTAAAGCTAAGAAAATTTGGAAAAGCATCACGTCACGCTCATTGGACAATACAATCGACCGTTGCATCGTAAGGGCAAAATAGTCTTTTCGTGGAAGAACAACCGTGTACCTCGAGAGAAGGTCAAGAGCGACTTCAAATTAAGGGTCCGAATCGATTATATTCGTGGTTTCGTAATCTCTCTATCTCTCTCTCCCTGGATTTTGATTTTGTTGATTCATACAAATTAGGGTTTCTCGTGGCCTCTTTAGTAGAAATTATTTGGTCGAAATGGAAAATTCCTCTACATAATTATTCTGATTTAGGTTTTATTAAAATCCAATTTCACGGAAGATTCTTTTATTTTCTTTGATGCTATTCCATTCTTTTTTCTGCAGTTACTTTCTGGGTCAAGATTTTCGTCCGGGCTAGTTTTTCACTTCGGAGATCCAAGGGATATCTTTAAATTAGGGATTGTAGGGTTTAATCATGCATAAATATCGATCCAGTTGTTTTTTTAGGGGTTCTCTCTCCCTCTCTCTCTCAAATTCGATTCTGTTGATTCATACAAATTAGGGTTTCTTATGACCTCTTTTGCAGAAATTATTTGCTCGAACTGGAAAAACCTTTACATAGCCATGAAAGTTTAGGGTTTGTTCACATAATTTCATTGAAACTTCTATTATTTTCTTTGATGTTCCTTTCTTTTCCATTTCTTTAATGGGTCCTAATTTCTCTAGATTAGGGTTTGTGAGATTTTATTCGTGGTTTTCGTTACCTCTCTCTCTCTCTCTCTCTGTGGAATTTGATTTTGTTGATTCATACAAATTAGGATTTCTCGTGGCCTCTTTCGTAGAAATTATTTGGTCGAAATGGAAAAATCCTACACATAAGTTTTCTGATTTAGGGTTTATTAAAATTCAATTCATGGAAGATTCTTTTTATTTTCTTTGATGTTATTCTATGATTCTTTTATTTTCTTTGATGCTATTCTATTCTTTTTTCTGCAGTTACTTTTTGGGTCAAGATTTTCGTCCACGGGAGTTTTTCACTCTGGAGATCCAAGGGAATATCTTTAAATTAGGTTTCATGAGGTTTAATCACGCATAAATATCGATCCAGTTGTTTTTTGGGAGTTCTCTTTCTCTCTGATACGTGGTGGAGACAGAAAGAGTAGAAAAAGGAAAGAAATTCGGAGTTCTGATTAAGATCTTCTTGCTTGCTTTCATTCTCCTTGCTGTGAGTTGCATTTATACTAACACATACATGACACTTTCCCTCCACTTGTAACTAACTCTTCTCACTCTCTCTTCCTTGCCTTTGCCTCCATCGATTCTAACAAACTAACAGATTCCTCCCTAACAGAAATAACAGAATAGCAAATAGCTTCCACATATCACTCTCTCTCAAATTCGATTATGTTGGTTCATACAAATTTAGGGTTTCTTGTGACCTCTTTTGCAGAAATTATTTGCCCCAATTGGAAAAGCCTTTACATTGGAGGGAATGTTTAAGGTCTATTCACATAATTTAATTAAAGTTACTATTATTTTCTTTGATGTTCCTTTCATTTGCATTTCTTTTATGGGTCATAATTTCTCTAGATTATGATTCATAAGATATCAATATTTTGAGATTCTTTCATTGATTTGAAATTTCTGATTGCAATCTCTCTCTCTCTCTCTGTAGGTTGCTTTTAAATTGCATTACTGAGGTCGTATTGAGTTCACTCCTGAACAGAGTACTATTTGTCCATAGGGGTTGGCTGGTCACTTTCGTCTGGCAACGTTGAAAGAAAAAATTTACAAATTGCATATGAATGTTATGGATTTCCATTCCTTGCTGCAATATTAACTGTTCTCTTTTTTTGGTGTTGCTTTTGTATTTCTGTGACACTATCAACACAACCTCAACTGCGATCATCTTTAGTCTATTCACCGCTTGGAAGTGGTCAGGTACTATCTCTCTCTCTCTCTCTCTCTCTCTCTCTCTGAGGTATAACTCCTAATGGTTTAGAGACTGGTCCACTATTTTGCAAAAACGAATTTATTTGCTTTGTAACTCTTTTGGACATACAAAACTGTCTCGCTTTAATAAACATGAGTATGAGTTGGAGTGAAATCAAAGATACTCCCTATTACATGGTGTTGGTATCATGATGACGTATGTTTGGATTTAGGATCAATTGGTATAGGATAATATTAAATCTCAATGTGCAAAGTGGAATTTCCATTTTCTGATTATGGTTGTTTGATACGGATAATATTCCTGAAAGTGGTTGCATTGTTACATATGGCCAATGCATAAATTTGTAGTTTGTCCTCTCAATTAATTTTGAAAGATTCATGTATTTCTGCTATGGTTGGGATATTTGTTGTATATTGTAATTCAATCGTGCAACCCTTTTGGAACCCTTTTGAAAACCGGGACAACATGGTTGAAGATCTCAAGTTCTTGGAAGACTTGGTGGTACATTTTGACTTAGTTTTGCCTGTTCGAGGATTGATTGATTCGCAGCAGACTAGTTGGTGAGCAGCAGAATTATAATATATTTCGTCACATTTCATTGCATGGATGTCTGCATATATTTCTGGCTTTCAATGTTTGAAACTCATTGGTTCTTCTCATTTCTTGTGTTTGTATCTTATATCCATATACTATCATTGGTGCATGCCTGTTCAAATTAGAAATTCTACTATCCTATTTAACTCTTAGTCAATAGTGGATTAGCATAACAATAGTTAAAGATCTATTTGCCTTCTAGTATTTGGCTTGGCTTAGCTTCTCAATTCACAAAAGTTGGCTCCCTCATTCATGGTTGAGTTTGGGATGTCATTCTCTTCTTTTTATTCATTAAAATTCATCATGAGAAAATTAGATGGATAAACTTTGGTTTTAGGTAAATTTATTCAGATTCTAAGCCTTATTGGCATTATAGTAGCATGAAGAATTTAGTTTTCAAAAACTTTTTCCAATGTATATTATAAAATCAAAAAAATATATTCTTAGTGGTTTTAAAGTATAGGATAGAGAATAGAAGGCTACTTTGTGTGGGGAGGAATGTGAGGAAAGAAGAGGATTTGACAGTTTAGTTTGTTGAGAATTTTAGCAGGATTTTTGACAAAGTATGATGATATATGAAACATTATTTGTATGGGGATGAATATACTTTTGAGTATGCTCTTAGTTGACCTTGAATAGAGATGAATGTGTATGATGATTAGGAACTTATTTTGGACCTTCATGGAGTTACATGGCTAGGACTTCATTTTAATTTTCAGATGTGCAGCCAAATATTATGTTAATATATTCTAACCTTGTGATTATATATCATAGAAGAGTTTTCATAACAATATCTAACTTTGGAATATAGTAGAAATTTGAGGCCGTTATATTAAATTTGGAGGATGTTGCAATGCTTACTATCAATACTAAGATTAATGAATCAAATATTCAGCTCTCTTACAAGCATACATTGTGTGAGGTTATGAAGTTACATTTTCGCATAGAGAATGAGGAGTCTTAAGGAAGTTATACAGGTCATATTTGAGCGGCAAGGCCCTCATAAGAATTTGTAGCCTTATTTTGATGACTCTGATTATGTCTAATGTGTGGTTTAATCCGTTAAAGACTATGCTAAGTTCTATGAATTTGTAACTTTATAATCAAAGTACTCTGTCAAATTGGTGATGAGATTTAAATTCTTTGAATATGGGTACTTAATCTTGTAGTTTAGATCAAAGTGTTTGGTTGGATAGGTATAATCTGTATGAGGATGTTCATATGAGGAGAAAACTATGCAATGACTATTTGTATGAGTTTAAAGTTGGTTGGGCATGTTGATGCATCTGCTAAATTTGCTTATGTGCATTTTGTTACTTAATTAATATTTTAAAATTATAAAAGAGTAACTATTGAATAAATTAATTAGATTTAACTATTTAAAATAGTCTTTTTATATACATTTTAATGTCCATCCTTATTTTATATTGTTTGACAGTATAGCTTTTACTTTTCTTATTAGTGAAATTTAAAATCTGTTTTTTCTATTAGTATTTTTATTTTAAAAATGCCTTTATTTCTTGTAAACTGTGAAATTACAAATCAATTTTTCAGTTAGTATAATTTTTTCAACCATGACACATATTTACTAGTCTTTGTAATTTTCCTACTTGTGCTATTTTCCAGAATTTCTTTTATCATACACTATAAAATTTTCTATGAAACATATATTGAACCATATTCATCTTAAATTTGTCCTTTTTTCTCTATTAATTTTGAAATCATTTTTTCTGCTGTAGGTAGTAAATTCAATGTGCAGCTAAAAACGGTATATAAGAAGAAATCTACCTTAAGATAGTTTAATGTGATTTTCCATTCAAAGTAGACATTCTCCATTATGTGCCATTTTATTGCAAACTTGTTGCTTTACTTTATTATTATTATTATTATTATTATTATTATTATTATTATTATTTGCTTTTATCCTTTTTCAAATTCTAATTTTCCTCATTATTTCTATTTTACTTATAATTCCTTATTCTTTTCAAATATATATATATTGGAAATTATAACTTTGTTTTTAATCCATCTTTAACCTTTAATTATCCTTTCCCAAAATCTATATTTTCTCTGAAAAGTAGAATTGATAAAAAAAAAAATGATATGCTCAAAAGGTAAATTTGATAACAAAGAAAAAAAAAATTAAGGATAAAGAAAATTGTAACAAAATGCGCGGAAGCAAATTTGTGGGTCCATCGATTTGCCCGATTTATTTTGGACTTGGACTCATAGCCCTTGTGTAGGTTTTTCTCCTAACGTCATATGCATCAAATATGGATTTTATATATGTCCGATTCAAAACTTGATTTGAACTATGATGGGGTCACTCATATTTAGAAAATTTGATCCTCCCTGTCCTTGAAAGAGTCCTTTAGGTTGTGAGGCATATGATTCTTGAAACTTAGCATAATCTTAAACTATAAATAACCACTGATTGGACTTCTTGTGGGTCATCATAATGGGCCCACATAATTCTTATGGTGGGCCTTGCTACTTAAATTAGGCCCGTAAAGCTCTCGCACAAGGCTCCTACTTCTCAACGTGTATGCGCTTCGTTTTGCCCTCGCACCGTACATTTGTGAAAGAACTCGTTAGATTCATTTAGTCCGTCTCAATATTTCAAAGTAGTATGCAAAACAACATATCCATATCTTAATATTAGTATCTTCAAATTCTATTTATGTTCTAATTAGATATCATTTAAAGAACTCTTCAACATATATTCATGAGGATGGTCAATTATATATTTTACATTAATAATATATTAATACCAAACTTCCATGAGTGCACCACTGCACTCCCTTAATTATAGATTTTGAGTTTTAGTTATGGAGATAGAAAAATAGAATTTGGGTGAAATTTAGATATCGATTAGTGATAAAAAAATCCGTTTACACCAAAAAAATAATATTGACATGATATTTAACTATTGCACATGTTCGAAAATTAAATTGAAGTCTCTACATGGGATTCTCATAAAGGATCAAAATATGTAACTTCAGTATCATGCCAGTACATTTTTGTTCAATTGCATTAAGATCATCAAATATTCACCCCCATCAAATTAGGTTTTTATAGATCAACATGTTTTGTTAAAAATCCTACATGAAATGCTTGATAAACTAATTCATCAAATCCTTTCTTGAGACAATTTTGTATGCAAAAAAGGGGTATTTTAATACAAATGAATTTTGTTCCAAGGAACAGTTTAGTGGTCATAACCTCCCTCTCTCAATCTTAAAATTCAAAGTTTAAATTCTTGTGTAACAAAAAAAAATACAAATCAACTTTATTTGTTAAAAGGTGAAAAAAGTATATTAGTTCTCGAGCCATTTGTTAACTCCTTTCTTAGTGATTGCAGTTGTTGAGAATTTTGGACGCTATTCAAATTAGTGATGTCTATTATGAGACTCGTGTCGATGCTCGTGCTAGATCGAGTGTTATTAACCCTCATTTTGTTTTGTTCTCTAGCTCTCTTAATAGAGTGGTAGCTTTGTATGATTATGGGATTGTGAGTATTTCGCATCCTTGACTTGTAAGTTCTAGGGTATGATTCATGTTGTCCTATAAGATATTGACAATTTATGACAAATGAATTGTGGATTTGAGTTGTCAAATCCTGCTAATTTAAGCAACATTACATTCTTAAATCTTGTAAAAATCAAAGCTGGGTATGCCATGATTCACCCCTTGATTTTGCTTCGCTTGGAAAAATTCGGTTGATTAACAATCAAGACTTAAACACTATTGGTATCATGATTCATGTTGCGTGCCAGAATGTGGAATTGGGTGGGTGGTTGGAAGGGTCCAATTAAGGTTTCGTTTCTTTCTTGTGGGGTACCTCGATGTACATAGGCTTCCCAGCTTTGCACAAGTATCTTTCTTTCCTCAGCCTCCAATAGCTCCTAGTAAGAGAGACAAGAAAACCTTGTTGTGATGTTAATATCTTCTTGCATTCTTAGATTTTTGAGCATTCCCTTTATTGGTCATCCCATCATCTATTGGCGAGGAGTCTATTTTTTCTTCTCGTGTTCCCTATAACCTATAAAGCACAGACAAAGACAAAGATACGAGACAAAACACGGCGCAGTGATTTCTTTTGGTCTTGTTGGCAATAAGCTGAAGAATGTTCTGAACAGGCCCTGGAAATGGGGGCAACAGATTGGAATCCAGCAATAAAGTGAATGCGCGCAATATACATTATGTTCTCTCTTTTTTTCTCATTTGGGACGAGTTAGCCCTGATTTGCTGAGCCTGACATTGTTTTTATTTTGTTTCTTTTTCAATCAGTGGTCATGATAGGAATCTGAACGGATTTTGGCCGGCACAGATGCCAATTTGAATGCTCCACGGAATTTCATATTAAAATGTTAACCTTAGAAAAAATCATGATGTCAAAATTTAACTAGGACTAGAATAACCAATGCCCATAGGGTGAATGTCTAGAATTTTCTTAGCTGCAGATGTATATTGTATTTGTCCTACATTAAAACAAATCTTCTTCCTGATCAAGTAAGCGCTCAACTCTTTCTTCTTTGATTTACATATATTCCAATAACAGTAGAAGAACTCTAATAACCCTTTTAGCTACAATTTGCAGAAGCTGAATTTGATCTGTGCAAGGAAGAAGAATTCAAGAACTCTATGCAATCTTCTATAGCTTCAGCTTGATGAGAGGCGATCGGCTCTGCATATGACCATGATCTAGGCAAGTTACACGATGAAACTTTTCGTGAAGAAGTCCGTCTTCTTGAAGAGGCTAGCTTTAGAGCTCGTGCCACCTTTGCTCCAACTCGTCTGAGGAGTCTTGTAGGCGAGAAAACTGAGGTTTTTGGTAATCTGAAGCTGCATATTCCAGCACCCCTCTTCCTGTTTCCTGCAAGTTTTGCACTGTTGCTGTGTTTGAGGATGGTTGTTGAGTTGTCATAAACATCTGGACTAAAATATACTTGTTTACTCGCTTTTCTTGACATTGAGAAGGATGATCTCTGTAGCTAGCAAGGGTTTTTCTCTTGGAGAGAAAGAGAGAGAGTTGTAAACATAGAGGAAGTAGCAGTTGGGGGGCTTCGGGTAGTATTTATTGGTGAATGAAGAAAATGAAAAAGAAAGGGCAAAACAAGAATAGAGAGAGAGAGACGGAGACCGAGGAAAAGATAAAGGACGGGTGGGCCAATTATGTTGAAAACAATGAAAGAAATAGAAGAGTCTTGTGTGGAAATCAAACTATAGCTTATTTAATAGTGTTGACCGCATGACTAGACCAAGCAAAAGCGTTTTGTTTACGCACTACGTTAATAGTAAAATTCATAGACAGCCATCCCATTTCATATATGCCTCATTTTTTTCATCATAGAAGTCTATATAGCTTAGCTTAATGTCGAAGTCATGATGCACTAGGAAACAAAAAATGCCAAGAGTCAAAATACGAGGGTGGGGTTTATGACACTGGTTTTGGGGATTTTGTGATCTGGATTAGGGTGAGGGATGGTTTGGCAGGTATAAACTAATACGAGGTTAGTTTAAGGATTAATTATAATTTAAAAAAAGAAATGAGGTAAAACTTGGTCAAAAAAGAAGGGGGGGTGGGAGAGAAAGAGAGAGAGAGAGAGAGAGGGAGGGAGAGAGGTGGTGCCCATATTCTCAGCAAGCGTTTCTTTTGAGGTGTTATCTTTCAGGTCCTACGACTTTCCTTTTGCCGGTGCTCTTGATTCTTTCAGGAATCAGAATGCTCAAATACTGGACCAGCCCAACCAGATGAGTTTGAAAAAATGAGAGAGAGAGAGAGAGAGAGAGAGAGAGAGAGAGAGAGAGAGAGTTTGTTTGAATTTAGCGATGTGGGGTGGGGTATGGGGCTTGGCGTGAATATTGGGAAAACCACCTTTTTTTTCCCCCTGGGCTTCTTTGACAATAATGAAAATGTGGTTGAAGTGAATGTTCCATTTACCACGTGAGGAAAGCTGGGGGGCAAAGATAACGTGCAGCTTCATCTTCAAAATACGAAGACAACTCTCTCTCTCTCTCTGTACCACATTTGGAGAATGAGGCATTCTGAATCAAAAATATCATACTGAGGGTTAGGGACATCAAACTTAAAATGGATCTGTTAAATTGTCGAAATAATTATAATTAAGTCTGTGTTGTAGGACGGGAGTTGATAGCTCTATTAGGTTTTGGGAATCAATCTCTCCCATCTGGCTTTGACCTCTCCCCCGTTTCATAAGTATTATGGGGCATTTTATTAATCTATGGCAGATGAAAATCAATTTCTCTTGGTAATGGAAGATGGTTTTCTTTTCACTAATGGATGCCCTAAGAACTTTGATTTCAATTTGTGATTTTTCACTTATCATCAATGTGGAAGCATTATTTTACCCCCCCCCCCCTCTTTCTCTCTCTCTCTCTCTCTCGCCGGCACACCTCTGCCTCTCTCTCTCTCTCATTTTTTCTCTTGTTTTTCTCTCTCTTCACCCATGTCAGACCCTATCTTTCTCTTTGCCTCTCTCTCTCTCTCGATCATCAATCTGCAAATTAACATTTTCTCTTTGCCTATTTTTTTCTCTTCCTTTTTCAATCTTTATCAACAAAGATGGAGAGCCAAAGAGAAAAAAAAGGAAGAAAACCCTCTCTCTTCACCAGAGAAGATAGAGAGACAATAGGACAGGAGAGACAAGAGAGGGTTGACTGAGAAGAAAGAGGAGAAGATAAAAGAGAGAAAGAGAGTGGTGACCGTAGACACAGACGGGGAGAGAAGAAGAGAGGCAGAAATAAAGAGAAAAAGGAATAATGTCTAAAAAAACTAGGATCATTGTATTCATTGAGCCATTATGGCCCTAGGATACGATCGAGACGCTCATCTTAAGGTCCCAATGATATTTTCCGGCTTTATTCCCTTTCATTTTCTGGGTTGCGCTTCTTCTGCCGGCTCTGGCTGGACCCTCTTGACCCTCTTCATAAGGCCCAAAAATCAAGTGGGCCTTTCTTGGTCTAACACATGGATTACATTGCTAAACATTTCTCAACTCTTCTACATTTTTGTCTCCACATGGACCACCCAACATGTGGCCCCAAACTTTGCAAGATAGAATTTGAGTTGTTTGATTCACTTTCACACCATTCTCCCTCCCTCACTCTGTCTCTCTCTCTCTCTCTCTCTCTCTCTCTCTCTCTCTCTCTCTCTCTCTCTCTCTCTCTCTCTCTCTCTCTGGGTTCACTTAAAATTGTATTTCTTTGTGTGCGTCCTTTTATGTTGAAACTTGGAAGCTAGATTAGAGCATATAAACAAAATGAAGATGTCATTGCTTGACTTGTTATGCAAGTCAGAAGCAAAGCTTGTAACCTTCATGTTGAAAGTTCCTTCGATGGACTCCCGAAAGCAAAATCTCAATCTCTATCACTTGAAGATAACGATAAGATTTAAGAAATTTCATGCCCCATTTGCACAAGCACATCCACATATCGCTTCGCCACATATTGCACACCAGATTAATGCAAATGTAATGTTTATACAACATATGTAATCTGAGCCACAAAAATTAGGTACCACATTTTTTTTCAGAGAATGATAACAAAATTTGGTACATTTAATTTAATTTTAAAAATGGATATTAATGTAGACAATGTGAAAGCTAACACTTTGAGTCACTTTGTTTAAGGCTTCAAAAAGTGAGATTCGAGAGGTTGGTTGATATGAGTTGAATTTCATTATGCCCGGTTGATAAATTCGAATATATTGATCATTTGGGCATGCCAAATAGAAAATTTGAAAAATGGGTATTTCTTTTTTGGATGGGATGGATTAATACATCCTATGCTTACGACCTGCAATAATACTGAAACATAAAGTAAGGTATATCCAATGGAATATGTCTATTTATGCATTCCAAGTTGTCTGCGTTACATATCCATAATTGACTCTCAAGTAAAACAGTGCCCACATACCCATCACCATCATATATTTATACTTTTTTTTTCCTTCTAAATTATTAGAGGTGACTGATAGATAATTAAATTAGTGAAAAAAAATACTAAATTCTTAAACCAAAATTTAAATTTAAATTTTAAAAATATTGAAAGATCTTTCTTTATATAGAGGGTTTGATAATAATTGAAATCGGATTAATACAATATAGTTTCTGTTGCCAAACAAAAACAAACTTATTGGTGGTAGCATCAAACCTAAGACTGAGTCTCTCCAACAGGTCTCTTGGGACACTGTTCAGCGTGGTCCTATTTTAATATTTAATTCAAAATTAAATAAATTTCAGAGCAAAGGGAATCACAAAAGTTGATTAGTCAAAGAGGTAAATCTCACTCAAATAGGATTGTGATGTTATCCTGATGCAATTTCTATTCCCCAACTTTGATTTCAAGTGGGTGAAGGCATCACTTTTTTACAAAATTGCATTGGCAAAATGCCAAATAAGAAAAGGACTGAATGCGAGTCGGGCTCACCTGTGATGTCTAACCAATGAGGATTTCCAAGTTTTCAAAGTTGGAATCTCATTAAGCAAATGTTCCTTTTGAAGCAGTACAATTAGCAATTTCATTTCATTTCATTTTTTCTTGTTTTATTCTTTATGTCATTTTTTGGGTGGGTCCTGATGTGCTTAGAAGCTGTACAGGGGAGTCATTTTCTTTCTGCCCTTACGTTTCTCTTTCTATATTTATGGCATGTGCATGTCAACACTTTCCCTGCTTTTGTCAATTACCTTACCTTGTTGGTAAATATATTATATATTTTTATAAATTATGTATTTGGACGGGAAGGTGTCATCTGGTTGGTGAAGTTATGAGCACAGCACAGGACAAAATATTTGGCGGGGGGGAGAGGTGGGGGTGGGGAATTTTCACCGCGCTGTACTCTCTTTGTTGAGATGCTATTTTTCATAGATAAGAAAAAAATACAAAAAGATCAAATTCTTTAGATTTAGTGATCAATTACTTTATCTTCTTAACAATAAATCTCAAATTTAAATTTTAAAAATAATAAAAAATAATTTAAGAGAACTAATTCTTAAAATGGGTATCATAGTGTTCAAATCAGATTAATCAGATAAAATTTGAATACCGATAATAAAAATCAAAAAAATAAATACAAAAAAATTTTACGACTGCTCACACTTTGTACATCGTATTTACTAGGTGTACTTAATTTGAGTTATTAATAATAGTTAAAGGGCATGGGAAAGAATATTAATTCACTTGTCATAGGGTACATAAAACCAAATAAACATATAAAATCTTGTATTCAAAGATTTGAATCTATTGAGGATTGACCCAAAAGGTATAATAGAGAGAATTCAACCAAATGCTCATAAGTCTACATTAAAAAGAAAACCCATTTGAGAAGGTTCCTTGGTTCAAGCACCCAATCGAATTATCTTGATATCACCAATCTTGGATTTATGTGGCTGGAAAATCAAAGAAAAAAAAATATATGTTTTACTTGACAATTATACCTCGCTTGTACTATTTTGAGGATTTTTCAAATGGTGGGGTTTGTCATTTGTGTGCCAACAAGTACTGACCGCAGCATTTTTGCGGGGACAACTAAATGGTCATGCGTTTGTAGCCTAACTAGTTCATATATATATATATATATATATATATATATATATATAAATCATTGAATAATTTGATTATATCCGATTGAATTCAATTAAAATCGAATTAAATCATTAAAGGATAAAATTCATCAAACTTTTAATTTTATTATACATAAAATTCGAATTTGAGATTTTATTTAAAAGATATTCTACCGGTCCACCAATTTAAGTAAGTGTTATTACTTGAACATATTTTTCAATGCCTTTTGGACATGAAGTTGAAGCGATTTGGTTAGTAATCAGGGCGAGGGGAGGACAAGGGACAGTGGCTTTTTTTTTTTTTTTTATTCATTATGTATATCATTTTAAATATTAATATTATTTATTTTAAAATTTTGGGATTTTTATTTTCTAAAATTTATATATCGGATATATGTTTATTTCATTTGATACATATTTATGATTTTATCACTAATTTTAATCAATGTTGTCATGGAATGAATAGGTTCATTTTATCTTTTATTTATTTTTTATCTTGATTTAATTTAAATATTTTATAATAAAAGAATTTTTGTAATCATCTTGTTTTAACTTATTTGATCATAATAATTAAAAGCAAGCATTTGTGAGCAACATTATATTGTGGCAATCATTTTGTGCATCTAGATCAAAGAATTAGATTTTAATCTAAATATTTTGGGATTAAAAAAAATTAGGGTTATGCTTGAGAAAATTACTGCACTGGTCACCTGTTCAGAAAAATTTATCATGCCAGTATCTCCTTCGTTCCTCCTCTATTTCTTAAAAAAGAAAAAAAAAATTACAAACCGATGTCGACCCCCGCAAATAAGGCAATAAACAGTGCACGGGGGCAGAAAAAGGAGAATTGTTTTGCAAAATGCGTAGGAAAGACGGCATACGCCAGTTGACCTTCCTAATTGATTTCTCCAGCTTGAAGGAGAATAGCCATTATAAGAGCCTCCTTGCGATGGCCCAAAGGATTCTCCCTCCCTCTCTAAAAATTAATCACTCGTGTCATAATCTCTCTTAAAAGCCCCTCCCAACTCACCCCAACAAGCATCTATTTAACAATCACACACGAACATGACCTCTTCCTCTGCTCTCTCTATAAATTCCATTCTCTCTCCTCCAACTTTTTCTTCCACCCGCACTTCATCATCATCATCATCTTGCTCATTTCCTCCTAAATCCTTTAAAATATCCAGTCTTAAGAGAAAACCGATTAGACCCTTTTGCTCAAAAGCTCCTGTTTGGCGCTCATTTGTAGAAACAAACAATAGACTTAGACATAAAAGTAGGAGTGGTGATTTTGTTGTTGCTGAGGGCCAGAAAAACAACAGTATGACTCTCAGTGAGCTCAGAGAAACAGAGGAGTTGGAGAATCCTCCCCCTTTGCTTGAATCCGAGGTTCCTTCGAGGCCACGCAGGATTGCCCTTTTTGTTGAACCTTCACCTTTTGCGTGAGTATTTCTAATTTTTCCTCAAATTTATTGAAACCCCATTTTGGTGGAAAGCTTGGATGTTTATTAATAATGTTTTTATTCTTCTGGGCATTGCTAATTTCAGCGTTACTGGGGTGATAAAATCTGACATTTTCTGATTTTGTTATGGCTAATTGACAATTTGATGACTTGGATCTGATGAGTACCTAGGTTTTACGAGGAAGTGGTGTTTGTGGGCAAGTTTTGGCTTCATGTTGGATTAGAGAGAAATATAAGTCGGATTGTGCTTGTAAGGCTCGCATTTCTGTCACATGTTGCTGATGTGGAGTTCTGTAAATGTGGTGGTAGCTTTTGTTCTCTCTGTTGAGGGTTTCATGAATACTCGTGTTTGACCTCCAATTGAGTTGGCAGTGCTTGATTGCTACTTGTGTTGATGTGTTTGGCGGTTGCTGCTTGAATTCTGCAGTTAGCTTTTAGTATCTGGGAATGTGTGCCTTGTTGTGTCTGGGTCTGGTTAAGCAGTAACTGCAAGTGAGCGTGATTTTGCTGCCTAGTTAATGTTCTTTACTTGTCATTGAGCTGTTAATGCTCTTCTATTTTCGGTATTCCTAATTTCCTATAGCTCTTTAGCATGCCACGATCAACTGGACAAGTTCTTGAAGGGCTTCATCTGGCCGTAATGAGCTTCTTTAGCTTCAGTGAATCTCAAGTATTCTTATTCCAATAAGTTTGTAATTCTCTTTCTTTAAACATGAACTGTGGAAGCCTCGGGAACCATGAATACTTTTCTTTGTGGTTTCTTGACATGAACTCGATCTGGATCAGTGTCTTTCTTACTGGATAACATCTGTCATGGCACCTATCTTGAATTCTTAATTCAAAGTAAGATGCGCTTGCTGTAATGTTCAATACTAGGCTTCAGCTTGTACGGTTACCCCATATTTAACCATCTTTAATTTTGTTTCTGCCAGTTCCAGTATCTTGCCTCTAAATTCCATTTCATTTTACTCTATCATGTTATCTATTCTGTATCAAGATGCTTGACAAGATTATTCATGTTTGAAATTCACTCTACTACATAGTTGTTTCTTAGCAACAGGACGCCTATAACAAGGGTTAATTTCTGGTCTACTCCTTGCAATTATGAGATTCCAAGGGACGTGTCCTCTTAAGTGGCCAATTGGACTGGATAGCATACAGTCTTTTACTGCATCAGCAAACCTTGAATCTGTATAGCTTTCTGAAACTGATATCTGATTTGGATACTGTTATTCCTTTCATACTGCAGGTCGTATACCTCAATCCACTCATTTGCACTTGCATTTAATCTAAATACTGCAGTAAAATTTGTCCATATATAGATGCTTAGATTAGTCATCCAAATTGGCATTCTTGGTTGGTTACAATTACATTGGTTTTGGGTATTGATGTTGATTGTGGGTAATGTATTGGACACCCAAGCCACATTACAGTACCCATGTTATGTTTGGTTGACTCGGGTGTGACTAGGCAAAGTGAAGAGTCCATGTAACCTGGGTTGGTATCAAGAATATCAATAAAATGCAATTGGAATGTTCCTTGTGAAGCTTCTGCAATATTCTATGCAGTGGATTTCTTCTCCCTTAAGAGTCCTTGAAGGCATCACCCTGCTTCATTTCAAATGCAAATCAAATCTCCAAACTTAAAATTTTTTCCAGGCTTCTCATAAAACCAAGAAGAGTCCAGGTCTTGAAATTTTCCTGGGTATTTTACAGAATCACATATATAACAACCCTTTAAGACACGAGTATGGTCATGATGGGTGTGCGCCTCATAGAGAATCATGATTATTCTTTTGGTATAGGCAGGAAAATTTTATGGATTGTTATTTTATTCCATAAACGGCAACTTCATGAGACTTATATCTGCATAAATTTTTCCCAAATTGGTTAGAGCCTTTTTTATGTACTTCTCTCCCTTAAACTTTGATGAGATTTATATGAGATTGCACCGATTGTTGGTAGATAGCAAAGCTGATGTCAATCATGAAAGACACAGTTCATTCTTTGTTTATGCACTTCTTCAGGGAAAATTTGTAGATATAGTATTCTTTAACAGTATATCAGCATATTTTCAGTTTTCTAGCTTCATTCATTACACTAGTTATTGGCACCAGGATCCTGGTCAAGCACATTGTATGACACAGAGAGGATGATACAGCTTTTTGGTCATATTATATGCAGTTGAACTTGTAACTGGCATATCTTTATTAGGAGTCACTAACCTTTCCCAACATTTGTTGCTTTTGCAGTTATGTCTCTGGATACAAGAACCGGTTCCAAAACTTCATTAAATATCTGCGTGAAATGGGGGATGAGGTATGCTAATAATCTTTTGTTGAATAGATTATGAGGGTTGTTCCTCTGAGATGAGTCTTAAATTGAAAATGCATGACTTAGCAAGTGATTGTGCAAACTTGTGAAGCTTTTGAAGCATAATTTGGCCTATTATGGGCTAGGTATATTCTTGCTATAATCACATCCATTAGCTTGTGCCTAGCTGATTTGGGATGACAGTTAGGATGCTCGAATTATTCCATCATTGAAGTGTATGTAAATCAACCGGACAAAAGAAAATTCAGTTCTTCTGAGTCTTATAGATTCAACCTGTTTATATTACCTAGTTCAAGTTGAACTATAGGTCAGCTAGTCTTATTGAATTCTTGTTCTAAATCATGTTCTGAAATGAATATGCAGAGTATGGCTTTTTCTTTGTTACATCAGAAGCAAAACTTAGAAATAGGATTTAAGTAGGTTAAATTTTATATGATTCAGCCATTGGCTTATAGAAGTCACTAACAGCTGTTTTGATGCATGATGCAGGTAATGGTGGTTACAACCCATGAAGGGGTACCACAGGAGTTCTATGGAGCAAAACTAATTGGATCACGAAGGTTGATAGGCCATCTCTTATGCATATCTTTTATTGTATTTTCCTGTCTTTGTCATCGTTATTCAGTTGGCTCACTTTCCTGTCAATTCTTCTGAATTTTTTTGCAGCTTTCCCTGCCCTTGGTATCAAAAGGTACCGCTTTCTCTAGCCCTCAGTCCTAGAATAATCTCAGAGGTTGCCAAGTTTAAGCCTGACATCATTCATGCTTCTTCTCCTGGAATTATGGTAAAATCTTTGCTTTCTCTTTTTTGCTTCTTCTGAATTGCTTTTTTGCTTATAGATGATTTCCAAATCTATTATAGGTGTTCGGTGCTCTTGCTATTGCAAAGATGCTGTGCATCCCAATAGTGATGTCATATCATACTCATGTCCCAGTGTGGGTTTGCCTCCTTGAAGTTAAATCTGGATAGCTAGTTGTGAGAAGTGAAACTGTCTGATGTTAATTCTGTAATGATTGTGCCAATTTAATGTCACTGCTGAGTCTGATTTTGGGACTATTTGCAGATACATACCTAGATACACATTTAGTTGGCTGGTGAAGCCTATGTGGTTAGTCATAAGTATGTATTACACGTCTTTCTTGCTTTTGCTACATACTTGCAATTGTTATGTGTTGGGTGCCAATTCACTTACCTCATGTTCCAGAGTTTCTTCACAGGGCAGCTGATCTTACATTGGTTCCCTCAGCTGCCATAGGAAGGGATCTCCAAGCTGCTCGTGTAACAGCAGGTAATTGGAATATATCCTACGGAAAGTTCTGTCTACCTTTCTGCCTCTTGTCATGTTCTCAT
Source organism: Dillenia suffruticosa (assembly GCA_033439265.1). NCBI lineage: Eukaryota > Viridiplantae > Streptophyta > Magnoliopsida > Dilleniales > Dilleniaceae > Dillenia > Dillenia suffruticosa. The sequence continues at coordinate 1,786,170 of JAVTVX010000035.1, forward strand.
TTCACTAGCTTAAATGATCTTCCCAAGATATATTCATTTTCAACCTCAGTGTAACTGTGTTTTGATGGTGTAAATGTCGGCTCCAAACAGCTCCTTTTTGTCTCTTTGTAGCAGCATCTAAAACTATCTTGTTTCTCTTTGTTAATTTTCAGCTAACAAAATTCGCCTTTGGAATAAGGGGGTTGATTCTGAGAGCTTCCACCCCCTTTTCCGCTGTCATGAAATGAGAGTAAGACTCAGGTACTCTTCTCGGCAATCTCTCCTCATGCCATTTCTTTTAACCATCTTTTCATCTTCTTATTCATCTGACTGTGGTTTTTATCTCTTTTGTCCTCTCAGCAATGGCGAACCTGAGAAGCCTCTTGTAGTCCATGTTGGACGTCTAGGAGTTGAGAAGAGTTTGGACTTCCTCAAGAGGTAGTGGTCTATCTTACTAAACCAAATTCCTTTCTTACACCATGGACCTGGTTGGGTATTTTTCCCATTCACAGAGCTTTATATTTTACTTGTCTTTGCAAACCATTGATAGATTAATAGTTTGAGATTAGTTTGGACTTTGAATAACTGTAATGACTTATGACTTATTTGAAACTTGTGGTTTTACAGTGTCATGGATAGACTTCCTGAAGCACGAATTGCCTTTGTTGGAGATGGGCCGTATAGGTAGCAAATTCTAGCCTAAATTAAGTTTACTGTCACAATGTAGTACAAAGATAATTACCAGGACACGCAACAGCAAAATTTTCCTTTATAGAGCTGAGGCTGGATGCTTATCTTTCTCCTTGATAAGAGTGCGAAGCTGTGGAATTTCTATTTGGAAGAAAAAAGGAACAAAAATAATTGAAAGTTTCCTGCCTTTTACTGACTTTGGGATCTAAATTGGCAGGCCAGAGCTAGAAAAGATGTTCGATGGCATGCCTGCAGTATTTACAGGAATGTTACAAGGTGAGGAGCTTTCTCAGGCATATGCAAGTGGGGATGTGTTCGTGATGCCTTCAGAATCCGAGACGCTTGGGCTTGTTGTTTTAGAGGCCATGTCATCAGGACTTCCTGTTGTCGCAGTTCGTGCTGGTGGAATAATAGATATAATTCCCGAAGACCTAGAGGGCAAAACTGGATATTGCTTTACTCCGGGTGACCTTGAAGATTGCTTAAGCAAATTAGAACCATTGTTGAACAACAAGGCATTAAGAGAAACCATTGGCAAAGCTGCACGTGAAGACATGGAGAAGTACGACTGGAGAGCAGCAACCAGGAAGATCAGGAATGAACAATACAATGCTGCCATATGGTTTTGGAGGAAGAAGAGAGCCCAGCTGCTGAGACCTATTCAGTGGCTTGCCAGACGAATTTTCAAGTCACCAGAGGTAACCCACAGGTGAAGTAAACAATATTATCCGGAAGGGATTCAACATTGTTTGTTTGTATGATTGTTTTTGGGGTGATGAACCAGAAGCCCCCAAGTACAAGTTAGATGTGTGGTCTGAAGTAATTGACTGCTGGTGCTCCAAAAAAGAAAAAAGATTCATTTTGTTGTATATTTGATTTGAGACAATTACAACAATGGTCCCAATATTGCTGTCATTGAGGTGTAATCATCTTTTTTATTTTATTTATTTATTTTTTTGGCCGTCGTCGCATTGTTTCTCATTTTCAACATCATGTCCGAGTTTCCGTCCTAATTTGAACTTGGCTGGTCTGGGCCTAAACTCGGTATGGACATTACTAGAGTATGGTGACAAGCCAGATGGCTTTTCTACTAGCACTACCATAGAGATTTAGGATCACAACGGTTTGGAAATTTTAAAAGCAATGTCACAATCGGAAATCATTTTATGGAATTTTAGAGAATTACAAAATGATATTTATTATTATTTTTGGATTATTTGGATTTTATTTAATTAATCTGATTTGATCACTGTGGGACATATTGTGGGTTTAATTCTTTCAATTTTTTTTTCTATTTATAAAGTTCGAATTCGAAATCTCTGATTATGAGATAAAGTATTCGATCATTCAATTCAAAGAATTTGATAAATGATATTTATTTTGATTGAAATTATCATTTTGGGTTTTCTTTCCCTCACACCCAATTGGATCGAGAGACAGGAAGAAGACACAGACAATTCAGTGAGAGGAGAGAGAAGGATTGTCCATCATTCTAGTGGGAGCTCATGATCGTTGGCAACGATCAAGAGATAGCCAACAACCAAAAAGAGGGGGAGGAGAAGGGGGAGGGGGGAAGGGCTAGACTGGAAACCGGGCCGGTTTGGGACCGAAAACCGGCCCGGCTGGCCCTGGTCAAGCCGAACCGGAACCGGCCAAGGCTACAGTAAACCGGCCCGACCCGGAACCGTTTCCTGTAGCGGGCCGGGCCGGTTCAAAAAAAATTGAACCGGGAACCGGCCCGGAACCGGCCCGGTTTGGAAAAGCGAACCGGACCGGAACCGGAACCGGCCCGGGCCCGGAACCGGCACGGAACCGGACCTGAACCGGCTGGAACCGCCGGTTCAGGCCCGGAACCGGCCCGGCCCGGCCGGTTCCGGTTCAAATTTCCCCATTTTTTTTGAATTTTGAAAATTTTTTTCCAATTTTACCCCTCCCAACAGCTATAAAACGGCTACTTTTGAGGTTATTTTGGTCCATAGGGTCAAAAAATTTTCCTATAAATACCTTATACCCCATTTCCAAAATTTCCACAACAAAATCTCTCTTTCTCTCTCACATCTACATTCTCTCAATATTACTATATTCTCTCATTATTATTTCCTTTGTATTACCATTTTTTATATCATTTCCATCATTTCCTACACTATTATCTACACCGTTTCCATCAATTTTTACACCATTTCATCACCTTATACACCATTTTCATTTTCTCCATTATCTACATTTCCACAATTATTTACATTTCCACCAATTTTTACACCATTTCTATTCTCTTATACCACATTACCTACATCATTTTTTTTACTATTTCCATTAAATTCTACACCATTTCCATCAAAATTTACACTATTTCATCACCTTATACACCATTTTCATTTTCTCCATTATCTACATTTCCACAATTATTTACATTTCCACCAATTTCTACACCATTTCTATTCTTTTATACCACATTACCTACACCAATTTTTTTACCATTTCCATTAAATTCTACACCATTTCCATCAAAATTTACACCATTTTATCACCTTATACCCCATTATCTACATTAATCAAGATTTGAGAAAATTTCAAGGTTGGGAGCTCATTCAAGATTTTGCGAAAAACAACTGCGGTATTCGTCAAATCGGTATTTTTTAATTTTTTGCATATTTATTTTTTTGCATTTGCATTACATTTGTATTATCTTTTTAAAAAATTTAATTTTAAATTTCCTTTAAAAAATTTTATCGTATATATTATTTTAAAAATTTTAATCTTAATTTTTTTTATAAAATGGCCGGAACACACTCTTCACAATCTTCTCAACAATCTCCTCTTCCTTCATTTTTTGAAATTCCCGATCATATAGATATTGAAATTTTTTTGGAAGAAACCGAACCTAGTAACACTGAATCTAACACAACACAAACTAAAAAAAATGATTTTAATATATGGACATTTTTTGAAAGAAAAAATGATGAATAAAAAACAATTTGTAAAATTTGTCATCAAAAATATAAATTTTTAAAAGGTTGGGGGGTAGGCACACTTAAGAGACACTTAATTAATAATCATCCAGATAAATTACCACAAACAAAACAAACACAAATTTCTACGAGGGGAGGTAATATAATTGGTACATTTAAATATAATTCGGATAAAGAAAAAATTGGACAAATAGAATGGCTAGCAAGAAAAGAATTACCACTTAGTATAGTTGCATGTCCTGTATTTGAAGAATATGTCCAAAAATATTTACAACCCGGTTATAAAAAAAGTAGTAAAAAATCCGGTAGGAGGAGATCATTAGATAGATATCAGGAATTAAAAAATGGTATACTTACAGAATTTATGACTAGTCAATGTAAATTTTCATTAACTTCGGATAGTTGGAAAAGTGAGCATAAAAAAGAATATTATATTGTAGTAACATGTCATTGGATAAATAATTCATGGTCTTTACAAAAAAGAATTTTAGCTTTTCAACGTTGGGAATTTCCACATTCTGGTGCACATATAGCTAGAATAATTTCAAATGTTGTTTATGATTATGGAATAAGTGATAGAATTTTTTCAATTTTTTTTGATAATGCTTCGGCTAATACTACTGCGGTTAATAGTTTAAAAAATTCTTTAAAAACAATTTTAAATGGAGCTTTTTTTTCATGTTAGATGTGCATGTCATATAATTAATTTATGTGTTAAGGATGGTTTAGCAATGGGAGAACTATTTTTACAACCTATTCGCGATTTAATTCATCAAATAAGAAATTGTGCTGTAAAAACTCAAGAAATGAGACAATTATGTATTTTACATAACAAAAAATATAAAAAATTTAAAATGGAATGTGACACTAGGTGGAATTCAACATATGACATGTTACAAGGTGTTCTTCCTTTTCAAAATATTTTAATTGAATTTGCAAATTCAAATTACGAATATGGTTTTATTGATAATACCGCTTTTGAATTTGCGTCTACACTTACAAAATTATTGGAAATTTTTTATTTATGTACAAAATTATTTTCTGGATATTATTATCCAACCACTCATTTAATGCTACCAAATCTTTGTAAAATTATTTATATATTTAATCAATTTGAAAATGAAGAAAGATTTGGTGAAATTGTTTTTTCAATGAAAACAAAATTTTTAAAATATTATGAAGAAATTCCAATTTTATATTTAGTTGCAAATGCATTAGATCCACGTGTTAAGGTTGAAGGTGCTGAAATGTTAATAGATTGTTTTGCACAAGCTTTTCCATCTGAAATGTCTATTAACCCACATTTTTTAAAACAACAAACATCTCATACTTTACAATCAATATTTGAATTATATGAAAAGAAAATTAATAATTTAAATACTAATAATATAGCTAGTAGTAGTAGTAATAGTATTCAATCATCTTCATTTTCATTTAATCCCTTACACATGTTAGGAAAAAAACAAAGAACTTCTTCATCATCATTTAATGAATTACTTTTATATAAACAAACACCTAGATTAGAAGGTTTTGATGATGTAGATTTATATGATATATTAGGTTGGTGGAAAAATAATGCATCATATTATCCAATTTTGGCCCAAGTGGCTAAAGATGTACTAACCCCTCCCGTATCTACAGTACCATCCGAAAGTGCTTTTAGTGCAGGTGGTCGAGTGTTAACCGAAAAACGTACAAATTTAGCGGACGACACTTTAGAAGCTTTAATATGCATTAAAGATTGGAAGGATGCAGAAAAAAGAATGCAATGAATTATCAAAGCCTCGGAAGATGATGAACAAGAAGTTGAAGAAGAAGAATAATAATAATAATAATAATAATAATATTAATATTTTTCTTTTGTTTACAAGTCATTTTAAATAGAAAAAAAAAATCAAAGTGATGTAATTATCAAAATAATGTAAAAAAAAATAGTGGATTTAAAAATCCAAGTGATGAGCTTGGTAGTGGACGTACACCGAATTCGGTGGAACCACTCTAAAAATCTTGTGTCTCTAATTTTTAATTACAAGTGAATTATCAAAAGTTAATTAAAAAAAAACAAAGTTAAAAAAAATGGAGTTATAAAATTAAAATGGAATTAAAAAATATAGTTAGAAAAAAATTTAGAAAAACGCAATAGAAAAAAAAAAAAAAAAAAAAAAAAACCGAACCGGGCCCGGCCCTGAATCGGCCCGGCCAGGAACCGCCGGTTCCGGTTCAGCGGGCCGGGCTGGTTCCACAAGGAAAAAAATGGGAACCGGCCCGGCACGGCCCGGTCTGGCCTAGGAACCGCTGTCGGCCCGGCCCGCGGTTCCTTGAACCGTCATTGAACCGGCCCGGCCCGGCCCGGTTACTTCACCGGGGAAGGGGACGGGCAACCCAATAAAGAGAGTTTTCAAGGGGAATCTAACCCAAAAAAAGTCCAAATGTTCTCAAAATGTTTACCGTGTAAACTTTAAGTCCTAAGTTCTGGGGGTCACTTCAGTGGAGATGCAATCCAAAATTAAAATTTGAAGGGATTTAGACTATATTGATCCCAAAAGAAAAGATGAATAGCATGAATAAAATGAGTTAAGAACAAAATGGAATGATTTTTTTTTTTTTTTTTTTTGGTGAGGTATGAATTTTACGTATATAGCCCTTATTAGTATGCTTTTTATTGATACATAAAAAATTTGTACGTTTTTACTAATGCTTAATATTTAATCAAATTATTTATATATTTGATTAATTTAAATAAATATTTATATAAAAATAGAACAAAATATATAAATATAAAACGGGACATATATTACTTAATTTATTTGTTCCAAACTGTGTTAATCAACTCCGCCTATTAGCTGGGTATTTTATTTGTTCTAGTTTTTAGATTTTTGATATCGTTTTAAACTTCTTTCTAGAAGGGATTCAAATTCAAATTCAAGTATTCTAACGTGATAAAAGAAATAAGCGAAAATAATAAAGGTCAGTAGTGGAAACGATTTTGCTTAGGTTTAAACCTTCTTAAAAACATAAAAAACTATTTTGGGAGATCTCTTCATTTATAGAAGATTGATAATTAAATAGATTAATTAAAACAAAACCTCAAATAACTTGATTTCGAAAAAAAAAAAAAAAAGCGAAAACAACCCAATTGAAATTGGCCATCGTACAAATCAAAAGGCCCAAAACCTGTGGGACCATCTTCACATTCACCCAACGATACCCACTTCCCACGTCTCAAAAGGTCTGCATTAATCCTCACGTGGGCTATATTTTTTGACTCCAGTCAAAAACGTCTCCCCTCGCTCTCAAATAAGCCCCCGCTTTTTCCACATAATCCAATCACAACCGTCCGAACCCGTCATCATACCCATTATCCTCAACTAAATCATAACCCAACTGATACATATTGCATGAATTCCGGATCCGACTCAAGGCCCGACATGGTCTCGGGCTTGAGAACCACCTCAAGATCTACCGACCCATTTCCTTCCCTTCCGGGAAAAGCCGAAATCTTCCCATCAAACTTATTTGCCCGACCACTTCGTACCGCCAAAGGTTTTCCCCACCCAAAATCATTCTCGTACATCGGAAACCTGGGACTACTCCCCATGGTGATCATCGCGCCGTCGAAATTCCCCAACGGGAAAAGCCTCGGATTCCTCTCCCAATCCTCTATGCCCCGCCTCACCGTGCCATCATCATGCGCCACCACATTCTTGTGCAGCAGATCAGCGCACCACCGTAGATCTTGACTTGTCACATCTCCGATCGAAGCAACGGTGGGGATGCTCTGGATCGCATTCCCGAAATAGTATTTCTCCATCTTCGGCTCTAGCCGATGCCTACAGTTGACCGCCATCCGAAACGTCGTTGTTTTGCTCTCCTCCAATTTCCTCGCACGTGTCACGGATCTCCACAACTGTGCGCAGAGTGATTGGAACGATGAAATCTCGTCCGTCCGATTCTGAATGTGATGCGATGCGTTTTTCAGCAACAAGTCCTCCAAAACGGACGTTATCTTTCCGTTGAACTGCACGTTGACGTCGCTACTCTGTTTCCCCAAATTCTCACTTTTCTTAATTGGATAGTGATTCGCTCTCGCTTTCAGCTTCAAAATCGCCTCTCTGCTGAAGTGGAAAATCCTCTCTCTCAACGGCTCGTCGCCGGAGAAAGTGGCTTTTGGTCCGCCGGGAGGGAATTTCAACACCGCCGGCGAATCAAACATTGTATTCCGGCCGAAGTCCGGCGAGTGTGAAATCTTCTCGACACCTCTGTTTACTTCGGCAAAGGTGTTGAAGAAATTCCAGAAGGAAGTCCCGTCAGTAACCGCGTGATTAATAGTACAGCCAATGAAAATGCCGTCAGCTAACTCCGTTACCTGAACGGCAAGGAGAGGTTTAACATGGCCTTCGTAGCTGAGAGCGCCGTCAAAGGCGAAGAAGGCTCTGAAGGAGTGAGGAACATCGAGAGGAGAGAGAAGGGCATGGAGAGAGAGATGAGGGGCTCTAGCTTGAATAAATTCGACGCCTTGGTCGTTACAAGAGATAAGAACGTGGCCATTCGAAATGGTTAGAAGGCGGCCGGCGAGGGCGGGGAAGTGGGTGAGAGTTGTAGAGAGAGAAAGTTTGAGGAGAGAGATAAGAGTATCAAAGGACAGCGCGGGAGGTTTAGTGAAGAGGACTCCTTTTTGAATGTATTGGCAGGAGAGCATTGGGAGGTCAGAGACCGAGAGTTTTAGGGTATTGAGTGTGGATTTCGTTTCTGGAATTATTGTGCACTTGTTCATCAACATAACTGATGTCCTTGATGCTGGCATTTTTACTCTTTTTTTTTCTTGGGAAAAAGGTTTTGGTTGTGAGCAGGGAGTGATGGGTTTGAAGGGGAGGGGGGGGGGGGGGTTTCGTTTATATAGGGGTTTTGAGTTCATGCATCCGGGGTGTGTTGCACGAAAACTTCTTCACATTAAACTTTCCCGTTTCCTTCCCCATTTTCAAAATTTTCAACAAGATAAATTAATTAATATGTAATTTTTTTATTTTCTATATTTAATGAATTATTTATTTTTATTTAATTATAATTTTTTATATTATTTATCTTATATTTAATAATTATATATTTGATATTTGTATTTTTATTATAAAATATTGCTATTATATTATTTTTTTAAAATAAAATAATATTTTTGTAAAAATACTTATATTTTTAAATTTATGTGTTTATTTATATTTTCATTTTTTATATTATTATTAACTATAAAGTGTTTTTTTTTTTTCGTATCGCTGGTATTCATTTTTGTTTTTTTATTATCATTTTCGTGCACCTCGTGTTGTTTGTTTGTTTTGTTTGGAAATTTTAGATATAAAATATTAGTATTTAATGATTATATTAAATTTTATTAAATTTAATTTGATTACGTCTAACTGTTTTCAAATTTTATTTAATAGATAATAACGTTGGATAACTGTACCAATGAATTAGTTATTAGTTTGTTTTGGGATTACAATACGGTGAAAATCTATATGAGAGGATGTGGTTAGGGTGATGTGGTGGGTGAAAAAAAAATAGAGAAGAAAGAGGGAGTGTTGTACGGTAGTGTTATTGTTGATGAAGCTGGAATCATGGTGGAAAGTGAATTTTTACGGATTTTCATGCCGACCTTGTGCAACACGGGGTTTGGATATGCCTAGATTGGACATCAATCAGCAATCTCCGCAATCTCTTTTAGGATCATACTCGTGAATTCCTTTTTATTTTATTTTATTTTTAATCTTGAGGAAAAAAATGTAAAAACTCGGACCCTTCCCCTTGTTCCCCTAGGCCGAGAGGCCAATGGTTATAAGTTCATTTGTTACAACCTTTGTTGGAATGCTTCTTAATCGATTAGGATTTTCTTTTCTCCATTTTTGCCCTTATTTTGCTTTCAATTTTCAAAAATCAGTACTAACTACTCTTATAAATTATGGCATGGTATGACTAGAAATGAAAAGGCATTAATGATTTTGGTCTAGTCCTTATGAAAGCCAATTGACCCATTGATGATTAGTTTTTATTTAGAAAAAAAGAAAAATGCATTGACTCTGAATGGATTTTGGGATTTCCTACACCGGAAATGGAAGACGTTGAATATAATGTTTGATGGTTAATAATTGTCGAATACCTTAATATGCAACCATTGTGTTATTCATACTTCATACCCGAGCTGAACTATAATTTTCCTTAATTTATTTTTTGTATGTTTTAATTATTTGGGTTGAATAATTATGGTAAATTATGGGTTATACAGAACCAAATTGTCATTCTACGTGCATGTTAAAACAATACCCATGAAATATTTTGGTCCCTACTTGAGAAAATTCTGAGCTCTCCGTGTGGGCGCGCGCACGGGCGTATCGAGAGTTGTCGACAACCACCAAATGCAGAGTTCCTTTCAATGACTTTTTGCAAGGTGTGAAAGTTTTTTCGAGTTCAATTGATGATCGTTGAGAGCCCAAATGATTGACTATAAAAAAATTGGAGACGTAATGTTCAACGTGATAAAAACGTGGCAGGGCCTTTTTTTATTATTGTCATGCCATTCATGAATCAAAAGTTTCATCAACCCTAGTTTTTGTTAGATACCTGTCTGTGTAGAAAGGAGAAATTATGTATGGAATGGAAGATCCACTCGCGCTGATTTTCACCTTCCTTGCTACTTCCTCGTTCTACTATTACTTTACATAATTGTGAAAAAACGTAGAGAGAGAGAGAGAGAGAGAGTTAGTTTCAGATAGTGTGTTAAATCATTAATCAAGTCTCGAATTTGAAATTTAAAAATATAAAAAATTATATTATAAAAAAATTGGCATCGGCAGCCGTCTCTGTACAAATCCAACTTGGTCCCAATATAAAATATTAAAACGAAATTAAAGCATGGTTTTTGGTTTTTGGTTTTTTTTTTTTTGGTTGAAACATAAATTTAAGATTCGACCGTGCGTGTTAATACTTCCTTAGCCCCGCCGAGCCATGCTTACGTTCACAATGAGGACACTAAACAGAACTTCCCTTAGCACAGATTTTCATGTATAATCACCATTAGTTTTGTCTAATCCTAATATGCTACATAAATAGTGAAACATTTTAATAAACCATGAAGGAGTTTAACTTTTAGGAGAAGATCACACGGAACATAGCCGAGATTAAAATTCAATTTATTATTATAATATATATTAATTTCAATAGATGCTATGCCAACTCTTTGGGATTGAAACTTGGCTAGAGTTTGCAAACCTCGTGAAACACAAAGCTCTCAGTCTTAGGGCGACGGAGGGGGATGGGGGAAACTACTCTTCATTTTTTAACATAAAAATTGTATATTTAAATTCAACAAATTAAAAAAAAAAAAGATATAAAATTTTTATAATCCCCTGTTCACCCAATATATATCTTTGTCACTTCGCCCAACTCCCATAAATAGGAAACAAGACATAATTATAGTTTTGCATTATGTGCTTGTCTTATTAAATCTTCATAATTAGTGCCATTATATATGAACTGGATATGGTTTGACGCACAACCAAGACAAAAATTTTAGTTTTATTTTAATACACCCATCATATCAGATGTCGGAAAAATCATGACAATTTCACCATAAATATAATGCAAATTTTGATTATTTTTCAAAGACTAATCTTTACATTTTCATCTCGGGCTAGGTAAACTACGGTACGGAATCACTTCCTAATATGCTTTGATACTCTTTCAAGCTTCTGTTCCCAATCCTGAACTATCCACTGACATTTGTGTTGCCCTTACAGCAATTATTTCAAAAATGAAATTATTCTGACATGGAAATATGAAGCCCATCAAATCTTAAACCCGTTCTGAATAAAAATATATTTAACACCAAATTAAGTCAATCTAAAATCTAACTTTTCATAACACTTCCACATAAATGATACAAATGATAGAGAATCCATATCTCATTCCCCTTTTTTATAATTAATTGATATTCAAAATCATATTCTGATTAATTTATTTTAAACGTTACCAGATTCAATTTAGAATAGTTCTCATAATATAATTTATTTTTATTTTTAAGTTTTAAATTTAAAATTTGATTAAAAGATTCGGTTTCTTTACTTATTAGACTAACTATTCATTAATTTATTCCATAATTTGTTCCTATTAGAGATCAATGTAATATGAAAGACTTCGGTTCTAATTTTAAAAGATAGAGATAACTAATTAAAATAAAAAATAAGGTGACAGTAATAAAACAAACTTATATTTTAATTTTGATTTTATACTTGAGAAGAAAATCTAATTTTAAAATTTAGCAGATAAAATATATGATAGATAGAGAAAAAAATATATAAGATAATCATTTGACTTAAATTGGCTTACCAAATGGGCACCAAAAGAATGTTATGTGATCACTAAGTTTATAGTTCCAACATTTATGTAAATATGAGAATTAGGATTTGATTAAACCATCACTACAAAAAAAACACGGTTTTAGCGACAGATTTAGCGACGAAAATTTTAGAAAAATTCGTCACTAAAAACATTAGCGACGGATTTAGCGACGAAAAATTTTTCGTCACTAATGAAGCGTCGCAAAAGTTTAGCGACAAAAAACAGAAATCCGTCGCTAAAATAGCGACAAATTTAGCTACGAAAATTCAAAATTCGTCGCTAAATTTAGCGACGGATCCGAGAAATCTGTCGCTAAATTATATGATATATAATAATTTTTTTATTTATTATATATATTTTATTTAATTATTATATTAATATTTTATTTTATTTAATTAGCGACGGATCCATGAATCCGTCGCTAAATTATATTATTTACAAATATATTTTTTATTTATTTTATACATTTTATTTAATTATTAATATTTTATTTTTATTTAATTAGCGACGAATGCTTGATCCGTCGCTAACTTGCACTCGATGACACGCCCTGTACACGCCTGCTCGCCCAGCCCCTGCCGCCTGCTCGCCCCAGCTTGCCCCAGCTCGCCCCAGCTCGCCCCAGCCCCAGCTCCCCCAGCCCGCCCCAGCCCCTGCTCGCCCTGCACACGCCTCGCCCCAGCCTGCTCGCCCCTGCTGCCTTGCAAAAATTCCCAAAAAAAACCCTCAAAATGCCTTCAGCTCGGTTTGAACACCTGCACAAGAGTGAAATGTTAGAGTACCCAACCACCAGACCACATTTTACCTTTAGTCATACTTCTATTTTATTTTTACTTATTATCTAATTCTAAATATTAATTAAAGAAATAAAAGTTTATATCAAATAATAAAATGCTAATTAAAATAAACTAATAAATTAATTAAAAAATAAAAAATATTATTCTTTAAAAAGATTTAAAAAATAAAATAAGAAACTATTTAAAAAATAAAAAAATATTATTCTGTAAAAAATAAAAATAAAAAAGAAAAAAATAAAATGCTAATTTAAAATATTAAAAAATAATAAATATGATTATTTAATATAAATTAATAAAATAACAAAATAACAAAATAAAATAAAATATTAAATGTTATTATTTAAAAAAATAAATAAATATTTAAAAAATAAAAAATATTATTATTTAAAAATCAAAAAACATTTTAAAAATAAAATGATAATTTAAAATATTAAAAAATAATAAATACGATTATTTAATATAAATTAATAAAATAACAAAAGAAAATAAAATATTAAATGTTAATTTTAAAAAAATTAAGCTTAGCGACGGATCGTTGAATCCGTCGCTAAATCTGCGACGAATTTTTAGATCCGTCGCCAACTTAGCGACGGATTTCAATATCCGTCGCTAAATTTAGCGACGGATTTCAATATCCGTCGCTAAATTTAGCGACGGATTTCGGAATTTGTCACTAAATTTAGCGACGGATTCTAATTCGTCGCTAAATCCGTCGCTAAATAGTAAAATATTTAAAAAATTAAAAAATATTATTATTTAAAAATTAAAAATATTAAAAAAAATAAAATGATAATTTAAAATATTATAAAATAATAAATATGATTATTTAATATAAATTAATAAAATAACAAAAGAATATAAAATATTAAATGTTAATTTAAAAAAAATTAAGTTTACCAACGGATCGTTGAATCCGTCGCTAAAGCAGCGACGAATGTTTAGATCCATCGCTAAATCAGCGACGGATTCCTTAATTCGTCGCTAAATTTAGCGACAGATTTCTAATTTGTCGCTAAATCCGTCGCTAAATAATAAAATATTAAAAAAATAATAATTCTAGTTTTTAAAAAATGAAAATATAAAATAATAAAATTAAATGCTTATTTAAGATATTATTAAATATTAAATATGATCAGTTAATATAAATTAATAAAATAAAAGAATAATAAAATAAAATAAATGGATTACCGTTTATCAGTTGTTATCCATCTCACTGTCGCCATCCTCCGAACAATTGAATGTATTATATATTGTGTTTCTTACTGATGACAATAACGAATGAATATGATCAACTGAACTTTCACAAACAATTGAACTATATAAGAGAATCGAATGGATGTAGAAGACAAAAACACGAATGGTGAAATCGACAGCTGCGACTAATTGAAAATTATTTGTTATAGATTGGTTGAATTATTTATTGTTAAAATTATCAAATTGATGAGAATTGTAATATTTAATATGTATTTAATTCGATTTTGTTATTTAGAATATGTTAAAAAGAGAGATACGGTTAAAAATATTTCATAATAGAGTATAGAAGAAATTTTGTTCAGAAATTATTCATGAATTTTGATATTCCGATAATAAATTAGCTACGAATTTAGTCACGAATATTTTATTTATGGCTAATTAGCGACGAATTTTGTCACGAATATTTTTTTGTGGCTAATTAGTAACGAAATTAGCCACGAATTTTGGAGTTTGTTACTAAATTTTGTGACAAATATTTTTACCGTGACTAATTAGCGACGAATTTAGCGACGAAAAATTTTTGTAACTAATTAGTGATGAAATTTGTGACGAAATATTTTCGTCGCTAAATTTAGCGACGGATAAGAGTATTCGTGGCAAAATTTAGCCACGAAAATATTATTCGTCACTAATTAACGACGAATTTTGCAACGAAAAATTTTTCGTCACCAATTAGCGACGGATTTAGCGACAAAAATTTTTTCATCCCCAATTAGTAACAAATTTAGTCACGAATAATCTATCCGTCGGAAATTTAGCCACGAATAATTTTTCGTCGCTAATTTCGTAGCAAATTAGCGACAAAAAAAATTTTCGTCTCTAAATCCGTCGTAAAATAGTAACGAAATTTTTTCGTCGCTAAATGCCGTCGTCAAAACCGTGTTTTTTTGTAGTGCATAAACGACCAGAAGATTAGGGAGGGAAATAATTTAGTCATATTTGGTGGGAGATGAGAGGATTAGAGGCCCACAAAATGTGGGGTTTGGAAAGTGACTGAGATGACAAAATATGTCAAAATGTATGTGTCCTCGTTCATGCATCTAAACCACGATTATCCGTCGACTAGCCATTAGGCTTTTAATTAGCACATGAGCTTAGGCGGGCCACCATAAGCGCCCGCCCCACTTGTGCTCCCACCGTTTCATCCCAAACCTGTTTTGAATTCACCTCGTTGCTCTCTTTTGATACTTCATCCACATTTGGATATTTTGTCCCTTAAAGATAATATATCAAAATTAAAAAAAAAAAACAAATTATTATATCTTAAAATTTTTCTTGTAATGAAAACGAAGTAAATTAAAAAATTATATTAAAATAAATAAAATTATTTTTTATTTAGCTCCAACATAACATTATTGTTTGTTCAATTATATAAAAGAATCCGAACTTCTTGTAACGAAATATTTTGAATAAAACAATGGACTTGCCGGTATTGGGGTCCCCGTGTGCAAGTGCTTCTACAGTTTAGGTTCAATGGCTTCATGACAACTTTTGATGATGGTGACCTACAAGTTGCACAAACAAACGCATCTCTCTCTCTCTCTCTATCTCTCTCATAATAATAAGGTTCAATTGACCTTTAAGTTTTAAGTGAAGGCAACCCAACAAGCTTGAAGATCAACTCAAAAAGTGCTGTCACATTTTTTTTTAATAATTTATTGATATTTAAAAACATATTTTTATTAATTTGATTCAAACTTTGTTGTTAGAATTAATTTAAAGAGATTTTTCTTAATATATATATTTTTTTATTTTTAAATTTTAAAATTAAAAATTAATTAAAAATTTTAATACCTTGCGCTTTTAAACTTTCTATTGACGGTGCTGCTACAGTTTAAAGAATCGTTGGCCAGACAATGGGCCACGTCTCCCGATCATTTCTGGTAATTGATTTCTCTCCCAAAAAGTGGTACATGACAGGACACAGGTCCCATGCGCTACCCTTTCGAAGCTCAAATAGAAACACACACTACCCATCCTCACCGATCAAGTCTGGCGCATATGCATAACCAGCTACACTTTGGCCATTTTTTGTTTCTACAAAATCGAACACGCTTGTTCATTAGTCCCAGCTAGTGTTGGGACGTGTGGCTTATGTCCGTACCTCGTCCAGCCTCACTCCAATTTCAGTTCCAATTATTTTATGATTTAATTAAAGACAATGTGCATTTAGAAAAATATATATACATGGAGCATATAAAACATTAAAAGGGAAAAAAAAGAAAGGAAAATAGAAAGGCTAGATATCGGATGTCCCCGAAGGGACAGAAAGGCTAGATATCTAGTCTTGATGATTCAGATTTGGCTGCTAGAGGAGAAATTATTTGATATGTCTCTTTTTTCCCTAATAGGATAGCACAAGTCATTTTGGATAAGGCTTTTCTTTTTGATACATAGGAACAAAAATGATAAGGACTTCTCCCACTTGGCCCTTTTTTGGTGATACAAAACATAAGTTAGTCAAGTTTATTGTGTTAGTAACTAATTAGCAGAGGAGATTAGTAAGCGGACTTGTCTACAACATAACTCTTTTTCAATCTCTTCTCTAGTTCAATGATTTCGATGCTTCCACGCGTTCAACAGCTAAAGAAATTTTATTTATTAACATGAAAATAATCTAATATCAAACAGATTCAACAAATGAGTATTATAATTTGATATTATTTGGAAAAATGGATCAAATCTTAAAACTTAATTGTTAAAATGGAGAATTTTAGAAACGTGAAAACGCTACGGCACGGGGTTCAACTTGATCTCAACAATCAAGAAAACCAATGTTGGTGAACTTAGCTTGTTGGGTCCATGTAGATGTTCATTAGTTAGATTGTCCGTTGCTCGAGTTTGTTCAATAGTCATAAACTGTTGGGTATGTTCCAAAGAGGACAGTTTAGTGGCACAAACCCCCCAACTTAATGATTTCATATTTAAATCTTTATATAACAAATAAATAAATAAACTGTCTGGGTATGTTAGGTATTATCTTCTCTTATTGCTTGACTTAATTGGACTAATCAAGTTCTCATAAACTATTGCATGATGTTTTTTTTTCAATCACCGAGATCACATATTCATTATTTGCTCCAGCTTGCAAGGTATTTTATTATTTTTATAACATTTTATATTCTCAAAGCCCAGAATGTTTATAATTCTCAAGGGACAATGGAACCGAGGTTCATAACACAATTAAACAAACATTATTTATCATAAAAGTTTTTGACCATCATAAAAATCTCTATTTGTATAATAATAATAACAAAGGAATTTACGACTAGATGCACGAGCTAGGACGAATAATTAATTTAATACTTTAATTATAAAATTTATTAAAAATTTTCACATTATAAATAATACTAATTTTTGAAGAAATGTCGTTGTTTGTCATTAAAAGGTTGATGGCTGGGGGGAAAGGAGAGAACAACCTTACTCTGAAATTGAAAAATAAAAACAAAAGGAGAGGCTTTGTGGGATGCGATCTTATGATTACTTCCTTTGGCAATTTGGATTTCACCTCCTCTCCACATGATCTCATGTCCAATGATTATAATCCCCTCCAGAGACCCCAGATTTAAATCTATATATAATTAAAAAAAAGGATTTAACTTGTATGGAATGACAAATTTTGTTATTATTCAAATTTAAGAGGGAGGACTTCACCAAAAAAAAAACAAAAAAAGAAAAAAATTTCAGGGACTAATTTGACAATAGTTCAAAGTTCGGGATAATTTATATTTTTTTTTTTCAATTTTTTAATTAGGCAGATAGAGAGTTTCAAATTTTTATTATAAATTGTTGACACTTGTGAAAATTTTTATGTTAAAATTAGACATGGAGGCACCATGATATGGTTGAATTAGTCTAATATAAAATTAGTTAATATATGATACATGCAAAAGAGACAGCGCCAAATTAAGTCTTATACTTTAATTTGAACCAAAATGTGAGAATCAACTCAAAATTAAGTTATGCCCAAATGTGATATGTCACTTATATCTTGCGAATGTTATGATTCGATACTAAACTTGTTTAATAAAAATTTTAAATTTGAGTTTTATGAATAAAAAAATAGGTGATGGAAGAGCTAATTTATAAATAAATATTACATTATTTAAATCAAATTAGTCAAATAATTTAGATAACGGTTATTCATTAAAAAAAAAAAAAAAGCTATATGTCAACCCCATGCAAGAACATTGGGCATAATGGGGCTCGACGAGACTAGTTCATCATCGGATGTCCCTTGTTACAGTACTCTCTTTTGTTCTTGGCAAATCACTCCATCATGATTGTTACAAGGTACGGCATGTAGCCCATTTCACGGAGGCCTTGCACAAGCGAGGTTGGAAATAATGGGCCTTGTCAGTTTGGCCCTTTCGAAGCTGGCTGTGCTACCAAAGACAGTCCCATGTTTTTCTTGAAAATTTAAATTCTCTATGTGTTGTTCCCAGTGTTTCTTACCGATCAAAATGAAAAAAAAAAAAAAAAAGGCTAATTTGTTTATTAGATCACTCCCTGCGACCATCTTCTAATGCTTAATGGGTTTCTTTGTTCTTTAGCTCTTCGGTGCTTCCAAAGATTCGCAAACCAAGTGTTTGCTATTATTCTTCCGAAGCAAAACAATGCCTGCAGAGTCGGAGATTCTCAGTGGCCCGGGGGTGGGGGGAGCAAAAAAAATCTTGAGTAGATACATGTAATGATATATCTATGGCCCCTCCAAAGAAAAATGTTGAAACATTCAGGGAAAGAGCAACAAAAGAAAGCTATTACATTTCTTTGAAATTGATCGCCGGGGGAGAGAGGCCATCGACGGCTAATTTCGCCGGCGGAAAGAGCAACAAAAGAAAGCATGTCAGGTTCTATATAGAATTGTCGTGTGATGCTTTTAGATCTTCTGTGCAACCACAAGTATTTGAATTCTTTTCCATTCACACTTGTTAGCTGCACCTTCATGTATGCCAATATTCTTCTGTAGATATGATGCTTCTTTGACATTTCACTTGGTAATCTGGGGGACACATGTTCAGAAACCCGGAGGTTCTTTGTGTTAGGGGGTCCGATTATGTTCCATTTTTTTTCCTATGTGTTTTTTTGTTCAGTTCAGCGTGATACCCAAGTCTTCATTGTAAATTATGGTTCTTGATATCAACTCTGAATGTGTTGTGATAGATCTTTCATTAATGGAACTACAAAATTTAATTTGTTACACCAAAATTATGGCTTAACCCAAGCTTCACAATTCCTCTTATATCCCTTATTAATCAGGTGATGAAGATAATACAAAATGCACGCATAAATAGAATTCTGAGAGGCAAGCTAAGAACCTCTAGTTGGTCCCTGCAAATTCGAAGTGGCAACGAAGACTCATGACAGCTATTATTCTATCAAGCAATTGAGAAACAAATACTTATGATAGATATTGTACATACCTATATCTAATGAGCAACCTAGAATAGCAGCATAGACAACTAATCTCGTAATAAATTTCGTAACACTGACAATATTGTAATCTGAAATAAAACACGGACAACAGTTCCTGCTATCAGCTTGACGAAGGAAGATTACAGCACTGGTCTTCTTATGATCCTAAACTTCCATAAAACCGAGGTCTTTAGATTTAAGAAATGGACCATAACTATTTTGTAGCTTCCTCTGATTTGGTTGCAATAGGACATATAGGTAGATATTGGAAAGTTTAGGCTTTAGATTAGAGGTAACTAACTAATACAACCAAATTACCTCTTCAACCTCGTGGTCCTGAAACAGATTAGGTTACCAATTTAGACCTCTAAAAGTGAGGTCGAGCTGCACATTGAATTACTTGATATCTTGCACAATGTGAAAATTTCTTCTTATCAATAACTTCTAATTTTAATTGTCCTTGATGGTTTTATACATAAAATTTCCATCACTTTTTACAATTAATCGAATGAGTTGAATATTTAACATCCCCTTTTGCATTCATATACTTGGCCGAAATTGGAAATTGATGGGGCTTGTGGAATAATGTGATTAGTGAACGTTAAAATGTGTATTACTTGTCGGGATAAAGATGGTGTGAAAATCCTAGAAACCTTCATATTCCTCCAAAAGTATTGTTGTAGAGATCTTCTCTTTTTACTAAAACTTGATAGATTTGCTGGCTTGGACTAAGAATATGGAGCATTTTCTTGGGGCACCAGACCCAGGACAATTATATCAATGTTTTCTCGGGTAATACGACTTTGATCATTTTTCATGCTATCTTATGCTTTAAAGACTAAGAAAAAGAAAAATCGATGTCAGCTTGTTATTTATGTATCTGACAATTTCTTCTGTATGATTCTGATATTTTTCCCCTTCTTTTTGAATGCATTAGGCATGACATGCTGCTTAGTGGGTGACCCCCAAAGTGAAAAGATGACCACTTATTCTTTGTTGTCCAACATTATAATTGCATTAGCCAACATTGGCACGAGGGTATATCACTTTTAGTTCATTACCTAAAATACATTCTGAAACACTAGCAAAACTTTTGAGGATGTTTGACATATTCAGCAATTAGTAGACTCTAATTTCTTATAATTTACTTTAACCACAATCAATTGCTTGTTGAATGGCATTGTTCAACAACCTCCACTACACATGTTTGGCTAAATGCAATAATGACGCACACTACCTATAAATCAAACAGCTGAGATGGAGACATCTGATTTCACCTTTGCTATGTAACTAGACATGCTAAGCTTCATAGTTTTCAGATCTCATATTACGTTTAAGGGAGGAAATTATGCAAGTATAATTGTCTAATACTGCAAATCTTTGGCCGATTTTTTAAGTTGAAGTACTGGAATGAAATGAAAGATTGCCTTCGTGCTTTTATAATGAAATTAAATGATGTGGTGAATATCTTATTTTGTCGGCACTCAACACATTTCTTTTTCTCCTATTTCATTTTTCCCTTTTTTTCCCCCTTTCTCCAGGTTTAGATTTCTTGAAGGTACTTCTGTTTATGAATTCATTGTGTGAATTATCGAAGACCAGATGCCAAGACATTACTTTCGATTGCAAAATATCTAACTCCACTAACTAATGCACTGGACAAACCCTTTTCCAACAGCAGTGTTACTTGGGTAATGCAGAGGTTAGCGTGTTTGTCAATCATTCAACAAGTTCCTTTTAACATTTGTTTACTTTACTCTTTAACAGAATAGGAGCTCTCCCTTTCGTTTATCTGATTTTCAGTGAACACAATCATATTTTGTCTGGGGGCTTAACTGTTAATAAAGGTGCTACAAGGTTTTTGATAGACAAGCACCTAAGATAAGATTATCAAAGTATGCAGACTAAGAGACAGTTTTTCCAGACCTCTTCTTGAATGAGCTGTTGCATAGCCTGCAACACCACTATGAAATTGTGATATTTGAATCATGTGATGCATAACAGCTTCAGGTAAATAGAAAACCATCTTTGTCATTGTGAAGCTTAATGTTATTAAAATGTCATGTGACTATCTGAGGGCCTAATGTTATTAGAATGTCATGTGACTATCTGAGGAAAGTTTGTTCATTGGAATGGATAATTTGGCAGGAAGGAAGCAAGAAAAGTGCTTGAAAACTACTATTGGAACTGTAGGTGGGAAACGAATACCTAGTGCGTAAATTGTTTACTGCTGGAAAGACAGAAAATTGATTTAAGACTCCATCCAATTATTGTCTCAGGTACTTTCAGCAGCCGCTTTTCTTCAGCAGATCCTAGTGTAATTGCTATCTGCACTCTTGTTGATAAGTACTGCATCAAGCATAATATATATGTGTTTTTTTTTTGTTTGAGTGTGTAGAAAACATGCATGTTAATAATGTTTAATACCTTAGAATGTATATAATATACGACCCCTTTCTGTCTCCTTTTGTTCCTTTTATGTGATATGTGTCAAAGGCACCCACGAGGGACTCCTACTGAAAAATCTGTGGACCTACAGGGAAACACTACAAAAGCAATATGACTTAGCTCCACTTTTTTAAGCATATAATTATTCATTCTATGCGCTATAGTAACATTATAATTTTTAATGCTTTAATTTATTTAAGGGATTCCTAAAAAAAAAAAAAAAAAAAGAGGAATCAGAATATTAATTAACGGAAAGAGAGGAGTGCAAAATGACCAAAAAGTTGAGGTGTGAGAGAGACCTAGCGTAGGGTATGTGGTCTTAATTTACTTATGGTGTTTGGTCAGAGCTTAGAATGGTAGCCAAAGTGCTTTCCTATGCAACTTGCAGAAAGGCTACCTCTTTCAAAAAGAAAGTGGGTAGTTTTGTCATATACCAGGGGAGAAAAAGCTTATAGGAATTTTCATACTGCTCATGTTGTCCTGAATTTTTTTGTCTAGTGGGTGGGACCAAAAAAATAAAATAAAGCGATTGATGGGTGGGCACTACTAGGCTTTTCAGATGATGGCTTCAATAGCAACAAAAATGGGAGTATCGGCAGCAAAAACAAAAGCAATGAGCAAAAAGAGGAAGAAAAAGAATAAGAAAACAAACAGATTGTAGCCGTCCAACGCAACTTGGAAATTATTGGTTCTTTGTCAACAGCCGATCTCCTTTGTTTGAAACTAACCAAATGACTCTAGAGGTCATGTTGAATTTCATCAATAGACAATGCATCGACGATGTGGTTAGAAACTGAACAAAAGCCTGCAAAGAACTATGTTTCTGTACTTGGTTTACTTAGACAAAATGTTGCTTATGCCTGATTATAATGGAGGAAGAGGTAACAAACATTTGAGATAGCAAAACTTATGCAGAAATTATTGCCTCCACTGTTACTATTATGCAATTCATTGATCTTCAGCTCCACTTGTCAGCAATTTAGTTATTTCTCCTTACTTGCGTTAAACTACAGTCTGTGTTCATTTACTTGGCATACAGTATTAGCAAGATGATTACAACCTTCTGAACAAGTCATTATTATTATGATTTTTTACTGATGGCAAATCTCACAATACATATGGAGTCATTAAAGAAACCTTGACTATCACAAATGTCTCTCCACCTCTTGCACCAACATCTTGCAGCGAAGATATTCACCTTGTTCTCTTTTTAAAAAGTTATGCAGCACAAAAACATAGAAGAGTCTCCATGTTATCCGGTAGAGTATTGCATTACCTTCTTCATCACTCTTATCTAAAAACATTGGTGCATTTAACATATCAACGTGTATTACTCTAACTTGATTGATATATATATATACACTATAGTTCATCCATATACTAAGGCATCATCTGAATTTCTTAATTTGCAAAGTGGACTTGGGAATGGACTGCTAATGTATCTTAGACCAGCTGAACAGTGTTTTCTAATGAATGATTCGCTCCAATACAGACGAGGATCTTCCTCAGTCCTGGGATGTCATTGCCACAAAGAATCAAAAGGAAATGAGAAAAGAATTAACAAAAAATACAATGACAATCTCAGAGAGGAAAGAAAGCACACCAAAAAAGGGAGGAAGAATGAGATGCTTATGTTGTGGACCTGAGTCTCAAGAATGGTGGAGGTTGTCAAAGCCCAAGCAAGAATGGTGGAGGATGTCAAAACCCAAGCAAACAGTTGCTGTTATGTATACGTAAACTTGGTTTCTTTTGTTACAAGGGCACTTGGGAAAAGTTATCAAATGATGCTGTCACTTCACAAGGTGAATCATGACTCGAAAGTAGAATAGAACCAAGCATCTTCAGACATGGCCCTTGTTGTCCAAATTAACTTCTTCCACTATCTACTCATGAATGCGTGTAAAGCGAAACAAGGGATTCCATGTTTTGAACTATGCCAGCTGTTGAAGAACAAATTCTTATTATATCAAAATTAGAATTGTTTTGACCATATGTTGTAATCTTGGAATGTTTTGAACCAAAAAGCTGAGATAAGCTTATAGCAGAAGCGTGACAACAAGGCAGGCTCCGTGGCGATCATTAAACAATAAAAGCTACAAGTTGGTTTCAGGAGAAAGGCTTTTCTCTGAATGATTCATGAAACTTCACCAATAATTCTATTAACAACATAGGTTAAAGCCTTCCCTCATAATACATTCTGAGGCTTTACAGCAACTTATTTAGTTTATGTCCGAATTTGATCCACAGCAAGAACCAGGAAGCTGCATTGCTCCAATGAAACTCTCTCTCACTGGTAATCTTCATTGCATCGCAATCCCAGATATGGGGTTCCATCTCAGTGACATGATATATAGTGAAAACCAACCAAGACAATAAATCGATTATTCTAGATCTCTTGCAGGCTACTGGATATTCACATATAATCAACGTAATTCTTTTATGAAGAAAACCTAACTCTCAACAATCATGACTTATTGATGTCGTGCAGACTGCATAGGAAACATAGCATTGTAAGCTCCATACTGAGATCCATGAAAAACACCTCCATGATGAAAACTTTGATCTTGTGGCTTATGCCCAAATGAAGAAATTCCACGAGGAGGTGGCATGAAAGGATTTACATGTATGGTATTGAAGATCAAGTTGGATCCCTCAGCAGGCGAGTACCATTGGACTTGTGTTTTAGACACGTCAGGCATATTAGTCTGCCGCTGCTGTGGCTGCATAGTAGAGTTAGAAGAATCTGGTGATGGGGTTTTCGCGCCATCAGGTGAAGGAGGTTTAGTATCAGTGATGTTTACAGTTGTTATATCATGGATACTTGATCTCCTTTTATCTTTTCCTCCTGTAAGTTGCCTGATGAAATATTTCTGGGCATGACTAGCAACTTGAGTTGGTGTTCTAGTGGTCACAAAGTTGCGGGAGATATTCCTCCAATCTCCTTTGCCATATTTCTTGAGCCCCATCAAAAATTGCCTGTAGTTTGACCATGAAAATAAACCATATCACAAAAATGCAAAAACAAACTTCAACATGGTTACGTAGAACATTTTTGCGCGGTCAAAAAACTAGAGATCCATCCAAAGAAAACAACATTAGGTAGAAAGCATTTTTGTCATATTATATAAACTGTGCATTGCATCTATCATCAGAAATCATATTTTACCAGCATGATCATATAATGCTAACATTATCAATCTCCAAAATGAAGCAAAACAAACGTAGCATTACGTTAACTTCACCATTAATACAAATTTCAGAAACTCTGAAATATAATTATTTGCGCCAAAACCCGTCTCCGTGCTGCTTTATTTATGGCATAAGACTATAATGGCAAAATACCCTCAGTAACAATCCAACAATATCACATAACATACAAGCACATTAACATAATTATACACTTAAAAAAGATGGAAAAATTATTCGAGTAAATAACTGGAAATACCTATGTTCCTCTTCAGTCCATGGCACACCTTTCTTCCTCTCTTGATCTGAAGGCCGGGTAGTGGGGCCCCGCTTACCACCCGGCCCATAAAATTGCCTAAACCCATTAAAGCCTTGGCCATTAACCCACTCCAACGTGAAAGAGTTACTAGTATAACCAGGAATGGGGATCAATCCAGCCTCTATGTCACTAACATCCTCTTCCAATTCTTGGTACTGTTTGATCACATCGGACACTGTCTTACCAGGGATTGCAGCAGCCACCTTAAGCCATCTATCAGGAGTATCCTTGTCATACACAGCTAAAGCATTCTCAAATTGCTTGTTCTCTTCATGTGTCCATTTTGTTCCTTTGCTTTCCTGATACAACCAGTTTGAATTTGGAAGGTATGTGGATGGAGAGAGAATTTTCATTTCCCTATTCATCATCATCATTTCAATTGAAGCGCATAACTTGGTAAAAAAAATTCCTCCTGAACAATTTTCTTATCTTTCTTAGATGCACAGAGAGAGAGAGAGAGAGAGAGAGAGAACAAGGTTAGAGGTTTCTAGGACAAAACAGGCATTAAATCAAATAGGCATATGAAGAGAATCAGAATACAACTTTAACTTACATAAGCATGACTGAAAGAATCTACAAAGACCAA
This sequence comes from Dillenia suffruticosa, assembly GCA_033439265.1. Taxonomy (NCBI): domain Eukaryota; kingdom Viridiplantae; phylum Streptophyta; class Magnoliopsida; order Dilleniales; family Dilleniaceae; genus Dillenia; species Dillenia suffruticosa. The sequence goes on from JAVTVX010000035.1 coordinate 1,812,195, forward strand.
CTTTCCAAAATCAGAGGAAAATTCAGAATTATCGGATAAATCAGATTTCTTTGTTGAAAATAAAAAACCCTAAAAACCTAATTAAATGTTGGATCCAAAAGCACAGCTATAACAGTGAGATGTTATGGAGAAGAGAAGAGACCCATTTGAAGAGACCTAGAAGCGAGTGACCAATGAAACCCAAATGAAAAAAGACTTCAGAAAAAAAATCAGAAGGCAGAGAAAGTGGGAAAGACTTGTTCTCTCTCCTCAGTCAAACAGAGAGGACAGTAAAGCGAGAAAGCAAAGCGAGTGCCAAGGAAATGAGTATAAATAGAAGAGCAGTTGCTGCTCTCTCTCTCTCTCTCTCTCTAGATGGATCTACGGAACAGAAAACAGAGTAAAAAGGAGGAGAGAGAGACACTGAAGCACAGGTGCTGCTTTGCGATTGGAGGCTATGGGGTTTGTGGGCGCTGCTCCCAAAGAAAACCTCCATATTAAGAGTTTTTTTTTTTTTTTTTTGGAGAGGTTAGGCCAATTAGAAGGAAGAATATATAGTCTCAAAATATATTAAACGTAAGACTCGTCATATTTTACGTCACAAATGAATTCAAATTTATTACTTGAGGTAAATTTATAAAACGAATCCCATAATATTACGTAAGCACTTTAGTCTTAAAGACATCGAAATTTTAATCTATGATAAACAATATTTTAAACGAGATTAATAATTTTAACACGATACAAGTTTGATTTTGTTGTACTCTCTTCATCTTCAACAAAATAGTATCATTTTTTTCGATTTAGATATTAAACATCTCTTATTTTATATAAAAATTTAAATCTATAATTATCAAATTGAGTGAAAAAATTTATATCACTAAATTATCTTTTACATCAATTCAAAACCACGATGGAAGGGTTTAGGGTTTGTTATTTTGTTTGGGCACTGCACCCTCAAGACCCATAAATCATAACAACAAATTCCTACTTACATGGTACAATAAAAACTTTGTCAATCGAATTTTCTCGGAAAGATTTTGATAGAGTGAAACGTGGTAAGTTTAATTTTTCAAAAATTAGTATTTCTTGTAATAGAGTACATATACTTTCTTTTTCCTCTCACTTGATGAATCCCCCGATTACACATTTCTTGAACTTGCGTTTGATGCAAGAAGAGAACATATATGGCATGGCATGGCCTAAAATCTAAGTGTGAAAGAAATATCACAAACTTTCAATCTCTACTATTATTGATTTTGCAGCAAAGTCTCGAGAATAGTATTCCACTCTTGGCTGTTCTGTTTGCCGATAATAAGCAATAAAAAGAACAAAAATGCTTAACCCAAAAAAAAAAAAGATAAAAATTGCCACAAAGAAGTTCCATCTGGTGCAGGTAGCATTGGGTTCGTCGCCTCCATCTGGTTCAGGAAATTCATGTCCTGTTTTATGGACCTTGGTGAAGTCAGATTGGCCTTGAAACCTTGATTTCTTTGGAATTTGCTGATATATTGATAGATTTTTTCTAACCACTTTATTCTATTTATTTTTTTAATACTTGATCGGAAGAGATGGATCGAGCGACCAACATATCAACTCTATATATTTTATTAAAATGTCTTTATCGAGTAAGTAATGTTTAATTTGAACCAAAAGTACTATTTAAAGGATAATCACTGAAAAGGGTATTCACAAAACATTTAATTTTTTAATATTATTTGGATAATTACTAAATAAAAAATATACACATTTATAAAAATTTAAAAATATTAAATCCCAAGAAAAATATTTAAGTAAGAGTTCTTAATCACGACTATCTCTAAAGTGCTTGTTGTCAAAATTGTCATTAATGTATTTGGGGTTTTCAAAATTAATAGCTTATAATAAAAGTGCCAAGTTGGGATTTAGAGCTCCTATTAATCAGGAAAGAAATGGCTTAGTTTAATAAATGGAAGATTCGTAATTGTACTTAAAAGGGTAATGATGGGTCTAAGGCATGTCGAAGTCGAACTGGTCATTAACAAAGTCACAGGGTATGACCCTGAGTTGTGTTGGAGTTCAACCCTTGGATTTGTTAATAATATAACACTGTAAACTTCCTAGTATTAAAATGGTCTTATGTTTGGTGTCCTATTCTAGCTTTTGTTTTTTGAAGTTGGTGTTGCTTGTCTTTATATTCTCTACCATTTTCAATGACTATATTTTTTTAATTTTTATTTTTATTTTTAATTTGGTAGAAACATTATTTTTATTTTTTTAAGAATTATATGATTAGAAAATGATATCTGGTTGGCTCCACTTGTAGTCGATAATGGTAGGCTGATTCAACTTGGTTTTTATTTTATTTTATTTCAGATGCACCTAAACTAGATATTCTCTTTTTCAGTATTTTAAGGGAGCTTTAAATTTAGCAATGTGTATGAGTATTGATATTAAGTGTGCCCTGAAAATTAAGAGTGTGGGATGAAAAATAATTGCTTTCGGATCTGTCCTTTTGACTTCTTAAATTAAGCACAGTTTCATTCATGTGCTCTGGATTCAGGGTCCCAACCATTCCATAATTACCAATTCAATCTGTCCATTCATTGGCCCCTAGGGGCAGAGTTGGGGTCTACGAAATACGAGAGAGAGAGAGAGAGAGAGAGAGAGAGAGAGAGGGTTGTGGGACTGATTTCCTTCGTAGGCAGTAATTATAGATCAAATTGAGTATCTCAGAAGGGAGGAAGAACTCATTTATCACTGATAGGGGACAAGTCACGGTACGGTGTTGTCATAGAGTGCATAAGGGAGAGAGATTAATTAAGTAAAAGAGACATTACCTAAAATAAATAATTCAACAATAATTTAGATGGAAATGGAAATGTCGACTGTTTTTGGAGTGAAATAATATATTTAATTAGTACACTACACACTATGTGAATTGATAATTGTCCTTTGCATTGTAATGGAACATAATTCAGTCCCATAACCATAACCCACATGATGAAAGACAAAATACCAACAATTAATTGAAATAGCCTTTTTCAATAGGTTCGTTGTCCCTCAATACCATTGAACGGTATTGTTTAACTTTTTTATTTATTTTATGCTTAAAATTAATTTAAAAAATTATTAAATTAGAATTATATATCCAGGTTTCCACAAGTGGTGAGATTCCTTCCTCTTTCCTTTCGTCAAAAAGGTTAATGCTATTGAGTGCGTGGAGTTCATGTGGGCACACTCGCACGCAACACTACTCTTGCAACTTGCTTGGCCGTAGCCTGCGGCTTGTAGACATGAGAATACCCACCAAGAATAGAAAAATGCTAGATGGGTCTCTAAATTTATTCATGGGGAACACATTTTGATCACTACATCCATATATACGTTTTTTATTTATCTACCAAAAATTTTGAAAATTGAACAACCCCAATCAAGAAAATCAATCTAATATTGATTTCGGGAATTGGGTTAAATCTTTCCCTGATTCTATTGCTACCATGAGCTTTACGCAATTGACCGGATTATATAAATCTCCTTTTAACACATCATAGGTCATCGAAAGAATCTCATAGACCCACCAAATTACGAAACTTGTGTCAAAAATTCTCCGAATTAATTTTTTATTTCCATAAAAGATATAATTGACAACTCGAAATCTCACATTCTCTCTTTTCCACAATAGATATTTGAGAATTAATTTTGTTGTATTTTTTTCATTTCGGCGAGTCATATAATTATAGCCGTTCTTCTTTTATCCAATAATGATCCTATTTAATAAAAATAAATTTCAAATTTCAAATTTCTTAATATTATTTTAAAAATCTTCAAAACCTTGGCATCAAATTCACATGCTAAGCGAAGCGCCTTTGTATCAAATTTAACGCCTTTGTATCAAAACGTTGGTTAATTGCTGCAACAACTAGTACTATTATTTCTATTACCATTAGTGTGGGAGGAGCGTTGCAGAGAGGTTATTAATCACAGTACCAACTTTGGAGCCGCCTTCACGATTGACAATGTGTATGGCACCATGGGTATGGGCATGGGGGTGGGGTCCCTCACAAGGCGCAATTTCAATTATTGGAAGCATAAAATGGCAAATGTCTGTGGGGTCATACCCTGTGCCTTATTAATAGTGTAAGGAAAGACCAGGCCAGGCATTGCCCTATAACTGGAGTCCATTAAATGGGGTCCCTTGAATATTGGGGCTGGTTTGTTGTTTGAAATTGGGATGCTTGGAGCCTCATTCACACCAGCTCTAATATCATACATAATCAAAAAGGTTAAATAGGTATAGAATTATAGTCAATATTTTGGTCACCGAGTTTAAATTACCAGGGTTACCCTCATGTGGCAATTCCCACTTTTTTATTGGAGTCATGTCACACTTTTGGGCATTTCCAAAATCAAAATCCCATTGTAATTATGTTTTTTCCTTTGTTATGTCATAGGTTCAATTTTAATCATGAAAGAGCTCAACATCATTATTGTTTGCAATCATATTCATACTACAAACACACACCTCATATGCTAATTATTAACTTAACACAAATTTATCGATGAATCGTTAATAAAACAAAATATGATATATTAAAATACGAAAATAAAAAAATTATACTTTAACTTATATCATCACATCTTTTATAAAAATTTTAAATTCGAGTGTTTCTATGTAAAAAAAAAAAATGGCAAAGCTAATATCACACAAAAACAAAAGAGAACTCTAATTAAGTGGGCCGTGGCCCTAACATGCAGTAGAGGTGAGAAATTTGGTGAAAGAACAATTAGTAAGTCCCACAGAAGCAAACCAACATAGCATCTAGACTAGAGGTTTCTAAATCAGTTTGGGAACCCAACAAACATGAGATGTGGGGTTTCTGTACTTGTAAAGGTGCTTGCTTTTGTCCAATGATTATGACCACTTTCTGGACTTTTCTTAGGCATCCTCCATGTCCATTTCTTCCTCACCAAATACATGTCATTTCTCAACACAAAATTTTTAAAAGTAAAAAAGAAAATAAAAGTCAAAATATTCAGCAAATGCCTCGTATATGCATATGTCGTATAAAATTATTTAATAGTTTGCAAATCATATGCATCACGCAGTCACAAAGACAAATCGAGTACTTTATAGAGGCGAGGTAAGAGCATTTTACCATGATCTTTACCGAATAGAAGTGGCTTTCTTAATTTTGGTGGAGTTTTTTTTTTTTCGTTCATGATAGATATTTAAAAATTTGATTAATTTAATTCGAGTAGCAATTGATCCCTAATTAAGGAGTAATTCTTTCGATATCTTTTTTTCACTTTCAAAACTCGAATTAAAAATTTTGACGGAGAGAGTTTAAAGTCTATCACTAAAATCACGGGTGGTTGGTTAATTTTGGTGCAGTATATAAGATTTGCAAATTGCCAACATAAAATTGGGCCCCAATGGGCCGTAAGAATGAAAAGGCTTGGGCCTCTTTTTCTGGCCTGGTGGACAGTAAAGGTCGAGGAGAAGTTGTATGCCTATCTTCCTTGAAGGCTTTTGTGGGTTTGGTGGGTAAAGAGAATTGCTGCATAGCTAACAATCCATGATTAGGTTTTGGGAAAAAGCTAACCTAAAAGAATTAAACCGTTAATTTTAGGTTTGGATCAGTGTATAATCATATATCAACTGCACCAATCATCCACTCATTAACCTAATCTTGATATTGACATGGTTTCATTTCTTTTCTTTAACCTCACAAAAATTTAATTGATAATCGATTAAAAAGTCTAAATCAATACCGGTGAATATAAATATAAATATAAATATAAATATAAATATCACAAAGGGTAGAGATTTCTATGGTGATGTTCAAAGAAAATGAGAACAATTGTTGAGTGGGTTCACCAATTTTGTATAGTTTTAAATGAAAACAACTAAGTACCAATTTTTGAGTGGGTTCACCAATTTCATGAAGTAATTTCAAAGTCACCGCCATGCTGCAAACGGGGGCATTCTTATTAATATGTCACTTTTGACTATAGTCTTACATGTGAATTTGAATACCTCTGCCCTTCTCATTTTTGGGTAAATTAAACCTTATTCAAGCATTAAATTTGTTGATTTCGACAGGTTATCATGGTTTAATTGAATCATCTGTGTGTGTGTTCCCCACCCCCGGGGGGGGGGGCGTTCGTGCAAGTTATGGATAAGGAATATTGTATACCCAAGCAATATAAAAGAGACCCCTTGAAACTTTTAATAATATAGAATAACAAATTGTACAAAGCAAGCCCTTTGACTTGGAAAACCAAAATGCTCTCCAATTTTTTTATTGCAATCCACTTGAGCTACCTTTTAAAGTTCACTCAAGCAACAACCAAACTTTTAAATCAACATTTTTTTTCCCTTTCTTATTTTCTAGTTCTTTCAACCTTGTTTCTCTCCTATATATAGCGTGCAATCTCCGCTTCCGCCCTTATAATTAGGAAGAACTTTGTGCTTCCTTTAACACTTTGGAAGATCACTTGGAGGTGGTATTATTGATTGTTTTGGACCCTTTCCATTGTCCACCAAAAATGCCATCTTCAATCCCCACGTTGTGTGTACTTCCAAATGACAATGCATGAACCAAACGCCTACACAGGTCCAGATGATTTCCAAGGAAAATTAGTACAGGAAAAAACTAAAATAAAACAAAGAAAAGTTTTGATGATTTATTTGAGAGATTAGAGTATTTTCGCACAACTTTTCGTACCTGGATTATCAGCGCGGAATCTAATAGCAACCCACCCACCAGAAGGCACGCCGACAGTATTCCTCTCGACAGGATCAACCAAATTGAAACTCTTAGGATCACTCTTAGGATTATAGTTCCCAAGCCCTTTCCCAACAACAAAGAAGTTAAATCCATGAAGATGAAGTGGATGGTTTTCCGGGGCTATGATTCCGGTGTCCTGTAACACCAACTCTACTTTATCATTATACTTGAGCCTATAAACCTTAGTCCCATTAGCTGTCCCCATATTCGCAGGTCCACTTCCCGTATAGTTAAAGGTATTGGGAGGATTTGCAGGGAAATCAGTGGTGAAAACTCCATTAATGTTGAAATAATGCGCTTGAAGAAGAGCTGTAGTTGGCATAACAAATGTCACATTGTTGATGGCTGCAACAGCTCTGCTACCATTACCAGGAATACAAGTTGGGCATGGATTAACTCCAAGTCCAACAGTGAAATATAACTTATGGTTTATAGTCAAGGGGACTTTTGCAGGGTACTTTCTGGAATTTAGGCTTTTGAGGGAGTCGATGAACTTGTTAGCAATGGCTGTGGCATTTTGTGGTGGTGGAGTGACAAGTTTTGTGGGTGAGTTGGCTAGTGTGCCCGAGTAGTGGAGTGTCGCGATTGCCGTCTTGTTGTCTACTGCAACCACCGGTGTGTCCATGAAGGGTGAAGCTGCCACCATGAACTTGCCTGAGGATTGGTCTGCGGTGAGGAGGGCATTGGTGGTTTGACCTGGGCCTAGAACAATCGTGTCTGTTTTGAATGGCTTGGTGTAGACTGCATCAACTTCTACTATTGTAAGTTGGTGTCCTGCTATTTTGAAAAAGAGCTCTTCATTAAGTGCAGCGTTGATTATGCGGAGGAGATAGGTTTTGCCGCTCTCTACATGCAAAGTGAAGCCAGCTGCACACAAAAATGAAACAACCCCAGATATTAGAATCTGAATTTTTTTTTTTTTTTTGGATTTTTGGTTTGAGAAATTTTGAGTCAATAATTCGTGTGAGGAGCTACTTGTTGTGGAACAATTTGTGACAGGGCCTGGATGGCCATTGATGGTATGTGCATCGGACACATTTGGTGCCAAACCAGATTTCAATGCCTCGTTGATTACTGCTTCTGTATCTGACTTCCACCATTCACCTGCATTTTTTTATGTGATCATCCATTAATTTTCAAACTTCTAAATTAGGTTTGTTCTGTTTCAAATGTATGTTTTGAGTCTTGAGCTCACCTAACACAACCACCACTTCCTTGTCGGGTGTTGGGAAGGGATATGGAACACCAAGTTTTGGCAAAATGACTATCGCCCCGTGCACAGTTGCCCTTAGCCAGTTAATATGTCCATGCCATAGAAGGGTTCCCCTTTGACCTGTTATGGTGAAGTTATAGAGGAAGCTCTGACCCGGTTGGATTGGGCATTGGGTGATATAGGCTGGACCATCAAACCACCCGGTCCGTAATTGCCTAACTCCATGCCTAAAAACACACACAAAAATCCGAGTGAAATAGTTCAGATAAATAATATTGCTCCGTGAAGAATTATTCCAATGGTGAAGAGTGATTTATTGCTAACCAGTGGATGGAAACGTTCACTTGAACATGGTTGACAACTTTGACGAGCACATTATCGCCTTCCCTGGCATAGAGAGTGGGACCAGGAAAGCGTCCATTAACCGTGACAATAGGCTTGCTAGCACATAGTCTGGTGGCGTTTCTCATCACCACCTGCGCATAATTCACCAGCACCACCAAACTTCATTCTACCATATATCCATCTTAGCCGCGAAGAAATAAAAAGAGTGAAAAAAAAATTATGAAGAAACCTTTTGAAAAATATGCATGCCTTGAGAATATTTTTTCAATGCGGCCCACTGTTGATGTATCATCCACCATCATACTCATGTAACCAATTATAATGAAGATTACACTTACATATTTCTTTTATATTTTTGTGATGTTAGTCTTAAAAAAAAAAAATTATCCCTTCTTGGTGCATTGTCACACTCGTTGTTCTATCTGTGGTGTTATTGTTGCTTTTGGGGTGGGGGGTGCTTAACATGTTTATTCAAAGATCTTTGTTTGAAAACTATATAGTGAGCTTTGAAACTAAGCATTTGCCTTATAATTGAGAATGCTTAACCAAAGGACATAATAAAGATGGACAAAGGATCAATGCTGCTGTCCCAAATGTCACACTTTTATGATTGGAACATTCGCTAAAACTTTGGGTACATTACAAATTATGGTAGACCGGGTGGATCTCTTAATAATTAATATTTTATTGCTACGCATGATAATTAATGCTTTCACTCACAATAATGCAAGATTGCGTTAGCTATTGGACTACGCATGCCATCTACATCTATTGATATAATGGGTATGCATTTTTGTGAATTAAAAAAAAAAAAAACACTGTGTGCATGAGATGAGGACTGCTAGCTTTGATTGCACTTTCAAAGCAAGCATCATCGTTGCTGAGAATAAAGTGGGGTACAGAGAGAAATAGTGTAAAATATTAATTCCCTAAACTTTCACTCTTTAAAGTGTTTGGCAAACAATTTGTTCTTCTCCTTCCCAAAAAAAAAAAAAAAAAATGCTGACAGAACATTCACCTCAAAAAAGCCATAAACAATATAAAAAATATATATAAAAACCTTAGATTTTTTCTCTTTTATAGATAACCTTTCTATCTCTTCTCCCTTTCTCTCACTTAAAAGAAATTAAAAACAAGAAAAAGAAAAACCAAGATTATTACATACAAAAAATCGTAAAATATGAAAAATTTTCCTAATTCAAGGATACAAATGGTAAGAATAATTTTTTTGGGACGAGTAATTTTTATTTAAATAAATGTTATTCATTGTTATTCTCCGACCACGCATGTAACAAACTATAAATTATAAGAACAGCTATTAACCATGAGAGGAAATATTTCTCATGACAATTTTAATAAATTATATATATATTGATAAAGTATGTAAAGAATGTGCAACATTGTTGCCTGTAAAATTTCAACAACGTCGCATAGCAAACTCGAACGCAACTGCTTTTGGGTAGAGTGCATGCAAGTAAAGGGCAAAGGCTAGCAATTGTATGAAAAAACAATGCGAAAAGCCACAAAACTTACATTGAACTTGTAATGGCGAACAATGCCTTCAACCATAGCTGGATACAGACATGCCACAAGAACCAAAACCTTAATCCAAAACGCCATTTTTTTGTGCTCCCTCCCTCTCTCTCTCTCTCTCTCTCTCTAGCTAGATGTTCCTCTGGAGTTCTATGTTGGGGCTCTAGCTAGCTCCTGATCTTGTACATTTGAAATGCGAGTCACTAACCCAACCTTATAAGGGGGGAGGGGGGGGAACTATGAATGTACGGAGAGAGGTTAATTGCTGTAACGTCGTTTTTCCTTGGTTAGGTGGAGCAAGAGATCCTTGAGACACAAGATTTCCCATCACAAATTTTAAAACCACATTTTTTATAGTTTCCATTTATGAATAAGATCCCTTAAATGATACATAAAGTTAGCTTTAGAGATTTTTCTACCCCCATTAATTTATTAAGTTATTTTCATTCTAGAAATATACGCATACATTTCTTGGTTGGTATTTTTCCTTTTTCACCAATTTGTCATACAAGTTCTGGGTATAGAATCACTTGGTTTTTGTTCCTTATTTGGCATTTAATGGGTTCGGGATTGCTGCAAGCCTTACTAAAACCATCAGCATGGAAACATTTCTTTCCCTACATCATTTAAAAAAAAAAAAAAGAAAAGTAAATCAACAACAAAAATCAGAAATAATGAGAAAAGTGAAAATCTAATAATTTCTTTATCTTATGTTTGGAATCAAATGGAAAAATATATTAGATTCAGTTGCAAATCAAATCTTATCCTTGAAACTAAAATGTAAAATGTAAATTTATTTGGGGTTTTTCCTTCTTTTAGGGATAATAAATCTATAATTTTCTTATGGAGTTGGAAATGAATTATATATACATTTTCAGTACTAAGTAAGAAAACTTGGAATTACAAATGAATTCCATAATTTTTGGGAAATTCATTTATTTGCAAGCATAACCCATATATCGTGGGTGGCTTTGCAAAAATACAATATTTTATTTTTATTTTTTTGAGAATTTTTTAAACTTATAGTGATATTATGTGGGATTTATTATCCTATGATTATATATATATAAGCTTTATGAATCACTAAAAGGACAGATATTTGAAATTCTAGGGACTTCATTAATTTATATAGCCAATTTTTTAAAAACCCAAACTATTAAAACTCAAATAAGCTCTGGTAAACAAAATTATTGGGAATACTTCTCTCCGATTATCGACGAACAGTTGATTTATAGTTTTTTTAATTAAATTTTAAATTCAAAACTTAAGAATAAAAAAATACTAAGTTAAAAAAGTTATTCTTAAAATAAATTTTATAATATTTAAATCGAATTAATTAAAATATGATTATGAATCGATCGATAATATACTAAAAGAATTTCTCTGAAATTATCACACTAGACTAATAATAATAAAAAAAAAAGGGCGATACGTAGCAAACGTCGTGAATTTGTCGGTTTGGTTTGGGACATGACAATATATGTGTGCAGTGTGGATGGAAACCTTGGAGAGAGGAGCAGAAGGGTACGTAGAATTGGGCACCGGGGGTTGGCCAACAAATACCGTGGTTGAGAAATGCTTTTCAGGTCATATTTCCAACGCTGTCTGTAGGTAACTTTTGGCTTTTAAACCGAATGTTCACAATCATATCATAGCTTGTTTGAACGCTAAGATTAAACCAACGGTGGTTCCAACTCGTTCATCTCTCTCTCTCTCTCTCTCTCTCTCTCTCTCTACTCTTTTTCTAAAAAGAAATAGTTATTATAAAAATAAAAATAAAAAAGTCATCATAAATTTTAAGAACTTTAAGTTTGGTACTTTTTATATCTCATTATGAAAAATAATGTTAAAAATCATAAAACTACCATTTAGGAGAATTAAAAGCTTATGATTTTATTTGAGAGCCAATGACACATAATAATCAATAAATTTATTAGGACGGATATGTTTAACCTAATAGTGATTGATTATTTTAAATAATGAATTCCAAAATGAAATTAGAAATCAAAATTGGCCCGATATTATTATCTTCTTTTGAAACATCTCTCTCTCTCTCTCTCTCTCTCTCTCTCTCTCTCTCTCTCTCTCATATAGCAGAATTCTAGAAGCTTTTGACTATGCAATGGCCACAATAACCACCGAACATTGGCCAAATGGATCAGGGAGAGGTATGTAGTCGCTATATTTGATTTATGGGGTAAGGTGTGGCAGCTTCAACGGAAAAGATCCCCACCGGTCGGCTTAGCTAATACAAGTTGAGAATCCGATTGGCCTTTTCTCTCTTGTGTGATTGTTCCTGAACACCTATAACATTTTACTAGTGTAACTCTTGCTAAATGGGCCTCTCTTTCTTCTTTTGCTTGCCTTCCAGAAGACTCTTCGCTGCCAGATATATTTCAGTTGATTTCTTTCACCATCAATAAGTTTGATTTTGCTTCAGAATAGCGGGGGGTTTTCAAGGGGTCTGTCTCGACCTAATAATGATGCACTCTAAGACAAAATTTCATTTAATTAAACTGATATTTGAATAATTTTTAAATGCCACGTGAGTTAAAATATTCTTTGATTTTTTTTCCCCTTTTTTTCATATTTCTTTTCCCTTTCCTTTCCTTGTTTGATAAATATACCAACCACCCCTTTTCGGCTTATGCCGTAACCATATATATTTTAAAGATAATATAGGGGAAGAAAATAAATATGCCTACAAAAAATTTTTAAAATAAAATTAGAGATCAAGTCAGCCTCACGTTTAAGGGTTAGAGATCGCCCCAAAAATAAAAGTCAGCATCAAGTCATCGTTTACAACACCACCAAGCCACTATGGGTTTCACGGAGGAGGAGGAGAAGGATTCCAAAAGCAATCTTATATCTTTAAAGCGAGGGTCTAATGATATAAATGTTTCTCTCTTAACCTGATAATTATAAATTTAAATTTTTATATCAAGACAGATAGGATCTTATTAGGCCCGTGGGGTTGAAACTATTATCCGAGCCCACTCAGAGAGCCAGACCGAATAGGCTGGGCTGACCGGGCATACTGAGCTATATTAAGAAATCTCAAGTTTTTTTTTTAATATAAGGAGATTCAAATTTAAGACAATTACAAAAGAGGGAGGAAATATGGTGCCAATCAAGATATAACTCATCTGTAGAAATCTCAAGATTGTGTTTATGTTATTTCATCCCATGCAAACTTTCTCGGCCTTTTGCCGAAAATCAAGTTAATCCATTCTAGGAGAATTAATAATTATGAAATAAGTATTATAAATTCTGTTTATTACAAATTATTTTTAGAAAAATCCTCACGGGCCAGGAAATTTTTTACATCATAGAGTGGAACAAAAATAAAGAAAATTAAAGGGTAACTTTTTTATTACATTGTCGATTGTAAGGTAAAACTTGAATCACCCAGAGTGTAAATGAAGACCCCATAACAGGAGGAAAAGGTATGCACGTGGAGCCAAAATAATGGGAACATAATCAACGTCTTGCGGGTGCAGTAATCAGATATTAAACTCCTTTAAATTTTAAGAATAAAAAATTAGATATCGAGAGAATTAACCCTTAAATAGATTTTATAATATTTGAACCAGATTAATTCGATAAATCAGATAATAATTGATTAATAAAAAAAAAAGAATAAGTTAACTTTGCCCACTCCAAAATTAATAAGTAACCAATGATATGTTGATAAGCCCTTAAGTAGGTGAGTGCAATTGACCCCTGGTGATCCAAAGAAGCTTCCAGTGTCGACTTATCTCAACAGCAACCATGAAGGGATATGTAAATTATCTGGAATTCATTAATGTGAACACAACTCTTCATCTCCATTCTCATTTAATACCATCACTTCACCGAATTGCATTCAAGGTTGTGTTGACTTGTGTGCCATGACTTAAATTCAACAAGAAAAAAAGAATAACGTGTTATAAATAATATGTATTTACTGTGGATGTTTATTCATATAAGTGACTTTTCAAATGAATGAACAAATTCAAAAATAACTATTGGTTTTTGAGTTACTCTTTAATGATATGATAACTTTTGGCTTTTAGGTATACTTGTGATCATTAAGTTTTGGATAACCATATTAATAGAAGATACAGTTCTGCTCCAACCAGAAGACATTAGAATGGAATTAAACATCTTTTTTGATATCTCCGTGGAACAATTGATATAAATTTATTTTACTCTTATGAACCAAATGCGTAATTAATTGGGTATGCTGATACAGGATATTTATCAGATCCACACAAAACTAGGTCACAAACGGGTTATGTATTTACATATGGTGGCACAGCAATATCTTGGAAATCTATGAAGCAAACAATAACTGCTATCTCATCAAATCATGCTAAAATAATCGCACTTCATGAGGCAAGTCGTGAATGTGTATGGCTCAGATCAATGACTAATCATATTTAAGAATCATGCGATTTATTAATAAACAAGAAAATTCCAACGATACTCTATGAAGATAATGCAGCTTGCATAGCTCAGTTAACAGGTGGATATATCAAAGGTGATAGGACGAAACACATATTTCCAAAATTATTTTTCACACATGATTTACTACAAATTGGAGATATTGACATACAGAAAATTCAATCAAGTGAGAATCATGCAGATTTATTCACAAAAGTATTACCCGTTACAGCATTTGAGAAGTTGATCCATAAGATTGGAATGCGACTTTATAGAGACATTAACGAATCTGTTTAACAGGGGGAGTATTGTCTCGAAATATATGTATAAAGAAACATGTACTCTTTTTCCTTCACTAGGGCTTTTGTCCCATTGGGTTTTTCCCTAGTAAGATTTTAACGAGACATATTTTTTATACGATAGACATCCAAAGGGGAGTGTTATAAATAATATGTATTTATTGTGGATGTCTATTTATATGAGTAACTTTTCAAATAGATAAACAAATTCAAGAATGACTATTGGATTTTGAGTTACTCTTTAATGATATGATAACTTTTAGCCTTTAGGTATACTTGTGATCATTAAGTTTTGGGTAACCATATTAATAGAAGTGTCTTTTCATTGTATCTCAAAATGTCTATAAATAGATATCATTGTAATCTTATGTTGTATACAAAAATGAAGAAATAAGATTATTCTTCTCTCATTCTCTTTACATTCTTTCTATTTTATAATATAACGTAAATTTTAGTTTAATTAGATATATTGTTAAAAAAAATAATTAAAAATTCTCAAAAGTAAACCGATGATATGAGTAGTTCCACCCAGAATGGGTGAAAAGAAATTTGTAATAATTTAAATAATAACTAAAAAGTATATTCAAGACTCCCTTAACTGAAGGCTGCAGCTTAAAATGTTAAAAAATATTATATAATATATAATTGAAAATTTATTAGTTTAAATATTATTTATTCACTTAAAATTATAATTCCTGTCTTTAGATTGTAATTCGAATATTCTATATCAGTTTTTTATATAAATTTTTTATTTGGTTGTATGAACTCTTTTGTGCTTACACCTTTGTGAAGCATTTTAAGAATCAATCTTGAACAGCAACGTTAGGCTTTTCTTAAAGACTCTCTCTCTCTCTTTCTTTCTCTCTCTCTGAAACTTACCTTCTATCTTAAACAGCAACGTTTTCTCATCGTGGGCTCTCAGCCCATTTTATTTTCAAGAAGGCAACAAATGGAAAATCTCAATATTGGTCAGGATACAAGCGTAGATAGCGAGTCCATAACGAACACAACAATGTTGTCAACTTTATCTTAGATTCTGACAACCAAGATTGTGCACTCTTTCATAGGCTTTTAGTCTAGTCTAGGGCTAGACCTTGAAGACCCATAAATACCAGTCTTGGAAATTTAAACACATGCACACACATCTCAGTTTCCACTTCAGATTTATTGCACCATCCCGCTATAAAATTCTTGCACAAAGTTGAACTACACGCATAACTAATTGCTAGAGAGGGAAACAGATTGTGTGTGTGCGTGTGTGTGTGTGTGTTACAAAGGGTTCAAAACATTTTAGTCCAATATTCAGATAAGCCTTACAAATTGAGCAAACATGGAGGAAGAGACATACACTAAAGATGGGACTACAGATTTCCGTGGCAAACCTGCAATTAAGAACGAAACCGGCACATGGAGAGCCTGTCCTTACATTCTTGGTTGGTACATTTTTCAGCTCAGGTTCTAATTATCAAGTCTTTCCTTAGAAGAGCAAAATTCTGTTTTTTTCCCCTTAAAATTTGTGAATATTTTGCAGGAAACGAATGCTGTGAAAGACTAGCATACTACGGAATTAACACAAATTTAGTGAACTACCTCAAGTTTCAATTGAATGAAAGAAATGTTATAGCTGTCAATAATGTTACAAGTTGGTCTGGGACATGTTATGTAACACCATTGATTGGAGCATTTCTAGCAGATGCCTACTTGGGAAGATATTGGACAATTGCTAGTTTCTCTATCATCTATGTCCTTGTTAGCTTTCATGTCCTAAACTATGTTTCTACTTTATATGTTATTATGAAATTTTCCTTTGAATTCTGAAAAATGTTGCAGGGAATGACATTGCTTACGCTGTCTACAACTGTACATGGGCTAAAACCGGTCTGCAACGAAAAAGGAGTATGCACCCCAACAGCATTGCAAACTTCAGTATTCTTCACAGGACTATACATGATAGCACTCGGAACAGGAGGGATTAAGCCATGTGTATCATCATTTGGAGCAGACCAATTTGATGATTCGGATATGAAAGAGAAGAAGAGCAAAAGCTCATTCTTCAACTGGTTCTATTTTTCGATCAACATAGGAGCACTTATAGCATCAACCGTGCTTGTTTGGCTACAAACAAACGTAGGTTGGGAATGGGGTTTTGGCATACCAGCTGTGGCAATGGCATTAGCAGTTGTTAGTTTTTTTTCGGGGACAAGATTGTATAGAGTTCAGAAACCTGGTGGGAGTCCTCTGACTCGTATCTGCCAAGTTGTTGTCGCTTGTTTTAGGAAAATTAATGTTGAAGTGCCCGCTGATAAGTCTGTTCTATTTGAGACTCAAGATGAAGAATCTGTCATCAAAGGAAGCCGAAAACTTGACCATACCGAACCGCTAAGGTAAACAAGACACTACAGCACCGAAAACCCTAGTACCATAACCAAATTAGGTCTAATGTTATGTGATGATGGTTTGTTTTAGTTTTCAAATTTGAATTCTGGGGTGGGGCCATATACACAATTGAACAATATTTTTAACTATAAGTGTATATGTTTTGTTTTGATAGATCTGTATCCTATATAAATCTTGATTGTTCTGTTAGGTTGGTGCCTATTTTGGGCCTTGGCCATTGTAATATGTTCTATGTTAGATATCCTAGACCCACTTTTTAATCTGCTCTTTTTACGTATGGACGCGTGAGTTTCAACACTGTTGTTACTAAAAAAACCCTAGTACCATCTTCTTGCAAACTACTACATTAACAAAATTTATTCTTTATTGCCCAGTTTTCTCGACAAGGCAGCTGTGGAGACACAAGCAGATCGAATCAAAGACTCGATCGATCCGTGGAGACTATGCACAGTAACTCAAGTAGAAGAGCTCAAATCAATAATCCGATTACTTCCAATATGGACAACAGGCATAATCTTCACCACTGTATACAGCCAAATGGGAACCTTATTTGTCCTGCAAGGCAACACCATGGACCTTCACATGGGAAAGTCCTTTGAAATCCCTTCGGCCTCTCTCTCCCTCTTCGATACCATCAGTGTCATATTCTGGGTCCCAATCTATGACCGCCTGATCGTGCCCTTTGCAAGAAAATTCACAGGGCAAAAGAACGGCTTCACTCAACTTCAAAGAATGGGAATTGGTCTAGTGATCTCAATCTTTGCAATGTTAGTTGCAGGGACACTAGAGCTTGTGAGACTAAGTATAGTGAGAAAACATGACTACTATGAGCTCAACCATATACCAATCTCGATATTTTGGCAAGTCCCTCAGTACTTCATTATAGGGTGTGCTGAAGTTTTTACCTTTATAGGGCAATTGGAGTTTTTCTATGAGCAAGCACCTGATGCCATGAGGAGCTTGTGCTCGGCTTTATCACTTACAACTGTTGCGCTTGGTAATTACTTGAGCACATTGCTTGTCAACATCGTTACGGATTTGAGTACTAGACATGGGAATGCAGGATGGATACCAGATAACTTGAATTATGGGCATCTTCACTATTTTTTCTGGCTTCTGGCTGGGTTAAGTGTGATGAATTTGGGAGTTTATGTCTTGGTAACAAGGTGGTATACTTACAAAAAGGCATTGGATTCTTATTGATGGTTAAGTTGTGCGAGTTTGAAATGGAGCTTTATTGAGGGTGGATGTTTGTTGTGATACATTTAGTATTTGTCCCTTGTGTCTTGATAATATGTTGACATAGGATAATGCGATGATTGCTGTTTGGTCAGTTTTCAAAGTGAATTAAGCTAATAGACTTCATCACTTATGGTTTTGTTTATCTCACATTTCTTATAAATACATTGTATCCAGTCTTCTCTTGGTCTTTGGTGCTAAAAGTAGTCTTCGCATGGTTTTCTTTTGGGGCCTCTCTCCCTCAACTTGATTTATATTGCCAGTAGCAACAATTCCATTATACTAATGACGAATATTTGGTTTTGTTAAGCAACAATCTTTATTCAATTCAAATTTTCATTTAATAAAATAGTTATTGTGATCACAAATTAATAAGTTAACTTCTAACTTCACGTGAAATATGGCATTCAAACTTTATTTGTTGATAAAATTGTCTACATATTACCCGCCATAGATTCATGTGAAAATTCTCTTCGAAATGGAAAACAGAGGTTAAAAAAATTAGTCCTTAAATTTGATCCCATAATATTAAAATCAAATTAATCAGATAATCGGATATAAGTTGATCGAGACAAAAAATATATATATATACATGTATATACCTTTTTTTTAAGTACCAACTAAAATTTAAACTCCTAGTAAACCCCTTCGCAAAAAGTTTTTGAGACCACTCCCGCCATTTGGGCATGCGATTCTCTCTACCATTTCATCCTGGTGATCTCCAGCCAACATCACGCCAACGTTCAAATTTCCAAACCAGAATATCTGAGTTTCTTCTTTATCATTATTACTAATACGTGTGTTCCGATAATTCATCGAGCCCCGCGCCTCTCCGTTCAACCCTGAAAATATATCTCTGGAATTCGGAGTTAGAAACGAGATCCCTGATCAAAAAATCACTGCTACAAGATCAACCCTTTCTTGGTTGCTTCAACATGATCGGCATTTGATTCCCTGCATAATTTACTCAATAAGAGAAATTTTTCAACCCTACAACCAAAAGACTAACATTAATCTGACCATTCCCCAAACAACAAACTCTTTGGGAATATGATCAACAAGCTCGATCAAATCCAAATCAATTTCCTTGAACAACTGAGAACACAAAAGTCAGAAGCTTTTCCAAATAAGAGTGAGCAAAAAATGTTCATGTATTGGATAATCATTTGGGGTAGGGGAATCCATTGAATAATTACAATACAGTAACAGATTTAACTACCAAACCATTCCGGTTTTACATGTTTTCAATTGTTTTACAACTAAAATCAAAAACCGCGAAAAATATTTAAAAGGAAGAAAAAGAGGATCTCTATATTTATTGGTACCACTTACTGCTGTTGAATATGGACTACACTGAGACTAACAGACCTCTGAGCAAAATTCAGCTTCCCTTGATAGACAAGGAATTGATAAATGGGGTAGCACCAAAGAGTCCACCGAAGAGAGCTTGTGAGGCAAAAATTTTGTACATCTTTGTTTGCATTTAACTTCCATATGCACCCCATTGAAACCGGCCAGAATCTCTATAATACCAAGCCAAAGGACAAAATCATCATGCCATTTTGTTTTGGATCTGCCGATGGATATGTACTAGAAACTCGACATATGAGAGGCCACTTGAGGTCTTGTCTTCAATCAGATACGAGAAGAACAACATTCCTGTCAAATGAAAAGGTTCAGAAGTTTGAAGATATTCAAAGACAGCAATGCAAGTAGAGGAGACAACTCTACAATCACAGTACATCATACTTCCCTCAATATTGTTAAAACTTTTTTAAGTATTATTCTTATCCAAACCATTACATATGAAATCAAGATTGTCCACCTTACTACCAAATTAGTCTTTGATGGGAATCATTGACCACAGATTAATAAGGAAAATCCAAAAAGGACGGAACAACCAATGGGAAGAGGGTGAATAGCTATTTTGCAAAGAAATCATTCTATGTTCATGAAGAATCCATGAATGAATAAATTAGTTCCTTTGCACAGGAAATAAAATATGATAGATATGAGACAAATGATCAATTAGCAATTCAAATAGTACGACTGATAATGTAGTAGGTAGGATACCAGGGTCCCATTTGCTATCAGAATTTAACAAACAAAGGAGTTTCTAAATAATAAGGGTGTCCGAACACTTCTCACACATGGTTTTTCAGTGTCGCAAGAAGGGAGGAGGATTAACACAGATAAAGTTAGAGGAAATAGTCCAATCCCATTATGTTTTAGCCTTGATAAGAACTGTTTGGCGGTAAATTAGGAGCGGAAGAGTTATTCTGATAAATTACCTGATGGATCTCCTTTCTTGCATAATCTTAAACTGCAAAAAAAATCAAAATTGGGTTATTAGGAATGTCATAGTATTTGAGGCATAGGATAATCACATGTAGCAGTCAACCCAATATAAATATCAAGGGCACTGGAGAACACATTGATCATACCGGAGATATGAAGATCTTTGGCGCCTTATCTCATTGACAATTTCATTAAGTTTCTTTGATAACAGGTTGTCATACTGCTGCAGCACGAACTAAAAAGGCAAAACAGAGAAGTAACAGAATCAAAAAATGAGATCTATTTGTAAAATTACAAGTTTGATACGTTTAAAGAATGTAAATACAGCATCAAAGTTCTAATATCAAAAGTCACTTTTCACATGCTTTTGAAAAAGGAAAAAATATTCCAACAACCCAACTAATGGATTGAGGAGAGAAAAGGACATTGGAACTCTGAGCATCAAGACCTCAATAAAGGCCAACTTGAAATCATGTACCTCTTCAAGGCAAAATTAACAGCCCCACAATAAATAAGTGAGATCATGTTTAATCAGACCAAAAACATTTAGACAATTCTAGCTTTCTCTAATTTCAAAAGTCTGAAAGGCATCGAAGAAAACCTAAAGTCATCAGATTATCCATTTTACACAATCACCTAGAAGGACTTAGCTTGTTAAGGTAGGTACTTAACAGCAACAGTAAGTGAGCAACGAGTAACAGATACTTGAACTATAAAAGATACTTTTGCGCAAGACCAAGTAATACATTATCCCATAAAAATACCTGAGCTGGAATTTCATCAACCGAGGAAAAGCCAAAAAGTTGCCGCATAATATCAGGATTTGCTGAGTTCCCAATATAAATTAAAGCAATCTCACCGGTCTCCAGAAGATATATGCCCTCATCAGTAAGATGTTCACTAGAGAGAGGAATTGTGGGAGGGATAACAGACCCATCTGCCTCCTGTGAGTTCAATCCCCGATAATATCAAATATTGTAAAAGCTAATTTGTGAGTATGGGGGCAGGTAGGCCCGCGGGGCAATAGAGAGAGAGAGAGAGAGAGAGAGAGTCAACCCATAAAACATGCCTTTGAGTCGAGATCATGAATTGTTATCATCCTGGGATACACCAGGGGAACTGCCAAAGGAGTTGAAAGGGAAGAAACATAATTGATCCAGAAGGACCGATCATCTAGTCGTCCTTCAGTACGCAATCCAATGCTTTTAATCAGTGCTGGAGAAAAAGAACATCCATAAACCAATTAACAACAGCAACAAAAACTAGTCTGCAATTGTACTTTTTCTGATGTATTAACATGTACTGCAAAATTAAGAGAAGGAGATTTCTTTTAAGTCCTGTCAGCTGCTTTCAAGGACCTTCCCAATTCAGTAAATTCCTGCTCAAAGAAAAAGAAAGGGGAAAAAAAAAGGAACTCTGCATGCAACAGCTTACAACCTAACCCTCGCACCATCAAAAAAAGATTCTACCTAGGTTGTTAAGACTTTGCACTCAAAGAGAGTGGTTATTAGATCATATAAGGAAAATTGCATACCAAAGAAAAAAGAAGAGAATACTAAAAATGGATATGAGTCTTGCATATCTTTTTAAAGGTCCACAAGAACAGTCAAGTAAACATCTAGCAAAATGAGCTCTGTTTCATACTCGTTCAAACTTAATATTGGAAGATTTGATGTAGGAAAAAGAACTGAGATCTTAAGAGCTGCAATTTAACTTTAAAAGCAAAAAGGTACTCATGGTCACAATTCATCAACTTTAAAAAAGCAATTTATGCTGGGGCAGGCGGCCTTGAAGGCTATCTGGTCAACGCACTGGTTAGCCTCCCTAAAAACTTGCACCACCCTGCAACTCCAGTGCTCTTGGAATAGCTCCATGAATTGTAGCACACCAGTGAGTTTATCTTGTTAGCTGAATACTCTTATTTAATTATTTAATTTATAAGTTTTATATTAATTTACTTTGCGTACATATTACATGGATGCAAATGTTAAGTTATAAAAATACTTTCAAAAAAATAGCTGCGCTGAGTCTGGGTTTAACGCAAACAAACTCAGGAAAACTGGCCATGTGAGAAACACGTGCAGGCACAGCCAATCCAGAATCCCTAATTTTCAACACTCTTGCACATTTCTTTTAAAAACAAAAGGAACCATACCTAACTTATTAATTCCCGCATATAAACTTTGAGAAAAAAATTATCAAGATAGAGATTCAGGGGCCAAATGTCAACCACATTTATACCCAAACAAGCACATGAAAAAAAAAAAAAAAAAAAAGGATGTTACCAAGGGTGTATAATGGAAGAAGCTTCAGTGCCTCCGGAAGTATCAGCTGTCCAGATGAAGATACCGTTGCACAGAATTTGCGGTATGAATGAAGAATGTTAATGCTATGATTCGTTACTGTATCTCTCACTTGCGACAGTGGAGTGCTAGGAATGTCATTTGCCACTACACAGAACAAATTATAAAGCACTAAGGTCAATCGAGTACTCAACACGGGAAACAAACATAAATTTGGAAATGTAATTGAATGCAAAAACATGAAAAAAAAAAAAAAGAAAAGAAAAAAAAAACACACACACACATTTGAGACATCACCAGTTAGAACTCATAAAGCAATACAAAGAAACAGCATGGGAACAACAAATCTCACAATCATAAATGAGAAAAAGTTATATGAATCATAAAAATGCCAACAACAGGATCAGAAAATAGAGATTGAAACCAAATACCTTGCTTCATTAAACATGCAAATTGAGTGTCCAAGTCAGCTGTACGAAACAGATTGCTTAGCATATTGGTGCACAACAGAGATAATGTATGAACTCGGATTCTTCTTTGGCCATAAATAGTGGTGTAAAGAAGGGCACACTGCAGAATAAGATCAACAGAATGATTAAAAGAAAGATAGTCATTTTTGTGTATATAGACCAATATTTGTATGTTTCTAACATGATCCAGACAAACTATTTTGTACCTGAAACGTGCATTCAGATCCATCCTGAAGCTTATCATCGTGTTTCAAGGTAACCATTATTGATTTATCACAGTCAATCTGCACCATGTAAAGGACTTGATTAGAAGTTAAACATACACCAATGAAGCACAAAAATTTGCTGAATATCTTCACTGAAACGGTAAGAGCAAAGAAGGGAAAAGTGAATAGAAAAGCTGAATTGTAGAAACTACTGGTTCTGTAAATGTCTGCGAAGGGCGGATTGAGAATCAATAGACTAAATTTTGCATCTAAATGTTAATCTCTGGGCTCAAAGGAATGTAATACTACTATTTTCTTGATTTCATTTGAACAATTTAATCTTTTTCCAGAAGTCTAAGGAATCTGAACAACAAAGAAATGAAGCACATCCTTAAAAATTTGATCAGAGTAAACTGGACAAATCTTCAATGGAATATAAATCTTCTTAAGCAACAAGAGTTTATATAGACTAAACTGGAATATAAAACTTCAACAGATTTACAGTCTGTCACTTTTGACCACTCGGCCACTCTCCCCTTCCCAGGCCGAGGCCCTCCTCAATGGGTTCTAAGGAGGGAGAGCCCCTGAATCAATCAAAAAGCTCATTGATTAGGAACTAATACTATTGACCAATGGGTTGCAACCTTTACCACACCACGTTAACCCTGAACTTGCAAGAAAATTCCTAACAAACCAAACAGTAGGCATTATTATGTCCGATTTGTACACCACCAGAAAACCCCAATTGCTCAACTTGGCATCTACAACCTATCAACTTTTAATTTTAGAATGGTGTCTAGGGTTTCTAGAATAGAACTCTAGTATAGGTTATAATAAGACTTTAATATTTGTTTCCTATTTAAGAAAATTTGTTTAGGGTTTTCTTCACTTGCACAATACTCCAGTTTAGTCTATATAAACTCTTATTGTACTCATTAATATTGATACTTCAGACTTTTGATTAATAAAACTTGACTTTTCTCTCGGCCCTAGTTGGGTTTTTATCTTTAAGGGTTGATTCGATCTTAGGGTTTGAACTGCTCAAATCCCATTTAAAACCCTCAAACTCATAACTAACAGAAAAAAGAATAAAAAATAAATTAAATTTCCAAAAACTAAACACCAAGTCAGCAGATAGATCTACTTAGGTCATATACAGTCATATATTTTGTGAAAAGTATACAAACCCCAGGCAGGTCAATATCTGTCGGAATCTGTTTGCAGAAGTTTCCAGAGTACTCATTTACTTGAAGACCCTGCAAAAGATAGAACAAATTGAATTTGCAGAGAGCAACTTTACATGTACAAAAGAATCCTTCAAAAGATAACAATAAGAATTACTGAGCAGAAAATAATATTGTCAGAAACTTACCTGGCTGCATCTTACACGCATCACGGCCTCAAATCCTTGAGGCCTTGTGACGTTCCATCTAAGATCATTGTAAAGTTTGGCCGGATCAGAAAGAGCTGAAAAAGGGTGATAATAGTACACCTGACAGAGAAAAACAGCAGCATGATTTAGCCTATTGAAAAAAGTGAATAAAACTAAATCTACAAAATGATGAGATTCAATTTAGTTTGAGAAGTTCACTCTAGAAAGATAATTCCTATCAGACTATGCAATAGAAGATCAGCACCAAATATTTTCCAACCTCATCCATCACAATATACCTACATCTATTAGTGCCCGAAAAACAGAGCGAGAGAGAGAGAGAGAGAGAGAGAGAGAGAGAGAGAGAGAGAGATAGTGATGATCCTCCAGGAGCATGCAGTAAAATAACCCTATGTTGCATGGAAACAAAAATGGGAAACAGAAACGGATATGAAACGATACGGAGAAACGACACCTTGAAAAATTACAGGAAGTGAAAACATGGACAAATACGTAAATATAAAAAATATAAAAATTTTTATACAAATATTAATTATTTTATAAAAATAATAGAATAGTGATATTTTATAATAAAGATCTAAAATGATAAAAAATATAATTATTAATCATAAGACAATTAATATAAAAATAAAAATTATAATTAAATAAAAAAATAATTCATTAAATATGGAAAAATGTGTAATTATAAAAAAAATATAAGAATTTATGTTGAAACGTTTCAGAAACGGGAAATGTTTCCGAAACAGGGAAACGCTAGTATTGAGAAGTCTCCGTGCATCAAATAACATGCTTTATTGTCATCCCAAAATAAAAATTACCTCACTAATTAGATATTAGAAAGGACCTCACTTTGGCAGTCAGATCGATATTATCAACATACATCTGCACTGGTTAAAATTTTCTCATTTGTTTATGGATATTGGACTATGTAAAATAATATATAAGTAGCATATTAAATAGTCTTCTAGAAGAGCATGATTAGTCACAAGAAATTTAAAAAATAAAAATAAAAAAGACACAGCAAGGAAAAGACGAGTGCAAATGCTAAAAAAATTGTTGCCAAATTTATTTCAATATTTGTTAATATTTTACCAATTCATTTTAGTATTACTACCATATTTCTCAAGAAATAATTCTCACTCAGATAGGAGAAGTAGAAGCTTCAGGTCACTACTCCCATCCCACACACAAGGTTTTTCTCCATGCACATGCAAGTGAGGTGACAGAGAGAACATGGGACTGAATACCAAAATAAGACCAATGGCAAGAAAAGTTTCCAGAAAGAGTAAGAGGGATTAAAAATGTTTAATGTAACAAACACAAAAATTAGATGATGTACCTGTCCTCCAGTGGTTCTTGGGACAACAGATATAGAGGCAATATCCACGTATGTTTGGGTAGTTATGAATACATCAACACAGACCTAAACAATGTCCGGGTCCAGGACATAGTTCACAAAATTCATAAGATTCAACTTTCCACTAAAATCTCAACCACGATCCAAACAAGCCAGAAGTTCACCTGAAACTCAGCAAATTCAATAGCCATTGTCCTCAAAGTTTTGTCTGCAGGTTGTAATAATTTATGGGCCTCCTGATGCAAGGAAATTAGAAACAATTTACAAAACCACAGTATATGTTTCCATCGATAAAATTGGTCACTTAATCCACACAACATGTGAAGTAACATTCAAAATTGGATATGCAGCAGGTTAATCAACTGAATGGGAAGACAACTGATCAACCACATATGATATATTAACATGGTTTCTAGACAAGAGAAAAATATAGAAAAAGAAAATGTAATTAAAAAAAAATAGGAGAACTCTCAATAATAAAATTTCATCAGTTTGGATAATAAAACCAAACAAAATAATTAAATAGAATTTTTCATTGGGAAAACAATCTAGAAAGAACAAGAGCTCACTACAAACAAGAAAGTTCCAGAATCTTGGAGAGCTGAAGAACCTATAATCATCAGAAATGAAACATATAAATGATCCTAATCATAACAAAATTATTATAAATACAGAAGTACAAGATTTAAGCTGAGTAGAAATCAACAACAACAACCAAACCTTATCTCACCAGTCAGCTATATGGATCCTTATATGTCATTGTACTCTATTTCATATTACACACTTACTTATATGATTGTTTTCTTTATACAATAACAAAATCGTGCTTTGATATGACAACAAGATAAGCAAAGTAGAAATCAAAATAAAATAAAATAAAATAAAATAAAACAGAGGATAGAAACACAATAAAATTATTTTTTTTTTCCTTTTTTTTTGGGGTGGGGGGGGGGAGGGAATCAACCATATCTAGAAAAGTAATAGTCTCCAATATCTCTAAATATTCTTCATCCAGGTGGTATTTGTGGGACACCACGAAAGACCACAGAAGCAATCTCTTCAAGGGAGAGAAGCAAACCCCCAAAGGACCAAAGGAGGCCAGCATCCCACGCATGCCTCCATGCAACCACCACAATCCCTCAACTTCTGAACCTTTAAATGGAAGAGCTATCTTACATCATTTACATCATTTAGGACAAGGCCAAGATAGGAGATTCTCACAACTTATCCAGGTCAACACATGTTGCAATAAACAGGATGAAGCTGTATGATAGAAACACAGGCATGCACACATGCGAACACACAGGCATTCACGCATACAATGCAAGAGAGGATTCTAGGAGAAACATATACCTTCTCCCCCGCAGAAATATTAGTTCTACCTTCAGCCTCCCTCGCAGAGAGGGCACCAATGCCAACTGATGGTAAGACTGCAAATCATCGCATATATCAATAAGAACAATACATAAAACAGTAGGATATAGACAAACCCACAGAAGAAAAAAAGGGGGGAGAAAGAGAGAGCCCATAAAGGACTTCAATTGCCAGTTGGATTGCTGAAACATATAGTTTAACTAATCAATAAATTATGAGGGAAGCTTTGTTCATTTGACTAGGTTCAAAATGGCTAAAAGCACACCAAATGCTATTTTTTTCCCAGACTACACGGGTTATGCTGCAAGCACAAGTTTACAAGACATTCTGATGATGCAAAAATTCAGTCTATTGGGAAAAATGCACGTTTCAATTTCCTTAGAGCACTATCTGACAACCAGGTTGTCTCCTTCCAAACAACAGTTTTATGTAGCCTCTAGCCATCTCAAGAGAGACCAAAAGTGTCCATGTTGCATATAATGAACTGTATCTCACCAGGGCAGTGTGTAACATAAAAGAGCTGGAACCAGAGAAATGGGTTTAATGTTTGATTTAGCTTTTCTTAAAATTGTACACAGAGCTGAAGTTTTAACAGATAGAAGAATATGCATAGCGAAATTACAACTTGCAACAACCAACAGACAGGTTTGAACCAACCATTAATGGATTCTATTCCATCCACAAATCAGATCAAAGCTTATAAACTTGCCTGACTGGAAAACAAGAAGTTTCCCACCAGTGTTCTTCATAGCCAAGAAAGCAGCCTGCAATGGTAAGAAAATTAAAAATTTCTGATATATTACAAAAGGCATTTGATCACATTATCATTTATAATGACCATCCTCTCTGCAATAGTTAGACTTACATAGACCATCCACCATCAACAAGATTATCCATAAACTATCACTAATTCAACCAAAGTGTCAAATAGTTGCATCTAATTTTTGTTTTATGTTTCTTTAAAATTCAAGTACCAAAAGGGTGCAAAAAGTATATACTTAAAAGGAAAACCACCAAAACCCACAACCTTAGATTCATCATCAAAAGGGAACACATCCAAAGAATTCAAAATCCTAAACCATGGCAAACAGAATGAAAAGACTTCTCTACTCTTAAGAATCTCCTCCTACCATTTTCCTCTCAACAAAATCACAAATCTAAAAGGAAAAATTGTTATTCCCAGACTCTTACAAAAATGTTCAAGCCTATAGTTAACTCTTGTAAGCCTATACTTGTTACTATATAACTCAATGTATGGAGATATAATTTTCAACTCAAGTGAATTAAGTTAATTTTCCCACAAGAATATCTCATAAGCTCATGTGCTGATAAATGATACAATTCCAAGCAACTTGCCTTGATAGCAGCACCAAATGCAGATTCAGCAACTCTGTTATTCTGAAACATAGTTGGAATGCTTTCCAACAATAGCTCCAGGTGTTGGCGGCACTACAATCCCAAAACAACAGCATGATCAACAATTGCAGTATATGTAAATGCTCACTAATTCACTTTTGGTGGTCTTATTAATGATAGACCAGCAAAGAAGTGTTCCTTAGTGCAAAACTACACAATAAAGGAAAGTTAGCCTGCTTAGATATGAAAATATCTCTACTCACATATCACAAACATCATAATAATGTAAGAAAAAAAATAATAACAATAAAAGTGCACTTAATCTGTCAATTTTAGTGGAGACAACCTCTGAAAGTTGCACAATAACATCAGTCTGTAGAGGAGTGTAAACATCTTGTACATCTGGAACTATAAGCATCAAAGGCTGCAAAGAGAAGTTTAAAAACAAAAAGTCAGGGAACATTTTTATTTTGAGATTGAATTGTAGACACAGTCGCAACATAAGTAGTCTTTCACCACAAAGAAAGAAACACTTATAATTCAGACTACAACCAAAAGACTAAACCAAAACCTCGAACCAAAAAAGGATGCCGTACTAATTATCAGTACAAAATAAAATAAAATAAAATAACCAAAGGATAGTTGTAGAATAGAATTATACTAAAGCAATATCAAGCCATAGGCCAGCATAGTGCTTGTGCATCATTGCAAAAACTCTGTGCAATATAAGCCATAACCTCAGAAGTGAATGGTTATTCAGGATCGGAAAAGCGGACAACGAGAGAGAAATTAGAGAACTTACCTACCTAGCCAATGAGTTGATTTAGTGCAAGTGCCTTGCAACTCAAGACACTCAGGATGACAACCGCACCCCCAAAAAACAGAAAAAATAATACTTGAACATAGCTAAGCATGTCACTGTCAAGTTTGACTCTGGTGAGCCTTTTACGCCAACTAATGATGCAAAACCAGAGAGGACCAGCTAGTTAGATAGCACATATCCATCACCGCCCTGTCTTACAAATTCCAAATAGGATTTAAAATTTAGCCCCTTTCTTAAAAACAAGGGAACCCTCCATCTAATTAGATGGCACAAATCCATCATCACCCTGTCTCACAAATTCCAAATAAGATTTAAAATTTAGCCCCTTCCTTAAAAATAAGGAACTCTCAATTCTTTACTCCCATTTAAATACTTCTTAGGTTTAGAGCACTCACCAACTGACTGCAATCACTGATCTGCAGATTTAAGATTTTTTTTTATGTTATTGAAAATAAATTTTCCCTTCAAAAATAAAAATTCTGAAATTGCATTCTTTGTTTGACAAACTTGCCCATCTGTTTTTCTCCAGGGTACCACTCCGTCCAACTCCAAGAGAAAGAACTCTGATGTGGACCAAAGCATTGTTTACCATTTTCATATTAATCTTCTTGATCAGATGTCTTAACATCCAAAAAAAAAAAAAAAAAAAAAAAAAAAAAAATTCCAATACTTCAAAATTTTGTGATGATGATAATTGGTTGGCCCCAAATAGATAGTTTGTAAACCAATTACCCATTCATTTTCTGATCTTAACATCAGTCTATACATGGCAAGCAAAGTACCAACCAAATGGGGATTGACTTGCAGAATTATTTCCACCATTCTCCAGAAAATCTCTCCCATTTCAATAAAATGCGATCCAAAAGAAGCTTCCACCATTCAAAATATACAACTTTTTGTGCTTTCCCCACTCCACAAATGGCTCCTTCAACTTATGTGCAACAAATCTTTTCAACAAGCCTTTTCAACAACCCAACTACAAAACCTTCTTGAATTACTTTACCACATTTTCTTATGAACTGGAACTGTCTTTAGTTTCTGTGACATTCTGAATCCACACACTCGTTATGCTATATTGCTCATCTACATTGATTTTCTCTATTCACCAATGTGTGCCAATTTTAAATTAAACCATAGAACCTGCCAATCAAAATACATGTAGCAACAAAAAATTCCAGATTCACTTGTAAAAACCTAAAGCAAGAGAACTATTTAGCTACGGAATTTAAACCTGCTGTAATGCACGCTTCAGATTGTAAAAATGGATTGTTGAGTCAAATGTTGCAATTCCCACCATTGTGCGAGGACTTTCCTGCAACCACAAAGTCATTATCAAATATGTGACCACCAATATATTTTCTCAATCAAACAGCACCATGAAAGCCTCTGTGTATAACAAATCTAAAAGAGGAAAATGGATCAAATTCTGCATTAGGTAATCGCAGAAAAGTTTAAACAATTTTTGACTGGATAGAACATGAAACAAATACATAACAGAACTTGGACGTCAGTACACAATTCTGAGAAAGAAATACCACCAGTATACATCTTCTGAAAATATGCACAAACATATAACACAACAACAAATATAGCACTTAGAGTTTCACAGCACTTACATTTAGTAAAAGAAATTTTCAATAGATTTCCTAACAAACATTGTTAGTGACATGCATCCAGACTATGATAACTGTGTATGATACACAACCATGCATAAATATAAGATTTTCCCATGCCATGCATGAGATTCTTTCAAAACATCTTCCTGCAAGTTGCTAGTCAGAGTTTTGTTAGTGTTACACATAGAATTATGAGGGGAAAAAATCCAGAAATGAGAAGAACCATTGCAAATCAGTGAAAGATCATTAATAGACCTTTTGGAACATGAATGTCAGATGGCAATCAATTTGCATGCTACAATTACCAAGACGGTAACAGAATAAAATGAAATTTGCGGTGAACATGTATATTTTCGACTTTTATTTTTTAATCTACAGTGAGATGAACTGCAGGATGCCAGAGTTTTAAAAGGAAGGGAGGAATCCTAGAGAGAACTCAGTTCTTACACTTGGCCTGGATTGCTCAATTTATGGATGAACTAATATTCTTTTTCCCGAGGATGACATTCTGCAGATTCTCTTTCCTAGCTAGTTCCCAATTGTAATCAACTCACACCAACCTGGTGCTCATCATGTTTTTCCCTTCCTCCTGAATTTGTTTTCGTTCCAGGGGAAACACTTATGTGCATTTCAATGGAATTAAATTGCATCCAATAGTACTTTTGTGAGTTACACTTACCATAGCAGCAGCTGGAATCAGCCTCAGGTAAATTTACAACAATAAGCTATACATGCTCCTCACAGCCTAAACGATAATTACATTTCCTTTTCTTTAGGAGTAAAGGAAACTACACAATGATAATGGGCCTTGACTAAGAGACTTCGATTGATCTAGGTATGCATGTCCATATGACTGGTGTACAACAGGAAGAGTAAAGATAGTGTCTTGTAAAAAGGTATGTGTTTAGGAAAGCGAGTAACGATCTTTCCCGACATTTAAGCAGCAAACTAACCTAATATATTCCTATTAAAGAATAAAGACGCAACAACTTTAGCAGCATTTAAGTGGTTCCCTGATTAAATCTTCCACCTCAATGGGCAAAATGCATGTTTCGAAAACATGTACGATCCTAGCAGGCCTAAGAAGACTAGAATTCCCAACTAAACAAACACAGACAAGGTTCTTACTCTTACACTTAAATATGTAATTTTGAAGATTCATGCAAGTAAACACTAGGGTAGCCCTTTACCACTGGCTTGTCCAGTTCTCATACAAGCCAAGCAACTAGCTTTGAAGAACTAAACCAGTATAAAAGAAGACTAAACATTCAGAGTACCATATTCAAAGCAATTAAAAGAAAGACAGCCATAGCAGGCCATACAAAAACTCACCGGGAGGTCTGCAATAACCTGACTGATTGCACTGCAAGCTGCTGCAGTAGCACCAGTCTGCAATGCGTTCATAGATACATCGATAAGGAAGAAAAACACTGCCCGCATTGGTTCACGAATCTGAAAAGGAAATAAGCACACAAGGATAAGAGCATATCCAATAAAAGGAGGAACATATTCAGCACGACTAGAAGAAAGAAAGCATTATCCAAATCATGACTTTCAACACTGCGATTACAACTTGAAGAAAGGCTCAAAAAGGAGGACTATTCGATTGCCATAAAGATTAGTTCATATATAAGAAAATGCAACTATTCTAGAGCATGCAGTCTGATAAAAGTGAAACCTCTGCATAAGTCAGTGGGCTTGTGTCCTTAGGTCCAGGCCCTAATTAGCAAGTGAAGTTATGCACCTTCCCAGAAGCACCATAGACTTGAGAATACATAATGTTTGACAAAGCTAAGGAGAAGATGGGCTGCTTATTCCCCACTAGTTTTGGGTGTCAAGTTCAGAGTATGTACCACAAAACATAATGAAATTTGCTGAGATAAGCATTAATTCAGTACGTTACAAGATCAATGTGGCCTTCTGCTGCCTGGTGAAATTAGACAACAACAATATGTACTGTCAAAAGACAAGGAAAAATAAGAATAAGAAGAAAATTATACATAATTTGCTTTTATCTCCTTTAGAAAGAAAGTAAAAGAGATTTTAGTTCCAATAAAATTGGAGTCTTCCCTCTTCATGTTTATTTTCTCCTAAAGTCATCGAGAACTATAACAACGTCCAATGAAATCTGTGGTAGAGTACCCCCCCCCCAAAAAAAAGGGCTAAGGAATCCTCCAAACATAGGTGGAACACCAAGGATGACACATTCTCTATAGAGAAAGTACAGTAGAAACAGAAGAAGAAAAACATATCAATATAAGAGCGCCTCTATTCAGATCAAATGAATAGGTATCGAAACAAACCATGGTTGTTTCATTTTACAGTTTCAAGGCAAAGACTGAATCGGAACCACAGCTACAGTTCATTGGTTACTTAGATCACTGAATCATGTTGTCCAATTCTCATTTCTCATCCCTAAACACTATCACTCAAACCAAAATAGTCCTCCAATCTCCTGTGCATCTGAAAGAGAAATGACCATTGAATTAAACCATGGTTACAGTTCATTTGGTTGTTTTGTTTGCCGAATTATTTGGTCCAAGTTTCATTTCTCTTATAAAAAAACTATTGACCAAACCAAAAGAGGACTCCAAAATGCTGTACATCTAAAAATGGTAACAACTATAGAACAAAACCACAGCCATTTTTCATTCAGTTATTTGGTCCCTGAATGCTCCTGTTCATACTCCAAACTACGTTTCTCTTGTCAAAAGGCTAATGATCAAACAAAAAGAGACCTCCAATCCTCTGTACATCTGAAAGACGTATTCCCTTGAACAGACCGGCTAATTTTAACAAGAAGGAAGATATAAAGGCAATCTTTTCCCAAATGCTGTTAACTGAAAGGAAGAGGGCACCAGAAGTTATGTTGTTCTTCTATG
Organism: Dillenia suffruticosa; assembly: GCA_033439265.1. NCBI lineage: Eukaryota > Viridiplantae > Streptophyta > Magnoliopsida > Dilleniales > Dilleniaceae > Dillenia > Dillenia suffruticosa. The sequence goes on from JAVTVX010000035.1 coordinate 1,846,476, forward strand.
GCAAAAGTACACCGAATAACCTTTCTCCCTTAGAGTGGATAATAGTCCACTAAGAGTTATGACCACTCCATATTCTAAAAGGCTAATAGGGGTCATCAAACCAATCATATCCTACATAACAAAGCAAAAGGTGTAACAGAAACATTGAGAAAATAACAAATTATTAATCCTAAAAATAGTATGTCCTTCAAATGGACTTACTGAAAATTCCTTTGAAGCAACAAATTCAACCGTTCCCCTGCATAACTCAGGCCTTTCATCAGCATCCCTACGCCTACCATCAGGGCCTAAATTGCAGTGGTAGTCACGAGGGGTCTCATCGGTAAATCCTGCAAAAGAAAGGACACACTCAAAAGCAATGCAATAAATCCTTTTCAAGACACTTCAGTTAATAATACCACTACAGTCCAATCACCCACTCTGGTGTAACAAAATATATATTTAGTAAATTCCACTGTAACAAAATACATATATTTAGTTAATTTACTAACCACATAAGTTACAGATGAAACGCCTGCCCTGATCGATAAACTTCATAAAGGGATTAATGTAGGCTTTGCAACGAGAACATCGAACAGGACCACTTTCCCCAAAATCGATAACCTATGAACAGAGAAAGCAGCGAAACACAAATTAGTTACTCAATTACACATAATTGCATACCCTAGAAAAAACACAGTTGGGTAAATGGAACAAATAATAACAAGGAGAATTTAGAAACTTTCTTCAGCTAAATTTACCAATTTAAAAACAAGAGACTGAATCACCAATGATAACCAGTAAAAATCATCAAGCAGACCATAACCCAATCTGGTAAGTATCCAAACATGGCCATATTAAAGAACTGGATCACTTTTGCAGAATTAGCATCCTGGTGATGTTCCCGCTTTGAAAAATTACACCAAATGAATTTAAGAATGAAATAAATAAATTTTAAAATAAAAATATGCTAGTACACCATCAATCTCTGAAGCAGAACTAAGAAGTGAAAAAGAAAAGGCCAATAGCCACTAAATATGCAAGAAACAGCTGAATATACACCATAAAGAATGAACTAAAACCAAATCAATTTATTACTTGGATAGGTTCCTCTGATGGGTGAGGAAGAGCCAATGGCTGAACTAACAAAGCCATCTGCATCCCTGACGTACTTAGGAGGTCAGAAGTGCATGGAACCTGTCAAAAGAATAATAAGAAAATCTAAGCACAATGCTGTGCGTCCATACCTACCAAGCAAACTAAAAGTCACATAATGCAATAAGTTAATTAACCTGATTAACGGTACACCTCATGAAACGTGGACTGCAGTTTCCAGTGTCCCGTACAATGTAATCACTAGTAGCAGGCTTCACAAGAGAACAAATAGTCAAGAGAGAGAGAACCAACACAATAAAGCCTAGTTGCTGCTGATAGATGAAAAATACAGCATGTAGTTACAAGGAAATGAAGAAATAAAGGCAGAAGAAAACGGCACAACACTCCCACATCTGGTATTTCTTTTTTTTTTTTCTTTTGGGTTCTGGCATTTCTGGTGCAGGTGTTGTGTTTATGTGGGGGGATGGGTGCAGTGTGAGTTCTTACTATTGTGCCACTACCCTTTTAACAAGAAAATAAGAAATATTATTACCAAACAAGAGCTATTGCAGGTAACATTTGCAACTTAAGAACAGAGTACATATAGAGTCAGCAGCATATGGAAAAGTCAGGCAGCTTACAGGAGGGGAAACAGCCTGATTGCCTTGACGAGTTTCGTACAGAATGACTGACGAATTAGGGTGCGGGCGCGGAATTTGATTTGGATCGATCTTTGATGGACCGGTCACAGGTGTTCCGGTTTGACCAAGAGGTGGCATCTGAGCCATGGTTTGAGTAGGGAGCGGTGGTGGCATTCCAAACATTTTTGGCGGTTGTATAGAACCTGGTATAGGTGGAGCCACCTAGGAAAGCCAAAAAGTTAAAGACCTTTAGTTAACCTTAATTAAATTTAAAACGAAAGGAAAGGGCTAGTTCTACACAAATCATAAAATTAGTTAATTTTGCTAAAGAAAGCTTCTATAAAATGTTAGAGAACAGGGTGAAAAACATAGCTAAAGAACAGAGTGACTTTTGGTCCAAATAACAATAAGCTCACCTGTTGGGGTTGTGTCTGCCATGCCTGTGAGCCATAAGGAGAACCCAGAGTGGGTGGCATTCCTGGAGGTCCAGCAGAAAAGGTTGGTGGTGCTGTTTGCACAGGACCTTGAGGGGTACTCAGAGCCTGACCAGCAATCGAGGACTGCAGACTAGGAGCCTGCATTGGAGCTCTAGCTGACATCATTGGTGGCGGAGGTCCAGAAGGTGTTTGCTGAACAATGTAGATACAGCAAGGTCACAGTATTATTACATGATAAAAACTAGATTACATTCCAAAGGGAAAACTGTCATTTAACCAACATATAAATCATTCTACAGTGACAGTAAGCGCACCTGTCGGGGTTGAGCCTGCCATGTCTGAGGTGCATAGGGGGAACTTGGAGGAGGTGGCATGCCTTGGTGTGTGGGTGAAAATGTTGGTGCTGGCTGAGCAGCAAGACCTGGCGGAGCACTAGTAGGCAGACCTACAATGCCCGAGCGAGCACCAGGAGACTGTGTTGGAGCCCTGGTCATAGCTGCTGGTGGTGGAGGTACGTTAGGCGCTAGCTGTGGAAAGCACATTCATGAAATCACGATCATATTAAATAACATGCATAAGTTTTACTATAGAAAAATAACATACAATAATTTAATAATCAACATAGAAATAAAAGGTCACCAAAAAAAATCACTGCAGACTAGATCAATCAGTTCACCTGTCGGGGTTGCGTTTGCCATGTTGGTGGTGCAAAAGGAGAACTCCGAGCTGATGGTGGAGGTGCAGACGAATATGTTGGCCCTGGTTGTGCAGCAGGAACTGGCAGAGTACTTGTAGGTGTACCAGCCACTGAAGAGCGCATGCTAGGAGGTTGCATAGGGGCCCTGGCTACCGCCATTGATGATTGTCCACCAGGCAGTTGTTGCATTCCACCAGCTGGAGGAAATCGAGGCCCACTTGGGAAAGGACCCGATGAAAATGCTGGTGGTCCATTGCTGACTGGACCCATCTTGCCTGCAGCAGTTGGTACAAATTGACCAGTAGTTGGAGGTAAAGAAGCATATCCTTCAGGGCGGGTACCTGAAGAGGGCACAATAGGACCAAAGCTTAAGACCAAGAAAAACCAATAGGTGTGCACATTAAAATAGTATTTGGTACACCATTTCCTTGCTCAGAAAATTCCCTAATCCAAGCGATGACTTCAAACCCTTCCCAAAAAACTTTCCAATGAAGAAAGCGATAAATCCAATGGAATGCTATGCCATGTAGTCAATTAATCGGGAAGGATTTGGAAACCATAAACTCTAAAAGAACAACCAGTGAAGTAATGGATGCAACCTTGGTGGTTAGTTGATGTCCACGCCGCTTTCCACACTTATACTAAAATTCTTTGGGCAGTCAAGTTCCTCCTCATATTATGAAAGATACTAAGACCAATCCATTTTTTCCAGCACCAATGATTTGTTTTTAGCTAACATTAAAAATGAAAAGGAATGGGAGGAACCCACTTTTGTGGTTTCAAAGCCAACCAACATAATTTCCCTTGTCCTACATATCACAAGTAATAACACATTGCAAAAGCCATTAATCGTTCAATCCAATATCTTGTCACATAAAGCACATTTATCATACAAAAGAGATCTGCACTTCCTAAAGTGTACCAAAAGCACCAGCTGCTTCACCAAGAATATTGAAGAACAGAAGGGACACTCCTTAAACACTAAGACACCTCCCCCCCACTCATCTCTGATCCTAAAATTTAAACACGGTTTGGCCAGAAATCTAAACCCTAAAATGAAGTTCTTCAATGTCTTTCTTGGAAAAACCTACACTCAGCCCTCGGAGATCAAGCATCAAACACTTCTTAAGCATCGCCACTCACTCAATAATGACAGTAGGAAGATAAAAAAGATCTCCCCGCATTCACATATTAGGGTACAAAAATTATAAATCCAACGATAGGATTAATTCTCTTACTTTTGTTTGATGCCGATCCAATGTTCAATAATTTTCAGTCCTTTTACTCCCACTTGTCTTTTAACTTGTTTCGTTATTGATGGAGAGTTGGATTGAAAATATTCAATGTCCAAACCCTAATTTCAACACCAATGTCCAAACAACATGAACAATTTACAAATTGATCAATTCATTTTCAAATTTAAGACTTTCTTTTGCCCAATTCAATCCAGATTGTTAAAACCCCAACTTGATCGATTCACAAATTCAAACCAAATCAAAGAAAACCTACTAAAGATCGCAAAAGACCAAAAGAAAAGGCGGTAAATTGCGTAAATACCTGGCTTGCCGTTCGAAGCATCTGGCGGTTGCTGAAGCATTTTGTGTGTGTGTGTGTGTGTGTGTGTGTGTGTGTGAGAGAGAGAGAGTGCTGAGTTGAGAATCAATATCTGAAGATCTAATCGTTCAGATGATGAAAAGACAGATCTAAATTCTCACTCTAGAGAGAGAGGAGAGAGAGAGATCTGTCTGATCTGAAATTAGGGTTTTGTTTGTGCTTAATTAATGAGGCTCTCATCGGCTGTTGATAATGGTGCCGGAGATTGAGAGAAACGGTCGAGGGAGAGAGGGAGAGAGAGAGAGTGTGTGTTATAATAAGAATCTTGCGAGGGATTTTTTTTTTTTTTTTTCTCTTTCTTTCTTTCTCGCGGGGGAAGAGAGAGACAGAGGGACAAAACCTTTGTTTGGGTTTGAGTACTGACGAAGGAAATGGAAACAGTCTCAGATGCTTCAGAAGCGATGGGAAATTTTCTTTTTTCTTCCAAAATATATAGAAAAATTATTTACGTTTTTAGGAAACTTCTAATTTTTTTAATTACCAAACTTCAATATTTTTGTTTTATTTTAATTATTAATTTATTATTCAAAACTAAATATTTTTGTAAAAAATTAAACTATTACGGTGTTAATATTTTTTTTATACCTAAAATTTGCTTAATCTTAACCTTAAATTAGTTAAATTAAAATTTTTAAAAATAAAATATTACTACAGTATAAGTTTGTTATTTAAAAGATACATTTTCTTTTTTATTTTTTTTTATTTGACTTTCTTTTGTTGGTTTAAAAATATTTTTTAATTGATCGTAGTATTTTTTTTTAATTGGGACGTAGGAAAATGGATTTTTAAAATTTTTATTCGAATAAATCATAGGGAAATTGGCATGAAAAATCCAATTAGACTAATTCTCTCCATGAGGAAAAATATTGGAAACAAAATTAAGAACACACAATTATGTTCGTATTTATATATAAATACGTATAATTTAATACATATACATTAGATTAATTTCTTTAAAAATATATATTTAAATTTTTATAATTTTAATTTATTTTGTAATTATTATCCTATTTGACACCATAGGCGCAATCATGCTCCCAAGACAAATATCGGCAACGTCATTCATCCAATCTTCTTTGCACACGTAGGCAAATTACCATATATGAACACTTGAGTGTAATAATAAGTATACCTAATGTCTGCCCATTTTTCCTTATTTGCCTTTACATTTGCCTATTTTGCACGAAAATCTACTTTAATTATCACGAAGCATATGATAATTTTACTTACACGTTTGTTTGTTGTTACTGCTATTATATTTTTTGGGCATATAGAGATATTTAAAAATTACATGTATTTTTAATAAATAAATTACAAATGCATAATATCAAAAATTTTATTATTCCAGATAACTTAAGTTAAAAATTCTCACTTCGACGCCTCTCTAAGGAAAAAATTAACTTCTAAATCTTTATTTTTAGAAAATGATTAAATTTCTAGCCTTCTCTTTTCCTTACATCTTTGATCAATTCTTTGTTTCTCTTCAAAATATATAATTTACAATTTTTTGTTTTTTCTCAAAAAAATTACTCAAGTGTACAATTATTTAAGATTGATGCATCATGCACCAAAAAAATGTTTTAAATTCTAATATTTCGAATCTTCAAAAAGTTATACCCTTTTGTTTTAGCATTGTAAATCTATATTCGTACCGTGGTGAACAAAAAAATTCAAGTATCCAAATATCTGAGAGTTGTACGACCCGAATCCGATCTAAAAATATCCGATGGATCAGATATCCAAAAAAATGGATGGAATCAATTTCAATAGTACTCTTTCCGGATACCAATACATATCAATAAATTTAATATTTGTGATATTTAATCCGATTCGAAAAATAAGGATAAATAAATAATTACGATGAATTATAATTGACCGGTTACAAAAATCAGTCAACTCAACAGTTTTAACAAATTGTCCAATCGATCGACAGTAAAAACCAGCCAACCGAACAAATTTAACAAGTCACCTAGTTGACGGACCACAAGGGCCAACTGACCGAGCAGCAATGCAAAGAAGTACTTGACCAATCGAGCAGGGAATCAACCGGTTGCCCACCTAGTCAGCTGGCAGCCCACCAATCAATCAACTATTTTTTGATGTGTTGTTATACCATTTGGATGAAATATATTATATTATGTATTTTAATATTGTTTTAATTCTTTTGAATGATTAAATTTTAGTTACTAAATTAAGTTTAATTTTAGTAAAAACAAAACTTAAATTAGATTTTTTGGATACTGATAATCTGATATATTCGTTTCATAAGATATTACTATATGCGGATACGGATTCGAATCATAAAATTCAATATCTAAAATATTAAGATCAGATCAAATAATAGATATTTGGATCGGATATCCAATCCTTGCTCATCCTTAATTAGCACAAGCCGTGCTCAAGAAATAGTAAAATTTCTAATATAGTTTAACCCTTTTCTTTTGGCACGTAGAAAGAATCAAAATTAACGATCGTAAGAGTTACACACCTATTATCTCTTAAATATCCGTGATGATTTATGTCTTAATAAATGAAAACAAATCCAATAAACTATTGAGGAATAGCTAAACTCACACTATTTCCTCTTCCACTTAATGTCTTAAGTTCAAATCTTCTCATATATCAAAAAAAAAAAAAAATCAAACAATGAGTCATATCATCATATTTCCAACAAAGGGGAAGCAACTATTAAGTAACTCGTTTATGATATGCGAAACCATAAAAATAACAATAAAGATTGCTCTTCCTTGGTATTAATTTTGATGGGGATTGCATTATATAAATATGAATTGTTATTAAATTAAAAACAATTCTAATTTACATTAAATAGTATTGAAGGAATCACATTGGCATCTGATTTCCCATTTTTACTTGAAGAAGCGCGCTTTAACTTTTTTCACGACACACTAAAATGCCTCCAGAATTGTGATCTAGTAATCGGCATAAAGCCATCAAATGGCCTTTTTGCTTGGATTAGCGAACGGTGCATCGTCTGGTCCGATCAGAGCAAAGCCAATCCTCCACGAAAATTCTTAGAAGTGCCTGATGTCAAAAACCACCTGTAGACCTCACGCCATCGAACGCTCACCTGCTTGGATTTGTCATTTATACCCTTTATTTATGTGGTAAAAACATTGGCCACTTCCCTTATTTTTTCCATATCTTGGGTAACACTGGTCTTTCAACTCGTGCGTGAACTTTTGATAAATTTAAGGTAAATTTTTAAAACTACTTGTGGACAATCTAAATGATTTCTCCGATCATGATACTCCAAAATTAAGATATATTTTTTTTTTACTATTTCAAAGTCATCGTCTTCCTTTTAACATTACCTCCTCCTCTCCGATTCGACAAAATTAGGAAAATTATTAAGAGGTAATAATTGATGCAAGTGCCTTTTTTTCACAAATGAATAGACGAAGGGGTGAAAACAGATTTTTTCTTTAAGAAATTTTAGATCTATTAATTTTTTTTAAAGAAAATTTAGATCTATTAAAATTGTAATGTATAAAAATTGAGTAATAATAATTGTATGAATATATTATATATCAAAATCAAATCAATTATTGATTTGATTTTATAAATATTTGATTTTTTTATTTTTATATTTCTATATTTGAAATATTATATTTTTATTTTTGTGATAATATATTTTTTATATAAATTCCATTTATCGTAATACTTTAATTAAAATAATAAAGTATTAGAGTTGGTATTCGTATTTTTAATAGTAACAATGAGAGGGGTCACATTTAACTTTTAAAATGCAATACTAAAGATTAAAGATCAAATGAAGTTTCAAATTGCATATATATCGAGAGATTATAATGAAGTAAACATACGTGTGTTATATGATTAGCTTTCCAATGCTTTTTTGTGAGTAATTATGAAAAAAGATAATAATAAAAATAAAAAATATATATATTTTATAAACTTATTACAGACAATTTTACAAGATGAATAATATTTCTTTTTGTAGTATAATGTTTTAATTCATTTTACTCCTTAACATGTACAGTAAGAGGGAAAATGTGATAACATTTTTCTCTTATATTTCCATCATTTTTAAGTTTTTTCCCTTAAATTTTGAATTTGAACCCTATTTGGATAAGGGATAAAAGGGAGGAGAGAAGCTAAAAAATTAATAGATATATAAGACATAAAAATATTTACAATTTTTTTAAATGATTTTCTATGTTCTCTCTCTCGAAAATATGGAAAATTAAGATTTTTTTTTTTTTATAAATACTGTATTTTTATTTGTTTTTACATTAGTTATAAAATAGCAATTAAACTAAAATAAAATTATGACAGGCGAGTTGAAGGAAATTGAGATTAATTCAAAATCTTCGGACAATTTTTTTTTTTAAAAAAAAAAACTAATTTATTAGGCTTATCGGATAAGAAATAAATAAAAAAAAGAAAAATCAATACATTTTCTTTGCGTTAAAAATTAGGTGCAACAATACTTGCTTTTGATTTGGAATTAAGAGGTTTTAAATTCCATTTTATGGATGGGATTTTCTGTACTCCTTTATTTATTTTTCCTTTTTTTTATTCCTTTATTCTTTTTTTAAAAATTGTTTAATTTAACCGATAAAATTTAATTTATAGTTAATGATGGATGACTAATAACTGATAATTTTGTCAACATCCACAGCTGGAGATTTATATCTTCCTTCGGAGAGATTATGCATTTAAGGTCGTGCATGTTCTTCGATCTCCTATGTACAACTGTGACGTGGTTGGTGTATACTTAATACATGCACTCAAAATAAGTTGGATCGAGGCTCAAATTAATTTAAATAATATACACATTTTACCTGGCGAAATGACCAGAATGCCCCATCTCTCTCTCTCGATCAGGTTCAAGTTCAACTAAACCTTCTATCACCCAAATTGTCATTAGATACAGTGGTTTGGTTTATCTGCGGGTAGTGATGGTTGGCTGCTGCAACGCACGGTGCATTAAAATTTGACTAGATTCAAAACGTCGAATTCTTCCAAAGTTAATGCAATAATAGTGTGTGAACGCGTAATTTATGGAAACGCGGATAAGAAATCTTGAGAAAATAGCAAATCAATCATGCAATCGTGGCCGTTCGATTTTTAACTGAGAGCGACTTTAATCTGCATTTACGCACTTTTGGGAAATTTGCCAACCCAGCGCAAATCATTTTTCAGGATTCATATTTGTGTACCAAATCTAGGTTTTCCTTTCTAGTCTACTATATTTTCATTATGGTCTCTTATATTTATTTAGTTTTGCAATTTTTCGTGTATTTCTTATTTTCTTTTCTTTTTTCTGATTTGATTTTTACAAGAGGATCGAGTTTAAAAAAAAAATTAAAATTTTATTTTTCTTTATCATATTTGTTTGAATTTTTACACGGCCGTTCCAAAAAAGAAAAGAAAGAAAAATAAGACCAAAAGTTTTTAAAATAAATGAAAAAGAAAAAGTTTGAGACATTCCTGTGCACAGAAACATACAATTCCAAAGGGGTATATTAGAAATTTTACACAAGAGTTACATGATAAGTAATTTTTTTTATATTTTTTAATTTTCTTGGATTTATTTTTTGCCAAAATTAGAAAAAAAAGTGGTAAGCAAAAAAAGTAAGAAAAAGGGCCTCAAAAGCTAAATGGAGTAAAGCTGAAGGACGCACTAGCAAAAAGGGTATATTCATTGACAATATAAGAGGTGAATCCTCTGCCTCTCCCTCTCGCTCACTCCCCTGATACACACGAGGAGATCAGGGAGACCGGTGCCCTGGTTTCGTTGGGAAATCTTTCAATTCTTTCTGAACCATTTTTCATCATCGTTAGTCTCTCTTAATCTCTCTGGGTTTTTCTTTTTCTTTTTCTTTTTCCTTTTCTTGCATGCACGTAATTCACTTGCTTTGTGGGTTTTTATTTATTCTCCTATTGGTATGTTCTGACCTTTTCTTTGGAACTCTTGATTAATCTTTGAAATTCTGTTTTTATTAACATTTGGTGGGCAATGAGGTGTGGTGGGTTCTTTTTAATCTTCGTGTGCTTTCTTTATCATCATCATCATTAAAATCAATTGGGGGGGGGTGTTATGAAATTTGTTGTGAGACAGATGTCTCAAGTGAAATCTGCGTAACTTACTATTGCTTAGAGTGGTTACTGTTAGCCAAATATTGGACAGATTTCATAATTTCTTTTCCTTCAGTCAGAGATTTTGATTTTGATTTTTCCTTTCAAAAAAATGTCAAGTTTTGTTTTTTATTTGACTTGAAAGTTTTATTTATTTATTTATTTACTTAAGGTGAAGTTTGATCGGTAACCCTAGTCATGCCTTTCTCTGACTGATCTGTTCGTGCAAGCTATTAATTTAGTCATATATCTGTTTGTACCTTTGTGGCGGGGTGGGGGTGTGATGATTGATTTGTTTTGTAACCTTGTCAATAAAGACAACATACACTGTAGCCTGTACGTGGGTTTGGTGTATCTTATGTCAAAACTCTGAATGTTGACTTCAAAGTCAATCTTAGCCAAGAAGTTTTTATAGTAAAAAAAAAAAAAAAGAACAGACCAGATAGTTGCCATGGGATGATCTATCCGTCTGCTAATGGGTCAAGCAACATAACACGACATTTTTAGAGCTTGGATTTGTTCAAGAATTCCAATTTGGTGATCCACCAAACTACAAAATTTTTAATTCATTTTTGCTAACACTTATAACCTGTGATATTTGTCATGAATTTGAATATATTTTAGTGATGAAGTTTTTTATTTTTTTGGATAATATATAATTTAACTTTTTATATACTTGTCATAATTTTTGTTATCCAATATTGAGATTAAAACAGATGAGGCTATCCTGAATTCCTGCTAGAGTTGAAGGTTAATGTCTTGTAGCTGAATTGGTTTAGAACTCTTTGTTTTTGTATTGTTTACGGTTGAACTAATTAGTGGGCCACAAAATTTATTTATTTATTTATTTTTACTCCCATATAGTGGACTTTCAAACTGCTCATGCCTGTTGGATGATGTCGATATTTGTTGCTGCTACATGGGTGTTTAGTAATTGTTTATGGAATTATTAGCTAAGATTAAAGAATTTTTATGGGACTTCTGGTACAGCTTATGGAACTTTATTTTGCACCGTCTTTCATGGTGCTAATGTGCTTGTTTGATTGATGCCTCTATGACCACTAATTGAGTAATTCCTGATACTGAACTTGGAGGTGAATCATTGAAGCAATAGGTCTTAGAAAACAAGTGAGAGATTCACAGAGCCTAAACAACACCATGGTGCAAGAGGATATCTACACCCAAGATGGGACAGTGGACATTAAGAAGAACCCTGCCATTAAGAGTAAAACCGGGAACTGGAAGGCATGCGGCTTTATTTTAGGTATTGTTTAACCTTAAATTATGATAGCATCAGGCTCTGATTCTTATTGACATCCTAGTAATCATTAGATTTTATAAACACGCACTCTAAACTGCTCTCCTCTGACAGGAAATGAATGCTGTGAAAGGTTGGCTTACTATGGGATGAGTACAAACCTGGTAAACTATCTTCAGAGTCGCCTAAACCTGGGAAATGTTGCTGCTTCAAATGCTGTCACAACTTGGTCGGGAACATGCTATGCCACACCATTGATTGGGGCCTTCTTAGCTGATTCGTACCTGGGAAGATACTGGACAATTGCAAGTTTCTCCATCATTTATGTCATTGTGAGTTCCTTAACAGTTTTCTGGTTGCTTTCCGATTGAGTAGAAAATATTAATAATTTTTTCTTGACATAAATTTGTTGACTCATGGATTGAGTCTTTTAGGGAGGAAAAAACAAACAAACAAACAAACCTTAGAATAGGTGTTTTCACTTGAGATCTGAAGTTTTAACACTAGGCCTTTGCTTTTTCCTCCAAACTTCCTATTGATTCATATTTGAAGTTCAACTGTAATAGATATCTGAAAAGTGACTCAACGTGCCTTCCTCTAGCATCCTCTACCAAGTGCCTATGCTGCAGTTTGAGTTGCTAAATTATTTCTTTGCATTGTAAAAGGTTTTATGTCATTCATTTCCTTGCTGTTGTCTTTGTAGTCATATAGATATATTCTTTCTTGTAGGGAATGAGTCTCTTAACAATGTCAGCTAGTGTTCCCGGACTAAGTCCATCTTGTGACAAAGATAATTGCCGAGCCACAGCCTCACAAACTGCAGTGTGCTACATTGCTTTATACTTGATTGCTGTAGGAACTGGTGGTATCAAGCCATGCGTCTCATCCTTTGGTGCTGATCAATTTGATGATAATGATGATAAGGAGAGGAAAAAGAAGAGTTCATTCTTCAACTGGTTCTATCTTGCAATTAATGTTGGTGCACTTATTGCCTCCTCCGTTTTGGTCTGGATACAAATGAATGTTGGCTGGGGCTGGGGTTTTGGAATCCCAGCAGTGGCAATGGCAATTGCAATTGTGTTCTTCTTTTCAGGTAGTAGGCTGTACAGGATTCAAAAACCTGGTGGGAGTCCCCTGACAAGAATACTCCAGGTTGTGGTGGTATCGTTGAGAAAACATAATGTTAGAGTCCCAGATGACAGGTCTCTTCTTTATGAGACAGCAGATGCTGAAAGCAACATTGTGGGGAGCCGCAAACTTGAGCACACTGAAGAGCTAACGTAAGTCAAGTTATAATTGTGCAATGCCATTCGATGATTTACAGAATGGTTATCATCTTCTTTTGTGTTGCCATTGTAGAAAAATGAATTAACATTTTGAATTTACACTTGATTTATCAAATACAAATGTTGCAGATATTTTGACAAGGCTGCTGTCGATACGCAAAAAGATGGTAGCGTCAAGAGCCCATCAAATCCATGGAGACTGTGCACAGTAACCCAAGTCGAGGAACTCAAGGCCATTATTCGCTTGCTTCCTGTATGGGCCTCTGGTATAGTCTTTGCTGCAGTATACAGCCAAATGAGCACCTTGTTTGTGTTGCAAGGAAACACCATGGACCGACATGTGGGACCTCGCTTTGAAATTCCATCTGCTAGCCTTTCCCTCTTCGACACAGTTAGTGTTATCTTCTGGGCACCGATTTATGACCAAATCATCGTGCCATATGCCAGAAAGTTCACTGGCCATGAACGTGGGTTGACCCAACTCCAACGAATGGGCGTTGGCCTGGTCATTTCCGTTTTCTCTATGATCACTGCAGGAGTTTTGGAGGTCATTCGACTTGGCATAGTGAGAAGGAATAACTACTATGATCTTGAATACATTCCAATGTCAATTTTCTGGCAAGTGCCTCAGTATTTCTTAATTGGCTGTGCCGAGGTTTTCACTTTTGTTGGGCAGCTAGAATTTTTTTATGACCAAGCACCGGATGCTATGAGAAGTTTGTGCTCAGCTCTCTCTCTTACAACCGTTGCCTTGGGCAACTACTTGAGCACCGCACTCGTTACTATTGTGACTAAAGTGACCACTAGTGGTGGGAGGATTGGCTGGATTCCGGATAACAACCTGAATAGAGGCCATGTTGACTACTTCTATTGGCTTTTGGCTATTCTGAGCGCGATCAACTTTGGTGTATATCTGGGGATTGCCAAGTGGTACAAGTACAAGAAGGTCACCCCAGCCGGCTTCTGAAGCGACGAATTTTGGTTTAGGGGCGCAATTTGTTTTTCGGGCATCACCCATGTCTTCTGATTTGGTCTATCGGCTTGTGTTGGGAATTGTTATTGATGTGCCTGTAAATATTGTCATAGATTAAACAGGGTTAGTTTTCTGCTATGTCATTTGGTTCTGCAATAATGATCTCTTTCCAAGTCAATGAAAGACTCTTCTTTTAGCCCAATGATCAGTCATGATAATAACTGTTACTAACCGATTCTAGATATCTCAATAATTGGCTGAAATGTATTAGCTGATTCAATCATTGCATTAAAAAAAAAGAGCTAATAACAGTAAATAATTGCATAGAACTATGGCATTCTGGCATGATAAATTGCTTTCAAGTAGAACCATCTCTTGTTACGGTGGCAATAGCACCTCATAAGTCAAATTTTCAACACTTCTGCTTGTTGCAGAAATGATCGTGCAATAAAATTGGTTTTCCACTTGTCAACGTCAAAAGGCATACGATCCAATTTTTGTTGCGCATGATGGGTGGTGGAGGCAGAGACGATGAACCATGACCCCTTAAACCACTCTGCACTTCCTCTTGTCTTATTGGGCGTTCACCATCAACTTATCAAATACAAAATAAAATAATAAAAGCACGAATTTGAATCTTCCATGTGAATTGTCTATTTGGACAAAATATACTGTCCACCTGCTCTCTCTCTCTCTTTCTCTCTCTCTCAAAAACAAGAAAGAGAGATGATTGGCCTCAGAACCTTTCAAACTTCCTCCACTCCCACAAACCAGGCACTTTTGCAGACAGCAAGATTTCCCAGGAAGAAGAATTCCACACACTCCTGCAACTCTAGTGATGCAGCTGATTCAGAGCCTACTCCTGAAGGTGATACAAGAAAGCAGGAAGTGCCGGCCAGAATTGCAATCCTTCAAGCCCAGAAAGTCCGTAATTACTTGGACGAAAGATCAGCTTATTTATCCAAATTCGCAGAAGAAGCCAATACAGAATTTGAAAGATTGGTGAGGACGATCTTAGAGAACTTGATGAAGCTGGTGTCAGGATCTGTTCAAATTCTTGTTTGCCCATCCAATGCATTGAAATACATGGGCGCTATATCGATTAAATGCATCTTGTTCCTTTGTGATTAGCAGATAATGGAGAATATAGAGAGCCAGATGCAAGCATTTTAGGATTCATCAGCGCTAAACAAGCAGGAGATTGAGGACTTCAAAGAACAACTTGAGAAGGACAAGAATGAAGGGATGTTCTTCAAGGATCCAAGGCAGAAGGCACCTGTACACAAAGCAAAAGCAAAGGAGGCAGAGAGGATTACTCAGCTCACAAAAGCAAAAACTGGATCAAAAATAAGAAAGAACATTTACCTTGCGTTGATTAACTTGCTGACTCTTGGGATTGTTAATGCCTTGATTGCTTCATCAGATTTGAGAAAGTTGCTGCTCTTGCAGTGATTTTGGTGGGTTTGGTTGCTCAAGTTATCTATAAGCAAAGCATGTAATCAGGTACTGAAACAATGGACAAGATTGAGGAAAAGAATCACATTCTGTCCTGAGTAAACTCTGCTACAATACTGTTCCCGGTAAATTTCATCATGGAAGTACATAGCATGAGACATAAGCCCAAGTATTATCTTGCTGCTTGCGTTTGATACATCAAGCAACTTTAGTATTGCATCAACAATATTTGATCCTGGTGATACATCTTTGGCCACCAAAACCCTGTGCATTAGTCTATGATTTTTGATGCTTTATGGTGAATTCCCATTGTTTTATCCCATGAAGAAAGAATAAACAAAAGTAAAAGAGGTAGTAAACATCAGGCCTCACTTCAGCATGCAAAGCAAATCTATAGATTACCAAAAGAACATTAGGACACATCAATATGTTTGCACTATATACTACTTCCATGGTAATTAAAATAATAGGCCAACATTCGATCATGTTTGCAATGGCAACAAAATAAAACTGAAATAGATGTTTTGCAATTAAGATCAGGTAATGGGCGGACAGATGGTTCTCACCTTCCAACTCTCCTTTAGAGCAGACTGGCTTGGAGGTGTTTGCAAAGCAACATGTGCAATACTGAACTTCACCTGAAATAACAGATATTAACGAGCACAAAGTCAAGACAAGGTATAAACTGGTTGGACTTAAAAAATGCTAAGCTATGCACATGGAGTGGTTCAAATCATACCAAAATTAGTATCCATAGTCTTATAATACACCGAGTGCAATTTTAATGGAACTTTATGCAAAACAATCATCAGAAAAGCAAGGGCCACACTGGTAAGACAAGTTCCTACATTGAATAGTTCAAGTGCCACTGGAAGTAGTATATAGTGCAACCCTCCTAAATCTACGATACCCATTAAGCATTGCAGTATACGTCACAACATCAGGGTGCATCCCACTCTCCATCATCTCGCTAAAAATCCCAGAAGCGCCATCAACGTCGCCTGACTCAGACTATATGAAAATAAATACTTACAACGCTCATTTCTTTTCATTCTCTTCCATATCTCCAAAGCCTGATCATATTTCCCACACCTAACCCATTAACCATAACATTATGAGCAACCACATTTGGATAAACTGAAGTTCTTTCACCAACCTCTCCCAAATCTCACAAGCCTTCTCGAAATCCAATTTTTTGAAAAACCCATCAATCAAAATGTTATAACACATCACATCGGGCAACACACCTCTCGCAATCATTTCATCAAACACTTCTAAGACTGAAACTAATTTCCCAACTTTCACAAACCCATTTATAACACTGCCATAGCTAATCGTATCAGGACAAAAACCCTCTCTCCACAATCAATCCCGCAACTCCTTAGCATTCTCAAAACTCTTCCTCCTACAAGAAATCATAATCAAAACATTGTAAGTCCGCAAATTTGGCAAATATCGCAGCCTTTTCAAAATAGCCAAAAAAGTTTTCAGCTTTATCCCACTGATTTGATTTGATGTGAGCATTTAACAAACAATTAAACGATCACTCACCAGTTTTGCAACCAAAAACCTCTTCCATATTTTCAAACACGTGTAAGGCCTGTTCGGGCATTGAATTCTTCGAATAAGCCTTAAGGACTGATAAAGCAACATCTCGGGGGGAGAGAGAGAGAGAAGAGTGTGTCTTTTCTCGGATTTGAGGAGCTTGAGGAGGTGTTTTGGTGAGAGATTTTTGGGGATTTTTGTTGACATTGAGAAGAAATGAGAAGCAACATTGTTACAGCATGTCTTGATGTTGGGAGAGAATACAAGGAGAGTTCCGTGCTAAATTCTCGCGCTGGGGCTGTATCTCTGGAGATAAATTTCTGTCGGGAAATCCCTGGGGTGGGCTTAATAAGCGAATTATGAGAGAAAATTCTTCGAACGGATCGGGCCAGTACCATTTCGTCCAATGCCGCGGCCAAGAGCGTGTAGGTTATTGAACGCCCAGGCCAGGTTTCACGTCCGGGATAGGCCCCCCCTAACCCCCTGCATCATTCCCTAATTTTATTTTTTTAGTAATGGAAACATATTTTATAATTTTATATATATCATGAATTAATTTTTATTTTAATATAAATAAGAATTATATAAACTTGTCAAACTTAATAATTTTACGGTTTCAATTCTCTTGTTCGGATGAATTCTTTTTCAAGTGAGAGATTACTCCGCAAACACGCCTGGAAGTGTTTTCCATCCAATGGCAAGCAAAGCATCATTGCTTACTATACTACTTTAATGTGTTCATCCCTAGACCTTTGAGCTTGGAGACAAGATTTGTCTTTTGATAAATTCCAAAGCGATTTGGATGTCAAAACAATGCCCCTCTACAAATAGGTAAGCTTTCCTCGGGACCTAGCTTAGCTAATAGTTCTTCTTGCATATCCACTCCAACATCTACGTGCTCTCTCATTCTTTGTTCATCATGTGCAGTTTGGATCTATTTTTACAATTTTTTTTTTGGTTAATAATGGATATCAAATAGTCATATTAAATCAGATTAAATGTGATGTAAACTGAACTGAATCTTTAAGGAAAAAAATTCTCTTAACATCTATTTTTATCACAACTCTCTCGACATTTATTTTTATCATATATATATATATGTATAACATTTAAATCAAAATTTTATTTAAGAGATATAAATGTCTACTCTAAGAGTTTGATACCTTAAATTAGAAACTCTATTATTACATCCCTCTACACCCCAAATTCAAGAAATTAACCCTGAAATAGTAAAAGGGTAAAATTAGGACGTCAAGAATACTTTTTGTAAGGCGCCTACCACACCACAGCTCACACAGTTAAAGTATTTAAAGACCTGATTTTTGCTCCTAACGTATGTGTGTGAGTTGTTCTCATTGAAGAGAAAGGAGGAGAACAAAGGAAATATGGATATAATTGGATAGGACGAGATTTTTCTGGAGGTACAGATGAAGAATGGGACATTAGGAAAACAAGCACAAGGTATGTTACTTTCTTATATTCATATTTAAATATGATGATCCTAATAAATTTAGTTTTTAATTTCTTTAGAACTTCCCCTAACAGATCCAATCTATAGATTTCTCCTCTTTCTTTTTATAAATAAGAAATATCAATTTTATTTATAATATATGTATATTTTTTTTATGTTATCGATCAAAGGAGATAAAGAAGAGAACAAAGAGAGAGAGAGAGAGAGATAGATATGGTTTGTGTGTAGTTGGGGCAGTTGAACAAATCTAGAGAGAATAAGAGGAAAAACATAACATATCCATTGATTGATCGAGATGCACAAGTCGATGTCTCTTTTGCCAAAGAAGATGGGCTTTGATGCGTATGAAGTGCCGGCTATCGATGGACGGTCGACGGTGAGTAGATGGTTGACAGCTATGGATCATCACGGGATTTTGATTCGGGGGTAAGTGGGAGAGATGCGAGAAGAGACGGAGAGGATAGAAGACGAGAGTGAGGAGGTGGGATTTAGGTGCGGTAGCCAGGGTTTCTGAATTGAAGGAGTGACCACCTGAAGAAGATAACAGTTTCACTTAAATTAACAATAGTATTTATTACCCATAGTCAAAAAAAGTACTATAAACTTACTAAATTCACGTCATCTACCAGCCGAGGCGGCCCAGTAGGGCCATGGCCCAACAAACTTTAAGAGATACGTAGTGATGAGATTTGAGTTCAAGGTATTCCATGAACTAAATGAAGATTTAAGAGAACTCAAAGAGCAGTAGTATAACAAAGTTAGCCGCTTGTAACAGAGATGATTTGGGATGACAGATTTGTATGGGGATTTGGATTGAGGCGTTGTGATATTGCGGTGGTGATTCAATTAATATCGTGATCATTATCCCAACCGCGAGATCCAATCGAGAGACATGCCGTTCGATTGATTTTGAAAATCTGTATATTGAGATATCCGGATCATTTTATTTTTCAAAAATTATTATATGTTTCCGTTACGCGTGAATGAATCACCAAAATATCCGACACTTCCAGATCTTTTTTTTTTGTTTAATTTGTTTTCTTAGTACCTTAAATGGAGGACCTTTGCAGTTAAACCTCTTAAAAATTAGAGTCGGAACTAAGAGGAACTTCAAAGGTTTTGCCTTTTTCCTTCTTGATTTCAAATAAGAAAGCTTTATCCATCCTCTTGGCGTGGCAAGTTTGAGGCAAGGTCTTTCCAGGGGAATTGTCAACAATAAGGATACCACGTCAAAGTCATACTTGGAAACTTTTATGGAAGAATAGAACTAGCACCAATTTGTCCTCTTTGGGTGAGAATTTTTGCTGGTTGAAGTTCTGAGCTCGGACAACTTTCACAACAGAAGCCATTAAAAAAAGGTTCTTTTTATGTTACAAGAGGACGAATCAGGATACAATTTAACATTTCATTGCACAAAAGAAAAGGACAGTTGTGAAACTTAGTTTTCTCTATCATGTGTTTCGGTTGACAAATGCCTAGTACACTTGAAGTCAAGTTCGAGTTTGTAGAGGGTTAAGGGTGTCCCTAAGAGGAATCTTGTTCTTCCTGGTCTTCCCTTATATTACACTGTTGTTAGTGGGAAGGGAGCCAGATTGGAGAGCATTTGAGGAAATGTAAAATTCCTACTGGAATTCATTTGTTTCCATTTGATGCTTTTCATTTTTTGATTAGGAGTCCTCGTGCTCCATGCTTCAAATGTTCTTTTTCTACTGCTCTCTGTTCCAAGTATGCATTGTTTTGTTGCTTCTTGTAAAAGGAGGAAGAAGAATGAATGTTAAGAGAGGGATGGGAGGAGACGTGTACAGTGGCAAATCACGATTGATATGGTGTGCCGTGAAATCTAAAGAAGAATAGAAGGAAAAGATGCAGTCTTGGCGGAAACTAGCTAACCATTGGGTTGTTTGCCGTGTCGAAGTATGTCACTGTGGTTACATTCCTCAAATTTTCCTTACTCCTGTGTCTTGACATGAATATGTTCGACCTTTCCTATTAAGAATGCATGAAAGTATTCTTTATGCATAGATTTATAAGGAAGATTGGCATGTCTATTTTATCGTCATGCACATGGTTGATTAAGAACAGATCAATTTGTCCTTTTGTATATCTTATCACATGGTTATCATCTTACGTTCCCGACAATGATGTTAATTAACTTTTGCTGCTTCCTTTCTCGGCAAAAACGGAAATTTGAGGAATTTCTTAAAGGAAAATTCCCCTCTTTTTTTGGGCCGGCGTCAAAGAAATCTAACAAGCAAGGTTCTTCTGAGTTGAACAAAAGTCAAGTTTCTATGGCCTCAACTTCGTGTTTACTCAGTTCAGCTATTGCGGCTGACAGTTGCGGCCAGCAAATTCCCTCAAGCACCCCCAATACTGTAAGTTTTTCACCACGAGAGGACAATTCTGAGCTCAAGCATGAGAATACCAATATCTCTGTACTGACGTGGGGGAATTGGGCCTGCCTGTTCGTTTATCCCCGTTGGAGGACAACAGTGATCCTACGCAGGAGTATACCAATGTCTCCTGCTGGGATAATGAGATAGAATTGGACCTATCTCAGCCTGGCGAGCAATCTTCGGCTGCAGTTGATTCTGAATCAGCTAATGTATTATACCCTTTGAACCCCAAAAATCTCTCCCCTGAAGCCACACGCATACAGGATTTTGATGATTCGGTTCAAAGTTCAAACTCACCAAGTTTGGACGAGGAGTTGAACCCTGTTAATATCCAAACACCTTGAAGATCAATCAGGTCGTTCAACTTCATGGGCAATTATCTGCCAAAGGTTATTATTCCTGTAGCCAAAGGTTAATGAATCAGCTTGTGCAGTTCAAGAAATTCAAGAACTCGATGTTCGGTCCGGCCTAATTTGACATGTTAACGATTCATCTCAGGGGTCTGATATCAAAAAGCCCCTCCCTTGTTGTTGTACTCTAGTTTTGCTGAACCTAGTCGCCATTTCCTGGGCTTATAAAGATTTTTTTTTTTTTTTTTTTTTTTTTTTTATCATGTCCTTACCTTTTCGAATGTATAATGTTTCCTGACCGATCCACAAGTTCAGTCCTGTTTCCCTTTTTTTGGCACCAATAAATAAAATTCTCTCGTCCAAATTATTGGTTACCTTGTCTATTGTTTCTTTTTTCCGGCGTCACCTAATATTTGTTATTAAGAATTCAGGTGTGCAGGCGTGCATATAGTTACTTATTATCAGATTGGTGAACTTAAAACATCTGCTGTCCATCAGAAAGCATAGTTGATTACCTACGTCATGAAAGAAATGATGATTAATAATACTACGTTGGATTTCCAAACCAAAGTGATCCATTTCTCAGGCATGTTGAGGCGGCCTTTCTAAGGGATCGGGACCGGCTGCTCTGTCTCTACGGGTGTTAGCTATTTAAAACTAATCACCCGGTACATAAAGTATTTTATGTGGGGGTAAGAAAAGTGTGGACATATATATATATATATATATATATATATATATATATAGACAATCTTCGACTTGCATTTTAGAAAACAGGTTGTTTCCATGCTTTAAACTTGTGATCTTGAGATTACCAAAAGTGTTACCTACTTGTCAAGAGAAAATTAGAAATGAGTTCGGCCAATAGATGTACTGAGGTAAGTTCTTGAAACTAACTTGGCTAATGACGTTCTGTGCTAAGACAACTGAACTTTTTCTTGGTTATGCTCTGTGATTCTTTGTTTCTCTTGCACTGCATGGGTCCATTTGTGCGCACTCAATCAATCACTGCTTTCTGTCTCGAGGCTTGATATGTGACACTATTTAGGATTTCCATCCCCATATGGCCGTGGTTAGGGACAAGGGCATTGAAATTTTCATCCCCTTGAAAAGGGTTCTTGCCTTTGCCATGTTTTACGGGGTCATTAACGTGGGATAATCATTCATGAACTGTGCATAAAACTAGATAGATTAAAGGTAAAATGCGGAAAAGGGCACTTGATGCCTCGTGACAGAAGGGGTGGTCCTCCTAGACAATTAGAATCTCCAGTTGTTTCGGCGTTTGACAACAAAGAACTGAAAAGGTTGATTAGACAACTTTCGTGCATCAATTCACCAAGCTAAGCTGTTCGTTGCTGTTAAGTAATACTATTTCTTCTCATCATGAAAACATACTTCGTCCTAGTCAATTCTCAAATATGCAAACTTGGTACATAGATCAGTCACCTAGACAATGTTTTATGATTACATGGGAAGCGGTTATAAGGGATAGCCTAATGGTCATATCCTCTTCCTTAAACTCTGTAACTCGGGTTTGAATTTGGTGTGAAAAAAAAAAAAAAAATTTGATTAGCAAGCTCATTCCAGATTTGATTTTCCAAAAAGACAAGTTGGCTAAAGCTAATCGCGCATAATATGCCTAATTATGGCTTCAAAAATGAAAACCACCCTTCGAACCATGACATTAGGCTTTTGTTAAGAGCAGGGACAGTGAAAATATTTCTTGAGACTAGATGGGCCACAAGGAGATGAGCTTTGGAAGTTCTCTTTTCTATGAGAATCCATCTTTTTTTTTCCCTGCTAGCAATAGCTCAACTCCAATTATTATCAGTGACTGGGGCATCTTAGGATGAAAGAGGCCTCAGCTCCTTTTGTACTCAATTGTGCTCATACATCTTCAATTCTCAGATAGCCTAGACATGAATATAACAAATTCATTAAGGTCATCATTGCTATCATTTTTTAACTGTGTCATTAACCAGTAACCATTAACCAGTAACCAGTAACCAGTAACCACTAACTTTTTACTGGGAATATAAAAAATCGAATAAAAAATTTCTCCCTTTAAAAGTTAATAAAGAATTTGATGCACGGTCCCACATTGGTCTATCTTTCACAATTTGGTGATGAAAATCGAAAGCGGCTAGACATAAAGAATATTTGCGGGACAAGGTTTCCCATTGGTGCAGCCCTTAATATATGGCCGTTGACGAAAATCTCCTATTAATCACTTGGAAAGAAAGAAAAATTAAGAGGGAAAAAACTAAAAAGGAAGAGAGGGGCTCACAAACCACCTCAGATACAACTAATTGGATGTGGGGGAGCTTGACATTGCTTCGGAGAATGAGCCTCTTTTTTCATCTTTTTTCTTTTTTTTTTTCCATTCTTTCTCTCACTTTTATTTCCCAATGAAGGGTGCATGTTGGGATGCTTTTTCTTTGCTCACTTTTGACTTTTGAGGCAAATTTGTTGATCATAAGGCCTTTAATCTGCATTGAGAAAAGAGAAAAATCATAATCTCTGAGAAATAATTAAAAGAATATCATTAGTTTGATTCCTTCATCTTCACTATAAGGAAGGGCAAAAGGGCAGGCCCACATAAGAAAAAATAGTTGTGGAGAAGGATCGCCGATTAAAAACTGCCACATTTCCACAGCATACGGCAACCCCTTAGCTTGGAGTCTTCATGAAACTACAAAAGAAAAGCATGATCAAGTAATACCGTGTATGAATACAGCATAATCTTAGTCTAAATACAGTGAGAATACTTTCATATATGTTGGGCTGCCAAAAGGAGGATGTTGCTATTGATCCTTTCAGCCCCACCAAATAAAACAAAGAAATCAGTTGATTGGATGCCAAGGGTTAGTAACAACACATTTAAGATTAGAACCTTTCTCACATCAACCTTTCTCATACAAGATCACCAATGCATAGGCAATTTGGCTACATTGTGATTAGCAAAAAGTTTTTACTAATTATGGCATTGATTTGTGAGACAATAATCCTGAGTTGCACCTTTTTCACACCAACACTAAGCCAATGCTAATGTTTTCACATGCAGCAGTATCTAGTACAGCATTGCACAGATAAATACAGGAAAGTTAAACGAGGACGACTTTCATATAAGAAATGGTCCTTCCTATGAATTAAGTGAATCTTCCCATTCCCGATCTTTAATGCTGGATGGAAGCAAATCTTGTTGGCATTGATGCACAACCACCATAGACTCATTCTCTAAACAGAATCAGGGCCGGGCTTTGAGTTCTTGCATAAAAGAGCCACGTCCAGCAAGACGATGCATTCACTACTCTTGATGAAAATGGTGAACCCTTTTGCAGCTAGCAGTTCCACTAACTAATGTCTTTCAGGGAAAGGCAAAAAGAAGGTGGCCTTCGCCTCACATTTTGACTGGATATTGTCCCGAAGAATAGAAAAATTAAATGTAATGAAGGGGTGTCACCTCAGTGCAACTGAATTAGTGGGAAGGAGGATGCTTCTTACCTCTGGATCTCCATAATTGATACGTATCAACTTTTGATCTTGGAAACGAACATGAGGCGGAAAGATTGATTGATTGATTGCAACCAAAACAACTCCAACAATGAACCTACATGTTTGTGCAGAAATGTACTAAAAGGAAAAACAAATGCATAAGATTTATGTCAAATGACCATTAAGGTTTAGAATACCTAAACAAAGTGTGTTATTTTGGAGTGAGGTCACCAAGGCACACATAACGCAAGGGCAGGTAACAAAGTGTGACTTGAGTCCTCATTTGAAACAAAGCAAAGCAACCTTCATTATCAAAATATTTCATTTAAACAAAAACAAAAGCCTTTTGGCAAGGAGCAAATATTACATCTCAGATAAGGAGGATAAGCTCTGGGGGGGGGGGGGGGAACACAAAATATATCATTATTTTTCAAGACAAAGGAAATGCCAAAATTTTCGTTATTTTTTGAGTAACTAAAAGGTGCAAAGTGCTCACAATAAAGGGCAACAATTTGATGATGCTTTTATCTAACCAACAACAAGAATACAAAGGCAAGATTTGATTCCACAATAATTTTTCCATTTGTTTGGCTGGCAAATTGAACATGAAACAGAAAGAACACCTTATGGATCTCCAGAACTCAGTACAATCGCAGTACACTCCTTGCAATAGAATGTGCATTGTGCGGCTTAGCCTTCACCGGTCCTCCCCCTCTCCTGCTTCCTCTCATCGGTGTCAAGTAAAATCTCAACAGCCCATTATCAATGTTGTTAGGAGAGTATCTAGCACTCCGATTCCGCTCCAACACAAACTCATCTCTCTTCTTTCTCCCATGTCCGTTGGCCTCAACACTAGTTTTTCTCATACTCCCCCATGCTCCACCACCCACCATGCTAAATGAATGCCTCGAGCTTACACTACTATTGCTGCGAAACACTCTTCTGTTAATCCCTCCTTGCCAAGATTCGGAATAGGATCTCTCAACCCCATTTCCTCTAGTACTATACCTGTCATCCTCATCGTCCTTATTCCCACTTCTCCTATGTATAAACCCCCAAATGTTCCATGACATACTCCATCGCCTGGACTTCTTAGGCCCTCCTTTTCTCTCGCCATCCCTAAACCCCATTTCAAATGTCTCCGAACAATCATCCCTTAGCGAATTTGAGTTCGAATCTCCTCTCAAATCCCTATAATCTCTACTATCTCCTACCACCAGCTTACTACTTCCATGAAAGTAATCAATAGTTGCAGGGGATACCTTAGCATTAGCATTAGCATTCGCATTAACATTCGAAACCGACTTCATTTCTTGGATCTCTGCCACCACTGCAGCTGCTGTTTTCCTTATGGAATTCGACCTCTCGAACTTCCCCTCAAAGCTTTTCCTCCTCCTAGAAGATGAATCCGAGTAGTAATCCCTAGTCTGAGCTGTCCCACCAGGAATTGTCTCATCCTCCACAGGAATTAAATTATCAGACCTAACTGGAACTACAGGAGCATCCTCAATAACTGAAACCATCGGAGGCATTCTCGGAAAATTTGTTTTCCCAATCAAATACCCATCCCAGGATGCCCTAGGCTCGTCAAAAGAATACCTCGGATCATCAAATGAAATCCGACCGGCATCCAACGAGAACCTAGGATCAGTATCGCAGGATCTCCGACCAAAACCATAGTCTGCAATTTCCGACTGGGTTTCGCGGTATTGTCGGCCAATCGGCTTCTCGATGGGCAATGTAGCCGAACCAGAGCCGTTAACTGAACCCCTTTTCTTCATTTTTTGCTTTCTGCGCCATTGTTGCAACTTCTTGCTGAAAACAGAAGCTGCAGAGAAGAAGCTCCCGGCGATTTCTTTGAAATCTCGCTTTTTAACTTGTGAATCAAGATCGATGTGGTCTTTCATCGTCTTCAAGTCCTCTACTTCTTCTTCAATGCGTTCCTCGATGATTTCTCTCTCTTCAACAGCCACATTTGGTGCTTCGATGTTCTCAGAAACCCTAATTTCGTCCTCTGTTTCTTCTTCCTCTTCTTTTAATTCGAAGACCGGTTCGTTTACTACATTCGTTGATGCAGTCTCATCGACGACTTCGATTTCTCTTTTTGCCGAAGCTTTTCGCTCGTCGTCCAGATTAAAGAGAGACCAGAGCGTGCTACGGACCCTAACGTCGCAAGACTTTCTCTGTGGCTCGAACACGCCGGAAAATAAACCTTCGGTAGCTTTCGTCGCCGAGAAGGACTTCGTTCGCCGGAGCTCCGGAAAGAGGGAAGAAGACGAGGATGACGTGGACGGCTTGTTGTTGTTGTTATTTTTGAAAATGGCTTTGATGGCAGCGGCAGCGGCGGAGTTACCAGAGAAGGACTTGCGGCCGCCCGTGGCGGAGGAGGAGTGTTCTAGGACGGCGAGGCGTTCGCAGAGGCAGGAAGGGCAGAATCCGGTGAAGTTCTCATCGGGATGGCGGTTGCAGGTGGTGGTAGGACGGTGGAGCTGCGGCGGAGGGGGAGGAGGAGGCAGTTGGGGGTCGGCGGTTGCCGGAGGATTCATCACCGGTGGTGGTTAGGGTTTGAACTTCCCTCTCCTCATGTTAGTGGCATTCCCAAGTGGCTTTAGAGAGAGAGAGAGAGAGAGACAGTGGGGTGTTTTTGGGGAGGGAGGGGTGTGAAGTTGAGTGAGCTCACACACACACAAGTTTTTGTGCTTTGTGTTCCAACGGGGAGAGAGAAAAAGAGGGAGAAGGAAACAACGAATGAAGGAAAGACAAAAATAAAGGGAAAGCGAAATTAAAATCTCTCCAGGAATTACACCTCGATGCAGAAATAGTGAAGAAGCAAATGTACTTTAAAGACGATTTTGCCCTTGTAAATTCCTCAAAACAAAATGGAAATAGAAAATCTCTCCGGTAATTACACCAAGGACAAATCCCCCCGAGCTTTTTATGGAAAAAAAAAAAAAAAAAAAAAATGAGAGAAGGAATACCATAAGGACAATTTGTGTCTGAACAGGAGAAACGGGGAGCGCTCAGATCACCGACTTTATAATTTTTGTTCTTTCTCTTTTAATTACTTTTCTTTTTTTAGAGGATTTTCTTTTACTTTGTTGTTCACTAAAATTAAAAAATTTTTATGCACTTTCAATCTTCAAAGATTCCTATTGAGAGAGAGAGAGAGAAAAAGCAAAAGTAAATCACGCCATCCCCTCTTCTCTCTCTTGCTCTCACATTTCGCTTTCTTTGCTTTTTCTTTTTCATGTTTTGCTTTCTTTTTGTTTTTTTTTTAGTTTGCCCTTTGGTTTTCTTTTTTGTCTTTCTTTTCCCTCCAAATTCAATTTTTTTTAAACATTATTTTACCATTTTCTAATTATCGATAAGCATAAAATAATTATACTTTTATATGAAATTATTTTTTATTTCAATAAGCATGCTATCCTAAGAATATTATTTTCTATTTCAAATAATCAAATTTATTGTAATGATTGTTCAGCCATCAGTATTCTCCAAATAATGATACTCGTAAGATGATAAAAAATCACACACACACACACACGTGTATACATATAATGTTAAAATTGTTTTTCTTTTGTTTTCACACAACAGTATTTTAGGTTTTTGCTGCGAGTGTGTCCGATGTTGCCAAGGCATTACGGATGGATAAAGAAAACAAGGGGGACAAGAGATAAACAAACCCAGACGCGGTCGTTTTCGTTTGCCAATCCCATTTGGTATATATTATGTCATGTTATCCTTTGTCCTTAGTCCAGTTTGCCCTGTCATTATCCCCGCTTCCTCCTTTTATTTTCGAGGGAACAAATATTTCCAACTTTTCGCATGAGCTCTAATTTAAATGGTACAGTCACCCCCTCCTTTCTAAAATCGTAAGTTCAAATTTTTTTATATAAAAAAATAAATAAAATTCCACCTCTATACTACAATTTGGTCGCGCCGGGCCGGGTTGGGCTAAGCGCAACTTAGCAGCATGGAGATTGGATCAATATCATTGCTTAACATTAACTTTCAAACTGATTTAACTTCTTTTTCTATGATCAAAAATAATATAAACCTTGAGATTTTCTTGTATTAGATCTGAAGTAAACCTCAATTGCACCAAATTGTTCATACAGTGGGTTACTCAGCTCAACGTTACTTAAGACTCATTCCAAACTTGAGAATAAATTACATAACGAATTTAAGAATAATGTTAAAATGATTAAATGAATTAAAGATTAAATAAATTAAATTTTACATGTGTGTCTGTCTCAATACATTTTAAATTTTTCCCACTGACTTTTAAAAATATTTTGATGAATTTAATATTAGTTAATATTTAAAAAAAAAAATTGATTGATTTTCATTAATATGGAGTGCCATATAAAATTTATATCCTTATCAACTGTGCTCGTGTAAATTGATTGAATTGTGTAGTTGTATAGGATGGATTGAGGTTAGATTATTATTATTATTATTATTATTATTATTATTATTATTATTATTATTATTATTATTATTATTATTATTGTTATTATTATTATTATTATTATTCTAGCCTGAGTAAGACGTGGTAGGACCAAGGCGAAACTTGAGCAATGTTGTTCTCAACTTTGCGTTGCAAGTTGACAACTCTTTGCCTTTGGCTTTAAACGCGCACTTGGCAAAGCTAGTGTCCCAATTTCATGGGAATTCCCCCCCCCCCCCCCCCGCTTTCTCTTTTTGTTAAACCAAGATTTGCCAAATCCAGTGGGTTATCTCATTTGATTATAAATATAAACCCTCATTTAATATAACTTGTGAAGAAGATTAAAATAGTTGAAAAGCGGCATCAATTTCTACACATAACTCTCGATCTCAAATCAATTCATTATGAGATGAGACCTAATCTTGGAAACTTTTCAATTCACTATCTTCTTTCTTTAGATAAATGCAAGTGTATGAGATATCATGATACATTTCGTGCATAATTGTTCCCAAGTTGCAAGATTTGCCAAACCAAAGATCAACCCGGAAGGTGTTCCACCAAGATTCATCTCGATTAGTGATCTCGTGCTCCAGACGTATTTGTAATGGTTGTAAAAAATCATCGGTATTGTTACCCTATGTGAATATCATTATGTTAATTTAGAGCTCTAAAATTATAAAAGTGTATAATTTATTTGTTCACCTAATTATTTTTATATAGCAATCTATATTTCTGTTTCATATGTATTATTTAAATATAATTTTAGATTTAAATTTTTTATAAAAAATAAATATTAAGAGATTTTTATTTTTTAAGTATTTAATTCGACAATCGTGTTCTTCTCCGGGCAAGGAACTGGTTTGGCATTGCGTTAATGGCGATGAAATTGCAAAGGCATGCATGTACACGTCATCCTCGTTGTCCCAGGATTTGACGGATGCGGGTCCATAAGTGTCGAAAGCGAAGCCGCGTGGAACTGTGATAAGCCAAAAGAAGGAATTAACGTGGGACCCAATCTTTTAACTTTTTATTGACAATTCTCACAGTCTCTCGGCTCTCAGCAGCACTCTCATGTGGTCTGGTCTAGGTGATGCTTTCATGCGATAGTAGTGAGTGTAGGTGTATTATTCGCACGTGCAATCACCGTTCTACAGCTAGACTAGCTGTACCGTCGCACGTGCAAATGCCAGGAGAATTTGGAATTTTGGTGAATAATACGGCTGTTTACCATAATCTATGGTACGGAATATGGTTTTAGAATGGGAAATAGGTACCCCGAGAGGTCTCAACCACAAGTGGAATTCACGTACACGTGGCATTTTGTTCACCATTTAATTGAAGTTCGCATTTCTTCTTCTTTTATAGCTCCCTTTATGCACAGGAAGAGATGTTATGGATAGAAACTAAGCATTTATTGAAGCGTTAGGGTTCGATTAAAAGAGGTGAAGAGAGAATATGATTGAGAGTGACCGATGCTCGTGTCGGTGTTGTTGTTGGGCTTTTAAGTGGGCCATTAGACCCGCCGCAGAGTCACGAGAATAAAACCCCCGTGCTTGAGGCCCTACCTTTTACACCCCTCCATTGTGGTCCCCACCTTTCCGTTGCGCTTCACGGGGTCCCTTCCATTCCATCACCGGCTTTTTTTTTTTTCTAACAATCAATAGATATCCAAGCTTCCCGATTAATTTAATTTAAATATTATAAAAAATAATTTATAATTTTTTTCTAATATAACATTATTCATTGCTAAGTCTTGAAATCGAAATTAAGATTTAATTAAATAATATAATATATTTATCTATTATATTGACAATCTTTTGATATTATAAATTTAAATAAATTTATAATATTTTTAGAGTTACTTATAGTTTTGATTTTGACCAAATATAGAATAATCAAATAAATATTTTGATAATAAAATATTATGAAGTGTTAATTTTAAAATAAAACAAATTCATTAAATCAAGATAAATTGCATTTAGAGAGAGAGAGAGAGAGAGGGGGGGTTGATACTATTCTCAAAATTTTAGAAAATTTATTTAATATGTGTAAATTTAAAATTTTTTTTAAGAAAAATGTTCGTTAAAAATTTAGTAACAATCTTAAATATTATTAATAAAAGTTTAAAAAATGTTGTTAAAATTTCACACAATATTATTTGATCATCTAATAATTATAATTTCTGCACTTTTTATATTATATTTTTTCTTATAATATAAATTCTCAGTTTTGAATATGGTGGGGATTGAAGTTTGAAGGGTAATGTTACATAATATGCGGTGGATGGAATGAATCATAAAGTGATCTCCTGACCAGAGCTCCTTTACCTTTTTACTATTATTTTTCCTTTATTTTTACAATTAAAATTGAAAAGGAAAGAGCTTTGTCATTTGTCCCTCTTTCTCTTCCCATGAAATTTTTTCCCCCGAATGGGGTTTTGTCTTTCTCAGGGTTCTGTTTGTTTGATATATCAAAAATGTCATAAATCCAAAGTCCATATAGATATATTGCATCCTGGGCAGCATACAAAGATTTGAGTCTGAGACATAAATTCTCATATGTCGTACTTGGCCCCACTACCCACACACTTCTCTGATCGCATACCCCATTTCTTATTTCATTTAAAAATCTTATAGTTAACATTAAGTTTTTTTTTTCTATTATATATGTATTTAAAATTATATTTCGATTAATTTGATTTGAATATCTACAGGATTCAAGGAAATAACTCTCTCAATATAATTTTTTTTTATTTCTAAATTCAAATTCGATATTTAATTAAAAGATTTAATATTTTATCATATTAAATAGACTATCCATTAATATTAAGTATGCGGGTAGATATGATCTAATGGTCTTTCCTTGGTCCTCTTGCTTACCAAACAAGTGCCTTTTTGGGCAGGCTTTTTTGTACAATCATTTTGAGGTGTATGTTAATTGTCAATGGCAACATTATGAGTTTTGACGTCCACCACTTAATCTTGTTCCCTTGTTTGTTTGTTTATGTTTTTGGTCAATTTCAGTGTTGGCTTGGCACCATATCTCGACCGCTTTTAGATTTTTTTTCTTATATTGTTGTTTGTCAAGACTGTGTGGGTGTGAAATCAAAAACCTTACTTTGGGAAAGTTTAGTTGGAATTAGAAACACATTGAGAAAAACCCAAAAAGGGTTGTGCCATTTTTGACTTAATAGTCCAGGGAAGTGAACATTGTATTATATTTCATTATAGAACCCATCATGTGGAAAGGACCATGATTGGAAGAACATTTCAAAACATTAGTAATATATCCCACAAAATTAAGAGAGTTGCAATCTCTGACCGTTCAACATTTAATAATCTATCAAATATGCAGAATAATGTATAAATCAATTATGTAAAACTACTTATTTAATACATATATAACAATAATACTTAAGTTCTTTCCAAACATAATCTAAACAATTTTTAAAAGAAAAAAAAAATTGAGTGTGAATTAACTTCTTAGAGATGCTCATCCCCCGCATTTTGAAAATCAGATGAAATTTTGAGGAGACCAACCGAAATTGTGGCATCAAAAATTCAAAATTCTAGCAGTTGAGTAAAAAAGCGAGTGATGATGTGATGGTGTGAAATCAAAATGCAGTATTGTTTCTGCCCTTAGGTGAGGGTGATGGCTCGAAGCCAGGTGCCCCTCAGCGCCCCCCCCCCCCCCCACCACCCCAAAAAAAAACCCTTCTCCCATGAAGGATTGCCCTACACTATAGGGCCCCTTCCAACCAATTATAATTACTTCCTAAAGTCTCTGAGAATGAAAAGGCTCTAGTGAAAATGCCAAGAGATACTCCCAAAAGATGCCATATATGTAATGTTATTAGGATTAAATTCATGCTAAATTAAAGGACCAGTGGACCCCCCAAAAGTTTTGAGGTTGAGTTGGCTACGGGGTGTTGCGAAAGTAAAAGAATTGCCAATGCCATGCCCATCAACAACAACCGCAATTATTGCTAAAGCCTCTTTTGGGCTCTCCACACAAGAGTACAATCGGCCATAAGATTTGTGGGACGGAATTCAATACATATCATATGTTACTAACATTTTAGGATTAAGAATTTATGACTAATTGCCAAAGCATCAAAGAAAAATAGTGTAATGTACATAAAATTAATCACGTAATAGAATTGTACATTACTTGTCCCGCTCATATGAGCTTGTCCCATATTTCTCATAGGGAGACTTAAAAGACATTGTCTTTCCTGATGACCTTATTAACATAATAAAAATACTATTTGTATTGCTAACATCCTTCTCTCTTCTATTCTCTCTTCTAATGTCGTTTGTATGATTAAATAATGAGATCCACGTGTCTAATACTAAAATTAGGCTAATGTGGTATCATGTATAAGATACAAAATCAACCCACTACATTTTATAATTGATAAAAATTTTAATTACATCTATGTTACGCATATGTTTGATACCTTTGTAATAGAACTCATAAATTCGTTTTCTTGCGATTCCAAGAGCGGTAAAATGATGACTTTATCATATAGTTAGTTATGAAATATTATTTCTAAATTTATCGCTCTTTATTTTGTATATAATAGACTCATTTTAAATTTTCTAATAAATTGGATGCGTTTGAAAAAAGGTACAAGATTGGCTGCAAACAGCGGGAGGTTCATATTTTGGGCAATGATAATTCTTTTGAAGGGCCAAATGCAGTGTTTAAGATTGCAGCATGAATTGATTTGGTGTTATTTGGGCTGAATCCAAACTAAAGCTGCTGATGAGTTATGCTACACCAAGAGGAGTCAGTCAGATATCAGTATCAGTATGTTCCCTTTTTTTCTTTTAATATAAATAACAAAATCGTTATATAAACAATGAGAATATAAAAGAGTGCAGGGGACCTGGCCAAGCATGCAAAACAAAGATTATGATTGTCGCACTTTTAGATTGTGTATTGTCATTATTTTAATTTCTGTTGTGTTCTTTAGTGAGCAACTGAAGATTCTGTAGTCAGAGAGCGAGAGAGAGAGAGAGAGAGGTTACGCTTTATGCAGTGAGAATGAGCTTTCCTTCCTTCTCTCCCATTCCTTATATTTTTGTCATTTTGTTAATGACAAGAACCAGTATAATATATACACCTGAAAATTCCATTTTTACAACATAAAAGTGTAATAAGAAAACATGAAAAATAGATAATATGCCCGCATGTTGTTGGCAGTATCATAGGACAATATAGGAAAAGAAGAAAGGGGTGAGACACAGGAGGAGCAGAATGCAGATATATGCTGTTTTGTTGCTGCTTCTCCATAGTGTTGTCTCACTTCCACCAGAGTTTTGCATTGCTGAAATTTCTGATGTATAACCAGCATTTCCTGAGGCCAAAGTTTTGTTTTTGTTGTGCTTTTACGAAGTTGCCCT
This sequence comes from Dillenia suffruticosa, assembly GCA_033439265.1. Taxonomy (NCBI): domain Eukaryota; kingdom Viridiplantae; phylum Streptophyta; class Magnoliopsida; order Dilleniales; family Dilleniaceae; genus Dillenia; species Dillenia suffruticosa. Next base: position 1,881,143 of record JAVTVX010000035.1, read on the forward strand.
TCCAGATACATGCACGAGTAGGGAGGAAAGAAATAAATTCACGATGTCAAAAAAGAGAGGGACACGATACATATACGACCCACAGATAAGAATTGGATCTATCCATCACCCACCCGCTTACAATTTTTTTTTTTAATATTTATCACGAGTATCTGAAATCATATTTCAACTAATCTACTTTGAATATTTGTAGAATTCTACTTAAAAGGTTACTCTTCCGGTGTAATGTTTTTCTATTCTCAAATTTTGAATCGAAAACTTTATAGAATTAATAGCTCATCTTACTAAACTGATTTTCTGTTAATAACCGCTCCGACTTTTCACATAGGTTATTTGTAAGCACTACAAGGAAAACATCGGTCTTCCTAGACCTGCATCAAGATCTCCATTTTTATCTCAAGATCTCCTTGAATTCATGATACAAAGATTACATATTATTTTATAGTTTAAATTTGACAATTAGGATGAAATTATCACTAGAGTATCACAAAAATGCCTGCCGAGGGCGGGCAAGCCTTCAATGGTATAAGATCAATGCAAAAATTAGAACTATTACCTTGAAATCCTAGACCATAATTGGCTTTAATGGTACAAATACTGGACAGTTAACCGGCTATCATGCTAATCAAATGATGCAAAGATCAACATGCGTGCGGGGGATAAAGATTCCACTGATTTCGCAAGTCTTCAAATTCAATAATGCTGTCTTATGATGTTGAATATATCATTATATGCCATTATTACTTCCACAAACGACTTATAAGTCTAGGCTAGGTTGTTTTAATTGTGGTATCTCTTTCTCGTTCTTTTATTGCTTGTGAAGAAAACCCATTGAGAGGTTTAAAAAAAAATGGGTATCTTCTCTCATTCTATATACATGTCTTGCTGTGAATAAAAGAGCAAAAGAGTGCTCATCATTACAAAGCGATAAAATGAGTGCAAAAGGCAAGCCCAATTGAAACCCCGACCCCACAATCACATAATACTAATAAAAATTAGGGCTCTTTTTCTAAAATTGTTCTTGAATGATAGCCCACTATAAACAAAGCCACCTCCTGTTTTGGACGCAACATGCCCTGTTCTTTTTTTTTTTTTTTTGGTGAGAACAACATGCCCTATTCACTAACCATATTCACATCTCTGAACATCTATGATTTATTTAGTCAAATTCTCATTTTCACTTATCTATTTTAAACCAGCATGAGCATTGAAATTTGGAAACAATGAAGGGTATTATTCCCATGTGTGTAAATATTCCATGCCCTTTCTATTTATTTATTTATTTATTTATACTTTGGTTTTATTTTGGAGAACTTTAGAATAAAAATTTGGGTTCGAAAACAATTATGTGAGAATGAGATTGACTCGAAATTAGCAGAATGCAGTCGTATTTATTAAATATTTTTTAATATTGAACTCAAATCTCCAAAAAAAAATGAAGAAATGAAAAAAAGAAACAACTTCATGATCGGATTAAGATTTACCTCATTTGAGATGATGACCCTTCATCACTAATGGCCTGCTTTCAATGCCTACTCATGAACAATTTGATCAATAATTTGCATCACTTGGTTTTTGGGGATTATTGCAGTGGATCGGAACCCAAAATGTTTTAATTGTCACTTGTGGGCCCAATCACATAGCCAATGATATGAAACACGTTTCCGAGGGCCACGATTTCATTCTTAGGATGATTTTGGGGTGACAAGGAGGAGGATTCACATACAAACGGGTCCTCCTTGAAACCCACTTGGGGCTATACCCATCACAACTTTTAAAAACCTCTCCAGGGTTCATTCAAGACGACTGAAGGAATCCCGAGAAAGAATGTTGATTTTCACATGTTACTAAAGCAAGACAAAGGTGTGTATAGATGCATACAAGAGGATAATTTTCCAAGCATACCTTCTTAGGGATTTACAAATATTCCAAAGAGATCTTTAGGATTGTTAAAATAAGGGTTGTGGTGGTAGTGGGCTAAAGTATTGCTGACACCTTGAAATTTACAAATAAAGTGCACACAGCGGGGGTTTTTTTATATTTTAGTGCATGAAAATCAACAGAGGAATTGGTTTTCAAATTGAGAAGAGAGGATTGGGGAAAGGCAAAGTTAGTCATTTCTTTGTTACTCAATTTTCTCTTTTTGATGTCAAAGTGGAGAGAGAGAGGTCCTGAGGAAACAATCTAGTCATCATATCTCCCTTCTCAATCTTGTGATCCGGGATTCAAATCTCATTATGGAGAGAGAGAGAGAGAGAGAGAGAGAGAGAGAGAGGCCCCAACGAGTTGTGCTTCGAAAGGATTTCCACAAAAAGGAAAAGTATTATAGGGTTCACCAAAAGAAACAATTCACTAGGTTGTTGTCTTTTGAGTTGATCACTCACTTTTAAAGAATGAAACCAGCCCAATTGAGCCGAATGCTACAAAGATCAAACTTTGTTTATTTCCACATCAGTTGTCATTTCTGCAGAGCAATTCATTGTCCAGGCTTGGACCTACTCCACCAAATCCAACCCAAGTATGAGAAGAGTTCAGCCCTCTTTGGACTAGGTCCAAGGAAAAACTAGGCCTGATTCTCTACCGCTAGCTCTCTCTCTAAACTATATTGGACAAGCACTGTAAACAGTTTGTAATACTGAAATTTTTTATACGGTACTGATATTGTTCTTCAGCATCTCTACAACTCTTTGTGAAAGGCTCTCAGCAAATGTGTCTAGCAAAGGTTCAAAACTTTGAACATCCAAGCAAACTTATCTTACAGGAATCAGCACGGGGAAGTGTTACCAGTTCAGCAATTGCATGAACTTTCTCTGCTACTGGCGGAAGCAACTTCACTGCTTCTTCATATAACTGAGATCGGCGTCGATCTGATATTCCCTCTGCAGAAGAATATAGACTTCATAATTTAGAAAATGACTGCAGTGCTTTCTCAGCCATGTGGTTCAAATTCAGAAATGCTTTCTTGCATGAAATGATATTATTCTGCAGTTCCGACTTTTCTATTCCATCCTTTTGATCTATGGCTTTTGCGAATCCATTGCTCGGATCAACTATTGAGCAAGTTGGAGACGCAGTTAAACTTTCTTGACTTACTTTAGAAGTACAATCCTTCCCATTACTACCTTCTGCTAATTCAGTATCAATGAGATTATCTGTTACTGAGCTTCTAGCTGAAACACATTGCAGGCTGCAACTTTGGTCTACAAGATTCTTTGTTGAGCTCTCTGAAACCTGCATTGGAGCAACATTAGCACAGTTAAGTCCCAAATGTATCAATAGAGAAAATTTCTCATAAATCATGGCATGCCAAAAATTTAACATTGATTATTGGGAGCAGTCCACTTCATTTTTTCTATTTCATTTTTGAACATAAACTTTAAATGACAATAGCCATCTCCCTTGCGAAGGTTGTATTTCCAAAGGTACCTGTCTATGTGAACAAGTTGTCTCCACTTTTTATTTTTATTTTATTTTTGATATAATTTATCACCACTTTCCCTGGAAGCTGAAATAGGGAATCCTCTGTCGTTCTTGAAGAAGTCATTTCTTCCTGGTCCAAAATTTGGCCACTAAATCTTGAATTGGCGAGCTTAAAGATCTACAAACACCTCTTGGGTGGTTGTCCTGCATCCTAACTTGAGCTGAATTATTTCTCCTGCTCAACATCTTCTTCACCATGTCCTGAAAGCAGAAAAACATGTATCAAGGAGGCCTTGAAAATACGGACACAATAGGACTTCATGTGGAGAACTTGATACAGCAATTTCAGGACTTCACAAAGAAAGTGAACTGAAGATCTTCAATTTCATATAGGACTGATAGTAGAATTTTAGGATTTCTTAATGGATCAGTTGCGCTGGAAGACTGCATTCAACTCTAGTACTCTTTTTTAGTTCTGCCCCCCAGACCAGATAGGTGGCTGAATCCTGAGCTTTTATGAGAACTGACTTCAACTAATGGGAGAATAAATTCCATGCTCCATAAAGTATTCTTGCATTTTAGTTTCAATAACTGACAAGGAAAACAAAATTTAAGTCTCACCTTATTCTTGCTCCTAAAATATTTCCATTTTTTAGAGATGTGTTGTCTTTGTCTAATACATGTGATATGCACAGGGAGGGAAGACTACTAACAATTAGAGATGTAGTTAAATCGTCAGATTGTTGGCTGAGCAAACCACCGCCTTCAGATCTCAAGATGCAGTTTTCAACATCTTCCTTTGCTTGTGCTCAACCCGCCCTTCTGCTCGACTTCAATTTTCCTCCCATCTTGGCAAAACCAGCTACATGGCAAGCACCATTAGAACCAGTTTGATCTGTTAGCTTGTACAGACCACCAGAGTCAAATGACTGAGGCTGTTGGCTTGATTTCCCTGCTTATCATCCATAACTGTCAAATAAAGTTATCCAATAACATTTTTTGACCAGATTTGGTCCAATAATACCAGCATGTGCAAATGTATCTGAACAGAGGTGCAAAATAATGCCCAGATTGTATTTGTCCTATCTATTTGGGTATTTTTTTTTCTAATTACTTAGTGATTGTAAAATTTTACATCCTCAGCCCCCCTTGACCCCACGGTAGTCCCCTGAGAGTATCATTACAAATATGACTTGTGATTGTAAAGGCAGTAAACACCAAACCATTATCTCCCAGTTTGACAAACCAAAATTAATTCAGTAATTAAAGAAGGACCATCAAACTTAGGTCCTAAACTTTGTTATCATGTTTTGTACACATATAATATGATCTGCTGCGAATATGGAATCAACAACCAATGCAGATCGAAACAGAACCACCCTTGCTCATGCCTAAGAAACCTAGGAGTATAATCCTGACCTTACTTCTTGGATCCTAGAAGTGAAGATATGATCAATATGCTACCACATAACTTTTCTAACCCCATCTGGGCTGGAAGGCCTATTTGGGCCCTACATATTTGAAATGCTAACCACTTTGGAGTAAATAAACCCGTGACAATCAGATGGCTAACTGCTGAATCTTCGCAATAGCTCTCGTTGACTGAAAATTTTTAAAATGGCACCAAAAAGTCTCGATAGAAAAGGTATGGGCACAAAAAAGCTTGGCCTTACCCAGCTTTGGTGCAGCATCCTGCTTCCATGTGTCCTCCAAATTAGAGGTCTGCGGTGTATTGAGCAGATCCAGACAAACAGTATGTATAGTGACCCAGTGATTGTCGAAGGCAACACCCTGAAATTAGATAAACAAAGATCTGGAAGGTGAATGGACATAGAGACTTCAACATTTAAAGTATAAGAGCAAAAATATTGACAATTCTGTACCTATGCTTTTCTGAAGGAGTTGGAAAAATTTTGCTGTTATCAGTCTCGGATGTAGTCTTGGACATGCTATGACGGCATTTTTCATTGCACTCCCTACCATGCTCAGATGGTGTTTGAACTTCAGAGCACACAGGACCACAAAGACCACAGAGCACATGGGAGAGAGAATTTTCAGATCAACTTGCTGCTAGTAATGGCAGAAAGCATTAGCAAGCAGTAATAAAAACTTAAAACCAAAAAAAAAAAAGCAGTAGTTTAATGTCTTGAGAAATGTATGTGCTAATGGATTTTTATTTTATTTTATTTTATTTTGCATTTCATCATAGTAGTTTGCAATTTGACATATCTGTTCAGATAACATGTGACGAGGTGAATAGACTACTCTGTGCGTCAGTCTCTGAGTTCTTTAGTTTGGCTTCTGCCCACTTTGAAGCGCCAAAATGCTAAATTTGAAAGCTGAAATCTCCATCGACCTTGCTCCTTCATGGTGGATTCTTTCATCAACTTGATTGGAGCTTCGAGACAAAGATATATCTTCAGCTTTAGTTTCTCATTGATCAGACATACCATAATGTATATGAATTTCCTGGTTCATCCTGTCCATATTAAAACATGTCCATATGTCAACACCCATGACAAAAAGAGTAGGATATACTCCTAAATTTCTACAACCAAAGTGTTTTACAAGTAGTTGTTTGAGCATTTTCAGTTTTTATTTTTTCTCAAGACTGGGCAATCTTTCCTGTCACCATACAGTCATGCAGTTAGGTAAGCGTCCTAAGGGATCTTCCAAACTAATAATAATCATACACGTCAAAATTTAACCACACATCCCTTTAAATCCACTGACTTTTCTACTGACAACTTAGAATTAAGGAGGCAGGAAGAGACAGAAGAATATATACACATTATATACATAAGAAAATCCACAATCCCATTGTACCTAAAGAAAAACACACCTGAATCTGTCAATGCATAAATAGGAGAAGATTCACAATCCTGTTTCCAACAAGCAAAGGCTGTATTAATCCAGCTGGGGGATGTGATACGAACAAATGAGCTCTTCTTTAGAAGGCCAGATTTGACCAGCTTTCGGCATATAGCTAGTGTCTCCACCAAAGTACCAAAAGAAGACCTTAAGTGACCCAATGGTCCATAACTTCAAGTGCTTTTTTCCAGCTGTCGCAATATATTTTGCATCTGATGAGAAACAAACAGATGCAACGACAGAAGAAAGAAAACATGCTCTGAGCTTTCTAACCAACACTCCTCCATGAAGGTTCCAGAGGCAGATGTATCTATCTTGAGGAGCTCCAACAGACACATGATATTTCCCTGAAGAAAATAATGCATGGCACTTCGCATTAAAGAAGAAAGAGGATCTTTGTTGAAACAATATGAGGACACTGATCACAAGCCATAGCAAAGAGAGAAGTTTTCACAGGCTGGCTCATACTAATCATCTGGTGAGAATGCAATGCATGAAATGCCATATTGATGAGCTTTCAATCCATATGCAAAAGCTTGAGTTGCACAATCCCATACAAGCACTGCAGATTGATGACCTGACTGCAAATCCATGGCAGGGTGAAAAATGATAGAAAGGTGAAAGCCCTTTCAGAAACTCTATGTCATGAACAAAAATTAAGGGGATTCAAGAAAAATACTTTTGGCAGGTTATCATCACAAAGAGCCAATTGTTACCTTAAAATCACTTTCCTAAAGACTATCCTCAATGAAGAAAAAGCACAGAAATATATTGACTGTACTCTAGCTTTAATGAGTAGTGGAGATGCCCTTGCAATAGGGTCTGTTTGTTTTCATGGTGCAGACAATGGTAAGGGAGTAAATCCTGCTACAAAAGAGGTTAAATCGCGGTCCATCTCTGATGCCAAATACTGAATTTAGCTCAAGTAGTGACATATACGCATTAACCACGCTGTCTGGCTTTAATGAACTATGAAGATCTTCTTGCAATGAGTTTTTTTTTTTTTTTCAGGTGCAGGAAATGACGAGGGATTAAATTCAACTACAATGCAAGAGAGGTAGATTGTGATCTGTCTTGTAAATCACCTACCGAAAATAGCTTGAGAAGCTGCATGTAAATTGGAGGTGCTGCCACATCAATCAAAGTCCCAAACGGTTTGTTGATTTGGGTCATGTGTAGCTGATATAAGAGATAAAGATGTTTCCAGGATCCGCAAACGATTTGAGTCTTCATGGTACATAACCAGAAAATTACCTCATTGAATAAAAGTCATCCAAGGTTGTGGGAATATTCTTCGAGGAAAAGATTGGAGAAATAGGATCATATTTGAACATAGTGCCAGAATCAAGATTATATTTACCAGCATGCCATTGTTGCCAGCAACTCTAAATCCCCAGGCATGTTTAAGTACTCCTTTATTGTTCATCACATTGAGTTTGCTCCATAGGTTTTGCCCTTCTATCCCTAACACAAACTATGCTTGATAATTGCAAGCTTTGAAGCCAACACAATATGTAGGGAAGCAGGCAAACATAATGGAACCAGAAAAACTGAATAGAGAAGAACTGGGCATTATGTTATGTATATTGGGCCCAGTTAACAAATCCTCTTGAACAGGTGGTTCTCCCACTCTCAATCCCCGTACATATTAGGAGGAAACTTTCTCTCGGATCCTTCCTTTCCTTAAGTTTGGGACCAAATTTGGGGGAACCCCAACTGATCTTGCATTCACCAACTATTAAATTTGTGCATAATCAGCAAAAATAAGAAAATGAGGGGGTCATAATCGAGGAGGAAGCAAGGGTATGAACAAAAAACATTAACATAATACCAACACGTCCCGCGAAATCTCAACACAAACCAGAGTCTTTAGAGAACGATGAGACACAATGTGACGCCACCAAATCCCGGACTCCACATCGTAAACCCCGATGGAAAATCCAGATACACGAATTTCCCATCAGAACCGCTCGACGCCAATCCATTGGTGTTCTTGGTCTTCAATTTCGTCGTTTCTTTAAAATCCAACTAGGAATCAAGAGCAAGAAAATCTTTATCCAGAGTAATTAAAAATGTACAAGAATTTAGAAATCTAGAGAGGGTTTTAACGAATGTACCTTTGAAGATTCGTCGAGCATCTAGGGTTTGATTCGATTCGATTTCATGTTGTTTTTCGAAAAACCCTAATTTTTTGGAGACGAAGAGGCGGGAAGAGCTGACGAGTTTGAAATGATGTCAAAGCATAGCAAAAGCCGTTGGGGAGAAGAGCGAGAGGGAGAAGAGCATTGATAGCTGGTGGACTATCGCATACGTGATCAAAACTCGATTTTGAAGAAGGAATGTGTCCTTTGGGGAATGGGAGAAGAAAATTTGACTATTATTTTTTTTTCCTTTTATTTCCCAGACATGTAACCGGGCCGGGCCGAGCCGGGCCCGGTCCTGTTCAAGGGCTGTTCCAGGAACCGCGGGACAGGCTGGCTGCGGTTCCTAGGTCAGTCCGGGCCGGGCCGGTTCTAAATTTTTTTACTTGAACCGGCCCAACCTGCTGAACCGAAATTGACGGGCCGGTTCACACTGGGCCGGGCCGGTTTGGCCAAACAAGGAGGGGGAAAATTATTAAAAAAATTCAAAAAAAAAAAGAGGGACAAGGAACCGTTGGAACCGGCCGGGCCGGGCTGGTTCCGGGCTGGTTCCATATCCGGGCCGGTTCACGGTTCCAAAAACCCTTGAACCGGCCTTGCCCGGCCGCTACAGTAACTGGTTCTGCCGGTTCGGTACTGTAGCACCGGGCTGGGCTTTTTCTGGACAGGTTTTCGGGCCCAAACCGGCCCGGGCTCATGTCTATTATTTCCTTATTTCCTTATATTTATCTTTTTCCTTTTTGTGTTATTGGGAAATTTGAGGAGATACATTTTTCCCTCTTTTTTTTTTTGCTATATAAAGAAATTTTCATTGATTCAAAGGAATTAAGGAAATTTGAACCCAATTTTTTAAGGTGATAAATTATTGGTGATAAATCTATGTGCAATAAAATTCTGAAAAGTATTTTTATTTATGTCAATAATCCGAGAAGGGAGAATAAAGTCTGTCAACAACCAACACGATGTGGCCCACCAAAGGGCACACAAGGCTTGTACCCATCAACTAGAAAATCCTGAGCCTGCGCATTGAGTCCTACAGATCACCAAATCCGGACAACGGCCTTAATTTTCTTTTCTTAGTTTTTTTTTTTTTTTATATTTGATCCATATTTAAAATTATATTTTAATTAATCTGATTTAATTATTATTAGATTTAATTTTAAAAAATTATTTTTTTATTATTAAATTTTAAATTAAAATTTAATTAAAAATATAATATTTTTATATATTAAATCGACTATCTATTAATACTTCAAAAATTAAACAACTTACAAATTTTTCTTCTATTATTGTAATGTTAATATTCAGAAAATTATTCGTTACAAATTATTATTTTATTTCTTATGAAATAAAATGAAAAATAATCAATAATTATAAAAAAAATAATCTAATAATAAGCGATCCTTTTATGTTATGTTCTTGTAATTTAAATATAAAAATAAATATGAAATTAATAGAGTAAAAATGATCTGAAATTTCTTTATTTTAACGTAAAACCCTTATTTCTCAAAACTTGATTCGTGTGGGCTTGATATCCAGTCGAGTACACTTTATATCCGATTGGAAAATTGAGGTTGGCGTTTTAAGTTGTCACTATCAATTCTTTTAGAATATTCGATCACACACTCTCTCACAAATATCGATTAAAACTAACAATCGATTAGTTGAGTATTGTCGAGATCTTTTGAGAACAAAAAGTAATCAAAATTGATTAAAAAGTAAAAGAATAAAAGAGATTAATTGATTTATCTATCGTATCAAGATCTTTTGCTTATCAATTGATTCAGAGAGAAAGAGAGATGAGAGCTTAACGAAAGATCACGATACAGGAGAAAAAAGATCCGAAAAAACAAGGAGAGAGAGACCGAGTAACATTCTATATATTAGTTTAGGTATTTTCTACCGTTTAAAAATGATTGAACCATTAAATAATTTGTTCCCATGTATGAATCTGATAACCCTATTCTTTAATAATTTGATTTTTTTTTCCAGATATAAGAAGTCCTTAATACTTAAATCAATTCCTTCGATGAGGTTCTTTTGTTTGAATATTGTCTTTTTTACCCATTAACATAATTTATTCTCAGAATTTTATTGGCAAAAGCCCCTTTTTTAGTTGCCGTACAAAAGGATGTCTGTACGGAACATGACCTTGCAGAGCATTATGGGATACCGGTGGCTCTTCCGGTAGGCAGTAATCGAGGGTTTGTTGGCTTGGTTTGGCTTGGACTCCAAAGCCTAGGTCTTTCGTTTTTTCTATTATTTGACTCTCTAAAAATCTGTGTTTTATATTATTCTTCAGGAAATTGCTTGTATTCTTTTTAGCCAACGGTGTTGGTAGAACAAACAAAACTAGCAATATTTTAAAGTAGGATCCCTTTAACATCTCCCACATTATATGCATTTATTTGAGGGGTGACAGAGAGAGATCCTTGAAAATTCTTGCCCTCTCTCTCATGGCCACATTAGTTCCGGCAAAGTCTCTGCTAAATAACCCAGATCCAAATTCTCTAACTTCTTCAAATACCCAATTCAGTTTAATCAAACTTAGGAAAACCCATTTGGGATTTGAGTCAAAATTCAAATCGAGATTGTTAAAATGTGGAGATTTGTTATTGGGTTATGATGAGAAGAGCAGGGGAAGAAGGAGAACAGAAACAGAGTGTTTAGAGAAGAAGTACCTTTCAGTGAAATGCACAGCAGAGGGAATAGAGCGAGCACTGCTAATAGGAAGAGAAGGGAAATTTAGAGTGCCGGAGAGGTTCAAAGTGGTGGCTTTAATGGCGCTTGCGATGTGTTTGTGTAATGCAGATCGTGTTGTTATGTCTGTTGCTGTTGTTCCACTCGCTGCTAAACATGGTTGGAGCAGTTCTTTCTTAGGAATTGTTCAGGTATATTCTTAATCTTTTTGGGTCGTCTTCATTTTTTTTTCCCTTTCTCAATCTCTTCAAAAACATGTTTCTTTCTATATATATAGAATCACTACAAGCCCCCTTTTCTGTTGGTTAGGTTTAATTTGTTTGGTAAATTCGTTTAGAAATTTTGTGTCTGGTATGAACTTCCATTTATGATAGTTTATTCTAGCGAATGAGAAAGAAATACCTTTTCTGCGGTGGTTAAGCTGTCCTTCCATCTTGTGGGTCCCCAACCCTCCCCCACCCCACCCCCTAGCCCTAATCCTGGCCAGTGACCATCGAGTTAGTAACCTTGGTAGTTAAAACTTTCAGTTGTAATATGGTGCTTTATTGCAATAATATTTGGCTGATTACAAATGGTAGAAAATAGTTCTTGCAAATGACTTCTGAAGCATTGGAATATTCGATTCAACTCATTCGTCTTATTCTTTGCTTTAAATTTGGTTGGTATTGCTCAATTGAAGTAGTAGTTATCATCCTTTACTTTTTTCTTATTTGTCTTTCATAGATTCATTGTGTAAAAATGTGGGTGTAGAAGGCTCATGAAAAGCGATATAAACCATGTTTAAAAACTCTCATGGTGATTGCAATGTTTAAAATTTTAATTAGAATTACCACTACTCAGTGATATAATATTTGGTCATTAGTCAACCGTGATTGGTGTAAGATTGGGATGCCTCGATGGGCTGTTAACATGAAAGGATGAAAGGATTGGGATATCTTCACGACGAGAGAGGGTGGCTTAACTTCATTTGTACTTAGAACAATCATGTATAGATAAGCAAACTTAGACTATTTCATTTCAAGGACATCCTGATTAATTTTTATTTTGTAAGGTGGCTTCATATATATATATATATATATATCATGTGGGTCATATCGAGAGTCCCTTGTGATTTGTTAGATCACCAATCTGGAAACGTGCTATTATAGATGCTAGAGTGGATGTAGAAAAGTACAGTGAAGCGTACTCACCATTCACCATCTGATGGCAAATACGCCCAGCCCCAGAGCAAGAGGACACAATCAATTTTCATGGGATCACGAGGATGGATGATTATTTTAATTGATTTTCAAGTGGGTGAAAGGATTCATGATTGGTCTTGGCTCATTTGGAAAAAAAGATACAATCTTGACTGTTAAGATCTAAGATATGACTTATGTGCTTAAAAAATTATGAAAGCATGTCATAAAATGTATCTTAAAGTTCGAAAAGACCACAATAGCCAAAAAAGGGAAAATAATGATAATGCTTTTGCTTGTTGGCACAGGGTGAAGTTTTGACATCATTTTGGCATGTAAGTCAAGCCCATTTTGTTAAGCCCACTTTGCTTTTGGGTGGACTCGAACTCAATAAGCAAGCAAAAGGGAAGAACAAGAAAAAGAGCACGTGTATTCCTATCTTCTTTTCTTCTTCTCCATTCAAACTCTTTTCAAAAGTTAAAACATAAGTCAATGGAAGTTTCTTGGTAATGTTTAATGAAGTTAAAAGTATGTTAGAAAGTGCTTTCTATTTCCATGAAAGGTCAAGCTCTTGGCTTATCAGGAGTGATAATGTAGCTAAAAGGAAAAAGGGAAAAAAAATGGAGAAAAAGGTTCACTTAGACATGGCTTAGTTTAACCTACACAGAGCTTGAAGCTTTGTGTAGACAGATGCTTGTTACAAGCTAAGCATATTGTCAATCTAATATAACATATATGACCTGCTTGTGGACATGCTCTTTGAGAATGGGCCTGCTATAGCTAGAGAAATTTGTTACTTTAGTTCTTTTTTTCTGAACTTATTTTTTGTTCACAAGATGGAATTTTCGTTTTGTTATTTTGGTAACATTCTCATGAAGTTTATCTGAATTTGATTTCTGAAGTCATCATTTCTATGGGGATATTTATTCTCATCGGTGATAGGAGGAGCCTTGGTAGACAAGTATGGGGGAAAGAGAATAATGGGATGGGGTGTGGCCTTGTGGTCTTTGGCCACTCTTCTCACCCCATTGGCCGCAAATCACTCCACAGCAAGCCTCTTGGCTGTTCGAGCATTCTTTGGACTTGCAGAAGGAGTTGCTTTCCCTTGCATGAGCACCCTTTGTTCAAGGTAAAACCCTCAGTTACTTCATTCCAATATGAGGAGGTGTTATAGAGTTGGTGTACAAGCTTTGGCAAGTTTCTACATTGTCCAGCTGGAGATCATAGTTCAGAACACAAGGAAGAGCATCCATTTGAGAGCTTAAATTTATTTTAGTACCTGTGCGAAGATTAGCTCTTCATTATCTTTGTCTCACTTTCACACTAAATCTGATGTGTGCCCTAATGGTTGATAAGATTAGATAGGTTTTTTTTTTTTTTTTTTTTCTTTCTCTCTTTTATCTTTTGTCTATGCAAATAGATTAAGATAGTTCAGGTATATAAAATGAGGCCTCCAATGTTATTAGGAAAAAAATTAATTGTATGCAAATGGAAGATGCTCCAAGTATTAGAGGAAGACCTATGAGAACTCTGCAAGAGGTATGCGTTAGTTTTTTTACATAACCACTAATATCCCTTGCTGGCTTTGAAAGGAAAGAATGGCTTTGTAGCTACACTAACTAGTTTGGGATTTAAGACTTTATCAAATCCAATTGAGTTTTACGGAAATCGCAAGGTTGGACTGCTGCTAACTTGATTACTCTATCCTCAGGTGGTTTCCAAGCCATGAACGATCAAGTGCACTTGGTGTCTCCATGGCAGGGTTTCATATAGGCAATGTGTTGGGCTTTATGCTGACCCCAATTTTGATGTCATCAGTTGGAATTGGTGGTCCTTTTATTATGTTCTCTTCCCTTGGACTATTTTGGGCAATCAGATGGGCACTTGGTGTTACAAATGACCCTCAAGAAAACCACTCTATCAGTAAATCTGAGTTGCAACTAATTCAGGAAGGAAAGAATGTTTCTGCTGTAAAAAGTAGTGGATTTCCTCCTATTGGCCTCCTATTTTCTAAGATACCCACCTGGGCAATTCTTTTTGCTAATGTTACTAACAACTGGGTAAGTTTATGTAATGAAGACAATTATTGGCTCTTTGCCAAATGCTTTTTAACTGAACATTCTCTTACTTGCAGGGATACTTTGTCCTCCTTTCATGGATGCCTGTTTATTTCAAAAGTGTAAGTCTTGTGATTTTTCAGTTTTGTGTCTTTCGACTTCCTTCTAGTGGTGTGCTATTAGCTATAATTAAAACCCTGCAAGGTCTTTCCAGAGGGTTATTTCATACCTGATTTACGCTGGAGACATTGGGAGTCAACAAATCCACCTGCGAATAAAACGGAGCTGTGTTACCTTTTCTTCTTTTATGCCATAACTGTGGGTAAAGGATCGAAGAGGTTTTTCTTTTCCTTTTTCTTTTTTTTTGGGGGGGTGGGGGGGGAGGTGGAGTGGTGTGAATGGGGAAATGGTTTTCAATACAATGGGAACATATTAACTTGATGAAATCTTGTTAACAGTTATTCTTTAATATATGTGACCACATTCTTTAAATGCTCCAAGTTGCTTCAGAAGAGCAATGACAGAGTATTGTGGGATTGTAAGTTGATGAATTTTTCAGTTAATAATCAGGAACTGAATATCTTTCTTATGATTGTAGGTATTTAATGTGAATCTAAAGCAAGCAGCTTGGTTCAGTGCTGTCCCTTGGGGTATGATGGCAATATCTGGCTGCATTGCAGGGACAATATCAGATTTCTTAATCAAATCACGCTTCTCTGTAACGTTAATCCGGAAGACCATGCAGGTAATTTCATCTCTTTGAGGGGCTTTTCATAAAATGTTTGAGATCCCATTGCAGATGAAGAATATGATTTCAGATTTTTATACAAAAAGGATAAAAAACAGAAATGAAAACATGGATCGCAAAGACAACTGCATAAAATCTACAGTGCTCCATTACCTAAACCATCGGCAATAGTTTTCTATTAAGTTTACTCAATTCATTTAGTTACACAAAGCTCATGCATGCAGTTACTAACTTTAATATACTGCAATGCACACTACAGTCCATTGGTTTTATGGGACCTGGAGTGTCATTGCTATGTTTAAATTATGCCAAGACACCAGAGGTTGCAGCCATATTCATTACAGTGGCTCTAAGCTTGAGCTCCTTCACCCAAGCTGGTTATATGCTCAATATGCAAGTGAGCTCCAAAACATTTCTCTGAATTAGAAAACTTATAGGTTAATTTGAAATGCTTGCTTGCGAGATGTTTTTGCTGATTAAGCTTACTCTGCCTCACTCTTAATCAGGACATAGCTCCTCAATATGCTGGGTTACTCCATGGTAAGTTCTCCGAATCTCTCTTAGTGTTTGTGAGTAGCTTCATCATATGCTGGAAACAGAATGGTAATGACCCAAAAACATGATATTTATCTGTGGAATGAACTCTCAACAGGTATTGCAAATTCAGCTGGGACATTTGCTGCAATAATCAGCACAATTGGTACCGGATACTTTGTTCAATGGCTTGGATCTTTCCAGGCATTCCTTACTGTTACTGCAGTACTTTACTTCACGGCAACCGTCTTTTTTAATCTTTATGCCACTGGCGAACGAATTTTCTAGGAGTAACTTATGCTTAATCAATTATGCACCGCTTGTGTAGCTAAAACCAGGTACATTATAAGGATTTCTGTGGGCATTAGAGAGTAGAGTGATTTGACCTCACTATAGTTTAGTTTTGCAGTAGCAGAAAAGGAAGTGATGTGCATCACATGTGCCAAGAGCGATGAGAGTTGAAGAAGAGAAGGGTAACAAGCATCACCAATTGTTGCCCCCCCCCCTTCGGTCAAGAGGAATTTTGTTGGATAATATATGATCCATCACCTGTAATAAGCATTGTAATCTGTGTGTAACTGATAAATTTGCTAGAACAATGTGATTGTTTGAGGACCGAATCCTCCCCTTTATTTCTCTTGAATTTTGCTTGTGTTCAAGGTTGGAGTTATGGGGCGACTGCCCTATAAGAATTCTGTAAAGAAAAATAAGCCTATTATATAATATTTGATGAATATACAAAGAGTATACAATTGTACCCACCGAAAGATCAAAGAAAACTAGGGAACGATAAAATGTCATTTTTGTTAATGGCATTTATGGTTTGACCCCTTATTTTCTTCGGACATTAGATCTTTTTGGAATGGAATATCAAAACAATTGATAATACAAAAGTTTCAATTTAATGATTTTTTTTTTTCATAAAATACAGGAAGACGCCAAAAGAGGATGAAACTTAATTGAGGGGGTAAGTAAAAACGCTTAGAAGGGGGTAAAAGTTTATGAAGTAATGCTGTCTTATTTCTTTACTACCATACATATTTTTAAGATTTTTTTTATTATTATTTTTCTGATACCCATGATGTAAATGTTATCATGGTAAGAACAAATTTGAATTTTAAATAGTTATTGTTATACACAAGCCGACACTTTTAATAATAATTTATAAATTTTGAATTGAAGTAAGTAGATCTAAGAGTCGATAGAGGGTAGGAGGCGTTTTGTGATTTTTGGTGGAAGTTTGGCCCAAGTCCTCTTAAGTAGGATTTGGCGTTATTTGGTGGACGCTTGGCATCTCGTGCTCAGTATGGTGAGTGAGATTCCTGATACCTTTCCACTCTGCCCAATTAACAGGTGTTATCGAATGGTTGACCACTAGTCTCTGTTATTTTTTCTCAATGCTTCGGTAGACTTCTTTAGGAAATAGTTTCGCATTACTTGGTTTTTGATTTTTATTTTTGTTTTTGTTCTTTATATTTTTTTTTATAATCAATTAATATTTGAAATCATATTTTGATTAATTCAGTCAAAAAATTATCGAGTCTAGTTTAATAAAGAGTTTTTTATTGTAATTTTTTATTTTTATTTTTAAATTTCAAATTTAAAATTAATTTTGCGTTTTATATTATTGTCCCGTTGGTTTGCGCTAAATTTGTGTTTTGTTTCTTCGTTTGGTGCTCTATACGGGCCTTGCTATTTTGTTTGGTCAATATCCAGTTGGGCCTTGATATCTCTATCATGACCCATTGTGCTTTGTATTTTTTTTTTTTTTGGTCTTTTGCCCACTCAAGCACTAAAATAAATAAATAAATGTGTCATTTTCAATCTTTTCTTTCCTCGCGTCTTTTGTTGAATAAGTATAATTTTTCTTTGTTTGTTAATAATCTAATTTAGTGATTTGAGGTTCATATTTTACTTTTGTAAGGTTGTGTACTAAATTATTTGTGATAACCGAGGAAAAATTATATCAACGTTTCATTAGTTTAGTGGGAAGAATACTGATACCTCACACTAAGAATCGAGATTCGAGATGTCTTGATAATGATAAAAACGATATTAGGAGAGTTTCTTCCTAATTAGAACCCAACAGCAGTTCATCAGAATAAAGTTTCAGATACTCAGTGGTGGATCAAATCCAGAAAACCCAAAAAAAAAGAGGAAAGATTAGTCTCCGAGAGAATAGTTTAGTGATTATAATCCATTTTTTTCAATATGATGATTTTATATTCAAATCTTACTATAAAAAAAAAAGAAAGATCATATCATTAAACGTTCTAAATATGGACCTCACCCCATTTCGCACGTCAAAAATTAAAGTCATGCCGTGTAAAAATTATAAAGGGTGAAATAATAAAAAGGGTATATGATCTGTAGTTTTGGCGCAATGAAATGAATTGACGATATAGTCGTGCTAGTCCGGCCAAGCAAAAGAAGTCATAAAACATATTTTGGAGTGTTTCGAAATCACAATCGTAAAAGGACAAAATTCCATGAAGTGACCTTAAACCCACTTTGACCTGATCATCGTCCCCCATTGCATATTACATCCACAGAGAGAGAGAGAGAGAGAGAGAGAGAGTATAGTATAATACCATTCCAAGTTGTAGAATCCGACCCATATTCGAAAGGTAGGTTGGAAATTTGAAAATTCCAAATTCCATCTTGAAAATTATCTTTTGGGTCCTTTTCTTACTTGTCCATATTCGCGTTTATTCTAGATTTTAGTTCTGGGCTTTTCTTCGATTTGTTTTTGATCAACATCCATCAAGCACTTCTCAAAATTAGGTTTGTTTCGGATCTGGGTTATGTTCATGGTTGTGAGTTCAAGATACTCAAGAGTCTCATTTTAATGAAAATCCTCAAGTTCAATCGAAGAAGTCGGGAAATTCAAGATTTTTAACTTCTGGGTTTTTCCCTCAATTAGTGATTTGATCAACACCCATCAGGCAAATTTCATTATCAGGTCAAGTTCTGATCTGGGTTTTCAACTGGGGCTTCGGAGATATGAATTTTAGAAGCTTTGAAGAATTCTGGCCTTTCTATGTAAGCCAACACTCCAAACCTTCAACGAGGCGTTGGCACTTTGTGGGCACACTCACAAGTCTAGTCTGTTTGGTCAGTTCAATACTCTTCAATTGGTGGTTGTTGTTCTTTGTGCCTCTCTTTGGGTATGGCTTTGCTTGGTACAGTCATTTCTTTGTCGAAGGCAATGTTCCTGCAACATTTGGTCATCCCTTTTGGTCTCTTTTATGTGATTATAAGATGTTTGGATTAATGCTTACTGGGAGGATGGATAGAGAGATCAAGAGGCTTGGGAAAAGGCCTGTCTTGCAGGTGTTTTGATCTTTTCTTTGATTACTGAGAGTTATTTTCTGCGCTTGTCACTATAAGGCATTGGTTTATGCCATTCAATCTGGTTGATCTTCGTAAAAAGGACCTTGTCTTTACACCATCTAAAGTTTTGTTTTGAAGTACTTTCAATGTAAATATCGCTGAATCCTTTATTTGTATATAATCTGCTGACCACTCCTCACTGGCTTTTATCCTTATTTTTCAATTCCATCGCATATGTGGTTTTTGCATGGTCATTGATGCTCACTGCGGTGCCTCACCCTACTATCAGTTAGCTCAATCTTTTTACTCTACGAGCTTATTAGGATATTCCTAATTTGTGCTATAGTGAATTTGTGTTTGTTTATGATTCATTCTTCTGCGACCGAGTATGAAGAATCTGTTTAATTAGTAAATCTTACTGTGTTTTAGCCCCTTTTGTGATTGAATTATTCGACTAGGATGTAGACTGATCTGATAAAAAGGACCAAATTAATTTGTCCTAGAGGACTGGTTTAGTGCTACAAAATGATAAATATCACGGCTCAATCTTGAGTGTGTGAACTATTTAGGATTTTGTTGTTTTGAATTTGCCTCCATAACTGGGTATGATGAATCTGTCCTGTGATTGATCATGCTTAGAGTTCAGAATTGTAATAAAAAAGACCAAAGTTATTGATCCTAGATGGTAAATGGTTTAGTGGTATGGAATAGTGAATATGCCAACAAAGTTCGAATCCTGATTGCTACACAATAATTACATATTTTGTTCTATCTAGGCGTATCTTGGACCCCATAATACCTTGTAACCCGACAGGCTCAAAACATGAAGTGATTTTCAATTGTGCATTGATTGTACTAGCGATCTTTTTGCTGTCAATTGAAGGATGCTTCCGAAGCACTCTACTATTTCATTTGGACAATCCGTTCAATGAAAGACAGAAAGGGGAAGATGATGACTATTTTCTACCGAAATAATGTTTCTGGTTCTTGTTATTAACTAGGCAAATCCGAGATGGTTGGATCCTTCTGTTCTGATCAAAATGTATTGTCTTGCTGTCCGATATGTTAAGTTCACCTTTTCCTTTCCAACACAACCTACTTCCGACGCAATTTATGCCATTCTGGGTTCCACTGCATTGACTTTTGGTTTCTTCTTAATTGTGCAAAGGAAAGCTCTACATTATGGATAGCAGGTCTTATAATTGTTGAGAAGATGTTCGAGCTTAGTCAACAATCTGGTACTACACTTTCGGACAGATAGTGATGTGAAGTGATGATGCCCCGCACCAAGGATTAAATCCTTGACAAATTAATCAAAAGTAGTATCATAGCGTTCAAACTTGCTTGCAGCGCAATTAGGTTGATTGAGCTACAGATCTTACTCTGGTGTTTACTCTGGTGTTACCAGTGATTAGACGTTATTTTGGATCATTTTTTTTTCCTTTTACATTCTTTTTTCCCCTTGAGGGGAAAGCGAGTGAGTTGGTGTTATCTAACATGCAGCAAGATGCTGTCACGGGAATATAGTCTCGAGGGGACATTGTGGTACCTTACATGCATATGCCACAAATAAAGCAGGAAGCCAGCATATTTATGAATGTGAAAATCAGAGGATACCTAGCATGTTCCAAAGGTTGCGTACCTTTTGGAGGCGCAGGCAACACTGAAGCGCAGGCTATAGACTTCATAAAAGCATCAAGGCTACCATGCCAAAAATATAAGGCGACCACGCGAAAAATATGTACGTGCACTTCTGTGAATGTGAGAGAAGATGCGGCCGAGAGACAGAGAGAGAGAGATTGGTATCCAGGTGTCGATAAATATCTTCAGCAAAAATTTAGGTCTTATTGATTTTTCTATACCTAGTTCCTCGACAGCCACCCACGATGTACACGTTTTGACATTTTACAATCAGAGACTGGTCAGTCCAGTTGAAGTAACCCCATCCTTGACAAATTACTGCAATTAGCAGAAAGCTGGGAGACGAAGAGCTCTGGCAAGATCAGAATGCAACCCACCAACATGTTATAGGTCAGGTGAAATCCTTTTGCCTGCATTCGGCATAGCGTTGATTGTAATCCAGGTTTCATAGACAAAAATCCCTAGTCCGTGTTTCGCGAAAATGATGGCAATGGCATGCTCTCCTGAGGACGGAGGATCACAAGCATACAAAACATCCCAAGCATGGGGAGGACAAGAAGCCACTTCAATAACTTGAAGTAATACATATGGAATGTGAGGGAGAATTCATCGGAGAAGTAGAGTCCATTCTTATCAACCATCTCGACAAGGACCGTCCCCGTGGTCCTAACACCCACAGTAGGAAGTTTCATTTTATGCTTTCCGGCACGCTCAAAAATCTGATTATGCTTTATTCTCCTTTCTCCTTGGTAATTACCAGGAACCAACAGTGTTGTCTGCAATTTGCACATAATTGACTTGAGCACTAAATAAATAACGAGTTGAGAATCATTAGTCAGGGGGACAGAGTACTTACAGTAACATTATATGGTGCTTGAGACCCAGATGGAAACCTGTATCTATCTAAAATTTCGATCTCCACCCAAAAGCTCTTGCCTTCTTCATCACGGAAAGCTCTTGATGGGGCTGTGATGTATACTCCTTGACGGTTGTGTCGATGTGCAACATTGTTTCTTCCCTGATTTTGTGATCTCCAAGCCTGAAAATATTTTAGTGTTATAAGCTATATGACAGCATATATTTCTTCAAAGATGATAACATTCAGATGTATCCTGCCTTGAGAGGATGATGCGGGGAAGGGGTTGAGAAGCAAAAGACATTTCCATTCATCGTTGTAACAATAAGATCGAGGTCATCTCCACCATCAACATTGTCTGCCAAGACCGTGCTATATCTGCCACAATGAAAGCATCTGATGAGTTAAATTCTATGGAGTAAAGAGAATTCTCATACCAAAGGCAAAAAAGGAGAGATCTTACGAAGTTTCACCAATATCCACAACATCAGCACATGATGTGGGTCCATCAATTAGGTACATATAACCATCAAATGATGTTGTGACGATAGTAAGCCCCTTCTTTTTCTCATCACGTTTATTTAAATTAACTAGGAGAACTTGGTTCATCACCCTCCCATGAGTTCTATATGGGTATGGACGAACTTCCAATCCATCTTTCCCGCTCAGAACATATATATTCCCAGATAATGTTGGAACAACAACATCAGTGTGCCCATCCCCATCAACATCGCCAATAGTGGGTCCCTGAATAATGAGAACAGTTGGTCACTGTACATAAATTAGTTTGATATTGCAAAATCACACAATGAGCACTCATGCTATCACGTGCTTCTAAAGCAGCCACTTATACTTCCAAACAACTCAAGGTACATGTTTAGCATGCCATTTCAAGCAAGAAAGATGCAGTCATACATATCAGACACTCATAAGGTGAAAATTCCTACACTTTAAAAGGTACCAGCTGGCAGATTATCATGTACAGGATTGATGAACATGCAGAAGTTTCAAATATAATAGGACTTCATCAATGAAGCTAAGCATCCCCATAAGAAAAAGTGCAAATACATTCAATCAGTCCAGCCTGGGGCTCCAGATTGCAATGGAGCAACATCACCATATTTCTGGTTTATATGTATCAAGAAATAGACTTTTCAATATCTCTAATCAAAATTGGAGGATAAAAACCAGGTGATCATTAACTATTGAAGCGAATGAGATGGAACATAGAGAAGGTGGTTTTATGCTACAACATTAGGCAGATCTGCCACTACTAAAGTAGCATACTTGTTATTATGTAACATAAAAAGATTTACACTGCTCAAATTATAATGCCCGTCACTACATATTGAAACTATAGACCAAGCAATATTGCAGTTTCCTTGTCACGGAATGGATAAGTTGCCAGTTTGTAAAACAGACTGTTATGTATATTATCTGTTGGGTTAGGTGTGGGTATTTTCGCAGGATTTCTTTTGTATCAACCATTGCTCTTGATATTCCTATGGAAGCATTTACATGAGGTGGGTGCAGGGAAGACAATTTAAAAGAAGACACCCATTTATGACATGCAGAACAGCTTTTTTTTTCTTTCTTTTTTTTTTTCTTACAAATCTTTTGTTTGAGAGAGGGGAGAGGAAATACCTGCGGAATTAGACTCTTAAGGTGCTTTTCCCAAATTTCTACTCCTTGAGAAGTCCATGCAGCTATATTTCCATGAACATCAGTTGTCACCAACTCAATTTTGCCATCATCATTGATATCAGCTGCAACTACCGAACCTTGAATTTCAGCCATTTCCAGAGGAAATTTTTCTCTCACTTGTCCTGAACAGAGAAACAATTCAAAAACACGTTCACTTTGTAAAAGTACATGCAGCAAATGGACGAACAAGAAAAATAAATAGGCAAAGAAGATGTTGGACCTAGGGGCAAATACCAGCAGAGAACAGAAAGAATAAGTTTGAAGGGTTTTCTATGTCCAAGTTAATATCCACGAGAGGTAGCAGCAAAGTAACAAGCTACTGAGTTCACATAATTAGCAACACAGTGAAGTCAAGAGAACGTTGCCATATTGGATTTGTAATCACAAGCATACAAAAAGAAACAAGTGAGCATCAACAATTCCACAAAAATAAGATGTAACCAAATAATGATCATAGAACGTTTAAACGTTGGCCAACATTTAAAATTATCAAAAAATTAAGAAAAAATGGATGGTAGTATTAGCTTGACTCCTGAGTACTGCATACAGCTTGGCATGAATGACATAGCGATAGATAATGATGTGACTACAAGTTATTTAAGAATCAAAAGCTCTGTGTAGTCTTCGAAGATTACCTTTATGATCCAGGACATAAAACAAGCCAAAGGAAGTGCCAACAAGAATGTCCAGATTCCCATCACCATCCAAGTCAACAACAGTTGGCGAAGAATATATATAGGCACGAAAATTTCCAGAATCAGTACTCAGATCCAAGTTTGCGGTCCACTTCATTTGCTTCGTATCAAGATTGAAGACAACAATGGCACCAGCAACATATTTTCCAATATCAATATCACCCAGTTCTTTTCGATGCTCTTGGTTGTCATAGTACCTGGAAAATTAAATGTTGCCCCATCATTACAGTGCATTGCAGTAGTGCAGTCTAAAATTTGAAAAGGATATGGTATATCAAAGAGCAACCCAAAAACACAACACCAATGTTAGTGGTACAAAAAGTGAAATGAAGTGCTTACTCATGATCAAAGAAGTAAGACACAGCAACAATCATTTCTGAGGCACCATCATTGTCAATATCCGCTATGATCTGATGCAAATAACAATACAACAATGGTGGTTACTACCGAATTTTTACCGCAGATGCATCAGCCCTGAAAGCTCACTATTAGCAAAATTAATGAAGTTCAAAAGCCTACAGTTCACATACAGGAGTGCACAGAATGTGGGAATCAATGTGTATATAGTCTTCCTCTTTCTCATGTACCCCTTCAATCCACTCCTCATCTCCCCATAGGGATTCATCAACATAGTCATCATAGTCATAACTATACTCATCACCAAGCTCCTCATTTTCACGAAATAACTCAAAGGATGAATCAGCATCTGCTACCAAACCAACATCATTTTCCACGGTTGCAGCCTGAGTACCCCCTTTATTGTTATCACTTGCAGAATTGCCATCCTGAGACCCTTTCAAATCACTGTCTACAAGCAACCTTCTTCCAGTACTTGTAGCATTCTCTACGTTGAGGCTTCCCGTAGTCCCAGCATCTATAGAAAAATCGTCCATACTTGTAGGCAGCTTAATGTTTGCATCCACTTGATTATCATTCTTTTTCCCTTCATTTTCTGCATTGGATGCAGTTACATTGCCAGGGTGATTTTCTGTTGCTGTTGTATTTGAACCCAATGTGCTTCCACTGATGTCTGCAAAGGCAACCAACAGTTGCAGTTGAAAGTTGCTTCAAAAGAGATATAATAGATGCATTTGCACACAACTACTTTTCGAGGCATAGTACATAAGCAATTATCCATGGAATTGGTTCTTATGGCAATTGACAATTAGAGAACTTTAATTTCCCATAAGAAAATAGAAATGTTCATAAGCTGTAATGTTCAGCATAAAGTTCCATTTTTTCCCCACTCTTGCTTTCTTCTTCATATTTGAATTCTGGCAACGTTTAGGCAATAAAGCATGAAATTTGGATTGATAAGTATTCATTACTCATACTTAAGTTCCTTGCTCAAATTTCTGAACCAACAGTTCAGTCTCACGATAATCCTGCTTGTTACTCCAACCAAAATATTAACCACTTCCATTTTCCTTTTCTTTTTTGTATTTTTAATCGGACCAGCCAAGTGAGCTCCTGTTAGTTAACTCCAAAAAAGCATATGTCACATTCGAGTAGCAGGAAAGCACCCTCTCAACGCTAAGGTGAATAACTTTATCAACTTCTGCAACATGAAGGTGCTATTGGCAGCTTATAATTGCTTTTGGAGAATTTAATTACCTCGACATGCGACTCTTTTATTTTTTTTTTGGTGTACTCTAAGTCATCAATCACCAGTTTTTTGCAAAATTATCTTAGAACTGACCATTGGCCTGCATTATTGATATAAAAAATAATTAAAAGAGAAAAGTTACAAACAACAAGCAAATGTAAAATAGAACTAGAATGACAAGCCCAAATCTCTGACATGGAAGGAAACAGAATGATGAAAATCATTGGTATCAGAATCACTGTCAAAATAAGTAGAACAGTTAAAAAATTTTAAATTCGAAGTCAATAGTTCATCCTGATATAATTTTTCCAAAATGAGAGAAGTTTGAAAAATTCATCCTCAAGATTGCAGGACAACCTGTCCCATAATTTGCAAAGCCAATGAATACTCTGCTTTGATATAATTCAGAAACAGGATAACTATGAAACAGAAAATTGCCAATTACAATTATGAGAGAACGAAGGCATCTTGCACCAAGTGAGAGTGATCCTAAATATATGCACAAAATATTAGAGGTGTGTGATTATTTTGAGTGCACACATCAATGCTGAATTTAGATGTGCACATTTGTTAGCGAACTTAAAATTGTTCTATTAAAAAAGAGGGGAAGAAGCAAGGGGTTGCACAAGTACTTTTGGCATATCAAGTGGCTGGAAAATCAAAGTAAACTGAGTAGTGGAAACATATCTAGTAACTCTATAAACTGGTTTCTGGAATAAATCAACAAAACCAGCATTCCATTAATAGTTTGACTTGTTGTATGATATACATGAAAAATTCATATTGGAAGCATGGGCAAACAAATTTTATGAACACGAAGTAATACAGACATTAGCACATGGAGATGCATGGCTGCACCAGAAAGATGCATGGCACTACTCGGGTGTATGATATCAGAGCCTCAAAAGGCTCAGATCAAAGTCCATTTGATTTTTCCTCTTTTCTTTTTATCATTGGTGCTGGGACTAGGGATTACTTACGTGACAAATTCATCTCAGCAGCCTCCTGGACTAGTAGATCATCATGAACATCAGGGTGAGAACGGTCCACTGGGTCTGTATGCAAACCCACATACCAGTCTTTTTTTACTTTCCTTCGTGGAACCTCAAGTTTATCTGTCATCAGGTACCCTGAGACCCTAAATCAAGCAAGCAAAATTATCTTAAGTTTCTACTAATGCACATCAACCATCATATAGAAAATCTTTAATGCAAATGTTACCAAGAAACCTACCTGAAAAAGAGCACTTCACCATTGTAAGTAGCCAAAACTATTTCCCTCACGCCATCCTTGTCAATGTCATACAGGAGTGGAGAGGAATGTACGGTTGACTGGTGGAAAGCAGGCCATCCTGATGAAACATATGCATTAGTCAATTCAAGATCATCACTTCTTGTTTCTTATTATATGGAGCAGAATTGTCTTTTTAGCCCAATTAATATTATTATTACTATTATTATTTTTAAGTTTCTATGGATAATTTATTTTTATTTTTTTCCTTTGATTATCTTTTTTTTTCTCTCTCTCTCTCTCTTCTATATTGGTCTCAAACAACCAACCCCAAAAATTTGGAATTACATCTCAGTTTGTTGTTGTTGTATAATTCTCTTTGTAGCCCAAACGTGATAGAGCCTCACAATGCAAATGGCTTTCACTGTAACCATAAACCCCCCCCCCGGCCCACCCTTCGTCCCTCCCTTCCCCCCAACAATGCAAATGCATGCGGGAATTGATCCCAAGATCTTGATGCCACCTCAACAATTTTTACGAGCTACAATAGGAAATACCCACAAAGTTAGATATCCTTAAATATACTAATTGTAATGATAAAGATGGCATATAATTCAGCTTCTTCAAACAATAGTAATGCATTTTCGATAAGCAAAACTCAGCTATGGATCAAATTCACAGTAAGGGGATTCTTTAATATACCGGGCATTTTGTCTCCATCGGAACCCTCAAGCACTTCCAAGTAGTGGACAAAAGACGGAACCACTACATCAAGCTTTCCATCACTGAAGAAACAAGAACACCAAGATTTCAATCCATGCCATACATACATGAATATCCTTTTTCACAATAACCCACACAGCTGAGATCATATAGCTCAAACCTGTTAATATCAGCAATCAAAGGGGTCGCATATATGCTAGAACTGACTTCGGTCTGCCATCTTAGTTCCAAATTTGCGGGGCATTGCGTATTCAACAACTCATCCTCATCTCTACGCACACATCCATCAATCAAATTTGAAAACAATTAACTTTCCAAAAACGATTAATTGAAATTCGGTCATAAATATCCAAAATTAGCGTTTCGAAGACGAAGATCGAGAGACATACATGTTGGGATAACCGAGGGCATCATCGGTGGCTTCTCGTTCTCGGAACTTGTTCTTCTTTGGTTCCTCGGAATCACCATGAATCGAATGAAGCGAAGAAGAGAAAGCAAGTAAAAGTAGCAAGAAACATACGAATGGTGAGGGTTCCATAAGTTTAATGTTACAAATGACTAGAACATAAGGCAGGTGAATCGCAAAGAAAATGTGTAGAATAACGAACAGCGTGTTGGATCCACCACTGTGAAATTCTGCAAAACCCTAATCAGGGGTTTTGAGGGTTTTTCTTTATTTAATTGGAGGAAGAAACCCTAACCAAGAAGAATGAATCTGATGATCACTGTGTGTGTGCTCAGGGCGAAGGCGAAATTAGAATTACTTGTTTTCCGACCGCACCGCATCAACATGAGCCTTTTATCTTTCATTATTTTATTTGAATATTTAAAAATACAAACAAAAAAGGGAGAAATTAGAATTAGAAGCCAAACCTCACCTTCTCACCAACTGAATCCCACTCGATGCCTTCTACGAGTATTCTACAATTTAATGTAATTTGGTAGTAAATTTAAATTTATAATAGTTTTTTTTACTTATTTTAATTAATTAATATCTCTAAATAAAATATCAACAATAAATGGAGGGAGATTAGTATCTTATTCTCCAATCCAAGACTTAACAAAAATGCATTGTTGTGTTAACAAAAACATTAATATAACTAAAAATATAGATAATCACTTTGTTTCGTGCGCTTAAATACATATAATTTTAGCCATGCAGGGAGAAAAGTTATCGGATGATCCTACGTCGAGCAGCCAACATGCATTCATTATAATCCTGAGCTATGAATAGGTATGCTTAGATTAAATTTACTCCATTGAAGAACTTTTATTGTTTACTCTTTTATGTAAAAATGAAAAGAAAATACGTATTTTCTTTTCAGTAAAGAAAATTGTAAAAATAACATAAAATTGCACCTATTGGCCTTAAAATTTTGCACCCTCCAACCTTTATCTCTCCACTTCTTTTTAGCCCCTTATGGCAAGCACCACAGATCAGGGGCGGGCCTTACAATTCCTCCATCCCTGGCCTGGTTCCTCACGGAAGTTTTGTTCCGAATCAACCTCCATAAATTTTTTTCTTTTTTTAAAATAACACATTCGTAAAGATAATTCAAAATTCAACACCCATATGTCGACTCTTGAAAACTCAACATATATAATAACATTGTTTATTAAACAATACAGTGTATGTTGAGTATTGAAAACTCGACATGAGACCGGTATGAGCAGTACATGTCAAGTCTTGAAAACTCGACACGGACTCGACACGTAGATATTAAATTTAAAAATCTTTTTTTAACGGTATTATTTTAATTATTTTTTTAAATAAAACTATTGCCGTACAAAACTCTACTCACGGAGAGTCCCACTCTTTGGCTCACTCTCATAGTCTTCCCTTTTGGGCAACACAGATCCAACCCCAAATCACTTATCTTAATCACACCCTTCATTTTTCACTACGTTCACAGAACATGTATCTCCCTTTAAGGCTTAAATCCTCCAAAAAAAAAAAAAAAAAAAAGACCCAATACTCCAAAAGGATTACCTCTTTCAGTTGCCTCGACCGCCTTTGGGTTCAATTTCTTGAATTTTTACTTGCAAGCCGCATAGGTTTCTCCGTTATATGGTCTAATGTTTTTTTCATTATTGATATTTGAGTTTTATTTGATTAATTCATTTCGAATACTGTAGAATTCATTTTAAGAGTTGACTTTTCTAAATTTTTTTTGCTATTCTTAAGTCTTAAACTCTAGACTTTTTTTTTTGTTATACAAGAATTTGAATTTGAAATCATCAAGTTGGGAGAGAGAGTTTGTACCACTAGACTATCCCCTTACAGATGAATTCTAGAGTTTTAATTAAGAGATAAAGTGTCCGATTATTAAATCAAAAGGGACTATGAAACTGTGAGGTTTTTCTAGGTGAGAATTTTTGTGGAGCAGCTGATTTTCGGGGTTAGGATGGTGGGTATAAGGCTCCTAGAGGTGGGATGTTTTGAGTCGGTGAGTTGTGCCAACTATTTTGGAGCGATTGGGCTGCACGGTGATAGTTTGGGCTCCGGTGAGTTTTGGGTTTTTGGTGTACCCTCGTGCCAACTTGGTGTCTAACGTGTACCAATTATAAATTTTTTTATTATATCGATCAATATTTAAAATTATATTTTAATTAATTTAATTAAAAATTTATAATGATTCATTTAAGGAGATTATCCTCCCAGTATAGTTTACTATATATCTAAATTACAAATCGAATTTAAAATTTTAATTAAAAAATTTAACGTCATATCTCATAAATCCAATTAATCATCTGTTCAAACCAATTATAAATGATATGGGGAAAAGTTTGGTTAAGATTATCCCAAGCAGAGGAAAGTTGTCATCCCATTTTTGTATTGATTGATGAAATATTTTCTGTCATCTTTTTTTCTTTTTAAGTCATCTTTTTGTTTTTAATTTTTAACTAAGTGAACCTTATGTGTCATGGGTGCACTTAGATTTTTTTTTCTTTGGTGATCAATATCTGTGAAAGGTATTCGATGATCAATTTATCAATTTCGTATGATTCCCCTTGATTTAGCCAGTAAACTAGGATGAACCGGACATCTTTTACTGTTCAAAGATTTTGAGGTTGACAGGGTGCAACATCAATGACAGTAATGAGCAAATCTTAGCCCCTAGGAAAATAGCTTTGCATCATTACCTAATGTTTTGGGTTCCATTTTTAGAAGCCAAGTATTCTTCACGTAAAGGAATGGTTTATATCAAACTTTTTTATTAAGCGATCGATTACTCTATTTTTTTAATTAGAAATTTCGAGTTCGAGTTTTAAAAATGATGAAAAAAGATTTAAGAGAGTTAATTTCAAAATAGACTTCATAATACTCAAACTAAAATAATTAGATAAAACCCGAATATCAACGATAAAAACAAAAAAAAATAAAATAAAAGAATGGTTCATGTTTTACTCATTTTGAGCTCTACATATTTAAGCGCACCGTGAATGCATAATCTGATCTAAGAATGGAAATAGTTACCTCAGTCAGGTCAAGGCCTGTGGGCTTGCGGAGGTAGAGGATACCCACTTCAAATACTTGGATGTTGGATCCCCTAAAAATACCATTATTTGTGCGCGCGTGGCACGACACCAGCGAACCTGGGTCACCATCCGGAAACTAGCAGCTCGTGTAAAATGAATAATTGATTCTGTTTCTAGATTACCGTTCACATTCCATTCGACAATCCATCAACCATTTGTATTTGCAAATTGCTTTATAGGTAATTTATTTTAGTCTAACGAATATCGAAAGTAAAAATATATACTATGCAAAAAGTCATGTTAAAAGATTTTGTTCTATGCTTGACGTCAGTCCCACCAGCCAAGAAAGGCTTTATGGACGTGAATACCTTCACCAATTCCTTTCCATGATAATCAGACTATGCGTTGCTATCAACAAAGTTCTCGTTCTCCCGTTAGCATGATGTAAAATTCCACAGCAGACCAATAAAATAATGCCTACGCACCAAACAAGGAGCCCATGCATAACTAAAATTAAATTAAACTCTAGGAAATTGTCCTATTTATTATATCTCCAAAAAAGAGAACATCCAAATCCATCCCAGGGCAGTTTGCCAAAATAGCACAACACAATCAACAGAAAATTTTAGCCCGAAGATGTCTGATAGTTCCGGTTTCCTAGCTTCCCCTGGCACTCACATAAGCTATACAAAATGTTCTGCGTCAGCTAATAACAAGTGAAAAACAGATTCTGCCAAGTTAAATAACATCTAAGCCACATATAGTAGGATGAAACAAAATTAAAATGATGAAAGTTCTGATTTAAAAAGGGGAAAAAATCTGGCTTCAAGTTTCCTCCACCGGTTCCCGGTTTCTTAAGCGTCATACTATGTGAACTCTTGCAATCTTGGACAGGAGATGGTGATGGTGAGTGTGCATTGGTAAGTGTTGTACTGCTTGAAAGAATCTCATGTATAAATCAACCATCTTGAGCTTTGGAACCAACTTCACCCGTAACGTGCTGATCTCAAGTCAATGCAACACAACAACAACTGGTTGACAAATTTAGTTTGGGGATTGACCCGCATGAAGAAATTAAGTTAAACTAAAACCAGTGCAAGCAGCAGTCTCAGGTCTCTTTTCATCCGAAAGGAGAACAAGATAGACAAAAGCCATGCAAATTAAAGGAAAGGCATGTAGGTCCAGTTGCACCAAAGGAAAGGGAACCATTAATCTGGTCCTAGGGTGGGGAAACAAGGATTTTGACAAGTATTAAAGATGGGACTCACATTAAACACAGGTGCGCTCTGCGTCAGCACCTGTGGATCCACCATGCTTGGAGCTTCTTTCATTTAGACCTTTGTTACCTCCAGGAGATTCAATTGCCCGAGAAATCTCTTCTTTCATCTTTTCATACTTTGACGCCAAAGGTAAGGAAGTGAGTGCAGCCGCAAGGTTTTGCCCAATTTCTCGCCTGAGAGCTTCAATCTTATTTTTTGTTTCTGAATTTGGTGTCTCACCAGCTTTGGCTACCTCCATCTTCAACAATTCAACCTTGCTCTGCAGATCTGGTGATGATTTCACAGCTGCTTCAATTTCCTTATGCATACCTTGGTCCAATTCCTCTATCTTGGTCTTGATATCTGGGAATGAAGCCAACTTCCTTATATTTTCTGTTATTAATCCCTTGGCCTCAATGTCCAAACCTAAGGATCTAAGAGCATTGATCAGTTCGAATTCAATCTCTTTCTTCAAAGTCATGATATTTTCCTTCTGTTTGTCATCAGGTGGACTACCAGTCGCCTCAACCTCAGCCTTCAAAGCCTCAAATTTTGCCTTAATATGAGGCCGATCAATGATCTCTTTGTATCTCTTATTCATCTCATCCTTTATTAATGCAGCTTTCTTAGTTTGCTCTCCGAGATTCTTGGCTTTCATTATTTCTTTCAACAGGTCACGCTTGTAACTTAGGCTTGCATAATTAGGTGCAGTTGGTAAAGCCCGTTCAAGTTCACCCGCAAGCTTATCAATTTTGTCCTGCAGTGGATGCAAAGATTGGCCCTGCAACTCCGCTTTTGCAATTTCTTCCCTAAGCATCACAAGCTTGTCATTGAGACCAATTGCTTCAACTGCCTCATCATATTCATGATCGAGTTCCCTCTTTAATTTCTCTATCATCTCATTCAGACCAAGCACTGGAGGAATAGTTGTTGAATCCTTTGCGCTCAATATCTGTTGCTTCAGCTTTTCAACCTCACCTTCCAGGTTCTCCATTTGAATGATGGGTTCATCTTTCTTTTTCATGTTGGCTTTTAGTTTAGGATCTATAGGAATTCCTTCTTGAAAACCTCCAAGTTTCCGGAATTTAAGACTTCGATGCTTTAGTAGCTCTTCCGTGTCCATTGTCATGAGCTCCTACAGAAGAAAATACATCTTTTTTCTGAGGAAAAAAAAAAGAAGAAGTGCATGTCTACTGAACAATTGACAGAAACATGTTGAAATTATGAAAGAGGGATAGTGAGAACACTCACATCCATTGATTCATTAATAGCCTTCTTTATCTGATGCGAGGTCCAAGATGGATCTGCATGTGCACCACCCAGTGGTTCCTGTAGAAAGTCCAGATATCAAGTTATCACTCTGTTGCAACATAGAGCTCAAATAACAAAACGCTAACCAGTGATGCTGTTATTTATGTTGGCCGACCAAGAAGTAAGGTAATTCATAGACATATTTGCATGTCCCAGGCCCTCACATGACCAACATCTGTAAACCATTTAACTACCCTTTTCAACAATGTTTTTATGCCAAAGATCCTGATCAAAGAATATTTTTTAATATCTTTTTCAGAATAAATTTGATTTGACCAATGAAATGTTTGGACGGTATTATTTACAGTGACACTATTTTATGTTTTGCCTTCTGCTAATGTGCTTGGAGATGGTGCTCCCTTGTTCACAGAATATAAGATTCTTGTACGATAAAGATAAATACTAGGCATCAGAGAGACATTACAGGGATAACAGCATCTGCAATTTGCAGTTTGCACAGCTCTGTAGCAGTTATCTTCAATTTCTCAGCTGCCTGTAGAGGGAAGGTGGAATATTTTGTCAGCAATTATAATTTATGAAAAAAGACATGAAAATTGATAGTTCTGGCGTAAACCTTTGGAGAAGCTTTGGCACTTTTCCACAAGATCGCGGCACATGCTTCTGGGCTGTAATGTGAAAGGAATAGTTTCAAAGCAGGATCATTAAACTAAGGGGAAAAGAAATATGTCTCTTATGGATGACAATATGCACCAAAGCAATATAAACAAAGTGATAGGGGAGAAATAGGCAGAACATTTTCATTGTCACCAGACCAGCAACTGAATTATGTCCACAAGAAAGAGCCTCCGGAAGGCACTTTTAAACAAAATGGGAGAATGTGGTATCCTTTTTTTTTTTGTTTTTCCTTGGCACATTGTGGGTATCCCAGCCCATATTCCATCCTTGGTGTGGCCCCAGGCCCCGTAAGGATCAACTCTTTTGTGGGGAGACAAGGATCTAAGCTACTATTAGAAATCTTGACTCTATTATTCAGAGGGTGCACAAGATTTCCTCAAGAATTTATCATGTTTGATCTTTTTTTGAATCTAGACACTATAGCATAAAATCCATTGATACCATTGGGCTATAGCATAATGTATGAATCTGACCAATTCAGATCAGCAGTACCCTTTGGTGAAAATCTTAACATCCTTCTTTCTCACAATCATGAAAAACAAAAGTATGCAATGCCAGGCAAGCTCTCCGTTTATCTAGTGACCCAATCAGATGCAGATAATACATTCAGATATAAGACAAGGATAATTATTGTAGACAAATGCCATCTTCTTCATATAATAAGATGTTATAATTGATTTTAAAACCAATCGAGAAACAATAGATATCAAAATAGATCAAAGCATGTGGTATAGAAAACAAGAATATCACAAGTAGTTACCAGGCATGCATGTGCACAGTCTACAAGAGTTGAACAAAATCAAACCAGTCTTAATCACCTGGCGACGTAGAAAACTGCATTCTCAAGCATCAACAATTTATTAGCACATCCAATAGCCAAAGCACCACCCGACCCACCTTCTCCAATAACAATAGAAACAATTGGTACCTTCAGCCCAAACATGGTCCTCAAATTGTGAGCGATGGCCTCACCCTGAAAATCAATGACCAACAAATTATAAGGGAAGTGAAAGATCCAATGTATGTTTAAATACCTTTATATTTGTCCACATACCTGGCCCAGTTCCTCGGATTTAAGGTCTGCAAATGCACCTGGTGTGTCTATGAAAGTAATAATAGGGAATCCATGATGATCTGCATAATACATCATGCGCATAGCCTTCCTGTAGCTGTTTGAGATTAAGATTATAACATAGTGAGAAACTGAAAATCAAGTCTTCCACAAGACCAACATCGTCATAAATCGACTATCCTACAAGACTTGCAATTGCAAATTAGAAACAATAAATCTTCCAAAACAGATGTTGCATCTCACAAGTAATGATACCTTCAGTATCTCCAAAGCATATACATAACTATGAAATCAAGCATCTAAAATTACATACCCATGAGGAGTAGGCATTCCAAAATTCCGTTGAATGTTCTCCTTGGTATTTCTACCCTTTTGATGTCCCATAAACATGTATCTTCTACCATCTATGGTTCCAATACCAGTAACAATGGCAGGATCATCATAACCAGCTCGGTCTCCATGAAGCTCCACGAACTGAAAAGGTAAGGATGTAAGCAATTCTATTCCATAAGGATGAAACTGTTATACAAGTGCCGATGCCCCCTACCTTATCAGTGATGCTAAATATGTGGTCAAGAAAAGTCGGCCTATTAGGATGGCGTGCTATATTTACTCGTTGTATGGGTGTCAAATGTCTATATAGATCCTTCAGAGCCTGAAATATTATAACTGGTGAGGAGTACTGAGAAGATAAAAATTCTTTCTGATACAAGCGTGAAGCATGAAATTGACATCTAAAATGGTTTCAAATGGGTTTACACCATATAGACGAGGCATCACAATAATGGCTTGCTAATATTTAAAACCTAAAAATAAAATCATGGAAGCGACCTCAATTCGTGTCCAAGGTCTTAAGAGAGAAGCAATTAGATAAGCAATTACCAACACTAGTAGTCAAGAGAGTCAAAAAGACAAACAACGTGTATATACAACTCTACCGATCCATTCTTAGTTTTTTGTGTTCTTTTCCAAGGTATCCTCATCGGTGCCATACCCTTTTTCTGTTTAAGCCTGTTTTCTACTATAACCAGCAGCCTCACCAACATTACAAAGAGAAAAACAAGGGCCGAAGAATCAAAAGTAGAGCATGCTGCATAGTACAAAACAAGAAGAACTACTACAGACGATGGTAACACCACCATACACATACCAAATAACCTAAATTACAAAGTCATAGCCTCGGAACATCATAGGGTAAGAACAACCTATGATGCACTTCAGCATAAAAAGTTCATTAGTCTTGATTGCTTATCCTCAATAGAATATGCCCCAAATAATTTATAGCAAACCCATCAACTACAATCATCTATCAATCAAAATAGAATGACCATGCTTAAAATATAACTCAAACCTGTAGGTATTTAGTCTC
Source organism: Dillenia suffruticosa (assembly GCA_033439265.1). Lineage (NCBI taxonomy): Eukaryota > Viridiplantae > Streptophyta > Magnoliopsida > Dilleniales > Dilleniaceae > Dillenia > Dillenia suffruticosa. Next base: position 1,917,707 of record JAVTVX010000035.1, read on the forward strand.
TAGCGAGGAAATCTGATCAGTGAAATCTAAACCTGTTTCATTTGCCATCTTCCTTACCTGCACCAAGCAAATCAAAATTCCCCACTGAAAACAGATTCCTAATCCAACAAACACTTCACAATGACAAAAACATAATGACTAACATCAATGATCTTCTTCTGAAGATCCATGAGAGGTTTCTCAAACTCCAAAGTCACAGGCTTGGGCTTCTCTTTCAAAGGCTTGAAAGGTGAGAGATGACTAAGAACGCCTCCTTTAACATTGGGATCAGGATTATCAGGCCATGGATACTCGTGCTTCTTCACTTTCCTAGTCTTAGCAGTCACTGTAAAATCTCTCCTCTTCGCACCCAATCTCAATCTTCCTAGGGCTTTTAGTGGCACCCCACACACGCCATTACTCGAGCTCCGAAGAAGATCGGAAGCAGACGCAGATGCCCCAGTAAATGTTACTGGAGATTGAGTGATTGAAGCCATTCCACAGGATATCCGCCAACCAAAAATATGTGTAATAAGCCGAACTCTGATTCTAATTCAAATAGTTAGCAAACAGACCTAGAGAAGTTTGAATGAGAGAGAGACAGAGAGATGTTATGAATAGCATTGCAAGAAGCCATTACCTAAATCGAGCCGACCAAAACTGTGAAATTTCGACAGTAAGTCTCTTTAACTAGGAAAAAATCCTTAAAACAAGCGAAATAGAATCAATTAAGATCATATTCTAATTTAAGATTGTTGTACGAACAGACCTAAAGATCAAGCAATAAGAATGAAGATGGTTTAGAAACCTTCGAAGAGAGAGAGAGTGTGTGCTGGAATGAGGAGAAAAATTTTACCTGAAAATACTGGAGATCTCTCCCGAAGAAGGCGGAGGAGGATTGGAGAGAGAGACAGATGGTTAGGAAGATGAAAGCTTTTTCTTAGAGAGAGAGAGAAGGCAAAGATTTAAACAAGGAGAGAGAGAGGCTGTACATGGAGAATATCGTCATAGAGGCTCGCCTTTGGGATTTCCTATAGGGTGTGGTCGACACTTCTTATGCCCCGGGGTGGGGGGGGGGGAAGAATGGGGGTAGAGAGAGAGAGATGTAAATGAGGCAGCTTTTTCCGGTTTGGCCGTTGAATGAACCATGAAGGGGATCGGGTCGGTCACTCTTAAAAACTCTGCTTCTACTGAAACTATTTGCTGTTTGCATTTTAGTGCGCCTTTTTTTTTTGTCACACTCACCTTCCCTGACCTCGCATGTGTTGTATTCCTTCGTGACACGTTAATGGGCTCGACCTCGACCTCAGTCGATGTCTTCAATGTTGTCATGCTTTGTGTTCGATCGACTACGCACACTAGTCTTACATGCCCAACTCCAAAACCCGGACATGCATCGTTCTTACTCTGTTTTCTTGCACAATCTCACCTAATTTGTCTCTCCTTCTATCCATTCCTCCTTGGAAATTTCCCCATTCCATTTTGCTATTTCCCCATCGGATTCATTTTACCTCATATAAAGTTCAAGCACAAATTAATAAAATAAATATTATTTGGGATATAACTTTTAAACTTATATAAAATAACAACAACAAATTAACTCTTAATTTCCAATTTTGAATCATTCGTTTAAAAAGACTAATATAGGATAAGAGAAAAAATAAATTAAAAAAATAGAAATAAAAAACTTTTTAAAAATCAAGAGCGGTTGCCTCGTGAATATGTATTTTTTAAGTGTAGCTAAAATAATATCTTATTTAATATCAAATCTTAAATTTATCTTTTAATAATATCGAAAGATATATAAATAAGAAGAATCACTCACTGTTAAGGTCACTATAAGGTTATAATTTGCCAATCCTTCCTTTTTGAGGGATGCAAAGGGAAATAGAGAACCTCATATTTTATTTGACCCAGTATTTCAGTGCAAGGAGGCCGACTTGATTCTTGTTTTTTCACTACAGAGGTGTGTTTGTTCCAAGATAAAAGACTTTACAATGGACGTTTTCAAATGATGAGCTTAGGTGATTCATTACATGTATGTATGGATGTAGTGTGCAGTCTCATTTCCAAGTTCTATGGAAATGTGTAAAGACATTGGATCAGAAATTGCAGTGAATATAGCCAATAGCCATCCAATGGAAATGGTCAAATGTGCATGTTACTGTTAGATTAGGTTGTTGGTTGGTGAACCGTCCCATAGAAAATTAATTCCTAAAAATGATCAATGCAGGTCTTTAAGAATAAAAAAAGCGTATCTTGATAATACTCCTAAAAAATAGTCCTTTATTCATCTTTAATAATAAATTTTTTTCTCCGCATAACAGCCACAGTGACATCTCTAGACAAGTAGGTCATAATGGTTTCGGCCACTGTAAAGGAGCCTCACCACTTTCCTGGCTTTCCCTTTTCTTGAAGCCTTCTGAAACTGTGCTCCATATTCTGCAATCGGGATAAAACCAGAGTCCCATCCTCTTGTTGAATGCTGCAAGCCAATTGCAAAATAGTGTTATTTTCATGATGAAAGAATATGTCAATATTTTTGCACTCATCACAAGGAAGAGAAAGATGGTCTGCAGGTGTTTTGCTCTTTCTTAGCAGATGAAGGAAAAGGTCGTCGTGTGCAATACTACAAATCTGACCATGTCAAGACACATGCACAACTAATGTGCGAACAGACCCACCCCCCCCCCCCCCAAAAAAAAAACCCCAGAGATTATGATGAAGTAGTATAAACAACCAACTGTCAAGCGCCTGACTCATAGATATGGATCGTCCAAGGTAATCGTCTTCAAACTGGAGCTCAAAGCCAAACTTCTCATCATAAGGATAGATGGTGAGATGTCCCCAAGAAAACTGGTGGTTACAATCTCCCTCCCCCAATCCTGAGATCCAGGTTCGAATTCTTGTATAACAAAAAAAAAAAAAAAGGATAGATGGTGAGATTCAGGTGAGTTCTCATGATATTCCAGCCAGTCCCAGGGGGCCACCATGGGTCCTCTCTCCTCGAGAATTGAGTTCGCTTCTAGCTTACTTGTGCAAAACAACTAATTGTTCCAATTTCCACTAATGTTATGGGGTATAAACAATATACTGATTACCAATTGTACTCTATTGGATCCATGTACTTCACTCACAGACGGCCAAGACAACTCAATGTTACAGTTGGTACTGCTGACAAAACCGTGTCAATTGAGTCATATGAAGGAATAGGGCTGAGTTAATATGTTGAGCAAACAAATCACAGTTCATATTTTATCCACTGCCCAACTTCAACAACCACAAATTTGCATATATAAGTAGCTGCCATAAGCATTAGTAAAAGTTATAGCAAAGGTCATCAAGCCAAAATAGTTAGAGACCTTAAAATCCGTGTCCCATACATCTTGTAAAGGAATCATACCTCGTGCTCGGGTATGTGCACAATGACTGGTTGACAACATTCTTTGACAAAACCTGGTGGAGAATTAAACATGAAGGTGAATAAAAACATTGCTTTGTATTTACAAAGCTTAAGACTGTAGTCCAAAGGATATAGCACAGAAACCAATGAGATGTAACAGATGCATCAGATTCAGAATACAAAAAAATGAGAGGGTGTATTATCTCACAGAAATATTCTTCTGGAATATACATCCTGTGTGTTTGAAGAATGGAGCTTACTCAAAGATCCCCAGAATTTAGTTAAAAGAATGATTTTGTTGAAAATAAATAACTCAAAGCTACAAACCAATATTTTTGTGCCCTGTGCTGTTCATAACTAGTGTGTGAATATCTGTGATAGTGTGCTTTATTCTAACTAATTAGTTCAAAACACAAATCCCTTGAAACACAGAACGCTGTGTGGGCATAACCTTATCGTTAGCAGAGTAAAAGGGGAAACAATGCAGATAATTCATCATACAGAGGATTCAGATTTATCATATCCGAGATATGTTTATTAACACACATGTAAATATATTCAGCAAGGACGTCTACTTTTCTGTACCTAAATTAGATCGCGAATTTTTATGGGTACTTTGGACGTGGAAAATTTTGAACAGGATACTGTCCCGGGACAATATAAACCAACCCCCCAAAAAAAATAAAAAATAAAAAAGGAGGGATTCAATAGTCCCATGTTAGTGGTACTCTTTGTCCCCAAGGGATAAATAGTCTCGTATACTATTATGTGAAATGGATGCAGGACCAGAACTATTAGTCCAGTCACATGATAGAATCCCTAATCCAGCTGGGCCCTATGAATAATGGAAAAACTGCAGCACTGAACAGACACTGAATATGAAAGTACTATACATACCAGTAGCTCCGACTCCCCTCCCCAAAAATCTGGTCTTCTGATGCGTTCACAATAGCTGCAGAAAATATGTCAAGAGCATTTCAATAGAATTCCATAATAACTGGGACCCAAGCCTGGAAAGTCTTGTCTTACCGTTTCAAAGACTCGTCAACTGTAATAGCAACCAGTGCTTCCTCATATTGATCTCGTTCATTGCCATTCTCACACAAAATTTCTCTCACAGCCATCCTCAAGTCATCTGCATTTGCACCAGGTGAAGACTTTTGTTGATCATTAAGCTCATTTTAACCGTACTACAACACGATATGAAACTAAATATTTAGTTGCTAAGCTCAAGGAACAATGATGGAATGCTGTTCCATGTTTTAGAATTTTCCCAATTCCAAGAAGATATGTTGAAGTCACTTTATCCATACATATTTCTAACTTGACATCCCCTAATAAAATTTTTCAAGTCAAAGAAACAAAAGTACACTGGCCTGCCCTGCTAATCTACCAAATCCAAAACTAACCCTACACAAGTCTAATATGGTTAAGAAATCAAATTAAATCAACTACATTGCAAATCTTGTGAAAAGAACAGCGCTATCCTGTGCATAGATCTGAAATTTTTTAAGAGAAGAGAACAAATTCTTCAATTTTCATCCCCTTCTATGTGAGGGAGTGCTTCTACCACGTGCACATGAACATTTAACTGCCTAGAGGATTAAGGACCACTACAATAAAACTTGAAGCTGCCAAAAACAATCCTATCGGAACTAACCTGCATCATCTCTCTCTTCTCTTGGGTTAAGAGCAAAACCTTTGTTGAAAGCCATGCCTTTCACCTTATGACTTAGTGAGAAGCTAAGTCAAATAAGAGAAAAGTGATCTTCATATGATATGTAAATACAATAAAGTGTGATTGACAATGCCTGATTAATTCACAAGAATAATGGATAATTAACGTTGAATATGATTGTTTTGGTGCCCTAATAAAATCATACAACAAACAGGATTTTGGATAAAGAGATGTAAGAACTGAATATAAAGTCTTTCAAACTATTAAAGATGCTCGACTACTGACCAGAAATAGATGCGTAAAGAGTTTAAATGAAGCCTTTATTTCAGGCCTGTTCTTGTTCAAGTTATAAGAAGTCTTCTGTTTTCAGCCAAATTTAGAATGTGGAAACTACCTCAAATGAGAATTTGAAAAGCATTATTTATGGTTAACATTTCCTCTCAAGCATTTCATCTTCACGTTGAATCCATTTATCTAGATCTAGAGACATTAGCCAGATTACCCCCCAAGCTCTAGGCACCAATTTGAAGTCATAATGATCAATGGACAGCATTCTAAAAACAACAGCTCAGCTAATTCTACCCATGGTCATATTTACCGGTAGAGCCACATATCAGTGCCATGGTAATATTTTTCCCTTGGAGAGAGAGAGAGAGAGAGAGAGAGAGAGAGAGAGAGAGAGAATAATAGGAAGAGATTAATTTCAGCAGGCACATCTCTCCTAATCCCGAGTTACAAGGAGAAAATGGAACACTACAGTCCACCCCAAAGGAAATTGCAAAACTCACACCAAGCCATCCCCCAAAGTTGGGCCACTAATAAGGAGCTTTGTTAATGTCCGAAACTTGCAAGTTCAAATGGCTTTATGGGCAAGCCTAGACACAATTTCTTGTGTGCTTGCTTGGTGCATAAGCATGGCCAACCCATGAGTCACTTACACAAACCCAGAAGGCAGTGGCTGAAATTCTCATTGTTGTCAACATGATGGAAAAGCTAGCGAGTTGCTAAGCCTTTGAGCTGTAAACTAATCAATCCTTACAGGGGAAAAGGAAGGTGAGGTGTTGGCCTCGGCCACTTAAAATTTTGAGAACAAAATTAACCATATTTCAACAAATGCGCTAAAAGTCTAAAAATGCTCCCAAAAATCTTAGAAATAATGTTAAAGGTCTTAAAATGCCTCTAAATCCTTTAAAATGTGGCTTGTCCCCGATAAATTATTGCTACTAGTGAAGTGAGAGGTCGCGGGTTTAATTCCGATAAGTAGCACTTATATTTATTCATAAAAAAATAAAGATACAAAATTTCTAGCTTGCCCTTACGCAATAAATTGCAGAGTTTATGCATTCATGGCTTCCTCCTAAAGCAGGAGTCAGCCAAACCCCCCTTACCTACGTATGTTCCCAAGTGTCATAATATGTACATAATTGTGACTGCTTGGGGAAAAAAGAGAAACCCAGAAACCATACCAGCGCACGAAACATACAGCGGCCGTCTCCTGTGACCTTCTGAATTGAGTAACGCTCCACTTCCCTCATTGCAGGCGACCGTCGGCCCCTTTGTTAATTAAAAAGGGAACCCGCAATTACTACAAGGTACCATTATAATAGAGAGAGAGAGAGAGAGAGAGAGATACAAGTGTGGTCCAATTCTAGCGAAAAAGGGTGGGTTTGGGACTCCAGAGATTGAAGAAACTGGGAGAGCAGTGAGCTCGAACTGTGCAATTCCATTTTTCAATTGCTGTAGAATTGACTCTGCAAAATTAAATTACAAACAGAAAAGAGAATGGAAATTTACTAAGTTGGAACTGGAGTTTAGGAGATTTGACTTGGGAAAAAAAAGGAATTTCAGTCTTGGGATTACTGTTTGAAGGGTTTCCGCCATGAGAGAGTCTCGCCCAGAAGGCGACGTTTCGAGCAGGAAAGAGAGAACGGCAACGGCAACGGCAATTGCATCGGCAATTAGCAGCAGCAATTAAACGACGTCGTCTTTGTGAGCTTGATGGTTAAAAAAAAAAAAAAGAACATGAAAACAAGGCACACACATCCAATGGTAGACAATTGAAAATTTGATTAAAAAAAAATATTAGAGAGAGGGAGTCGTTGATTTAAGAAAACGTATACCAGGGTGAAGAAGAAGGAGAAGAAGCACACGTGGCTGCACGTGCCGGGGAGGGAAAGAGACAGGGGGGTGGGTTTGGTATTTTAATTTCTCTTTAGGAAACAAGGGTATATACGTCATTTGACTTCCCATAATTTCTCGTCTCTTCGTCACACTCAAATTTTGGGCCGTTTTCTCTCCCCTGCTCTAATTTGGCAAAAGAAATAATAAAAAAAAGAAACAAAACTGATATCATTTCTCCCTTTTCTTCTTGTTCTACCCTTGTCCGTCGTCCCCGAACGCATTCTAGGGTTGGCTCTTTCCATAAGGGTTCTCGATTCCAGTTAGAGAGAGAGAGAGAGAGAGATGAATTGAATCGATCAATTAACGATGGAAGGCGGCGAAGGAGCGAGCAATGGAGGAATGCTGTATCACGAAGTACAAGAATCGAAACTCTGTGCTGTACATTGCGTGAACACCGTTCTTCAAGGTCCCTTCTTCTCAGAAATCGATTTGGCGGCTTTGGCATCCGATCTCGATTCCAAGGAGCGTCAGATGATGCTCGAAGGCGTAGGAGGAGAAGGAGGCGATGATCTTCTTCGATTTGATTCCGAGGAATCGCATAATGTTTCTATGGGCGGTGATTTCAGCATTCAGGTTTTAACTCTTTTCTTTGCTTTTTGTTATTGGTATGAGATTGCTTTCATGCTTAATCTTTGCCACTCACCTTAATATGCTTATCTTGAAAGGGGCAGTTTGGTTCTTGATGCAGTAGGTTTTGCAGTCTTCTGTTTCAGTTATAGTCCCCTAGGTTAGTAAAAGATCAAAAGCTTTCTTGCTGCCTATGGTGATTTGAAGGTCAAGTTTTTCGTAATCTGGTTGTTTGTTTGTTCAATGTTTATCCTTGTATGTGTTGGTAATATAACATATGCGGGTTTAAAATGCAGATGGAATACCTTTGTAGTATTGTTGTTGTTGACGACTATGGTGATTGTAGAAAATTTTGTTTCTCACATCATGGGAATTTGTTCAGTGTTTCTCTGTGTGTATTGGTGCTAAATGCAAACTTTGAAACAAAAGGATACAATGTAAAATGGCTTTATGAGTTTTCCTGGAAGTGTCTCTGTTCAAAACCCTGCCTTTTTCTTTGGTGTGGGGATAGATGTTCAGGAATATTGTAAGAGAACATACTCAGTTGAATGTATTTGTCATCCTTGAATATCATGACTGGTTATTATTTGACTGTCAAAATTTAATCTGGAATTCTTTGGTGTTTTAGTGGGACCTTTTTGAACTCTCTCGTTAATTTCAACTTTTGAACTCTGCGTCTTGGAATTCCTATAAAGAAGCAAGATTTTGATTTCAGTGATCGAGTCTCCTAACCAGGTTGTTTTAGATTGTTTAAAGGCATCATACTTGCTATTAGAAACCACTAAAGAGGCGGTCATCATTTAATCTGGAGTTCTTTGGTGTCCAGCGGGACCTTTCTGAACTCTCTTGTTAAATTTCAACTTCTGAACTATGCATCTTGAAATTCCTGAAAAGAGGCAAGATTTTGATGAGTTCAGTGATCAAGAAAAGGTTGTTTTAGATTTGTTAAAAGGCATCATACTTGCTATTAAAACCACTAAAGAGGCAATGATTAAATGGTTTTATGACATGTTTCGCTGATAAGGTAATTTTACAATGAAATAGTTGGCCACCTGGTGGTTGAATTAGCCACCATGTTACAAAATAAAAGCAGGATAAAGTTGGTCATCTCATATTATTCCTGTGAGCCTGTTCCCTTTCAATAATCATTCATATTCTTGCACATAATATCATCTGTAGTTCACTTAATGCGTAAAATAGCCATCTATAGGAATTGGAATTTTCCTTTTCCCTGTTTGGTAAGCTTTAGGAGGGGAAGGGTTTTGTTGGGGATGGCCAAAATCACACTGGCTACAAGAACCTGCAGCTTGTACTAGAGGCTGCTGAGAGGGTACAAAGCTTTTGAGAACAAACAGAGGTGCAAGCCCCATAACAGTGCAAGTTCTGATGCATACCATTTGACTCACCCCCTTCTTCCTGCTTGGCTTCAATTGTTGTATGACATGCTAGAAGTACCTAATCTACACTAACAAAGTTTGAGATAGTTTCCTTGGAAACAATTGAAAATATTTATTCTGGGAGTGGCACAAAAATGGGCAAATGGATTGTGTAGAAATTATGGAATCACCTGCAGAATTACTTATTCTCTAGTTTGATGTTGTGTGAAGTTAGCAGGCATGCTTGGGGATTGAGTCTGTTTTCCTTGGTAGTTTGAGTTTTAGGAAATAAGCTAGGACTAGGTCCCATATTATTTAGAACTAACAAGCTACTATATTATAGGTCTGAAGAGTATGGTTTACATATTGTTCATTGAAATTCTCACCTGATATTTTGGTGTTGCATTGCTGCAAATTAAGAAAGATGGTTTAGGTTTGTCTTACTTGTTGATTGACCTTGGAAGTACCAATGCAATTGATAGTTTTTTAGCTCGTTTCATGAGCTTCAAACAAGATAAAGTGGTGCTTCTATGGACATATTGTTATTTCTCAGGAAAAATGAAACCAGGGATCTTTATTTATTTATGCTGTGAAGGGGCTGTAGGCTGCTGCATTTGGAGCTTTAACAGCGTGTGATTAATGCTGTTGCTTGAGATGAACATGGATAGCACATATGGAGTGGCATCTTGGATAAAATGAAGAAGCTGCTTGATATTGGAAGAAGTACAGAGTGGATTTGTTTCCCTGTACCAATGCTTAACTGTCACTTGATTCCTCAATAGATTTGCTTTTCTAGTTTCAAAAGAGATGTTTTGAGAAAATCTACTGTTTTAACATTTGCTTAGCTTTAAGGGTTGATATTATCCTAAAAACTTTTGCACCAACTATGGAACTATAAACTTGATATATTACATCTGCATCTGCTAAAATGATTTGTTGGTTGTTAACAGTTTAATTAACGTGATCGAATGTATGAATTTTTTTTCTTATAGGTTTTGCAAAAAGCTTTGGAGGTGTGGGCTTTGCAGGTCATTCCTCTTGATTGTCCAGTTGCTGAGCCTGCACAGATTGACCCAGAGCTGGAAAATGCATTTATTTGCCATTTGCAAGACCATTGGTTCTGTATCAGGAAAGTGAATGGTGAATGGTATAATTTTGACAGTCTTTTTGCGGCACCGCAGCATCTTTCAAAATTCTATTTGGCAGCTTATCTTGACACTCTAAAAGGATCAGGGTGGAGCATTTTCTTAGTGAGAGGAAATTTTCCCAGGGAATGTCCCGTTGCAGCATCTGAAACCTCCAATAATTATGGGCAATGGCTGTCGCCTGAAGATGCAGAGAGGATAACCAAATCATGCAACTTGGTGCAGGCTCCTCGTGGTACTGCACCAAGACAGCAACGGTGTGAGAATCCTTTTTCTTTATTTGGGGAAGCAGAAATATTATTCGACAGTGATGATGAAGACCTCAAGGCTGCCATAGCTGCCAGTTTGATGGATTCGCATCCATCTGTGGCCAATTCAGCAAGTTCAGAAGCTGTAGCGCCCAAAAATAACACCCAAAATAGTAATACGGAAAATGCATAGGAAGAATTATTCTTTGATTTACTTTTCTTTTGGTTGCAAGGAGTGATCTTTACTACCCTGGAGTTTTAGGCCCACTTTAAGACAGTTGCACTTGCACATTGCCGGCATATAATCTTTGCACCATGCACTTTGTACATGTTATAAGTGATATTTACTAATGTCAAGATTCAATTGTAAGAGACCTACGACAAATAATCTTAAAGCAGTTCCTTGATGAAGGCAATTGTATGTTCTCCCGTCTTCTCTTTCATACTAAAATAATGGATTGGGTTTGCGTAGGGGCATGATACAAACAAAGTGATCCTAGTGCTTAATCATGAGACTAAGGTGTGAGATCCAAGTACTTAATCATGAGACCATGGTGTGAAATTTGAGACATTAGATCACATAATTGGTACTAGATTAACACATAATTTTGTATTTTACAAGCAATATTCATTCAATTTTTTCTACTCAAGATTCAAGTGTGATTATTCACAAACATTGAATTCGCTGACCCTTGAAAAGGAAAAATTGAGGAAAATACTGGGAGTTGGTCAGAGAATGACAACATTGACAACAAGGCGGCCCATAGACGAGAAGCTGAGCGGCTGTCTTCGTGCAAGGATCTCTCTCTCTCTCTCTCTCTCTCTCTCTCTCTCTCTAGGTTGTTAACTTTATACTGTATTAAACTAATAGTAGAGAGTTGGAAGGAAAAGGCAAGAGCTTATGGGTATTTGAAAGCTTTTGGGCTGGAAGTTGAGACCATCAGACCCCACCTGCCAACATTCATCCACACATATTCCTTTTGAAGCCATAAAACTTTCAGGGGGGGAAAAAAGAGTTAAGGAAGAAAAAGGCAAGTGGGTTTTCTGGGTTTTAGTGATTACAATCGAAATTGGTTTCTTTCATCTTTAATTCGCAATAGATGGGTTCGACTGATCGGTTGCTTAATCAGCGAAGAACAGTTTATGAGATCCTTGGAGGTGGACTTGGTACGATAATTACTTCATCCTGTTTCAATTTCTGTTAAATTCTAAGTAATGGGCTTTTGATTGATTCAGATCCAATTCTTAGTTGTTGTGCTGTTGAATGTGATTTCTTGATCAGAACTGGTTTGATCCAGATTGAATTTTTTGAATGTGTATCCTGTTTGTGACAAAGCCCAGATTTTACTATGATCAGAAATCCACTAAATGTAGCATGTGTTACTTTTTTCTGTTCTAGAAAGTTCTCAGATTTATATAGGATTACTATAATTAACCTTAATAGCGTGTCATTTGATTTTCGGTTCATTGCGTATACCAGGTTTGACGTCTATAAAATTGGGTTTAAGAAATGAAGTTTTCTTTTTGGTGCAACAGTTGCAGATGTAATGTTATGGAGGCAAAAGGATCGGACAATGGGAATACTGATAGTAACTCTAGCAGCTTGGGTGGTCTTTGAGAGATCTGGTTATACCCTTTTGTCCCTCGTGTCTAATGTCCTCTTGCTTCTCTTTGTCATCCTTTTCCTTTGGTCCAAGTCTGCAGCAATTCTCAATCGGTAATGCATCTAATCATAATGTGCTTTGCTTATATATGCAAGATGAAAAAATTTTCATTTCCCTTCATTCTTTGGCAGCAGCATAATAATTGTTTGGTAGTCCACCCACTTCCGTTAGAACTTGACCATGGATTTAGTTTTTGTTGGCTTAAAACTGGTTTAGTGTTTCCTTTATTCGATGAGAGTACTTGGCCATGGAAATAGGAAGATTGATGCTAATGCCATGGTTTTTCCTCATTTTCTTTCATTCTAAACTTGCACAAGCATTCATGTACTTTCGTGTGTGTGTGTGTGTGTGTGTGTGTGTGTGTGTTTTTCCCCTTAACTAGCAAGACTACTACCTATGATATATATATTTTAAAGGAAGATGTAATGGATTCATCCCAAAGAACTGAAATGATTGGCATTTTCTTTCCTTCTTCGATGGACTTGATGATTCTTGAGAATAGCATTCTGATGTAATAAAATATTAAGCTCTCAATAGCCAAAAGTATATTAATTCTCCAGAACGGCCTTTGACAGGCCTGCTCCTCCATTACCAGATCTGTATCTGTCTGAAGAGATGGTAAATGAAGCATCAGCTTTCATTCGCATTCATGTGAATTCGTTGCTCTCAACTTCCAAGGATATTGCTATGGGCAAGGACTCAGGGATGTTCTTTAAACTAGTTGGTTCTCTCATGCTGATTTCAGTGGTTGGTGGCCTCACTGATTTCCTTACTTTAGGATACACCAGTAAGTCTTCATTGTTATCTAAATATCCATTTTTATAAAAACTGGTCTGAATGTGGATATTCGTTTGAGGATGATGGATCAAGCATATGTGACAAACAAATTTCTGAAATTGCAAAGGTGATTTGAGTTAATTGAGGTGGTTCTCCTGTACCCTTAGATCTCCTAACCACATTTCTGGTTCGATTCCATGCCACGTTCCTCAGATATTTGCAATATAGTGCAGGTCTTTGTTCATCTGTGAATAAACTTTTTTCCACCATGGCAGGTCTCCTGATTGCTCTTACATTACCAGCATTCTATGAACGATGTGAAGATCATATCAATCATCTTGTCATGATCGGGCGCCAGAAATTAGAACTCTTGTACGTGAAATTTGATGAAGAGTGCATCAGCAAAGTTCAGAGTTGGATACGGGAGAAGAGGAAACTTTGTTGATTCTCCCCACCCTTTGGGTTGGAGTGCCTCTGTTTTTGGGTTCAGGGAGTTGGAAATTTTGTTTGCTCTTTTTACATGGCCCTCTGTATTGTCTTTCTCACAAGATCTGTGTGGAGAGAATTTGAGAGGAATGTCAATCTTGAGATGCGCTAGGGCTCTGTTTATATTGCTTAAAAGTGTCCTAAACTTGCTAATTTTTTATCATATCCATCAGAAAGGGGCGGTTGTTGTGTCTTTTTATTCCATGGTAATGTATCAAGAGTACCCATGAATGTTGACAATTCCATATTTAGATTTTATTTTTGGCTTCTGCCAATTGTGCACATGGATGTAACCATTTTACAGCGGTTCCCATTTTTTACTTTGGATGTCCAAATGTTGAAAGGTACAATTTTTCGAAAGAGCATATAGAAGGCGAGGTTCAAGTAATCAAAGATAATCCTCCTGGTCAAACATGAATTGCGAAAGGCTAAAATGCACTGGCTTAAAACGATTAAGCACCTTGACAAAAACAAATTAACAGATTTGCAAAACATTGAAAATGGACGAGTAGGGAAGTTTGGTACATGTGGACCCTTTTTTTTTGGGGGGGGGGGTGTTTGCATACAATCCAAGGATGTAGAAACAAAGGAAGCTACTGTTCCTGCCCATTACTAAAATTATCGCGTTGCTCGTGCTGCCAAGCACAGCTTTGTACATCACGACTCATGTCGCCTGACTCAAACTTACCTCTTCTGAGCTGTGACGGGTGAGGGACTGGCGGAGGAGGTGGGGGTGGCATGACCCCTGGTTGTGGTGCCAATATACCTTTGCTATCACGGGGAGCCATGGCATTGCTACCCTGCAATGATTCCATCCCTTTGCTGGCCAAAGGTAGATTCTGAGGTAAAACCCCAGCATTCTGACCATAATCACCTTGAAAATAAGCTGCTCTTCCTTGAAAATCTGACATGTTAGGAAATCCATCTGGAATCACTTGCCCCCCAGTTGGCGGTACAAAAGGCATACCTCCAGGTCCAGTGCCCCAGGGCCGAGGATAACCTTCTGGAAAGCTCATACTTGCTGGACCTGGTGCAAAACCCAGCAATGACCCTTGTTCTGCTGATCCAACTTCTGGAGCTGAATCTTGCCGTGAAATTTCATAGGAAGCTGTATACATCTGCTGAGCTCCTTCAGATGGAAAAGAAGGATAATTGAATGGAGGAAGCGGGGTTAGCATAGGCGTTGGATTAATTGGAACAACAAAATTGGGTTGTTGTGGAGCATGCATAGGTGGGTATTCAATATATGGAGCCTCAGATAGGACTCCTTGTTGTTTGTCAGGAAACTGGCCAGATTCTTGTTGCTGACCACCAGCTTGCACATCAAAGTTCTGTTGAGGGAAATGGTTTTGGAGGAATGGCCTATCAAAGCCTGGAGCTCTGTCTACTAGTGGCTCTGGTGGATGGTTTTGGACTAATCCATAAAATGGCAGTGGCTTGGGCATAATGGGCTTTGACGGTGTTGGCTCTCTGGGCTGCTGTCGTCTTGCCTTATCATCATGGTCATGAAGCTGAGAGCTCGAATTTGGGGAAAAAATGGGCCTTGGTGGAGCTCGAACTGTGGAATCTGAAGCTGTAAACTGCTTGGTACTTAAAGCTTCTGAATCATTTCGATCTTCTTTCTCAGCATTGGGCTGCAGAAGATCAGCATGTGTTGAATGAATATGAGATTCAAATTCAGTCCTCTTTAGGAAGGACTTGAGACAATGAGGTGCTGCACAGATGAAAATTCCTTCCATCATTTTTATTGTCTGTATTTTCTGGATCCTTTCATCACATCTGTAACATGAAAGAGAAACGTAGATTTGTCATCAGTTCCATAGATGGTAGAAGGGACAACTTTTCCCGGAAGGAAGCAATCATCCATCAATTTCGCATCAAAGGCATCATTCAATTATGATATAAAAATTATTATTGAATATACAGACAGAAATTATGATTTAAACAGGTGAAATTTTAGTTAGTAGCCCCTTTTCATCTGTCAGTGGCAAAATTACATCAACTCCAACCACATGGAGCTTTCACTCACACTTCAACCATTTTAATTCCATGTTAGCCATTGGATTCTTAGTTGTTCTCACATGTTATTCATTTCTGAGAGCAGTTGATTTGAGAACAAGTCACGTCTTCTATATTTGAATCAAGATTGGATGTTTCCACAGGAGACACATCCCCATATAATCGAAAAATTCCAAATTCATTGTTAAGTCCAGGATAACCAAGAACTTAGTCCTTAGTTGTCACTAAATTGTGACATTTTAACAAAATTTGCACCATCAATGAAAAAAAATGGTTAACTATGCTAGAGGAATGTGAGTTAATCTACTCATACTCCCACTACCTCGAATCAGCACATATTCTGAGATAGCCGACAAATTATCTCAAGATTTGATCCTTCTAAAGAGAATTCCTTTGTTGATATTTAGGAGGATTATCATATTAGAGAAATATCTACATATGTATACATAAACATCTATATATGCATATATTTATGGATTATAGACATTGATGTAGATATTATATATGCAGAGAAACTAATTGAGTTGGGGATGGGGGTTGACAAAATATATTTTACCTTGGAGATCAAGATGCATGTCAAGTTATATGAGGATACGTAGCTAGTATTCAATAGTGGTATCATAAATAATGTAATTACTCACAGATAGCAGATGGAATCGCTCCTGGCACAATCAAGACAGAAGGCATGTTCACAGGGGCTCTGCAAGAAAGCAACTTATCAACATTAGAGAAAAGTTAAAACAAGCACTTAGAGATTGTTGCATCCAGCGAATTAGAGGACCATTCACATGGAAAGAATGAACCCCATTTTTAGTGAATAAAGTGTTTGGTTACTATTCTACAAGAGAAAACATGAGGACGCTGAAAAAGAGACAAAAATGTTAAACACATCAATTCAAGGAATGTTAAGCCACAAGGTATAAAAGCTGAAAAAGTGGTTAACTTCTTTTCAAAAGTACCATGACGACTTATTTTTCTTCAACTATTCAAGAACAAGTAGCAGAACAAGAAAGTGGCCTTTTAAGGAAATGGCCACAAACAAGCACCCTGGCTGCCGATTGTTTATTTCACATCAGTTCTTTCTCGTTTATAAATTGTATCATGGTCATCTTCATAATCAATTGAATCCAAATCACAGGTGGAAACCAGCATCACAAAGAGACATAATTATAATGTGTCCAATGAAGCAATAAAAGAGAAGCCATTCTTCAGGTATATACCAGGCGTCCATAAATAGCAATAGGGAAATCACAACGAACACAGAAATGGACTCTTTCACCAAGCTGACGTCGGGACCTACGACCCACAATCTTAACAAGGGAAGCAGCAGTTGCTGAACCTAGGCTCTTTGCAACAGGAAGATCAGCAATTACAAGGTGGTCAGGGCATGCAACTGTGACTGTCTCCACTGGCAACTGCTTTGCCAGCCCACCAACATCTGATGATGAACCTGCCTTGGGATTAAGCCGAATCTGCAGCATCTTCTCCTCGACTATTGCTGTCTCTTTCTCAATCTTACGAAGTTTAGCTATAAGCCTTCAACTCAAACAAATTCCAATAGCTATCACCTCATTTATCCTTCTGAAAAAGCATCAGAAAATAAAGATTTCAAGATCACCAAACATGGTAAAACCTTATCGTGAGTGATTACATTTTCCCAGAATCCAGAACCAAAACTCAACACAGACACGCACAGAGATAGTAAACCTCAAACCGGAGGGACTAGGTCTCCCAATTCTAGTGTTAACACGATGTCTCTAATCCTCCATCACGTTCAATCTTATTGGCATCACTATTGACTATTTTAATCATTCCTAATACTGAATTTTAATAATTCACGAGAATAATAACACTAAAATTGTATTCTTAACAGGTCCAACCTAAAGTATCAAATATGTCAAGACCTTGTTATTCAAAATCCTTAAAAATTATATATATAATTCGAAGCCCAGAAGCAACAAAGAAACATTAAAGACATGAACTCGAAATCAAGTAAGGAGAAAACAAGATCAACGTGTGTTGACGGATCAAATACTCTTGTTATATGATTCTAGTTACTCTTTATTAAAAAGTTAAAATGCACATACAAAACCCCCTTATCTCTCCCTATCTCATGAATAGATCAAATTTGCCGACAATCTCGCCAGTAAATCAATATTTATCGGATTTACCTTGTTGCGGAGAAAGAGAGTACCAGAGAAAATGGGAGTTCGAAGCAAATCTCGATTCCGGCTACTCTCCAGAGAGAGAGAGAGAGAGAGAAGATCCTCTTTTTGGCGATGTCGGTGCCAGGGTTTTGTCCCGGCGCTGAAGCTGAAATTGAAGCGTTTGATTTTCGGAAAAAACAGAAAGGGCTTGGTTTTATCATTTTTTCCTGCTTATAATTCAATTTCAAGCTTTTTTAATAATTTTTAAAAGGGAAAAAATCATTTCTATTTCTATGGAACGACCCCTAAGCTTTTTTAAAAAATAAAAAATAAAAACCTTTTAATAATGAATGACCATCCCCCCTACCCTCCCGCCGCCAAAAAAATAATGAATATCTTAGACCTGTCGCGACCCTCTTCTCCACTTATTTTTTTTTTTTAAATTAAAACGACAAGAACCTTAATCTCAAAGATAAATTTAAAATATATATATATAAATATTAATTAATTAATTAATTAATTAATAGATAAATATTTAAAATATATTGATTTAATTTGTATGAATTTTCTATTTCATCTATTTCTATTTAAGATCATTTTCTCTTCTAAACGCTTAATTTTTATATGTTTACGGATAATTTGTATCCAAATTTTCAGTTATTTATCTATATATTTTATTAAATCTCTTATATTTAAGTTCTCAATTTTCTTAATTGATACATTTTTGAGTTAATCAATTAAATTAAACGTGCAAATATGTAAATGTGCAAATGTTAAAGTAATCAAATTAAATGAAACATGAAACAAAAAATAATTTTCTATTACAAATATGATGCTTATAATTTGTTATTTATGGGCGAACTAATGTGACGAAGTATTACTACATAATCATAGAGATATTTTCTTTTGTAAAAATGTAATATTTTCATAAAATTTGAACTCCTAACTTACATTAAGTGAAGGGTTAGTTAATAAAAAATATCTCTTTAAAAATATTTTAAATTTTATTTTTTTAAAATTATGTTTGAGATATTTTGAGATTAGCGATACTATATATATATACATACACATATCATATTATATACATCTATAAACTTGCTTAATTTAATCTAAAAGCATAATTTTCATAATGAAAAAAATGAGAGAAAGAAAAACAAATACTCAAAAGACCGTAACACGAGAATTTGTTTGGAAATTTCAATACCTTTAATCTCTAATCTACGGAAATTTTTTAATATTGATATTTTTTCATTTCTGAAACCTTATTTAAATATTTCTCATCTCTTAAATTTTTTAAAACGCTAAATTAGTTAATATTTATACAAAAAATTATTATATTTTTTAGATTTATATATTTTTTCATATTTAATATTTTTTACTTATTTAATTCTAATTTTTATTTATATATATATATTTTTTATAATTAATAGTTACATATATGAGTGTTTTAGATTTTTATTACAAAACTTGGTTATATTATTATTTTTATAAAATAATTAATATTTATATAAAAATTCTTATATTTTTAATATTTATACTTTTATTTCCTTTATTTTTATAAAATATTATTTTTCTATATTATTTCATATCCATTTTGGTTTTAGTGTAATCTCGAACTTAACCAACCAACGTGGGATGGCTAGGTAAACTCATTTTTTACCACAAGGTTAAGGATATATTTAGGTTGATTTAGATTAGTAGCAATGTAATCGAAAAATAAAATAATATAACTTAGCAAGATTAACCGAGATATACAAAAAATAATTAAAACATAAAAAATAAAAGACCCACTACAGCTGGTAAAACATTCATCGTAAGGGTCCTGGCACGGTGTGTGAAAAAAATAAAGGTTACGATGGTTTAATTGGTTGGGGAGTTGACGTCCCTCAATTATGATCGAGAGTTTGATCGGAATAGAAAAATCAATTCTGGGAGACCTGTCCCCTCAATTGAGTCTTATAAACGATCGATTCAAATTAGTTAGGGTGAAACTTTAAATACTGTGTTGGTAGTAAAAAAAAAAAGAAAAAGAAAAAAAAAAGGTTCCTCGTTGGAGAGAAGACTGTGTCACGGCCCAACTCTCCGATTGGAAAGTAGAAGTGCAAATGAAGCTCATTTCTTTGGGAGCAAGAAACAGAGCATGACCAAAGTGAAACCAAGCATGGAAATGGAGGTTGATATTCAACACAGAGAATAAAAAATGTTGTAGAGAGATTGTGGATTAAAAGAAGGGCTGGGGAAGAAGAGAAAGAGAGAGTTACAGAGAGAAAAGAAGCTAGAGAGAGAGTATGGGGTTTAGAGAGAGAGAGAGAGAAATAGAAACAGAGAGGGAGTGAGAACATCAACATTCAATTCCTGCCTCCTTGTCTAAGCATTGCAGCTATGTATGTACAATCTAAGCAACTAATTTAACCAACTCTAACTATATTCAGTTGTTATTCTGCCTACCTAACTAATTTCAGTTCATATGATTGTTAATCTTGTTACAACCATCGGTCTTGTATCTGCAGTTCTTCACTAGCCGTTGCAGCGGAGATTTCTCCTTCTTTGTTACAAAATCTCCCCTCCTTCGAAATTCTTGTCCTCAAGGATTAAAATTTGGAATGAGTCTTGAAAAGCTAATGTCCTCCCCAGTTTTTCCTCTCTGCTCTTTGTTTTCTTCCAATCCCGGTCCTTCTATGTCCTCTGCTGCTATGATCACATTGAGGTTACTCAGTCTGCATTGATGACCTAGAACATACTTCTCACCACATTTAAAACAAAAATTGTTAGCTCTGCGATGTTGCACCTCCTGTGTTGATAATCTTTGAGTTTCGAAGTTGGTGTTATGAGGGACAGAGTTCTTATTATTTGCCTCAACCTCTTCTGGATCCCAAGTCTTATTCATGCCAATTGCTTTGTGCTTAGTCAGTTCTAAGGACTGTTCTTGAAGGGTTGCAATTTCAAAAGCTTGCAATAAGGAAGTGGGTTTGAACATTCTGAGTATTGGCTTAATCTCTTCCTTCAGGCCACTGATAAAACTTGATACGAAGTAAGCTTCTGTAAGTTTGGAATTAGTATGAAGCATCAATGACCATAATTCTTCAAATTTTTCTTGGTACTCCGCCATTGATCCATGCTGGTGTAATTTATTAAATTCTTCAACCACATTTTGTGTTCATTTGGGTTCAAAACGTTGACATAACAGATCCTCCCAGTTTATGTCTGTGTGGACTAACTTCACCCCTTGAAACCAAATCTCAGCTTTGCCCTCCAAATATAGCTCGATGGTGTCTACCCAATTGTGGCCGGGTACTTGATAAATTGAGAAAAAATTTTTATACTTTCTCAACCACATTCGAGGATCCTCTCCAGTAAACATGGATAGGATAGTTCAACTCGAGGAGGATTAGCTAGCTGTACTCGACCATTTACCTCTTTTCTGACTGGTTATGATCCCAATTCATTTCTTGCCCTCCCTTCTGTTGGAGTTGGAAGGATTGCAGATCTAACCATTCGATCGGTTTCTTGATTATCATTCTTATCCTTGTTTATCATCCTCGTTATAGTATTGAATGTGCTGTCCACTTTGGCGAGAACAGCTTCGATCTTGGCATCTAATTTTTGTGTTTGTTCTTCTATCTTCTTTTCAAGTTCTGACTGAATTTCCAGCATTCTTGTATCTTGCTTCTTGAATTGTTCATCAATGACCTTGAACCCGGTGCCCTCCGCCATATCTTGAAGTTTTTCTCATCTATAGCTTTGATACCATTTTGTCATGGCCCGACTCTCCAATTAGAAAGTAGAAGTGCAAATGAAGCTCATTTCTTCTGGGAGCAAGAAACAGAGCATGACGAAAGTGAAACAGAGCATGGAAATGGAGGTTGATACTCAACACAGAGATAAAAAATGTTGCAGAGAGATTGTGGATTAAAAAAAAGGCTGGGAAGAAAAGAAGAGAGAGTTACAGAGAGAAAATGAGCTAGAGAGAGAGAGAGAGTCGGGTTGAGAGAGAGAGAGAGAAATAGAAACAGAGAGGGAGTGAGAACATCAACATTCAATTCTTGCAGCTATATATGTACGATCTAAGCAACTAACCTAACCAACTCTACCTATATTCAGTTGTTATTCTACCTACCTAAGTAATTTCAGTTCATATGATTGTTATATCTTGTTACAACTCTCGGTCTTGTATCTGTAGTTCTTCACTAGCCGTTGAAGTAGAGATACCTCCTTCTTTGTAACTTAGCAATGTAATCGAAAAATAAAATAATGTAACTCAGCAAGATTAACCGAGATATACAAAAAATAATTAAAAAATAAAAAATAAAAGACCCACTAAAGCGAGTAAAACATTCATCGTAAGGGTCCTGGCCTGGTGTGTGAAAAAAATAAAGGTTCCTCGTTGGAAAGAAGACTCGTCTCTTTTTCTCTCACCACCGTTCCGGCTACTGTCTAGCCACCTCGACATCGAAAAAAAGAGAAAAGTGTGGCATTTATGATTATTGTCAACAACCTGGTGATTTCAATGGCTAGACAACTCCAATGAGAAAAAAAGGAGAATGAGATTTAAAAGAGGGCTAGCAGTGACTTCAACCCTTTAGTTTAAATCAGCTGTGCCCAAATCTCTACTCTCAACGTTCGGTGTCGATGCCTATCACTTGGCACTGTTTCCAAATGAACCTTCAACCCACTCATTCCATCCCAAAAACTCCCAAGGCCCTGTTTTCGCTTATTTCAGAGTTTTCAGCATCCACCACCTATACAAGATTCATACCGATTGGAACAATCAAATACTATTTTTGCACCACAAGAAATCAAAATGTTTGCAAACAATTGCATATCATGCATGAGCTGCCCCCACAATAGCAGATCCACAAGAAAAGATGCAGGGCGACAGATTCATTTTGCATTGAAAATTAAGAATATGAACAACGAGTACTACAATCGTTAACCCTGCTGCTGTTTTGGTAAAAAATTGGCAATTACTTAAGCTCTTGGGTATTGGGCCACGGACCCATCATATGGTGTCACCATTTGTATGAATTGCAAATTGTCTTGAAAGAAAATTTAAGAAAATCCAACTTGTATTCCCCGATAACAAATTGAGACTGACACAGAATATGGTTCTGCTCTGCCAAAAAAATGAAAAAACTTATTGCCTTCCTTTAAAGGCTCTCCACTGATGAAGATAATAATGGCCGCATGTAGATCATCAATTCCTCATGGTTGAAGTCAATTCTTTGATTCTAAATTTTTCACATACTTCTTAACCTGCCAGGGAACAAAAGCAAAAAGGAAGTGAGCATGATGATACCAGAGGAAAATTGGCACATAATCTATAGAACCAATTCTTCAACTGGTAGAACATATGGAGGCAACAAATGTAAAACATGTAGAATTTGGAAATTGTACCTGCTCTAATGTTAGGAACATGATCACATTCCAAGAACCAAGCCGCCCAAAGTTTGGTAAGAATCCCTTATAGAAAGCCAAAGGACCCTACACAAAGAAATCGAAAATGGGAAAAGAGAATACAATTCAAGGAACAGTTACCAAATGGGGCTCTCCAGACTTAAATGACTATATTTATTTAACGCACACAACCATTATCAGCAGTTTTTATTTGAAATATACTTTTAAGGAAACTTTTTAGGAAGACATAAGATCCCCAACAAGCAAATTGACAGTTTACATTCATGCTCACATACACAAGGCTCTTTATCCCATTCATACAACCAACAAGCAAAGTCACTGGCTACTGGTTGCAAAAAAGCTACATGCATATGCCTTTTAATTAAAGAAATAAGACAGAAAGTTGGCAAATATTTGATTGCTTGAGCCTTTTCCGCAAACTTGAGCCTCTGTTTGCATATGTTTATAATATGATTTACAAGTAAGCACCAAATCATAATAAGAGAAGAAAATAATGCACCTCATTCTTTAAAGTCTTGACGAAACAATCAAGCGTATTTCTGTAAGCAGTAGAATCTCCCATCATCCTTGATTTAACCTGCAATAGAACCAGAAACATGAGTCTACGAAATCCTGCATTTGCATGATCATAATTTGTAAATAGTGTGTAATCATGATAGTATTTGATGTTTATATAAAAGAAAAAATATATATATCGTCATTGCTGAATGGCACCATGAAAGAGAACATTTGCAAGCCAAATTGGATTCCAACATATGTTCATTACAGTGGTGCAAATCTTTTAACAACTACTTTCTCTACATCTTTCATCTTTATGAATGAAATCACAAAAAAATATTGAGCTAATGATACATAGAGGTAGATTTGAAAGAACTGAATAAATTGACTACTTAACAAATAGAAGTGTGCTGAAACATGGGAAAAGAATCACATGTCAGACACTGAGTATGCACCTGTAGGGCCACATGCACAGGCAAAGGGTATTAAAGAACTAGGTTATAAATCATACCACATCAACTGGGGAGCCAATGCAAACTGCAAAGAAGCCAGCCCCCAAACCAGCAAAAAGATGGGTAACTACATTATCAGTAAACCCTGGAAGCTTCAAGATAGTCTGCATGGAAAAGTTAAATCAGATGATAGATTTTAAAATTGTAAGGTTCTTTGCTGATGTAATTATATCTCAGTTTACCTGCTTCACTTGATCATAGCTTGCTAACTCAGCAGCATTTATGATAGCATTTCTTGCCACATTAGGACCAAGCCCCGTCCACAAAGCAGCAACTCCTTCCTAAAATGTATGAGTCAATGCATGAATATCAAATGAATTTTCCTCAATTCCTGTTCTCTATTTCTTATTCTGAGCTAGAAATCAGACCTGTCTCACTATGGTAGAATAAGCATTCAATGCACCCGAATAACGCCTTGGCACATCGGCTGGCAGTTTTCCTTCCGCTTGAAGTCTAACTTTAACAAGGTCAGTTGGATTTGCGACTGCAATCCCCACAGCACCTGTTTGACGTGACAAGCGATTAATTAATGTATATGTGTGTGCTTAAAAATGGCACAGGAACTCCACATTGAACAGATGAGGAAAACAGAAAACTCACAGGTGCAATAGCAAAATAACTTGGGATGAAAGAGATGAAATAGTAGAAAGTACATGTAGGCAAGTAGATGATTATTACAGAAGCAACTGAGATCTATGCTCACCAGTTGTGAGTGCAGCAAGTATTTTCTTGGTTAAAGGAATATCTCCAACATGATCCTTACCAACATACAAATCCCTAACCTGCATAGCATTATCCCAAAAAATGGATGATCCCGCAAGTGAGAAAAAGGGGTTCAGCAGTTCACATATCTGAGAAGAATTGACAAAATATACACAAGAAACCTACAGGTTCATAGAGTCCAATTCTTAAACCACCAAACAGGCATTGACGATGCAATCCAGGTACAATGCCCTTCCATAGTGATGCCAAGCCTTCCTCCCTAGCAATTGTTCTAACAGTACCCAGCAGGCCTCTGTACTTTGGTAGACCCACATCCCCGTCACCTGCTTTCTTTTGTAGTTGAAGCCTGACCTTAGCAGTGTCCAGAGGAATGGTGCATATCTGTACCAAAACAAGATCAGTCCACGTTCACTTTTATTTTTTACACATAAGAGAATCTCAATCACAAAAATTTGACTACTGATTTCTCATGCCAATATGAGATTCCAAGGCCTCCTTAAGCTATATTGCTCAACAGTGGCAAATTGAAGGGGGGAAGGTACATATACACATACCTATATATATTTAAAAATCACAACCTAAATTCATGTTATACTTTTTCTTTATATAAATTTCTAGTTTCACCCCTGGAACTCAAAACTAGTCATGATTCCAAAACAATGAAACAGAAATGGGAGGAGGAGACCTCCTTACATCATGTTAACGATAAAAGCATTCATCATTCCAATAAAATGCCGAAACAAGCCCAGATCTATTGCATTGGATTAGCAGAATACCACTGGTTTTTACTTTCCTGTAGAATATCAACTTCTCCAACATGGAATAATCTAGGGCAAACATCATACACGCAGATAACCTCATCGCACGCTATTAGATCACTCCTAACATGGGCTCAGCCAACAGAGCGCAGAAATCAAAAAAGACACCAAAACCACAATTAATACAGAGAAACAAGAATTGTTCATGAATCACAATCAGATCACCACACAAAAACCTGAAAACTCAAAAATTAAAGCACAGGATATCGGTTCACGAAGCCTTCGAAGCCATACCCATACAAGAAAGGCTTCGTGAATTAACATCGGATCACCATACAAAGACATAATTCACGATAAGAAGAATAGTTCTCAATGGTAGTAAACCAACAACTTCGACCTCGAGGAAACGAGCAATGCTAATCAATTCGCAAGATGAGAAAGAAGAATACCTCAGCAACAGAAGCAGCGAAAGCGCTGCTTGCTAAGGTTCCAGCGAAGGAGATATCGGATTTTCCTTGCTGAACCATTTCCTATTCTCAATTTTTGCTTGCGCGCCCGCAAAATCTCTCTCTCTATAGAATTCAGGAGGGACTTTCAACGAAGACGGAGCTAGGGCTTTGTAGAGAGAGAGAGAGAGAGAGAGAGGTGCAGGTGACGATTAATAAGAGGGAGAGAGGGGAGACGAATCTCCGGAAAAGGCAAAGGAAACGCCATTGAGTCTATATTCCTCTCCTCTCTTTCTCTCTCTCTCCCCCTCCCTATTTATCGTCAGTTATTTGTTGTTGGGCTTGTGCGCCGCTCGGACACCAATGTTGTCTCCTTCTCCTCTAGCCTTCGTTTCGTACCAAACCTAATTTTTTGTCCAGATAATATTGCCACGCGGACTTAACGGATCCAATTTTGAGTTTGATCGATTGGGCTTATTAGCGCTGCACGCGATATGCATGAACACCCTAAATAGGATTGTGCATATATTTGCTATTATGATTTTTTTTTTAATTTTTTAAACTAACAATAATCACAACAATTATATATTTTACATAATAATATCAGTTATTACATTCCAAAGGTGAAACCTTTTCCTTTTTTATTATTTTATTTAAAGTAATATAAGATGCATCAAATATTTTTACGTATCGATTGAACTAAGTAAACTACAATATAGGGTTGAGTCTTCTCTATCTAATAATGTTGAGAAAAAAATTCTTGGCTTAATACTTTGGCTAATTTTCAATAAATTTCACCAGGATTAAAAAATTTTATTCAATCATGCAACTCCCTCCACCTCCAAAATGAAAAAACAAAACAAAAGAACACAGTGAGAGAGAGAGAGAGAGAGAGAGAGAGAGAAAGGTGACAAGATTCCATGAAAAAAAACCTTTTCAGAACGGGTCCAACGTGGGGAATTATACTTCTCTGCATGGATGCTGCGATGCCTCCCACAAAGGGGCCGTTGCTTACGCAGAATACTTTGCATACCAAATATTAAAGACAGAAAAGGGTGTGGATATATATTTCTCTCATCTGTATGTATGTGTACATGCTGGTAATAAACATTCTAGACCATATACAACATCGTCACTCCGTAAATACTAATACATGAATCCTGTATGAAGAAAGGGAGGGAAGGATAAACCTTAGACATTAATCAAGAGAATGGCACTGAGGTTTCGATGAAGAATAAGCTTAAAGACTTTTGGTCTACCTATATAAAGAATATCACTGACTTCAACAAGGGAAGAAAGGACCAATCAATGTTCGAGACGATTTTCTCAATTGCTCGACGTCAATCGCAGTAGCTACAAACATAAATCTCTCTTAGAGAGCAAAAGTTTCGGCATCCACTCAAAACCACAGCTGGTGACATCACATCATGGAGAAGACGTACTTTGCTCAAGTAGCAAACATGGTTCATTTGCTTCTCTTCTTTGCCTCACTGTAAAGAACAACTCCAATCACAGTGAGCATGTAACCAAGCATTCCTGTGAGCGAGACAGGATTCCTGAAGATTAGAATTGAGATTACCACAGCAACAGCGCCTTTTGCATTCCCCAGCACCTGGAAGGTATGACAAACAATAATTATAAAGAGGATAATCATTTCTCAAGTTGATAAGCTGGAATAGGCAAATGCTTAGCTAGAAATATTATTTGCACATAAATTTAAGAAGCATCATGTCTGCAGGTGATACAAATATGCCCCAAAGTAATGAAATTGATGTCTTCTTTTTCAACAGTCAACTGCTTTTGTCAACATACGGTTACTATTATGCAGAACTGCAGACGATTATTTTCCCTTGCTTTTCAACAATGCACTGATTTTGAAATTCCCATATATGCTGGAAAGGACATTTTTCAGATCAGATGGTTGGAGGAGGTCAATCCATGAGTTAGGCAATCAGCAGTATAAGGGCATAATGCAATGAAGAGTGATGGACTTCAGTCCTTTCTTCCACTGGCTCCATTGATTAGATTACATCACGAGCACAACAATGGGAATGAATGTTGCAAAACCATCCCTTCCCTCTTCTTATCAGTTATTAAAATGAAATAGTAGTGTCTTAAGGGGGTAGCAAAAAACAAACTACAATGATAGGCATGGGATACAAGACCCAGAGGGTTAAGCAACTGAGTTGCCCAAGCGAAGTTTTTGACTATCCATACCACAGAATATGGTGTTTTAAGATTTTTAAGAGTATCTGCCTGTGTCTTCATCAAGTTCAAGCCAAATAAACCAGTTTTTGACTCCTATTTTTGCTAGTTACATTGACATTCTATAAAAGGAGGAATCATCTTAGCTTTGAATTTGAAATTATGATATCCAAATTTAGTGATTTTGAATTTTGATATAGACTAAAAAATATATATGAAGGAATTCCAAATGCCAGACATTTAAGATGCCTACTGCAACTATAACGAAATGGACCATAAAGGGTACTAGTGCTACATATGAACTACAAAGATATAGACAAAAACCAGTAATCAAGACCAAACAAATTGAGTGCAATGGCAAATAAAGTAATTAAGCAACGATCACATTCATAATTAAATAATTATCAATACCTTCTGCTGCAAGTTGTGAAGAATTAGACATGAGTCCTTGTGCATGCATTAGATTGAAAAGACAAATAAGGAAAAAAAAAAAAAAAGAAAATCCAGTAAATTGGCAATCAGGATGCATAACATATCAACAAAGGTTATTGAAGAAAAAGAATGCCGAAAATGAGCAGAGTGCTTGAACTACAAATCCATTTTAAAGTTATTGTAAACAAATAGTCTAAATAGCCAAAATTTTCAGCTCATAAGGGAAACAATCAACCAAATTATCATATCCCTGAGAATAAATGACTACATATTATAGTTTGAAAAAGAAAAAAACCTTGGTTGGAGACTCAGAGGAGCATACCTGGAGAGTCAAAGCACTTGTGTGCTTCGTTACCAAGAAATTGGTCAAGTTTACAAAGTATGCTAGAGCAGAATTGAAGAGCAGATACCAAATTATTTTGGGATCAGCTCTTGCAAGAGCTATAGTGATCCCCATCACATTGTCTTCCATCAAAAGAGTAGCGGGAAGTAGGAATACAACTGCAATGGGAGCCATATACATTAGAAGGTTCATAGAGTTTAGCTTTTCCCTGGACAAGTTGAGGATCATTGAGTTAGTTTTGGAAGTCTAGATGAAACTAATTGCAAGCCAAACTGTAGTTCCAAGCAGTTGAATATCTCATTGATAAATAATTAGAAATTTCTTACCCTTCAGATGACAGTAGAATTCCTTGAAGCACAGATTTCAATGCTCTTGCAGCGGTAGCACCAACACACATCACAAAGCCAAACAAATGGAAACTTGGCTCACCCTGCACCCACAAGATTTAAAGACTACAATAAATTATGTACCAGCTTAAACATAATTAGATTTTTGAATCAAAAGTAGAAATTCCAGATAAATTGTATACTGAGATCTTATTAGAAGTATAGGCACATGGCCAATCGTAACTATTTCTGGTAATCAGAGCTCAAAAAATATTAGTTAATAACCCCCTTTGACTTGTATTTCATCCTTTAGACAAACCATAAACAACCCTACATTTGCACTTCGGGGCAACCCTTCTGATCTTTTTTAGACACAGTGAGAAGCCATAACCCTTGATCCCAAATCCGGTCTCATGTTCCCACAAGAATCACTCATTTGTAATACTGATTCCACACGCACACACATCTTACGAACAATTACGGAGAAAGCTTTCTTCAGATTCAAAGGACGAGGATGAATAGGGAATGGGAATTACTCCTTTTGGAATTCGAGTAGCTAATGTCAGTGGGACCAGAAGCATGAACAATCAGGCCAAGCAAGCCATTAAGCCAACGATATAGCTATAAGCTACAAGCACATCTACATTCTATATAATCCCCATATAGGTTACAAATGAAGGATAAAATCAAAACAGAACATGAAAAATATGATCCAAACACAGAATGACAAGTTCCAGGAGGTATCAATTCATTATCAGAGAGAGACGGCAAACTTCAACAACCCCACTAAAAATTGAAATTTTCTTTTTTTTCTTGGGTCAAATTTAAATTGGCAGTTCGATAGTACATATTCATCGTGACAAAAACTAGCATAACCACAATTTCTAAAACTAATCAAGTCAATGATATAAACCCCCATCCCCGCATGGCAAATAGTCGCAATCTTTTGAATTTTGACTCGTTAATCTATACCCATCATTAAAATTTAAAATCAGCTACTTTCGAAGAGATAAGGACACCATTTTAGACAGCTAAACCGCATTACGCATCAAACCCCAAATAAAATTGAATGAAACCAACATAGAAAAAGAACAAATCAAGTTAAAAAAAAAAATACCCCACTAGCGACGATCACGCCGGTTACAACAGGAACAAGAGTAAGATAAGTAAGCCAAGCCTCCCTTTTGACAGTCATAAAATAAGCGAAAACCGCCGTGAAGAACGGCGTAGTAGCCCCAATTGCCTGATTAAAGGACACCGGAATAAACCTAAGAGACACATTCCCACTAACAACAGAAGCACAAAAGACAAGACTAAGGGCCGATATCTTCAAGAACTGAGCACGTGACCTAATTGTCTGCGCAGGAACAAATTTCATCCAAGCAATTGCAACGTAACTGAGCAAAGAGCAAGCAGTCAAGTGACACATGGTGAGGAAAATCGGGTACTTGAAACCATAATTGGTTAACAAGTACTTGTTGAGTAGCAAAACCCCAATGTTGGAAGAGTACCAACTGGCCACGAGCCCGACCGTGAACCATCGGCTCGTGCCCCTCATTTAGGGTTTTGTGAGGATTTTGAAATTTTGGTATTTTTATAGGGTTTTCTTGGATTTTGGGGGAATTTTGATGGGGGGAAAATTGAGGGGAGTAGAAATGGGGAAATAAAAAGGCGCGAGTTTCGGGAGGTAAAGTGAGCTGGTGGGCCTTATTTTTAAACGTCTAATATGGAGAGAGGAGAGAGGAGAGAGAGAGGGGTGCGCGGTCGGCCAGATTCGGGGGTTGCGAGGGTGAGGGGCGTGATATTGTGTAAGTGTACCCGACGTGTTTAGACTCTAAAGTGACTCTCATGCCAATTGCAGGGGGCGTGTGGGACCAACATGACCCCAAGACTTTTTCATGGGACCCTACTCTCCCATCAATTATCATTATTATAGGTTTTTTATGGGGGTGGCAAGGTTGGGACAACCCACGATTCCATCTTTTGTTTTATCATAAGAAGCTCTAATCTCCTTTGAACAATGTGGTTTTTTTTTTTTTAACAAAATAATGATATTAAATCTGAGATTTAATTGAACCCAGTTGGCATTCCCATTTTCATGTCGGAGAGGGAACTAACCTCGGGCTTATACGACTTGGTCAAAGTTGTAATAACACATGTATGACATGATAACTTCAACTTACAAAATTAATGGGATTTATTCAAAATCTAATTATTGTAATCGGGTCAAATCAACATTTTAATTATAGTTGCGTTTTTTTTTTTTTTTTGGTTAATTAATTACTGAAGAACTGAACATATTATAAAATTCCAAGATTAATTAAGGATAATTGATATTTAATTAAAGGGTTTTATTGACCATTTGGCTACATTAAATGCAGGAAGCATATTTACTCATTTACACAGAGAAATTCTGCATTTGTCGCCAGAGAGACCCCACTTTCCCAGAACACATAATAAAAGAAAATTGATATGTTTTGTGTAGAATTTTATTTAATATTTTATACTAACAAAGAACGGGTGTAAGCAATAATTCTTAAGGTTATTGAAAAATAAAAATGAAAAAGCTTTTCAATGATATGACTTTGACAAAATCTAAATATTTTTATTGTTATATTTGGATATTCGTAAAAAATAATAGATATTTTATAAATATTTACTACAGCTTAAACAAGTTGCATATTTTTGTATTGTGTGTGGGTTCACAAAATGTAAAGTTGGCGGCAATCCACTAAATGAGCATAATTAAACCATTTTGACCTACGGGTCATTGGTACGATTAAAAGGGTATTAATATCCTATATCAAAAATTAGAATTCAAGTTTTGATAGTGAAAAAAATGACTTATGGAGAGTTTCCTTCCGATTAGAACCCAACAACAATTCGACCAAAATTAATCAAAATAAAACTTAAAATACTCAACAATGGACAAACTCTAAAAACCGAAAAAAAAAAAAAAAAGAAGGATTAAGTCATTTTGGTCGTGGGGATTGTGGGCACTACACCTGTCTTTTTGCTTGTTGTATATCGAGTAAGGAAACTTGAAAATGACCATCAAGTGGAATTTGAATTCATTTGACCATCAATCTTCATTTCAATTTCCCCTCTTATTAACATAGGATATACGATATATTTATATATATATAGATTGAAAATGACTTTATAATGTAATGCCTCCTGGTACAAACCTCAAAATTTTCATATGTCTACCAAATTACCATGTGTTGCGGCAAAAATGATTTTGCTCTTCATGCACCACAATTTAAAGCCAATCTTCACTTAGCCATTTTATCATTTCCTGGTAACCAAAAATATAAAGCAGGGTTGTTTACGCATATACCTTACCGCCTTACCGTTAGTAAAGGAGAAGCAAATGAGAGACTAAGACTGTTACCGAGAACTCTTCAAAGTTAGATGTTGCTCGGAAATTAAAAAAAAAATGGATGTTACTCGGAAATTTAAAAAAAAATGGTGGGTTTGGGAGACTATGTTTCAGAGAAAGATTGGAGGTTAGAATTTAAGGAATATGTCTCCAAGCAAATAGAGTTGAGTTTTCCATTATTAGAGTTGCATGCAGTCCATCACACATTGTGCACTACAGTCTATATCATGCGGTACTTGTGGTGCTTGATGGTCCAGTCGGGCCAACAGACATTACCTCGGCCAACAGACATCGTTGGAAGATCGAGGTTAATGGAGTTTGTTAAGGAAAGAAATTTTTATACAAATTGCTTGTAATAAAAAATAATTCTTATGTATACTATCTATAAAAAGTATAACATTCCAAAAAACTTTAAATAAAGATAAGCCGCCAAAACTAAACTCTTGGCGTAAATTCCAACAAGTTGTAATTTTAAATAAAAGTGACATTTGATTGGAATCCTAATACCTACTGATGCCTCACTGCCAGACAAAAATGGATATCTAACCTTGCAGCGTCGGACAATCACAACACAATACAATGGAACCAGTTTGAGCAACAATAGTATTACTCAAACCACATAAAGCACATCGGTGAAAATTTTGTTGCATAATGGCAATCAATCCAAAGAAAAGGAAGCAGTTCGAGAATCATCAACTTAAATCTCAGTTATTTTTTTTTCCTTCTTTGAAAAAGTTGTCTGAAATGTACCACACACAGAAGATGTCACATTTGAATATCAGATGCCTCCTAAAGAAAAGATCTAGCTAATTATGATCTGAGTACAAAATTGTTAAGACCACCCATATAGGGAATCAAAAGGTCTCTCTGTTACACCGAGAAATCCCCAACATGGCATCAATTGATATCAGCATCTGCAAAAAAAATTCATAAAAAATTTCAATGAGAGAGCCAATCAAAAACATCAAAGCCCACTATGATGAATAAAATTAGACTCAGGTATTAATTCATGTGCAGTTGAAAGCTCTAAAATATTATGGGAGGTGGAAGAAAATAAAACAAACACAGTCAAAAGGAGGAATTCAATAAATCTTATGAGCAGTTTGAATGTTTCTGAGCCTCTCAAACTTATAAACAGTCCATGCAAATAATTAACCATAAATTTGAAGGAAACTTGGAATCCAAGACCATGCACACCACCCTCACTAGCAAAATAATAAGCATAACAACCATTCTTGCATCAAGGGCAGGGATGCGTTAAACAACCTTCAACAAAAAACAAGTTAGAACCTACATGTTTTACGAGATCAAAGTAGTCATAGAGAGAATCTAATTGTCACTATTTACGGGTTACAAAGTTGATGATACCAACAGTTTTCATCATATATAAGATGTAAAATGACCATGCTACTCAGCAGTAAAATCGTACAAATGGAATTTAGGGGGAGAAGACATGCTCCTCTCAAAGAAGATGAAGGGCGCAATAAAGAAATCAAAGTTATTTGTACTGTAATTGACAGCTACAAAATCAAAGGGCCACAATAATAACACCCATTGCATGATATTGTTGAACCCCAAATTTTAATAAAAATAGAAAAACAATTCAGAAGGTTGAAAGGGAGTTGAACACTATAATCACTAAATAAAATAAACACTTAAAATGAGGGAACATGATGTGTAACTAGTCAAATAATTACCCATTATCTTTTACAATGCTACAGAATAGATGGACGTGGTTTAAAAATAAAGAAGAAAAAGTATGCAGTTTTTACCACCCACTAGGCATGATGCTTCACATCTCCCTCCTCAACGTGATATCTTTCTCTCTTCAATTATCTATTTTTTCTCTCTTGTCAAGCCACTTCTACATCCATTCCAAAAATTCTATCCTCCAAATTTTCTTTCTTCTTAACTATTCTCTTTCACAATTTTTTACTCCATGTGAAAAAAAGGAGCAAATGGAGCCCCTCCTCCTCTTTTTTACACAAAAAAAAAGATATAAACAGAAAACTAAGGCTTGATAAATATGTCAAATAATTAAGTACAAACTAAGGTTTGATAAATATGTCAAATAATTAAGTACAATAAAAATAGAACTGAACTCCAAGAAGAAAAATTATTATTAGAATCAAAGATTGCAAAAAAAAAAAAAAAACCGTCTTTAATAACCAATCGGAGAAACAAAGGAGGGATGCATCTCAAATATAGTCCAAAAATTGTTTAGAGAAGCAACCTTCTTCTGTTTCATCCTCTTTGAGAATTAAATGATGAAATCACGATATGCTATATAACCAAGAGAAAAAGCAAGGAGGGTTTGCATCTCAGATATAGTCCCCATAAGTTTCTTCACAAGCAATCAAAGTGCAAGGATAACAATTGAGTGTTTCATCATTGATGCATAACTTCAATAATTAGAAGCCAAACTGATTTTTGGACCAAAAAAGAAATGACTTTTTATCGTAGAATATATTGTCATATGCTTATTAAATTCAAATAGTACAGCATAAGTAAATTAATGGAATCAGAGTGGGCCTCAGGAAGATAATATCTTCAATCAATTTAGAGAATGTCAGTTAGATAACGCAGTATTTTTACTAGCATCATTGACCCAAAATGCGGCTAAAATAAGAGCTGACTAAGATTTAAAAGACCAGGTAAGCAAAAATCAAATGGGTACAAATCAAACCTGTATTAGAAGATGAAGAAAATTAAGCTGGAGGTTTGTTGACCATTGAGAAAAATGTAAAACTTGGATGATAAATTAGAATTGGATCTCAGGAAGTTAGAAGCGTTTTCAATTTCATAAGAAAATGTCAGGTAGATAACGCAGTTACTTACAAGCATCACTGATCCAAATGAGAAGCCCAATCTTACTAATTGAAAGGAGGGAAAAAATGGAAGATATCAGAAAGATCAATTATGAAAAAGTGCATTTGGACGTATTATCTCAACTTTAATTGTATAAAATCTAGAGAAACAATATTAAATAAGAAGACAGAAATTTGGACAAATATAGATTAAGAGGGAAAAATTGCATAATAGCAGCGCTGACATCAGCCTAGTATTTGAACATATGATATGGCTAAATATAGCCAATAAAGAAACAATATTCCCTCCACAACTGTTCATTTATTTTATTTCCCCTCAGAAACGAAAAAACAATTTTCATATAATTGATAAATCGCCATTTATATGTTATATACAACAATGCGAACATTCCTAACAAATGGTACTATACCTCAACAACGAGCCACTATGAGATAACCATCCGATATCTAGCACTTTCAAAAAACATATATTACAAAAATACTAAACAATATGTTATAAACCAAACACACCGAGGAATCCAACCTTGAATCAAATACCCCATAGAAACACAAGTTGTAACATCAAATAATAGCTCTCATTAACCAAAATGACAAGAAGACAGAAATGGGTACCTTAGATGTTGCTGGGATACATGAACACTCTAACCCTGTTCCCCTGCAAAAAAAAAAGAACAAAGTCAACAACAAAACCATAAAATCAAACAGGGATCATCACAATGACAATCAACAATGGTTATCAAAAACTCACCATGGATCTAGGAGGAAGATTAGACTTGAACTTAGCTCTAACAACACCACTGTTACCATGAGGCCTAGTAACTCTTCCCCAAATGACACGATATTGAGTCCCGTTCTTCTTGACATGAGCCTTGTAAATGTAAGCCAATCGCTTCCCGCAGTACCATGCCACTTCCTCCTTGGTGTTAACTCCCTCGATCTGAATTAGAGACGTGTTCGGATACTGGTTCGATTTCGACCTAAAAAAACACAAATTAAATGCTTAGTAACCTCAGTAACTGAGGTTCAAATGAAGGAAACATGTGTTAAGAGTACTGAACTCAATCTGCATCTGACCTTTTGTAACCGAGAACCGTTCCTCGAACGTAGAGCCTACGAAGCAACAGTAGATAAGAAAGGTTAGCGAAAATGATGAGATTGCGTGAGTGAGAGAGAGAGAGAGAGAGAGAGAGAGAGAGAGAGAGAGAGAGACCTGATACGCTCTCCTTGACGACCCTTCACCATCTGCGTCGGTGGAGAGCTTTTGCGGCGTCAGAGGAAATGAAGAGGACGAAGTGAAAGAAAAGCCCCAACCGTGTATATAAATATAACCTTGCTGCGTTCTCGGTTAGGGTTTAGGCGAACATGGGTCAGCTTGGCCCCAACCCAAACGGACTTTTTTTATGGGCCCCCATTTTCTGGCACAATCTGAAATTTTTTTTTTTGGTAGAATCTAAAATTTAAAATGACACAATTACTTTCGGTTTCAAAATTATTTCTAAATTTATTTCAATCAAGAAAATTTGATTTATGTGTCATTTTTTCATATTAAGATTACATCACTAAATTGAAATTGAATTTAAAATAAAAAATGTTATAAATAGATTTCAGCACTTAGATTTTAAAAATTCTATAATTTATGAGTTTCATTCTAAATTTTATTCTCATTTCATTAATTCAAATAAATGGGTATCTTTGATTCTGATTCATTTTAACCAAACGTCCTATAATATTTACAAATCATTTTAGATTAATGGATTTAATTGTCTTTTTTTTATTGTACAAAAATTTGAATCTGGGATCATCAGGTTGGATGAGAGAAATTTATACCACTAGCCTATCCCCTTGGGACGATTTAATTGTCTCATGTGACACAAATATATTTGATCAAATATTTTTAACAAAAAATAATTTAAAAATAATTCAAAAATAATAATTATTTATATTTTTAACTTCAACATTTAGTCTTGCCTCATCTTTGTTGCCATATAATTTGTTTCCCAATTATAACCAAATAAAAAATAAAAATTGTTCCCGATATTGCCTCACCATCATTGTGTAAATATTAAAAATGTAATATAACATGAATTTAGTTTAACAAATATCAATGAAGTCGATTCTTTTAAATAAAAGAATATCAATTAATTTAGTTTGTCGATAAAGACACTAGAAAAATATATGCATCAAGTGCTATAGGTGTTCTTTTTGTACCATTATTATCTTGAAATAATGAATTTTGAACTCTTACTTGGTATGAAATTTTCTTATATTCAGTTTCAAATATGTTGATTCCATATTTGTTAATTATTCACATGTGTTTGTTTAGGAAAAAAAGCTTGGAATTTATGAATTTGGATGATTCATATTTTATAACTCAAGATAGACCAAAAACTTTTAAAAATACAATTAATCAAGTAGTTCATAAATAGTTTTGTAACTTATTCTTATCTCAAGTGAATTCGGCTACCTAGGTTGCAAGGGTTGTAACAAAACCTAAAAATATATCGAATTTTTCTCAAAAAAGGACAGGAAAAACCTTAATTCGAGCCCACCTGCAACATCATCTCACCTCCCGGATGGTAGCCCAAAAATATTTAGTAGTTAACCCAAATGTTGGAGTCAAGTTGCAAGTGTCCCGTGATCACAACTCTTTCTTCTGATCTCGTTATCCGGGTCGAGTCCATGGGCTTCGAGTACTCCTAGTCGCACCCTATATGATTACCATCGGGAAGAATCCAACGACACGTCAAAACCGCTGGAAGTGACGCGGACAAGATTTCCTTGCTAGCTAAGAAAATTTATGTAAATTATAAATGTTTTCCTAAGCCTAGGCTCAATCAAATCAACCATCCCCAACAAAGTCCAGAGAAAATGCAGGAACAGAGTCAAATGCAAGAGCCTCTGCTCTCAGGTACGCTTCAATTTCTCGCCAATTCCCAAATGGGTGTTCTTTGGCTGGTCCATAATTACCGACCCGGATCATAATTTCTTACTTTGTGTTTGTTTTTCTTGATGGGTATGTGAAGGGAGAGAGAAGAACGAGGTGGGAGAGAAAGAAAGCGAGAAATGGAGCTCGTATCAGTACGTGGGTCGAACCGGGTCTATAATTCCGACGGCGTCGCTCGCCGGAACAGAAGTTAGCGTTGAAGAGATTCGGTCGGCGGCTGCCTTCTCCGATCGGTATCCGCCTTCTCTCCATGCCGCTTTGGTCAGCTCTCCCGACCCTGATCCCAATGGTCAGTTTTCTTGCAATACTCTATTATTTTTGGTGAAACTTAGATTTTTTTTTTTTTGGATATTTTGATTTGTGGGTTTTGATGGGTTTTTGTGAGAATTTAGGATTTGAAGGTCAATTTGAAATGCGGATGTGAAATGAGCTTTTCTGGATGTCAGGGTTTGCTACCCCCAAATGTATTTGTTTCCCAAATATTTTACCATTTGTTCACACTGTTTAACTCTTATGGTCATTTGATTAATCTAATTTTGTGATGTTTGACTGCTTGGAGAGTGAATACTAGTTCATCATTCGCACAGCATTTGCTTCTATTGGTTATATCTTATCAGATATTTCTGTCGTGTGTGAGGAGAATTATAGCATGTAAGCACTGATGTACATGGATTTCTTCGGGTCCCGTATAAGTAGATTGTTGATCCACCAACTAGAAGTTTAACATTAGCAACCGTGCAGGTTTCTTCTAAGAGTGATATAAAATAATACACTCTTGCCCTCTTGACAAAATACCCTTTAAAGCAAAGTATTCTAGTTTTACACCTGTGTTATTGCCCACATCGTGTTATTGTGTTTTAGTTTTGCATAAAACGGTAATCATTTACCAAGAATGTGGCTAATTTCTTCCAAGAGTTGAGTACTCTTGCTTCAGATGAGGATATGTTGTGCTTCAAATTCACTGTAAGTGTTGTTTCTATCGCAGTGCATGATAATTGGTGGATGCCCTGTACTGGGAAAATGGCAAGGAGCCAGTTATTTGTATCCACTGTATTTTTTTTTTTTTTTTTGGTTAAATATGGTGTTAATATGACCTTGTCTGCTGAATTATCTTTGCATTACTGCAGAACAAGCTCTTGTTTATCAAGGAGGGTATGGAGGAGACTATGGTGGAGGCACCACCGAGTTTCGGAGGTAAGTTTGCGTGAACTTGTTCAATGTTTTCATTAAGCTGTGAATTTGCCTTTTTAAGTCGAGTACAGCTTGATTGGTAATGACTTGGTTACACAAGCATAAGATTTTGGGCCCCAACATTTGCATATTAGAAAAATGATATCTTGATAAAGATGATGGGTGCTGCTGTTTGAAACTCATTCTCATTTCATCTTTGGCATTCTTACTTCTCCCATAATGATTATTATATGGAGCTAAAATGAAGATGTTGATCGGGCTTGAATTATTAAAATCTTGCAAGCAATTTTTTGCCCTCACATTTAGGCAAATACTAGATGAGGTGGAGATACGAGAATTACTTATTGATCATGTTGGTCACCGCCGCTGTTGGGGAAGTCGTCCTGCTCGGACCTGGAAGATTCATGCAATTGAAGATTGCAATGTATATGTGGGAACACTTGATACTTTCATCGAGGAGAGGGAGACTGTGAAAGAAAGAGAACCATACCTTGGTGGCAAAATTGATGGGAAGAACAGTGGGCCTGAACTTGGTGTGTGGGAGTTGGATCTAAGATCCGAGTTCCCAGTTCTTTTTGTTCCTTATAAAGAATCACGGGCCAAAATTCCCCACTCGGAAGTAATTGAGAAATGCTCAGGTAAACATTTAGGAATATATTATTGGCTATTACTGGTTCCAGATTTTAGATGCATCCTTGTCCAATTTGAAATTTGTTTATGTTATTTGGAATTGAACAATTGAACTTTGACTAAATTTAGAACTAAAAATTTAGTCTATTTTAGTACTAAATTGGCCAGAAATTTGTCAATCTCAACCAATTTCGTTTGGTTAGTTTGTGGTCTTTTCATTTTGTTTGTATGTATGGGGGGTTTTATGCAAAATAGACATCTTTATATGTTGGCTTGTTTTTGAAAATGAATGTGTTCATACACAACTACATTATGTACTGCCTTGCAGTTTGTAACCGATTCACTAATCAGTTAAGCATGAATTAACAGGTTGTGCAGGTCGAGGAGAAATCGTCTGTACCACATGCAATGTAGATCAAGAACCTGGATTTTACAAGGAAAATCAGATGGCGCAGTGTCCTGCTTGCCATGGAAGGGGTTTACTTGCTCATAGAGATGGATCTGACAGCATGTGAGTTTACTTCTTTTGTATCTGTATCTGTTTCATTATCAACAATAGCTATTTCAGCCAAGTGGATTCCGTTTAAAAATTTCATTTGTTGGACATGCAGTTAATTAAATTTTCTAGTGTTCTTTACCAATCCACTTATGCAAATGATAGTTTGCACAGTAGATTGCAAATATGGAATGTTTGATACTTTATTGGCAGTTGTTCTAATTGAACGTTGTCTTTACAGATGCTTGAAATGCAATGGCAAGGGAAAGATTCCTTGCTTAAAGTGTGGATCTCGCGGGCTTATTAAATGTGAAACCTGTCGAGGATATGGCTCCCTTTTAGCACACAGTGTTGCCATTGTTAAATGGTAGGTTTGCTTGATAGTCTGCATACTTCATTTTGTCCTTTCTGATAGGTCAGGCAATTAATTTTAGAGGCATAACCATCTCAAGTTTTGTCTGGTACCATATGCTTAGTAACCGAAACTGCCTTCAGGCTGTCTAAATTTATATTTATTTCCTTCAAAAGTCATTACTGTAGAATCAAATATGTACTTCTGTAGGGCTTAGAGGGCCAGAGGGATTTCACCCCAATGGAAAACAACTACATCTTTATTGAAAGAAAATACTCAAAACCTAAATTGCAATAAATGTTAAAGAACTTATATGGACAAAACTTCAAACCAAATTAGTAAACAAAGTCTGAAACCCTAGGACTCTCATTCCAGAGTTATAATAACCCTATACAACCAAATAAGTATGAAGTAATAATTAAATCAAAATAAGAAACAAAATCCAAAAAAGAAAAAAAAATTATAAACTTCAGTCTTTCAAGTGCTGTGGCACTTTGGATGAACCGTTGCAGTGGTTCGCCCCCCCTCTCGATTGCACATTTTAGTCTCTTTTGGACCACAAATTTGATCCCTAAGATCTCCTCTTGTGCCATTGACTTTGATTCTTGGATTTAAGGACTCCTCGTACTACATCATTCTTTAAGATTCCGGACTTCTACATGAGATTGTTGGCCTTTGTATGTGCTAACAATTAATATGTAGATCTTCAGCCAGTAATCAAATACATAGAATATGTTCTTGCTGTACCAATCAATGGCTCAAGTGCACTGTATAAACTGCATGGTTAATGCTGTACTGTTTTGATTAGATTTAACTGACTTGTATCGAGTGAATGTTGTATCTTTGATGACAGTTACATAGTTTTCCCCTATATGTATACTTGGTCAATATTGAGCTTATGTTTGTGAGACAAATTTCTGTTTTTGGTCTACAGAATCATGTTGATCAAGAAACTCACCCTTTCCTTTGAAAACAAGGGAAAGTAGAAAAGCAATCATGACTTAACTCCGCAATGCTATCATATAATCTGCAATGTTATCATTCAATCATGACCTTTTATTGACATGAATGCTCTGTCATTATGAATAAAGTTGCTTAGGCTTAAATGTCATTATTAAAATCTTAAATTTTCTACTGTTCTGTAAGCTGAGAAATAGTGTTGCCTGTGCAGGAAGACGCTTTCAACCCGAAAAGTAAGCGCAACAAGTGGAGCTGCCTCAGTGCCGGATGAGGTCTTCCACAAAGCTGGAGGAGTCCAACTGTGCAACACTCAAGCATATCAGTGTACACCAGCCTTCTTTGCTGATTCTTACTTCCTCAACAAATTCTCATCTGAAGTTATAGCAGAAAGGGCACCGATTCCTTCTACTGCAAGGGTCATATGCGAGAGGCATACCATCTCCGTGGTGCCAGTTACGCGTGTGACCATGTCTCATCGTAACCGAAGATTCAGTTTTTACATCATTGGTTTTAGCAAAGAGGTCTATTTGAAGGACTACTATCCTGCTAGATTTTGTTGGGGGCTGTGCCCTTGCTTGGAATGGTTGAAGCTGTGAAGAAAATTTGGTTGTTGTCTATGCTTTCATTTGTACGAGTCCCATGTATTTGGCAGCGTCTGTGGGTATATGTTTTACCATCTCTCTCTCTCACCACCACCACCACCACCACCACCACCTTTTTTTTGTGTAGTTCAATAAGTGGGTCATTTTTGTGATTTGAACTATACTTCCAATCTGTGAGGGGTTGAATGGCATGTTTGTGTTGATCATCTATCTTGGAATATGATAGATGAATTTTTGTATTGAAGTAACAAATGGGCTGCTTGTGATTCCTATTTATGATTGTCAAATCACTTTTCCTACGAGTTGGTTGATTTCATATAATTTTCCACGCAAGCTTTGAGAATATTCATTTTGGGGGCTTTAACGTATTTGACACCAAAGAGACAGAGAAAATGTTTTAGGACATTCATCCACGTGTGTCTTGGCAGATGGATTTGATCATTGCAAATTTCATTCATTTTTTCAAAGATTCGACACCACTAATTAAATTCATGCACTTCATTATAATATTATTTGTCATCGCCAAAATTTACTCTCTTAAATTACCCAAAATTTCATAGGAATTTGTCAATTGATGGAGTAAGGTGCAGATACCCCAACCAAAAAAGAACAAAACCAAAGGTTCTCTTAACTTGGGTTCTCACTTCTCAGATCAAATCCGGTTGAAACTGCCGGCAACACAAACATTCCCTCTAAATAATCGAAATGGACATGGCTTCTTTTGTATTTGGTTGTTTCACATCGTCTCAATCTGCCACAAAGCATGGTCTCCCATTGCCAACTCTCCCTCTCACTCTTTCCCGAGGCATAATTTTCACAGCCCAATTATTTAACACATAAAATTAGAAATCTTCTTAAGAGAACTAAATATTGCGAAAGATTTTCTTCTTTTATGAACAGAGTCTATGTTAAACTATTTTGTATATTTAACATTTTACAAATATTGAAGGACTTTATGTTATCAATACTTGCCATAAGTACATAATTACTGATTTAATTATTTTAAAAAAAAATCTTAATTTTCGATGTTGAAAGTATTACTAATCCTTAATTTAAGGTTAATGCTAAACTATTTTTAATTGAAGAGTTTGACTAGTCACATTATTACATTAAGTTTTTTTTTTTTGTTTTTTAACATGGCATTTAAAATCAATTTTAAATCCATTCTCGAAGACACTGTCTCAAAATATCTATTTCAAGATGGAAATAATTTGATATTAACTCTAAAATAGTGATTAATTATATTTTAATCCCTAATTAGGATTTAGTCTGGAAAAAAATTTTATAATAAATAGCATTTCTCTGGTTATGGACATTGTCATGGCTGCACGACAACATAAATTATTATCCGATGATATTATTATTGATATTATTTGGTGTTTCTTGGCCACTTATATATTGAGCAAGGAAGCATTATTGTTTTCAATCTCTCTCCTTGTGTGGATACAATTTTTATTTATATATATATAAAACTCAAAATTTTTAAAAAAAGTACTAATTGAACTATAATTCGCGGTGCAGATATATTTTTTTCCTTACATTTTTTGTTTTTTAATTTGCCCTCTCTCACTCCTATAACTTATTTTAATCTTTATTTGGTGTCAAACAAACCAAACACAAAGGAGGAAAGGCTATTTTTTTGTTCTATGGAGCAAAACTTCAAGACAAATCTTAGACTAAAAATCCACATAAACGTGCAAACATATAAGCTTTTGGTGGGCCGGGGGAGAATGGCCGTCCCAAGTCTCATTCCAATTCTTTTTTTTTTTTTTGGGTATATATTAGGATTCGAATCCAAATTTATTATATGGAAAGGAGAAATGTGTCGCATTCCAATTCAAGCATAGGACACATCATCCTTGTACAATTGTTATTTTATTAAAAAAAACTCGTTTTCAAATGATAGGATTTTGCTTGGTGCCATAAATTAGAGAAAAAAAAAGGGTATTAATT
Organism: Dillenia suffruticosa; assembly: GCA_033439265.1. NCBI lineage: Eukaryota > Viridiplantae > Streptophyta > Magnoliopsida > Dilleniales > Dilleniaceae > Dillenia > Dillenia suffruticosa. Next base: position 1,962,373 of record JAVTVX010000035.1, read on the forward strand.
AGATTACAATCATATTGTATTTTTATGAAGAATCCCTAAATAGGATTTGTTTGAATGACATCATTTTGGTTGAAGTTCTAGAGCCGAGATGTCATTCGGTTCCACGCGTCACAGGCCCATAAACGGAAGAAAAGTGAAGATGAGGTGCGAACGAACTGGGGAGAGGGACCCAAAAGGTCAATCAATCACACTGCAAAGCCAAGATATCAAAAGAGACGTGCAAGGCAGTTGCACATTCAGCCGTCGAGACCCTCAGTGTTGAACTTGTTTCAAGGGCAGGGTCACCCCTCACTCTCTATGACTCCACCACCGCCAACGCCACCACCGCCACCGATTATTTTTTCTGAAATTAAATTTATTATTTTACTTTATTGTTCGCGCAATCTGTCTCATAATTCCCTTTTCCCTTTTGCTATTCCATATGAATACGGAGTAAACATGATTACTCATTTACCTATTAGTTGTTGGGTGTCATTTAATCGATTGTTGTTCTTATTTAGAGACCGATCCAAAATTTGGAGACAGTAATGTAAAAAATTTATATGATATTTATTCAAACAACCAATATGAATAGAAAATATAAAATTATAGTTAAACGGGTATAAAATATATATAAATCATGAATATTAATTAAATTTCAAAAAAATTGAAAGAATATAATTATCCGACATGAGCCCTACATAGCTCTGCTCCTGATCTTATCGAAGAGAAGCACATTATACAACTAAATGATGTACCCCCAAGGTGGCTTTGTCCGAATAGCAACACAAAGATATTTCATAAACTTGTGCTTATAAATGTAAGAATGACGAAAGAGTTTAATATTTAAATTGAATATTTCATGAAACATTACTAGTTGTACACGGAGACCCATTTCAATGTTTATCATATTGTTCTCAATTAAGATATTTCTTCTCAATCATCATCCCCTCATAGTTCAAACAACTACTAAGATGAATTTGATTGCATTTGAATAACTCTCCCATGGATAAGATTTGATGGGGGACTTGTCTCTCCTTGCTCGTGAGTGTCACCCTTTGTCTGAGACCTGTACCGGTTGCCTGAGAACTTTAGTCACAAAATAATAACAAAAGAGAGAAAAAATTCTCAAGACTTCTAATTAATTAAGAGACGGAAACAATACGTGGGGTACACACCGTGGGCAGCCCAACACAGGAAGATTTGATGATTATGTTGTGCCGACCGGGGCGGTGAACATACGTAACGGCTTCCAAAACTGACACGTGGATAAGAGAGGCATGCGATGAAACTACTCACCAGCAGACAATAATATGCTGCGATTCGATACCGGCAGTTCGCCTTTTTCTTCTTTTCCCGACTTACCCTTATTAATCTATTGAAATTCCTTATCAATTCGTTAATCCTCTTCCCGATGTCGCTTAAATCTTTTCGTTTTTCTATTTATTTTTTAGTAGTACATATCATAAATTAAATTGGGGAATTATCTATTTTGGCACATATATTTTCGATTTCATAGTGGTATAGTATTTTGGATTTGTAAAAAAAAATTAAGATTAAGGTTCAATTAAAATATATTTTAATTAATTATAAAAAATTTTTATTTTTTAATTAAAAAGTATTATACATAAAATAAAACAAAATAAAATTGAATCAAACCAAATTGAAACAATTTGAGATTTTTTTCGTCCAAGTTTATAGCAATCTCATCTCAATTATGTTAAGGATCAAAACTCCTGTTGGGTTTCTTCAATTGAAATTTGTAGTCAAATATTTTAGCACTTGGTTTTTAGAAAACAAGGTGCAAAATTTAAGATTACTTTATCATGTCCAATCATAAATATTACATTACCTTGTTTACTATATATATATATATATATATTCTCCATTAAAAAATTATAAAATTTACAAATGGATAAATGAAATAATCGCCTGACTCTTGAATTTATCATTTTATTATCCTTTCTATATTATAAAAAAGATTTCTTTTTACTTATTAATAATATTTATTATTATTATTTTGGTAAGATGGGTAATATTATCTTTAGAGACTAGGTTAGTGGATGTATAGCTTGAATTGGAGTCAAGAATTGCGAATTTTGGAAAAAAGGAAATGGGTACCCCAGCTCCTGTGGTAGATTAAATATAATAAGCATACATCCAATATGGAAGACATTCTAGAGGGTTATTTTTGCACGTTACACTTACACACTCAATTAATAAAGTTTAAGATAAGCAAAATGCAAAAAGCAAAAAGCAATCGACACTTATTTATGTAGGTGAGAGGAGTATCTTTATCTCTTAACTAAATCGGAAGTTTGACTTTTACTAGGTATAGAAAGAATAATATTGAGAAATCTTCCCTTAAATGAGATCTGATAGTCAAATCGATTTTGCATTAGTCGGGACAAAGTCTCGGATACTAAAAAATTCAGGTAAAAAAAAAAAAAAAAAGCAAAAAGTAAAAAGCAAAAGGCAAAAAGCACATCTTACTGTTTTTCTTTTTCTTCTTATCTTAGTTTGTTGGGATTGATAGGTGATATAATCCTATGCCATCAAACTCTAAAAAGCATTCGGGAGGCAATCTCATTCACACTTTCAACCATTTTTCCCCCCTTAACATCCCTCACCCGTGAGCACCTTTTACACCTTTAAATAAAAATAAAATGTTAAATCTTTATAATAGAACACTCAAAAATTGATATTAACGAATAAAATATCATATTTTTTAAAAACAATAATTAAAAAAAAAATTAAAACAAATAAGGAAGAGAGCTACCTCCTTTTCCACCCGATCGATTTGGCCCTGCTTTGCAAGAAAAGTGTGCTCAAGTTGAACTTTTAAATTAATTAAGTCATAGTTTTGGGAACAATGAGGTACAAGAAATAAAAATATTACAAAAAGAAAAGAATAATAACAAAAAAAAAAAAACAATAGCAACTTGGAATGGGCACAGTAAAAATTTTAGGTGGAGAAAATGGAATATATTTCCAACAATTTAATTTAAGCTTGTTTTACCGTAAAGTGTAAGAATCACTACTTTTGCAAGTGTTTTTTTTTAAAAGAAAATATATCATCATTTAAATATTTTAAATCTACTTAAATCCGGTTTAAATCGGATAGAGCCATTAAGAGGCAAAACTCTCCTATATCTATTTTTTTCATTCACACAGCATTTGAATCAACTAAATATTAATATATTTTCACATGTTTATGTCCTTAATTGTCATTTTTCACCAACATTATTATTATTATTATTATTATTATTATTATTATTATTATTCTTGCCTTAATCAGTTTGGGCCTTCAATGTAATTATTTTAATACATATTTCTCCTAGAAACACAATTTTAGCATTAATAAAAAAGTAGTCAATTTTTAATGATGCATGTTTGAAGCAAGTTAATCCTATTCCTAGTTTAGCACGCACACGCAGTGTGTCAGTGACTTCAAATATCACGTGTAATATAAGAAACGTGCGATTTTAGTAAAAATTTTATATTATGAAGGGTAAAGTATAATATATATTTAAAAGTATAATATATATTTAAAATTATAATATATATTTATAATTTCAGGTAATTAACTATTAATTTATGATAATTTTTTTATTAATTTAGCAAATTCAATGTCGAGATTTCAATAAAACTCAAGAGGACAAGTAAGCTCTCTTACCATTAAAGTCCATTGCTAATTTATATAATTTTTTTTAAAAAAAATTAAGATTAAATTTATATTTGGGATAATATTATATCACTGGCGGTAATATTTATCAATTTTATCACAATTACTTAGTATAACAAAAAATTTTCAAAAAATTTAATATTAACATCCTTTTTAAATATCGAGAAAAAATTGAAAAGGATGAATACATTAACATATCAAATAGTATTATTCTTATAATTTTTATTTTAAAATTTTGGCTAATGGTAATTGAAGAATTTGAGAACGATTCTCATTTTATTTGTAATTATCGATTCCATTGTCGGCCCATTGTTAAATATATCATTAATTATTTTTCAGAAAAAAAAAAAAAAAAAGAAACAAGAGAGAGAGCTGGGTGCGAATTCCTCCGTTGTCTCCATCTATTTTAGTTTTCTCTACTTGGTCTAGTTTCGTCGCAACAATTGATTGATTCCAGACCAATTCACATGCAAAAGAAATCGGATGAAGCCCTCCAAGTTGAGGTGGAAAAGGAGATCGGCTTTCTTCCTCCTTTTTCTTGCCTAACCCAAAACGGAATTAGAATGGCAAGTGTTTCCTGATATTAAAAATATAAATAATTTTTATTTTTATATCACTTCTAAAATATTTTTAATTAAAAGAGTTCTAAGATGGTTTATAAGTAGAATAATGTGGCATGATGTAGAACTCTAATATGGTAAAGAAATTTTTAAAATAAAAAATTACTTATATTGTTTAATATATTTTTTCAACTATAGTTGTCAAATCAAATGTGACCTCGAGAATAATAGCACGGAGAAAATTAATTAATTAATTAATTTATTTTTATATATAAAAAACTTAAATTTATAATTTTTAAAGAAGAAGAGAGACAATACAAATTGAATTATAATTAATTGACAGTTCGAAGAATATCTATGAACAAAGGAAAGTCACCCCTTGAAACACCCCCCCCCCCAAAAAAAAAAAAAAAACATGATTGGTTAAGATTCGAATGAGTGTGTGGACTGTGGAGCGTATGTAGATGTTTGGTTTGTTTTTTGTTTTTGGCACCAAAAAAGGCATACAGGAATTGAAGATATGAGTAAAAGTAATGGTTATAGATATGGTAAGGAGATAAATGTCCTACCAACTCAACAATTTAAATTATATTATTATTTATGCATGAGGATTTAGGTCCGTATGCAACCACCTCCGGTAAAAACAAGTTTAAAAAAAAAAAGAAAAAAAGAATGAAAGCAGTAGAATTGATCAGGATAACATAAAACTGCCACTGTAATTTATGTTTTTTTACTGAGAAAGGTGAAAGTGAATGAAAAGGAAAGCAACCCAAAAACAGATTAGGGGGATATATGGTTCCAAAAAAGAAGGCAAGAATCCTCTCAAGTTTAGCATTCCGTTTTCAATATGTAGACATCTCCTAACTCTTCTTCATCACATCTTGGGTCCGTACTTTTCAAATATTTTCAAATTATAAATTATTATCTTTTAAAATTATAAATATTTTCAAATGTGTACCACATTTAATTGTGTGGTGCAAACAACATCTTTTTATCTTAAGAAGTTGAAAAGATAGTTATCTATTTTTTTATTTATTTTATTTTTTTTAAATTGTAGTACAAACAATAATTTCCAAAATTGTAATACAAAACATTATAAAACGAGTAACATTTTATTTTCTTTAAATATGTATTCGAATTTCATATGCAATGCTCCAAAGCAGCCTAGTGGATTTAATTTAATTTAATTTCCCATAGCATTAATCATGCAAATTAGGACAAATGTCTATGTTAAGTGATTCCATTAACACATAAGAGTTCGCAATTCGAAAAAATCAATTCTTCCCATCTTAATCACTTCTATTAAATATATAATTTAAACACTGATTTTTCATGACCCCACGTCGTTTCATTGGACCGAAGGTCAATTCCGTCATTTTGAAAACATTTCCCTTCCTTCCCACAACAGTTTCGATTAAATGAAAATCTCAAAAAACTCAAAATCCCACGCAAGCGGAACAGAAACATTCCCCCTACCACCCCCCCGGGGGTTGAGAGAGAGAGAGAGAGAGAGAGAGAGAGCCTATGTATAAATTGGAGAGTCGGGTGAGTGAGAAAGAGAACGGAAAATAAACCCATTTGGATCACCGTACATTTCGGCATCTCAAAACTTTGCACACCCCATCCATAATCTTCTCCCACTCTCTCTCTCTCTCTCTCTCTCTCTCTCTCTCTCTCCGTGACATCAAATTCTTCTCATAATTAAGTTTTTACGGGAGTTGAACGGCGATGACCTCAAGCAGCGGCGGAAACTCGCTCAACGGCAGCCCAAGGCACGGGGGCGGAGGACCCAGCACAACAAGACGGCGAATAGGTGACGTCATGGACTCAGCATCCGACCAGGTCGATACATTAAACAACCACCTCCACCATAACCATTACTTCCACCGGCGGAAAAGCTTGTTGTTATGGTTTCCGGAGTGGCTGAGATCGGGGAAGAATATGGGCCGCAAGATCATAGGGGTTCTGTTAGCAATGGCGGTTTTATCGGTGTTTTTGAAGTTCTCGTTGTCGAGTAGTCACGTGGAAGATCACGTGAATGTGACGAAGAGGAGAGAGAAAGATGATCCTCATCATAAAAATGGGAGATTGATTATACAGCAGACGTATAAAGAAGAATGGGGTATGGCTCAGAAAGTTGTTTCCGAATCTGAAGGTTATTCTCCCAGGCCGAAACGAGACTTAGATAAATACCCTGTAAGTTTCTCTCTCTATCTCTATCTCTATCTCTATCTCTTTCTCTCTCTATGATTTTAACATTTTTTTTTTAACTTAGAAAGTTACAGAAGAAAAGTAACATTTATTGGGATATTGATTTTCTAACGGTAATTTGTTAATTTCATGTTTAATAAGCAACGGGATATTTATTCTGCATCATGTGAAATTTGCTTTACGAGTAGTTATTCCAAAATTTTCATTTTTTTAAAAAATAATTGAAAATTTGCAAATTTCGGCAATTTTCGTCGGAACCCATGCTTATAATTTAGTTTAAATTTAGTTAACTATACCCATTCATGTTTTGAATGGTAACATTTTAAGTTGGTAAGTAAATTTGGATAGATATTTAATCCAAAATTTTTAATAAAAATGCAAGCGTTTGTATTATTTATGATCAGTGAAGGAGAAAAAAGTCGCGGGAGGGATACAAGCCCTTGTAGGAACTCGTGGGCCTTGGTTATACAATACAGATAGTGTTGTGTTATAGTTTGAATTTTGTTTTTCTTTCTTCTAAATTTTATATTTGAGGTTGTGGGCCCTAAAGAAAAAGAAAAATTTTATGGAGTGAGGAAAGAGGTCTCTGACTTTTTAACTTGGTTACAAAGTCCAATTTCAAAGGAGTGAGGAATTTGGAATTTGATTAGGCGGTATTCCATAACTTTTTCTCGTGGAAATTTTGAAGGCTGCTAGCCAAATTTTATTTAGTTTTCCAAGTATTTGACCCTTTCCAAAAGTTACTTTGTTTTTCCTTCTAATGATTTGGTGTACGTTTCATCTGCCTAACATTTTTCATAGGTACACCCTAAACCAACCCTGTTTCATTCTACCTTTTTCTTTGTTCTTAGTTGATTATCAAATTTTGAACATGAATTAAATTACTAGAGTAATAAATTGCTTTGGGATTTGTCGTGTAACGTTAATATGCCATTTCAGAAGGTGGTTCTTTCTTGCAAGTTTCTCGTGCTAATGGGATATATATTGTCCTTTTCACATTGACATCATTGTTTGCAAGGTTGTCAGTGAACGTTGGTTCTTCTTTTGGCTTTATTTTATTAATATTATTATTATGTTTGGTTTCTACTTGATTTCACTTTACAATGTGATTATGGAGCTAATTCAGTGATTATTGTCTCCAGACTCCGGAAATTTGGATGAAGCCAAACAGTGATAGCTATTATCAATGCATTGCACGATCAAAGAATCAAATAAGTATTGTCTGAATACTTTTTCTCTCTACATCATTAAGTCTGTATGAATATATTTAATTAATTAATCCGATAAATGTGTTAAGCAGGGATGGGTACACACCCTAATAATGGTTATATTTTAGTTCATGCTAATGGTGGATTGAATCAAATGAGAACAGGAGTAAGCATCTGTCTCTCTTGTGGATTCCATTAGACTCTTGTAATAGCATCTAAAAATGGAATTTGTGTGCAGATATGTGACATGGTGGCAATTGCAAAGATCATGAATGCCACCCTCGTTCTACCTTCACTTGATCATGAGTCCTTTTGGACAGACCCAAGGTATATATACCAATAAGAAAGTTATGGGATTTTTTTATCATTTGAGTATAGGATTTTGCAGTCTGATTTTTATGATTTTTGTGCAGTGATTTTAAGGATATTTTCGATTGGAGGCGCTTCATTGAAGTTCTTAAGGATGATGTTGAGATAGTTGATTCATTGCCCACTCGTTATGCGGCTGTGAAGCCCCTTCTTAAGGCCCCTATTTCCTGGTCAAAGGTCTAATGCCCATCTTCACAAAACTGGTATCTGTTTTTTGGCTTGACGTTGGAAAATAAATTTATGTGGCCTCATTTTGCAGGCCAGTTACTACAGAGTAGATATGACTAACTTACTGAGAAAGCATAAGGTGATAAAATTTACTCACACCGACTCCAGACTAGCTAACAATGGCCTTGCGCCTTCCATTCAGAGGCTTAGATGTCGCGCCAACTATGAGGCACTACACTACTCTCAGGAGATTGAGGAACTTGGAAAGATATTGGTCAATAGGCTCAGGAAAAATGGTGATCCTTATATTGCCCTACATTTAAGGTATGAGAAAGACATGCTAGCATTTACAGGCTGCAGCCACAACCTGACCAACGTAGAGGCTGAGGAGCTCAGAGTGATGAGGTATAATGTCAAGCATTGGAAGGAGAAAGAGATAGATAGTGTACAGAGAAGACTAGAAGGTGGATGTCCAATGTCCCCAAGAGAGGCGGCTTTGTTCCTCAAGGCCATGGGATACCCTTCAACTACAACTGTTTTCATAGTTGCAGGGGAGATCTATGGCAACAATAGTATGGAAATATTTCGCTCGGAGTACCCAAATGTCTACTCTCATTCCACTCTGGCAACAGATGAAGAATTGGAGCCTTTCAAGCCTTATCAAAACAGGCTTGCTGCTTTGGATTATATCATGGCACTTGAAAGTGATGTATTTGTTTATACGTATGATGGCAACATGGCTAAGGCAGTGCAAGGGCATCGAAGATTTGAAGGTTTTCGAAAGACCATCAACCCTGACAGGTTTGTTTTTGTAGGGGTTCTGTTCTTGAAACTTCATATAAAATCAAGGAGTTGAATCCATGATTTGTTATTTGTGTGCATTTTTCAGGCAAAATTTTGTTACCTTGATTGATAAACTCGATGATGGCACTCTATCTTTGGAAGGGTTCTCTTATGAGGTTAAGAAGTCACACGCAAACAGGCATGGAGCGCCCTATCTTAGAGATCCAGGGGAGACACCAAGACTTGAGGAGAACTTCTATGCAAATCCTTACCCAGGTTGTATTTGTTATAGGTCCCAGGGTCAAATACCAGCTACGAGGAGTCCAGGAAAGGAACTGAGACATAGAAAATTTGCTATGGAGAAAAGATAGGTTTTGATTTCTGGTAGTGTGTGGCCCATGTTTCAGAGATACAGCAGCCCTTGCTTCAGAGCAGGCCCTATACAAGCTCCCATTAACTGCCTTTTGCAACCCCTCAGGCAACCTTATTAGCACACGTCTTGGTTTTTTCTAGACACACAATGGTGGGAACATAGGATATATGAAAAGCAGGGAGAGCTGCATGGTGTTGATAGAGTAGCAGGCCAGCTCCACAGGCCGGAGGCATTATTGATGTTGAATGTGGAGAATTAGTTTGTTCATTTATTCGTTGTCCTTTTGATTAGATTGATATCAATTTCTGATGATGCCTAGTTGGGCTCATTCAAAATTTAAGTTTAATGCTTGTCAATGATCATAGACATAGAACTATTATAGTTCTTGTTTAGTTTCAAGTTGTTGATTCTGGTACTAGTGTATATGCTGGGGTATTACGCAATTAAAGGTACATGCCCAAAAATTCCGATCAACAAGCTATCTAAACCTTTGATGTCACCTCAGTTGCCTTTTGGACCCTACAATGACGCCATCTCCATCCATATCTCATATCAGATTTGCTGGTATTATTCCTAAGACTTTGTAGAGCATAGAATATGTGAACCGAAAATCCCTCATGGCACTGTTGTAGTAAATTTAAGTTTTGACGGTCTCTACTCATGGTGTTAAAATCCAAGTAGTCGTGGCAATAACTCCTTCAGACGCCATTACTTTGTCATTTCCATCGAGCAATGGCAATCGTCTGGACCATGTTATTACCAACTTTACAGAAGTTACCGAGCTGGAGATTAATGAAACTAGGCAGTTTTATTTTGATGTGAATGGTGAGAAAATGTCAACACAGAATTCAGATTCTAGAGTACACGACATGCTTGCTCGGGCTTGGGCAGATTCACAATCAGAAGGGACCTTGACTGAAGAGTTACACCCAACAGAAGACCGGGCATTGCCTCCAATTATCAGTGCTGTTGAAGGGTACACGGACATCACAGGATGAGTTTGAGGCTCCCCCCCCCCCAAAAAAAAAAAAGAAAACAAAAAAAAAAACATCAATCCTTTTCACGTGCCTTATGCTATAGTGATGAAAGCAATTAATTTGCTTGGCAGTAGATGGATTGAGTCTTTACAAGCAGCTTGGAGTGGAGAACCTTGTCTCCCAAGTGTTACTGTTTGGCAATGGCTGACGTGCAGCAGTGAAGACCCTCCAATAGTAACAGCAACGTATGTAATTTTCAAGTACAGATATGTGAGACCTATTTCAAAGCCCTCGTTAGAAATACACTTTTTTCTGCAGAAAACTCTCAGGATGTGGTCTGGATGGTCACCGCCAGATTTTAGGCAAATGCAAGATACGGCCCCAACATAAACCATTTTTTATGGGAAGAAAAAAAGGAATCTGTTCATTAAAAGATTATTTGGGGTGAGATTAACGGAGTCCAAATAACAGAAAATTAATCAGGCAGCCTCTAGGAAAAAGGATATTGAATCATGGTATATATACTTTTATATGAACAAATGACGTAAAATATAACTAAATTTGTAACATTATTTTTGTTAAACATTTATTATTCATTCTTTCTCAGCGTACAAAACATGAATACCACCATCAGCGTACAAAACATGAAAAGCATCCATATTCTCAACAAATTCTGTAACTCGGTTTCCCTCATCACAATCTCTTGGCTGTTCACATAGTACATTCCTTGATCGAGTTTTGTTTTACATATAACATACCTACCATGGAGTAAGCTTCAACTATAGTTCTTATAAGCACTTTCCTAAGGGGAGTGGCTTTGCTCTGATTGGTGTAGTCAATCGGGACAATGTATCTGTATATGGGGACAACATATCTATATATGGGGTACTTTTAATATTTATATATGCACAAAACAAAGCAGCGAGGCTGTATCTCGGACACATTGCAATGTACAAGCGACATGTCCCAACTACCTGCTCTGGTTGAAAATATTGACAAGAGCAATCCATCCCCCATGCTAAGATGGCTGTGAGCTGCAGGATGCATCGGTGAACTCAGATAGTTTGCTCTGTGGTTAGTGATATACTGAAATGACAAAGTAATTAATCCAAACGACAAATCAATAGGCCCCTAAATTGGTCAAAATGCTAAACAAAGTGGTCTCCCAGTCCCCTAATTTTTCTTAGTCCGCCAAACAAGCTACTTCCCTTTTCTTTTCGGGGGGGAGGGTGTTGGTGCTGACAAATTCTAGCAAAACCAAGGTCCCTCAACAAAGAAAGTTTCCAGATTGTCTTTTTATGTGGAAAATAGATTGAGATATGTTCTTATAAAGGTAAACTAATTTTAAGCGCCTGACAGTTATCATCTAAATGATCAACTTCATGGCATGTTGATGCCAAGGCTAAGCACCATACTTATTAACTTTTCAGAGAACAAGAAACCACAATAAATCAAATTTACCTGTGACAAATTTACCTTGATGAAAGTGCAAGCTCCTGAAAAACCCTCCCTCTATGCTCAAAATTCCTGAACTCTTCAAAGCTTGCAAACCTGGACTAAGTACGACCCTGTCGCCTACGTTAAAGAGAATAAGTGTTGATTTAAAAAGTCAATTGGCGGAATGATAATAATCATACATACATACATACATACATACATACATATATATATATATATATATATATTGGCTCACCCTATGCATAAAGTGCTCCCCGGCTTAGTGCAGGGGTAGGGAGAGGGTGAGCGTATATGAACGCAGCCATCCCCTTGCATTTTTTGCAAAGAGGATGATTCCATGCCTCGAATCCGTGACCTCGAGTTCACCAAAGGAACAACTCAACCAATGCACCAAAGTTCACCCTCAATGATAATAATCATATATTGGAAATAAATAAATAACTGGAGTTCAAATGAAATTAAGAGGAGCATAGCTCCAGTTTTAAAGCCATCACCCATCAGAAAATTGGTATAACCAATAAATTAGCAAAAAATTCTTGCAAGAAATGAGACAAAACACATGTTGCCATAAAGCATGGCAATTCATAAACAATAAGAAAGAACAGTGCAAAGTTCTCCGCCTCAGCAACCAGAATGAGAGAGCCAGTATTACTATTTTATTTTGTTAACAAATCATATGAGCTACAAGATTAAGTTGTCCACATCGAGAGATTCAGGACACGATGATCCTATGAATAAAAGGAATTGCATCCATAACAGCCCAGGCCCTCAAAAATGAAGACCAAAAATAGGTGGATGTAGACATAAATTGAGATGTTATAATGCAGTCAAGTGATGCAAGCCCTTCATTCCAGAAACAACTTCTCTCATATACAAAGGGTATGAATTCTTGAGTATATTATGAAGCCTCCACCTTTACCACATTGAAGGCACATAAACTTGTTCTTTAAGATTCTGCGTTGCACTCTCACTAGGAAAGCCTCTCACTGCACCAATTGTCCACTGTGATATAATGCCTGCAGCAATTGCAAACCTAAGCTGCCTATCCAAAATGTCTTGATTTTCAAACATCTCAGGGTGAGTGGTCAGTTTCCGAATAATTGCAGCAACAACAGCATCACCAGAACCTGTCCTATCACAAGTGAATGGAGTAATGAGGACGTCTTCCGTTCCGATCACCACACCATCAAATGAAGGTGTAAAATAATGTATCCTACGTGTTCCATCAGTCACAAACAAAAACTTAAGCCCATCATGCCACAACGGGGATATCTCTTCACGTGTATAATGGTGATAATTTCTCCGGTTCTTTGACTGCTCATAACTCTCAGCATAGTATTGAGGCCTGTAGTTCCTCATTCTCTCATAGTAGTCTTCATCTAAAAGAAATTCAAGCTCTTGCCTCGACATCTCAATGATGTCAGCTTCACTCCATGCTCTCTTGATCAACTCCCTTGTCTCATCACGATTTTTCCATAAAGGCAAAGGCAGATTTAAGTCGAAAAACACAAGTCCTCCAAACTTCTTTGACAATCCGATTGCTTTAAAAAGTGTTGAATGCATTGAAGGAGAAGTTAGGACTTCTGAGTTAAAATGAAAAACTCTGGCCTGCAACATAGGATATGTAAACAAGATTATTCTATATCCCCTGAACTAATGTAAGTACAAATAAAAGAACACTTGTAATTAGCAACAACTTAATGAACACAGAAGCCATTCACTTATTATAGAAACCCAATACCCAAGAAGTCATCTCAGACATTAATTTTTTGTTAAGATATCAAAAATCCATCGTCGTAATTTTGAAATTCCTTAAAAATGCCAATAATCATTATCATCATCGAGAAGATTTAGAATCAAACACAAAACACAATCAACTGTTCCTCCTCAAATGTCAAAATTTGGCATTCAATCAAAGGTTCCTTTTTGCCTATAATTGAATATAATAACCATATTTCTTTTCCCCAACGAGTACATATACAAGAAAAGCAATGCACCAACTTAAGAAATCCAATGCCTAATACACCATAACCTTTCAATATTTAAGATAAAATCACAAAATCAGTCATAATTCAATACATCCTACAATGATTATCAACCTTAACCAAGAAATAGAATCAAACTCAGAACATCTTATGATTACCTCCTTAAGCACAGATAGATTCAATTCGGACCCAAGCAAAGAATCCTCAGCAGACTCCTTAACTACCTCAGCTCTCATTTTGCCATCATCAAACCTAAACTTGACATAAGAACAAGCAGTCCTCACACTGTCATCAAACTTGACAGCCCTTGTTTGCACATGCTCAACATTCATACCATAAACCAACTCCTCCCCAAACTTATCATCCCCAACTTTCCCCATAAACGCTGCCCGCCCGCCTAACCGCACGTGCGCTATCGCCACGTTCGACGGCGGCCCACCAGGTGCTCGAACAAATTCCGGAGGATTCCATTGCAGCATTTTCCATTCTGAGTATTTGTCTGGGTGCATTTGCTCCTCGGACACGCGTACCGTCGGGATGAATTCCTTGTGTGCAGCACCGAAACAGCAGATTAATGGAGGGTCATCGTACGGGATATCATCGTCTTCGTCGAAGTAGTCTGATCTGTGCAGTTCTTCTTGCTTTGCTTCCATTGCGCCGTTTTGAGAATCTGTTTTTTGCACTTGTTTTGGTGTTTTTGTTGCTGTTGAGGAAGATGGGGCGGTGTCGGATTTCTTTTTCCGGCCTCGGCGTTTTGGGGTTTCGGGAACTCCATTGTTGTTTTTGTTGCTTGAGGTTTTAGTTGGAATTTGGGTCTGACACTTGGTGAAGGGTGTGAATCGGTTTCGGGTTCTTTGAAATCTCGGTGAGTTGAGAAGAGGTAGAGGAGTGAGGTGAAATGAAGCCATTGAAATGGATTAGAATTTGGCGTGTTAGGGTTTATCCATCTTGGATTGGGTTTTGCTATCTCACTGGTTTTTCTTCTTTCCAATTATCTGTTTGTTATGTGGTTTGGAATATGGAATTACCAAAAGGCCCATCAATTCCAGCAAATGAGCAAATTAAGCCCTTCGCTGATGCCGTCTCACATCCTTCTCTTCTATTTTAGTTGGGTAGGATGGAGGCTCAGTTTTTTTGATCTTTTGGGATCTTGTGTGGCATCATGGCAGATATATTATGGCCAATTTTAGTACAGCTCTAGTGATAAATTCATATTAAAATTATTAATTATAATTATAATTAAATATTTTATAATGTGAAAATAATTTCTTAGTCTTCATTTCCTCCGACTGTCACCCCTCATCATGACCATAAAACTACACTTTTTTTTTTTTTAAGTATACGGCTTGAACTTGAATCTCTAACAGGCAACAATATCAAATCATTCAAATAATTATTTTATCAAAAGCCCTCGCTTAATAGAAAAATACGCATACAATTTGTTTATTAAAGAACTTATATGAATTCAGGAATGAAAATCACTCAAATTGAGTGATTTTCATTATAAGCGACAAGAAAGACAGAGGAAATACAAGCAGCAGTTTACAATGAAAATCACTCAATTGGGGTCAAAACCTCATTGGTCCAAAGGGGGGGGGGCAAGTAAAAGGAGGATTATACCTAGCCAAAACAAAATCCCCAACAACCTTATACCCATCTCTCGTCAAACACTCCAACTTCCCAGCCTTATCCTTCACAGCATCCTCACTAGCTACCCCACTAAACTTCACAACACCATATTTTCTCTCTCCTTCTCGAACACAACTCTCTCATCCAACGGCTCTGATGCCTCCTCTGCTTTTCCATATTTGGACGGCGATATAAACTGCACCGTCACCATTTCCTTCTCCTCTTTCGTCACTACCTGAGCCGTCATTGCAATCTTCTCCGATGATTTGGTTATCACCGGAGCTGTCATTGCGATTTTTTCGGGTTTTTTATTCTGGGGATTTCCGCACTCCTATGTAGTCTCCAAGGAGTTGGAAACCTCCATCTTTGTCCCCTTTGAATTGGGTCGGATTGCATGTGAATTCGGCGGTTATTGACGGCGGATTTCGTAATCTGAGGTGGTTTTCAGGACTTCTTATTTTGGGGTTTCGACACTAATTTTTCCTAGCACCATACCCATCTCTTGATGATTTGAATTTTTGATTGTTTATGGGGTTTGTGTCTGTGGGTTTGTTGAGGGTTTTTAGAAGGATGAACAGTTCATTTATATGATTGGACTTTGGAATGAGCGGCAGAAATGAAGGAAAAATTTGTGGATTCAGTTGATCCATGGCCTTATGCGAATGAGAATTGTCTGCCAAGGTTTTTCAAGTCTTGTTGCACAAGATAATAGTTATGGCAAAACTTTCTCCCAAACTTCGATAATAGGGTTCAGTTTGATGATTGACACAAGTCCTTTAATAATATTTTATAAACCAAATAAATTGTAAACTAAATTTTCACTCTAAATTAATATGTTTTACAGAACTATTCATTAGATCTCTATATAAATTACTCTAAATATATTAATAATTTGATTAAATACTGATTTAATATATTTTCAATACAAATAATTATATCTTTCAAAAAATTAAAATAGGTAAAAATTTAATTTATGAAGGATGAAAGTATCACCTGTTCAACTTCACAAGAAGAAAGAAATTACTTAATGAAAATAAATTTTTATAAGATTAATTTTAATCTGCAAAATTTAACTTTTCCACCGCCCTACTTTCCTCTCAATTGTACATTTAAGGTAACAAATGGGGTAGATCCCAAGAAGACAGTCCAAATCCGATATTTTGAGATTTAAATTTTATTATAATAAAAAAAGGGTCTCGGCTCATTTAAATAAGGCCTAATCCAAATTTGAAATGAGATTGGGCCCAACACAAAATGGACTCATGTGGGCTTCTAAATGAGTTTCTTTTCTTTTCCTTTTTTTTTTTAAATACAAATCACTCGTCGGAGAGAGGATTGTGGCAACTTCACTTCTATTTTTCCAAACACTACCTTAAAATCACCCCGGCCTCATCAAATTTTGATCATCTGTTTTGAGCTCCTTTACGAATAAGTTAAAATTCAAAAATTGCCCTAATTATGATTTTAAATGAATTGAATTTGAATTTTGCATAATATTACCTCATTGTGTTTTAATTTCTTGTTAAAAGGGTATTTTATAAATTCAAAATTAATCAAATTAAAAAAAAAAAGTTTTAAAATTTTCCTGGTATAGACTCCTATATAAAATTTGATCAATTTGATTTTTAAGTCATTTAATTAATGTAATTCGCAATCGCATATCATCATGTTTTGCCTCTTTTCTCACCGTCTTTATCTTTTCAGTTCAGGATATTATTTCAAAATTAAAATAAGGAAGTTTAAAAAGAATCCTCTAGATAAAGAAAACTAAAAAATTATTTATATGGTTTATATCGTATGAAAATTATAAAACTAATGAATATACATTACTATGTCGGAGAAATATTATCCAATAAAATTATTTATATGGTTTATGCGTTACCAATGAATATTGTCCAATAAAATTATAAAACTGATGAATATACATTAGTATGTTAGAGAAAATATTGTCCAATAAAATATCAAATTTTCTTTTATGTGGTAAGGATTTTGGAATTTTTGCCATAATTCTTTCCCTTTCCATATTCATGATTTTGGTGAGATTAGTTTTGCCTTTGTTGGAAAACAAATTATATGCACCAAAAAAAGAAAAATGTTGAAAAAGAAATACCTAATTTTGGCTTGATTTACCATACAGACTGGCATCTCTACCCAATACTTAATAATTTTACTCCAAATTGATGCCACAACTTTTTCTTCCCTTAACTGCGCAACCAAAATTACCTTTTTATCAACGGTCCGGTTCTACAATCAGGGATATTTTCGTCACTTTAATAAAATTTCAAAAGCTCCATCCAGCTGTACAGCAAAAAAAAATTCAAATTTCAAAAAACCACCAAAGAGCCAAATCGGAACGTTGTTTTGCACAGCTCATTGTCCTTCACACTCATAAATTAATTAAATAAAAACAAAAAAGTAACCAAAAAAAAAAAAACCCTAATTTTCCCCTTCCGATTCAAAACAAATCCTCCCTATATATCTCAACCCTACTCTCTGAGACCCGCCTCTCATATTTATCTCTCTCTCTCCCCCCCACCTTCTCACTTTCTCTATCCTCCGTTTTTTATTAAAAGATTTTGAAAAGATGCGTGAGATCCTTCATGTTCAGGGTGGCCAATGCGGTAACCAGATTGGATCCAAGTTCTGGGAAGTCGTGTGCGCCGAGCACGGCATAGACCCCACCGGAAGGTACACCGGAGATTCTGATCTTCAACTTGAGAGAATCAACGTCTATTACAATGAAGCAACTGGTGGAAGGTTTGTTCCCAGAGCTGTGCTTATGGATCTTGAGCCTGGGACCATGGATAGCATCAGATCTGGTCCTTATGGTCAAATCTTTAGGCCCGATAACTTTGTTTTCGGACAATCGGGTGCTGGGAACAACTGGGCTAAAGGGCATTATACTGAAGGTGCAGAGTTGATTGACTCTGTTCTTGATGTTGTGAGGAAAGAGGCTGAGAACTGTGACTGCTTGCAGGGTATGTTCTTTTACTCCTTTTCGTTCCTCGTTTTTATCGATACCCATGTGTTTGTTTTGAGGATTAAATGCTTTTGTTGAGATTTTCATGGCTTTGGTGATAAAGGGTCATAGAAATCTTTTTGATCTTAGAGAATAGATCTAGCAAATATATTTCTAGGAAATTGCCTTTCACATGAAAAAAAACTGCATGAAATCTTCCTAAATGATCCCCGTGAATTTATTTTCATGAGTTTATGCCTTGTAATTACTTATTTTCCGAGGATAAAATTCCACCCAATAATGTTCGATGGTCGGACTCGTAAAAGATTTCAAGGGATAATCTTGGAAAATAAAATCTGTTTTCCTTTTTGTGATAATTAATATTTTCTCTATGAATGTTTCATTATTTAATCTCGTTGATTTATCTGATTTGTTTTTTTCGTTGTGTAACAAATGGCAGGATTTCAAGTTTGTCATTCACTGGGTGGTGGAACAGGGTCCGGTATGGGAACCCTTTTGATCTCAAAGATCAGAGAGGAATACCCGGATCGAATGATGCTTACTTTCTCGGTTTTCCCCTCTCCTAAGGTGTCTGACACTGTTGTTGAGCCTTATAATGCAACCCTCTCTGTTCATCAGCTTGTTGAGAATGCTGATGAGTGTATGGTTCTTGACAATGAAGCCCTGTATGATATCTGCTTCCGAACCCTCAAACTTGCCACTCCAAGCTGTAAGCCCCTTTTCACTGCTCTGATTTGAGATTTGAAATTTAAAAATTTGGGTATTGAATGCCTTTCTGATTTCTGCAGTTGGAGATCTGAACCATCTGATTTCTGCAACCATGTCTGGGGTCACATGCTGTCTACGCTTTCCTGGTCAATTGAATTCTGATCTTAGAAAGCTTGCAGTTAATCTCATTCCTTTCCCTAGACTCCACTTCTTTATGGTGGGTTTTGCTCCTCTCACATCAAGAGGGTCTCAGCAATATAGAGCCTTAACAGTGCCTGAACTGACCCAGCAAATGTGGGATGCTAAGAACATGATGTGTGCAGCTGATCCGCGCCATGGTCGCTATTTGACTGCCTCAGCTATGTTTCGAGGCAAGATGAGTACCAAAGAAGTTGATGAGCAGATGATCAATGTTCAGAACAAGAACTCTTCTTACTTTGTTGAATGGATTCCAAACAATGTGAAATCCACTGTTTGTGATATCCCACCAACGGGTCTGAAAATGGCATCAACTTTCATTGGAAATTCGACTTCCATTCAGGAGATGTTTAGGCGTGTGAGTGAGCAATTCACTGCTATGTTTAGGAGGAAGGCTTTCTTGCACTGGTATACCGGTGAGGGTATGGATGAGATGGAATTCACTGAGGCGGAAAGTAACATGAATGATTTGGTTTCAGAGTATCAGCAATACCAGGATGCTACTGCTGATGAAGAATATGATTATGAGGATGAAGAGGAAGAAGCCTGACATATAATTTTGATCATGTTGTGAGAGAGTTGCTATTGTGGTTGGTATAATGCATGTAATTTGATGCAACTTCCAGTTGCCTGTCTCTAGCTAGAGAATTGTGAATTCCGGCTAGGTTGTGGGCAAACTTCTAATATCAATTTTATTGTTCTATTCTAAAGTTTCAAGATGCTTATTATTACTATTCCATTTAATATTTGTGCAAGATAACATTAGTTGTGGCTTTCAGGATTTTTCCCAGGATAACATTAGTTGTTTGGACTATGAGAATTGGAAATGCCTTTTCTGAAGGAAAAAACCATCGGCGCATCTTTCATGAGAAAGGTTGTGTGATGCCAGATTATATGAAAGAACCAATTATATTCGTGTGTAGAACCAATGTTTGACAACCCCTAGCCAGGATATGTTGAGCGAAACCTATGATATTTGGGCAAGCTAGCCAGGATATTTTTTATGTAAATGCCACCAATGAGAGTCGCGCCAAACACGGGTGCTCTTGATAGAGACATGTTCCCAAGTGACTCAAAAAAAAAAAATTTTTTTAAAACAAGCCTGACCCAAAAAAATTTCCCCAAATAACCCAAATTTTCCGCGTTTCGGAGACGCGACAACCTCCAGAGAGAGAGAGAAAGAGAGAGAGAGAGAGGGAGGGAGGGAGAGGAGTCCGCGGGGGGAGGGAGAGGGGAGGAGAGCGGCAGGGGAGGGAGGAGCGCGGCGGGGGCGGCGGGGGGAAGGAGAGAGAGGGGGAGGACCGCGGCGGGGTGCGGAGGGGGGAGGGAGGGAGAGAGAGAGGGGAGAGGGCCGCGGAGGGGGGAGGGAGAGAGAGGGAGGGCCGTGGGTGGGCGGAGGGGGGGAGGGGGGGCGGAGGGCCGCGGGTGGGCGGAGGGCCGCGGGGGGGCGGAGGGGGGGAGGGAGAGAGAGAGGGAGGGCCGCCGGGGGGCGCCCCCTCCGCCCCCCCCGCGGCCCTCCCTCTCTCTCTCCCTCCCCCCTCCGCTGTCTCTCTCCTCCCCCTCCGCCCACCCGCGGCCCTCCACCCCCTCCCCCCCTCCGCCCACCCGCAGCCCTCCCTCTCTCTCTCCCTCCCCCCTCCGCCCCCCGCGGCCCTTCCCCCGCGGCCCTCCCTCTCTCTCTCCCTCCCCCTCCGCGGCCCTCTCCCCTCTCTCTCTCCCTCCCTCCCCCCTCCGCACCCTGCCGCGGTCCTCCCCTCTCTCTCCTTCCCCCTGCCGCCCCCGTCGCGCTCCTCCCTCCCCCGCTGCTCTCCTCCCCTCTCACCCTCCCCCCCGCGGATTCCTCTCCCTCCCTCTCTCTCTCTCTCTCTTTCTCTCTCTCTGGACTTTGGGTTGTCTGTGTTGCGTCTCCAAAACGCGACAAATTTGGGTTATTTGGGGAAAATTTTTTGGGTCGGGGTTATTTTAAAATTTTTTTTTTTTTTGTGGGTTATTTACGAACATGTCTCGCTCTTGACAATCCAATTAGATTCTACCCCTTACTAGCTCTTTTGGGTGAACATTAAATTCATATAATTACGGCAAAGAAAATCTTCAATTTTCCGGGATGGGTTTCCTTATGAACTCCCTTTTGACGGAGTTTGGTTCACACTCAAAAATTAAAAATAGAACGTTTGATTCGTATTTAAAAATCAAAATCAGAATTGAAATAAAAGGTATTAGAAATCAAAATTGAATTCTGATATTGATTGTTTGGTTCAAATTTTAAAATAAATATGATTATAATGGGTGATATTTGGTTTGTATCTTTCGAAATAAAAATCATATAATTATCAAATTTATTCTTGATAAAAATTATTTTAAAATTAAAATTAATATTAAAATTTATTTTATTTTCTATTATTAAAATTTTAAAATAATAAAAAAAAAGGTTGTAGTGCACCGGTAAACCCAAAAGCCCCATTTTTTACCGTTCAACAAAAGCACCAAAAAAAAAAAAAAAAACCGTTAATAGTGGGACAGATTCAAACCTAAAACCACTCAAATTCCAAATTTGAAAATACTCATATAAAATTGAAACAAATAAATCACAATTAGGGTGGGGGTAAGAAAACGAAACAAGAACATGAAATTAAAGCACAACGTTGGCTTTGGGTTCATGATCGGTGGCTTTGGTAGGTGTTCCCAAAGAGAATTGGTGGTAATCGTGTGGAGGAACGAAAGGCGGCTTCATCGATGAGAACGGCAGTGCACGTTGGGTTGTGGTCGTCTTTGTCGGTGTTTGCGGGTTCTGACAGCCGGAAACTATCGGTGCCAGAGTTTGGGAAGAGGAGAGAGAGAGAGAAAGAGATAGAAACCATTGGTGCCGGAGCTCTGGCAAACGATCGGTGTTTGCATATTTGAGTTGTGGCCTCATCGATTAATTGAGCAGAGCGAAAAAGAGCGATATGGTTTTTAGAAAGAGAAAGGAGGAGGGGTTAGAAAAGAGAAGGTTTGGGGTTGGGTTTCATCCGAAGGTTTCCATTGAAACCCATCAATTTACTTAGGTTTCACAAAACCTATAGATTAGAGATTTCACCCTCATTCCTTCATTCTCATTCCTTTGACCCAAACAATTTATATGATTTTCAAATCTAGTCTTAATTCTCTTACCCTTTAACCAAACACCTCCTATCTCCTACCAACCCCAGGTAAGTTCTCTCCAACGTCTCTGCTTGAATTGCAGAGTTCTCTTGTGGTTGTCTTCTTGTGTGCCAGGAATCTGCTTACCTTGCAAGGATTCAGTCTTTTGGAAGCTAACCAATAATGGTAGTTTCACTGTGAGTAGTGCTTATGGGTTAATGCAGAACAGATATGATGCGAACTCTCAGGATGTGGAGGGATGGAACTGGATCTGGAAGGCAAGAATCCCAGAGAGAGTCAAGTTCTTTATATGAACAGCAAGGCTGGGGAAGTGTCTCACAAACGTGGAGAGAAGGAAGAGGGGCTTTACGGTGGATGATCTCTGTCCGCGGTGTGGTCAGCATGCTGAAACTCTCCTTCATGTTCTTCGTGACTGTGGAGAGGCGAGGGACATCTAGAGGAGGCTTTGGAGAAACATCGAAGATGTCTGCTGGTTCTGGGAAGGACGGGTAGGAAACTGGTTAAAGAAAGGTATGGAAACCATGGTGACCCCCTCCTTCTCTGCCGTCATCTGGTCCTTGTGGAAGAAGAGTTGTAAAGTTGCCATAGAGAAGAAAACTCAAGACATTCAGTTCTTCTAAGTGAGATTCATCGGTTGAGTAGGGATTGGAGGAACGCCTTTGCGGACTATGGAGGTACTAAGACCAGAGGAAGTTTGTGGGTCAAATGGTCTCCTCCCAGCGCAGGGAAGATCAAGCTCAATTCGGATGAAGCAGTTTCTTAGGCTACTAGAAAGGTAGGCGTGGGAGGTCTCTTGAGAAGGGATGATGGTAGCTGGGTGAGAGGCTACACCATACATATTGGCAATGCAAACATTGTCACAACTGAGCCATGGGGCTTGAGGGAAGGACTTAAGCTTGCAAAAGACTTGGGTTTACAGCACCTGCAGGTGGAAGTGGATAGCCTTTCTGTGGTTAACTTGCTGGAGGGTGAAGCGGAAGTGGACCATCCTCTTCACTTTATTTGTCTTGAATGTAAGCTCCTGATGGTTGAGTTGGGAGTAATCAAAGTCTCCCATATCTTTCGTGAGATGAATTGGACTGCTGATTTTCTTGCCAAGAAGAGCCTGAGTGATGCGCCTGGAGCCACAGTGCTGGACCACCCTCCCCAGGGTCTGATTAGCATCCTAATGGAAGAATTGAGGGGTGTCAGATTCTTAGGAAAGGTGGCGGTAGGTCCACTGGGGGGTGGCCTTCGGGTCTGTGATTTTTGTTTTTGGGTCTCGCGCCTTTGTGTTTTCTCCTTTTACCAAAAAAAAAAAGAAAAAAAAATCCAAAAACGAATTGGCTTACCTTGCCTATTCAAACTGGTTTGAATTATACTGGCATAACACTGTGGTCCTTTGTTTTGAAATACGTCCCAAACGCTGATGATTTGAATTATCCTGGCATCATACTCTGGTCCTTTGTTTTAAAATACCTCCCAAACGCTCATGACAAAAGCCAAATAATGGATGAGACAAAATGCAATCCGCAGCTTTCAAATTGTTGGATAGGCATATTGTTGAAATGCTTGAAACCTAATCCAGCACAAGCTGTTCCTCTGGGAGCACGCGGTGCATGATCTCAAGCATCGCATTCACGGTTGCACCGCCACCGGCTACTTCCCATGATTTTTCGATGTTATCATAGAAAAATGTGTCCCCTTTCAAAATCTCCACTCTTTCCTACACTGTCTTTTGTCAACTTTAAATAATATTTTTCTAAAATTTTATTCTAACTCAAAATTCTTATGATAAAAAACCCTAATCTAACTTAGAAACAAATTTAAATAAACTTTTAATGATAAAATCTCATTAAATTAAGAAACTAGTTTACAGAAAAAAAAAAAAAGAAAAACTAAGAAAAATGTAAGACTGACAACAAATGCAAAGAAAAAAGAGCATAATATTTTCTCATCATAAGAAAATTAGACAATATAGGTTTTATAAAATGTCAAAATAGTAAAAACAAATTCTATAAATACAAAAATCAATTTTAAACCAATACACTAAAACTAGACAGACAATACTCATAATTCTCCTCAATTACAAGGTTAATTTAGAACCAAGGTAAATTTTAAAATTCCGAGTTCATACAAACCCAAAATAAGCTTTCCTTTTCTCAGGTAAAGAAACTAATGCCTTTACAATTGTTTTAGTAAATTTTCTCTTAGCGTGCACACACAAAAATTGAAAAAGGACTTTTGTTTGTCCTCAAGCATTTGTGATCCAAATCAAAATTTTTGCTTTTTAGTTTTTTTTAATAAAATATTTTTTTTAATTTATCATGACTTTATAGTAATAAGTTTAATTAAAACTTTATCTAATTTTGATTAGAGTATCTTTCAATTATAATAAAATTTAATTTAAAATATTAGATTTTGCTTAAATTGACAAGAAAATGGTAAGAATGATGTTATTTTGAGCTCTTCTACTATGTTCTCCAATTCTATTCTTCAGACATCATTCAAGTACAAGCCCCTACAGCCAGCAGGGAGCCCTTCTCCATCTCCATTCCACCTCATTCACCCATGAAGGCCTAATCATACGAGACTATAGTTACCGCGGGAAACCAGCTACACAAAACACTCCTTCCAAATTTTTGATGATGACGCTCAACAAACACCAAATCTATTTATGAACAAAAGATTAAATTGGAACAAGAGACTGCAGGAGTCAGCACTAGTTCTGCACCCAGATCAAAGACAGCTCAATAATGGTGCATGCATTGGTGAAGACCAATAGCCCTAACCTTGTGTTTTTGTCAAAGCTTGATTTATGGTGTCAAACAAGAAAATAACACATCGGAAGAACCATGAAAAACAAGTGTCTCATTCCTCATGACAACATTCCTTTCCGCAGCATTGACGACCAGAAAATTCCAACTTTTCATTTTCAATGTTAGTACAGACAAGTAAGCACAATTTAGAAACCCCAGTAACTGAGGATAGCTCCAACATCCATAGCAAGATATTTTTTTGAGCTGTACAAACAGTACTGCCATAACTAGCTCGGTGTAATGATCAGAAAAAACTTGGAGGTACAATATCTTTTCTCCCAAATTCAAAGCTGTATCACAATGCTTTAAACATCGGACAACATATAACAAGACCTACACTTCTGAGGATTTATCCTCAAATTACAGCTAAATTTGAGGATTGATCCTCAAATGATAACGAAGCAACAAATCTAGAAAATAGAGTACAAAAAGAACGTGCTATGGATATACAACACAAGACACACAACATAATAGAACCTTAAGCATCTAACTTCTTACCATCATTAATGGGCTTAACTACATCTGCTTTGACATTTTCACAGTCAAATTTTACAGGATGCACAGCAATATCTTCAGGTACCACGGGTGGCCTACTCCCAAGCATCGTCCACAAAATCAGCACAATCAATGCCCCTAATGCTCCACATCCAGTACCAAATATCAAAGCAGCCAGCACTCTTAATACACAAGCACTCCTCTTGTGCTCTATGGCCAAAGGAGAATCAGTCTTAGAGAAGGCATTAGGATCCACGGGCTCCGAATGCATCCAAGTTGGAACTCTCCAAAGCTTAAAGCTCCACGAGTAAACAAAGGTTGTCTGGGTTGAATTTCCACTAGAAGAGCTCAAACCCACATACACTTGATCATTGTTCCACATATTCCCCAAATCAATAGGATAATACACAAGCAACGGATCAATAGGCCTAGAATCAGCCAATTCACTTAACCTAACTTCTAATCGCTTTGAACTTGCATCGTAATCGATCCAAGAACGCAATATCTGCCCACTACTCAACACCAAATTTACATCAGACACGTTCCTAGTTTTCTTTGACACAACACTATCAACATCAATCCCAACATGATTACTATTCAAATCCCCAACCTCAACATTCTTAAAAGTATCGAATTCAACAGCGAAAAACTTAAAATTTCTCCCATTCAATCCAGGATTCAGCCCAAACATACTACCATCAAACTTATTTAAAGGGAAATTAACAGGAACCAGACTAAAAGCCATACCATCACCATTACCGGGCGAGAGAGAGAACGCGAAATATGTCGAAAATGACACTGTTTTGTTTGCATTTCCCGCAGGAAATTTGATGGGTTTTGCATACATAACTCTTCCAGCACTTGAAACAGAGGAATTACAAAGTTCTATACCAGACCCGCCATTGATAACCACAGCATCACCAAATAGAGTAAGTTCAGACCCAAAATCTGAACTTGGATCAAAGTTGTTATAGGAGAAAGAAGCTATTGGGTCTGCAAATAAGGGTTCAAAGTAAAGAAGAACAAGACAAAGTGCAGTAAAGTACCTGAAAATAGAAGTTTTTTCCATAGCTTAGAAAAAGGGTTTAATGTTGTCTGAAAATGAGTTCCGGATTTTATTTGTGCAGGTCTAGGATCCCATCTTGATAACTCTTGTGCAATTTTTTTTTTTGGGAGGGGGGGGGGAGGTTAGTTGAAGACCGACTGCGGGGGCAGAGAGAGAGAGAGAGAGAGAGAGAGAGATTAGTGGATTAAGGAGAATTAAATAGGTTTTCTCGTTTTCCGGTGACAAGCTTACTATACTACCGAGTGGTTGCTGACTAAGGGAATATAAAAATAAAGGGATTCTTACCATCATGTCCTTGTGTTTTTCTTATTTTCAACGATGTCCCTCAATTTCAGAGATCCTTTTCCTTTAAGCATGGCTTAAATTTCTTGTCTTATTGCCCCCACTTTTCCCTTCTAATATTTGGCATAGAAAAGGTGGGTGGGCCTTTCCCTTAATTGATCTGAGGGAAGTACTTGTTGATTTAACTTTGTTCTGAATTGGCAGAATTTAGAAGGATCCATTTTTGCAAACTTTGCTTCCAAACACTCTTTTGAATAAGTTTCATGAAATAAATCTTATTATATTATTTGTAAATATTTTAATTTATTTCAAATTATACCATATTAAAATCGTAGTAGTTCTATGGTCCTTTGCAAATTGGATAATTATTTGTTTATTCTAGTTATAGTAAGGGCAAAGGAAGTGGGCAAACAAAACTCTCTTAAAATTTTTTAAAAAAATTACCCTACATTTTAAATTATAATATTTTTGTCCTTTAATATATTTCTGATTTCACCCTCATTTGTCGTCGCTTACGAGTAATGAAGACCTTTCTCCTTGTTAGGGCATATCATTGTTGGAGAGGAAGCTAGGCAGTAATGGTGGGTTTTTGTGAGCTTGAAAGTATCTTACATAATACATTATTATTAGAATAATTTATAGATAAAAAAATAAAACTAATTTTGGAGTTAAAAAACAAATAAACTACAATTGTAGGGAGGCAAACAACATGCCAAACAAAGATATACCAAGCCAACTAAGTTTAGGGCCCAATCATTTGTATGTATGTATGTCGTAGTTCATTTCATAATATGTGCAACTTGCAGGGATGTAACTGCAAATTGAAAAAACGTAAGTGCATGGGAGCAAAGGTTATTGAGAATGGAAACATGGTTAATGGAGGATCAAAAAAGTAGAGATAGCAATAAAGAAGGGATTGGTGCGTGGTTGTGCCTTTTAAGTGTCTTTTGGGTGCTACAATCGATTTTCGACAGCTGTGTTTGTAGGAGCTGGCCTTGCCTTTTGGCATTCGATGAGACTAGGTCCACCTCCCCCCTTTTTCACCACATTCACTTTTTCATTCTCTCTTCTTAATATTCCTTCCCAACAAATAATTATGCCCTAATTTTTAATTCTATAGTTTTTGAAGAGCAAAATTTTGTTTTATTTTAATAAAAAATTAATTATAGATATATTTTTAATTTTATCTTTATCAATAATAAATGGATTTTACAATTTTCTTCTACAAAATTTTTTTGGTCCCAATTACCCCTTAAAATTCCCTAAAAAAGATAGTTTAATCATAAAAATTTTATAATTAAAGTTATTAAATGTATTTTTTTTTTTAACGAAGGGAGTAAGGTTTTGTAGTTTCACTTTCGACTTTCACCAAGATGGTAACTAGAAAGGGTTGATGGGATAATAAATGTGCAAGTTTTGCTATTTTAAACTAAAGAGACTTGACCTACTTTGTGTTTTTTCTCTTATATCTCTGTTAGGTGTTTGGTTAATGATTTTATATCATTCTCCAGATAGATTTTAAAATCAATTATTTATATTTTTTAAAAATAAAATTTAACATGACATTCAAATGATACTCTTAATTAATTTAGATGATATTAACTCTAAAATAAGCACTAATTTTTATCCCTATATCAGGATGTGATTTATATTTCACAATCAATCACCCTTTTTTGTATTACACATGAGATTTGAATTTCGAATTACGAATTGAGAATAAGATTATAATCACTAAACTGTCTTATAATGCGATAAAATATAATATTTTTATGTGAATGGATCGTAGATATAATAAAAAATAAATGATACATTTATTTATTTATTTATTAAAAAAAGAGAAACGTATCACTCACATGGGAGGAGAGGCTATTCAAAATGTGCCGGTCGTGGGTATAATGAGAGGGATTGTCAAATATTATTTTATTTATATCTAGAAAAAATAATATAATTTATAATTTTGTATTATTAGACAATTTAGCCTGGAGAAGCATGGCTGGGGAGAGAGCACGATAGCCGATGGTATCCTACGGGGAGATGTGGTGCGGTGTGCCTACTTTAGCAAAAGCATGTCAGAGACAAACTAGCGTCCGCGTGCTTTTGGTCGTTTCTTCTAGGATACACGAAAACACATCGGATAAAATTTCTCATGAACCGAAACATAGACAACTCGACGGTCGATAGCGAAGGTCGATAAAATAAATACATAAAAAAAAAAAAAAAAAATTGATAGGGAGGGACCCATTTTTGTATTTTGGTTCGGATTGCAGATGCCGACTATTCCTTGGCTTCTGTCCCTCTCAGTTTTAAATAACCTTCCGCCATGTCTTCTTTCTTACAAATCCTTTGGTTATTTGCACTATTATCTTTTGTGTGGATAGAAGATAATTAACCATTGGGCGGGTCGATTTGGATTCAAAGAAAAATATATAAAAAAAAAAAAGCTTCCGATTTGAATCATCTCAGCAAAATCTTAGTTTTTGGGAATTTCTAAATAAATTTTAATTAAAAGAATTTCACAAATTGTTAGAGTTATAGAAGAGATTCTAAAAAAAAAAAAAAAGTTATAATTTTAATATTATAATGAAAATTTTATGAAAAAATTCGAGTTAGGTTGAAAGTGGATAAAAAATATACATAGTTATAAATGGATCCTGTTTGTCATAGAAGGGTAAATTTGAAGCGCATTGCGATTGAATAAAGGGGAGTCCCAGTGGAATTTGGGAGGCCTTTAAATGATCGAACGTTGGAAACAAACCCCGACAATCCCTTCGCGTGGTGCTCCATTCAATGCTAAACTGCCAATCAGCACTCACCACTTTCCTTTATTTATTTATTTTATTCATTTCCTTCTCTCTCTCTCTCTCTCTCTCTCTCGGAGAGTCAACACCTCACTTGAGATCAAGGAAGACTCGTATAACGCATACCACCGACTGCCGCAGCAATGGATTGTTGTGCCCACCAACACACAAAAGAGAGATGAATAACAATAATTTTCATAACGGTACAATTTTTATTTATTATTTTGTAAATATATATATAGTTTTATTAAATAATTTATAAATTATCTGTACTGAATAAATAAATAAATAAATAAATAAAATTTAATCTATGCAAAGAATTTTCCCAATAATCAGACCGAGAATATCTTAATTTTTTTAATAAAGAATGGAGTCGGTGACGATCAACATTATTATGCTTTGCACATTATTATAATACAAGCTTCTCTTGTCACTACAAAATATTTAGTGCAAATCATAATTATTATTTTTTAAATTGAATATATTATTACAACTCTATCAACATATCAAGAGGTCGTATTTCTCACCCTACAAAAACAAAATATTAAAATCAAATATTGCAAATAGAGAAAAAGCATCTCATGAATCTTAAAATAAAAATTTCAAAAAGCTTATCCGGAGGATTTAATGAAGCGTCCATACATTTACAATATAAATATTCAAGACAAGCAAATTACCCCTTCCTGCCTCCTTTATCCCTTCCCCTTTTCCTGGTTATAAAATGCGAAACCCTACCCCTCCCCCAACTTTTCTGGAAAAGATTCTTGGCAAGATTAGTTGGGCACAGCACAAAATCTTTGTATGGAGTGAGGCATTGGGGGTGCAGCCCAGTGGACTATGAATCTTTCTACATTGGCTGTGCGTGGGTGACCATGAAGTCAGGGGGTCCTTGGGGAACAACAAGAGACCTAAAGAAAAAGTTTAGAAATCCCCGATCTCAGCCGAGAAGGAAGGGCAGGGGCAGATAACAATTACAACTTTTTTGGACTAAATGCAAAATCAGTAAAGAGGAGGGGGGTGGGTAGGCAGTTTTCTCTTTGGTTTAGCTTTGAGAAAAAAGAGAAAAGATTCTACCATCTCAATATTAGAAAAAGAGTCACACAAGACCTGAATATTTGATGGAACAGCCCCTCCGGAATTGGATTGTGGTCCCTTCAGCAATCACTTTGTCATATGAATTTATATAGTATATTTTTGGCTTATGGTTAAGCACTTGCTCTCTCAACTTTCACAGGTGCTCTCTCTCTCTCTCTCTCTCTCTCTCTCTCTCTCTCACCTCCCAACAGCAAGACAAGTGGAAATGTGACAAATCAGATAAAAAGTAAAAGTTAAAAGTTGTGAAAGACTAGAGACTGAGAGGGCATAGTGAAGATTCAAAAAACATATGGCAATTGCCATTTCATGATCTATCAAAATCAATTCTGCGTCTGAGCAAATGAGAAAAATTTAAAGAACCAGTACTTTTTAACGGAGGGTGGGGTGGGGTATGGGGGACTATGCCCTGCACGATGAGAAAAAGTAGAAGAGATGAGAAGAGAAGCATTAAATGGAAATAAGAGAAAGAAGAATCACAATTGAAAAGGCCAAGAAAAGATGAATCAAAAGAAAAGGAGAAAATCCAAAAAACATTAAATAGCTCAAGTTATATTCAACAATAATCGCATAAAGATTGTAACACGTACAGCATGCAATACCAATCCCATGAATACCATTTCCGTTCTTTTCATACATAAAATAGAGGTTGAAGATTCTAATTTTTAATCCATTTTCCTTGGACTTAAGCTTCTACAAGAGACTTTTAATCCCATTCAGACTGGGAAGATTAAAAATAACCTACAATATATAAGGTCAAAAATATAAACAAATAAAAGTGACATTGTTAAAGGAGCTTGGAGAAAGAACTTAAATTTATTAAAAAAAAAAAAACACAAAATGAATTTTTTAACAAATTAGGAGGGGTTGGGGGGCTAGGAGAATAAGTGATAGTCACACACTAAGGTCTAGATTGGTAGGACAAAAACTGAGTGGAACACTTAAACAGTTGGACTCGGACATTTCAGATTTCAGAAAGCCTCCCTCACAGATATGCACGTTTCCATGGAGACTAGTATTTAATGTTGCCACGCATTAGGTTTTAGTTAGCTTATTAGCCAGAAGGAGCATAGCCATTTCATATGGCCATGCTACTTAAAGCAAACTGATAATGTTTTGCATAACTATGGGAACAACCTCAACAGAACTAGCGCTAGAAACACTTAAGGGTTCCTTTTTTTTGGGGGGGGGGGGACTATGGCTTCCTCTCTTAGTTATTTCCACTCCATCGTTCAGATAGATATCCAGCCCAGAAAGAACATCTGCCATTGATGATCTTTCTAGGTGTCCCTCACTGGGACACTCATTCTTTAAGAATGTCAATGATCCACATTGAGCAGCTGTCTCTTCATATAGACCTCCTATTGTTTTTGAAACTATGTACCCCCCCCAACAAACCCAATGCATCACATTTCATGAAGAGGGGCAAACAAAATACAAATCTCAGATCCATCATATACTAAACCATGTAAAGGGAAGTGAAGTGCATATTTAATCAGATATAAATGACTATGTAATAAAAAGGAGACAAAGAACTTACAATCTGGGACATTGTCTCTAGTACAATTTCATCCATCCAACAGTTGCCTGCAAGTAATCATTTCAATATATGCTTAGATACTGAAATTTAAGCAAATTTAAAACCACAATTTGAGAATTATCATATGATACTGGTAAGGGCTGCAGCAAGCGCTCTTCTGCACTTCCCTGGTAATGGAATGCCATTGAACTTCCAGGCGTGAACAGGAAGGGAAGTAGCAAAGATGGCTGTTGCAGGAGCCCACCCATGACTCATCAGCCCAATTAGGAGCAAAAAAGAACCCACCAATTTTTTAATACAAGTCAGAAAATATACCTTTCCAGCCTTATGATCCAGCTTCTTAAGAATGCCAGAAAAATCTGCAGAAGGCCCAGATACAACACAAGCGGATGAATCTGGGATAAGTAACTTATTTTTGCGTCCGGCTAATTGACTGTCTAGAGAAGATCCTGAACTTTTTCTTGATCATCTCTTTGCTGTGGGCTCAGTAATAGAGTCTAATATATTTTGTGGATCTGAATGAGAGTTTCCTTTGCTTTTTTGAAGATGGATTCCATGTCATCGGCAGAGACTGGCTTGGGTCTGTTAATCTGTTGTTTGCTGCAGATATACAAAGCATCATGCATCAAGAGAGGCCGATACTCTTCAATGAGATTCCCAAATCATAGCATGGAAAGCTCAGTAGAATGACATGATGGCATGAAATACGGAAAGTCAAGGAGTGCTGGTATATCAGTTCAAGCCTCAGAAGTTACTTAACTAATTAATGTGGCACAAAATGCTTTCAGTAGTATTATAATAAATACACAAGTTGACATGGCTGCAACCACAGGCATCAATTGAAACGGCTTCCACAGGGTGTTAAAATCATAGTCAGCTCAGAGCATTCAAATCAATCATTCTCTTCGGGAAGTCCAAAAACACCAAGTTTTTCAGATACATTTAGGCCAGTGGATTAGCCGTTCTTGTTATGCATCCAAACACAAGACAAAACAAACACATGCACATGCAAACACCAGAAAAGGCAGAGTTGCGCAGTCAAATTATACATATGAAACTAGGGAAAAACCAAGTTATATGCTTACGTATTGCCAACTCTTGATCCAACAAAGCCCCCAACTCCATCGCATTCTCTAATAAAGTCATGCGACTTCTTGTTCAGTACACATCTCAATAAAATGCAACCTGGAAAAGGGGGCTTTGGTTTAACTGAGAGGGTGCCATTTTTTAATTTCCTTTTCAGTTGTGCCCGCACATACACCTGAATCATAAATTTAAAAGACTAAATCAGACTGACCTTATCTAGAAGTACCAAGAACAGATAACTCTCCCCCATAATTTACTCCCAGCCCTCAACCCCAGTTATTCTACATTATATGAGCATGTAAACACAAAGAAAAATCCAAGAAAGCAAAACTAAGGGAGTGCTTGGAATAGCTGTTATGCGAGTGCTTTTGGATGTTGGCTTTTTCAACTACTAAAAAGGGTGTTTGGTGACCTAGTTAATAATCCAGAACCTCCATAAAAGTTACAGCTACCCAGATTAACTTTTGACTCTTCAAAAACTACTGGGCTTTTTTTTTGTAGTATTTTACCTATTGTCCATTAATGACAACAAACACCAAACTTTATTTCTTCATTTCTCTTCACTTTTTTTATAAGATAAGATTTATTTAATTACTATTATGGTATGCATTTGGATTAACTGATTGTCTTTTATATAAAACTATGGATGTTATATGATTTGCATCATTTTTTATAATATACATTTAAATTAATTATTTCTAAAAAATTATGGATATTATATTTATAAATTTTATATTTCAATATATAACAATAACATAAAAAGAAATACTATATTTAACTAACATAGACCTGCCGTGTTTTATAATTTTATACATGAACACTAACTGCTATCAGTTAGACAACCAAATACTAATATCAATTAATAACAACTATCAGCTATTGACTATAAGCAATCAATCAGTCATCAACCATAGGCAATCAACCATTAGCTAAACCAAACAAGCCCTAATTCACACACATATTTTTCCAACACAAATTTTGATTATTAGTTGCTAGCTTCAAAATGTCTCAACCATCTTTTGATGACAACAAACAAATTGACCAAGTGCTACTCATTTGTTTCTACTACAGTGCAAGGAAATCCAACTATGAACTAAAAAGTGGCATAGAGGTTTAAGATATTTCTTTCTGATCTTGAAGATCATAATTACCATTATGGTACTGAATACTCAAGAGGGATTGTGACCTTTAAAATGACATTAATTACATTCAATTGCATATGTCTTAATCAAGGATGATCTTACAATGTTGAGCTAAAATGTTGGCAAATGCAGTCAACCAAATTTATCATGTGCATTTTTCAAAAATTCATCTGCCTACATTCAAATACATTCCTCCATATATTTTAAAATTTTTACCAAAGGTGGTCTAATGGCTGCTTTTTTAAAAAAACCATAAATGAAGACATTTCAATCATTTTACGCAAGAAATTTTCGCTGTCAATATTATTTAATGCACTTTCATTTACACACCTACCTCCTTGAGAATAAATGCAAACCCTTTGATTTCTTATTCAATACCACTCTTTAAGCCCTAATCTTGCCATGTCTGCTCTTGTAAAATAATTGCTAATTCTTTGCATTCCTATTCTTGTCAAAGAGTGCCGAAGCACTCTTGTGTGAGTTATTTGTACAAGAAAGTTGCAAAGATTCGACCTACACCAATTGAACAAGATTGTTAGTGGATTAGAAAACCAGCAACTGTTGCAGGGTCAAGACGTAGGCAAGGGTGGTGTTGACCCTTAGTAAATTGTTGGTATCTCTCTTCTCTTCCCACCCCTTTTTCTTCATATTCATTATTATTTTTGATTAATTGATTGCATTGATAATTCATTTTTTGGTTTGAAATCGTTTTCTTCAATAATTGGTTGTGTTTAGAATTACAAAGTTAGTCATTTGTTTCAAGCAACTCATTTGTCCCACATCTTAGTGTTGAATCACTCATTTGTGAGTACTTTGTCCGAGAAAGTTGCAAAGGTTCAATCTAAACTAATTGGACAAGAGTGTTATTGGATTGGAAAACTAGCAAGTGTAGCAAGCGTAAAGACAAAGGCAAAGGCAGTGCTCACCCTTATAAATTGCTGGTATCTCTCTTCTATACTCTTTATTTATTTTTCTCATATTCATTATTTTTCTTGATTAATTGATTGAATTGATTATTTATTTTTTGGTCGGAAATCATTTTTCTTCGATAATTGGCTGTGTTCAGGATTAAAAAGTTAGCCATCTGTTTCAAGAAATCCAACTCTCCCCCGTCTTAAATTGCTATTTAGAACTTTGATTACAAATTTATGCATTAGAATCACTTGAATCCCGTACAATTTCAAGAATACAGTTCACCACAAGCTACGAAGCAGAAACTAAGAGTCGGAAAACAAATAAAATACTTTCGTTGAAGCAAAATTTAAAAACCCCATTTCCAAGTATAACAAATCATCAACATTAGATGCAAAGATGAACTAATTTAAACGAATTAAACCTACACCCAGAATTTAAAACCTAATAATCAATCGGAAAAATACCATCAATGTTGGGATAGTTCCTAGCAAGAGACTTGGTAAGCCTTTCAACAATGTCCTGACCCAAAACCCTCGAACACCTGACGACCCACCACTGAGGATCTGAATCTGCAAGATTGTCAAGATTGAGTTCTTCGGTCCATGAAGTGTACTTCTTTTTGGGTTTCTTAATTCGTCTTTCCTCAACTTCTTCTCTCCAATCGTATGCCTCTTCTTCTCTTCTTTCGTCTCTCAATTGTATTCGCTCTTTTTTTTTTTCATCCCAATTTTTCCGAGTGATCCGCTCCGAACATCGTGAAATATATTAAGCCTCCGTTCGATATGTTTTTTTTCTTACTTTTCTGCTCTTCAAAGAGAGAGATAAAAATTAATAATTTTTAAAATTAAATTAGAAATGGTTTTTCCTTTTTATTTTTAAAAATAAAGTGATTTTGTGACTTTTAAAAAAAATTAAAACTTAAAAATTAAAAAATTAAAATTAAAGAAAAAACATGAGAGTAAATAAATTTATGATATGAATATATTTGAAATTTTATCTTTTAAGTGAGGATATAAATAGAATAAAAAAAACAAATTCCCTAAAAAAGATTTTTAAAAGGGTCAAGAGTTTTTGTTTTTTTTTTTTCGTTTTTTTATAAAAAAAACTATTTTTTAAAGAATTTTTTAAAAAATTATTTGATAGAATTTCTCTTTAAAATGAAAAGAAAATCTAAAACTAATCCTATCAAACGGATATTAAAAGATTGAATTTTTCAAATCTTAATTTTTGTATTCTTATCACTCGAATTCAAAACCCATGATCAGTGGATACCCATGGGAGTAATTGTATTCGCTCTCTTGTTATGAGTTTTGTGCTGTTGTTTGTTTGAAGGATAGAAAGTAATTGTATTCGTTCTGTTACTGTTGTTTTCCTAAATTTCATGTAAACATTTATATTAATAAAAATTTAAATTTAATTTGAATAGTTTTAAATGGGTAAAAATTATTTATTTAATCAAGAAAAAATTTTAGTATATGTCAACTTAGACTATTAGGAATTGAATTTGATGTGCCGTTACCAAAGATAAAATTTTTGAAATTAATCTAAACTAAGTGTATGGGTTCCACCATTTTTAATCCCAACAGTAAAAGTAACGGCGTTAAAACGTGAAAAGGTAATCCCACGCAATTTTGCCCGCATACTTTCGCAAACTCCATATCTTATCTCTCTTCTGAAAATTTCAAAAACTCCCGCCCTTTTCACTCTTCATAAACCCTCCCATCAAATTCCATATCTTCTTCTGTTCAGATCCTTTTTTTTTCCCTATATCCCCTTGGTTGGCCTTCTTCCCCATCACGAAGATGGCAAAGCAGAGCAGCAAAACGAAGAAGGCAGCTGACAACAGCAACTTCGGCAAAGGCAAAGTCACACTTGTTCAAATCGCATTCATCGTCGACCGATATCTCTCTGACAACAACTTCCATGAGGCCGCTCTACTTTTAGATCTGAAGCTTCCTCTCTCTTTTCCAAGTCTCCTCTTCGCGAGGTAAGCAGCACCCATTTTCTCTCTCATCTTTTTCTCATCTGGGTCATATTTGATTTTTGTTGTTGAGGAAGGGTCTGATTTTATAGGCTCCGAAGAGTTTGTTGAGTTTGGGAGACATGTTGGACGAGTATATATGTTTGAAAGAGAAAAGGTGATGGTGGATCAGGAGAAGTGTCGGATTGAACAAGAAAAGTTCAGAGTTCAGAAACTGCTTCACGGAATGCAAGATGTTATGGATGTCTATAATTCTTCAAGTGGGTCTGCTCCTCTGCCAATGCCAACTGCCGTGTCAAGATCCATGGATCTGGCTCCTCGGCTAGACCAAACTGTCGCGTCCCCTGCAGCAGGCACCCTCTTATTATTTACCCTTTTGATTTTAGTTTCATATTCTGTTAAATTAGAGAAACTGTTGTTGAATTGGATTATAATGTCCGTGGATCTACTGAAAAAGTTTAAATGAATTTTGACAATGTCAAGTTATTTTCATGTAAGGGTTGACAGTACTGCAAGAGAGTAAGAAGTGCATAAAAGATTCGGGTCATTGAAGGAGGATTAAGGCATAACATTGAGGTCTCTTAGCTGATCATTAATCATTGGGGTCATTGAAGGCTTGAATCTGTTGAACTGAGGCGCACATTGAGTTTCAGTGTTTCATTTTTTTTTTTTAAAATGCCTCTGACCAGATTACGTTCGAAGACTGAACTGCTTTTTTTCCTATTGCTCCCCTTCTGATTTCTCCTCCTACTCCTCCCCCTATTTTGAGTGACCATAGTCTCACCATCAGAAGCTGATATATCCTGTTTGCAACGCAAAAGCAAAATTTGTGTACTGCATTCAATGTTTGCTGAGCGTAGTCATAAATTTCTTCGGCTTGAAATGAGAATCCCCAGCATTTCTTGTTTTAATGCTTGAAATGTTTGTCTTCATAAGAATGGTAGCTTTTCCCACAATGCTGCATATGGGAGCTACACAATAGTTGATATATACCAAAAAAACACAATGCTTCATATGGGATTCAATCGCGCATGCGGAAGCGTAAAATAAATAGTTGGGAATTCGGAATTTTTTTATATAAATACCTCGATAGAGCAGTCTCCAAAATTGATCGTTTAGCGATTTTCCTTGAACGGATCGCACGGTCGGATGGTGATCATGCAATCGAACCATCACCGCAAATTCACAATGCCTCAAGCTTCATGTCCGGTGAATTGCTTGACGATGGGAGATTTTCTTACGTGAAAATCTTCAACCCTCACGGTGTTTTCTCTCTCTAGAGAATTGTGCAATCCTAACCATTTTCTCACTACTTTTCTTCTCACGGTTACTGTTCACGCAGGAAGAAAGAAGACATTCATTCACATTGGCATCTTTTGGGTTTAATTGGGGAGTTACCACTTAATTGAGTGGTTAATAGGGTGGTTAATGATGGGAGTTACCCCATTCCTAAATTATCCAAATGCCCTTCAATGGGCATATTCCAACAATAATGTTCTGCAACTCCCGGAGCACGATCACCTACACTCAAAAGCAATCCTGTTGAGTCATCAGTTCTGAAGTCCGGGGTTGCTAAGAGTTTGTTTAATCAGCATTCTACATCCCCCTAACCAAGTCCAATTCTTCTGGTCCCAAGACACCTCCGCAATCATGTTCCTTTCAATGTGATAAATCCATTTCACAACTGGAGATTTCTTCCAATGCTAATTCGATGAACATGCACACTCCTAAAAAAATCACTCCACAAAACTGCACCATTATTTCTTCTGAGACTGCTGTTATAGTAAGCCCTTGCAGGCAAAAGGCTTACTATATGGAGAGGAACCACTGTGTCTCCTCTCCAGTTAAGATGAAGAGGTTGAGCAAGAGAGATCATGTTAAAGGAAGACTAGATTTTGATGGTTCTGATGCTCCCACAACTTTGGCAAACCATACTAGTGGTGGAAATTCAACATCTGTGTCCGACAATGGCGAGATATTTGACATGGATTTTCCTAATCTTGATCTTTTCAGTCCTGATTTCTCCGTTGCTGATCTGCTTGGGGACTTTGATATTGGCTGTGAAGAATTAAATTGTAGTAGCCAGCAGGAGACAGGTGCCTCCATTAGTTCTGTCTCTAGGTATTGTCTTCCTTCAGGATTTTATTGTTTCCATTCTGGCATGGCCAAAGTTCATTCGTATTCATATTGTCTAGTTCTCACTTTGTTACTCGTGCAGGTCTCCCATTGGAGCAGAGGGTGATAATCAAGGCAAACGTCAAATTTTATCTGGGATTTCATCAACAGTAACTGGAGTTCTTGCTGAGAAGGATAAGATGGCACTAGGTAGTATATGGCCGATGTTACTTGCCCGATTCTTACCATGATTTATGATTTTAGATTATCATTCTAACATTGTCTCACCTCCATGAAATCTATAACTCAATGCATAAGGATATTGAGTCCAGGTAACAACCCATTCTGTTTGAGGCTCTTTACCACCTTGTCTTCACAAAGAATCTAAAATTACTAATCTGCTTCTCTTCTTGTTGCATAATTGCAGCAAAAAGTTGAAGGAGCTCTTCTTTAGATCAGGAAAATTTAACTTCAAGTGGATGACGAGTCTAACAACCAAGATCAAGATCAATCTTAGGCTGTCATGGAACCAGTAAAGCACTCGCAAATTCTTTTAAGCACACTCCATGCACTTACAAAGACTTATATGGGTTGGATTCTAGATTGGACTTTCAATTTATTTCTGCAGTTGTAGATTAATTTTTTTTATGGCCAGACAAACTTTTAAGTTTGTAGGTTTTTTAACTTCTAGTCCTACCCTTCAATCTCAGAGTTGTAAAATTTGACATGGATTGCTCATAATGTATACAAATTCAATAATTTGATGGTCGTTATAGATTCTCAATTAATTTATAGAATGGAATGAAATGAGCTTAAATTATGAGAAGAAAATATCTGGGCTGCTGGGACTATCAAGCCAGGTACTTTTCCAGTTTCTCTACTTCATTGGCACTTCCAATGAATAATGGTGTCCGCTGGTGAATCTGCAAAAGAGTAGATCATGCCGGTATCAACATTCTGGATTTGGAGCTGAGTGATTATTTTTTGACTCATAAACTAGTCCTTACCTCCTGTGGTTTGATGTCAAGTATTCTCTGATGACCATCTATTGCTTTCCCACCAGCTTGTTCTACTAGAAAGCTCATTGGCGCACACTCATATAAGAGCCTGAGGTTGCCCCTCTTGCTATTTGTGTTCTTTGGGTTCCCATAGATACCACCAACAAGCAGCATCCTATGCATTTCACCAACCAGGCAGCCTATGTAACGGCCAGAATAGGGCTTGCCATTAGCTCCTGGCTGTCTAAGGTGTTTAAGGTAACTCTTCAGCTTCTCATCCCACAAGTCATAATTTCCTTCATTAAACGAGTAGATCTTACCTGTCTTAGGTATCTTAATATCTTCATGGGTTAGAACAAATTCCCCATAGTTTGGATCCAAGGTGAATCCATAAACACCTCTGCCTATTGATAGGGTAAAGACAACTGAGCTTGAATATAGGCAATAACCAGCAGCCAGTAAGTTGCTTCCTGGCTGGCAAACACTGATGACACATTCCTGCTTTGCTTGATCAATCTGCATTTTGTTAAATATTTGAACATTACATCATTGGCACCCAAAGCTCCACAAAATTTCTTATGAAAGATTTTGGACTTCAATGGTCAATAAGCCTGTTTGTCCCTCCTAAAAATCCCTGACTTGAAAAATCTGGTTGAAAAGGAAAAACCTCAAAAAAAAAAAAAAAAAAAAGAGTTTACTGCTTTGGAAGGGGATGATAATTGATAAATACCATGGTGTCGTCTTCGATATCAAGAAGGTATTGTTCATCAGGTCCATAAATTCCAAATATGGATCCAGTTGTTAAGGCGGTATCAATGTTGGCTGACCCATCAATTGGGTCAAACACAACAATGTAGTTTCCAGAGTAGGTCTCTTCAACTGCTACCGGGACATCTTCTTCTTCTGATGCTATGATTCCTGTCCGCCCGCTTGATCTTAGGCAGTTGCAGAACAACTGCTAGGATGATCAAAATATTCAATTTGAGCCTAAGACATGCATCACTTTTTTATCCAATTCTTACTTTGAGGTCAAGAAGAAATGCATAAAATATGAGACGAAAACGTGATGACAAGACCAACGCTAACCTCATTGGAGATAACGTCAAGTTTCTTCTGGTCTTCGCCTTGGACATTGACAGTGCCCTGGAAACCGGTAAGATTGATTATGCTGGATCTTTGTAGCAGTGATGCGATTTGTTTGCAGGCTAGGGATATGCTTGAAAGAACTATTGTAAGCTCTGCATCTATGTAACCAGACTGTTCTTGCTTTAGTAGCCATGTTGTCAAGTTTTCAATCTGAAAACCATTCTTCCTTTTGATCTTAGCCTGTGAAGCTGATAATCCAACTGCTTCACATCTGATTCCAGACTGTAAACTGGCATTGTTTGGTTGGGTTCTGTTGTGGCTGAACGTGGAGGGTAATGAGTGAAGGGTTTTCAGCCTGGAGAGATGGTGAGGAGAGATGCGAGAGAAGGTTGAAGAAGAGCAGGAGAGAATTGCTTCAACCATCTCTCTCTATCTCTCTCTCCGCCTTTCTTGTTATCCGTATGTAGTCGGATTTTGTTTTATACTAGTAAATTCAGCTAAGAGAAATGGGAGGCCACACCTTAGGCTTTAGCCAGCCTGGAGATGGCAAGCCAAGTGACCAATTGGATATATACGCCAAAAGGAAGATTTTTTTTGTTTTTTGGTGGGGGGGAGGAATGGCCACTTATATTGTTGTGTGAACACCAGAAAATCGAAAAAAGAAAAAGAACATATTAAAATTTTCGAATAAACAGATAAATGATTAAAAAAAAAAAAGAAATGCTTATAATTTTAATACAAAATTTTCTGCAGTTGAAAATAAGGGGAAAAAGGCTGGGGTGTGAATTTTCATGAGTTTGTTGTCTTCAAATTTACAGGAAAACTATTAGTGTATTTGTAATTTCAGGGTCAAATGTACTAAGTTGCTTAAACATGAGTTATCCCGGTTTTCTCACTAAGTGTAGCATGAATCAATCTAGTAAGGCATGAATTCCAACACATGAGGATGCTTAAAAGTACTTAATGAAGAACTTAATCCCAGTCCTTCCATGACTATCTCGATCTTTACAATTGATCTAAAAGAGCAACATCAAAACTGACTTCTTTGAGGCCCTTCCAAGTTTCCTCGGATTCCATCACAGAGTATTTCAATCAGGACTGAATTTCATAAACAAAAACTTACTCTATCTTTTTTCATATCTTCTTTTTCAACGCAAGTACTTCTCTAATTTCTCTACTTCCTCCACGCTTCCAATGTAAAGAGGAACGCGCTGATGAATCTGTTATGTTACCCAAAAAAAAACCACCACATTATTTTTGAGCACGCTACTAGTAAAATTTATGCTTGAACCAAACTACGAAAAATATTGATCTTACCTCTGTAGGTTGAATGTCAAGTATTCTTTGATGACCATCTGAGCCCCTGCCTCCTGCTTGCTCCACTATAAAGCTTATTGGTGCACACTCATACAAAAGCCTCAGCTCCCCATTTTTGCTCTTTTTATCTCTTGGGTACCCATAAATTCCTCCATAGAGCAATGTCCGATGAAAGTCACCTACCAAGCTTCCAATATATCTGGCTGAATAGGGCTTCTCACTAGGACCAGGGTCCTTAAGGTCATCAATGTATTTCTTCAACTTATCATCCCACAATTGGTAGTTTCCTTCATTGAATGCATAAATTTTTCCAGCCTTTGGTATCTGGAGGTTCTCTTGAGTCAACACAAATTCACCATACATGGGGTCTAGCGTAAATGCAAAAACCCCTTTTCCAACTGAAAGAACAAAGATCACAGAGCTGGAGTACATACAATAGCCTGCAGCAAGAAGGTTGCTACCTGGTTGGCACACGCTCACCACGCATCTCTGCTCAGTACCGCTAAGCTACATTATGCAGTTCATCAAACAGTTTAAGGTTGGATTAGGACTATTCCTAGTATTGTTCAATTATATTAAACATAAGGCAGGATAGTACTAATACCGTTGAGTCATCACTAGTGTCTGCGATGCACTCATCATTAGGGCTGTAAATTCCAAAGATAGACCCAGTAGA
The DNA here is from genome assembly GCA_033439265.1 of Dillenia suffruticosa. Taxonomy (NCBI): domain Eukaryota; kingdom Viridiplantae; phylum Streptophyta; class Magnoliopsida; order Dilleniales; family Dilleniaceae; genus Dillenia; species Dillenia suffruticosa. The sequence goes on from JAVTVX010000035.1 coordinate 2,006,172, forward strand.
CACAGCAGCATCGATGTTGGATGATCCATCAAGTGGGTCAAACACCACAATGTAGTTGCCCGAATAGCTCTCTTCCACTGCAACAGGCACAGCTTCTTCCTCTGATGCTATGATTCCTGTCCTTCCACTTGATCTCAAGCAATTAGAAAACACCTGCCAGTACATATCTAGCAATTGGATTCTGAGTCTTTTTGCTTGCAATTGTTCTCTAATTCATTCCTTTTTTTTTTTCTCACTTCATAATCTTGGAACCTTTTGTGTGGTCTAAACAAAACAACGTAGGACTTAACCCACAATACACATGTTGCAGTTACATGCTTGTAAACAAGAGAAAGTTAAAGATGTAGAATGAAAGAGAGACCTCATTGGAGACAACGTCAAGCTTCTTCTGATCCTCTCCTTGAACATTGAGTGCGCCCTGAACACCGGTCAGATTAGAGATGCTAGCCCTCTGAACAAGAGAAGCAATCTGTTTACACGCCATGGAAATACTAGAGATGACAATGGTGAGCTCTGCATCAATCACACCAGCTTGTTCCTGCTTGAGCAGCCAACTAGTTAGTGTCTGAATATATCCACTCTTCTTCTTCATCTCCGCCTCTGTTTTCCCCACTGCCATGCAATGAACTCCATGCCTTCTCTTGTTAATCTGCGGTGATGATGATGAGGAGCAGAAAAATGATTTGGCTTCGTAGACTTTAAGGCGAAAAGGGGTTATCAGTTGACAGAATGAAGCTGAGTTTGAGAAGATAAGAAGCCGAGAAGATGATGAAGATGATATAGCAGTTGCTGCTGCTGATGTTGTAGCTGCCATGACATTTTTTTTTTCTTCTGTGCGCTAAATTTAGGAGTTGTGTTTTTTGTTCGTTGAATGAAATTAGAAAGTTTTGAATTGAGGAGAATGAAAGGCCAGAAGAGATTTCAGTTATGTTGGGACCCACTTATCTTACCTTGTGATGCTTGGTGGTTGTGACTGAGCCGAAAGAAATCTTTGGGAGAGTGAAGAGGCCATTCTCAAATCAGAAAGGAATGGAATATATATATTTTTGGTTACATGAGATATGAACAGGTTGAGGGAAGGGGTTAGGCTGTCCCCTTGGGGACGCAAGGAATGGAATATGCGGCTGCAGAAGAGCACTTCTCCTTCATGGGGGATGGCAATGGCAATGGCAATGGACCTGCTGAGGATTCTTGTGGCCCATTTACAACTTTACGGGCCCGCTTTTGGGACATCTGCTGCAGTGCTAGTGGGCCATGGACTTGGATATCCCCAGCTAGTCCAGAGCCCGGCAATAAAGGGTCTAATCATCGGCGTTCAAAAGAAAGGGCCCCGAACCAAATATAACTATATAGTTAGGTTTATTTACAATGTGATTAATTTTATATTTATTTATAATTCATGTAATAAAAGAAAAAAAATTCTCCATGTATATGTATATTTTCTCCCATGTCAATTGACACGGGACATCTGCTGCAGTATATATTTAAGGAAAATCAAAAGGCTGACAAAGTTAAACAGAAAACCAATTTTACATTTCTAGACATCAAATTATTATAATTAAAAAGAAAAGTCGTGGGGGCAATGAAAACATTCTTGCCGTGCATGGCAATTAAAGTCCCTTCTCACTCCAAATTGAGCAGCCTTTGGCAAATTCTTTTTTTTTTTTTTTCTCCTCTTGTAGGTATAAAAGAATTAAGGTAAATAATTATAGATTTTATAAAATTTTATCCGAAAACACAGCCTGCAACCTATACAGCTGGACTCGGCCCGAGTCGTATGCACGCACACAGCTGTGAGAACATTAACCGGAGCATTTGTTGGCCATGCTTATTTCCATTGTCAGATTACGTATTTAAAACAAAATCACTTGAGGAATACTAGAAAATAAAATCTACAAGGGAAAGAATTTTACTTAAATAGTCGGTAATTAATCATTACAAGGCATGTCTTATGAAAGTAGTTAAAGTCTAATCTAGTAAGCCTTTAGGTTCGAGGAACAGCCACGTACAAACATTTGAACTCTTGTACATTACGTGTGAAATGTGGCGCCGCCTCCCCAAATTCTGCTGACTTTTCCTACGCGCTCAGTCCATCCATTTAGGGAATCCCACGTGGCAGTCAACGTCCTTTCCCGATGTCAATCAATGAACGGACCTCCCCATTTTTCACGAATTCAACAGATGCTATTATTTTAGTTTTCTTAATAATTGTGAGCTGGCCCCTCGAATTCGACTGGTGTCACAAATATGGTCTCATGATTCCTGCGCGATGGACTCATTTTAACATCATAATTGTAATTTAAATTAAATATCTACAATAATAGATCAAATTTTTAATAATAATTTAAGGAAAAATTATAATACTGATATTTTATCATTTTTTTATTTTTTATTTTTAAAAAAGAACATGACGAAAATCGTTGGTTACCATCAATCGTGCAATGGGCCAAAACTGGATAGAAACTTCTATTGATTTTTCTTGTTGAGCCAACTCAAATCGTTTTTCGAAATAGCAATAAGTTCATTTCACACGTTATTAGAAAAATATAAATAACAAAAAATCTAATATTTGTGGTATATATTGGAAAGTATATTTACCGAAAGCATTTGGGGTTTTGCCATTTTTAGCCCTTAGGTCTTAATTATCGTTGTCGATATCATTAGAACGTTACATGCTAATTTTTATGAGTCGTTTTCCATTTTCAAAATTGTCAAAAATTAATTAAATGGGTTTTTCTATAATAAAATTACTATTATAAATAATAATAGTGTGCCTTTCAATATTTATTTATTTATCAAAAGTTTATGAGTTTATTTTTTTTTTCTTTTTTGGTGGGAAGTTTATGAGTTTAATGGTACTAAATGCTTTCTCCTTTTAATTTGAGATTTTGAATTCAAACCTCTATTTTATTTACGGGCCATATTCTATTTTTTCAACAAGGAAAAAACATTGGTTTTAAATTTTTTTCAAAAATGTATTCACCGCGCGAGGAAATCCATGATCAATATACAAGGATATGGCAATTTTTTTCTTTTCTTTTTCTTTTTTCAGTTGTTTAGTAATGGTAGTTGTAATAAATTTTTCTTGTACACACGTTTAAGGTATAATGTGGGTCAAAACCTTTGAGGCAGAGACGCTTACTTTGGCCAAGAGAGGAGTAGACCCACCCCATATCCCTTTCATAGAAAATATGACCATAAAACCTGAGAAACTTCGCGAGGACTTAGAAACTTAGGTCGCAAATAGCCCAGCACGTCCTTATTAAGTGGTTAGAAAACAGGAAAAGACACACGCAAACGACAGACTATAATTTAATTTAATTTTATATTAAATTAAAAACTGATAAAAGAATTGTTATGAATTTACTTATGGAAATTAAAAAAAAAAAGTAAAAGAAAGGCGTGTGGGGTCCAAATTGATTTTCAAGAGACACCAACCGGGTGGTAAGTCCCCTATTGGCGCGTCCTCCGAAATTAGAGAACCCGTCAAAATTTAGCCAAAGAGCACAGCCCCACATTACTATTGCATTAAATTCAAATATTTTGATGGGTTGAAGAATGAAGTTGAAAGGTACGAAAATCTCAGGAGGATTTAATGTAACCCAATGCGAAAAGCCACTATAAATAGGAATCCAATACCATTTTTTGCTTCATTGCTTTCGAAGTTCTGTCCTCCAAATTCTCCATATATAAACCCCATCCCCTCTGTTCACTCTCTCTTGCAAAATCCCACCATCTTAAATCTCAACAAATCCCCTAATAAAGCCCCCATTCTGTCCCTATCTCCCCCCCCCCCCCCAAAAAAAAGCAAAACAGAGATCTAATCATGGGTTGTTCAACAAAATTGTCATTGGCTCTATTCCTTGCCTCTTCTCTCCTCATCCAAGGAATTCTAGGTACATTTTTCTGATCATGGTGCATCAGAACTTTTTCTTGGTTAGATTAATTGAAAAAATGATATCAACATTTACAGGGATAATGATTAAAATTTGATTATGATTGATTTAAAAATCACTATTCTCAAGTGTTGATATCCATGAGAATAAAAGAACGGTTGAGGATTAATATATATATATATATATATTTTTTTTTTCAGGTGAAATAGTTTGTGAGGATTTGCCAACCGATGTGTGTGCATTCACAATTTCATCATCGGGAAAGAGATGCTTGTTGGAAAATCAAGTGGGAAATAATGGAGAAATGGAATATCAATGCAGAACATCAGAAGTTGTGGTGGAACGAATGGCCGAATACATGGAAACAGATGAGTGCGTGAGTGCATGTGGGGTTGATCGGAATTCGGTCGGAATCTCGTCGGATTCTCTCCTCGAGCCTCAATTCACAGCCAAGCTCTGCTCTCCCGCTTGCTACCAGAATTGTCCCAACATTGTTGACCTTTATTTCAACCTGGCTGCAGGAGAGGGTAAGCAATTCATTCCCATCAACCTTTTTTTTTTTGTCACCTTAAACATTTATAGCATGAAAAATAAAAATAATAAAAACGAAACTACTTGTCTTATATTTACCATATTTCAGAGTTTAGGATGCCCTGCATGTATTGAACAATTTCGATTCATAAAATATCACCAAAAAAAAAAAAAATTGTCTTACAATCAGGGACAAAGGGAGAGAGAAATAATACATATGTTTTTTTTTTAAAAAAAAATTATAATTAAAAATTTATATGATTAATAATTAGATATTAATGGTTAATGGAATTAAAATTTTAAAAATAAGAAAAAGCCATGTTTGTGGTACGTGTCAATATAAGAAGAGGAGAGAAATAATTCTAGGTAGTTATAAAAATGAAAATTTTTTATTTGACTATTTGATTAAAAGATAAATTTTTCTAGAAAATGAAAAAAAAATTCTAGAATGATCGGGTCAAATTTTCATATTAGTGGAAGGGTGGAGGGAAAGACTTGGTCATTCAAAGTATGCAAATGATGACTTTGGCTACCTATATTGACAATTGACTCCTTTTGATTTTGGCATTAACTTGGAAAATAAAATTTTTGTTTTCTAATATCAATTTTCTTTTGAAGGGTTTCACGAAAGACCAGGATGCAAGTAAAGCATAATCAGAGAGATTTTGTTTTGATCTATGATGCCTTTCTTGTACCTAATGTTGTTTTTGATGCGCACATGCAGGTGTGTTTTTGCCGGACGTTTGTGAAGCACAGCGCACCAATCCTCACCGATCAATGCTAGCCATTTTGAGCTCAGGTGCTGCAGAGGCCTCTGTCCCTGTTGCCCCTGCACCAGCTCCCATGTAATTAAATATATGGAAATTTTTATCATAAAAACGATCTAGTATATATTGATAGACAAGGAGGGGGAAAATGAGAGGGAATTATACGGTTTTACTGGATTTGTGAGGAATAAATCATTTTATTATTTATATATTTTAGTGAGGTGAGATTATTTTGTATTGCCTTGCCCATTTTTACAATTTTTTAGCTCCATAATAAAAAGGATTTCTTTTAATAATTGTTTGTCCTTTGATATTGCCAAGCATCATTCATGAGTCATGGGGTAACTTGAACCAAACCAAAGATCAACATATCAACTTAAATTTAAATATTGCTATTTCTTAAACAATCATTTATTCTTCATTTAAAACTTGAAAATTAATTGTAAAACGCACCGGTTGAACTTATGGCCTCCTATTGGGTGGCACGGCTGTCTTCAGGCTATGCATCTGCCAATACAAAGGGGAGTTTGTGCCTTGTAATGCATACACACTGGTTGACTGATTCAATTCATCGATAAGCTAAAGAGTCCCAGCTTGACGATGCATGAAAACGCGGGCCTAATGAGCCCAGTTAGATATATATATATATATATATATATTATATAAACATATACTCTGATTAATCTGTTTCAAATATTATTATACCTAATTTAGAAGGAAGTCTCCCAACATAATTTTTTTTATTTTCAAATTTTGAATCCAAAACTTGATTAAGGGAAATAATACTTTTACCCATTGTACCAATCGAATCAAATATCAATTTCTTTTAAATAAAATTCTTGATTAAATATTTACTTAAATTTATCAAAATATATTAATATTTTATTTAAAAATTAATTAATAGCCTGTATAATATTATTGTTCTATGATCATTAATTTTTTTGTTCCCGGCTTTCATTACCATTTTGACATATTACATATTGACAAAATAAGGGGAAAAAGAGATGGCAAAAATTATTTAATTTTTTATTTTGGCTAATTTTGAAAGCCAAACAAAAATTCAAATTATTGCGAACAAAGAATTTGAAATAATTAATAATGTCTATCAAACAAATGAAATGAATGCGAATTGAAACGAATGATTGTGAACAAGAACGATAATTGTGTAATCGTGTGATGGAAAAAAAATTAATATAACTAAGAACAACTAGAACTAGGAAGATCCTCTGGCGGAAGTGGCAACGTTGTCGCGGGATAGATCCCGCACGTCCAAGTGGCAATGTATAAACCATACACCTGTCCACATCACAAAATTTGCACAAACAATTATTAGCATAATCACATGTCTAAAAATGTTATTAACCAAACAAGCAGAGAGTTTCCAACGTAGAGATCTTCGACCTTGGAGGTGCGATGCCGAACATATATGTTCACTTTTTTTCCTTAGAAATTTTATCATAACTGTTTTGAATTTGCTCAAATTAATCCTTTTAGAGTCTAAAAAGCTCAAACTAGCTTAAAGGGTGAGCTACCAATTAAATTAGACAAATATTTAAGTTTATTAATAACATTTGAGAGTATTTATAAGCACGCGAGGATAAAGTTATAATTTTAAATAAATAAAAGAAAAATAAGATTCAAAATAAAAATTATTTAAATTCATTACCATTTATCATGCAGTTGATATAGTTGATCAAATTCTCTTGATAAAAAATAGTTTAAAATAATTCAGGATTTTTAAAGCATTTTTTATATTATTATTGCTAAGTATGCATTTTTCATTATAGAATTTACCTGGATTATCAGCACGGAATCGGATGACAGCCCACCCACCAACGGGAACTCCGATTGTATTGCGGACTTGAAGATTATGTGGAAATTGAATTCCTTCGTGTCGCAAACCCTTGAACTAATACATAGAGAGTGAATGGGGTGATTTTCCGATACATAAACCCCTCAAAAAAAATAATGGAGTGTATTGCAACCTCGTTAAATAAATTATTATAAATTTCGAATCAAATTAATCAGATTATAATTTTAAATACCGATTGATATAATACAAAAAAAAATAAAGATATACAACCATATTGTAAGTGCCGGGGACCGGTTGGCAGTGAGGTCAAAATTCTTATTTTTGGAGCTAAAAAAGGATAAAATAATTTCTATTTTAGATTAATTTCACCGAGAAAATTTGACCGACTATGTGAATATCTTGGTATTGCCATATTAATGTCATTTTCAAATCATTTCTAAGCGTTTGATCCTTGCATGAAATAATCTGAAAATGATTAAAAATTCTAAATTATTAAAATTTTTATTTTATGATTAAAATTTAGTTAAAAATAAAACTAAAATGTTACCATAAAAAAGGTTTTATCTTTTTTTTGGGGGGGGGGGACTTTCTAAGGTTAAAGCACGAGTAAAGATCACAGGGCCGGCAGTCGGGGCGCCACCTGTGCTCGGTCCCTCATTTTATTTTTTTTTGTTTTTATCGTCCCTATTCAGATTTCATCCGATTAATTCGGTTTGAATATTATGAGACTTATTTTTTAGATTGACTCTTTTAAATCTTTTTTCATTACTTTTAGATCTTAAACTCTAGATTTCTGATTAAAATGGTAAAATGTCCTATCATTCAATCTAAAAGAATTTGGTTCAGTTTCTCATTTTCCATGTCAATAACGTGAGCATTCCACCGTTCACCAGTATTCACATTAAATCTGAGATCACTTCTCTTGATCATATGATTAATCAAACTTCGTAGATAAATGGAAAAAGGAGAGGGGTATTTTTGCTAGTTAAATGAACTAAAATAATTCTATTTGCATTTACTAGTATGAACCAAACCAAATGACCTCAAGCGAAAGTGAGGGAAACTAAATGTGGGACGTGATTAATTTTGATATAATATATATTTAAAATTATAATTTTAATCTTCAAGATTGTAAATTTTGACAGGGCAAATATAATTCTAAAAATAGTTTTTATAATTATATAGGTATTTTTTTTCCCAAAAAACCTTGCCCTGGGCAAAACTATATAAGGCGCCAGGGATTAGTTAATTAATCATGAAATTTTGGATAATATTTACCAGCGAATTGTAAGGTTGTAAGGTGATTTATTGAAGACATGAATAATGAGGGCATCGCCTTCCCCAACTCGTATGGCTTGTCCTAGAAAGCTTTCATTTACTGCTGTAATCACTTGCTTCGTGCGCAAGGGGGGTTCACAGCGAGATTTTGCACCTGTAAATTTGAAAGACAACAGAAAACAGTAATTAATATAGGACAAATATGGTATGTTTAATCATACCAAGCTGGTAATCACCGAACAGCACATAAAAGAACTGCGATTGCTGCATTCGGAGAGCGAATGTTAATATTTCTGACGCAAGATTGACAGATGGAGAGCAAATGCAGGATTGATGTAACACATGACATGACATGATTGTGGACTCAAATATTTCTTCTTCAGGAAGTGGGATTCCTTTTAATTGGAAAAATCAGCTGATCCATCATTTGTCACTTTCTTCTTAATAACCCAATTTTCTGCGGTTGGGTTACGGAGAAATGCAGACGCCAAGGGCTTTGATGAAAAGGTGTAGTGGGTGAGGGGTTGGTCTCCTAAAAGATTTTAATAAAGGGTGATTTTTTGAAGGAGGAACGCATGTTTTTCACAATCACTTGGCGAAAGGAGTGTCATCTTCTCTTGGTTTGAAAACCTTTATGTGGGTGTTTCATAATCCATATGCTATCTTCTTTTGAGCAAATGTGGTCAATCACGATCAATCAGAGGTGAAGGCAGAGGGTGTATCCAATCAATATTTGTCAAGGAAGTAGGCCCAAAGCAAAACACTGGGACATTAAACTAGACAAACATTAAGTTGTTGCTAATCTCTCTCTGACACAAACAAGGATAACAGCGCGGGTGGACATGGCTTCAAGCTTCCACAATTTGCATGTGCGTGGGCCAACGAATCAGCCAGGTAAAACAAACGTGGGCCTACAGTATGAGGCCGTTGGTGGACCAAGGCTCAATACAAGCGATCTCATCCTTTCTCAGCACCCCACAGCTTGGGTCTGACCAGACGTGAGCCTGGTCCCACAAGCTTCCCTCCACTCGCACGCGTGGCCACTTCCCATCCCATCAATGCATCTCGTTTGTTTTATTGTTTATCAGAAGTCGCCAGGAGGATCCCTCTCCAATGCCAAATTACAAAAATAACCTTCTTGTTATAATAGAAAATCTAAAATACCTTATTAAATATATATATATATTTTAATATCAAAAAACTAAACTTTCTTAATCAAAATCTTAAATTGGGAGAATTAATTTCTAAATTAACCATACAACTATTCAGACTAGATTAATTGAGTTTTCAAATACCAATAATCAAGTATCAATATAGGTATATATTCACTTATGCAAATATTTAAAAGTAATTTTAATCATTTCTAAAATATTATTTTCAACAACTATATTAATCGTTGAAAGTTGCTCCGTAGTTTTGCTAGTTATGATAAGTTTTAGAATTAAGAAAAAAAAATTATAGAGATTAAAGTTAAATTATTTTTAAGTTATCATAAAAAGATATTACAAAGAAATTAAGGCCGCAAGTATTATTATCACACGGGACCTTAATATGTATTATTCGGTTTTACTAAGAATTTCAAAATTTTTATTTATTGTATTAACCGATACTTATCAAAAAAATCTTTTATATTAATTAGATATAAAACGAAATATATTTTTTTTCATACAAACACTTATAATGTTTTAAAATTTGTATCTTAAAGTTAATATTAAAAATAATAAATAAATTATCCACTAGGGTAGAAATCAATCTCAAACACCATAATTGAATTGACTTTGTATTTTGTTCAAACCTCAAGCCCGCGGGTCATGCTCAATCCATCTACTCACGAGCAACAAGATTATACTTTAGATGCCATAGATTGTTTTCTGGAGGACCAAAACCTAAGGGGTAAGGGCATTATTGTTATTTCAGGGGAATCTAATCTGCCTCCTAAATTTGAAAAAAAAGAAGCGGAAGCGGAAGCGGAAACGGACGAATTTGAAAATCCAACGCGTTGCCGATGACACAACAAGCCACAACATAACGTCCGCCTCTCAATGACGAATTTAGCCCACCGTTTGTATACGGTTCACGAGTCATCTACGAGGGTAATCATGTAACTTCGATCAGGACGCCATAACACCTACCGGCCCTGGGTTTGGAAACACTCGCAGACAAATTAACACCCGGAATTTGCTCTCACGTCACCTGTCCCCCCGAGAGATGATGGAGACGGAGGAGGCAGTGAGAACAACGGTCTTCAACGAAGGCGACGACGGAGATGCCGCCTCCGCTATGGTCGCCGTTGATGGCGGGGACGTAATGATGGAAGAGGGAAGTGCAAGTAATGGGAAAGGAGACAGAGTGAGAGGTCCATGGTCTCCAGACGAGGATGTGATTTTGACTGAACTTGTACGGAAATTTGGGGCTAGAAATTGGAATTTGATCGCTCGCGGAATTTCTGGTCGGTCGGGAAAGTCTTGCCGCCTTCGCTGGTGTAATCAACTTGATCCCTCCATCAAACACAAACCCTTCACTGGTACATCTCTCTCTCTCTCTCTCTCTCTCTCTCTCTCTCGTAGGAATTTAATTTTTTTAGGGTTTTTAGGTTATGAATTTGTTTATCTGTTTGATTTAAGAATCTGAATGTCACGATTAAGTTCACTATATTTTCTGGCTTGATGATCCCGCAATGGATTTACTTATTCTATTCTGCAAACGTGAAAAATCTTTGTTACATGAGATCCTATGCTGTTCATAAAGCATGGTTGATGATGTGAAATGTAGAGCATATTTTACTGCTTATGTTCCACAAGTATTAGTTTCACTGGCGGAAATGAGCGTAGCCAGCAGTCCATGGAGAAGTGTAATTAGCAAGACTCTGGATTTGACCTCCCCATTTTGTTGTACTTATAAATACCTTGAACTTGTACAGTTTGTACCTTAATGTTAGCCCAAATTTTTTGAGAGAAAAAGGGAGATAGCTTGGTGGTTGGAAGGGTCGGGGCCCTTTAGGCGCAATATGAATTGGGTAATGTGCGGTTTGCAGGGGCAAAGCTTACTTCAGATTTTAATGTACATCATATATATGATGTATTCTTTTCTGTTTTTTATACATGGAGTATTTAGAGGGTTAGGGACTTGGAGCGGTTGTTCGTGGTTTTTTTTTTCTTTTCACCGATTACAGTGGATTTTGATTCTCCTCCTTGTGGAGCTAAGCTTCTAAATTGAACCGCATGTTTACTGTGTTCTTTACTTCCTTCTTTGTTGTTTGTGGCTTTCTACAACACACAAATACCCCTAGTTCCTTGCACCAAAGGAGGGGCCTTCCAATTTGCATTCCCAGTATCCCCAACACTGGTGGTGAGCTAGTACAACACATCTCAATTTGAACTGATGATATTAACTACCCCATTATGTTTCCCTACATATGCAGCTCAAACTTCACACTGGATATGGAATTACCTCTTCTTGGAGCATCTACCAACGAATTATCAGCTTTTGATAGTAAAGATTATAAAACAAATCAACAAACATAATTTTCATACGAAAAATTTCCGAATCTAAAAGAGTCGACGATTGGGTGTTCTAGGTCGAGAAAATGTCATGTAAATCAGATCACCTTCTAAATTTTCACAATCCAAATACCTTTTGACAGTAATGATCGAAATTCTTCAAAACTCTCTCTTTATTTCTGATGTGGAAAAAATCACTTTTTACTCTCTCTCTTGTGCATACACCAAAAATGCACATTTCTCCTTTCACTTTTTTCAAATTCATGTGAATTCAAAACAGTAAGGAAGAAAGAGGTTTTACCAACAAAGGGAGAGCAAGTTACGTGGGAAGTTGAGGGGTGGTTTCCCAAAAACCACTCCTCTTAGCTTCTCTCCTTTTCAAAATTCAAATCAAATGGAACTTGGGTCTTGGGTCTACCCACATGGGCGGACCCGCACTCATTTCAAACAGATAGGCTACCACAAATTCATGTGATTGCTTACCCTTTTGTTGAGTTACCACTTATTGAAAGAACTTTATGCGTGACATTGGTGGCCCAAAGAATGCAGTGTAGTAGTTCTTTTGACTTTATTTTTGAATGTGATAATTTCTGGTTGAATTTTGTCATAACAGAGTGGTTGTGACCTCCATTGATATCACGAAGTAGGACTTAATTTCCTTATCTGGTTAAAAACAATCTTCTACAATATTTAGTTTCTTTCTGTCGTTTTCTTGTATGTTACCCATGTGTACAATAAATCTTTAGAATGAAGTTTGATCAGAGTTTGAAGGGGGTTAATCTGGACTATAACTAGCAAAAGCTAGTAGTTTGCACTGAGCCTTATTTGATCAGAGTTTTCATCTGGACTGTAACTAGCAAAAGCCAGTAGTTTCTTGCCTGGCTCAAATGGTTCATCTGGTGAGCTATCTGTCATGGAGGTTCCCTTGAATCTGAACATTCGGTATATTTTCTTACTTGTTTATGCTTTTAGAAGCTACTGAGATAAGGAACTTCTGATCTTTTTCTGTGATCATTTTCCTTTCTTTAAAGTAGGCTGCTTCTCCAACCATAGCTAACTGCTTACCACGAAATTGAATGACTTGTTGTAGACTCAGCTACTTATCGCTCTCGAGTTCAAAATTTGATATTTTATAATGACTGGTTCATCAAAGTTGCATTTGCCGAGTTCAAGAATTATTTGCTTCCAATCAATATTGTGTAGCAGAAGCTCATTCTTTGCTTGTCTTGCCTAATTTGTTTTTGTAGTTCAACGGATAGACCACATGAGTTTGACAAGACAATAGCAATAACCTATTACCTAGATTCTCGCATACACCCTTGCTATCTGCTATGCAATGCGATGCATCTTACACTGCGAGTTAGTGCAGTTGTACTTGTACACATTGAGCTACCAATTTTACACTTCTCCATACACATATAACGAATCAGAAAGTTACTGCAGATGAAGAGGATCGCATTCTAATTGCAGCCCATGCAATTCATGGCAACAAATGGGCAGTAATTGCGAGGCTTCTCCCGGGAAGAACAGATAATGCTATTAAAAACCACTGGAATTCAACTCTTAGACGTCGCTTCATGAGACTTTCCAGATTAAAGTCAATATCTGTTGATATGGCGGAAAATAATTGGCTGGATAAAACTCAAGCTTCATCAGAAGAGACTCAATCATGTAGTAATGGGAACTCCAGCAGGTCATTGGAGGGGAAAGATGTCAGCTCAAGGGGAAACATGGATGATTATGATGAAAACTATTCTAGAAACGAGGTGAATGGAGCGAATGATCAATCTACACTATTTCGCCCACTGGCACGTGTAAGTGTATTCAATGTTTACGAAACAAGTAAAGACCCGGATTCTGGTTTCCAAATTTCAAGACCAGTTCCAGTTCAAGGATCCCTAGGTCATGCCTTAAAGCCAGAGGTCGGCATCTGCAGATTGCTTGAAGGAGCTTATAGTGAATGTTTGGTGCCTAACCAATGTGGCCACGATTGCTGTGACGGTCAAAGAAAAAGAATGCCCAAGAGCTCATTCCTGGGGCCAGAATTTATTGAATATGTAGAGTCACCTAACTTTTCAAGTCATCAGTTTGTGGCCATTGCCAACCATATCAGTAATAATGCTTGGCTGAAATGTGGGTTGGACAATGACTCGAATAAAATGGACAGTATACCTGGGTCTCAAGAACAAATGGGCAATTTTCAAGGGAGCAGAATCAACGACCATATAAATTTTGAAGGCAGAAAGAACAAGTTAACAGGCATGGGGAGCGATGTGTTGCCATCCCAGATTAGTAGACAACCTTCTCCGTTACCAGCTTAAGTTGGTGATCACTTCGAGATAATGCTTGTGGTTGTGTTTACAATGAATTTGGGAGTATACAATAGTGTAGGCCTAAAGACAACATTGTCTGTGATTCTATTAGCAAGTAATGTTAAAGCTTTTGCATGGCATAGAAGAATCCTATTTTTCCGCAGCTTGAAGTTAAGTTTGATTAAAAGTTCAGAAGCATCTTCTGAATATGCTTGGCCTTCCGGTTGTCGTCTCATTCAAGTGATTGTAAGGTGATCTGGATTGATTCTTTCGTAGAGTCATCACTTTTGAACAGTATAGAACTGTGATTGATGGAATGGTGAATCATCACTGTCATCAATCACCATGTCACTAATTCTACTATGAGAACAGTTTATAGGATCTCTGATGAAGCTGTAATGAAATCTGAGACTTCATTGTGTCGATTATAATCAACGAAATGATCAGTTTCATTTAATACTTACATTTCTTGTGTAAATCTTATGACATTTTGGATACCTTTTGTTGCTCTTATAATGTGCCATATATTAGTTGTTTTGCAAGGCACCTGTTGTGTCTTGATGCTTAGGCATGACAACATATTTGGTGGCCATGGTCTTTTCTCTAGGTTGGCATCAGTGGAGCTGACCGGAATCTCAAAGATAATACTTTTTACTGGTCTCTTTCTTGCCTTTGACAATCACCGCCTTGCTGATTACAGTATTATTTTTTTGTGTTGCTTGAGGTGCCAAGGCAATTGATTTAGGCAAATGCTGCTCAAAATTGGACTTCCCACCTCTGTTCCCTGGTTAGAGTAGCTTGCAGGACCAGTAGCTTACACAAGGGGATGCTACCTAGTTCCCTTCAGGTATGATGCCTTTTGTTTTGGCTAATTTAATGGTGATGACAAGAAGTACGACCATGATTTTTCTTATGTTGTTCAGAAATTTAAATATAGCGGGAGTGATGATTTTCTTACCATAGAAATATTCAAAACCTGATTCTCTGGATGCTTTTGTCTGGGAAGAAACCTAATAAAAAAGCATTCAAGAAAAAAGAAAAGTGAGGAGATAATGGCTGTCTTTGTTTGCATATATTTATTCTTTCCCAGATATCATTTGCCGCTGGAACTCTTGGCCCATCAATTACATACTTGACTAAAGTTAATAGATGGTGATCACTGTAAGTGGTGTCCTATTAGTCATCAAAACGTAAACAGTGCTGCAATTTGGTATAAAGCATAGTTCTCTTTCGATTTTTTAGTTGCATAGGTAGTGAGAAACAGGGTCATTTCAGAATTTAGTCTTGTTTTATACGTGGCTAGCATGTTCTATCGCATGCTTGTGCCAAGGATTGGCTAGGAGTCGCATGCTCTTCCATAATGGATGAGGAGCATTTTCAGGCGCAAAATATGAGAAAAAAGTTGCAAAGATCGACCCAAATGAAGAGCATAATACTACGTATGACTACGCATGGTATCTCATTCCTGTTAGGACACCAAACACAAATAGAAGTACATTAGGAGTGACTATTTATGAATCTTTTATCTGTTGGTGTTCTGGTTGCCAAACAGATCCTAAAGAGTGTGGATTAGAAATTACATTAGAATCTTCAACTGTACCAGCACTCTTTTAACCACCTCCACCTATAACATGTTCTTGGCTTACTGTCTCCACATCTTTTTCTTCCATAATTCGTGAGAAAGTGCTTTGGTTTCATCCCCAACATGTGATAGCGATTGAAACCTATTCCTATCTAATTTGGGTCGTTGGTTTGGAAAATTGCTTTCTGCTTTCACACTTACCAAGTATTCTACTAAGAAAGATGCCACTTAACCTGGGATTAGAATAATATGTTTGAGAATGACTGATTTTTCTTATGTTAAGCTTTTTGTGTAACATGAAAAAAGAAAAAATATGATTGCATAGATATTGTTTGGCTTTTAACTCTCACCGCTTTCTCTTTGAACATACGAATTGTAGGCACCAAGGACACGAAACACACGAACAATCAAACTAGAGGGATTTTATGTTATTATATGTGATACCTGAAATACACACACACACCTATCTTTTTGAAAGCGTCTTCATACTATAGTTTCGATCATAATTTATTTTAATTATTAATTAAAGATGGGTATGATAGAAAATTCTTAATTTTTAACTTCTTGCATGTAAATGTTAGCTCTTGATCTCTCTCAAATGGCCACCTATCTTTTTGTACAACCTGGAAATATCATGGGTGAAGACTAGGCGGATTAGACATTGGACTGGTTACAATGTCCAGCTCAGTGCTTGTAGTCTATCTAGGCAATAATTGTCGGCAAGAAAAATAACGCAGAGTCCAATGAATTTGAATGTCGTGTTGGGTAGATTAGGGGTAAAGTGTGATCATGACTTCAGTCAACGACCTAGATTATGCAAGAGTATGATTCCATCCTACCTTAGGAAAGCTATACATTTTCAATTTCATTGTCTCTGTCGGGTCATTGCAAGTCTCATCTTGTCACTGATTAGGGGGAAAAAAAAAAAGGCGTCTTCTTGTCACATCAGTCCGATCAGAATGTATGTTAAGTTGAGTCAGATGACAATAATCCTATTTACCGTATTCAAGGAATGGAAAAGGGAGGCAGCATAAGGTACATAACTGCTATTTCGCAGCTAAGTCACGATTGATTTAATTAAATTTTTTAACAGAAGTTTTAATATAATAATAATTTCATAAATAAAATAAAAAAATTAAGTTAAAATATTTTTAAATTTCATAAAATTGATATTTCATTGGCAGTAAGAATCAAGCATGTAATATTTTAAACTTCTTAAATTCGAGAACAATGTTAAGGAAATTAAATGTATTAGAGATTAAATAGACTAAATTTTTATATTTTAATTGGATTGGCGTGCATTAATCAATTTTATCAGATATTTGTTTCGATTGGTCAAAACATATATTGATAATTTAATTAAAATCGATTCATAATTTATCTTATTTATCTAACATTATTGAAATTTTTACACTATTATGAATTATTGAACCAACTTTAATAGAACATAAAAAAGAAAATAAGAAAAAAAAGTAAAATAATGAGTAATTTTATGAGTCTAACAGTAAATTAGGATTATTTCAAATTTCAAAAATGGGTGATTTTTAATTGATTAAAATAAATTTTGAATTCTGGAAAAAAAGCTTTTAAATATGTTAAGATCAATTTTACTCATTTGATATTATTTTGAAATAATTTATAAAGGAACTTATAAATCAAAAAAAAAAAAAAAAGGAAAATGAATGCAAAGACAAGAAAAAGACGTAGGGTACCCGGCGCGGACTTTAATGTTGGGGGGGGGGGGATGGGAATTTTGGAGTTTGTCTTTTGTGTGTTGGGTATTCTATTTCTTTGGCAACATTCAATTCATTCAATTATTGCCTTTTGCGTTCCTCACGCCAAAGGCACAGGCAGATCATTACCAGGTCACTGAATCCGCGACAAAGTGTTCAGCAGCACTTTCCTTCCCTGCTTCGCATCCCCACCTAGTTCCTTACAACTCCATCTTCATCACGCTTAATACTCCACTTATTTTTTCATTTTATAATACAATTAAAAAAGCATATAATATTCTGATAAATTTCTGATAATATATATTTACTATAAAAATAATAATTACAGTTAAATAAAATATCTTATAATACAAAAAGACATAAAACTAAGTTCGAATTGTTTTGCATTATTTTAAAAAAATTTGTAATAAATAAATCATATTTTATGTATATGGCACGTTAATGATAAAATCAAGAAAACATTACAACTAATTATGTGTGAAAAAGAGTATCAAAACCTTGTTTGGGACATCATTAATGGAGTTAATGTTGGTTCATATAGAATAACAACAACAAATAGGTTGCTGATTTAATTTGATGGGACCCGTCACACAGAATAATTTTGGCTGGGCCTTTTGTTTTTCCTGTACTTGAGACTGGCAGACCCACCAGCGTAGGCTGCTGATCGGCTTTTGCCTTGGCATTGGTTTCCTCAAAATGAGTTAGACTTTACTGTGGGTCGACATAATTCTGGCAAAATCTGGGCATTAAAACGACAACGTTTTGAGGGCAAACCAACATTGTTTAGATTAGTTTCCCATGACCTCCTTTTCACTTTACCCATTAATTAACCTCTGGCTTCTCCCTTCCTCTCAGTCCCTCTGACATCATTTGTCTGATTCCTAAACAGAATTTCACCTCGACATTTTCCATTTATTTCTTCCCTCCCCCCTCTCTTTCTTTTCTTTCTTTTTTAAATTTTCTATATTATTATTATTATTATTATTATTAGATATTGATCCTTATATAATTGATAGTTATTATATTATCATTTTAATGATTAATAATTATTTAATAAAAATAATAATTATTAAATAATGAGTTAATATTAATAATTTTATAAATATCAATAACCATAAAAATAATAAAAAAAATTTTGCAGTGTCCCAAAAAGACTGACATCTCTTAGTTCACTTTTCTTGCATATTCTATTTTTTTTTTTTTTTTTGAAGGTTTCAAATTAGTTATCTCACTTTCATTGATTTCGCTGAGGCAGAGCATGCGGTTTCCATCGTTAGATCATGAATTAAAATCGTGTAGGTACTCGGAAGCACAACCAAGAGTGTGAGTCATTTAATGTACTCTCCCACGACATGCACAGATGCAAACCTTAAACTAAGTCTGCAACTTTTTTATTTTGTGAGTAATAGTACAGGGTCTATAATTGTTGTTATAGGTTTATGTTTTTCTTGTTGCTTTATTAAATCCATCAAATCTTCTTTTTCTGTGCAGCCACTGCAACTTTCGCATCTTCTTTTTCTGTGCAGCCACTGCAACTTTCGCTTTCTTCTCGCCAGTGTTCCCCGGTCATAGTCATTCTAGTAAAAAAAACATATGACATGAGTCTCTATCTTTTCTTTATCTCACGCAAGAGGAGAGAGGGAGAGAGAGACTCTTTTGTTTTCCTTCACAAACCCACTCCTCTTCTGTTTTTATTCTCTCTCTATCTCTGTACTACTCTGTGCTTGGTAGATGAGCTCTACATTTTGTTCAAACTTTTTTTTGTCTTCCTAATTGGTGTTTCTGTTTGCTAACAGACACAAATGGGCTTGAAAGGTCACCTAATCCAACACCCTCTTCATTAAATCCTACGGTTTTGCCTAATTTTTGAGAGACACAGAGAGAGAGAGAGAGAGAGCAATCATTTTTGCGAGCTTCTACGTTTAAGAACTTTGAGAGTTTGAGGTTTTTGTTTCTGGGTTTAACAGAATGTCGGCTGTAGGCATGTCTGAGGTTGATTTAGAAGAAGGTCATCGCTGTTCCTCGGATGGAAGCGGTGATGGAAGCCTTTGTTTCTCGGATTCTGACGAGGGGTCTTCTTATTCACAATTTTATTCAACTTTTGGTGGGTCATATGACGAGTATGGGTTTGCTTGTGTGTCTGATCCCGAGATTGGAGGAGTTTCGGGTTCCCGGAGAATCTCCTCGGCTTCGGATTGTTCTATTGAGGTTGTTAAAGATGGTGAAATCACTGAAATAAAGGTGCATTTGGCTAAGGTAGACAAGGATTGCAGAATTTGTCATCTTAGTTTGGAGAGTGTAAATCATGAAGCGGGGATTCCTATTGAATTAGGTTGCTCTTGTAAGGATGATTTGGCTGCTGCTCATAGGCAATGTGCAGAAGCCTGGTTCAAGATCAAAGGAAATAAGTAAGTTGAAAACCTTGAATTATTTTTTATTTTCTTACGCCAATTACTTGGCCATTTATTGTTTTCTTTCTACGATGTGAGAAGCACAAAACACCCACCTTTTAATTGTTTCTTATTCTGTAAGATTGGATGAATTTCAATTTCTTTGACACACACATTTGTCTATAGTGGATGTTCTGTGGGGTGGATTTGTTTTCTGGTTTTGTTATGGTCAGATTTCTTCAAACAAAACCATAACAACAATAGTGATTAGATTATTTCCTCAAGGAAAAACATGTTATGTCTGCCATGTTTTGGGGAAAGTTCATGCACATGAAATTTGTCGCATAAAAGGAAAAGCTAAAAAAGAAAGTTGGGGGCGCTTGTTAAAGAAGATTGGGAAATAAAGTAAAGCACAGGGAATTCATGGTATCTTGTCTATCTGCCCCAGCAATCGTTTGATTCTGTGCTATTCTAATTTTAGGAATTTCTTGCTTCTGATTCCATTATTTTCATCAAAGTGATTGGTGATACACGCAAATTTTTTGTAGAAGATTTTGTTAGACGGTGATGGTCCACTTTCTTGCTATCAAATATAGTGCTTGATGTCATTATCTAATGAATTATTGGTGGGTGTCACCTATGCACGCCTCAATAAAGGTTTGGTGAACATACTGTAGACCCATGCCACTAAAGTGTCTGAATTTGCAAAAAATCGTAGTCACTATTTGCATAATTAGTCCTAATTAATTAGTTCAAGTTAGTCACTCTTGTATTCGTCTTTCAGATGATCGATCCCAAATTTGGGATGAAGGTCTTGGTTATTGTTGTTGTTGTAATCAGTTTGAGTTAGTCCAACTATCTGCCTGTTCCACTTCTATGATCTGATACTCGATTGCAGCAACTGTAGATTTTATGAATATTGCTCTATTGCAGATGTAGGATTCACAAATGTGATGCCCGTTCACTTCATGAAATATAACTTATAATCACTCTCTCATGTTTGAGTAATTAAGTATGGTAGCAGTAGAATAGTATATGTTGATGGTTATATATAGACGGGATAAGCCCTGTGGTCATGTCCCTGTGAAGGAAAAGTGAGGGTGCGAAGGTGGATTTTGACTTTTCTGCCTATTCATAATTAGAACTATATGTTAACAAGTCCAACAAACTCAAAAAAATGATGGCACATTTTGCCTGTTCGAGCTGGAAATTTGATAAGTATGCTTGCTTGTATGGGTTTCAGGGTTCGAAGATGTTGGAGGATTGTTTTCGTTGTTCACTGACATACAACTAATGAGTACTACTGGTAAAGAAAAATTTCAGTGATATTAGCAACAGTTAATTTATCACCTTCTTCCTTCTTGAGGAAGAGATGGGGTGTTACTTCTGAGCAAATTGTACGGGAAATGAAACATCGTACAATAAAGGTAGCAGATGTAGAGTGTGGCTGGAATCCAACCTAATCCTTTGCTTTGCAACGCCACCTAAATAGTTCCCCTACTAGTATAAACACTCTTATGGCCTCTTGGAATTGCAATTCTTGGTCATATCCTAGTCCAATGATTAGTGGTCTGCTATGACCTCAATATTGCAATTGTTATGTTATAGAGTACAAAATAATAGTTGTAACGGGGTAGGTTATTATGTTCGTCTATCCAAAAAGAACACACATACACACTGAAGTTATGATTTTCTTGCTCTAATAACTTATTCTTAATTTGAGAGAGTATACAATTCTGATTTACTTTGCCTCATCTCTTTGACGATGAACAGTTTGTTGTAGGACAGTTCAATGTATATAACTCAGATTCTGGTACGACTGAAATATATTTATGAATGAAAGTGTGTAGCTCAGTAGATGATAATTGCCGCTAGTGCAACAATTTGTACAAATATTGCCTATTCCTGCAGTTGTTTGAATTCAGCAGTTTGGTGGGACTATAATTTATATTGTTGAACTGTCTCAAATTCTGTGAGCTAATGTTGTGGATTTAGTTTTGAGCTTCACCACTGCTGCTTTTTAGACTGACTTCAATTCATTGTCCCTGATAAAAAATTAGTCACATTAATTGCTTGCCTCACAAATAGGAGATTTTTCTGTGGCTGTAACTATGATGATTTGAAGTTCTTGTTTGTCTCGAACTTTTTCAGGACTTGTGAGATTTGCAATACCACCGCGTGCAATGTCCTAGGGCCAAATGAGGTCGAATTAATAGAGGTGTCAAATGAGGCCAACACTGCCACAGCCACATCAGCTGTATCAACAGCATTGCCAACTACAGAAACTCGAAGCTTCTGGCATGGACACCGCTTTCTCAACTTTCTTCTAGCTTGCATGGTGTTTGCATTTGTCATATCTTGGCTCTTTCACTTCAATGTACCATCATAGAGAACTACTGACTAGAGGCCTCATAATCTCAATGTTGGTGCTTGATCTATAACGATCTGGTTCATGCCTTGGCTAATCTTCAGCCATTACTACCGTCAAGTATTTCACCCAATTATATAAATATGTCACCCTCTTGAATATTTCTCAAACGCTCACCTAGTTCTTGAATACGGAAGCTGTGATACCTCACGCATCACGGTTGTTGATCTTCTGAGGATCATGAATCAGCTACTTCTACTTTTGCACTCCTTTCTTATTGGATATATGCAGGTGCAGCTAGCTCTGTCATGTCATGTGAAAGAAGTGAAGGACCAAACAGTTGCCATCATAGAAGCATTAAAGTTTGTAATTTCGAGATTACGTTGTGTTTCCTCTCAAGTCTTTTCAGGCATAGATAGGCTTTATTATGGATTTCTTGTCTGATGAATCGATGAGCAACTCTAACCAGCTCTTATACAGCTGCAATCCCTCTGGCATGTACCTAGTTTAAGTACATTTCAGATAAAAGTATCCAGGTTGACTGTGGACGGAGACATAATTGTAGCCTTATGACTCATTGACTTTTGGCTGCTATCACAGATAACAAATAACTATTGAAAATAGTCAACCAAAAAAATGGTTATCTAACGCTTGGTTAGCCTATCATATTTCATATGAATCATTAAAAGTTCACTCCATGATTGGTCCAGATTATGAAGTGTGGTCTTGCCCTTGTAGGGCTACGACACACCCACATGCTTCACCAATCCTGCTAGTCATATAGCACTGATCTGGAAATGCATCGGGTTATCCTAGCAACTCTTGGAGTATTGGTAATCTGGGGTCGCCGGGGGTTAACCTAATAATCACAGTTCCTTTCCTTTAATCCCATGATTCAATCTCCTGATTCAAGGTCGTGTAATAATAAAAAATTAAAATATTGATAATCAATGATGGCTATTAAACAGTGATTAAAACAAATTCTCATCATTTAAAATTTCCAATGGTCATTATCTCTTACCATCCCATCATGTCCTGTGGCGGGGGATTAACACCAGCCACTGTTTGGCATCAATGAGGTTTTTCAAATTTGAGGCTTTCTCAAAATCAGCCAATTTTGGCAACAGTGTTTCATATGGTTCTTTCTATTAATATTCCAAGAAAATGCGGCAGGCAAATCTCGTATGATTTATAACCAACCAAATTGCAGATGGAACTCTTGGATTACGACTTGTTCCGTTGTCCCTAATATGATGCTCATATGTATATTTCCACCTCTGTAGTTTCTCAAATGGTTGAAAAGAATATTGGATGGATGCAGATCCAAAGCTACCAGGAGAACCATGAACTTAATAAAGGATGAAAAATACTCTTCAAATTTTCTTAGCCAAGCTCGATGACCAAAAAGATACAAACAAGGGATCGATACAAAGGGGCCTAATAAAACAACCCAGGAGAAAATTTTGGAATTTAAATCAAGCTAAGAAGTGGAAGAGGGGCAATTTATACACTTTTAATTCTTATTCCTTTTGGCTTCCAAGTTTGTTCCATCTCTTAGTGCTTCTTGGGCATCATTCTCCATCCCCAAGCGGAATAATGCAGTGGCTTGTAGGTACAATGCAAAGGGCCACTCGGGTGACACTACCTGCGCTTGCATGGCATCCCCTAGAGCTTCTTGTGGCATGTCACTCATCAAGTATGATAAGCAGCGCCTAGCAAACACCGTCGGTGACACCATGGTCCCGCTATCGATGAACTACACAGATCAGAACCAGAAATATGAGGGTTGAAATTGAGTAGCAACATTAAAAAATGTGATAAAAAATTAAGAAAAGAACAACCATAACCTGCAAAAAAGAAACATCAAACAATGTTGTGAAATCAGCAGTTACAAAGGACTCACCTGTGTATAGCAATCAATGGCAGCTGCAAAATCCTTTGCTCGAAAAGCACAATCTCCATGTTTCTTAGAATTCAAGATCTCTTGCACTTGATTGGTCCACATCTCAAATGAGAGCTGAAAGGCACCCAAAAAAAAAAAAGAGAAAGAAAGAAAGAAAAAATTGAAGAGTAAAAAGTTCAAACATGTTTCCTCCAACTAGTACATATCAACTTGCTGCATAATAGCAAAGAAAATTTAGCACCCTGCTGATAGCCGGAAACCAAATTATGAGGCAAACCTTCAAAACAGAATACTGATTATATGCTTCCACAGCATAATAATGGTCAAGTAATTGAAGAGCATGTAGCCCAAACAAGAAAATGGACGAGACATATTTCTTGCCAGACTAAATTCTAGGATTGCATACACATTCCAATTAGATATGAGGATCGAAAATGATGCTAGCACAATACTGATGCAAAAATGCAGCAAGAAGGCAGCACAAACAAGACAAATGAACCTTGGCAAATAAAAAAGAAAACACTAATAGCCCATTGATAGATCACAAGCAGGGAATACAAGTCAACCAAGGGACTGAGAAGTTTCAATCAAGAATCATAAGTCCTATTCTGATGGATTATGCAGCAAAAAACAATGAGAAGGCAGCTCAAACAAAACTAATGAACCCACACAAATAAAAAGGAAATCACTAATGGGCCATTGATAGATCACAAGGAGGGTATACAAATCAACCAATGGACTGAGAAGTTTCAAGAATGATAATTCCTTCAATTCTGCTGGAGTATGCAGCAAAAACACAGTGAGAGGGCAGCTCAAACAAAGCTAATGAACCTAGGCAAATAAAAAAGAAAATCGCTAATAGGGCATTGATAGATCACATGCAGGGAATACATGTCAACCAATGGACTGAGAAGTTTATAGAATCATAATTCCTTCTATTCTGCTGGAGTATGCACTTCCACAGTCAAAACTTCTCCGCTTATATAATAAAATGTAATATCAGCTTGGTAGCAACAAACCTCATTAGTAATCCCTTCGTCATCCTTGTATCCAATCTTATTAAGTATTTCATGAATGGCTGTTAGATCCACTCTTAGGCAAGCTTCACCTACAGGTGTCAGTGACAATGACTGGGCCGAAGAAGAAGTTCCTTGTGGGATACCCATTAAGACATAGGATGGAACCTGTGAAAATTATAACGAGTGATAAGACATACCTTCTAAAATGATCACTTAATTGTTCAATGCAGACTCTTGAAGCTAAGGCAGGGGGACATTGTGGTTCTGTACCTCAGTCTCCTTCTGAAGAGACATGAGAGCTATGACAAGGGATTTCACATTTGGCCTCTCACGAGCTTCATACTGTAAACAACGAGAGGCTAAACGAACCAACTCAGTGCCATCATCATTCGAAAAGTGGCCTTCTAGACAAGAATCCATTAGCATCAGGAAATTTTTGCCACGAATCAAATCCAGAGCCTGTGAAGAAAAGGCATCAAGAAGCATTTGGCAGCAAATTTGCAAATCAGCCAGCTAAAGCTCTAAGGTCAAAAGACAACAATGGCAGCTTACAAATGTCATGAATGTAAACAACAACATAAATGAAGAAAAAGGTAAAACTTTGTCGCAAAATGATTGGTAGAAAGAGAGAAGTACATGGCTTGGTGGAATATGCTTGCCACTCAAAAGATCTAGCAGCAGGGTCCCAAAGCTGTATGCAACACTTTCTGGTGTTACTCTACCTGCCAAAGAAGAATACAGCACAATCATATTAAAGTCAACGAAAGTAACAGGATATACAATAGCACGATGAATAAGAAATTGCACTTTAACCCCAATGCTGCTATTTTAGCATTTCTTCTTCGTCTCACAGACCATATTGGGTAGGAACAAGAGCCAACCGATATTAATGTTTCAGAATATTTATATAAATGTTTACATCAAGATTGTGTCCAAATCCACATAGCAAGCTTGTTAACTCCTTCAAAGGAATTAAGAGCAAGAGATCTTCTACAAACAAGCAAGTCTCTAATTTTGTGTATTTAGATGTGAACATCTGCACTTTAACCATCACCTGCCCCATGGAAGGTTATATGAAATCAGTATTTCTCCCTTATTGACACATCTCTGCGATCTTTGGCCCTAACTAATTTCTTTCCTTGGGTACAAGATCCATTGAGAAAAGTGTTTGGAACTCTTGTAGCTAAGCTTGGAGAAAGTTAGCAGGATCAAAGAGAACTTACATTTACAGAGGACTTTTTTTTATTTTAATTTAGTAAGGCATTTATGCCGTGGCTGCCTTTGCTACCAAAGAGCAAACCCAAGTTTGGGACAATTGTTGGGGGCGGGGGGATGAGGTACATTTAGTAAGGGTACTTCTACAGATAGAGGAAGAACTGCTTTGGGTTCCTAGCTACTACTTCGGGACTTTAGAGTGATGTAGAACACATTGCCTGGGCTGTTATGGGGCAGTAGGAGGGAAACCAAGAAGCCATACATAAGACACATAGAAAACGAGTGGTTTCTAAGATTGGCAACATAGAGCCCGCAAACAGGATCCTGCATGAAACCAGGATTCCATACATAAGCCACATACTTTCCACCACATACTCCGATCCTTTCAGTTCCCACATGGATAACCAAACTTTGCAACAGAAAATCTAGTTTATCCAAATTTGGTCTTTCGGAGAAAAATTACCTTCCTTTTGTATTAGATCTTTCTTTCCTTTTGCTATAGATATATATATATCTTTTTGGTCTTCCGAGTTACAATTCTTTTATGTGCAACTTAGAGGTATCTTTGCTGATTGTTTAGCTTAGTCATTAATACTACATATCTTCCTTCCTGGCAGATTCCAAGGTCCCACAAGATTCAATCTCTTTGACCTTATTCATTGCACTTTCTTACTTATCTATATATCTGGCTTAGAGTGCTAGAGTTTTGCAGCAATTAGTGCTTTTGATGTGGAAACTTTTGTTTTACTTATCTACTTATTTGTTTTTATCATATTGCATCAACTATGTTGTCTTCTTTGTTTGTTAGCCAATTCTTTTGAGCTTTTGTTGCCTCTTCCCTCTGTTGTACCCTGTTATGGATCCAAAAGACTACTCCTTTGGGGGTGGGAATATGAAAAGTACCATTTTTTGGTGGGGGGCCACCAAAATGAAAACTATCAGAATGAAGAAAGAGTAAACAGAAAAAGGCAAAATATTTAAGTTCTTAAAAGTTTTGGAACCCCCACTGCCTCCAGCCCATTCCCTGAAATGCCTCCTCAGTAGACTTTTTCAATAAAGTAGTATTAAGGAAATAGCATTAAAACAAAATTGCAATTTGCAATTTCTGGTTAATGGTTATTTTTTTAGGATAACAAAATGCAAGAGGATAACATTAAAAAAAAAAAGAACCAGAAAGAGGGAAAAAGAAAAAATAAAACCTTCAATATTCTGTTCTCTCTTTTGGTAAGTTGCAAAGGCATAGCATGCTATTCATGTATACAGAAAAAATGCCTAAAGAGTATCGAGCTGATTTTCCGTGAGCCCAGGATAGTTACACTAAGCATCCCGGGATGTACTAGATTCACATTATCTCCATAGACAGCAGAAGCAGACAACTGCATGCTATGAAAGAGTGGCCAAGATGCATCCAGCCTAATTCTAAAAAGTTGTAAATTGTCCTCTGTCCGGGGTTGAAATGAAAAGACGTTTTCCACCTAATTTTAGCTGATTAGTAATAGTTGTTCAAAAAGATGCCCCGTTTTTGAGCCAGAAGTTGTCTATGCATTGCATCAAATAGTCTTTGAGCATCAAGTACTAACCTGTTCTCAAGTACTCTGGTGGGGTAAAAGCCAAGTTCGTGCTGTAGCTCTTACCATCTCTACTGTTCTTCATAAGGCCAAAGCAAGAGAGTCTGGGATCGCCATCCTGATAATATTCAATCAGAGTAACACTAGCTGATAAGAATAAGCATAACCTTTAAATGATGCCTGAAGAGCACTTTACCTGATCAAAGAGAACTCTGTAAGCATTTAGATCATGATACAGGGCCCTTCCTTTACTGCTGCAATATTCCAAAGCTTGTGCTAAATACAAAGCCACTCGCAACCTCATTCCCCATTTCATTGGCTGGGTCTCCCCTAAGCAATTGAAACAATACGAATCCCAAAAAAACCCAAAATTAAAAATGAGAAAAGAAATAATCTATTTCAGTAATAATCGTATTTTCAACCTTCTCAAGAACAGATCTTTCCATTCTCATTGTAATTTATCCCAATCCGACCTCTGGATGTGTCAAAACATTCATATCCTTTAAATTTTAAACAAAAATGACCCCACTTCTTAGTTCTTTCACTAATGTTATACTGCATCAGCCAGTCTAGATACTAAAATCTCAATGGTACTTACTGATCAAAGCTCAAAAACAACTTCTTATACATACACAACATGCCGCATTGCCTTCATATCAAAACTTCCATCTGGGTCCCAAGCATATCATGCAAAAAGGGGTGAAAACAAACCAAGTTGAGCCAAGGAGTAGGTTGCTCGAGCTTGGCCTTTAATTGCACAAGTCAAACTCCAGACAAGTCCAGGCAGCTTAGTCAATTTACAAATAATGAATGAATACAAGCCGAATAACATGATACTGAATATAATCATCTCATTTAATGTCACGAGCAAAGTTCAAACTAATCTTATAATTTTACAATCCGTCGTGCAAATATTATAATTGTGATTGCACCTCATGGGATCACAAATTAAGCATTCAATTATCACCAAACTAGCAAAAAACTTCTAATAGAAAAAAGTAGTGAAAGAACTTACAATGGAAGAGATGCTTAGCTAGGGTTTCATTAGGCATGAACTCAGCAACAAGCAATCTCTCATTCCCTTCACAACAACACCCAATCAAATTCGCCAATCTATCATTCCTCAAATTGCCAACTGCTCTCGCTTCCTCCTAAAACCAGTCAAATCGATCAGAATACACAACACACCAAAAATTACTTTGTGAGAGAGAGAGAGAGAGAGACGAACAAGAAATTGGCGGGAATCAGGCCAAGCAGACTTGTTGAAACGCTTAATAGCAATCCAACGATCGGTGTTAAACGTCCCTTTGTAAACGACATTGGGAGCTTTCTCTCCGTGCTCTGAAACAATGTTCTCTGAAGCAAATCCAGATGTTGCTGCTTTCAGCTCTTCCAAGCCGAACTCGGTGAAACTCGGCAACGAATTCTTCTCATTTTTTTCTGCATTCTCTGCAACACAGAGGCCCACATTAGGCTTTTAAGTTTACAACATTGCTAGAGAGAGAGAGAGAGAGACAGAGACGGAGACGGAGACGGAGACCGAGATCGGAAGATTCGAGAATTGAAGGTTTGAGCTGAGAATGCCACCAGCAGAGGGAGAATTTTGAGCACCTTGCTCCCATCTCCGAAGATCAAGAAGGAAGAGAGAGAGAGAGAGAGAAGGTATGCAAGTAGCGGTGGATCCAAGGTTTTCCTCCGTCACTCTGTCTTCCACTCTGCTCTCTCTCTCTCACTCACTCATCATTTTCCCCTTTACTTCTCTCTCTCTCTCTCTCTCTCTCCCCCTTTTTTGGGTGAACGGAATTTGGAGTAGATTAGTGCATCCTTTGGTTTGTTAATGAGACGTTATGATTATGAATTTCATCAACTCAAGATTTTCAGTTTTAATGCGCATCCTAATCTCTTTCCACTGAAACTGAAAATGCTTACTTTACTACTTTTTCCCCTTTTTAACGTCTTATCACCAAAACTAATTTTAAAAATTATATATATAAAATATTATTTTCTTGAAATTTCAAGAGCAACTCCCTGACCCTCTATATATTTATTTATTATTTATAACTATTTGTCTTTTATATTCCTAAATCACTAAAATTTAAATTATTTTTACTCAATTGAGTTTAATATTTAGAGTTGCTGTCTCTTTTATATATATATATATTTATATATATATATTTAATTCTTGAACCGTAATTTTTAATCTTTTTTCTATGTTTAAAATAATTGACGTTTTGTGGATTTAAATATAATAGAGAAATGATAATAATGCGGATTTTGAAGAGATGAGAGTTATATATTATTTAATTAGTGGGTATATATGTTATTAATTGCAGAGGTTATATTATTAATTATTGTACCACAACAAAAAAAAAAAATCTCTTGGACAACATATCTACTCTCTCTCTCTCTCTCTCTCTCACATCTAAATGGGTCCGGCGTGGGAGGAGTCCTGCGGCTTTAGATGCGTTGCAAATATAGGAAACATTGTCCCACACGAGAGAAAGAGAGAGAGAGAGAGAGAGAGAGAGAGAGAGAGAGAGGCATTCTAAAGTATAAGAAGAAAGACAGAGACAATACGAATACAGCTTTGACGTGACATTCAATTAAATTCATATTGTATAAATGCAACTTAGAAAAGGATAACCCAGAAAAAAGAAGACCAACATTATGAGCCAATGCCATATGCATAATGTGGGTCGACAAAAGCTGGCCGGGCCATGCTCTCTTTGCTCTGCATCACTTTCTTCCCCCCGGATTCAGAGACAAGACTCGACATCAAGATGGCCCCTCAACTTATCTTAAATCCACAACCCATCACAATGTGGGATAGGCCACATAAAATTTTAGGATCATACGACTGGTCAAATGAAACATAAACATAAAATGTAGAGAACCTCTATTTTAACATTCGACACTTTCTTGCCCCCAAAGTATTAGAATCGCAAATGGCATATCATAATTCACCTGATTTTTTTTCCTTAAAGTGTGCACAAACTAATAAAATAAAAGTAGATTATCTCAAACTTTAAGAATTTGATAAAAATGTACTAGATTTTTTCATGGTCAAAATGAAAAGTAATTAAGATAGTAATTAAGGGCGAAGGAAGAAGTCACCATCTAATCTAAATTTTTAACTTCACACTTGATAATAATTTAAATTTTTTTTATCCATAAAACAAAATTTTACCTTTTTTCTTGTGGCTTCCATACGTACCATATTTCGTAAAACTTATGCAGTTAAAAAGTGTAGGGCTGTACTATAGAAAATTTTAGTAACATTATTTTACTCTCAATCTTAAAAATCAAACTCTGTCATCTAACAAAGATTTTGGGAGATCAATAACAAAGAAAATTGATTTCCAAGAAACCAAACTAAAGCACTAAAGCAAATGCTCATAGCTTTCCTCGCAGCAACAAACGAGGAACCATGAGAGAGATTGTTGGTGCTTGGTTGATCAACAGCAAAGTTTGCAATGATGATACCTCCATGGAGTCAGAACAAAGTCGCTGTAAGACAGATGGAGTAATTATTGTGAACTCCATAAGGGTAGGTCAAGAAGACCTCCTGTTACAAGAGGATTAATAAGCATGTAAAGTTGGGGGGGGGAAAGGTCGTTCCCAAGACATGCCTCAATAATCATAAATGTATCTCCCTTTTATCAAACACCCACTCTCTCTCTCTCTCTCTAACTTTGACAGCTTAAATTGCGCAGGCAGAACATTTTCTCTAGGGAGAGGCACAGGTGGGGCATATGCACTTCATTCTACTAATAAGTCGATGTGGGGTATGTTTGCTGCCATTCTAAAGCACACTCAAAGTTGGGCCACATGGGGTTTGTAAAATTAGCAGTACCCGGGCCCTTGCCTTCAAATTTTGAAATGCCCCAAAAAAAAAATCAAGGAGCACAAACAAAAGAGATAGGATTGCCAATAAATTTCGAGTTTAGCCACTTTTTACAGTTTAAGGTTTAAACTCAAGCTTATAGATTAGGCGATGGCCATCTCCGTACTAATAAATCTCTCAATTCTGTAAAAAGTATGGAGTCTGGCTGAGTTGGATAACAAACGCACAAAACTTTGAATTTATTCGTACTTGTCGAAGGCCAAATGCCATTAACAGATAAACATTGATTAAAGAGGACCAAGTCTTATCTGTCAATACGCAAAATGCCAAACAACAACTAGACCAGAGGAGTGGGTACCCCGCATGGGATGACTTCAGTTTCCAATTTTTTTTATCATCGATATTCGAATCATATTTTAATTAATTCAATTATTAAAACCCTATTTAAAAATAACTCTCATAATATAATTCTTTTTATTTCTTAATTTTAAATTTAAAATTGAATTGAAAAATCTAACACTTCATTCTATTATAAGACCATCTCTCCAACAAATTAAAATAAAAAAAAAGCCCAAGCCCAATAAACCCCAAGCAGATTGTTGATGAAGTCTTCGGCATGTAAATGTGGACTTTGGTATGGGAAAGTCTTTCTTTTAGACTCTCTAAAAAGTTGGAATATATTCCTGGTAGTCGGCATTGACAAATGCCATAAAGGGAGGAATCCAATTTCAAATCACTTTTGGTTCGCTGCAAGGCCATGCATTTCGAAGTTTCTGAAAAAAAATGAAAAATGAGACACTCGGGAATCCTTTTTTTTTTTTTTTCTTATTCGAGTATAATAAACGCGTTCGGTAGATAAAGCAAAAGGACAACCTTTCAAAAGAAAAAAAAAAAAAAAAACCATTAGCACCCCAATTTCTGTTTAATGTATTTACAAAGTATATTTTATGTGAGCCTATTAAAAGAAAGGCATTTTCATCACCAGTCATTTTGACTAGACGATATAAACTCTCGCCTCATGGTCATTACCATTAAGTCTGGATTTCGGGTAATCACCGTGTCAAACAGGAACAAAAAGAAAAATGAAGTGGCATTTTATTTCTGGAAAAAAGAAAAAAGAAAAAGAGTATTCTTTTTATTCCCTATTTTTTACAAAGGGAGGGCATGTGGGGGCACGTGGGAGAGAGCAGAGACAACGAAGCTGTTACTGCTGCATCACCAGCTCAGTCCACATTCACCCATACAGAAAATCTCATGCCTCTGTAATCATCTCATTAGGCGTCTTCATGTGTGTGCCTGCTGTATCATGGTCCCCTGAAGCCCCCACCACTGTCAACGGTGTACCCCCACCTCTCTCTCTAGTCACACCAAATCCACAGAGAATGTAAAATGGAAGATTTTTGTTTTTTTTTTTAACCATTTGCATGATGAAAAAGATCACAGATTATAGAAGCCCTGTGAATGGACATATACATAACAATTGATGGATCAAGGAGCAGGAACTGCAACGTTTGAAAACCCCAGAATTCCTTTTTGGACTAAGATACAATTAGATTTGCTAATCTAACAAATAGGGAGCTCGCAACACTCCCATTCCCCCTAAGGGTTGAAAAGCAATCCATGCAGCAATTCCCACTGCCCCGATTACAAGACAATCTTCATTATCTATGCACCATTCATCATTGCATCGGCATGAACTGTATTTGTATCCTCCATAATCTTGCCATTGATTTGATTTCTTGGCCTCTGAATGAACATTGCACCAAAAATATTACTAAAAGTCTAAATTTGAGGAAAGCCACTATAGGAAAAGGCCAAAAAAGGGAATGTATTGAACATACCCAATCTGCAAGCTCCGTGGAGTTCCCATTCAAGAGCTTGTGATTCTCTTCTTTGGTCCAGCTATCCTTGTCCTTGCTGCTTAGTGGAAGCAAAACAGACCCACTATTTCGGTCGGGCAGCTCTGCATTAGGATGAAATTCAAGTCAGTATAATAGACATAGCATGACCTCAAATTAAGAAGAAAATAACTTAGAGAAGAGAATTAAAAGGGACAAAGGTGATAAGTAAAATAAATAACAATAAATAATTGCTAACCTGGCAGTTTCTTGTCAACAAAGAAAACCACCAAATTAACGGTGTACCTGCACAGAAAATGGAACTCCGAAATCACATCCGAGAATACTGGATCACAGGATTATGAGAAACTACAATTACAGTAACCTGCGTACCATGCCACAACAACATCTACACTGTAATGTTTGCGTGCTGCAATAATTAGGAGGCTCTGAATCACAGCAAGCATCCAACAGAACAGCTTTATCCACCTGTGAAGCAGAAGAGTGAAGAAACACTCAATAAACATAACCCAAAAAAAAGAATCATATATGTTTGCTGAATTTAGCTAACTATATAAAAATGATATAAATGACTTACAAGTCAAACCAAATACAGACAAAGTACAGTGGTAAAATTATAATGGTTTCAAAGATACAAATAATAAATTTCGGGTGCAAGTCAAAAATCCCATCCAGGATCCCTTTATTCACTCTATCCCTCAAATAACTACACAAATTTTCAACTTTAGCCTTACAAGCTACCGACCAGAGCTAGAATGGAGTGCATAAGATCTACATCAACATGGTTGAACAACAAGGTTTAGATCTGGTCCAAGTTAGGTCTGCAAGTTCAATGGATAACATCCAAGTACCTCTGCTCCACTCTACCCATATTATGAAGTTCTAGCAAGGTTAACTTTGGAACCATAACAGACAGAAAACTTGTATAAACCACATATAATATACAGAGACGGTGAGAAGCTACATTATACCTGCGTGTACCATACTTATGATATGTCCGGATAAAGACAAGAGAGAAGATCATGTGGGATGAGAAAATCAAATCTCCACAGCCATATAATACACCCTGTGGAACTGCATAGGCAACAAATACAATGAGAAAAAAATAAAGATGCTTCATTCAAGCTAGAACCAAATGACTACAACTACATATGATCACTCACAATTAATTAAAAGAACTTCAAGAACATTGTCTGGACGGGGCAATGTAGCAAGTTTTGATCCCTGAACAGGATTACAAGAGAAAGCATGATCAGACAAATTACAATGATTTCACCTCTATACAACAAAGAAGAAATTATTTGTTCTGCCTTAGCTCATGAAAAATAGAACGCACCAACTGCAGGAGATTTTACCTCTCGGCAATGATAGTTTGGACCAGGAAGTTGAGTAGAGTAGAATGTGAAAATGCGAAGGATTTGGCATGCCTGTATTAGAACCACAGAATAAAAGAATCAGATATAGAATTGTTTTTTCTTTCATTACTATTACAACTAAAGTAAATGGCCTATAAACAATCAAAAGTTGGTTATTCTGCACATAGCACAGCAACAAGACCCATTTCTCCTCCGTGAACCAGGGTGGGGAAGAATGGAGGGACAGAAATCCAACACAAAGATATGCAGATGTGCATATGCAAAATAGAAGCCTACAACTGGTGCAATATAATGGACCAACATAATATAAAACCCTATCTGGAACAGCAGACTGCACACTCTTAGTGCTACATTCTCTATTTGTCAATGCAAAAAAAAATAAAAAGAAAGAAAGAAACACCAACTTCAGGCATTTAGCCCAGGGTGATCCTTGCTCAGCCAGCTGTACTCATGAAACCTAGACCCAATCACACTGTGCATGTCAAATTGGAGATCTTTCCGTATTTCAATGGCACCCAGAGAAATATGCAGTGCAAAGACACCACAGCATACAAGGAACAGTAACTCTATAATGGCTACCAGAATTTCTTCCTATACTTGCACCACAGAACCGGATATTCCCAAAAAAAATGCATGATAAACAAGTAGCCATTTCATACCATGTAGCATTAAAATAAACTAGAATCATATCTGAACCAATACTCAACATAGAAGCCAACACTTACAACTAAAAAGGCCAGAACCCTGCACCAAATTAGAACAGTGTAAATCTTTTTGCTCTTGACGATGAAAGGATGCAAAGTCCACTGCAACAGAAACAAACTGCATAATTAGCAATTTTCAATTTTTTAACATGAAATGATCAAAATCCGATTTCACCACAAGAGACAACAAAGTATAATGTGCAGAGTCCCTTACCAAGACAAATGAGACGAAAATGAATGTAAATACAGTCTCACTTAGGTAAGCCCTCTCTGGTCCAAGCTCCTGTAGTCACATAAAGGTTCAAAACAATAGAAATAAAAATAGTAAGTGTCAAATGCGCCACATTAATGGAGAATCAGCAAGAGAACGAGAAGATTGATACTGACGGGAAGAAGAAAGAATCCAGCATCCTGAAGCACTGGCCCTGGCCTATGTATATAATGGACTCCTCTAGCAGCTAGTCCATGAATGTACTGCCAAAGGAATAGATTTATTACTACACATTACTCAGCTAATCCAAGCCAACCAAAATGATTCCCAACAACCAAAAATTGATCAGGATACACAAAAAACTTAAATGAAAACCTCTTTATGATCAATAATTTATTAGAGATAGAAAGTTTATCCTCTTTAACAGATGCTTTGAGGAAACATCAACTTTCACTAATACAATATTTTTAGCGAACAATCACCAATCGTCACATGCATATGCACCTGTAGAGTTAAGGGAGATACTCATAAAAAGCAAAACCCAGAAAAAAAATAAATAAATATATCGGAAGAACACCACCTTAGTCCTTAACCCAAGAATTGGATTAATTCATATTATAGAAAAAACAGAAAAACCTCAAACCAAAATGACCCAATAAATGAAACCAACCAAAAAAAAAAAAAAAAAATAGAAAAGGCCCAGAAATATATGAGATTAAAAATGAAACCTGAAATATGAGACCGGCGAGAATATACTTCCAATTCTCTGCAAGTAATTGAATTTCTGTAGATGTTTCGGCAAAAACCCTTTTCCATAGCTTCAAGGAAAAAAAAAAGGAAAAATCACATCAAAGAAAAAATACCAGAAATAAATTAAAAGCCAAGTAAAGGAGAATTGTAGAATAGAAACCTTAGAAGCTTCGCGGCCAATGTAAATCGTCATGTTCTTCTACGCGTGTGACAACAAAGTTCCATAGTCCTTCACAACCCAGAAAGCAAGGTCAACATAATTCACCGAAAACACTCTCCAGCACAAACAAAATACGGGTCAGAATCAAAAATCGAACACTCGGAAACCCCTCTCCCTTTTCGGAGATCCAAAATCAGAACACGGAATTAATCAGATCACGAAAACCTAAACCAGGTTTCGAAAGATTAAGATCGGAGAAATCGAAATCGGAATCAAAGTTGCAAATGGAGGTAGAGAAGAACGCGATTTAGGTGTAAATCTCTCTCTTAGTCTTTCTAGAATTCGCAAGTTGTTGTATTGTGTTGTTGTTTTTTTCTCTATAATTTATGTTTTTCTTTTTCTCTCTCTATCTGTCTGCTTCGAATGCGAGTTCAACACGGAGCGACAGTTGAGAGAGAAGGAAAAATGAGAGAAAGGGGGCTTTATTAGAAAGATCGCCGCTACGCGACTCCTTGCGAAAAGTTGAGGAAGTTAGAGAGAGAGAGAGAGAGAGAGAAGAGTCCAAACAAAATTGAAAATATTAAAAGAAAGAAATATGTGTTTTTTAAAAACAGGGCAGATATTCCCTTTCTCGTTAATTATCTGATTAAACCTGTTTGAGTGGCCATTTTCACTGCCCAGAGAGAGAGAGGGAGGGAGAGAGAGAGAGAGAGAGAGAGAGGCTGATAATGCATTCGTGCCCACCGGCCTCGGCCTGCAATAACGCTCCCTCTCCCTCTCTCTCTCTCTCTCTCTCTCTCTCTCTCTCTCTCTCTCTCTCTCTCTCTCTCTCTCTCTCCCTCTCTCTGTGGGTTAAAATTCTCTCTTTTCTTAGTGTTGAGAAAAATTAGCAAGAAAAAAGAAGAAAGGAACTCTTTTTTTCCTCTACTATTATTAACACTATTATTTGGGGGAAACAAGTTTTTTTTTAAAAAAAATATATATATAACTATTGTCATTTATATTTGCATAAAAAATTTTATACATAAAATAAAATAAATTACATACACACCATATTCATTTTATTTTTAATTTTATAATTATTAAGAAATCTCTCATCCCCACAATTGAAAGTGTCCGAGATGGATTTGGTTTGACAAGTGATGGCTCTGCCGACTTAAACGAGTTAACTGATCGTTATCGATCTTGACTAATGAGACCTGGAAAGAATCGTTGGAAGAGAGTTCGATGATCAACTCAGAGAATAGTTTTCAAAGAGAGAAAACAGATAGAAAAAAGTTTTGTAATGGTTTTGTGTGTTAAGTGCAAGGTCTGCGAACTTATTGACTGGTTGGCTTAATAATGTAAATATGGTCCATGCGTGTGAGTTCTGTACACATTCAGAATGTTAAAACTATAATTTTCATATGAAAATGCCTCAAGATTGTAGGATCAATTAAGGAAAGAGTTATGTGAAATCAGGAATCCTTTTAATTAAAAAAGTTTTAGTTACTAAAAGATTTCTTTTTTTATCAATTAGGATTCGAAATCTCTGTACTAATTACGAAATATTATTTTTGTGATTTTAAGAAAGTCAAATATTACTCAAGGTTGATCAAATATCAAGTATTGAGAAGGTGCTATAACTTATCAGTTTGCTATCGAGGAGGGTCCGGAGAGTGTCGAGGTGATGAGTCACGTCTTGTTTGTACGAACTACTAATAGTAAGCTCCAATCCTATAATAGTGGGCTTTTAGGTTATGTATCATAAGAAAGTATAACAATTTTTAATTATTAACCAATCAATTGCTCTAATTCACACGCCCTATACGTTTGTGGCATAGTGTATAAAAATATATTTATTTTAGTAAATTTTTTATTTTTATTGAAAAAAGAAAAGAGAAATAGAAAATTTTCCCAAACGGGTTTTAGGGTACATATTTTTTGAGTTGTGGTAGATCGAGGTCCATCTACCGTTGGGGACAGGTCAAATTAAAAAAAAAAAAAAAAAAAGATAGTACGGAGTATTAAAGGACAAATAGACCCCTGCAAATAGAGGGATATTACGAGGGGACCAGGAGGCGGCTAACGTAGCCAGTCACGAGGCTCACGGGCTCGGCAGTCGAAGATAACGGATTCCTTTCCCCCCAGTCTGTTTTTGATTTTCAAAATCAAAATCAAAAACATTTCAAACTTATCCAATTTAAAAAAGACCTCCGACGGGGAGAGAGGAGAGAGACAACTTCAAACCAACATTCGTCATTTCAAATAAAATATCTTTTTTTTTTTTTTTTTTTTTTTAAAGAATGCTTTATAAAAATAAATTTATTTAAGTAACATCAACATTATTATATTAATAGTTAAAATGCTATTTTTCCTGTACGAAAGCAATGGAATTTCGTTTTAATTTACTTGCTAATTTAAATATATTTAACTAAAAATTTATAAAAACATTTTCAGATTAAAAAATAACAATAACGTTTTTAATTAGACTTGTAACATATTTATCAAGAAAATTTAATTTGAATATAAAATTATTCATTTTATAATAAATTTTTATGTAAAAATTTAGAAATTAATCTCGAACTCAACTTAAATAATAACATATAATCTATTATTTTTATTGATAATTAAAACCCCTACAATACTCAATGAATTTATTTCTTTTCTTATCCTATCTTCGGATGGTTCTATCAGTCATATCTAATGTAACCTACCCATGCTTAATCATCTTGTAATAATAAAAATTATTGGTAACACTATCCAATTAGGGATGGTTAATTTTAGAAATATTTTTATTATTATTTTTTCTTGGCACACTATCTAGAAAGTTACAACAATTATATTCCACTCGGTACCTACCTCCTCTTTTAACCTTTTATGAACAATAGGGTACAAAGTATTCAGACCTATACGCCAAAAACAAAGTAGATGATACCTTAGTT
Organism: Dillenia suffruticosa; assembly: GCA_033439265.1. Classification (NCBI taxonomy): domain Eukaryota; kingdom Viridiplantae; phylum Streptophyta; class Magnoliopsida; order Dilleniales; family Dilleniaceae; genus Dillenia; species Dillenia suffruticosa. The sequence goes on from JAVTVX010000035.1 coordinate 2,045,875, forward strand.
AAGAAATCTCAACTGAAACTAAAAATAAATATTTTCCTTTTAAAAATATTAAGTTTTGTAAAATACATTAAATTCTTTTATAAAGAATTTAAATTATCATATGAGTATGAACCGAATCGAATGGAGTTAACAATAACTTTTGCAAACAAAAAACCATCCTCTTTTTCCTTAATACCTAAGTATTGCATTGATTAACTAGGTTTCAAACGGGTGTACTAAATATTTGTTTGGCCAGTGGCGTGAGGAAGCATGTCATTTGTAGGCTAATCTTGTCATCTCTTTCTCTACAAAGGTGTGAACATCTCACGGGCTTGGAATCACTTTATACATCACAACTCGTGTGCGATAAATGTTTTTCAGGGGATATTGTGATTAAGTTCTGGAAATGTTGTGGAACATTCCACGGCTTAAAGCCCACAATTTTCAATTCCCACCAACTTTACCCTATCGACTTAGATATCTCACTTCTTTTATCCGAAAAAAAAATGCTTGGTAAGTTAATTACGATATTTATGTAATAATTCACATGCGGTTTGAAAAAATTACGTAAAATGATCTTAAACTGTTTTAACAGTTGAATGGTAAATTAAAAAAAAATAAAAAATAAAATCTATCTATGTGTAATTTTCAAATAATTTTTAGTAAAAGATGAAAGAATGGTTCGTGGTGTGCTTTCGTCGCACGGCTGCATACCTTAAACTAATTATAGCTATTTGATAACCATGTTACCTGTGAGAACAATACGAGAGAAAGATGCCAATTGCATCATTAATTCACCAATATCTTATAAAAATGGGGGTGGGGTCACGTTAAAGTCCGCCGTAGAGATAACCTCTACTTGCATATGTTTGGATGAGTATGCGTAATGTAGGGTCCATGAGAGGTTAATGTCAGCCGGGAGATAACGTAGGCAATGACAAAACTACCTGCGAAAATCTTAGAACACCACCTAATCTTCTGACGAAATAAGCATAACCACAATTCTAGAACTTATTTTGACCAAAAAAAAAAAAAGAATTAGCTACCAATGAATTATTCGGGGTAAAGAGCCATGAAAAAGGTTTTAGATAATTTATTACAACAATGAAAAAAAATTAAGAAAAATGTTTGTCAGAAAGTAAATTCACTTTCATTTATTTTGTTTTAAGATAAAAATACGTGCCAAACAAAATACGGGATTACAAAAATCTGAGTGAAAATGGGTTTTGACACAAAATTAGTGATTTTAATAAAAAAAAAAAAGTTTTAATTATCTTATTTCGCTTAAAAGTGATAAACTTCAAGAAGAGGTAATTTGGAACTAGCCATAACATATGGAACATTATTTACGAAAACAAAATTAATCAAAACTCGAATTACAAATTTAGAGGATATTTAAATAAGGGTGTTTGCTTGGTCTACGTTGGCATGATGGACGCCGTAGAAGGATTTTGATTTTTGACGGGGGAATACTTGGATTTCATGTAATTTTGTTTGGGCGCCATAATTGAAGAAGAATAAGAGAGAATAAAACAAAGGCGAAGTCATAAAATATCATGTTTTAGTCTAGGTTGGCTCCTTGAAAATCACTTGGCTTCTATTAAGCTTCCAAAATCGACCAGCTCGAAGGATAGAGAACGTGGGCCAAACAATCCTGTCTTGTTTTTGTGATGTTCAACAATTCATCTCCAAACGTTGATGGAATTGAATTAGTCAAGAATGGTCACCACATCCGTATTGGCAGAACCCACGACCCTATTGAGCAAATTATTGCAACTTTATGCTCTCTCTCTCTCTCTCTCTCTCTCTCTCTTCCCCCCCTAAAAAAAAGTTATATCATCTAATCAAGCATTTGCCCAAGTCAATTCATTAAGAAGGTGAAACAAAAGAAAGAGGTGTCCAAAATCAAAAGGGGGAGGGGGGGGGGGGGAGTAAGACTATGGCATTAGCTTGCAGGAAATTTTTAGGTTTGACCCGTGAGTCTTACATAGAATTGGGTGGGAATACCATGATACGTATAAAGATAAAATGCGATGATTGGGTACTAATTAGCCAACTGTAGTGATATAACAAACTGTGCTAGTTGAATTAACAAAAACGTTATGCTAGATTCATTTTATGTTATATTATTATAAAAATAATAGCTAAGAGTAGGTCTCTTTCAGTATAAGATTTTTTTTTTTGATACAAGAAGATACAATTAAATAGAATTAAATTGGGAAAGGGAGAATGAAAGTGAAAAAACTTTACCGTTTAAGCTGTCCCTAAGAGATATAAGGTTGTTAATATATATGGAAAGAAAAAATATCTATTCTTCACTGTTCTTTCTTTTTCATCTCTGTATACTTGTATAGCAGTCCAAAAATAATTTAGGAGTTAATTAAAAGAATTGACATGATGTGAGAAAATCGGAGAGTGAAAGGAATTTTGGCGTTGGCCTGTATCGTTTGACTTTGGCTCGTAGTAATTGACTTTTGAAAGCATATATGATTTATGATTCTCGGTTAGTTTTGATTTGGTATCGCTAATAAATCATTATTAATGTTTCAATTGCCCTTCACACTTGGGTAGTAATCTCTTAGGCTTGAGGGGTTACTTTTGGTTTTGACCGGAGGGGATCGCATACGAAAGTAAATGGTTGTGCTTTGTTGGGGTTTCGTCAAATGTCCGATCAGCAAAGGTTTGTTGCTTGAAGGAGAATGGTGTGACCCCTGGATTGCCTTCGCCTAAAGTGTCTGTATATCTTTTGTTTGCTCAAAGTTTGTTTTACTTCTTGTGACAGGTGCAACTCTAATCAGTCACCTCTTTTTTTTTTTTAATTATTCAGTCTAAGGAGGATCCGTTATAGAAGGAATCTTTGAAATTTTCTCAAGGGCCTCGTGCCTTCAGACAAGAAAAGAAAAAACCTCTGATTCAACATCAGAACGTAGAAACTGAAGATTTACATAAATATCGGAAACCAAAATGAAACTCCATACGAGTTTGATTCTGTGTCAATTAATTTATTAAATAAAATTTTATAAATTTTGTTTAAAGATTTTAAATTGAATCTCTTTTATAAGACAGATAAAATTCAGACTTATTATATAACTCAATTATTTGACATAAAAAATTATAAATTTTACATTCTAGATAAATTAGAAGTCGATCCATTTGATAAGCACATGCACTATGGCCATTTCCGGGTCTATTTACTCCTTAGCTTACCTATGTTGTTGGGAAACGAGATGTCCATATAAATCACCTAGGATTTGGCGTGGGCGGGGGGGGGGGGGGGTCGGCAAGGCAAAGGCAGATGGGCGATGGATTTGGACTTTTCATGAGTCAATGGTCAAAAATCGTTATCGTCGACGGACCGACCTGTCATTTTTCTCAGATTTTTATGGGGTACCATCACAAGAACGAGAAGAGAGAGAGCGAGAGAGGAGGAGGTGAATTGTATTGTATAAAGGTAAACGAGAAGAGAGAGATCGGGAGACAATGTGCAAAGACCGAGTCACCAAGGTAGAGGGGGCTGCTTCTAGAACCGATGAAAGACGAACTTGACCCGCATCAATTAAGATTAGTCATAAAAGCACGTGTCATACCCATTTGGCATGTACCTGCTGCATGCAGATGTTGCTCCTAATTCACAATTATATCAAGGTGCTTCAAAGCCACATTTTGCCGTCCCTAGATTATTTTCTACCTTTTGATGGTTTTTCTAGTTACGTTGGGCGAGTCCGCGAGCTATGCATATGTGGTTCCATTAAATTTTAGAAGTTTTGAAAATTAATTATTTTTTTTTTTCACTAAATTAATTTTAAAGCACGAAACAAGAAGATTTATGCATTCAAAAGTCAAAACACTTTTCTTTTGACCCCAAGGCAGAATTAAGGAATTGGTCTCCTTCCTTATGCCCTCCTCTTCTTATTTTAAGTTTTGTTTTTTTTTTTTTTTTGGGGGGGGGAGGGGGGGGGGGGGCTCTGAGTATGACAATGGTTACTGCCCTATTATACCATGCTGCACTAAAAACGCCAGATCACCTTGCAAGTAAAATCAAACAAGTGCGGCTTTGGGAATTGGGAGCTTTTATTGGAATTTGATCTATTTCATTTCGAGTGCAAACCCCCGTTTCCTTCGCATTCTGGTCGGTAATTCCCCAGCCATTCCTCGATCTGAGACAATTCCACAAGTTTAGTCATTCACTGTAATTAAGGAAGCCATCGAAGAAGGTAAGTAAGCCGAAGAAGGAGAAATTGAGGATGAGAAATGACAAGAAGTCTAGCCCTTTTGAAATTTCACAACTCCCATATCATTATTGCTTACATACAGAAGCTACAAATGGTGCATCTAGTGCAGAATTACAATTATTGCACATCAAAATAAGGCAAATTCTAGTTAAGGTTCCTCCGACCCCGCCATGTTTTTCTAGCAGGCAAACGTAGTTTGACGCAAGTGTCAATCAATATACAGAAAATATCCATATCAAAAGTGCTCTTCCTGCCAGCCAAAAACGATCAGCGCCCTTGTCGAAATAAATTAGACCCTTCCAACTGGAGAAAGAGGCGGATTAGGGACACGCTTCGCATTCACACCATCTCTCGCCCTTAGTCTATCATAATCCCTGCAACTGATTCCATGAAAAGGTCTTGCTTCGGACATGTTTTCGTCTTCTAAGAGATTGTGACCACCCATAGCTGCCACACAAATTGAGAATGCTTGTAATAAAGAGATTGAGCAGTTAAATTTAACTGAGAAGATCCCCTCTTCATATGGTGCCAAGCTCAAGACAGGCCTCCTTTGTTTACCTCCTCCCTGCATAGTATCAAACTGGGTTAGTTAGGATACAGAAAATTTTTAGATATGACAGAGCCAGCAAAGCTGAGAATCTCGGCTTGTTATAGAAAGATTACATGAACAAAAAGGTTAAAATTGCTCCTGGCATTACAAGCTTTGTTTGGCCATGCCACACTTGAACTCTGATCATTGTTGGAAAGAAGTCGTAGCTTGCAACCAACATCCCAACCTCCGCAGTCACATGACCCTCCAGTTTTCCATCTATCAATCAATGGTGAGGGAGTCCCTTCATGCGGCAGACCATGAACACCATCAGGAAGTATGACTAAAGTGCTTGGAAAAGCTTTATTTTCTTCTCCGTTGTGAGAGAATTCTGCATTGGGTGAACCCTCTGAGCTCTCTTTCGGAATCTTAACAATAATAGCTGCAAGTTCTGAGCTGGAAATAAATTCAGGAGCATCCTTATCAGTTCCGTTTAGGTCCACGCCGAATAAGACAGATTCTCTGACTGAGAATCTATCCCTGGAGCCCTGCCCTTTCCGGTACGAGTTGGAAACCTTCATGTGGCCAATGACGTTATAGATGTAGCCATAACTCTTCTCTTTACTTCCTTGACTCATCCAACTGCCACTTTTCTTCTTAATCTCACGAACAGAGTAAAATGTATAATTCAACCTGCTGCTACTCTTTTCAGATGTACTTGACCCTTTGGAAATGGCTGCTAGAATGTCACTGTTGTTGTCAACCACAAATTTGAACAATGGAAGTCCATTCTTTATTGTAAGTCGCAGAAGAGCTTGCACAGTTGACGTCTCGTGCTTTCCATCCTTGAGAGATTCCCTAGGGTCAAAAGGCCATAAACAACCTGAAATCAGTCTTGATCCCTGGCCTGTCTCGGTGTGGGATGAATTTGTTGCCTTGGGCTTTAGAAGAGGGTCCAATAACCTTCTCAAAGGGCTTGACCTAGATCTGTTATTCATGTTCACATTGTCACCGCTAGTTTTTTCCGTGAAGGAAGAAGTACCAGATGCCACTGGACTAGATTTGGCAGAAACATAAGTAGAGCTCAACTGTGGAACTGCCCTACTTTCCTTGAAACTTGAACTTCTGCTCATTTGGCTAAAGCGAAATCTAAACCTGCGGTTTGGAGACAAACTTCTTCCTCTTGGAGCTTCAGGGCTTCCTCGGTTCAATCTTAGGGAACTCTCTGTTACATTAGAGCACCTGTGCTTCACAATTGAGGTTCCCTCTTCAGTATGTTGATCATACAAAAGCATGGTTGTTGCCCTGTTGGGGTCTTGGGCCCTATTGGATTCATTACATGGAAGCTCCCTTCCCTCCCAACTTCTTCCCCTTGGAGCATCAGGGCTTCCCTGATTCAATCTTATGGAACTCTCAGTCACATTGGAGCTCCTATGCTTCATTTTTGAGGCTCTTTCTTCTGCAAATTGATCATGCGCAATGATGGGTGTTGCCCTTTTAGGGAGCCAAAGCTTGTGAGATTCATCACATAGAACATCCCTTCCCCCGAAACTCCTTTCTCTTGGAGCTTCAGGGCTTCCTTGACTCAATCTCAAGGAACAGTCAGTTACATTAGTACTCTCATGCTTCACTTTTGAAGGTCCCTCTTGTGTAGGTTGATCATGCACAAGCATGGAAGTCGCGCTTTCAGGGAATTGGGGGCTGAGGTATTCATCACATTGAAGCTCCTTATTCTTAGAATTTTCAGGGGTCAGAAATGGCAGGTCGGACTTGACATTGGTATTAGATTGATTTGGCAATGGACAGGAGTGAGGAATTCCAGATGTTCTCTCAGCCGCATGATTATCCACAGATAAATTTCTCTTATGGGCAACATCCTTTGGCAAAATAAGAATAATCTGCTCTTGCTGAGAAGGGCAATGTTGATGAGCAAGATCAGCAGCCAGGTCCTGCAAATCCTCTCCTCTATTCCTTTTATCACCATCCAAAGTGCTCACGTTTTGCTTTGAAGTTGAGGAGACCCCAGAATTTCTCAAGTTTGTCACAGCAGATCCTATAACAGGTATCCTCTTAGGTTTTACATCATCAATCTTACTCTTTTGAACAACCGTCTCTGAAATGTCTTTGCCCAGAGATTGATCCTCCCATACGAGTTTTTTCCTGCCATGCAAAGGGCTCTTTGAAGCAGTTTCAACATCTTGAATTCGGGTGACCTTTCCTCTTGACAATTTGACACCTTGAGGAAGGCCTCTGCTATGAGCAGAATGTAAGTGCAAACCAACTGACTGCAGCTGCTTTTTTGGATTAGGAGTTTCATCAAGACCAACAAGAGAATTTGTCGCAGAACCAGATGCTGCAACTAATGTGGGATTGCTGCAAGTGGATATGCCTTTTGGGCAACCCCTTTCCAGGACACCCTGGCAGGATTTCCATTTCTCTAGCCGATCCCAATCGAGGACTCCAAAATTCAAGGGCTGTCTATTTTCCCCTCCGTCCATACATTGGAGGTAACTGGGAACATTTGACATGTGCTTGACAAGCTCATCATCTGTAGCTACCTTCCTTCCTGGCCACTGCTTCTGGGGACTGCCCTTCGCTGTTGGTTTGATGAAGCGCCTCACATCTACATTTTGTTTTGGCTCGAGATGGAGATCAATAAATGATTGACCAAATGGAACTTCTTTTAATTTGTCATGGAACTTTGAATTTCTGTTTGATTTTGTGCTACAGAACTTCTCATCCACTAGCTTTGATGTCTGGTGCTGCCTTGAACCTCCTTTTAGATCTATGCTGTATCCCATGCCCACGATTTAATCTTTATGAGCGCATTAACAGAAAATAACCCAGATTGCATTGAATGACACCTTTCATCTTTTTGCCATCACGATCTCATTAGCTGAACATGGTTGAAAAAACTAAGCATTCGGATTCAGTTCACCAAGTGGGATAGCCAAAAAAAAAACATGGGTCAGTGGTTTTAAACAGACTATGCTGAAAAAGGCAAGATTGTAAATGTCCTAAAATCTAAACCTTTGAACAGACGGCATTATGCAGATGGTAGAACCAGCCATGAACATTATTCATCCTTCCTAAATTGGACCAGCAACCAGAAATTGGTAACGATATGGGAAATGCTTATGAATGGACCAAACCAATCTATCTCCAAAAACAAATGTTAGACCATAAAGCGAGTACATTTCAACCGGAAAATTGACATTTGTTGCAAATTTGGTCATCCAATGTTAATTCTATTTGGTCCCTCAAAATTTGTAACTTAATACTAGGTTTTTTTTTTTTAAAAAAAAAACACTCATCTACCACAAAATTTTAAACGAGGAACAGAAAAAAAAAGCAAGATTTTAATGGCCTAAAGTCTGAACTGTAAATTGATGGCACAGAGCAGGTGGGGAAGCTTCAAGTTTGACTATCAAAAAATAGAACCAGACATAAACATAATTCATCCTTCCTAAATTAGATTTGTTGCCAACAATATCCAATATGCTTATGAATGGACCAGACCAATCAATCTCCAAGAAGGGTTCATAGACACAAATGTTAGACCATAACGCGGGTCCATTTCAATCTGAAAATTTATGTTTGCCACAAATTTACTCATCTTATGTTAATTCCAGCTAATGCCTCAAAATTTGAAACCTACCTACTAGGTTAATTCAACAAGTTATTCGGCTTCAAAAAATTTTAAACAGATTACCACAAAAAAGACGATTGAAATGTCCTAAAAATCTGAACTTTAAAACGGATGGCAAAATGCAGATGGGGAAGTTTCAAGTTCGGCTATCAAAACAATCATGAACATTATTCATCCTTCCTAAATAAGATTTGGAATTAGAAATTGGCATCGACACCTGAAATGCTTATGAATGAATGGACCAAACCAATTTATCTCCAAGAAGGGTTCATAAACACAAATGTTAGAAAATAAAGCAATTCCATTTCAATCTGAAAATTTATCTGTGGCCTCTGCAGTCGAATCTCGCATACTAGGTTAATTTCGCAAATCACTCATCTTCTATAAAAATTTCTTGGTATAATCAAATATTTCACAAACTGCAACCAAATTGATAATGTTATCTAAACTCCCCAAATGCCCTAAAAAAATCCTCAATAAAATCAAGACTCTCCAATTTCTAAGCGAAATCTTCATATACTTGGTTACGATTATCAGAAGACATCACTTTTCTTGTGACAACTGGAGAGACAAAACCCAGATTTAAACAGTGAATCTCAAGAAAAAATCAGATCTTAAATGACAGGCAAAACAAGAGTCAGATAAACAAGAGTTAGACAAACAAGAGTCAGATAAAGTCATAAAGTAGAAAGAGAAAACAACATTGTAAAATAGAGATCGAGAACTAAAACAGAAAGTCGAATGAAACAGCGAATTTCCCGTCGTACCCGGAAAATAATTCGGAGGAAATAATCGAGGACGGAGACGACTGTCGGCGCAAGAAAATGATCTCGACGGAAGATACGAAACGTCTACACTACACTACAGTCACACCATATACAGTACACTTCAAATTCAGTACGACGTGGGTTAAAAGCATAGAAAAGAATTAACATACACCACAACAAAATCCCCAAATCCGTTAGCTACACGTTTTAGAGAGAGAGAGAGAGAGAGAGAGAGAGAGAGAGAGAGAGAGAGAGAGAGAGGGCTGATCGAAAAAGAGTGGGCTTCGGCTACTGAGTTGAGTGCGTTACGGTGAAGAGGGAGAGGAGAAATGGGATGGGTGAATACGGGGACAAGTCAGATCGGGGGGGTGATATGTGGGGTCCACCAAATGGACGACATATCGTCATGATTGTGTGTTGCAATGTTGTCGTGGGTCCAACGTAGTTCACGGGTGACGTACCCACGTTGCCCGCCTCTTCCGCTTATTATAAAAAATTCTGATGATCTTCATTTAATAAATCAAAAACTATACATAATTCCAGAAACATGGCTTGAATTTTATGCACAACATTCATGGAATTCCGATTCTTCGAATCTTTCTTTTTATCCACCATTATCCGATAAATAACCATTAATTTAATTTGATTTAATTATCAATTTCATTAAAGAATAAATTTTTTAATTTTTTTTAATTTTTAAAATTTAAAATAAAAAACTTAATTAAAAAAATTGAATACTCTAGCATCAACAACAAAACTTGGATGATCAAATCGTTTTTACGTGAAAAGTTCGTAATTAATATGCATCAGATCTTTCAAACATATTTTTTATTATTTAAACGAAAATAGAAAATTTTTAAAATAATATTTGATTCGGTAAAAATTAACGGCAATGATTATAGATCATGTAGAGTGATATTATTCTTAGTTTATTCATAATTTGTAATTTTTGATACTCACCTAATCCGATATGGAAATGTAGAATATTTGGACTTTTTTATGGGTGGTTGGGTATAATTTTTTTTTCCTTAAATAGAAAGATAAGCTGTCCTATATACATAATCACGAGAAAGTACAAAAGACAACATCTTTACGTTGAGACAAAGAATGAAAATAACATTATTATTTACATAGAATTATTAGGGTCGATCCCTCCGATCATTAGAAAGCCTAACACCAACAGTTGTTGAAAAGAACACCACGTAATTCATTTTCTTTAACAAGAGGTTGGCAAGAAATTTGTTTGCGGAAGAAAAGACATATATCACGACCAGCTTTCATGCTCCAGTCATGGCTCCTATCTATGTTAACTAACAAATCTTTATTAAAAATCTCTCACTAAAATAATTATTATGATCCAGTGATATTCCCAAAAAAAAAAAAAATATTAGGATTGTAATAAAATCACTAAAATAATTTTGTATTGCGACAGTTTTTAAAAATATGTATTAAATTTGTTTTGTATACTCATCCGGTAAATTAATTGGTACATATTCAGAAGATAATTATTTTAATATCCCCATCACTGAAAAAAAGAAAAATTCATTTTTTATCTCTTAAAGCTTGAAATAGATATATGAAAATGACTTGTATCAACAATTTTGATTTTAACATTTGGACGTGGGAGTGATATATTTGTTTTTTATTTGTCCAAACTATCTATATGCCTTCGCATTAATATATTTGTTCGTTGATAGGAGATTACTCGGCGATCAAGCAAAGAAAATACTAATTCAGGCTATTCTAGAAATTTATTCATTTATTTATGAGTTTCATAGTGGCTAGCTAGTCACAGTGGTGAGAGGATGACCCACCATGGTCCCTCATCTTACCACATCTTTTTCAAGATAGAACAGAATGAGACATTCGATTGATTCGTAGAATATGTAAGAGAGAGAGAGAATGTAACTATCAAACAGTGCCGTGAATGGAACTCGAAGTTCATCTTTTAAGAAATGAACAATTTTGGAGTGGAAAGACTCGGTGATCCCTTGCAAAGTATTAACAACAGACACTTCTTAGCGTAAATTAAAAAAATATTTTCATCTCTTAATCAGGTTGGAACTTTAACTCCTATTAAGTATGAAAAAAATAATGTTGGGATACCTCCCTCTCAAATGAGGCCCGACACAATTATGTCGATTCAGATTAATTAGAACAAAATCTCAGATACAGGACGGTAACCTAATCATAGGGACCAAAAAAATGAAGCATTAACAATAATTGATTCTAATAAAACCTTATGGAATAGAGAGATAAAATCTCAAAATGGACAACTTAGTGGTACAAACCATTCTCTCCCAACCTGGTTATCTCAAATTTAAATTCTTATCAAACAAAAAAAAGAATAAAGAGATAAAATGAAGTTAAACATTAATATGACTCTAATATCTTTAAAAAAAATTAATTTTTAATATGAAAAGTTTTTATATTTATATAATATCGAATTAGTTTATACAAATTTGAAAAACGAACTCTAAAAGTATTTACGAGCAAGAGACGGTCTAAATTGAAGAAATAACCATGTATGGCCTACTTCGAAAGAGAGGCCGTTAAAAGCAATACTAACCCTAACCCCGACCCCACCTATGGGCTCCAAAAATATTTTGCACGCCTGGTAGCAACTCTACACTAGAAGGGAATCGATAATCATTTCTTGCTTTGATCAAAAGCTTTTAATTTCTTTTTGCCCTTTGGTTATATTCCAAGCTTCACAAGTATGCCTTTGCTTCACAAAGTGTTGTAGGCGATCTCTATCTTTTATCAAAGGCAAAATAGAAATAGATCTTACAGAAAAATAGAGGGGGGAAATTGTACGGCTATTATAGAAAGATAAAAATCATTCTCTCATCTCATTGTGCCAATACCAGAACATTTTTCTTCTACCCTTCGTCTCAGCTAAACTAGAAGCAGACGAAGTAATTTCTCTCTCTCTATATAATGAGACTATTTCTTGTCATTAGGTTTGCAAAGACGAGGCATAAATATAATGATACATAAACAACCATATTAAATGTGAATAGTTAAATTTGTAGGGGGGATAGATTCCCATAGGGAGGGGTGTCTAATAAGTCACATTCAAGAAAACTATATGTATATGGGGAATGAGAAAGCGAAACTTGCCAACATTGGAGCATTCACGTGATGTCTGATGAACGAAATAACATTTGTGTGTAGAGAGAGAGAGAGAGAGAGAGGAGAGAGAGAGAGGAGAGAGAGAGATGTCCTTGTCCGAATGATGGGCCCAAAAACCGTGTATAACCTTTCATAACCACCTTGTCATGCATTATTTCTATTGTTTTGTAGCGAGAGCTTGGATTCTTCCATCTCACCGTAGCCATCTTTCTGCATGTCGTGACTGTTCTTTCACATGGGAGTAAGTAAAGGGCATTTGAAGTGAAAATGTATATCAAACTATTTTGAATTAAGTGGTCGGACACTCTATTTCCTTAACCAGATATCTCAAGTTCGAATTCTGAGAATAGAGAAAAATGATTTGGAAGAGTCAACCTCTAAAATAGACAGTATAGTGCTTGAATTGGATTAGTCAGGCAAAATCTGATGTCGGTAGTGAAAACAAAAAATAAAAATAAAAATGGGCTGAACTAGCAAATTCCATGGATCTACAAATTGCGTGGTATCAAGAATCGAACCTCGGCCGCATGTTGCGTGGGGCAACAACTACCGGGCCAAGAGTTTGATGATATGGATCTACAAATTGTTATATGGACCTTTCGGCCTGGCCCGCACCAAGACATTCTGGTTGGCATACCTTTATTGCAGGCTTAATTTTTGGAATGTGGTGGTCATTTTGTTGTCCGTGGGCCTTATTTTTATGGCCTTGCATCCTTGAATTGGCCCCTTGTGGACCTACTTATAGAGTTCGAGGCTCCCAATGGCCGTAAGTAAATTAAGATTAAAGAAAAATAATACTTCGCAGTTATTTTTTTTTTATCATGTCTTGGACGTCGTTTGGTATTTGGACTCTATCCCAATTAATCTGGATTTATCCCAACGAATCCAGACCGATCGCTACAGTAACTCATTTTGCGGTTAAATTTTACTACATCACAATGATAAGAGACTTATTCAAATCGAAATCAATCTAAGTTTGTCATAACCTAGACCATAAGATTTGTAGCAAGGAATTTCATTTCTCATTGTTACAGGTAACAACTTATAAAACTTAATTTTTCTTCTTCATCAAACCACATTGAGAACGTGAATAATGGTGCTACACAATTGATCCTACTTCTCGGAAACTCTGGCATTCTAGCCAAATTCCGAATATTATGCGGCAACATCTCAAGAATAGTCTTGCCGTGAGGAATAATATTTATAAATGAATCCCTAATTTCATTTCTCTTTGTCAGCAACGTGATAAAGATGGGATTCATTCAATTGGATGTGGGGTTGAGTACCCTTAAACATGATCGAGATTCGACTCCCGTCGAGAGTATCGGACCCTCATAAGTATGGAGTGTTCCCCATTGAGAGATCTGCCATCCGAAAGTAACTATTACATCGATCAGTCCTAATTAATCGGGACAACGTCTTGAATACCGGACGGTATCCAAGACATGATATAAAAAAAAAAAAATGGGGAATCGAAGTTATACCTCTTCACTTGTTGTCCTCTAGTGAGGCATATTTGGATCCATTCCCAAGTGGGTATTCAACCCGACTCAAATAGTTAACCATTTTGCAAACGGATGGACGAAGTTGATACCAATGCCAAGAATCAATCAGACTACAATGAGAAGTGTGATCTAAATAATGAGCAAAATCTTAACCGCCGTATTAAAAATATAAACCGTCAAATCTCTTGACCAAAAATGATTTAAAAGTTATTCAAAACAGAGATTAATTAAATTTATAAGTTAAGATTAGGATTTTGCCTAAAGTTTTTACAAATTTAGGAAATAATTAGATCATGGATTGAATCTCCGACAGTCTTTACAATCTGGAAACCCCATACTCAAGAATAGAATAAGAGAAGTCCTCCGATTCTCTACTTGCCCATTAACCTTCCAGAAACTCAAAGCCTGCATCTTACCTTTTCTTTTTTCATTTCTCAGAGATCAATTGTTTAAACCAGTTATCTAATAGCGCATTTCACAACCTTAAATCAAAATTGTACTATAAATTTATTCCCCGTACTCATACATGCCTTGTACTATATATTATTGTACGTCCACGATTTGCGCCCGGATAGTTAGAACAAACATTGACCCAAATCGGCGAGGTGAAGTCACTTCACAATCTCCAAAGTGACTGACCCGCTTGAAAATTCCTAATGGAGGATCATGGATCGGTGATCCGCCACCAAATTGGCTGAAACTACCTCCGTCGCCGCCATTTATCCATGCCGGAATTCATCCTCACCGGAAAATGATGATGCACATGACCTTCTTCTGGGGTATCGACGCCGAGGTTTTGTTCTCCGGCTGGCCGGGGCACGGGTCTATTGGGATGTATGCTCTGGCTTTGATATTTGTGTTTGTGCTTGCTTTTCTTGTTGAGGGGCTGTCCCATGCGAGATTTGTCCAGTCATATCAAAACGACGTCGTTGCCGGGGTTTTGCAGACGGTCTTGTATATGGTGCGATGCGGAATTGGGTACATGGTAATGTTGGCTGTGATGTCATTTAATGGTGGGGTGTTTCTCGCGGCTGTTGGGGGTCATGCAATTGGGTTTTTGATCTTTGGAAGTAGGGTTTTTGGGAAATCATCACAGCCCTCTGATCTTCCCCAGATGAAGTGTTGAATAATGGTTCTATAATAATGTAATAAGTTTTAATTATTCAAAATTTATGCTGCGCTTATCAATCTGTTAGACTTTGTTTGTTAAATCTGATCTTAGGGAAATTAAAATCAGATAAATATCATATTTCAAATGACAAATTTATAAACATAATTTTCTTAAACTTCTACGTGAAAAAATCTTGTTGAATTAATTATTTCTTTTGGATTTTCTTTTCTTCTACTCATAGTTTCATTTTTTTTACTTTTTTTTGTTTCCTTGTGAGGTTGGCCTTAACACAGTTTTGAGTGGTGGTAGGCTCCATCCACAAAGCTTAGGGCTCAAGTTGCATCCAACCATCATGGTCAACGTACGGGTAGGATAAGGAACAAAGTGAGTTATATAGAAATAGATATGGGAATTTTTTTTATAAATTATTAATATTTGTTAATTATTTTAAACATAATTAAACTTAATTCAAATTAGATTAAGTGTTTAAAGGATAAATTACTTTTGATGTCTTTTTTTTTAATATAGAATATTATTTAAAGAGTATTAATACTTAGTTATCAGATCAATTAGGTATCGATAGAAATAAACGTCGGATAACAAGCTTTGTTACATGCTTGCGGTCAATGACACAAATGTTTAATATTTTTTTAATTATAATATCGCTCATTGGAAATTTATTATATTTTTTGTATGTAAATTAATGTCACGGCTCACGGGCAGCAGGGGCATTTTTAGGTCCCCATCAAAAAAAAGAAAAAAAAGAAAAAAAACCTATAATTAAGTAAATAAGCTCTCCAATGAATGCAAACCACCTATTAATGCAAACAAATGATGACAACGCACAACGTACAAGTAAATAAGCTCCCTGGCAAATGCCTGTCATTGCCATGTGATATCGTCTAAATTTAGGATGCAGACAACGATGTCAGACGGAATCCTTATTTTTAGAAATTTCCCTGCTTCCCTACTTCTTTTGCCTCCAAAAAAAATAAATAAAAATATAAATAAAAATCATTTGAATCTATATGATGAGAAATTTTGGCTTCACTCTTTTTTTATTCTAATTTTGCATGAAATTACTCAATCACTTTAAGATTCAAAAGGGGTCACCATATTTCTTGTATTTACTAACTTAAGCAAAATTGATCAAAACATCTTAAAAAAATATATATGAATCAAAATAATAATTTTAAACTAAATTTTATTTGTTAATTTATCTGAATATATGGACTAATTTTTTATTATATTTAATATATTCTGATTAATTTAAATAAATAAATAATTAAAAGTTAATCAAACATGCTGGTTTTAACTTTTGTATAAAATTTAGTTCATTTAACATTAATAAAAATATTAAATAAATATTTTGAGAAATTATAATGCAGAAATGTCTCTTCCATCCTTTGTATTGTCAAAATACTAAATTAAAAAAAAGTAAAAAAAAACAAAAAAAACAAAATGGGATTGATTAAATTATTTGAATCAAATCGCCAAATACGAAGGTCTCGACGAAATAAAACGGAGGTACTATTTTGCTAACAAAACGAAAGCATTTTTATATTTGGAATTGGGTATATCTTTTCTCGAAACAAGACCAAGCGTAGAGCATACGAAGTTTTACCCCAAAATTTAATAAGCTTGACAAGAGTCCTTGCAAATCTAAACAAAACCAAAATCGAGAAATCAAATGTAAGGAAGGGAGAAAACATTGTAAACATCAAAGAAAACAACGAGCTAACGTGTTTTCTAATTCTTAATCCTTGTCAACATCTGAACGTTTTCCCTTGTCTCTTGTGATATTTGCTTCACTATACCATTTATTTTGCACCAAACGATCAACAAGAAACCACCACATATGCCTCTTTCACAGCTCTCTCTCTCCTAAATTTCCTCTCAAGCAGAGTCTCAAGATTACGGCAACATGAATACGATGCCAATGCCTGGTGACCGTCCTCCGATGGACTCCGGCAACATGATGGATATGCACATGAGCTTTTACTGGGGGAAAAGTGTGCTTATTTTGTTCCAGAATTGGCCAAATGGGAGCCTAGGAATGTACATCTTGGCATTGTTGATTGTGTTTGTCCTGGCCACGGCAGTGGAGATTTTATCGGTCTCCCCCATAATCAAACAAGGGAGGAACAGTTCATTGATTGGAGGGCTGAGTCATGCGTTTGTTTACGGTGTCAGGATGGTTTTGGCTTACATGGTTATGTTGTCTGTCATGTCTTATAATCTTGGGATTTTTATTGTTGCTGTTGTTGGTCATGCCTTTGGTTCCTTCATTGTCAAGTTTCGTGCCATTTCTGCCCAAAACATTGGTGCTGATGATGGGGTGGTCACTCCTAAAGTTTGATCTATGATTTGCTGCTTACGATCTCTCTTCTCTCAGCTTCCTTTCACTTAGACCATTTGTATTTAGTCTAGAATCTAGACATTGAAAGAGAGAGATTGTTGCCAAGAAAAATATGATGTGCTATCATGTTCTCAGGATAGGATTTATCGATGATTGGCATTTCAGTGGATTCTATTACATGAATTTTTATGTAGTAATTAGCCAATTGTAGTTGGTAACAGAAAACTAAGAGAAAATAAAGGTTGTTCTTCTTAAATTAACTCATCATTGCCTAAGCCAGTAAGGCTCTCTGAAGTGTTGATCTTCGGTGTTAGAAATTTCAAGTTGGATGTACTGAATCTGCAGATTCGGTCCAACTTGGACCGATTCTGCTCTGTACTGCTTTCAACAACCATAACAGCAGTTCTTGAGATTTTTATATGAATCAACCAAGAATCTTTCCTGTATCCTGTGCCTGTCCTAAAAAGAGGCAACAGCATAAAAGCAACCACCCACAAAGGGAGATGAAATTACAACATGAGAGCGTTTTATTCCAAATTCAACTTCTTGGTCTGGGGTGTTACATTGAGGCGTATGTCTAGCCAAAAAAACAAGACTCACTGCAATTGCATCCACCCACAAAGTTCATAAGCAAGATGCAGTGGTGGTAGAAAATTGCATTTTCTTCAAAATCATAAAATTTTGTCCAGCAAAAATTGAATTTATACATACAGTACATAACCACAACAAATGGCCCCCATTTTTTCCGACTTCTCTTAATTTTAATTTCAAAACAAAGCCGGGGATGTCCGGCCAACCTATTCAATCCTTTTTTTTTGGGGGGGGGGGGGCTAAAACCCCACGTTGAGATAGCATAACCTCTGTATTAAATGGTGACACAACCCTAAATCATAGTATGGAACATCTACCGATTCCTAGAGCCATAAATATTCTTCTTCCAGTAGGCCAGAGAGAGGATTAAAAACCCGTTCGTGTTTGAGCAGTTGCAGAAGCTTCTGGAAGCTCTTTGGGTTTATTTCCTCCTAAATCATCAGAATTCCTAATCTCTTTGATCACCTTCTGAAACTGGCTCATCCACAATTTTGTCCCCAGCTTCAGCAATTTCGCCTGGCTTTTTGTCAAAGAGCCCTTTGAATTGTTTCTTAGCTTTCCTCTCTGCTTCCAGCTTGTCCGCCACAGAAATTTCAATAAGAAAAAGCATTCGCACAACAAAGCAAGCAGTGACACATTCTTTGGTTTAACCCACCTGCTCCTTTTGCTTTAGCTTGTTGAGGGCCGGTACTGCATCAGGTTCGGCTGACTTGTCAATGGTCATCATCTAGCAGCATTCAGTACATTTTAGAATAAGATTATAAGCATTTGATGAACAGTGAAGAAGCAATAATTTACTAAAATAAAATGCAGTACCTTTTCAGAATCATTCCTTGTATCCTCAGACTCCCCAGGCAACATTAAGACACGGTAATATAAAGCTTTGATGAGCACAGGATTTGCATCCAGTACCTGCATTGTTGCATCAGTTATGCACATCAATGTACCTCCTAATGTGAATGATCTTGGCCCTAAAAATGTGTTAACATGGACTCGGCGAACCAGATTAGTTTCCCGCATAGCTCATTATTATCCATTCTTTGATCTAAGAATGCCAACAAAGAGAAACCAACCGAAGAAATAATTTATTGTCAATCATACCATAAGTCATAACAATCTGTCAGACAATCACATAGATAAGAAAAGCCTTTCATTTTGTTGTACTGGAAACACATACTCTTGTATTCATGAACACCTTGGTTTCCTCGTCATCCTGAGGATTAATGTGATTGAATTCTTGAAGCAGCTGCACAGCAATCTAAAGGTGCTTATGCTACAAAGCAAACATATTCATAAATGCTAGGAAAGCTAAAACCAGCAGTCAAGGCTGATAACTATCACCTTGTTTAATCTGTTTTAACACTGATGAAGGAAACACATGAGAATTGCACAATGCAGCTGTCAATCAGGCCACTGATGTTCACTATCAGAAAACTTCAGGTATAAAGATTTTCATATAGACCTAAAACTCAATAATAAACCAGAGAGAAAGCACCCGAGTAAAGAAACTTTTGAGAAACAGCCACTTGGTCAATAATAAGCAAGGCATGAGATCAGTTTGGCCAATTTTAATTGCCAAAATCATTGCACTGATAAAGATTGAAGCAGTGAAAGAAGATATTACATGTCTTCTGATACTTTGCCTTTGCAAGCTCTTACATTCTTTCTTTGAAAATATCATATTTCAATGGTCAGACAACATAAGGCCCACTCACCTCCATTTTCCGTTCTGCTAGACTGAACAACAACTCCATCCAATGTCCTAACAGTGCAGTGATAAATGACCTGCCAAAAACAAAGACCACCTACTGAATCTATTCTACATGAATGAAATAAAGTTTTGCATGGAACCAAAT
Organism: Dillenia suffruticosa; assembly: GCA_033439265.1. NCBI lineage: Eukaryota > Viridiplantae > Streptophyta > Magnoliopsida > Dilleniales > Dilleniaceae > Dillenia > Dillenia suffruticosa. The sequence goes on from JAVTVX010000035.1 coordinate 2,065,588, forward strand.
GAATTCCACAAAAATTGTGGAGTTCATTTCTAACTCCAAAAAATATATAGATTTCCAAATCAGCATTAAAGGATAGAATTTGTAAATGAAGTCTACAAGAGCTTGTGGGTCCATGTAAATTTACTTTCTAATTGCTACATTATCCTAATTTAATTTACTCTAAAGGGAGGGAAAACCCCAAATGAATTCCACATTTCAGTGTTTATCTCTAAGTAGAAGATTTCATTTACAAATGGACGGGTTCATTTGAAATAAATTGAATTTACTTTTCGTGTGGTTCCAAGGGCAGGGTAAGAGGAATGTTATGAGTATCAAAATATCCAAGAAAATAAGAAACATGATTTCGCACAATCTCATTGGTCATTGAGGAGCACATCGTCAGACACAGTTAAAACTTTTAATTAATAAAATCATGGAAGTTGTACTTTTTTCTTTGGGACATACGAGATTCTTTACGAAATAACATTCTCAACAGGCTTACTTACATTACAGATATGTAACTAGACAAATGCTTAGATTTTCATATCCTCTCAAAATGATTGTGTAAAACTAGGTAAAACCTGATCATTATCAGAAGACTTAGAATCACCACCTCCAGGCCTGATCAGAGCTTTCATTAAACTTCCAGGAACAATGTTCTTTCTCTTAAACGAGTTAACATTTTGCGGTTGATTTGTAGTTATTTAATATATATAATTTATATCGAGGGACAATCAGTGTATTTAGTAAAAATATTAAATTTTTTAATTAAATTTTGAGTTTAAAACATGATAATGAAAAACACTATATCGGGAAACTCCTCATAAACTGAACTCGATAATATTTAAATTAGATTAATCAGAATATAATTTTGAATATTTATCGATCTAATACACAAAAAATAAAAAAAAATATATAATTTATAAATTATTACAAATGGACTCTCAGCCGGTGAGTTTGTGAGTTTGAGAGGAGAAAATTAAAGGTGCTAATCAGATTGTTTAATTATTAAATTTATATATCATTAGAATTCTTCATTGCAAATAATGCAGTCACCATGCTTAAAAATATGCAACTTCTGTGATTATACTTTTTATTAATTTATTTCTAATTAAAAAAAAAAGTACGTAGGAGAGACCCTAGATGGATTCAAAGTAGATTAGGCTATCTTACTGCTCATTATTCATTACCTTCTATTTGTTTTTGGGTTTAGTTGAACTACCCTTTGAAATTGAAGCTTAGGTATGCCCTTTTGACCTTAACCACTACCATCCATCATCCTAACACAACCCCTGAGGGTGGAAACAGATATTTTTCTTTTATATTTGCTCCCAACCAATTTCCGCTCGGTCCTTAATAAAAGGAAATATACCTTTACGCTGATTTTTTTTTTTTTTAATCCTATAAGTATTTTTTAAACTAAGATATTCTTTAATATTGAGATATTATTTTTATTTAAAAATGTAAAAAAATAACACCCAATATCCGAGTAAGTTAACATTTAAAAAAGAAAAAGAAAAGAAAAGAAAAAAAAAAAAAACCCAACTTTTGTCTAGCTACCCATAATTTCTCTTCTATTTTTTGTCTAAAAAAGAATTCTATTTTTTCTTTTAATTTATTTTAAATTAAACTCATTTATTTTTTTTTTTTATGTATTTCGTGGGTGGTATCCTTGTTGAAATAAAAACAAAAGGTTGATTAATTCCAACATTCTTAAAAGATGTAGCATTTATTTGAAACTACTAAATAATAGAACGAAGTTTTATAATGATTCCGTGTCGATAATTCTTGACCAAAATAAATATTTGATTATCTGATATTTTTAACTAAAATTAAAGAAGTAAAATGAGTATCTATACCTATAATAAATATTAAATAAATTATCCAAAATTGTGTAACTAGCACTGGTTATTTTTGCATTTATTCCTAAGTTAATTGTCCATAATCTCTCTCTCTCTGTTAAACTACCGGAACCGGTACTTTAATCTCGGGGGGTTCCCTTGAATTAGGGGCCAAAGCTTGTTTACATAACATAGTCACGGGTCACAAGCAAAGGATGTTGAGGAGGCTGGGAAGGACTCCAATTAAGGGAACAACTTAGGGAATTCACAAGGCAGAAATCAAAGGATAAAAGAGGCTCTGTCACAAGGTAAAAGGGCCTTGATTATGGTACCCAGATATTAATTACAATCACTAGTATCATTTGTCACTTTGTTCATTTTGCCCCATTAGTTTAAGCAAAACTATTCCTAAACAACCCACCTGTCGGACGTTAAATCAAACATCACTATCTCTGATTCAAGTTTACCAAGCTGCAGAGCAGACCGATTCAAATAACCCTAATTTCAAATCCTCCTTCTATTCATAGTAGCAGCTCAATTAAGTTCTAAAAGACAAACAATATTCCAAAATGGTAAAGTGAATGACAGAGAAGACAAGCTTTCATTCCAAAAACAACTAAAACTTGGGACGCTACCATGTTGATGCCTTGGCAACCCACCTCCTTGCACAACACTTTCCTATGCAAATAGGGATCATTCAAAGAGGGATCCTTAAATGTTAGGTCAATTTATTTAAATTGAGAAATTATAAATCAATGTAACTTATAAGCCATTTAATTAAATAAGACAAAATCAAGCATAAAATTTAAAGCACTTTAATTACAGAGTAATCATTTTTATTTTTAATTAATTAATTAATTAATTATATATATATATATATATATATATATATATAACAATCATAAAAAATATGAAAATACATATATACACAAAACTTTAAATGTTAAATCTCAAAAAAGATACTTATGAGTTTTTTACCACCCAAATATGTGATTATTTTTTTAATTACTTCTAAACTTTCTTTTATAAAATGAATTTGAATTCACAAAATGGTCAAACCCCCTTAATATGTGAACACATGGATTTAGTCCTCTTACCACCTCAAACTGAAAGAGTTACGAAATTATCCAGAGAATTAATTAAATATTTAACCTCAAAATTTAGATTTTGATAAAATTTAAAAAATTCATTAACATTAATGAATTGATTTAAACCTTGACTTATTTCATTTACCTACCTGAAAGGTCTTACTTTAAACCTATTTCTTGTCTTATTTGTGAAAGAAAATTTATTTGAGCAAAATACATTTAAAAAATGAATAAGACAGAATATTCTTGGACTGATTTCAACACCGGCCCTAATTTAGTTCATGAGAATAGAAAAGAAAAGGGTTTACAACTTAAAGCCAACAAGACCATGGAAGGCAGAAGAAAACAAAAGAAAATGGAAAAGAATCAAAATGAATCTTAAAGGGAGGGGGCATAAATGCCAGTGCCTAATGAAATGACCGAGTCAACACACACACACACACACACACAAAACCCACAACCCCCTAAACTTCGTACTACGTGGACTGCACATCTTCCCACTCCCCTCACACAGCCCACAAAAGCCTGCACCTCAACCCACGCGCAATGCACAGTGCAGAAGCCGAGACTGCCTGCTGCTTCCTAGGCCTCCGCCGAGGGGAGTGACGTAATGAACAATTAACAGCTACGCGCCGGCAGGTGACAGCGACGCACTAGAGGTGCAAAGCGCGAAGGGGGAAACAAGGGCAGAAAACAAGAGCGAGAACCAAAAAAGATTGCGAAAGAGAAATAATGTTAGGGTGCTTTCTTGCGAGACAACTCGACTGCAGATAAGCAAAAATAAATCAGTGTTCAGGCATACAGCTCATGACAGTAATCCCTCTTCTTTCAGAAAATGCTTCCCGCCCAAGCAACTTGGGCATTGTCCAACAATCTCTCTCCCTCTCTCCCTCTCTGCACAATATTGCGGAAAGAGAGAATCCTACGCATCAATAAGAGAAACCACAAAAACCCATTTGCCATAGAAAGAGAAAATTCCAAATTGCAAATTGCTTCCACTAGTACTTTTTATTTAGGTTATTGAAAAAGTGAAGGGTGGATATTGCGGGGGCAGGTCATACAATTCACTTCTTTCATGTAGAGCGCACAACCAGGTCAATCCCCTACTCTACTCCCAATACATTGATTCCCAAAACTAGACAACTTTATTAAAAGGAAGCCAAACATACAAAATAGTATAGGGTAAAGAGAAACAAAGAACCATCCGCCACTTTCTTGAACCTGGAGCCCAACTGAATATTTTTAAAAAAGAAAAGTGCTTCCATATCTGTTCCCTACGCTACCAGAAAATTTCTTTTATTCCATCTACCACTAATCAAAAAACCATTATAATTCTGCTTCATTAACTTCATTTTCTCCTAAAATCTATGCCCGCTGCATCTTCATTTCTTCTTCTATAACTAAAACTAACCCACAATACTATTTTCTTCGTTTTCCTTTCTAAGACATCGTTCCCCCGTTTTTCTTCCTTCACAAAAGCAAAAACCCAAATCAGTAAAAGGAGTCGGTTGTCAATAAGTCCACTCCTGAGGAAGTCTAATCTCATGATGATTCAGATTTAACAGCGCCTTGGCTGGAGGATAATTACGCCTTTGCTGAGAGAATCCATAGTTGTTGCTGTTTCGAAACTTCATTGCCTCTGGAAAATATAAATAACAAAAATTAATTATGGAAAGTAAAAAAGAATAAAAAAAACAAAGTCATTAGAATATTAATTACCGGTATCTAGAGAATAAGAACCATTTAAATGAGAGTTGAGGTGAGGCTGAGCACTCATTCCATCCAGATCCAAGTTTAGGGCTTGAACCACCCTTGCAGGAAGCAGGACTGTTGTAGAACAAGCTGCAATGGTAACAATGATTAAGGATAACGTTAGATCCTAAAAATTTTAACGTCAATAACAATTTCCCCAACAAATGATTCATCAGAAAATAAACAGTAATGTCTGGAACAACCAAAACCCCAACTAAAAAGAGAATGGAAAAAAATCCACATCCACCATTCGGAGGATTTAAGGCCCAGCTCCGAATAAAAACAATTATTACAAATAATGAACCAACCAAACAGATCTACCAAACACAACAAATTTGAAAAAATGGGAAAAGGGTTAGACAGAGGTACGGACAAGTCTTCTTCCGAGGCTCGGCCTGATTGTTGTGGACTCGACGAGGCAAAAACACGCCAGTACCGGTAGATTCACGTTTTGGGGCTCCAAGAAACACTGCTCTCATTCCCGACCCGGAGGCGCTATTTTGGGTTTGCTGAAGAGAAGGCCAAGCAGATTGGGACATACCAAGAGGGCGAACGCCGCCGCAGCTGTTTTGAACCATTTGCTGTTGCGAGTACAATCCTCCATTGGCCTTCACGTGTGCTCCTCCCCAAACGACACCGTTCTGTTGCTGCTTCAACAGCTGCTGCTGCTGCTTCAGTTGTTGAAACTGCATAACCACCACCAAAAGGGGGAAAATTAGTTTCGCTTCAAAACCGCAAAAATTTTTAGAAAAAACTCCGGAATTTTTGTTTAAACTCTTTACTTGGTTGGCTTTAAGTTGCTGAGGAGAAATAGGGTTCTGTTTTTTGTGTTGACCCAAGAGACCGCTGTTTTGGAAACGGAAACCCTCCTCGTTCATCCTGATTCTGGCGACTTCTCCTACGGCGGCGTAGAGCAAATCCCAGTTGAAGTCGTTCGACTCAAACGGCGACGATGGAGGAGACAACTGGGGTAGCCCATTTATGCTTCCGCGGCTCAAGCTCTGTTTGCATCCACAAAGAGTCGATTGGGGTGACCCCCAACCCTGAAATAACAAAGAAAATTATTTTAGCGCCAAAAAACAGCGACAAGAAAACAGAGAAAGTGAGATTTATGGAAACACACCTTGTTTTCAGAAGGAAAAGCAGGGGGAGTTGCTTTCATGCAGTCTTCGAGTGTAGAGTGAGCAATTTGCTTAGTTAACTCGGTGAGATAGTCTTCTTCGTCACTCTCGGTCTCGGAAGAACCGAAAGCCGACTCAACCGGTGAACTCAGAGCCGAAGTAGACTGAACAGAGGAGTCAAAACCATAAGGGAAGGAAAAACCGGAACTGGGTTTGGTGTCAAACCGGCGAAAATCAGTCTTCTCGTCCTCGGCTAGAAACTGAGAAGGAAGCCAGAACTCACCATCGTCCAAATCCTCGGCCATGTCTCTCCAATAACAACAGAAATCACAACAAACTCGGTCACAGAGGGAGAAATAGAGGGTGAGTGGGCCTTTATGGGAGGGATTGCTGGACTTTGAAGGCTAATAATAAGGCCAGTTGAGAGTGATCGCTCGGTTAGCAGGCGCGGGACCCACAACACAAAAAGAAAAAGAGGGGGGAGAGAAAGAGAGAGAGAGAGAGAGAGAGAATAGTGGTTTGTGTGGGTAGTACGAACTGCTATGTGAGGGTCATGTGAGAGAGAGAGAGTGGTTTTGTGAGATTATGAGAGAGTATATATAGAGAGGGGAGAGAGAGAAGAAGAAGATCCCCAGGGAGAAAGGAAGAAAAAATAATAGGAAAAGAGCAAAACGCGTTAACATCGCGTGTGTTTGGAACGCTCGTAAAATGGGGAAACGGGGATTTTTTGTAGTGCGGAGGTGGGAAGATTAAAAAAAGAAAAAAAAATAAACTAAAAGACTCAGAGTGGGACCCATACAAAGCACACACTCCTTCATCAGATGCGGAAGACGTGAGAGTGGGTCTAAACAAAAACAAAAAAAAATAATAATATTAATTCTAAAAATTAAAAATTAAAAATACGGAAAAATGTTTTCCCGCCCGAAATCTGATGTGCGTTTTGTGCCGCTTTGGACGAACGTTTTCTCGGTTGCGGTCAGGTCAGAGAATTGTCCTTGATTAATTACACTAATCCACCTGGCAGTATTAAAAAATTCTTAGCAATTAAGAAAATAATTTAGTTATTTATTTATTTTTTGGGGGTTTTGGTGGGATATAGGAGGACATAATAGGAAAAAAACAATTCAGGGGTTTTGGTGACGTTGGATTTGCGGTGCAGCCGTGGCTGATTCTGGTTTTTCATAACACTGACATGATTATGGAGATAATTTCCTTCCATAATGAGTGATTTTTGCTGGATTAGTCATTAAATCTTTGGATCTTTATATTTGGTAAAAGGGTAAATTTTTGAAAAATTTTAAACACGCGTCGTCCAGAAAATTTTAAGGTAATCAATTAGTTGTAAATTGTAATTCTTGTCAAATTTTGATATATTTAATAAAAACTAACATGTTTCTAATGATTTATAAAGAAACTACACAACTATGCGAAATTTATTAACTAAACTGGGTCGAGGTGCTGAGCCGTATGTGCATGAATGCGACTCTCCTCCAACAACAGTAGTGGTAAGTATTTGTAGCATGATGTGGCTGGCTGTTTTAGGATCAGGAAGAAATTATAACTCTTACCCTTCTCTCTCTATCCCATTTCCCTACATGTTAACTATGCCCTTGTTTAAATTTTCACTCTCCTTTAAAGGTGTTTATTAACTTTTTTTCCATCTACATTTTGGGGGAATTGTTACTCCAGTTCAAAGCAAGATAAAGGGAAAAAAAGAACAAAAAAATATGAAATATGAAATATGAAAAAGTTTACATTTCTCTCTTTTTTTTTATGATTTCCTGAGTAGATAAACGAAAAATATTGAAAAAGTTTAATAAAAAAGAATTAAACATAAAAATTTCTCCAAACTCCAATCTCACAATAGATAAATAACTTTTATAGGGATATATTTATACCAAATAGTTACTCTTTAACCACACATATCATTAATATTAATTAATGCAAGGCAATTTACAAGCTAATTATGCATTATTATATATTAATAGAATATGTTCATCTGACACAATCTCCTTTCACTACAAAAAAACATCATTTTTGCGACGAAATTTAGCGACTAATTTTTTTTGTTGCAATTTTGCGACGAATTTAGCGACGAACACTTGTTTACTCGCTATTTCCAACGAAATTTCCAACGAAAAAATAATCGACGCTAATTTCCAACGAATTCGGTTTTTGTCGCTCATTTGCGACGAATTCAGTGACAAATTTTGAATTTATGGCTAATTTTGCGACAAATTCGGAATTCGTCGCTGAATTCAGCGACAAATTCGGAATTCGTCGCTAAATTTGAAATATAATAAAATAAAATAAAATATAAAAATATATTTTTTATTTAATAATTTTATATTTTATTATTTAATAAATTAATTTAGCGACGAATTCCGTTTTGTCGCTAATTTGCGACGAATTCAGCGACAAATTTGAATTTGTGGCTAATTTTGCGAAAAATTCGGAATTCGTCGATAAATTTGAAATATAATAAAATAAAATAAAATATAAATATATATTTTTTATTTAATAATTTTATATTTTATTATTAAATAAATTAATTTAGCGACGAATTGGGTTTTTGTCGCTAATTTGCGACGAATTCAGCGACAAATTTGAATTTGTTGTTAATTTTTGCGACAAATTCGGAATTCGTCGCTAAATTTGAAATATAATAAAATAAAATAAAATATAAAAATATATTTTTTATTTAATAATTTTATATTTTATTATTAAATAAATTAATTTAGCGACGAATTCGGTTTTTGTCGCTAATTTGCGACGAATTCAGCGACAAATTTGAATTTGTTGCCAATTTTTGCGACAAATTCGGAATTCGTCGCTAAATTTGAAATATAATAAAATAAAATAAAATATAAAAATATATTATTTATTTAATAAATTTATATTTTATTATTTAATAAATTAATTTAGCGACGAATTAGGTTTTTGTCACTAATTTCCGACGAATTCAGCGACAAATTTGAATTTGTGGCTAATTTTGCAACAAATTCGGAATTTGTCGCTGAATTCAGCGACTAATTCGGAATTCGTCGCTGAATTCAGCGACAAATTGGGAATTCGTCGCTAAATTTAAAATATAATTAAATAAAATAAAATATAAATATATATTTATTCTTTAATAATTTTATATTTTATTATTTAATAAATTAATATAACGACGAATTCGGTTTTTGTTGCTAACTTTGCGACGAATTCCGGATTTCGTCGTTAAATTTGAAATATAATTAAATAAAATAAAATATTAATATATATTTATTATTTTTATTTTAAAAAGTTTAAAAAAATTAATCACATTTATTATTTTTAAGTAATATGTTATATTTTATTTTTATTTTATCTTTAAAAAAAATAGTATTATTATTTTTTTAAATCTTTTATTATTTTATTTTACACTAATATTTTATTATTTTATAATAAATTGTTATTTTATATTTTTTATTATTATTAGAAAAATGTGAAGAAAAGATAATAAGTAAAAAAAAAAAAATTATTACAGATATTAACATTTAGCTTGATGGTTACGGGATCTTAAAGGTTTATAGAAGCGCAGGGGTTCGAACCTTGGTGGAAGCAAAAGCAAAGGCAATTTTCAAGAATTAAGTGAGGTAGGCACTGTGGGCGCCGGCTCGGGCGGGTGTGCAGGCGGATGCTTGCTCGGGCGGGCGGGCGGGCTGGCTCGGGTTCAGGCGGGACTGCATTATTTTTCATTCATAATTTAGCGACGGATTTTGCGACGAATTTATATCCGTCGTTAATTTAGCGACGAATTTTTTTTGTCCATAAATTAGCGACAGATAATTTTTCGTTGCTAAATTTGCGACGAATTTAGCGATGAAAAATTATTCGTCGCTAAATTTAGCGACGAATTTTATATTTTCGTCCCTAAATTTAGAGACGGATAATTTTTTGTCGCTAAATTCGTCGCTAATAATTCATCGCTAAATTTAGTGACAAAATTATAAAATTCGTCGCTAAATTTAGCGACGAATAATGTTTTGTCGCTAAATCCGTCACAAGTTTAGCGACAAAAAATTATCTATCGCTAAATTTAGCGACGAATTTATATTTTCGTCGCTAAAGTTAGCGACGAATTTTATATTTCCGTCGCTAAATTTGCGACGGATTTAGCGACAAAAAATTATTCGTCGCTAAATTTAGCGATGAATTTCTTATTTTTCGTCGCTAAATTTTTGCGACGCGTAATTAGCGACGAAAATTTTTTCGTCGCTAACGAATTTAGCAACAAATTTTTATTAAATTTTCGTCGCTAAATTTGTGGCTAAAAACTTGTTTTTTTGTAGTGTTTCTCCTTTCCCCCAACAAAAAAAGAGTTATCCCCGTTATTAGCCGCACAATTATAACTCTCATATTGAATAAAAATAAAATTTTAAATTGTAATTTAGCACTTCATGATAGAGTTCTAGAAAAAAAAAATCACCATACTCATCATATTATTCCATCCCCCCCCCCAACAAAAAGAAAAAGGAATTATCATCACCTAGCCCCATTGGAGAAAGTGAGTTACGCGTGATTTTACAATTCAAAAAATTACTTCTAAATGATAATTTAAAATTTAAAAATTGTATTTTTTTAAAAAAAAATATATAAAGTAGGCTCAGATGAGCTTTCTTAAAACAAAACCCTTATATCTTTGTTTATTCATTTATTTAATTAAAATTTAAGGGTTCAGATTTCCCTCTCACAGTGGCCAATGTTAATGTGACGCATATGAAATTGTACCTATGATACGATAAATTCAATTATATTAAAAAAAAAAAAAAAAAACAACAACAACAATATCAATAACATTAAAACGTGGCATAGAAGACATCTCATGAATCCTCATTTTTTGGATTTGAGTGTGGGGGAATATGCGTGCCCCATTTTGAGTAGAAATCCATCCGAACCTTTTTTATGTTCTGAAGGGTGTTAGGGGGGCTAGTTGGGTGTTTGGCATTTTCCCTATGAATGGTTCGTCTGACCACCTTGTCCACATTATCATTCTAAGTGCTCAATTTCGTTTTTAAGGTAATGGAATAACCTATGTGATTTTGCTTGTATTCTCATATTAATTGCTTGTAACCCCCTTGTGGTTTTGTAGTTTTAAATTTGTGGTCATTTTAACCCTAGGTTTTCTACTTATGTTTTCTATGTTGTCAAAAGTTTGCCTTTCTTGTAAAACTCTCGAATATTTTCTAATGTCACATTTAAAGAGGTTACCATGCACAGGGGCGGAGCCACAAACACTCTTGGGGGCCATCACCCACCCCCACCCCCCAAAAAAAAAGGACTTTTGAAAAATTTTTTTGCTATAAAATTTTAACTTTTAAGTTTTGTGGCTCCACAAAAAAATTGTAACATCTCTAAATGTTTAAAATAATAAAATTTTGTATTTTAAAAGTTTCAAAATAATATAATATTTGATATTTGAATTTTGTGAGATAATTTAAAATGCATGTGTATATATAAATATATGATACGCAATTTTAAAAAATATTATTATTTTTTTTTATTTTTCTAAAAATGATATTTTCGTCCATCCATCAATTATCCCCTAAGCAAGTGAAAAAAGTTTAGCTACTATAATGATGCAATTCATAATAGCCAGAAAAAGCAAACAAATATTTTTTTGATATCCATGTAAAATCTACACTAACACACTCCTATGCAATTTTCTGTTTTCTTCGCATTGACATTGTGAGTGATTGACATTTTTATTGAAATTTTTACTTACTATATATTACATTCTTACTATATCTACATATTCTTATCAAAGTTTTTATCTACTGTATAATATTTAATTATCTCATAACTTAGTTAATATTCTTTCCATGATTCTATTATTGTATTTTAAATATGATTAATATTTTGTTTATATAATATTAGATTGTTAATATTTTATATATATGATTTAGACGTATCAAATAATCTATCAGTTATATTAGGGAATACAATATTCTCTATTTTTTATAAAGTCAATAGAATTCGCCCACAGGAATTTTGAAATTTTTTTAAATATAAAATTTTAACTTTTAAACTTTGTGGTTCCAAAAAAAAAGTCATAACTCCTCCAAATATGTAATACAATAAAATTTGAATATTTTAAAATTTTAAAATAATATTATATTTGATATTTGAATTTTGTGGGTTTAGCTGGAATATCCTAAAATTTAAAATATATATACGATACGTAATTTTAAAAAATATATTATTAATTTTTTGAGATAATTACATGTACAATCCCTAAATTTATTCATTTATCACAAATTAGTTTATATAGTTAAAAATGTTATCTTTTGAATCTTAAATTTTTTAAATTGTATCATATTGATTCTTCCGTTATCGATGATAACAAAAATCACTGTTAATTGTTAACGTGGATTGTCCTGATAATTGACGTGATTATATGGATGCTGATTTGTAATTATCATGTCAGCATTAGAAGACATATCATGATGCCATATCAGCATCGTTGATGTGGCAGTGTCTCGGGATAAAATTACTGATGTGGCAGTATCATGTCATCAGAAAAGCGCAAAAAAAAACCTCTCTCTATTCTCCCAGTTCTCTCCTCTCTGGAAAGCCCGCCAGGCCGATGGTTTCTCTTCTCTCTCCCTCTCTTTCTCTCGCCTACCCCATTTTAACAGTAAATCCTCTCCTTCTGTCAAATCGATTCCCCACAGACTATCACTAGGCGGGAAATTGACTCTTTGCCACCATAGACTGTCAAACAGACTCTCAAATCTTCTTTAAATTATTAGAAGCTTATATTTTTCCCTTAAAACACCTGGGAATGAACTTTGAAGGGCATTTGGAATGGAGACAGCAACAGGGACTACTCGATCAACAAGGCTAATTGTATTTGCAGGAGCCAGAGTTGCATATACTTTAATTGCCTTCGAAAATCCTTTGGATGAACTCAGTTCCTCCAAAAGTTCTGATTCTATGATAAACTACAAAAGAGAGAAATTGACATACAACAGCCTCTTCATAGAGAAGAGGATGAAATTGTTGAACATTCATTCACTCTATTCAAAGAATCTATACTTTAAAAATAAGCATATGAGTTTCTCTCCGATGTTGCCAGAGTCATTGGGAAGCCCAATTAAATCGGCAAGATGGCTTACTCCTTAATAAGGGTGAGAGAAGACTTTGACAAATAGGATTCTTCTGCAAAGTTTGGATGATCTGATTGTGGAGAAATGGGGCAAAATATGAAGGAAAAGGTGGAAGCCCTTGACCAGGTTGTGGCAAAAAAAATAATAAATAAATATCAGGTCCTTCTGGATCAAGAGCAAGACGATCAAGATTCATTAACTCATACGAAGGAGAGGGTTTACCGTTAAAATAGGGTAGGCAAAAGAGAGAGAGAGAGAGAGAGAGAGAGAGGAAAAGAGAAGAGAAACCATTGGCCGGGCGGGCTTTTTAGAGAGGAGAGAAGAGAGAGAAGGGGGGAGGGGAGGGGAGGGAGAGAAGAGAGAGGTTTTTTTTTGTGAGAAGTGTTTTTTTAATGACGTGGCACTATCACGGTAGTAATTTTATCAGGGGATACTGTTACATCAACAATGTTGACGTGACATCACATCATGAGATGTGTTATAGTGCTGGTAATGACAAGTTAGTATTGTACGATCTCACATCGGTCTACACAACAATTAACAGTCATCTTTTCATCATTAGTAATAATAAGACCAATATAATACGATTTTGAAAATTTAAAAATCACGACATAATATTTTTAACTGTATGCACCAGAGGCAAAATTTAGATACCGGACCTATAATTATCTCTTAGTTTTTTACTGTTCCAAAAGTGATAATTCTGTTTATCCATCAATTGTCCCCCAAGGAAGTTAAAAAACGTTAGCCGGTATAATGACGCGAGTATTAATAGCCGGTAGATGCAAACAAATATTTTTTAGATATTTTTTAAAAATCTATATCAACGTTCTCTTATATAATTTTTCCTTTCTTTTTTTTTTTATATCGATGTTGTGAGTGATCAACGTTATTATAAAAATCTTTACCTATTATATATTACAATCTTACTATCTCAATATATTTTTATTAAAGTCTTTACCTACCATATAATATTTAATTATCTCATAATTTAGCTAATATTCTTTTTATAATTTTATTATTGTATTTTCGAAATGATTGGTATCCTATCTATTCAATATTAGAGTGTCAATATTTTATTTATATGATTTACATAAGTCAAAATTTTATTATTTATATTAGATAAATGTGATATTTTTTATTTTTGATAAGGCCAATAGTGAAAGAGTACCACCTATCGTTTGAATTAGAATTTTCATCTATATATAGTGATATTCTTTTTGATAAAAGTTTAATTCTAATTTTAAAAAAAATATAGTGATTTTCTTTCCTTCAAAATTTTCTATTGACTTTTTTTTTTCTTGTGGCCTTTCGTTTTATTTATTTTCTCTTTCAGAAATTTAAAGAGAGAGACAAAAAATCTGTTACGAGAGAAAAGATAATCAACTCAATTTTTAAGGAAAATGTTACTGATGAATATAACTTTAAAAAATCATGATTTCTCTTTTAATTAAAAACAATCTTCTCAAAAGCAAGGAATACAATTTTCATAAATTATTTCTTTTATTTAATATTTTTTATATTTTTAATTATAACTATATGAATTTTAAATATATTTTTATTTTATTAATTATTACTTTATGCTTCCAAAAATTTCTTGACTCCATCCCTGGCTATGCATATGGTTTCTCGCAGGCAAGGAAAGACAAATTTGGGTGCACCGATGCATAAATGGGTCATGGGCGAAGCCCATAGCCCAAAGTGGCGAACCGATATCGTGCCCGCGCAACAAATCTATCCAACTCCCAAGAAAAACGGGAATGTTAACTGCCGTTTGTCCTTCAAACTCTACACGTTTGTTTTTACGATTTGTCTCGTCAAATAACGGCGCGTCGGTTCCCTAACCGCCGGTTTTAGACGGCGGACTCAAATTGAAGGTAAAATACAAAATAAAATACGGAAAGAGAGAAAATTAAAAAGAATTGGGGCTGAAGTAAGGGGCCCCCGGGGGGGGGGTAGTGGGACGTGATTACCTGCGGAAAAGGACAGCGCAAGTTTCTGCAGATCTATTACACTCGTCCGTAACCTTCACGCTGCATATCTGTACCAAATGCCCACGCGCTTAAATCTACCCTTCATTTTACAGGGACACTCATGTTATCAGAGTTTTCAGTAATGCATTAAATAAAGTACAATTATATAACAATTTATATCATTAAAAAATTAATTTTAAATATTTTTAATTATTTTAAAAATATATATTTATTCTAATATGGAAAAAAAAGGGGAATATAAGGTTTTAAAAGTCCACTTGAACGTAATTATATAAAATATTTGATTTTGAATTATAATTATTATTTTAAAATTAAATATGTTATCACATTTCCATTGCCTTTCAACTTAAATATTAAATCGAATTTTTACAAGCACGATCACAAAAAGATAAATCCCAGAGAGAGAGAGAGAGAGAGGGAGAGTGATTTCTTTACAGGTGATTTTTTGGGGACAGCTTTTTTGGGTTGCCTTGCTTCTTAGCAAAGCATCGCTACAATATGCTTTCGGGGGAGGCTTTATATTCTGCCGAAAGAGGTTTTGGATGTTACTTGATTAATTTTGGTCAGCACCATTTGCTTAGTGAAGTGAGTGAGCGTGACAAGTTCACACTTCACTGCCGCCTAAAATTCTGGCAGGCCCTCGACACCCTTTCTTTTTTTTTTTTTTTTTTTAACTTAAAGTTTAGATGTTGAGAATATTTGTGGTTCATCGAATGATTACACACTTAATTCAATGCGAATTAAACGAATTTGCTTCTTTCACAATTTGACCAATTTTTTACCCCACATAACTCATTAATCATGAATCTGTACTTTTTCTTTTTCAAATTTACATTTTACTCCTAATTTTTTTTAATCACGAAATATTAAAACTCTAATACGTAATTGATCTATCGATAATGTCATTATAGATAGCTCAAATCATACAAATCTTTCTTCTTCTTATAATAGATTTAGATTTAAGTTTTACTATCAACAAAAAATAAATAGTATAATTATAGATGAAATTCAAACTTACATTATAAATACAAACCGAGGAAAAGGTAGAAATGGGTTCCCGCTAGTGCTGGTTGTGTCCTTCATCAGCAGCTTCGCCACCTTGGCCATTTATGAGTTCCCTTGAAACAATAACCCTCGTCGAGCAATCTTGCTTATCCAATTTGCTTCAATCATACGTAATAATAATAGATGCCTTCTATTCTTCTTACCATAGAAAAATGACCTTATGAAATGAAATATGTACTGATATGCCTTCTACTATCATCTTTCTCTCAAATAGGCAGCCAGCAATAATATGGTGGAGCCACTTGGAGCGGCATCGGGTCCCAACTCTAGGTCAACTATATATAATCCCCCCACAACAAAAGAAATTCCCCCCCCCCCCAAACAAATGTAGAGCCATTATCAAACTTGTATTAGCCTTGCCCTCTTCACAAGAATCTGTGAGTATTATGATCGTATCACAATTGTTAATGGAGAATTTTGGTGGCTTTTAGACAAATTCTATTTTTCCATTGAAGATATTTTTATTCTAATTGAAAAATATGATTAACAATATAAAATAAAATGAGACATTTGTACAAAACAACACTTGGAGTCAGTTTTCATAGTTGATGAGAACAAAGTGAAGTTCATCGTTAAAGATGAGGCCAAAACTCTTATTTTGTGAGGAGAGATAAAAAGGACATAACATCATCAAGCTCAATGCAATCCGGTTACATGATCTTTACTCTTTGAGTCAAAAGCTTGTTTCTTTTTAAATAAAAGAAATTATCAAACCAGAAATATCTTCTAGATTTCTTCTTCTTCTTCTTTTTTTTCTTTCCAAAAACCTCTATTACGAACGTGACCACGTAATCATTTGCTGAACATGTTTGTGTCTGGAATTCGAGGCCAGCAGCTAGTCGAGTGTGAGGTAAGTGTTAAGAGTGGAGTCCAGTTCTAGAGTGGGTCTCAAGAATAGGGGGATGTGAAAAAAATTGGGAATGCACTGGAATGAATTCCTTTAATTATTTTGTGAAACTTTTGAGTGTCCTTTAAGCTTGCTTGCATTATACCCTTCTTCATTCTGGTTCCCTTTTCAACTTTTCAAGGCTGGCAATGGCAATGCAAAAGGTGGGTCTAGCTTCTATCCCCAACCAATCCCTGATTCTGTTCCCTCTAATCGGCAATCTAGGGATTTCATTGCGTTTAGGTGATCCGATAGGACAATACCCTTTTCTTCTTAAGTAATTTTTTAAACAGAGTAAAAAAATTAGAAAAATAACAATCTAAATTAGACAGATTTCAAGAGAATTATTCATATGAGAGCTGCTCAGAGTGGATTTCAAATCTTTAAAAGGGATTTCTAGAATTTTTAGGCCATGGGATTCCTTGCAAGCTAATAGGTTCCTGCATTTGTTGATAATTGTGGACAAGGAATTAGACTTGACTTGACATCTCACTAGGCTCATGGCAACTTTGTAGTCTTGTCTTCAAATGGACAATATCTTTCGTCACTATGGACCATGCAAACACAGATATCCCAATTGTCCTCGGGGATCGAGTCTCTCCATTTCAATTCTCCGTTTCCCCTTTTATATCATTTGATAACATTTTCTCGTAAAAAAAAAAAAAAATCCCAATTGAATATTTGTTTTAACATATACCTTGTTTCAAAAGTAATATAGTACATTGTGATTCATAAGATCACATGAAAAAAATTATACCATATTAACACTAATATAAAATTTAGGTCACTTAAATTCTAAAAAGTAGTATCATATTATGTAAATCCAAAATTTTAACTAATGAAAAATATATTTTTTTAATTAAGAATTAAATTTCTCAATGATTTTCTTGAATGACCAATAAAAATATACAATGATTCGATTTCTCAGTTTCTTCTACCATATAATTATTAACTATCTCAGGATTAGTATTTTTTTTGCTATATTATCGATCAGTGTTATAAAATCGTATTTTAACTAATTTAGTTTAAATATTTTTGAATCTATTTGTCAGAATAATTCTTTTAATGTAATTTTTTTAACTTTTAAATTTTAAATTTAAAATTTAATTAAAAAATTTAATATTCTTATTCATTGAATCCATCGTACATTTGATATCTTAGGATTAGTTATGGATGACGAAGGATGCACATGATTGTGGGGTCTTCGTTGGTTATGTACTGGTTATCACGAGATGAGGATCCCATTTGTGGTGGTTGATTGTGATTAAAGATGCGAAGTCACAAGACCACTGTTGTCTCAGCTACCATATCCAGATGTTCCCCTCTTTTGATTTCGATTAGTCACACCCTTTTATTCCCCCCTCCCAATGCAAAGAAAAAGGGAAAAAATAGTCATATTTTGTACCCCACGTCACATGCCTGGGATACCAACCAAATCTAAGGCAAATAAAGAGCTGAAAAGTTTCATTTATTTTAATGGAATTGTGGGTGTGACAACTATGATCAATTTATTCATCATACACAGAAATGAAATCATAATCAATAGGACAGAGAAAATTGAACCACTTGGTTGGTCCGGCTGGTAAAGAAATTATTTTTATAATGATAATGCGATACATTAAATACTCAATTAAAAAAAATACTCAAAAAAAGATTATTTAAAAAATCAAGTTACAAGAGACGTATGATGATTTTTTCAATAGTGTTACGGTGATGAGTTCATTTTAAATATAACAATAATAATTATGATGTGAATTAATTATTCTGCCATGAGAGAGAGGGCCCTCATAGTATCCGTAAAAGGACTAATGATACCGACCTTCCTCCCTCTCTTTTAAAGGAAACAACAATCAAAGGGAATAGTGAATTTTGAACATTTACTAAAATCATGTCACCATTTTTTTTTAAAGAAAAGAGAAGATGAAATTGGAAGTTGATTCGATCGAAAATTGAAGTTTGCAAGTATATTAATCATCGCAACAAAAGACTCCTCCTTCGACGGAGAGTTGGATCAGTCGGGAGCCCGATGAGTGCAAAAGGAGTCAAACCTAGGCAACCAGCTTGACACAATGTCAAAAAGAAAATTTCAAAAAGAGAGGAAAAAAAAAAACCCAACATCCGTAATCTAAATGGTTTCATTTTGTCTCGAGAAAAGTAGAAAAATTGCACGAGTTGTCTTGCTTCATGCTTTCTTTTGTTTTCCAAGTGATTAATTGGGGAGGACGGACGGACATATTCTTGATTGTTAGAGAGAGAGAGAGAGAGAGATACACGTTTCGTTTGGAAACTTTTGAGTTGTGATTTTGTGTCGCATTGTGACCACCATGCCTCAAGAAGAATAGAGTCACATGCGAGTTTGGGAATCATCCACGTTTGTATCACCTCACTTGCACATTCTAAGCTCTCTCTCTCTCAAGTGGCGACCATCTGGTTTTTCTGCACGTTAAGTCTCTCTTCCGCCGTCGGACCCACCGCCCGGAGCCTACACTTTTCATAGAAGTCAAATGATGCACGTGGCAGGTAGACCCTGAACTGGCAATCTTGCTTTACATGACTCGAACTACGTTAATACGTGGTGGACGCATCGTACAACTCACTAAATGACGGAGATTTCCCGCCTTGGACCGCCTCTCTCGCATTTGATATATCAGTTTTTTTTTTTTTTTTTTTCTTTTGAAATTTCAGAATATATAAATAAGAAAAATATTAGTCAGGAAATTGGAAATATGAAGTAAGGAATGTTCCTAATAATAGTACATAAAAACCTTCAACTAAATAACTCACAAATCATATACATTAAAAATAAAATCCCTCGCTTATTAATTGTGATGACACATTAGTTCATTAATTATAATAAAAACAGATATTTTACAATGAGTTTTTGTAAAAATTTTTACAATATTGAAAAATAAAGATTCATCCAAGAAAGAAAAAAAATCCACAAAAAAATGACCCATTAAGGTAGGTCATTTTCGTAATTAATTGTTTTTGGGCTGTAGAAGACCCGATGGATCATGCTTTTTGGGATGGTATTATTGCGTTTGAATAAGCAATCTTCAGTGTTCATCTTTGTCACAATTTTTCTTCAAATAAGTGATTATTCGATTAAATGAATCGAAAGCTCTATCTTTGGATAATAATTGAGTATTACTAATTCTTAAATATCAAACTAAAATTATTTCTTTTCACAAAACATCAGACGTGGGTAAGGCTTAGTTTGGTTTGAGGGGTTTTTGAGAGGAAAAGATAAAAGGAATGCTTCTCCTTAAATCCACCAAAACCAAACATAGAATAAAAGTAGAGTAGCTCGTGGTCCTCTCAATTCTGTCAGAAAATGATCGCGAACCTGACCAATTAAATGGGGTTGGAACTTCCTAAAACTTTCAGGTCATTTCTATAAGATGTGGACTTGTGATTGCCCCTACCCCTCGAATTGCCTGTTTGCCAACCATCCGCCAAGATGGGGACCCCTAAACTCAACGAAGAGCTGTGTTGGAGCAGGCTTCGTTTGGTTTGATGCTCTGTCACAGATTATTCCAACAAGGGCCCACGACTTCCTGCAGCACTAGTTTAATTATGCACTGTTTGACCCCCCCAATCTTCCACACGATTTTAGTAGATTTTATAAAATTGAATTAATTGATTTAAAAATTAGTATATAAAACAAAAATTTTGATTGTAAGTGATAAGGTTGTCGGGTAAATAAAGAAACGCATTATGCGACACTAATTAAAAATTTATGTGCCAAAAGCATAATAACTTTTATAGTTGATTAGAAAAAAAAAGAAAAAATAAATAAATTTAATTAAACTAGAAATCAGATATTAACAGATAAGCGAATTAGATAAGCAATTTGTGCCCCAAAAAAATAAAATAAAATTATAAAGTGGTAGCATAATGGAGGAATGGTTTACAGCCAGGCCAAGACCCATAATGAAGGTATTGGTGTGTATGCTGGTGTTGGAATATCGAAGGAAACATGTCGCCTAGATTGACGGAACCATTAACGTCGTCGTTTTGCTTTTCGAAGGTCTTCCCTTTTTGTCTCTCCGGTGTCCTATGGGTTAACACAAGGTTCCCCCAGCCCAAGAGCTTATATTATTTACTCCGACTACTATTCGTTTTGGAGAAGTTTGACTAGCTGTCCCCCACCCCACCCATCTCCCAGCTCTAATAAATAAATCTAACCATCTTTTCCACTTCCCATTGACCCATGTTCCTCTCCCCAGTTAATTATCATATGTCCTAAGCTCGAAATATTACGGAAAAATATATAAATTTAACAAAAGAAATGTTTTTTAGTGTAGCCATGTAGGGTTATGTCAATGTTTAATATAAGGGGCTGCATCAATTTTTGTCCCAAACATTTAATTTAATAATTTGGACGACAGAGACACTTATAAAACATATCGCGGTTGTTTCTTTTCTTTCCTTTTCGTTTTTCTCCCTTTTCTTTTTTTTTTTTTTAATCTCTTTGTTTTATTGTTGCCATTAATGGTGATTGGTATAAAGCTCTCAATCATTATGGAGGACGAGACAGGCATGCTGCCATTTATCGAGGATTTCATGTCTATGATATTGTGGCGGCGTGCATGCTCTTAGTAATGTAATGCCCATTACTGAGTAAGTGATAGATTTATATTAAGAAAGATCATGGTAAAAAATTGTAATTTAAAAAAAAAACAATATATTAAAGAGATATTTTTAAGATTCTTAGTGATATTTCAAAAACTTTAAATAATATATACTAAAATAACAGATTGGTTTAGATATTTTTTTTTTTTTCAAAATTCCATTATCGTACCTATTAACTTCGCCCTTGAATAGGGATAAATTTTTGTACTCGTGAAACTGCTTTAGTTTTCTTTTGACTAAATCTGTTGATATAGATTGATAATATATGAAAAAGGTTTAATTTTATAATCTATTGATAATAGGATTAAGATTTTTATGAACTAAATTAATTGATTGATGTAAATCTTACATGTTGATATCATTAGAAAAAGATTACATATTACACCTCAAATTTTAATAATATATTTGCCTTATTTTAAAGCATCGTTATGTGGGAAAAGAGAATTTATATTTAATGCACGCAGCTGTGCAATGAATAAATGACGAACTACTTTATATTTTTTCTATAACCAAAATAATGAAAATTTTCCTATACAAATGTATTATCTCATATATCTCCCCTAGTTTTGGATTGAAAAAGGTAAGGAAGCTTCGCGTGGTAGGAGACGTGGAACAGACTTTAGGCGTTGGGATCTAGGGATTGGATCCACTAGTCTCTGGCCCAAATTCCAGATCTTCTTTTTAAAGTAAAAGCCTATTCTTATCATAAAGTAAAAGCCAACCAACGTTTCGTTGGTCTAGTAAGAAGGACACTAGCAACCTATACAAAAAATCAGAATTCAAGTTTTGGTAGTAGCAAAAACAATGTTGGGAGAACTCCCTCCCAATTGAGACCCGATAGCAGCTCGGCCGAGATTAGTAAGAGCAAAGCTTCTGATACTCGGCGGTGGACCAAGTGTAGAGACAAAAAAAAAGTAAAAGCCAATGAACTTCGGTTCAAGTGGCACCAATCTCCCTCCCCTTGTAATAGACTCGGATTCGAGTCTCACTATGAACAAAAAAAAAAAGAAAAGAAAAGAATGGGCTTAGAGGTAAAACGGGAATCATGGGGTGTTGCACCGGTCCGCTAAACATTTTTTGGGTTTGGCCTACTAACTTTGTTTCATTTTTTTAGAAAATGAACTTCTACTATTGCCAATATTACAAATTTCCATCTCTTTCAATTGTTGGAAAATAATGTTTAAACTTTCGTTAAACTCATTTTTTCTGATTTTCTTTCTTTTTTTTTTTTTATAAAAAAACTGTTCTCCTAGATTTATATTTAAAAAAAAAAAAAGAAAAATCTTGTTTTCGCGAGGAAAATGTGAAACAGAATATCACTATAAGAGACATTTTACAATAATTAAGTATTAGTACTCAAAAAATTGATGACAATTGTAGGGATCCAAACACTTAACCCTGGTCTCACCGTTGTAATTACAGACTCTGGACATTAGGGGAAAAAAATGCCCCATTGTCATTTAGGTCTTCAATCATTTTTTTTTTTGAACCCATTTGTCTCACCGTTGTAAAACAGAATAGTAATAATTCAATTATCATAACCTTCCTGGTTCATTTCATGCATTCCTCATTCATGGATAAAAACACAAACTTTTGACTTTGCAATCCAATCGCATTCTACCAAAACTCTCGTACATTAATGCCTGACCAATGAACATTAACCACAGTCATTTAGGGTCCATCGAACTTTTCAATCATTTTTTTATTCTTCACACATGATTATCATTGATCTAATTTCTACGTATGGAGTAATTCGTGTAGGTTCCTTTCTTAAAAGAAAACCCTTTTTTTTTTTTAAGTTATAGCAAGATATCATAGGTAAAGAACACGAGAAAGATCGGCCCATGGAACTCGTATTACTTCCTTACTCAAAACTATTAACCCAAGAAAGAGCTGCCCAACCCCATTATGGATTACCCCAACACGGTAATTTTCTTTTCTTTTGTTTTTTTTTTTTTTTTTTTTTTTTTTTTTTTTTTAAGATTTACAAGATTGAAATTTCCAACTTTTCAATCTTGATCCCAACACTTTACAGAGTATGAAATTACTATTATTTTAGTGACATCACAATAACAAATTTATTTGATAAATTAAAAAATATATATATATCATTTAGATATTTTATAATAAATAAAAATTTTATGGTCCACATCTCAATAGTAAATAAAAAATTATTTAAATCTCACGTAAATCACTTGATGTATCCTTAAAAAGGGATGTAATATCAATTTTCCTCCCTTCTTATCCCAGAAAACAAAAGTGGAAATTCCTTTTTTTTTTTTAAATAAAATAAAAGGCAAAAAAAGGGGCATATAGCCTCTTCATTTTGTATCCTAAATTTATGATTAATACGTGGGCGGGTAAGGTTTCTTAGTAGCCTAGGCATGACGAGGACAAAGGAAGTTGCCTTGCAGCTTCCTCCAGGCCTATTCATTACCTCGTTTTGTTTCTTTCCTACCCGCTCCACTCTTTTTACTTTTCAATAACAAGAAAAGAAAAAATTCTAGGATGCTTGATTGTGAACTTTTAACAGACTTTTCATCTTCAGTTGCCATGGTCAATGAAAAGAAACATAAGCATATGGAGGACAAATAATTAAAAAAAGGCTGCTTGACATTTATTTGTTTATTTTTTGACTCATTCAATAAAAGGTTGTATTCTTTGACGTGACATATAATTTTTGTTAACAATTTCTCATCATACCATTTGTCCACTCGAAAAGGCAACACCACGAACATTACTCAGAGCTTGCCTTGCCCAAAGGGGAAGCATCATTTCGTTAGGTAGCTAATCAGCGCACGCGTTACCTTATGTCACGGCATGCATGGCCCGATGTTATTATTTTTGCTCATTTTACTAAAACTCCACTCCATATGATGTGAATTATTATGGCCTGATTTGATTGGCACTGATTGATATTTTTTTTAATATGAACATTTAGAAGATAAAAATAATTATTATAAATTTGATTAAAAAAATATTAGAGAAATATCAAGATTTATCTAAATTATTGAATATGCACTGAAGTTTAACAACTCTAGAAAATGATAAATAGTGGTTCCCACTTTCCGTTCCTGCCTGATCAATTTTCTTTATTCACATGATCCTGGCGTGGGATTCCCGCAGCTCTGTCGTTGAGCTGACCACTTAACGTGGCACTATTGCTCACAAACCATCCTTCTCCAATCCAATTCCGTCGATAACTTTTTTACCAGTACTGTGATTAGGACTAAGAGACAGGCGTCTGGCTAACACTAGTTTTGTAGGGATCCAATACTTATGACGCAGTACAATTAACCACGTTTCATTGCATCTTTTTAAACTTAAAAAGCTTGAGACACAATTAACATCAAGATTTGTCAAAATCCAAAGAAAATTAGGAAGATGTTAAGCAGACCCTTTCCCATTCGAATTCATTCGTAACTAGCACATCTCATTTCTCACGCAATTCTCTCTCTTCTTTGTAAAGAAAAATCCTATTTCTTTCTCTCTCTTCTTTATAAAGAAAAATCCAATTTCTTTCTCTCACCCCACCCCATCCCAATCCCATTAAACCACCCCCCCGGCCGGGGTACCACTTTGAACCTCATTCCTTTCTTTGTCCGGAGAAACACAGAAAAAAATACAATAGAGAGAGAGAGAGAGAGAGAGAGAGAGAGAGAGAAATGGGAAGAGATAGAAAAATTGGGGTGGCTATGGATTTCTCAAGCAGCAGTAAACTTGCCCTGAAATGGGCTATAGACAACTTGGTTGATAAAGGAGACACTCTCTACATCATCCACATCAAACCTCGCTTGCCAGATGATGAATCTCGTTCTTCTCTCTGGGCTGTCTCTGGCTCTCGTACGTTTTTACTTTTTTTTTTTTTATTTGTTTTCTCATGGTTCATCAATTGTTACATTAATTACACACATTGGACTTTATAGCTCTGATACCTTTGGCGGAATTCAGAGAACCCGAGGTTATGAAGAAGTACGAAGTTCAGACTGATATTGAAGTCCTTGATACTCTCGACATCGCTTCTAGTCAAAAACAGGTTTTTTTTTTTTTTTTTATTTTTTTATAAAGATTGTCCTTTAACATCTTTTGTCCTATACTACCATTGTTTTATGGAGTTGATTGTGATTCTGGCAGGTGAGTATTGTGACAAAATTGTACTGGGGAGATGCCAGAGAGAAGATCTGTGAAGCAGCTGACGATCTGAAGCTTGACTCCTTGGTCATGGGTAGCAGAGGCCTTAGCACTTTACGAAGGTACCACTTCTTTATTATTATTATTTTTTCCCTTGGTTGAAAACCATCAAATTCGACGAAAATTGAGACATGGATTTTTGATAAAAAATGATGAAGCAGGGTAATATTGGGAAGTGTGTCAAACTATGTGGTATCCACCGCAACGTGCCCCGTGACAATCGTTAAAGATCCGAGTTTCCACAAGCATTGATTTGATCATCTTATCTTAGAAAAAAATCAGAGCCTTTATTTTACAAAATCAAGTTACTTGTACTTGCTTTCCTCTTTTTATGTCTGGGGTGGGGACTTGTTCAAATTCTGGCGAATTCTCCGTCTTTGTTTGATTTATAAAAGAATCCGGTTTCCATGTGTGTTACTAATTTGCTCATTCAAATCGAGACCCATCATGCACTATACTCACCCAGGGAAGGGTCATGTGAACGGCACTCAGTTCTGAATTCTTAAGATTTAATGTATAATGTCCTAGTCCGTGGACTTTTTGTTGCTTAACAAATTATTGCCCTTAATTTCTCGAATTAATTGGCGATGCTCAAAGGGACCGGTCCTTGGTCCTTATCCTTGTAGGCATAAATTTTCAAGCATTATGAATGATTGACAAAAGGACGTTGAGAAAAATCGTGGATTTTTAGTGGTTAGTATAATTTAAGATATTTGTAAACAAAAATGAAAAAAAAAAAAAAGAGTCGTGGAACTTATACAGCCGGGGCCATGGTCGGAATTCTTTAATTACGGGCCAGATAAATATGACGCTGCCGTACTTGAGAATTGGGAGCTCACTCCAAGCCAAAATCCCATGAAATTAGCATTGGGAGTTCACTCCAACCCGGAAGCCCATGAAATTAGCAGCAACCTCCAAAAAAAAGACCTCTTTCCTTTTAAGCCCATTTTCGAGTTTTTCTAACAGTTCCCCAAGCTTCCTCTGCCGTTTCCCCTTCCTATCTTCTGCTCCGCCCTGCTCTTCAGAGGGCATCCCTGCAATGGAATTGTAGTATGCACCAGGAGGAAATTTCGTTCAAATTTATTGGGCATTTCTTTTTAAATTAATTCTTAATTTTTCGTTCAATAGGATCTTGATGGGTATTAATATGATGGGGTCCATAATCGTTTCCATTAAGGACTAAAGTTAGTACTTGAAGATCTATAAATACTACATGAGAGTCTAAAATTATCGAAGTCCTAAAGTTAACACGGAAAAGCCTAAAGTGATCACTTGAAGGGCCAATAGAATTTTGATATTTATGGGATTATGCAATTTTCTAGGAATTACTGTCAGCCAAAAAGAACATTATATGTAAAGAAACAAAATATTGATCTTCGAAGCTTGCGTATATGTTTCATAAGAATACATCGCATGTTGAAGATTACACAAGTTATTTCATAGGAACCTAGAAAGCAACAAACACACAAATTGCCAGCAGACTGACTTATTCTAGTACTAGTAACGAGAAATTCTAGGGCAGTAATTTTGATATCTGTATGGTCTCTAGCACTCAGAGATCACTCGGACTCGGTTTACTTGGATGAGGAAGTGGCTTGAAAACGGGCTTTGATATACCCGACTAGCTTCTCCCTGGGAGGAAGATGCTCTTTGATGTGGCTGCACTTCACATACTCGTTCATGTAATTGGACAATGCCGGAAAGCTTTCCGCATTCGCAAGCTCGATACCTAAGGCTTCTTGAATCACTCCGTACCAATAGCCTATGAAGTTTGCAGCAATGTCCACCACGTTAATTGTGTTTCCTCCAAAAAATTTCTTGTTTTTGAGCTCATTTTCTAGTATTTTTAGGGCCCCCAGAGCTTCCTCTAAGTTCTTCTCCTTTTCCTCGGTGCTCCAAAGTGCTTTGAGCAGTGGGGGGAGACACTATATAGCAAGAGAAATCAGGTCAGCTTCGCACCAAACTAAAGTTTGACCAACAAAATCAATTATTATTACCCCTAGACTTTTCTCTGCTCAGCTCATCTAATACCGAGCCCGTTTAGTTTTTGGCGGGCCGTGACATACATGATGTGTATTTAGACGATGCAGAGGTTGACCATTGACATTACCGTCAAGGATAATGCTAAAAGATTGCCGACTGGAGCAAGTGACATTATACAAGACTTGGAGAGAGAAGGCAATCTTGTTCGACATCAAGATGCACAATTTTATATGAAGAATCAAATTGGTCATGTAGAGAAATAAACTTTTCTACTTGAAAGCCGATTGAATTAGTAATTATTAATCAGTAATTTATTATTTTTATTCTGAATATTTCTCAATTTTATGGAGATTAAGTAATGTTAAACACTAAATCATTTAAAAAATAATATGAGATACTAGTTATGCACTTAAATTAGAGTAGAATAATAGGGAACGAGTACTAAAAGTAGAAGAGAGGAGGAGTACCTTTTCATCTAAGAAGTTAGCCCAAAAGCGTGCTACGGCTCTCTCGTAGGGATCTTTAGGTAAGATAGGGTAACCATCCCAAGTCTCATCAATGTACTCAATTATAACAAGTGACTCTGCAATGGGCTTCCCATTGTGAATTAGCACCGGAATCTTCTTGTGAACGGGATTGCTCTGCAGAAGAAGTGGACTTTTGTTATGGATGTCCTCTTCTATGTACTCATACTTGACCCCTTTTAGTTTCAGGGCAGTCTCTACCCTGCGGCTAAATGGACTGGCCCATATCCCTAGCAATTTCACTTCTTCGTTGGCCATTATTTTTTTAGAATAAGAACTATATGGTATTTTTGAAGTGAAATATTTATCTTGGTGTGTGTTGGGTTGGGCTGTTCGTCTGGGTTTTATAGGGTGATATAATAATGGCTTTCTTATCAAGCAAGCTTCCCTTGTTCAATGAAAATGCATTTTCAATGCTATGCCTTAGACTCCAAGAAAACAAACAGTTCCACATCATGGATGACGACACGCTCGGAGTTATTTGGGGGCCTCAAGATCTGATCTGCTATAATGAATATGTTCATTGGTTGTTATTTATGTATTCTTTTTTTACGTCGACTAGAGGTGGGAGGGGCCATCTTATGCTCTTCTTATTCATATCTGAAATCATATCTTAATGAATGAAATATTTATAAAAAGCTTATTTAAAAAGTCGTGGATGCTACTATGAAGTACTATTTATTTCAAAATAAAAATATTTAATTAAAATTATATTTGATATTAAAAAAATAAAATTACAAAGTACAACATAGTACCACAGTAATAATAAATTCTCTTAAATCTCTATGTACATCTCCGACGGACAGTTGAAGATTAGTATTATTTTTGACACTAAATAATTTAAGATTAATGGAAAAGCCGTCCGGTGAAATGAGATGGACCCTAATTGAAGAAAATCTCATATAAATTTAAACTTTTGTTTCTTTGGGAAAAAGGTCTTGGTTGGTGTTCTTCATCGGAATGATATTAAGCACAACTCCCTTAAATGGAAACAAACAAGTTAATGCAACATTCTGCAACTTATAAACACTTAATAAAGCCTTTGATTACAAGACATGACATTTACAGAAAAACGGGTCCTTCTGATCTTTTAAAAAGCAAGCTTCCAAATAATTGTCCCCACATTTTTCTAGTATTAATTAATTAATTAATTAACAATATAGTTGAAGACAAAGAGGTACTGAACATAAAGTGGTTTCCTTCCTGTTGAAATATTTGAATCGAAGTCAATATCGGGTCACGCATTAAAGTAGGAGACATTTTTTTTCACTTCCAGCTTTATTCGATTAATTCAGTTCAAATATTGTGAAACTTATTTTAGGGTTTAACTCTCCTAAATCTTTTTTCCTCATTCTCGAGAATCGATATCTCTAATTAAGAAAATAGAGTATTCAACTACTCAAATCAAAAAAATTTAATTTAAAATAAGAGTCATTAAATAACCCACGGACATCTTTGAAAAAAAAACACAAAGAAACAAACAATATTTTGCATTTGCCTAAGCTCTTATTTACAACGGCCATAAAATGCATGATTTCCCTTTTGACTTTTGGTAAATTTGAGGAGTCTAAGGAGCTAGAGCAATGTTTTATATAAAATTTCATAGATTGTTTTCTAGAGATCTAAATCCTTAAAAATAAGGAGACTGTAAAATATTTAAAAGTTGGCAAACATTCCCCCCCCCCATTACAAAAACAAAAACAATTCGATTTCAAACTTTTGTAATGAGAAAATTATGTGTTTTATGACCATTTGATCCGATGATACGTGGGGATTTTTTTTTTTTTTCCTTTTTCTTGTTTGGTAACATGTATGGAGACTGGATTTAAACAAGGAGCTTTATTACAAGCTAGAAGTTCAAGTATTAAACTTCACAAAAAAAAAGTTCAAGTATTAAAGAATTATGTCGAATTCTTTAATTATCCCATGGTCCGAATTCTTTAATTACGGGCCAGATAAATATTACGCTGTCCTACTTGAGCATTGGGTGCTCCCTCCAAACCAAAAGCCCATGAAATTAGCATTGGGAGCTCACTTCAAGCCGGAAGCCCATGAAATTAGCAGCAACGTCTACCAAACCAAGCAACTCTCGTCCAATGAAAAGGACCTCTACCGACACTCGTTGATGTAGGTGGGATTGATACTTTTATCCTTTAATCAGGTTAAAAGTTAAACTCCCCCTCGGCAGGTCGGGGGTTCGACTTCCCCTGGGTACATAAAAAACAATGTTGGGAGACCACCCTTACAAAGTGAGCCCTACAGCGGTCGATCCAGATTTGTCAGAGCGAAACTCCAGATAATGAGTAGTGATAAAGCCAAAGTAACAAAAAAAAAAAAAAAGCAAAAGACCTCTTTTAAGCCCATTTTCGAGTTTTTAAAGAGTTCCCCAAGCTTCCTCTGCCTTTTCCCCTTACCCTCTTCTGCTCCGCCCTGCTCTTCATCTTCACATGGCATCCGTGCAATGGAATTGTACAATGCAATAGGAGGAAATTTCGTTCAAATTTATTGGGCATTTCATTTTAAATTAATTCTTAATTTTTCGTTCAATAGGATCTTGATGGGTATTAATATGATGGGGTCCATAGGCGTTTCCATTGAGGACTAAAGTTACTACTTGAAGATCTAAAAATACTACATGAGAGTCTAAAATTGTCGAAGTCCTAAAGTTCTCACGGAAAAGCCTAAAGTGATCACTTGAAGGGCCAATAGAATTTTGATATTTATGGGATTATGCAATTTTCTGCGAATTACTGTCAGCAAAATAGAACATTATATGTAAAGAAACATAATATTGATCTTCAAAGCTTGGGTATATGTTACATAAAATAACATCGCATGTTGAAGATAACACAAGTCATTTCATAGGAACCTAAAAAGCAACAAACACACAAATTGCCAGCAGACTGACTTATTCTAGTACAAGTAACGAGAAATTCTAAGGCAGTAATTTTGATATCTGTATGGTCTCTAGTACTCAGAGATCACTCAAACTCGGTTTACTTGGACGAGGAAGTGGCTTGAAAACGGGCTCTGAAAAACTCGACTAGCTTCTCCCTAGGAGGAAGATGCTCTTTGATGTGGCTGCACTTCACATACTCGTTCATGTAATTGGACAATGCCGG
Organism: Dillenia suffruticosa; assembly: GCA_033439265.1. Lineage (NCBI taxonomy): Eukaryota > Viridiplantae > Streptophyta > Magnoliopsida > Dilleniales > Dilleniaceae > Dillenia > Dillenia suffruticosa. Next base: position 2,096,902 of record JAVTVX010000035.1, read on the forward strand.
AAAGCTTTCCGCATTCGCAAGCTCGATACCTAAGGCTTCTTGAATCACTCCGTACCAATAGCCTATGAAGTTTGCAGCAATGTCCACCACGTTAATTGTGTTTCCTCCAAAAAATTTCTTGTTTTTGAGCTCATTTTCTAGTATTTTTAGGGCTCCCAGAGCTTCCTCTAAGTTCTTCTCCTTTTCCTCCTCAGTGCTCCAAAGTGCTTTCCACAGTGCGGGGAGACACTACAAAGCAAGAGAAATCAAGTCAGCCTTGCACCAAACTAAAGTTTGACCAACAAAATCAATTATTATTACCCCTAGACTTTTCTCTGCTCAGCTCATCTAATACTGAGCCCGTTTAGTTTTTGGCGGGCCGTGACATACATGCTGTGTATTTAGACGATGCAGAGGTTGACCATTGACATTACCGTCAAGGATAATGCTAAAAGATTGCCGACTGGAGCAAGTGGCATCATACAAGACTTGGAGAGAGAAGGTAATCTTGTTCGGCATCAAGATGCACAATTTTATATTAAGAATCAAATTGATCACGCAAAAAACTTTTCTATTTGATAATCCTAATTATTATTCTTATTCTGAAGTATTTCTCAAATTTATAGAGATTAAATAATGTTAGAATATAAAACATGTAAATTATTTTAAAAAATAATATGATATATTAATTACGCATTTAAATTAGAGTAAGAATTTTTATCTTAATATAATTTGCAGAATAATATGGAAGGAGTACTAAAAGTAAAGAGAGGAGGAGTACCTTCTCATCTACGAACTTAGCCCAAAAGCGTGCTACGGCTCTCTCGCAGGGATCCTTAGGCAAGATAGGGTAACCATCCCAAGTCTCATCAATGTACTCAATTATAACAAGTGACTCTGCAATGGGCTTCCCATTGTGAATTAGCACCGGAATCTTCTTGTGAACGGGATTGCTCTGCAGAAGAAGTGGACTTTTGTTACGGATGTCCTCTTCGATGAACTCATACTTGACCCCTTTTAGTTTCAGTGCAATCTCTACCCTGCGGCTAAATGGACTGGCCCAAAACCCTAGCAATTTCACTTCTTCGTTGGCCATTATTTTTTTAGAAAAAGAACTATATAGTATTTTGAAGTGAAATATTAATCTTGGTGTGTTGGATTGGGCTGTTCGTCTGGATTTTATAGGGGGATCTAATAATGGCTTTCTTATCAAGCAAGCTTCCCTTGTTCAATGAAAATGATCACACTATTTCTTAGGATCAATGGTCAGACAATATTTAATTAAATGCGTTTTAAATACTATGGCTTAGACTCCAAGAAAACAAACGTTCCACATCATGGATGACGACACGCTCGGAGTTATTTGGGGGCGTCAAGATCTGATCTGCTGCAATGACTATGTTCCTTGATTGTTATTTATGTATTATAGGTATCTATTTAGGGAGCCATAGGTGCTACTACGAAGTACTATTTATTTCAAAATAAAAATATTTAATTAAAATTATATTTGGTATTAAAAATAAAATTACAAAGTACAATATAGTACCACAATAATAATAGAAAATTTTCCGACCATTCACTATATCAAATTTATAAATTAATATACTAATTAAGTTTAAATTTGTAATATTGTAAATATGAATATTAATAGAGTTGAAAGTTGAATTACTGGATCAATGGAATATTTTCTTCAAATTTGGAGGCCCGTTTGCTGCATACCTCCCCAGATCCACGTTGTCCAAAATAACACACGCACGCACGCACGCACGCAGACAGAGGAATATAGGCATCAGAAATCAGAAAACAATTTAGGTATTGATTTTTCTTATGTCTATTGAATTCAAAATTTTGATCAATAGAGTTTAGTTTAATTATTAGACCCACGGTGCAGTATACTCTGTTAGACTTCCAAAATTAATGATGTGATCATATATTATTTGGTTGAATAGTACTAAAATTGATATGCATTCAAAATTGTATATTCTTACTGGTTGTAATAGAATACAACCTTCTTGTCTAAAAAATACCAAAAAAAAAAATAAAAAAAAAAATCCATTTGCGTGAAATTTGCTTATTCAAGGATGGGCTTTAAAATACCAATAGGTATACTATTATTTGTCATGGTTAAGTTGTCAAACTTTACTTCAAATTAATAATAATATACATATTGATTAATTTAATTTATCAATTTTGAAAAAAAGTTATCATTATTTTAGCCATAACAATATCATTTCCCAAGTATTAATCCTTGGCAAGCAACATTCGGAGATACAATGGGAGGTTCATGACACAAATGTATATGCCCTTACTTTTTTTGATTATATAGAGGTTCAAATCTGGAATTACTACATTGTGAGAGGGGAGTTTTGATGATTGGGCTGTCCTCTTGGGAACGTATATGCCCCTACTCATACCTACAGAGAGAAAACATGCACGAAACAACAATCCCTCGTCAAAATTTAGCTCTTGGAAGCAGCGGACATGGCTTCAATCCCTGGTTGAAGAAAGTCCAGTAGCCTGTCTTTTGGAGGAAGAAATTCTTTGACTTCACTGCAGTTCATAAACTCATCCATCCATTTGCAAAGTGATGGGAATTTCTCTTCATTCACCAATTCAACTCCCAATGCCTCGAGTCACTCCAAGCCGATACCCTATGAAGTTAGCTGCAATGTCCACCAAACCAATTCTATCTCCTCCTAAGAACTTCTTCCCCTTAAGCTCATTCTCAAGTTTCGCTCGGAGTTCCCAAGCTTCCTCCTTAGCCTTCTTCTCGTCGTTTCCTCTGCTCCAACATGCTGTCCATATTGCATCCATGTACTGTAACGAGAAATATAAATAAATTACACTCAATATTTAAAGTTGAAGCACTAAAAAATTTGATGGGAATCAACTAGATTTTATGACTAATTGAACTATTTTTCATATTCTTAAATAAGTTTCTTTTTAAAAAAAAAAAAAAAATTGATATGCTATAAACTGTTCAGTTTCACTTGATGGTGGGAGTCATTCTTGGAGCTAACTAAAATAAGAAAATTAAATTTATTATCCTTTAGGTGTTTGAATGGAGAGGAGTTTTCTAGCAAATTTCAAAATAGTATTATAGATTGGTATTCTGTATTATCTATTGCTATCTACCTGCCACCTTCAAGAGTAATATTTGTTTTTTCGAATTACATGGAGACTTGCACCATATCAAGGACTTCTACTATTATAAATTTTTCAAAAAAAATTCTTTTCCTAATTTAATCCACATTCCAGATGATTTGTAAAAGAGGAGCTATAATTTTACAAGCTAGAAATTCTATGTAACAAAATGAATTAACAACAAAATAGACCAAATCTTATATGATAGTATATATGAATATAAAATTCTTTCAAATTATAGTAATTTTGAATTATTTAAAAAAATTATTTCAAAATTAAGTAAAAACATTTTTAAAACATGTTGAGACATTTTTTTTTTCTGGGCTCAATTGTTATTTTTATTGAAAACTAGGCAGGGGGGAGTTGCCATGGCATTTTCTAATCGGCAGGAATTGCCTTAAAATTCCCGAAGCATATTTAAGGCCAAGCGTCCGTGACACAAACGTAAGTTAATTTTATGTTCATCCAAGGAAAGAGTAGAGCAAATGAGTCAACCAGGAAAGAGAGTTTGGGATCAAAACTAGGACACAGGATACTTACCTTGTCATCAATGACACTAGCCCAAAGACGAGCCATGGCACGTTCATAAGGATCTTGGGGCAAGATTGCATAACCGATCCCATTTCTCGTCGATGTATTCCATTATAACAAGTGACTCCGCAATTGGCTTTCCATTGCGGACGAGCACCGGAACCCTATTATGAACAGGGTTGTACTGCAAAAGCAAAAGGCTCTTGTTGGAGAGATCCTCTTCTATGTACTCATATTTGATCCCTTTAAAAGTTTGAGGGCTGTCTCTGCTCTGCGAATATAAGGGCTACCCCATGCTCCTATCAACTTCACCTCCTCTTCTCTCGTTCTTCTGTTCTAATTTTGTGGGTTCTGTGTTTTCTTATGCGCAGAAAGATCACAGCTACCAAGCTATATTATTCTTCAGGTCAATACACATTTCGCCCTTTTCTTGCTTCGCTGATTGATTCGGACTTTGGTGCAGGTTTAATGTATCGAACGTGATTTATTTCAATTTATTTTATTTTAATTATAATATATTTTTGAGTGAAATAAAAAAACTTGAATCAAAGATATAAGATTTTACAAGTAAAACTACTTTTTTTTAATGAAATCGGACTTTGGTGCAGGTTTAATGTATCGAACGTGATTTATTTCAATTTATTTTATTTTAATTATAATATATTTTTGAGTGAAATAAAAAAACTTGAATCAAAGATATAAAATTTTACAAGTAAAACTACTTTTTTTTAATGAAAAAAGAGAAAACTTATCGTTATACTAATGTTGTTACATTATAAATTTTATATAACATTAAATCCGGAGAACCCAAATATTTTGATTTGCATTTCAAATGTAAAGCGATGTTAAACTGGGCCATCTGCATTCCCAGGCCTTGGCTATATAAACCTTTCTATGTCCTAAAAGTCATTCCGGAAAGACAACTTTTGGGGCGTTATACTCTCTGACTCGCTTTTTTACTTTTGGCTCCTGGAAGGGGCCAGAGGCCCAGAGAAAGAAAACCAAGAAAGACAAAGAAGGCCACTAAAGAGAAAGCCAGGAGAACAACCAGGGACACATTCCGCGCCCTGCCTGTCCTTCCCCATCTCCACCATTAGCTTTTAACACGGGGACTGTAAGACAGTGCACCTGGGCTTGAAACTATCGTATAAGCTGCCAACCATCTCTATACGGAGCTTTGAAATCTTCATTCGATGCCCTAAGTTCAGCCCATGCCAGAGACCCAAGAGGCCAACTTTCTTCGCCTTGCAAATCCCCAAGCTCAAGCTAGTTACACAAGTCTTCATACAGTTTCCCTCTTCATCTCTGATCAGACTGCACCTGTTGCCTTACCTTTTTTTTTTTTTTGGTCATACTGTTGCCTTACCTTTCCTGACACTGCCGTCTACATTTAACTTTGAAGGAGAAGTCTTCCCACTAACCATAACTTGCTTACAGAAAACCTCTTCAAAGTCTTCAATTAGCCACACCTAATAGTGCTGACCAGCTCCTTAGGATCCAATTCTCTCTCTCTCTCTCTCTTTCTAAAATGTTGATCGTCTACTTTAATAAGAGTAAGAACAAAAACTTGTTGAACTGATAAATCACTAAGACGAAAAAGCCATATAATGGGCATTGAGAAGAAGAAAGAATTCTCATGGTTTTAACCGTTTGACATAAATTTCTTTCAAAAACTTTCACCCAAAAAAAAAAGTTTCTTACAAAAACATGTAATAATTTTTTTTTAATATGTAAGGGAAATTTAAGATGAGAATGATATTTTCTAGTAAATTTATATATTCTTATACATAAATCATATGGAAATACATAAATCGTGATAAAAAGTTATTGTATTCTATAAGCATGAAGCTATTCAAACTCAAATTTTTTTCTAAGTAAATAAAGAAGAGGTGCTTGTGGAGGTAGTAACGGTGCATTGGGCTTATTAGCGAAATTGGTGTTACTCCTTATATCCACTTGGACAATTTTTCTTTTGATATCAACAATTTGCGGTATATGGTAAATAAATTATTGTCTACCATATCCCTCTAGGCAAGTACCTAGTAAGGGTGATTCAGGTTTCAAATTTGATGGTTGTGATTTACAATAATAAATTGAAAAATAAATTCTCTCAAATCTCTATGTACATCTCCGGCGGACAGCTGAAGATTAATATTATTTTTTACACTAAATAATTTAAGATTAATGGAAAAGCCGTCCGTTGAAATGAGATCGATCCTAATTGAAGAAAATCTCATACAAATTTAAACTTTTGTTTCTTTGGGAAAAAGGTCTTGGTTGGTGTTCTTCATCGGAATGATATTAAGCACAACTCACTTCAATGGAAACAAACAAGTTAATGCGACATTCTGCAACTTGTAAACACTTAATAAAGCCTTTGATTACGAGCCATGACACTTACAGAAAAACGGGTCCTTCTAATCTTTTAAAAAGCAAGCCTCCAAATAATGTCCCCACATTTTTCTAGTATTAATTAATTAATTAATTTATTAACAATATAGTTGAAGACCAAGAGGTACAGAACATAAAGTGGTTTCCTTCCTATTCAAATATTTGAATTGAAGTCAATATCGGGTCACGCATTAAAGTAGGAGACATTAAATTACACACGGCACATCTTGGAAAAAAAACACAAAGAAACAAACAATATTTTGCATTTGTCTAAGCTCTTATTGACAACGGCTATAAAACGCATGATTTCCCTTTTGACTTTTGGTAAATTTGAGGAGTCCAAGGTGCTAAAGCAATGTTTTAAATAAAATTTAATAGATTGTTTTTTAGAGATCTAAATCCTTAATAATAAGGATACTATGTAGAAATATTTAAAAGTTGGCAAACATTCCCCCCATACAAAAACAAAAACAATTCGGATTCAAACTTTTGTAATGAGAAAATTATGTGTTTTATGACCATTTGATCCGATGATATGTGGGGTTCTTTTTTTTTTATTATTATTTTCCCTTTTTCTTGTTTGGTAACATGGATGGAAACAGGATTTAAACTAGGAATTTTATCACAAGCTAGAATTTCAAGTATTTTGGTGGCCTCCCATGTTTTTTTTTTGGGGGGGGGGGGGTTTGGGCAAGTGTTGTAGTTTCAAAATTACCATCAAGTAAAGGGTATACTAGCCGTTGGATGGAGCCCGTCCAAGGAATAAAATAATTTGCAGTTGGAACAACCGGCAAAATGATCATACAAGAATAAGAAGATTGTTGATGAAATAGAGCCTTCCAAGGAAAGTTACAAAAAGGGGAGTTTGGTAAAGCTTGGGATGTTGGGTTGAGGAGTGTAATTATATGATCAACATTATTAGGAAACCTCACCTAAACCTCTTACTTCTTTCAGTCCAACATTTCATTAAAGCTATCATTGCCCATTGTTAAACTAATCACCGAAAATATTAACAGTGATTTTTGATTTCTATCATTATAAATATGGGCTTCCAATGATGATGGATACATGAGGTCATTATGTCTTAACAGAGAGAAGATCCCTTGGCCCTCACAATAGTGAAAGGGGGGGGGGAGCCTTTCGTTTGCAATTGGATTGATTTAATTTAAATTTTAGTCCCTGGTCCATGGGACAAAACATCATTTTTCCCTTCCAACCATCACCATTATGAAAGGCAATCTTTACCTGATTCATGGATGTTACGTAAAATGGAGGCAAGGCCAGTGGCACGTGGACTCACATTAGACAACCTCTTTGAGGTTGTCCTTGGAATTTAGGTTCGACAACCCTTTTGTCGTAGGTAGGTTATCAAAATTGCCCCTTTATCCCTTTAATATAAAAAAAAGTTGCAATTATACCTTTCAAGTTTTAGTAGAAACCCGTGTATATTTATTTGCCCATCCAAGGATGAAATAAATTTACTATAATTTAAATAATTTAGTAAAATACTAATGTACGGTTAATGCGGGAAATCAAATTTAGGATCAAAAAGAAAAAAAGAAGGCCAAATCTATGTGTGCTCAACATTTTATACTCCTTGTTGTCAATTTTATATTGAGAATATTTCATAATTAATCCCTAAACCTTGTCAATCGTATAAATAAAAGGCATTTATTATTTAGCAAATTTTAAGAAACATTCTGAAGGGGTAGATGGTAAATACACATTAGGATATACGTTCGTTTCAGGACTCGCACTTCCCACAGCCGTACTGAATAATAATATCTTGCATCAGACCCGGCCGATTATTTAATACACTTCATGATGTTAAATTAAAGTTAAGCAGAGGATACCATACCAGTGCACAAAATAAACTCGAGAGAGAGAGAGAGAAGCGTGAGAGGTCGTTTATGGCAGCTAATGTTGGAGGAGCTTCTCATCACTCCCTCAACGTGTCATGTGTTTGAGCAAACTTCAGTAATCATATCACATCAAGTCTCTCTCTACACGTTTATAAATATACACAAAAATATCCTATATTGTAAAATTCGATATATAATTTTCTCCCTCTTTCCGATTTTACCCTTCGCAGAACCAGACATGGTTGAAACAACCACCTTATGGAGAGCGCCTCCACACACCCACAAGAAACCAAAGCCAAACCACAAGACCAACATCTACCAAAACTCTGTTTTTCATTCCTAAAGCCTCCAATTTCCCAAACACTTGATCCCTTTTCAGCATTTGGCTTCTGGGTTTCAAAATCTCTGAAAATTTTACGCTACAGGACTAAGCTTTCCAAAGCATTTTGCTTGAAAAGACTCAATTTTGATGGCATGGTAGTGAACAACTCACTTTTTGGTTCATCTCCTGAAGTGGGATTTGTGGAAATGGACGCTAATTTGGTTAAGAAAGGTGAAAGTAAAGATGGTTTTGCGGGAAATGGGGGTGAAGTTGAGACATTTTTGGATTTGATCGAGGAATGTAGGGGGAGCAGTTCAAGTTGTGATTGTATGACCTCGGAGAATACTGCAAATGAAGAGCATAGTCATAGTAGCTCCGAAGAGTCATCTACTTCAACTCCTTTGGGTTGGTCTATTGAGAAAAATGAGACATCGCATCGTATGAATTCTGATGTTGTGGAGCTTTTGGAGAAACCCCATTTGGATGATAGGAAATTAGAGAAGCAAGGTTCTATGTATTCAGGTACTCAGTAATTTCTCTAGATTTAATGATGCTACCATTTGGCTTGTGTTATGGTTGTTTGCTGATTTGCTTAGTGGGTTTCCATTTTTTTTTTTTTTTTAGAGATTGAGATGATGGAGAGGTTTTCAAAGTTGTTGCTGGGAGAGGATATGTCTGGGTGTGGAAATGGGGTTTGTACAGCATTGGCTATTTCAAATGCCATTACTAATCTCTGCGGTATGTTAGATGTTTGATATTTCATTTGCTTAAAATGACTGCTCGAGTAACCAAAAAAAGGCTGTGAAATTTTGCTAGTAAAATGTAGAGTAGCATTGGGTGATTTGATGGTTATTACTTTTAACGTGTATAGCAACTCTGTTCGGGCAACTATGGAGACTGGAACCTCTTCCACCTGAAAGGAAGTCAATGTGGCGAAGAGAGATGGAATGGCTTCTTTGTGTTGGCGATCATATTGTTGAGCTGATTCCATCTTGGCAGACATTTCCTGATGGAAGCAAACTTGAGGTGAATAGAATATATGCCCCTCTTATGGAATTATATTTCTCGTAGGAAGTAATGCTAATGGTATAGATGATAAGAAATAAATAAATAAAAGAATCAACTTATAAATTTTTGGAAATTTTCATCTTCGTAGCTTCTTTGATCCGCATCAATGATTCAATAACTGAAGGAAGGTTGCCTTATTATTGTTTTACCTTGAGGGTTTTACCTTGAGGCTCAAGTATCACATGGACTGCTCATGCAAGAATGCCCTGAATATGCCCTTGCATGTTCCTGAAATTTGTCTAAGATTAGCAATCCCCAACAAATAGTTAGTGTGTCTCTGTATGACAACCATGGTGCTCAGATCCAAGACAATGAATCGAAATGGAAAGATTTTCAGGGGCAAACCTTTGGGGAAACTCAAGTCATATTCATTAAAAATAGATATTGGCATTACAATTGGGTTGATATTAAATTGGACACTTGACTTGTTTCATTTTTCAATTGGGATAATATTAAATTAAATACAACTCTTTTCATTTTTCAGAATGGAATGAAAGTTTTAAAAAATATTATCAAAGTTCTGAAATTGGCATAACTGATCAGTCTTTTGTTTCTAGTTTTACTCAAGTTGAATGAATGAATAATGCTTTATACTGAACATATCTGGTGTATGGTAAGATGTATGGGTGTGTGCGCTCATTTCAGGGTGGAAGGGGGTGGTTTAACACTATTTCTCTCCTTTTTGATTCTTTCAACACATGTTCTTGCCTCTTAGTGAAATTTGCCACATCACAACATAAATATCAATGAGGATGTAACTAGAAGAGTTTTATCATCAACTAAATCCTCTGCATATTTGGCAACTATGAAGCATGAATGGTGACGTTAAGCTAGAATAGAATTAAGGCACATTGAGGTTGTCGAATAGTTTGTTTTGAAATTAATCTTTTTTGCTTTTATGATTCAGGTAATGACTTGCAGGCCCAGATCAGACCTGTACATAAATCTCCCAGCACTGCGTAAATTAGATAACATGCTTCTTGTGAGAGTTTGCTGCCATCTGTTTCTTATTGACTTAATATGAGGTCACCCTGGACTAAGGCCCCATTTTCTCTTTTTGGTGATTTATGCAGGAAATATTAGATAGCTTCGAGAACACAGAGTTCTGGTATGTTGACCAAGGAATTCTGGCTCCAGATGGTGATGGATCATCCTCTTTCAGACGAGCACTTCAGCGCCAGGAAGAGAAATGGTGGTTGCCTGTGCCTCGAGTGCCTTCAGTTGGCCTCCATGAAAATTCAAGGAAGCAGTTGCAGCATAAACGTGATTGCACAAACCAAATACTAAAAGCTGCCATGGCTATTAACAGTGTTGCTCTAGCTGAAATGGATATACCCGAATCGTATCTCGAAAATCTTCCCAAGGTATGCTTTTCTTCAAACATTTGGACCAGAGTTTCAAGATACGAGCTCAAGTTTGAATTTAATTTCAGAATGGAAGAGCTAGTTTGGGAGATCTTATCCATCGATACATTACATCAGACCAATTTTCCCCGGAATGTCTACTCGATTGCCTTGATCTATCCTTGGAACATCAAGCTTTGGAGATTGCCAATAGAGTAGAGGCTTCTATCTATATTTGGAGACGGAGGAATAACTCAAAACCTGTACATAACACTACCAGGTCGACTTCCAAGTCATCATGGGAGATGGTTAAGGAGTTGGTGACCGATGGAGACAAGAGGGAATTGCTTGCAGACAGAGCAGAAAGCCTTTTACTTTGCTTAAAGCAACGGTTTCCTGGTCTTCCACAGACAACCTTGGACATGAGCAAAATCCAGTACAACAAGGTTTTGATTTTCTAAGTTACCTTACACTTTTATCAGTGATGATCATGAGATGTCTGCCTGAAACTGAACTTATTGTTGTCTGAACTTGCACAGGATGTTGGGAAATCCATACTCGAGAGCTACTCGAGAGTTTTGGAGAGCCTTGCATTTAACATTGTGGCTCGAATTGATGACCTACTATATGTAGATGACTTGACCAAGCATTCTGATCAATTCCCATCAATATCAAAAGTGAGCGTGATCACTCACAAGAGTGTGACGATCCCTTACTCGGTGCCTGTCTCAAGCACTCCTTACAAAACAGCATATACCACCCCTAGCTTCTCGCCTACAAAGCTAGTCAGTCCTGCTAAAGGAGAAAGAACAACGTATGTCAATAACAGCAAGCTCACCCCTCGTGGATTCGGTGTGAAAAAGGTTTTGACAGATTATCTTACCATTGAACCAAAGGGAAAGGACCAATGCGGTCTAGCTGACGCATCAGATTTGCCAGAAAGGGCAGGTCAGTCTGCAGCAATATCTCAAAGTGAAAAAGAATCTGCAGAGTGTTTGGAAGATCCTGTTAAGCTGCCAATTCAAGACTACAACGTGGAGATTGACATGTCAAATGCAGCCTCTTGAGCAAAATACAGATTTGGCCCTCTCAATAACATCATCCTTTGTCTCTCTTTTTACGAATTTAGGAAGTGGATTTGGACAGCTACTGAATATGCTCAAATTATTTAATTCTTGTTGTATGTAAGTAGCTTCGATTAGCCTCCTAAGATTTTTATTTTTATTTTTCCCCTCTTCCTTCTTGGTGTCTTCCAAGGGAATTGGGCCAAGTTTGTATATGTTTTGAGTCTAAGTCAAAAGCTTCCCCTCAATCAAAGTAGATTTGTTATGGCATTTTCATCTCTGATATTGAATGCACAGAGCTATTATTATTATTATTTTTTTTTTTTTTGTATTTTGTAAGAAGCAAAATTGACAAATTTCTGACACAATTGAGATAGTTAACATATATATTATATATTTTCATACTTTTTTCCTAAACAAAAATGGGTTTTTTGGTTAAATCAGTTGCGTATGGTTTTTTCATTTACAAAGTCAATAACCCCAAAATTTATGGAAGAAGTGACAAGCGTGATTTCATTGGTTATTCAAAATTTTTCTTTTGTCCTTTGCATTCATACTAACTTAAATTTCCCTAGAAATAGAAATGAGAGGAGTTCCTCCGTAACATAGAATTAGAATAATATACAGAAAATTAGTGGAAAATAACGTCCACGGTTTAACCAAGAGAGAGGAACAAAGTTACTACTTTCCAACCGAAAAACCTCAAAACAACGTACCAAAATTTTAACCAACCAAAACCAAATTTTGGATAAGAACAATGTAACAGCCCAAACCACTACCTTACATATGACTAAAAATACAAGGGAAAAAAACCAAATATTTTTGAAATAAAAGGGAAAAAAAGGAAATATATGAAAAGTAATCACTCAACCCCCCGCCACAAAGAGAAAAAAAAAAAATGGGACACGCTCAGACCATATTGTCTCAGGCTATAATTCTTATTCTGATTTGCTTGGTTACAAAGGTTTCAGGATTCACAACAGGTATAATCAACATCACCATCGAAAATCAATATGTACACGACATGACAATCCTTTGCTTTTACAAGAACAAGGTTCCTGTCCTTAAAAAAAGATTATTGCGGAGATGGGAGGCGGCTGATTTCCAGTTTAAGCCAACACTTGTTGCTAATCTGTTTGGCAAGACTGCCATATACTGTGAGTACGGCTTCATAGCACCAGAACACGACAAAGATGTGAAAGGCCACGGCGTCTTCCGGATTTACAATCCATCCATTGATGATTATAGGTGTGCTCCTCTTTGCCAATGGTATGTTCTTAAAAAAGGTTTTTTCAGTTATGATCCTAACAGGCAAGCCTGGTTGAAACATCTTTGGCCGCTAAAATGATTTCCTGCACACAACCCTTCGTAATATTGTCGAAGTGGAAAAAATAATTGGTGTGTAGCTAACAACAAGGTTACTTGGGGCCTTGATTAAGGTTGTAACGCGCAATCTTCTTCTCTTTATAATTTTCTGGATTATTGCTGTACTTTGTATGAAATTTTGATTTTTTTTTCGAATGAATTAATGCTGTGGAGATGCAGTCTAAATCTTCAAATTAGTATATAGATCACCCTTGACAAATGGGTCTGATCTGAAAAGTGAGATGGCCAGCCATTTTATTCGAAACTTTAGATTGGTCGCGCCACCCCATCATGGGTCAATCCAAGTTGTCACACAAAATGACTATATTCGTCCAAAAACACAATTTAGTGGTCTCAATCCTTCTCTCCCAACTCGATCTCTTCTAACTCGATGATTTCGAGTTCAAATTTATAACAAAAAAAACTAAATGACTATATTTGAAATATGTTATTTTTTAATTTAGAAATATTCTATTAGAATTATAATTATTGGGGTTTCGTGGAGAAATTGAATGATAGGTTTGTGGTTATTACAATAGAATACAATTTTTTTTTTCATTAGACTTCGACAATAATAGATAATATAATTTTCATTATTAGAAAAAGGACTTTCAGCGATGAAGAAATCCGTCGCTGAAATTCTCTTTTTCATCGCTAAAAGGCATCAGCGACGGATTTTTTCCGTCGCTAAATCCATCGTAAAAAGTAACTCCACTAATTTTTAGCGACCGATTTTTTTCGTCGCAAATATCAGCGTAAGATTAGCGATGGAATAATTCCGTCACTAATATTAGCGACGGAAAAAAATCCGTCGTTAAAATTGAAAAAAAAAAATGAAAAAACAAAACAACAAAACAACGACGGACATGATCCGTTGCTAATTTGAATTACGAAAAAAAAAAATAAACTAACCACCTCTTACCCACATGCTGTCGTTGAGACTCGAGCCCGCACACTGATGTTTGTGTTAGAACACTCTTATCACTAAACCAAACAAAACCAAACAAGTCATCTACTAATATATCTTTCTTTTTTTACTTATTATCTTTATTTCTTATTTCTTATTAATATTAGAATAATATAAAATTATAATTTATTATAAAATAAAAAAATAATTTTATTATTACTTAAAATAAAATAATAAAAAATTGTAAAAAATAAAATAATATTATTCTTTGCAAAATAAAATAAAAATAATAAGAATTATTAAATAAAATTTAACAATTAAAAATTAAAAATAATTTATTATAAAATAATAAAATAATTTTATTCTTACTTAAAATAAAAAATAAAAAATTTGCAAAAATGAAATAATATTACTCTTTGAAAAAAATAATAAGAATTATTAAATAAAATTAAAAAATTAAAAAATTAAAAATTAAAAATTAAATTAAAAATTTTTTTAAAAAAAATCCGTCACTAATCTGTCGGTAATCCGTCGCTAATTTTCCGTCGGTAATCCGTCGTTAATTTTCTATTGCTAATCCGTAGTTAAAAGCTGTAAATATATTTTTTTATTTTTTTTTCCTTCACCAATTCACCGACTGAAATTAGCGACGGAATATTTCCGTCGCTAAAAATTCCGTTGGTAATCCGTCGCTGATAATTTTATAATATTTTTTTGAAATTTTTTAAGGGTTTAGCGACGGAAATATATCCGTCGTTAATTTCCGTCGTTAATCTGTCTCTAATCTCTCGGTAAAAAATCCGACGTTAATCCGTTACAAATCCATCGCTATTACTGACGGATATTTTTTAGTTGGTAATTTTCTGTCGCTGAAACCGTTTTTTCTGGTAGTGTTTTTAACAAGTGAACAAGATTTCTAATAATAGAATTTTGATCTAAAGTATAAGTTCATGGTGTATAATTTTTGGTGGCACCAGAAAATAAGTATATGATGAATTTTGAATTTTGAATTTTGAAGTGGAAGGGAAGGAAGCAAGAGGCATTTAATTTTTTACCAAGAAAAAGAAGAAAGATGTCATTTATTTTAATGATTTTAGGGGCCCTTTTCGCAGAGTAGGGTATTAGTTCTTATTAATAGATGAATATTATTTTTTTTAATATAAAGAGTTACAACCAAACAGAAACAAATTGAAAAAAAATGAATGAACGAATAAAAAAAAGGGAGCATGAAAGAACAAAGGCTCCATCGCTTATGCTGTCCCAAAGGACACTTGGTGAATATCAGTGACAAAATCAAATTCCCTTCAAAACACAAATCTCCTACTTTTTCACCATTACTTCCGTCACAGCATAAATCTCCTACTTTTTCACCATTACTTCCGTCACGTTTATTCAATCAAATACGTCTCCAAATCTTAATTTCTAACCATCAAATAAATGAATTTTATGATTTTCATGTTTCAAAGTTGAGAAGTTACAATTTTCAAAATATGCTGATGGCAAGATATAGGCCCTCTCAGAATCTCAGAAACAATCTTCCAGAATCTCAGATATAGGCTCTCTTGTCCGGTCTCATATCGTCCCCCTCTCCTTTTCTATCCGTTAATATTTAAAACATTTTCTGATAAATAATTAAAATTTTCATAAAATTGAAATTATTAATATGTTAAAACTTTTTTTAATTAAAAAATCTGCAATAATATTTGAGTTCAAATGTTATTTTGAGATGCATCAAGCGCAAACAAGTCGTCATCAACGGGCGGAAGACCCGGCTTCACTACCCTGCAAGGGCCTATTCTTACCCTTTTCTAATGCGTCCTTATGGGAATAATTTGTCTCATTTGAAATTGTAGTCTCTCCTCTCCCTCTCTCGAGCAAGAGGGTTGTCTAATTTGATTGAACGAAGACATCAGTTGCCAATCAAGGTAGAGGATGTTGCACTCTGGTCTCTGTTGGCTCCAAAGTGGCCATTAAAGCTGATGGAATTTGGAGAGTTGCAAGCTATTCCAAAGTGCTCCCATACTTGGTGGTTTTCACAAATTAGAGACATCATTAGAGGGACCACGTTAGTTCTGTACTTGGCAATGGGGATTTGGAGAATTTTCTATGTGGCAAGATCACGAGGAATCATATTTTGTGATCCTGACACTTGTAAACACCTACCAGTGCAACTTTTATAGGATTATTGAAGAACAATATAATCCTCTTTTCAACACTTCTATAGGAACCTAGTGCTATCTCCATTAGTAGTTGGTGGGTTTTTAGGTGCAAGCACGAAACGAATTCTCCTGCACTATAAATACCCTTCACATTGTTTGGATGATTTGTGCAGCGAGCAGTGAAAAAATAAATAAAATGGAGGTTTCGAGGAGTTATCTCAGCCTCATGGTTCTTCTCTTCTTGGTTGTAGGAATTGCTAGTCTTGACAGGGCCAATGGTGCAGGAGGACCCTGTGGAGCGTCATCTCCAGATAGTGAAGCTATGAAGTTAATTCCTTGTGCTGATGCAGCGCAGGATTCTAAAGCTGTTCCATCGGCTAGTTGCTGCGCTCAGGTGAAAAATTTAGGACAAAACCCGAGTTGCCTCTGCGCAGTGATGCTTTCGGACACTGCAAAGAGTTCCGGAGTCAAGCCTGAAATCGCAATCACCATTCCCAAGCGTTGCAACATCGCTAATCGCCCTGTTGGCTATAAGTGTGGAGGTAAGACGAAAGTTGTACCGGAGAACAGAGATCACTCCCTTTTGCTATGAAAAATCTCTCATTCCTTTTTTCTTGTTGATTGCATTGCAGCTTACACGTTACCTTGAATTGCGGCCTCCCTTGGCGCCTACGAGATACTTGGATGACAAGGATGATTGCGTCCGTAAGTACTTTTAGCCAATAAAGTCTTGCACTTTGTATGTAATATGTACCCATCTTGAATAATATCAGCGAAGGTTGTTCTGTGTGTCTGGAAAAGCACCTGTTTTCAATTATTCACTGCATGATTCTGTGGTTTTACCTTCTCTAATGCTTGTGTAAAACAATGAAAAGAGACCCGGGAAGCTGTCTTAACTATGGCCGTCAACAAGCAGTGTTATCCTGGACTCATTGTCACGGACTCATGATGTGAAAGTAACCTCGGAAATCTGCAGGTCCCATGTGATACTAGGAATGGGAAATTGACCCTTCATATGCTAGGGAAAATAGACAAGAAGATAATGCGCAAGGGACATGGTCCCCTCAATTATTGCCGCAATAATTTTCTTCTCTAAAACAAGAATAAGATGCGACACACCAGATAGAAAATTATCTCGTGATTTTTGCGACTCCAGCCCTGTAATAGTCAAGAAACTTGGGGTCCCAATCCAAAATTTATCATTATGCCAATTTCCAATGGTCATATGGACATAAACCAGGAAAAAAAGGGGGAAAACAAAACAAGGAATATACCACCACCACTCAAAGACTAATATTGAAGAGTTTCCAGCTTGAAAAGGAATAGCTGACAGTAAACTAAGTCCCTAAACCAAACATCTTTATACATCGAAACATTATCATCACTGTCCATTACATTAAAGCTGGCGCATTATTATAAGATTCATCACATATAATGACACTATTTCTCTGGACGGAAAAGGAAGGAAGCTTTCTGCGGTTAACTAAACTGTAGTATCATCTATATTCCATGCATCAGAAAGGACATTAAACCGCTACCTGCGTGCCTCATGAGATCCTGAAACTGCCAAAGAATATAAGAGAAGTCAAGAGAGCTGCTTGAGATAACAGAGATGCAAGAAAGAACTCCAAGGAGATACAAGGAAACATCCCAAGGCATTCAAAAGACGGATATGGTTAAACAGATGTCAATCTCATAACTTGTCTCTGTCTCTCTGAGTTAAAAATATCCCAACCAGCACCAAAAAATGGTCCTCTAATAGCGAGAGTACAATAATACAAGCATCCAACTTTCAGTTAACTGAGTTACAAGTAATGGTCATCATGCTGCCATTAATGTAGATTTTGATGTATCCCTTTTGGATCTTAATGATGAATTTCGGAATAATTATTAGCCTTTTGTCCAGTCCCAACAAGGAGAATATCCCAACCAGCAATGGCAAGGTATGGCATGACTTATAATTAGATTGTCAACGAAAAAAGAAACATCTTCATAATAGGAATAAAAGCATATTACCAATCAAAAGAGTCTAGCCCATCCAACAAAAACTCAACATTTTTTTTAAAAAAAAATGTGCACCGTAGACATTTCTCAAAATGGTTTTTGTGTAAAATACCTTGGTAAGCCAACCGGTAATTCACACAACTTGATTGGGAAGGCTCTCAGTAATACAGAGATCCTGAAAGAACAAATATTATGAACAACAAAAGATGTTACTGCAGTAAACAGACAGAACTAGAAGAACACAGGCTTCTCATGCAACTCCATGACAACTCATACCTTGCCACCAATTTCCTCTTGAAGCAGTGCCAGCATCATCTTCTCCCCCATCTTTCTTGCACTGATGGCCAAAAAGTGCATGAAATTCTTAAGAGTCAAAATGGAAGCACAAAAGAAAAAAGAGGAAAGAGGAAAGAAGAGAAAAGAAAGGTGAAAAACTATCAACTAATCATCCAGACAAGGTTCCATCATCTTAATCGACCATGGCAATGATGAGTATAATTCCTTTACAAAGAGGGTACAAATGGGCCACTGCAGAGAGCCCTTGTGTATAACCATCATTTATTTATTCCTTCTTGGGAACAAAGTTTTGATTAGCTTATCCCTCAAAAATGAATTAGCCTGACAAACAGCAATACATATGCCGATTCTCATAAAATTAATGCAAGAAAGAAGTTCCTCCTGTATGATAGCAAATACTCACATTTGAGTTTACTCCAGAGCTCTGTGAATTTTGGGGACGAGAGTAGATGTCTTGACCACCATAGTAGATTGATGAGCTAAGATGACAGGGTTGCATTCTCTCTTCTTGATAAATAGAATTCATTTCCCTATTTGGCATGCTGTGGCCCTCAGCTTCAGTAGTCTGGGAACTGTTATCTGGAAGGGGGGAAAAAGATTAATTAAAAAAACACAAAAAGAATGGATCAAACTAAATCCAATGAGAAAATCAAAACACAAATTCTTGTTTGCACACTAACGTGTCTTGACTAATTACCAAGACAACAGCCAAGAAATTGAAGAGCATGGAAATATTTGAAAACAAAAAATTCAACCAATGGAAAAAAGGAATTCTGGTTGCAACGTCCTTGCAAAGGGCAATATGAGCATGAGCTTTTAACACGGCTTTATAAGTTTTCCTTCAGCTTAAAGACATCATCATATAAACATGTGCTATATGATCTTCTTCTCCACACCAAAGAAGAAAATATGCAATACATAACGCAGGAATCAGTTTGAATAATGCAGAAAACATAAAGTGACAAGAAGATCTAAATGCCATATAAAATAACACCGGAAACATCTTGGACAAACCTGGAGTCTCATGTTTAGGGTTCCAAACCTGATGTGCTGATTCTTGATTTTTATTCATAACCTCATGGTGCATTGACTCCCTCCCCAATACCTAAACATTATCATTCAGCATTAATTCAGACACCGTGACATCATAGTTCTAAATATAAATAAATCAGCAAAAGCACTAGGAATTTGAATCAAAGAAGCCTACTTCAAATCGAGAAATTTACAAGAATTCTAAGATACAGTGTCCATATCAACGCAAACCAATAAACTATCACCAATCAGAGAAAGGACGAACATGAGACAGGACTCGAAAATAATCTCTCATTGTTGATCTAAACATTCTTTAATTCAATTCTTGCCCATTTTGCCAAATTAATCATGAACTGAGCAAAACCCTTTATTTATCTAGACAACTCATTAGGGTTTACACCCGAAATTATTAAACCTTGCAAGAAAATACGTGTATCAATAAACCCTGAATAAACATGATGTAGGTTACTCCTAGACTACAATTGCAAAGCCACCATTTATGAAAATCCCATTTATAAACAAAGAAAACAGCATTGACACAAATCGAATTAAGCACAAAATTCACAAAATTAAATCAGAAAAACAGTGAAAGAAAGCAGAAATAGGTAGGTACAGATACGTTATATACCTTGGCTGATGGTGCAAAGATAGAACCGAAAATTCCGGGAGAAGAAGCAGACATTGACGAGTCTTTGGAACCAAAGAGTTCAGAAGTGAACGAAGACGATGAAGGCTTCTTTCCTTCCATCTTTTTTTCTAATTGATCAAATCACTATGATTATTTCCGTCTCTCTTTCTCAAAACAAAAGGGATCGAAATCTATCGAACGAATTGATGGGGGGTTGCAGAGAGAGAGAGAGAGACAGAGAGAGAGTTAGGATAGCAGCGGAGAATAGACCACAGTTGCAGGTGAATAGAAATAACACGGAAAACGAGAGGCTCGGGCGAAGAGGCAGAGGAAGAGAGAGGAGAGAGAGAAAACAGAGTCTTAGAGAGAGAGAGAGACGTGACGATCGTAGACTAGAAAAATAGAAATACTGAAGAAAGAGAGAAACCGTCTCACACCAATTTATATGCCAAATTTGATGGCACTGTCGATGCCGTCCGTTTAATCGTCGACGATATCTCTCTCTCTGAAATCTTTTCCGCTTCTATTCTTCGATTGTCGGCGTTTCTCTCTCTCTCTCTCTATCCTACATGTAAACTGTCTAACAGATGAATGCCACGTGGATAAGTAAGTGATCCAAGTGGGGTCCCCTACATAGTCTCCAACCTTCTTCCGCCACGACTACCCAAGTGGATAATAACAAACCCCCTTCTCTCTGTGGGATCCGATAAAATAATGTTTTATTTTATTCTTATAGTTTATTATTATTATTTTTAACAAAATAGTAATATAATATTGTAAAATCGGAAACAGTAATCATTTTGTGAAAATTGCAGTACACTGCATATGTTATTATAGGACCATAACGCAATTTTTTCCCTTTTTTTTTATTTTTAATTTTTATAAAATAAAAATTTTCAAAGATTAAAAAAAAATGAGATAGAACCATTATCGTATGGAAACTTTATAAATTAGTCATTAAAATCACAAACTTAATGATCAAGTTTTTTTTAAAAAAAAAAAATTCAAAAAATGAATTCATGATACAAAAGATACTAAAAAACATGGATTTGAAGGCGGACGGTGGCATGAATGGTGGCGAATGGTGCCGCAGTGCAATGTTTCCCCAAGTGATTCGCCCATGGTGCAACAAAATAAATTATTATTATTTTTATTTTACTAAGCAGCTTTTAAATTTCAAACTCTTTAAACTTTGATTTATGAAAAATTATTGGTTTTTCTCAATCCTAATTTTATCGGAAGTTCACACTTTTTTCTTCTTTTTCTCATATTTCTCTGGTTATAGTCAGAGTTGGGACCCTTCGCATGTGAACATTTTTAGGGGTTATGTGATGTGAGTTTAGCTTTTCTTGAACTGGTTTTGTATTTTTTTTCGCTTCTTGGATGTTTTTAGAATCTTCCGTCTGTTGGAGGTATAGCAACCCCCCCGGGGAGAGGGGGGGGGGGGCGAGAGAGAGAGAGAGAGAGAGAGAGAGAGAGAGAGAGAATGGCAACCTTATCTTTTTATCTTGTCGGATCAAACTGGGTGGGGGTATCTACCATGTCTCCTTCTTCCAAGCTCTCAAATCACCAATATATTGTTATTGTTTAAAGGAAAGAATCAAAAGTCATGAAGCTTTTGTGGAAATTTTGGCTTACGCATCATACCCCCACACCTCTAGTGGGTCCAGTTGATTAATTAAAAAGCAAAACTAAATAGTCTTCACTCGTCATTTAATTTGATTTATTCAGTTAATTAAATAAATTAATTAAAAATATGATTTTTATAATCTCATTAATTAGAAAATTTGAATCTAAATTTAGATTCCTAGTGATTACTTTGTATAAAGTTTAGTTTAACTAATAAAACAATTTTGGTATTGAAAATATTTTTACATATTTTGGGATGGATCGTTACAAGAACCACAACTTTTGAGTATGTCTAATTAAATTTATGGTCATTTTCTTTTGTACCAAAGAAACAAAGTTGATGACTACGAGAGGGTATGTTTGATTTGATTTTAAGGTTATTTGAGAAAATTGTAGTTGAAAGAGTAAATACATCAATCCTCAATCTAAAAAATAGGGTGATTTTGTTTCTATAGTTGGAATTTCAGATTTAATTTAGTTAAATTTTTATCCTCTATAAAAATAAAAAAAAAAATCTAATTATATGGTTTACAATATAAATGATCTATAGTTAAGAGTTATTTTAAATTATTGATAATTAAAAGATTAATGTGTCACATTAGTTGTATATAACATATTTTAGTGTTATTTTAAATTTTATTTAGTATGATACTAATATAATTGATTAAATTCGTTTTAATTGGTATTGGATTTTGTAAAAAAAAAAGAAAAATCAAAAAAAGAAGAAAGAAAAATTATGGGATGGGGGGTGTATATGTGAGTTTCATGTGACCGGGTGCTGACTAAAAAGGGCCAAATGACAAGAAAGGCAACGTGGTGGGGAGGTTCCCACAAGGCAAGGATGGGATGGTTCGGTGGCTGGGGTTACCACTTTGGGTCGCCGCATGCTCAACAGGTGTCCAATTTTTGGCCACATGAAGCCTTTGGTTTTGGGACTGTCCTATGAACTTAATAACTCTCTCTCGACTACTTTTTTTGTCTTGGTTTGATTGTCCCACTTTTCTTTTACACTACTCATTTTTATTTATCAACTCCCCAGTTTTCAATTGCCTTTGAAATGGCAAAGCCATGTGCACACAAAAAGCAATGATTCGATTTTTGTTTGTCTTTTTTTTTTTTAAAGACCAGAAATTTGCTATTTATCCATCCAAGAAGAAAAATAAAATATATATTATTAATAAAATATATATTATTTTGTTGAGGCCATGGCCAAACGAAATTACTAAAAAACTTGATAGAATTGACATAACTGGTACAGAAGGTCTATACCCTCTAAATGGAAGATCACTCACTTTGACAAATAGTTTTATCCAGAATTCCCAAAGCCCTGGTATCAACAAAACAACAAACAGAGCACATAGAAAAAAAACTAAAGGAAGGCAAGTACCGGAGAGGTGGGGAAGATTCATACAGTCCCAACCAAAAATAGACAAGACTCCCTTGGGACGACGGAGTGCGCATACACTACACAACCAGAATCGTGAAAACGGGCGAGGCACGCAAGGGCGTCCCCACCAGCATTCCCTTCACAAAAAAAAAAAAAAAAACCATAATGGGAAATCAAAATGTAAGGTGCCTACCTGCATTCCTCGACTAGATTATCTGCCTTCTTTGAGATCTGACCAATTTAATAAGAGTTGGGGCTCTAATTTTTCTTCCTTTTTTTTTATATTATACAAACCGATATTCAAAATCATATTTCAACTATCCATATCCAAATTACGAGATAAATTTAAAATTTTAATTAAAAAATCTAACATTATATTTCATTAGAGGTAAAACTAACCCTTCATCATACAACATAACGAATAGGGGATTTATAAGTCTGAATATAATGAAGGATAAACCTTTTTTAAATAGCCATCACGGATCGAAATCATTATTAAGACTAAAATTTTATATTTAATAAAATTATGGTGCATATTAATTATTAAATTATATTTATTTATAAAAAGGGTCGGATAAATATTCCAAAACTTATCATCTGCATCCACCTCATCACATAGCTCCTCAAGGTATGTTTTAGTGCATTGGTGTGGTGTTAATGAATGATGCAAAGGATTACAAGTTTTTCATTCTGGACCATCAAACAATACAGTTAAATAATTATTGTCATATATTTTGATCTCATTAATTAGTTGTCGTCTTGTATTAGACTCCTGACTTTAGCTAAAAACGGTCAATGCAGCCTTTTGATTCTTAAATGGGTCATTTTTTTTTCCCCATGAGGAGAGTTGGGGGTTCACAAATGTGGAGAATTGCCGACACCTTACCTCGTAAATCGAATAATAGGGCTCCACACGAAATGATAAGGATTAGGAACATATTCGATATGGTCCAATGTTTTGTCACCTAGTTGAGTTATATGATCACCCAAATTGATAATTCTTAGATAAGAAAACTGGCCAAACAGTAAAAGACAAGATTAATGAAAAAGTTGGTTATTTCTAATAAAAAAAAGTAATATTATTTATATTATAAACTAATCAATTTGTGTTGTGGGTGAATAAGGATCGATGATTTCTCTTCCTTATAGGTCCATATTAAACGAATGCAACTTGCAAGTGCACATCCCCACTTTTTCATGGCTTTCGTTATTTTCAAAATCTAGGATTTACTTCCAATTTCAATCCCTAATTCCTACTTGGGGACCTTTACTATTCTAAAATGCGAGGAGTAAGCCAAGAACAAAAGGGATTTCCAACCAATATATTTTAGCCTCCTTTACTCGGTATTCTTTATTAACAAGTATGGCAATTTGTAGAAATATTCATGGGGACTGAAATTTTGACCAGTTTCCATCATTTTTTCTTTATTATTTTAATAGTCGGAAGCGATCAGCCCTGGGCTACCACTTGAGTTGAGTTAGTCATTTGTCTCTCGCCACCCACAAAAAAGAAAAGGGGAACGGGGCTTAAATATCTGCTGCCTCAAACCTCAAAACCATAAGGCTTGGCCCAAACACAATTTTTTTTTTTGGTAAACTGGCCCAAACACAATCATCTCTCTATCAACCCTTATTATTATTGTTCTGGTGAAACAAAGAGCAACAAAAACACTAAAGACCCATACCCATCCACAATTCTCTATCAAACATTATTTTTTTTTGTATAATCGGATTACTTCTCACGTTCGGTATTCGAATTTTGCTTGATTAATTTGACTCAAATACTATGAGGCTCTCTGTAGAGGATTAATTCTCTTAAATTCTATTTCTACATTTTCATAATTGAACCCGAAATTTATAATTAAAGAAATACGGTATCTGACAATTATACCCATAGAAGATTAGTTATCACGATAAAATCTTATTTCCACGTTGTTATGAGTAAGAAAATTATAGATTTGAGAAATTATTATTATTACCATCCGCTAAAAACAGTGATCAGCATAACAATATTCCTTAAAATTTGGGTAATTAGTTGTTGATTAGGGTGTTGATTACAAGGAGGTTGGGAAGTTATGCTTAGTCACGTAACTAAAAAGTGTTGTGCTAATGTGGTTCCTTTGAATTGTATAATGTCAAAACTGCTGGCCTGAGAAGTGTAAGACTATGAACATCTAGAATGTATGGCGGCCAGCCAAATAACGACACAAACATAAAAAATAATAATAATAAATGCAAGGGGGAAAGATTCTCGTGTGTTTTCTAAGGCATTTCCCTCGAGGAAAATTTCCACTCACGCGTTGCACACATCTCTCTTCCATTTTCTTAATCACACACTCGTGTGGGTTTCTTCTTTTCCCCATTTTTTTTTTCCTAGAAAGACGAATTATGAACTGTATATTATGTACAAGGAAGAGTGATTAATAATACAAACCAGATGAAATCATATATAATCTGTATGAAATCATGATCATCATCGCAAGAAGATTCCAAATAACAGGAGGTGAAGCTCATTTGACGGTGTCCTCAATTTCAAGTTCCAACAGAAAACTTCTCTCAAATTCCAAAACTGGGACTAAACCAATCAGGACAAAACAACCGAGAAAAATTCTGAAAAATATATGTACAAGGATATCCTGAAGTTTGTCCTAATGTTGTTTCCAAGGAAGACATTGGAGCTTAGAACAAGTTCCTTCCCATGTAGTCTTACACCCACCATTTTTCTCCTCCTCATCGCAGCACTTGCACTCCAGTCCAAGTGTCGCAAAAATCTTCGCATACCCTATAAATTATTTCAAAATACGAATCAAATTTTGTTCAATTTTCAACCCCCCCCCAAAATAAAAGAGAGAGAGAGGAAAAAAAAAACTAAAAATACAAAAAGAAGAATCTTTACTTTGTTGGGGTTGTAGAGGAAGTGACCTGGCTTCGACGATCATGAGGTTTTGAGACGTATAGAGAGTCACCAAAAGAAAAATCAAAAGAAGAGATCGTTTGATTGCATTCATATCTCCTTCCTTAGGGCACAAGTGTGTGTTTTGTGTGAAAATTTTGGTAAGCTTAGAGAGAGAGAGACTTATGCACATATGATATGCAGACAATTATATATACACACAATATGAATGGAGAGAAACTTTGTGGTAGTGGATAGTGACGAGTGGAGGAAAAATAAAATGAAGAAGAAGAAATAGAGGGAAATATTCAAATGATGTGGGATTTTGGGTAAATATTTTAACCTATTTTGTTGAAATTGTATTGGTGTATATATGTATTTTGGCCTTTCTAGAACAATTGGCGTAAAAGAGGTGCACACCACTCGTTTCCTCTTTTCCTACGCTTTACCCTTTTTTATTTTGTTTTTGGTGGGGAAACTTCGTTGCAAGTCTTCACTTACTCTTACAGAACAAGACCCACAATTTTTTTCCAAGGCATTTCACACGTCTTTTTGAAAAATTGTGCCCTTTTTTGTCTCTTTAAATACTATATTTTTTTTTCTTTTTTCTTTTTCCTTTTTTCTTTTTCCTTTTTGAGACTTATCAAGGTGGTTGACACAAATTTCATTGGAGCTTTTTTCGATTTTTATAAAAATTTTATTTGAGGTTGAGAAATAGTTGGATTAACTTCAAATTTTTTCGATTAATGTTTAAGAATGAATTGAGGGCCTATTGAATTTCACCATACGAAGGGGGCTCATTATAGTAAAACGATGAGTGTTAACGTACCAAACCCGTTCTTGATGCCTAAAATGGGTTACGAGAGCAAAATGGATTGACGGAAATGATTTGCCATTATCGTTTTCCACCC
Organism: Dillenia suffruticosa; assembly: GCA_033439265.1. Taxonomy (NCBI): domain Eukaryota; kingdom Viridiplantae; phylum Streptophyta; class Magnoliopsida; order Dilleniales; family Dilleniaceae; genus Dillenia; species Dillenia suffruticosa. The sequence continues at coordinate 2,123,818 of JAVTVX010000035.1, forward strand.
CCCCAAAATGGGTGCGGTTCAAAGACCTTAATTGACTCTTGTAGTATAAGTGAGACACCCCGAGCAAGGAGTTGCATATCTAAACACCTCTTCTACTTCAATGTAATCCACATACTTCCATTATGACATGACTTTAATTAACTATAAGTTCAATGTAATCATTTTATATAATATACATATATATAGCTTATTTAATAAATTTATAAAATTATCTCCAGAAGAATAACCTAGTAATCAACTTCCCCTTTCCTTTAATGCTATAATTTAGAGTTCAAAACTCGTTGCAATAAAAAAAAATCATAAAATTAGAATTACACAATATATGGAATAAAACTAAAGTATTAAGATTGAAACTTATTTTCTAAAGACAACTAACCGGATAAATATTTGTGAGATTATACCTGTGCAACATATACATATACATATATTTTAATATTCTACACCAATATTTATCGGTGAATGTGAGATGAGTACATTTATTTCTTAATCAGGTCGGAAGTTCGACTCCCCCTGGATATGAAAAAAATAATATTAAAAGATTCGTCCCCATAAAATGGACCCTATAGCTATCGATTCAGATTAATTGAGACGAAACTCTAGATATTGAGCGGTGATCAAGTCATGATATCAAAAAATAGATATATATTTTAATATTCTACGACGGCCGAGAGTTTTGTTTCAGTGTCGCTCTCAGTCTGAAAAGTAGATTTCTGGGCTGCACTTTCTAAGGATTAGCTGGTATCAAAGAATACACATGAGTTGTCCTTGATTGTTGGCCTAACGTCTAGACCACTCTATTAACAACTTTGCCCCAATGTGCAAGCAACTTCCAATTTTCACCATGGGAAATTAATTTAGGGGAGGATTCAACTATTACAAGTAACAAGTAACATCTTTACACGTTATCCTTAGTTGAAGTTGGGTATTGTTAGTAGGTAAAAGAAGTTGAATGGGACACCATCTGGTCATGTCCTTATGGGTGAACTAGAAAATGTAGATATAGATGGAAACCTGGGAATATTGTATGTGCTCTTAACTATAATCTCTCAAGAAGTTGGGAGTAAATTACGTTCGACATTATCAAAATCAGGTTGTGTAATTTTGTGACCAATGAAAATTAGAAAAATGCATTTAGTGATTTCAGTACGTTGCTCACATTTTTCTCCTTACCTCAAAAATAGTTACTTGAAATAGGAGATTATTAGTTGCTTATCCTCAATACCATTTTTATTTTTAGGGCTAAACAAAAATAAAAAAGGAATACAAAAAATCAAAACTAAAACCAAACGTGAGCGGCAGGATTCGAACCTGCGCGGGCAGAGCCCACATGATTTCTAGTCATGCCCGATAACCACTCCGGCACGCCCACTTGCTTGCTGGTTTTGTCTGTAATACTTTTCTGCTTCTCTTTTCGCACTTCCTATTTCTATTCACTCGAGAGTTGGGAGTTCACTAGCAATATGCTCTTCCTCTTCACATCTCTGCAACATTTTATACATCATTTCATTTTATTTATGATATTTTTAACCAATTAAAAAAATTATAAAAAAAAAATGAAATTTCTCCGTAGATAAATATAGAAAGATGATTATTATACCAATAGATTTTAGTTTCAAATCGGATCTCTCTTGAAAGGCATAATCCAAACCAATCATTTACAGTTGGAACAATCACTATATATTGCTAACTGCTAAAATAGAAAAGGGAAAAAGAAAAAAAAAGGACTGCTCTGCAAACGAACTTGTTGCTGTTCATTGATGGAGAAATATCCTACTCATAGGTCAGTGTGGATGCAGAAGAAAGTGGGTGTAAATTTTTCTCTGAGATTAGGGTAGCGAATCAACTCATCAAGCACAGGTAAAAATTTTTAAAATTGATCATCAATTACATATTGAAGACCACCCTGCTGAAACCGCATAAAAGATGTCCCAGTATCTTGGGGGTCGACTCGTGACATTTGGTCATGCGTTCAGTGGACCTCTTGAGCTTATCAGTAGGAAACACAATTCAACTCGCAAAAGTTAACATGGTTAATGCTACCAACGAATCCCGGATTGTCCAACCGATGAATACAAATGCTGTAAATGCAGTTATTTATAGCGGTCTAAATTTATTATACAGTCAGGAGAGTCTGTCATCCATTTACACCTTTACAAAGAGGATAGTAACGAAATAAAAGCTCAAAACTTCTCCGTGAGTCCCAACTTCGTACAGGCCAAAACCATACAAGGAAACGGGAAACGGGAAACTGGAAAACTTAATCTGAGGAAAGGACACAAAATAAAGGATTCTGAGACCATCTCATCATATAAAATCAGAATCGCTGCTAAAGTGCTCGAGGTCTGGATGTGTCCCGCCCCCAGGTCTCCGAGGATTTCTGTAGAAAAAATAAAACAAAAGTCACATTTCAGCCGGTGCCGTCAACAAGTTGATCCTCGAAAACAAAGATTCTAGGGCCCCATAATGTCTTCCAGACAGAGAACAGTAGCATGTGCATGACAATAATCCCAGTGAGAAACTACAGGTCATTATTATATCCCTCGAATGACTTCAGATGGTTAAATTAATGTTAAGCTAAAACTTAAAAAAGAGTTACAAGAACAAGTTTAAGCATCCAAAAGAAACATACATGCAAGTCCATATCCCACTTGCTTTGATTCATGGAGATTAAGAGATACACAATTATGCATAAATTAGTTTTAAGGCCTACCACATGCATCTGTCCCCGAATTGGAAATACCTGACAAAACGGCCAGGCTCAAAACCAGGAACACCAGGAGGCCCATATGGATCAAAACGCGCACCAGGTATACCCCTGATTCAATTAACATTCAACACAGTTGAGAAGCTTGGTCTTACTCAAAATGATGAGAGAGAGAGAGAGAGAGAGAGAGAGAGAGAGAGAGAGAGAGAGAGAGAGAGCAAGAGAGCTCACGGTCCACCAGGGAAACTAGGGCCTCTGCCTCTGCCTCCACCAAACCAACGAGGATCATTTGGTCCTGTTTCCACCGGTACAAAGCAATAAGTACAATGAAGCTTTAGAATGCTAATGTCACAATAGTTCAGCAAGACGTTTTACAAACCTATAAGCATGCCCCCACTACCAGCATCCCCCCTGAAAGAAAAATACATAAAAAGTCAAAATTGAAGGCCCATCTGCTTAACAGCTATAACATAAGCATGCAAGTTAATTAGTCAGTGACTTAGAAACCTCCATGGATTTGGATATACTCCAGCACCAGGCCCAGGAAAAAGATCACTGCCACCACCAGGATTAATTGGAGGATACACGACCCTACATGACAAACCACAGACAACAGAAGTAAGTTCACCCTCCAGCGCCTTCTATCATAACTCATCACTACATTAAAATTCGTCACAGCAAATTAATCAACAACTGATACTTAGAGAGCATAAAACAAGCTAATACCTAACCTATGTTTCCACAAGAATAAGAATGATCTCTCCTCAGCACTTACAGGGAAAAAAATGAAAAATGAAAAAAAATGCAACATGAATAGCACATCAAGCATACCAAAGGAAGTAGAAAGATAAAATAACAGGAAAAAAGCAAGCGCCGTCAGAGTGTACACTCTTGTTCTGATCTGTCAAGTGGGCCCCAGGGCTCCAGCATATCAACCATTTATAGACACGCAAACTGAAAGTTCAAGAACAGCATTTTATTTATTTATTTATTTATTTATTAGATGTCAATGTTGTAGGACACCAAGAGCTATTTGAGCTAATGTTCCAGTACACTGTTTCTGCATTATATGATTTCTTTAGGTTTCCTAATAGAAACTTTCTCATAAGATATCCTCTTATGCAAATATCACTCCCCAACATCTTTATCATATGTACTGGGTGTGCATTTTTGAATTTGTGCTTTAGATATAAGTCAAAAAAACTTGGGAGAAATAATGAGCTGCATCAGGCTTGATTCAGAAGGACAGTCATAAGATACAGGGAGAACAGAGGATTCATCCCATACTTTTCAACTCCACCTACGAATTTCGACATTCTCATCTAATTTTTTGATAGTATCTTGAAACTTTAAGTAAACAGGGAAGAATAGCTGCCAAGGAAGAAGACAAAAGCTCTATGTTTTATTGGAAGCCGATGATGATGGGCTGAATAACCAGCAATGGCCCTCCCTGAAAACCATAATCCAGCCTACTTTTTGTTCGCTAAACCTGATACTTGGTTCCATGATAGAGACAAAAGAACTTTACTAACTAAGCAGGCAGAAAGCTATATAACCTGGTCAGAATTGGCATTGGCCTTCAAGTAAACAATCAAAATTGCACTTAAGACAATTACATCAGTACACCATAAAGATAAATTTTATGGACCTGACAATGTACAAAAAGCACACTTTTCAAACTAATCAAAATTAGAATTCCATAGCATGACATCAGGAAAACCAGGGACAACTAACAACTAGTATTTTTAGAATTTGGCAGTACTGGAGGCAGCAGCATATCACAGAAGATATGCATAACTAACCCAAAAGATAACCTCAGTTTGTTACCCTGGTAGAGGATTATAAGGATTTTCAGGACCACTGGGCTCAGGTCTTGATCTTTCTCTCATTTCGGAGCTGCATGAGAGAAGAACATAACAATTGGTTAGGAAAACAAAGAGGAACAAATGTTCTTGCCGCAAAACATATCATTGACACAACAGGTAGCAAGTAAGAGTTTACTGAACATTAAAAACATGTGTCCTAGATTTCTTCAAATGTTATAGTGTGACAAGGTCTATGTGAGGAGCATCAAGCTTTCTATCCCATTTAACCATCCATAATTAAAGAGCCCACGAATCTTCCCCCCTTTTCTCGTCAGCTTCAGAAAGGACCCATTCTCCAACTTGAAGTTGTAACTTTCTCAAATCATTTTTGCTAGAACCCATTTCATTCTTTAAGTACAGATACAATCCAGGCAAAAATGATCAACAATCACACTGATATGTGAAAGGTTCCAACAAAAATCTCATATGACCAAGACACAAAACAAAGAAAAATGTCTTAATCCTTGTTATGATCAATTGCAAAGAACATGCCTACAAATGGAATATAAAAATTTAACCCTCATCATGATCAATTGCAAAGAGTATCCCCACAAACGAAAGATAAAAATTTAGGCTCATTATTTCAATCCAATGATCGCTATAAATTTGAGTAGTTAAAATCTTCCCATAGCCCTATTGCCATGCAATCATCGGAAAAAAAATGATTCGACGAATTCCCACAACCACTCCTACCAATAACATGATAACTTCACATGTTTCTGTTTCTTTCCTGGTTTCTATCCCCTTTGATAACCAAATACGATAACAAGTTTCCAACCTACAACGTAATAAACAAATACAGAGAATCAAAACCACCGATTCAAAGATTATGTACCTTGAAGGCTTCTTATCAGAACTCGCCACCGATGGCGAACCGCTATCATCAATCTTAGACAAAATTTCCTTATCCAAAATATTTACCAACTTGCTCAAATTCTTGTAGTGCGCCGAGTAAAAAGCACTCTCACTGTCCTCGACAAACTCTTTGACGCTGCAAAACACAACATCCCCGAATAAGTGTCAAAATTAAAACCTAAGCTGACACAGAGAGAGAGAGAGAGAGAGAGAGAGAGAGAGAGAGAAAGAGGAAGAGGAAGTTATACTTAAATTCGACATGAACGGGCTCAGAACCACCAGTAGTAAAAGCATCAACAAGCAACATATCGTTCATCTTCAAACACTTAACCCACACTTTCTTGGAACCCTTTTCGGGATGCGCATACACGAAAACGTACTCTTCGTCGCTCTCATTCCATCCGTCTATCCCAACTTCATCTACACAATCGAAATAAGTTTAATCAAAACATCACATAGTAATGAGAGAGAGAGAGAGATACCTGAAGAGGAAGAATTGAAGGCGGATTCAGAGAGAGAAGAACCAGTGAAAGTGAGAATGTAACCAGAAGCGAGAAATGAAGCGTGGACTACGAAGGCGACCTTGTCGAAGGCGTTCCTGAATGTAGGCCGCGATGCCCTAATCAAAGTCATCACTGATTTCTCGTCAGGAGCCATTTTCTCTTTTCCGATCGGCAGTTAAGGTTTCGAAGTTTGGGAACAATCAAGAGAGAGCGAGAGAGCGAGAGAGCGAGAGAGCGTCCTGCGTTCAGGTAGAAATTAGAAACATTTAGGATTCGGAGTTTGGCGGTGGACGAGTGTCCGTGTCCAGAGCAAGACAAGAACAAAAATCTTGTTTTCCAAGCCATGCCCCCCCGCCCCCCGCCCCCCGCCCCCCGCCCCCCCAGGACTTCTTATTTAACAACAAATAATCTTTTTAAAACATAATTTTGTTTTTCTCATTGCTTTGTTATAGATCCCAACATGGGCAAGGTGGCTTATTCCTTTGCGCCTAACGCAAGTTGACATTCCATGCCTAAATTTTCTTCAAAAAAAAAAAAAAAATCTGGGGGGCCAAGTAAAATTTTTTCAGAGCTAGGCTCAGAATTTGAGCTCCCCAAAGGAGTAGCCTACTCCAAAAACCTGCACACTAAAGTCTTTAATTCAACTTTTATTCTTTAATTTTTACTCTAACCACAGCCTCTTCTATGTTTAGTGTAGTTAATAGAGATATTTTTCACCCAAAGGAAAAAAAACCAAGTAAATTTAAAACAAAAAATGATTTCCCCAAAAAATTAGCAATAATTTTCCTATACATTAACCCTTAGACCCATATCTATGCATTTCGGTTGCATAATTTTTGTTTGGACTTATAATATGCAAAATTAATTATTTTATGGTATTTAAATTATAAAAAAAAATATCACAACACCCAAAACTTCAATAAGTCTCCCATCCTAATTTTAAAATTTCAGACTTCCCCAAATTTATTTTTTAATTATTGCTGAGAACACATTACATAGAAAATTGTATTTCGTTTTGTCACATGTTATTCCTTGCAGAGTATAGACAAGAAGGATCACTGAGCATTCTCACCCACCAAAGACAGAAATACAAAAATTAGTACTTAAACTCACATCAAATTGCTGGTTCTTTTCACATCAAAAAAAAAAAAAAGAAATTAGTACTTAAACACACTACTAGTATTCTCATTTTTTCTTCCAGTTGCCCTAATGTAACAAATAACTGCCACCAAAAAACTGGATCCGAGACATCCAAGAAGTACTCCAGCACCGGCAATGGACTTGTCGATGGGATGATGTCGAACCCTTAGCAGAACTTTAGGGCCTTGATTATTATTTGCTCCATCAATTGGTTCAATGCCGCTGGTCTGACCTGATTTGCTTACCTTCGGATGTTCTTGATTATGTGGTGCTTCTGATGGACTTACACTAGGTTGTCCGGATGATGTTACTTCCACCATATTAGTTTGATGATGCTTTCCAAGTCTTCTAATGTTAGGACCTGGTGCTTGTGCATAGAGTTCAGCTCTGGCTAGACATATTGAACAATTTGCTATGATTAAAAAGAAGAGCAGCAGAAACTTAGCCATTTTGAGCAAATGGGTATTTTCAGAATTTGTGCTTTGAGACTTCTGGATGTTAGAGGAGAGTGATTCGATGTAATATATATATGGAGGTTGCCACATGAAGATCTACAAGAAGTGTAGTTTGATGGGAAGGTTCCAATTGAATCGTTGGATTTTAGGAAATTTTTATATAAGATGCTTTTATGTGATTGTCGGTTGAAATGGGGAAATTGAGGGATATCCACGTGAGAACATTATTATATTAGGCGTTCAATCAAGGGAACAAGATCTCTAATATGTTCATTTGTTCAATTTGATTTGTACAAATTGGCAAATTTGATTTTTAAAAGACAGAAGCATCAGGTTAATGAAAGACTTGTTCCCCACAGGGGTGTAGTGCATGAGAGGAAGAAAGTCCTACGCTGTTTCATCTCCCATTTCTTCGTTTATTTCAAATTTTGGTTTAGACAGATAATTTAGTATATAAGATTTTTAATAATGTAAAATGGATAATTCAGTGTACGACACTTTCACTATTAAAATGATTAATAAAGGATCAAATGTATAAAGACCTTAGCTTTTGTTCCAATAGTTAGGTGTAATGACCAGTGAGTGTTGCCATGTGGGGTCCCCTCTGGTAAGCCAAGGTGGAAGTAATTATTGGCCACCGTATGAGTGATTTGTTCGGTGGAAAAATGTTTCAAATAGAGCAAACTATTCTTAGGTCACTGCGAAGCAATCTGATTGTTAAAGCCAGATTTATCGTTCCCAAGCCACCGGAATCTCCTAATGGTAGATGTAATTCTAAAAAACGTGAACAACATTCGTGGAAAAGCTTTGGGAAAGAGAGACAAGAGACATGGATAATATTTATTAAGAAAGCAATGCCCTCATCATATGCGTAACCTAAGCAAAAGCTTTAGTAAATTACGAGAACTTATAGGAAATGCTAGAGATTCGAATACATTGGCGACATGGACAAGTTGGAGACTTGGACGAGAGAACATAGGAAAGTTCTAAGTCATTAATTAGCGTTGGAGTGTCCGCTGTGTGTTTGTGGGCATTATGCTTGATGATTCAATTTTAAGACAGGAATTGTTTGCTGGTTAATTGCTATGCCAGGCTGCCATCTTTGTGTAATCAAAATGATCAAACCAACTTGCACGTGGGCAAAGAAGATGCCTTCTCTGTCCTACAAGTATGGCAAACTAGTGCCAGACATGCTGGGGTTGAAGATTTTACAGTTGTTGCTGATCAGAAATTTGAATCTTATAGTAACACAGTGATTTACTCTCTTAGGTAGCATTGTATACCGGAAGGACCGAACACAAACGCACAAGATAAAAAATATCATGTTTAGTTTGCGTAGACAGAGACAGAAACAAAAATAAACTCCATCTCGGGTTAAAAATAAGTTAATTTTTATATTTCTTTTTGCTTCAGGGAAAAGGGTGCAGAGATGAAAATTCATTTTTTTCCCTCTTTACCCTCAGATTTTCAAAATTTGTCTCCCCTCTCATGTCTAGTTCGACTGTCTCATGCTCCTAACCAAATGTTAAATTAGAGCTTAATTTTGAACAAGTTGAGCCCTCTCCACCTGTGTCCCGTCTCGCCAATCACCTTGACGGCAATCAAAATGAGCACCGCGTGAGACACTTTGGATCCCACCAAAGGTGCATAGCACAAGGCAACCAGAGATCTTTGTTGGGATCCATGGGCAAGGCAACTGATGGAGGATGCCGAATGCAGAACGCCTCCCCCCTAGCTAACTTGTTTGAAATAACAAGAACTTCCAATTGCCAATATGGGGATTCTATGTCATCATCAATCATGGTATTGAACTTACAACCTTCCATACAAAACCACATAATCCTTCTTTGACATCATTTCTACGACTCCGACAGTCTCTGGGATTTCAGCCTTTCATTTCCATCCATTTTGAATTAAGCAAACGCATAGGCAATCAGCCCCAGTGACGTGATACCAAGTTTTTTCAAAGCAGAGGTTTCATTTTATTTACACAAAGAATAGTCAGCTAGAGTAAGAGTGAAGTCATGTACAGTCCAATTTATTAACCCGGTGTATGCTTCCATTTTCAACTTCCAGCAACAGGACTTGTATTGAAAACAAAAGACAACCGGTTTGTTTTGATGTCCCCTTGCCAAGAGGATCTAACATGCATCAAACTTCAATCCATTTATGGAGATTAGCATTTTTCCCAAGAACCCCCCCCCCCAAAAAAAAAGATTAACAAGGAACCACAAAAGCAAAGCGAATTCCAAGAATTGCCCATTAAAGGCCATATAGTAAGACTATGCAAGAAACTTATACCAAATGACCTTTAAATAAGCAGATTAAAATCGAAACCAACTACCATCAAGAAGACAATGTGGTTAAGAAATACAATGCTTCTCGCTCATACTAAATATCTTAAGAAGGAAGCCTCAAAACTCAAAATACTACTCCCTCTCAAATTAATCCCTCACAAATTTCGTCTCTTATAGATAATGTTAAGTTGTTAATTGAAACATTAGAACATGATTATCCATAAAAGGAACTCCCTAAGAAAAAACCACCCTAAAACGTTCACAAGATTGCTCAAATCACCTAGAGAACCAAGTTTGAAGATCCTTATGACCAGTCATGCCCAAAAGTCATTCTGAACTCTAGATAAGCAGCTTCTCAATGGCATCCTGCAAGACGAAGTGAGATTCATCTTTATCAATGAACAGCATGGTAAAGAAATTAATAAAAATGGTCATAGTAGAATAAAACTACCTTAAGTTGTGTTATTTGGGATTTCAATTGGCTTCCCTCATTGCTTGTCACTGAACAAGCAATTACAGGTCTTGTGACTCCGCATGCTCGACCAAGAGCTTGCTTTGAATGAACAAAAACATATGGGACATTCTGCATAATAAATTGAAAGGTTAGATATTCTCTTAAAAGCTGAGAGTAGAAATTAATCCCAAATAAGACCCAGTTTGCTGCCATATTCCATTCATTTGAAAGGATTAGTGCAGCTTAGTCTCCTTTGCAACTACCCAGCAACAAAGTCATTTTGAGCAAATAAAGGAGAACTTAAGACTAAAACAACCATGCCAAAACCAGCAATCTGGACTAACCAGTAAAACAGGGATAGAACACTAGACAAAGAATGATGGTGTTTTCATACACAAAAAGCAAAAGAAGGACATGAAATCACAGTTTCAATGACTCAGATTGCACCAATCAGGAACAAGAAAAGCATAAAATGCTATGAGGTGCATCAAGACAATATGAAACAATAGCCGCACCAATGGTAACTTCACTTCTTTCCTGCCAAGCCAACTCTAAACTTGCACCAAAAACTAAGTCCAATACAAACTTCAACAGGTTGGATAACACAGACTAACTTTTCAGAAACTGCTACTGTAAGTTGAAACAGACGAGGTAAATAGGACTAGCGTATGCCATAGATTTTCAACATCTCAAACTTGACAGATCCAACGTTTTGGCCAGTCTAACAGAATGATACAATGATTCTTCTTCTGGAAGTGACAAAAATCATATAGACAGGAAACAAGCCCCCTAAAGCAAAATTTCTGGTGTCATGTAGCCAAGCACTTTTTTCTTTTAAAGAAAGAAAATGGAAGAAGTTTGACATCAAGAGATCTTGGTGAATACAAAATCATCAGATGGAGGGGAAACCCCTCATCAAGAGTAGCAAATATTTTAATCTTACATCATAGGCCCAAATCTCCATCCACAACCCTACGACCGGTTGCAAAAAACTGGATAATTTTTGGAAAAAATTATCTTATTCAAAAAAAAAAAATATATATATATATAATAAAAATCAGATAAATAAATAGTTAAAAGGATGCAGTCTAAAAATATTCCTTTTCTTTTTCTGCCCCCCCCCCCCCCCCGGTGCACCCGCAGGGGGGGGAGGCCTTCAACTAACAAGCTCTTTCACTGCTTTTTCAAACCAGGAATGATTCTTGCAATCAAAAGTCCCATTATTTTGGTAACCATCAGAAGATTGCCCCCAAATCCCCCCCCCAAAAAAAAAAAACACTTAACCATAAATCAACTCGTGTGCTTCAGATCATGATCCAAGAAAAGTCGGCCACAGTTCAGAAACAGTTCAGCAACATCATAAACAACTCTCCCTAGTGATAGGATGCTGCTTTGGGATTGAATAAGCTACAAGGAAGGATATTTTAGACTAATTTGCATTCAGCTATGTGTGAAACACAAATCTAACCAACCCAACAGTCTATGTGATAAGTTTCTATATATTTTTGCATGCACCAACAAGGCAAATGATGAACGTCAAGGTGAACACCAACTTCTTCCCTCATCTTTTCAATCTTCATAATCTCTCTTATTCTCACCATAAAGGACAGATGTAATGGTTCAAGCATCTCCAACACCAACGACACATCTCAGCATCTCCACCTAGTGCATAATGATCAGCATATGACTGTCCCGCATGGTAGGGTCTGATCACCACACCATCACCCCACCCACCCCACAACCCCAATTTTTTATGCCCACAAACAATTAAGACCATCTCTGAACCAAGTTTTACTAATGTCATATACGCACTAGTTTGAAACACAATTCTTTCAAAGTCTCTGCCATTACTCTATGCGAGCCATCCAAATTTTCAACCTGACATGGATTCCCTAAACACCCCCACAAGCAAAATCATCTTCAACTTGTTCAAATGTTATGAATAGGAAATACAAAAAGTAGAAATAGTGACCCAATTATAGAAAGTTTAACACCAAGTGAACCTCACACCCAGCACTTCAACTACCGAACCAGATTACCCTTCATACAACAATTAAAACTTCATCAGAAACACTAGTACATATAACCAGAACTTCTAAACAAACCATAATGTCTTCTGTTAATTAAACCCTTAAATATCTAGGAAACAAGAAAAAGGGCATAAGCAAAATTACCTTATCTTCAGCTAGAAGTGGAAGATGGAGAAGAATTTCAAGTGGTTCAGTATCAGCCGCCATCACAATAAACTCTGAAATTCCCCTATTCAGTGTCTTGGTTGCTAAAACAAATAAACGAGAAAACAACATCAAAAACCCAACAACATTAATTTGAACAAAAGAAAAATATTAAAGATGCAAAAGGAGAAGTTTCTAGAACCTTCATTAGCGCCCTTTTTAAGTTGCTTATAATTGGCGGCTTGTTGAACGAGGTCTAGGATTGTTATTGTTAACTGAGCGTCCGCCAAAGGGTATGCTTTTGGATTCACAGACTCTCCGGTCTTCGAAATTTACAAATAGTAATGCCACATGTTAATTCGTGAACAAGAAAAGAACAAACGTAAGAGATTTTTAAGTCAAAGGAATAGAAACATCGTACCATGTTCGCGTTTGCTGAGAACGGAGAACTGAGAAGTCCGGCGGAGGAGAAAAACAAAAAACTAGGGTTTAGTGGAAGTGCTAGAGGTCGAATTCGAATTTTGGGTGACTCAAACAAACAAATTTAAGGGTAGTTGAACTCCTTTGAAGGGTAAAATATATAAACTGAAATAACTTAATTAAATTTTTCAAAAAGAAAAGGGGAATGCACCAGCCGGGAATCGAACCCGGGTCTGTACCGTGGCAGGGTACTATTCTACCACTAGACCACTGGTGCTTGTTGACGAATTGTAATGTATCATTATAATATTGGCAGACCAAGGGGCTCATGGACGTTCAACTGGTTCATCCATTATCTTTCTCGGGACTGGAAATCCTGTGTTAATCAGAACAATACCATGCATTTTTCTGCCACTAGCATCTTGGAAAGCTTGTTGTTTCTGCTAGAATTAAAATTAATTATACTTGTCATCCAACATATTTTCAATGTCAATATATTTATTTGAGGTATCTAATTTTTTGACTAATCTAATTGTTAAATATTAGGTTTAAAATGTTTTAAATCATAAAAAAAAAATAAAAGAAAAAATATTATGTGACTTAGATTATAAATGTATTAATCATTCAGCTGGTAAATTTTACAAAAGTATGTAATTTTGCTTTTAAAGACAGGAATATGTTTATTGTACTCGATTCTCAAATTTTACATTATCAGAGATTGACCCAATCAGATGAACCTTCTCTTTCTTTATTCGATGTAACAAACCTAAAAGGCAGCTATTACCATTATTAATAAACCCTCTTCTATGTGAACAATGTTATCCGTGGCTTTTGGTTGTCAGCAGAGATCTTGAAGGCTTTGGTAAGCACTTCATCAGGAATGTTTAATCCGAAAAGGTTCTTAGGAAGAGAAACAGTGCCGGCATTGGAGCTAACAAACGCAGAGACAGCAACAGCCTTGTTGTTTCTCTTGTCGAGAATGGCTTGGTAGTGAGGCATTCCTTGAGGGAAAACAAAGACATCCCCTTTCTGCAAAATATTCTTGTATAGCTTGCCATTGTTGTCTGTTGTTCCAACAGTCAATGTACCATCAACAACAAACAGGAGTTCAGCTCCTTTTGGATGTGTGGGAGGCACATTCACATCTCCTGCTTGAAACTCCAGAAGTTTTATTGAATCTCCTATGCCATTCAGTGGTGGGAAGGAAGTCTCCAACTGTCACGGTTTTGCAGCCTAATCCAGTATTGGATGCAGATGCACCACCTCGTAGGCCAGTGTAGGTGAAAAAGACTCCATCTAGCTCGGACTCATCGACCCCATTAAGCATAACAAAGTCACTGGCTAGCTCATAGTCCAAAGCGTGGACTTGGGAGATGACGGCAAGTGCTATTGCTGCAAGAATTAGGAAAGACTGTGCCATTGTTGTGAAGTAGCTTGGCTGAGAGGAAGTTGTTTAAGTAGGGACTTGTGTATGCAATGAAATGCGAGGCAAGAAGGGTTCTATATAGGATTTCTTTAAGCAAATTTTATTTATGAGGTTTTAAAATTGCATCAAAGTTTTTTAACATAGTTGTAGAATCAAAATTTTTGCCAAACATAAATATTAAAAACATACATAAACATTGGCCAGCCACGCGAGAAGGGGATGATGAAATCATATATAGATATTAATCTCACACAGCCATTAGCCATTACCGTATGTCATGTCTCTGTTTGATAACGTGGAATATACTTTCAATTTTTTTTAAAAAAAATAAAATTAATAATAATTGAATTTACACGATGAAAGATGATTTTATGGTTATTCATTTTCAAAAAATAATTGCACATAATTTTACCCAAAGACGTCTTTATTTATTGATTTTGAAGTAAATTTAGAAACTTGTGAATGTGAATTTGTCGTACATTGAAAGTGATTTTTTTTTATTGTACAAAAATTTAAATATAGGATCATCAGGTTAAAAAAGAATGATTTATACCACTAGACTATCCCTTTGAAGACATACATCGAAAGCGATTAATACTTCTTGTGAGATATCAAGCTTTTATTATTATTGTAAAACCCAGACACACAAACTAAGTATTAAAACCTCATAGATTTGAAAAAGCCCATGTTTAAACGTTGCATTTGTCGTCAAGACCATAAACACATACGAAGGATGTACAATTTCAATTACAATCGCAATGAAATTTTTACTTGGAAGAGTAAACTCTATTTGATTAGTATAAAATCTCAAATTTAAATCTTAAAAATAAATTTTGTATACCTAAAAAGATATCATCATTCGTGTATTCATCGGGTACCATAACTTTTTTTTATTAGCGATTTATGATTTTAGGGGAGGGGAGCTGTGTCCAAATATGGCCAAACATCAACCACAAATTACTCTTTTTAAATTTTAATTCATGGTATATGTGTAATTCTCTCCCATCTCTTGAAAAGGCCCAAGTAATAAAAATAATATTTATAAAAATCAATATACCAAATTACGAGCAGGGACAATAAGCCGATGGAAGGAGCCTCATAAAAGACTATTCCTACTTAGAGTTTGGTAGACTATTCCTGCTTAGAGTTTGGTAGGGTATAGAAATAATAAAAAAATCATTTTTTTTTTTTTTGTTAATAGTGAGACTTAAACGGAACGTATTAAAAGAGGGAGGGGGATTGGTATCAGTTAAACTAAAACTGATCGACACAATAAAAGAACCGTGCACTCTCCTATGGTTCTGTTTTCTCCGGAGCAGCGCATTGTGGTACTTGACCTCCGTAGACACCCCAGGCTGCATCAGTTTTCAAATGGGCCGGAGTTAGAATTTGGCCCAAGGTCAAAGTAGTGTATCTGCTCTCTCTCTCTCTCACTCACTCTCTCTCTCTCTCTCTCTCTCTCTCTCTCTCTCTCTCTCTCCCCCCCCCCCCCCATTTATTCTAGGCTAATTAAGGCCCAAACGGTACCTAAAATCGGAAATTCCAGCAACAGAGCCGTCATTCACAAACACAAGTCGCAGCAGAGAGGGAAACATGTTCCTCCTGGAGTTCTTGTTCTTCCTGCCCCCCCTAGCTGTCTACGTCCACTCCTGCATGAAGACATGCTAGGCATTCCCACGATGAGAATTAGTTAGCTTGGTGGGCCTTTGGCCCATGTTTTTTTTGCTTTGTTTGTTGGTTTTCTTTTCCTACCAAAACAAAAAAAAAAAAAAAGAGAGGGAAACATGCCACTCCTCCCAAGCCCAACGTCTCCCAAAAGTCTCATTTCTCTCCGCTCACCAACCGTACCACGAAATCACTCTTTCTTCATAATCCGAATGGGAGGCGGTCCGAGAACATACCCAAGAGGAGTCTCAAAGTGACAATGGAAGCGAATGCAAGCCAAGAAAGCAAAGCAGCTCCTCAACGCCTGTCTCTGCCGAGAACGGCAAATCTACGAGATGCGAAAGCGGGCCGAACTTCGTGCCGCAGTGTCAGAGCTCGAAAGGCCGTGGGAAGTCATTTAGAGAGCACCCAATTTGTTCTCTTTGAGTGCTGATGAGCAAGTGAAAGTTTTAGCCGACAGGTTTCAGAAGCCTGGAGGGCTTGATTTGTGGTCGGATAAAGATGGGCCTCAGTTATTTCCTGATTCTGATAATGGGGTTCCTTCTGCTAGGTTTTTCCCTAAAGGGGTTGTTCATAGTATAAAACCCTATCAAAGAATTGAGGATTCTGATGGTTTTGTTGAATTCAAAGGGATTCGGCGAAGGCTTTTGTTTCTGAGGGTAAAATTGGTGATTGGTTAGTGAGAAAATCTGGTGGGGATGAGAATTTGAGTAAGTTTTCTAATGAGGGTTTTGGTGAATTTGATGAGATGGAAATGAAGGGCTATGTTTCAGATTATGAGTTTGGTAGCGGGTCGGTAAAAGAAATTAATGGTTATAAAAATTCGAGGAGATCTTCTAATAGAAGAAGGGTTAATTCAATTGGTGACAAAGAGTTATCAGAGAAAAATTCTAGGGTTCAGAGTTCTGGTATAGATGGTCGTGGCAGAAGGGAAAGGGGTAATAATGATGGAAAATTCAGAAGTAGAAAAAGACCTGGGAGTTTAAAGTCAGGTGTGCCAAATGGGAAGGCATTTAATTCACAACTTGATGATATTGATAAAGACCGAAGAGGGAAGCTAAACTCAATGCCTAGCAATAATGAACGGCATAGACAACTGAATGGTCTGCAGATGAAGGATTTTCTCTATGAAACTTATGACATGAGTTTGCAACAAGATGGAAGGTATTGGTTTAATGAGGAGTATTAGCTCTATTGCGTATATGATGGGTCTAATGCACTGTTCCCCTTTTTTTTTGCAGTAACTCATATTGCCACTAAATTAATTTGGATTGGACGGCTCTTTCCGTATGGAAGGTGATGTATCATATGGATTTTTTTGGAATTCTATTGATGCCGAGGGACTGGGCCATGGTTCGCATCTTGGTAACTCCTTTCCATGTTTGATCATGAACCCATCATTGTCTATGTAATCACAAGCCTTTTGTCCTTGTTTAATTAATTGTAACTATACTTTGTATGAGATGAGGATACAAGCCTGGCTACATGTATATTGTACTTCAATTTATGACAAATAATGAACTGTTTCTTTTCTATATCTTTGCTGCAATAGAACTGAGCATTTTCACAATTGGTTTAGAAGGTTTTTTTGGTTGTTCTTATCCTATGCAGGAAAATGAACTAACTGTTTATGATTGAAATGTGCAAGAAAGATAAAACCCCAGAATTCCTCTCGAACATGTTCTTTATGCTATCCTTCATACTTCCAAATCCTAACACCATCTGGCATCAGATATTGAAGAATTTAAACAATAAACAAAAATAAAGGAGACGAGATGAAAAAAAAAAAAGCGGGATCCTCTTGTATTTTGTTTTTTATTTTCTACTCGGTACTCCCAAATCCTAACCCCATCCAATTCTTCCATTTTATCTTCACATATCAGACATGATCCATGATCATTACTCTATTGTTTCCATCGGTAGTGTTGAATAGTCATGCAGAAGCAAGGAACAACTTTGCTGCAAGCAGCCAATAGTTAGTGACATGGTTGGAAGCTTGAAACAGATTACCATCTTAGAGGAGATTGGATTCTGCATTGATGATTTTCCAAAAGGGAACTGTATGAAACTTTTTTTTTTATTGGAAGAGTTATCCTAAGAGAATCAAGATCCCCGGGACATCAAAAGAAGCATAGTAAGAAGACCGATTAGATCTCTCGTATGCTTTTAGAAGTTCACAGAGAGGGAAAAAAATTTGACAATTCTTTAATGATGACTAATTTCCTGCTTTAATACTCAGTGGCCTCAAACCTTTTAAATGAATGATGCACACCATATCTACCCACAGGCCTTACGATTTGCCTCCTTTGTTGAAAACATGGCAATTTTGGTAATTATTATTGTAGGAACCCTTTGGCTTCCTGACATTGGAATGGTTCGGGATCATTCTTTCAGTCATGCAACATAGTTTCCTACTTCTACCTGGCATTGGCCCTTCATCTCTTTTATAATTATAAGTGTGTATAAATAACTTCTAGGAATAACTAATTTGGAGAGTTAATTTCCTAAATTTCCAATGTCATTAGATTTCTGTAATTTGTACATGTTTATAGTGTTCAGAGTCTAGTTGACACTTACATGGGCCTTTTCTGATCCAAGCAACTGAGTTATGCTGTATTTAATTCTCCTGTCAACCTGAATGAGTTAATATTCCTGTCCGTAATGATTTCGGAATGGCAAAGTGGATACTATTGGAACAACAAAAGATAAAACCTGATCACTTATTTATTTTTTTTTTTTTTAAGAAGAAAGTTATGCAACCCAAGATACTCCATCAGAGACATTTACATCTTCCTGGTGAGTGCATTTGTTTGAGACTTTGAGGTCAATGTCTTTTGGTATGCTTTTCAACTATGGTTTCTCGAGTCAGAGTTAAGATCCATAAGTACCAAAACTTAGACAGTTCTCTGGGGTTTTTTTGTCCTTGTTAGGGCCATAAGTACCAAAACTATAGGGCCATAAGAAATGCGATAGAATCTGGCCTGACACCACTCAGTTATCTCCATCAGTGCTTAGATTAGGCAAGATGAGCCAATTGGTGTATATAATTGACTTTGACCCATTTGAAAGAACAATTGACCTGCATTGCTGTGCCCATTCGTTTCAATTTCCTTAACATTTTATCATGAGGGGTAAGCCAATCATGTCGTAGCACTTTATGCATGAGCCAGTCATGCTTTCAACCTCCGTTGACATTTTTTTTCCCCTCCAAAGATTGACATACATAGATTGGGCAATTTTAGTGGACTGTTGTTCTTATGGACTTCACTCCGTAGACCCACCATGATCCCTTAGTAATTATTAGTTATATTTATTGATTTAATGAGAAAGGGATATTCAAATTCACTAACCTTTTGAAGGGTGTTTCTCCCCGGTGGACTTGTTAGGTTAGTCGGTAAGACAGCGACTTAACATCTAGCTGGTTAAATAGGTGCTACTTTTTCCAAGATTAGATCATGAGAATCTTAGAGATACACATTGTGGACCTTTTTCCCACAAATTTGATTATGATCACCTGCTTTTAATCAAAGCTCATTAACATGGGCAAGTTCATAAAATTGGACTTATCATTGAGATTTTTGCTATGAGTTTCCACTCAACTGAGTTTTCTGTGTGGTCCTATTGTGCTGCAATCACCTAGACTAAGTAACCGATGAGAATCTGGGCATCTCAGACAAGAGTTAGTTACAAATTATTTCATAGCAGATTCCTTTGTTTGTTTACAGATTAACTTCTGGTGGATTTCCTTGGGGGATTTATGATCATCTGGCCCAGAATAAAACCACTTAGTAGAAATTTTGATGTTCTATGGCTGAAGGCTAGTGAAGTGATTAAATGGGTATAACATAGTTTTGGGGAGCGTGGGTAATCTTGTTCTTATGGTCTTGGAAATTCAGCACGTGTTGTGCTTTCTTATATTGTTCATGATGTCATGTTTGTTGATTAGCCCCTAACATATTTTTATGAATAGATTTGGTCAAAACATATCCCCATAAAAAGCTTCTTTCTTGTTGCTAATTCTCCTATAGTGCAACCAAAATAATGATTGTACCTTTGTAGTGCTGCAACCACTAGTTTATTTCTTGCTTATAGAAATGACCTTATCATAACAGTATCAGTATTTCTGAGATTTTTTATTTATTACTGGATCTGTAGAATTTCAGAAACCAAGTAAATTTTGTCTTCTGATATCTCTAGCTCTAGGATGATCACAGTATCAGAAAGAAGCAATCTGCTCACAGGGAGTCAATTCTTATTTACTTAATCCAAACGCTATATATTTACTTGGATGATGCCATGATTGAGTAAAAGGAGCAGATTTTGTTAGGACTCTCTTTTTTTCGGATTTGTTATTTTCTCTGTCAAAAGGATGAGAGACAACCAATCCTCCGTTTCAAAACCAAATTTAGACACAAGAGCAGCTCAATGTAAGCATGATCTGGTTGTGACTTCTTCTAGTGCACATTGAGAGTTTTGGAAGTTTATCCCAATAGCCTATCTGTTTCCTTTTTTTTTTTTTGGTTTTCACCACCGGTGTCCGATCTTTACCCGACTAATTTGGTTCGAGCACTGTGGGGCCCATTCTAGAGGTTGTCTCTTTCAAATCCTTTTTCGCTATTTCCAGGGGGCGAACTCGAGTTCTCTGGTTAAGGCAGTAGAGTACCTAATCACTCAACCCAAAAAAGTTTGGTATAGCCTGTTTGTTTCTGGTTCTTTCCGGTTACTTTATGAGAGTTTATTACTACATGCTATGTTTTAAGGTTGAAAATTTTGGTATATTCACACTTTTGCATAAAGATGTTCAGTAGAACGGGTATGAATGGGCAACCGTAGTGAGCTAGATTGTTAAGGTGCATTCGGTTCAAATTCTTCAATTAGATAAGAAAGCCAATAATTTGGTATGATTCCTTAAAGAAAGAGAAAGGAAGAAATTCCAGATTTGGAACAAAATACGAAGTGCAATCCATCTCCTGCCGCAAGGTTGGGGCCCTTTGGGGAATATTTACGCATCCCTTCAGGCAAAGAGTTTATTTCGTAATTGGAATTCATGATCTATAGGTCACAAGGAAGCAACAAAATTGTAGTGCCAAGCCTCACCCTCAGAGAGTGAACAAAAGAGATGCTGAATAATCATTAAGTGCAGAAAAAAATAGGAAACCTGGATCAAACAAAAATCTAAGATGCATCTCTCTCTAATAACAGATCTAACGGCAATTACAATCAGAGTGAGACCCTAGAATTCCATTCCTGTTATACACCACTCGATCTATTCTCCAAGAGCAGGTTTTACCTTAGAACATATTTCTGTGATCCCCTATATTTATCGGTTTTGATAGAAGTAAAAATCAAGCATGAATAAACCACTCGTGTATGAGAAAAAGAGCAGATCTATGGCAATCTCATGGAAGTGGCAATGCCACTGTTGAAATTTATGTGGATAAAACAAGTAAAAACATTGTCTAATTAAATTAAACCTTGCCACAGGTGATGAGTGCTTGTCCATGCCCCTTATATGGAAAAAAGAATAGCATCTGCTGCTTTTGAAACAAATTAAGGTGGCTTCCATTATCAGGTTAAACAATCATGCCATATTTTTAGTCTTGGAAGTTGAATAGGGACGATGATAAGAATATTTCAGCTCAGGAATATTAAAAAAAAAAAAAAATCGCTTCGTTGAATTATTTGATGAAATTAAAATTCTTAACAAAAGGAGCTCAAAATTTGGTCACATGTTAGTTTTACAAGATAGAAGTTGACGGGGAGCACTGCATAGATATCCTTATCCACTGTCGCAGCACTTTTAAAAGCTTTATATTTAATTAAAGTCCCATACTTTTACCCTGAAATACATCCTTTAGTTGCTGTCTCCACTGATCATCATACCACTATAGTAGGCAAACCAAATTTTGATAATCACATCACAAATAATAAACTCTCCCTGTTGCTTGGATAGACTGATGGCTCCTCTGTCTTAGCAGGAAAAAGCTTAGGAGTCAAAAAGAGAGTAGTAAACAACTTCAATCACAATTTCAGCCAACTCAAAGCATAGAACTGTGATGATGAAATATGGCTACTGATTTCCCCTCAAATTTCCCTTTCATAATTAACTTTGAATATATTCGCAAAATATCACTTTAGCAACAGAATCTTTGGAACTTTATTTTTGTATGTGCAAAATGTGTTCAGCTACAGCTGATCCTCCAGAATAAAGATGGACTGATGCATGTGTCCATAATTAATCACTACCGTCAAACTTAGAACCTCTTTTGGCTGGATTATTGGAACTTGCAATCATTTAGTCACCCTTGCAGATCTTATCAGAATAAGTAGGTGTATTGGGTTGGTTCCTTTCATATCGACATACCCGATGTGTATGTTTTGTAGAGTAGGTTCAGTGGACACCGGTGCTGAGAAAAGAGGAAGAAACAAGTGGTGATGAAATTAAGATCACATGGCTTTGAATTAGAGTCCTTGTGCATTATAACTCTGTCAAATCTTCAATTTAATTGCTTGATGCAGGTCCGCAGTGAAGCCCCATTATGCTTATGCCCAACAGCCTACCCAAATTGGTGAAACTGTGCTCATACCAAAACAGGTGACCTTGTTATTTTTAGTAAGTTGTCATTAGAGTGCTCTGACCACTACGGAAAGCTGTCCACTTCATAGACATAATGATTGAACCCTCGTTCTGGGGTTATAATTAACCTCTGCCAAGTTGTTGCTTACGTATTGATTTTGATTACTTTGTTGAATTTCATTATTTGGTTCTGAAACTTGAACCACAAATTTCAATCATCAGTAGAGATTGGTAATTTACGAGATGGTAAGAACAAATTCTCGTTTGATATTTACATGTAAGAGTTGCTGCTAATTTGGAGAATAATTGCAAAATGCGGTTTCAAGCTTAATCAAAATATATGTTACCCTTTTGTGCAGGCCTTTTCTGGTTTATTTGTGATTTCAGAATCATTTGGGATCATATTATATTTCACAAGGTTTGCTTCTTTATATATCTAAAAGTTATTTGTAGGTTAGTGTCTGTCTGGTCCTTGTGTAATCCACACTATTAGGAGCAATTTTCTTGTGGGGTTGGGTAAATTACTGTTATTTCTTCTGTTCCTGTTGGTTTCCACCATTATGGACCATTCGAGAACCCACTTAAGCGGTCCTCTTTGTTTTTTCATTTCGTATAAAAAGCATGAGTTTCTTCAAAATTTTTTAATATTTAGATTCAAGATAGTGATCATTTTCCGTAAGTAATGGTGTAAGTCTTCAGTTGGGGTGTTTGAATCAATCAAAACCCTAATAACCACTTCCCTTTCCCATATATATTATTGTGATTCTTTTATTCTTTGGTCCCCGTTACACTGCATTTAGTGGAGAGATTCGAGAAGAAAAGAAGAGATTATGAAAGAAAATAGTTGTGTTTTTTTCGTTTTGGAGTTTTATGTCGAGAAAAAAGATAAGAAATGAGATTTTTTTAATTTTAAAAAATATGAAAATTTTTTCTCTCAAAAGTGGGAAGAAAAAGAAAGAAAGAAAAAAAGTTTACTCACTCTAACTTTTTAATTATATCGAATTTATCTCTAAAAAATAATAGATAAATATTTAATTTCAGATAATTTTTCTTTTAAAATTTTTTAAATAAAATAAAAAGAAAATTCCATCGTATCATTTTTTTTTTCCTGATTTTTCATTTCTTTCTCTCGAGACTCGAAGGAAATAGGTTTCTTTAAGTATGTGGTGGGGAAAATTGCCCATTAACAGCCATAATGATTTCACCTTTTTGTCGGTATAATAGGTAAGATATCTGGTCAATTCAGTCTTTTGCGTCATTATTTTTGAACATCAGCACTAATAGTTAATATATTATGATTTATTTTGACCAACAAAGTCAAGATTTGGGATACCAAAAATTCTACCTTGGATCACATATATTCTTGTTTTTTTTCTCAGCCGGACGGATTCGATAACTAATTTTATTGATTTCGATAATTTTTATTATCAAATTATTTTTTATTTTTAAAATTTAAATTAAAAGAATACGATATCCTTGTTATCGAATCAACAAACCCTTGACAATATATTTTCCTCTATTAAAATTTATTTATATCATGAGAATTAGATTGTAAAAGGGAAGAATATCATACATGAGTTTCGGCATTGCTTTAAACCGAAGTTCACTTCAGGAGGGAAGAAAAAAGTTAATTAGATGGGGATTGAGAACACATGGTTTATTGGATTAATACTCTGTAATAAATAAAAAGAAGAAAAATTATGCAACAGGATAAGTCACCTCCTAAGAAAAGGTGTGAAGGAGCACAAGATTGACAAGATGAATGACTTCTTTTGCGATTGATAGAGAAATAAAAGGAATGACTAAAGGCATATGAACACTTTTTCTAGCTTTTTGTTTGGAGGGCTTATGATATTATTGATATTGGATTCGCATAATATGGGGGGCAGGGCAAGAGGGGAATTACTAGGCATTTAAATTGAGCTCAAATAATTTAGACGCTTTTGATTGTTTGTTATCTCTCCCCTTTATCTCTTTCATGATTCATTGTTTCCACTCTCTTGATGGATCGAACGGTTGAGAGAGAAAGAATAGATGGAGGAGAGGAGAGAAGAAAGAAGAAAGAGAATGTGTGGTGGCTACTGCACGAGTGAGAATGGCAGAGGTCGCCTGCGAAACAAAGAGAAGATGATTTTCTCTCTCCATCCATCGAGATGAGAGAGAAAATGGATCGAGAAAAATATATAAAGGATAAGAGTGAGAGAGGGAGAGAGAGTGGTGACTGCCGCAGAAGAGAGACAAATGAAGTGGTCACTTTGTCGTGGGCAAAATAGAGAGGTGGAGAGAGATAAAACAGAGAGAAAAAGGAAGAGCCGATCGAAATATTTGAACCGTTAAAAATTGTTTTATGATATAAAACGTGCAAACCATAATTTAAATTCTCAGGGCATCAATAATTGACAGGAAAATTTCTTTTCATCCCTAACAAGAATTATCTTCATCTGGAAAAGGAAATATTGCCTTTTTCTTATCACACACCCCCCCCAAAAAAAAGAAAGTTAATGTTGCATGTGTTAATGATTGCAAGATGATTTTTATATGAACCAACTTATGTGGGAAACTCTTTTTTTTTTTTTTTTTTCCTTGCGTATGGTAGTTTCTAAACTGTCCCTTATATTTAATGTTAGAAGGAAATATAATAATAAGAATAACAACGTGAACATATGAATGTTGTTGCCAAACCTTCAACAAGGATAAAATTTCGGCTATACTAAATTGAATTTCACACTAATAATTTATTTCCCAAAAATGTTTGAAATTTGTTAACATAGGGAATATTTAAAGAGAATCCCACATTTAAAATGGTGTTTGAAAAGGCAAATATGCCTTTGTCAAGTTTGTGTTTGAACATGGATATAAACCTTGACTAGGGTCACTTCTTTTAAAGGTTCCATAGGAACGACTGTAATTGGTATGAAAAATATTCCAAAATCAAGTTCGACAGTGATTTATGTGAGTGGAAGGAATGGAGAATTTCTTTCTCACAATCATTGCAGACTAAAAATTTTTCTCCTTTTCCCATTGGTCAGAGAGTGTTGAAATGCCCACTCAAGTGGGCAAGCAAGGAGTCCTTTCTATATAAGGACCACGAATCAAAGCTGCTACTCACCAACAAAAATTTCCGCAACCATATTCTCTTCTGGTGTTTACAAACCTGCTGTGTACTTGAAGGAGAGGTTTTTTTTTTTTTTTTAAAAGAAAAGGTTTCATTTTCAATGAAGATGGAACAAACAAAGACGGAAGAATTAGGACATGCTGATGATGAGAAATGGGTTTATGATTCCTCTATTGATCACAGAGGAAGGGTTCCTCTTAGAGCTTCAACAGGTGTTTGGAGAGCATCTCTCTTTATCATAGGTAAGTATTAAGGATTAGAGACATTTTGGCATAATCTCTAAACTAAGCCAAACAAATTCTTCGTTCCTTCATGCTTTGTTTGGTTGCAAAGAAGACGAGCGAGACTATAGCAAAATTTTGTTTCTCGTCTCATGCATGCAACCCCAGAAATCATGTATTTGCTTGGCCACTTTCTCCCATTTCTTATTATTCTCTTTGTTTCCTAAGTCCATAGTTAATATTATTTACGTCTGCTTCTTGTTTCAGTATCCAACATGCATTCCTCCAAAAATGTTTGGCTCCATCTAAAATTGATGCTGCGAGATTATGCTACATCACCTGAAAACCTTGAAAGTAGAGATCCTCAATATTACTTGAAGGACTTAGGAAAATGAAATTTGCATGTAGCTATTGTCATGTATGATGCGCCATCATCTTGTTAGACTTCGTATAACAGGAAAGGAATGGGAGCTTTTCATAGACTAATTGTTTGTCTTCTTGTCGTAAAACGGATTTAAAATTTTATTCAAAATGTATAGCTAAAGTGTCCTTTGCATCCACAGAAAAAGAATCAATCATGAGATAGCAAAGGATTGCTGGAATATTGAAGATTAACGGCTCTCCATAGTCTGAATGTCAGCTATAACAGTTTATTGATTCATGATAGAGGAGTAAATTATAAGAATAGATGATGCACTTTAGGCAAGAACCCCACTCGTCAGTTCCTTAGAAGCCTAAATCTTGGCCCTTCTTTTGAGCCATGGATTATAAGTGCACATGGATATCATGTCATATACTTTTTTCATGGAAAAGATAGCAAGTTGGAAAACACTTTTTGTTGCAATTGGTCGGCACATAGATCCCAACAACTTCTCATCTACTATGAAAGACTCTGACAGAATGAAAGTGGTGTTTAAGCTCTGATACTTTGGTACAGTGACATTGACATATAGACGTCCTATCAGGACAGACAGACAGCGGCAGTGAATTAAGTTTCTGATTAGCAGCATAATTTTCAATATGGAAGTCTTAGTTGGAAAATTTAGTGATAAGTAGTCATTATTCTGTTGATTTAATGTTCATCTCGCCGAGATTTTGCTGGTTGTGCAGTGCTAGTCTAAACGGATACTTATGTTAAAGGTAATATGATTAATTACACTCATTATTGATCTTTTGGCAGCAATTGAGTTCAGTGAGAGACTGAGTTACTTCGGAATTGCAACAAGTTTAATCATTTATCTCACAAAGGTGATCCACCAGGACCTCAAAACAGCTGCAAAGGGTGTGAACTACTGGTCTGGAGTAACTACTGTCATGCCACTACTTGGAGGATTCTTAGCCGATGCTTATCTTGGTCGTTTCTGCACAGTTCTTGTCTCATCAATCATCTACCTTATGGTAATCTCATCCCTCGGATCTGATCTTTTTAATGAAGGACAATGTTTTTTGTTCTCACCAATTCTACGAATACTTAGATAATAGGATGATGAATCAACACTTCACGGAGACTGGTTTTGGCTTTCTTATTGGGCATAACTTAGTGATATAACCTCTTTCTTCTTTATGATGTAATTGCAGGGTCTGCTTCTGCTGACAATGTCAAGGGAAATCTCAAGCTTGAAGCCCTGTGATGCAGAAGTGTGTCACGAACCAAGGAAGATACATGAAGTTGTCTTCTTCATCGCAATCTACTTGATCTCTATAGGAACAGGAGGACATAAACCATCTTTGGAGAGTTTTGGAGCTGACCAATTTGATGATGACCATCCGTTGGAGAGAAGGAAGAAAATGTCCTATTTCAACTGGTGGAACTCTGCCTTGTGTTGTGGGCTCCTACTTGGTGTGACTATAATTGTTTATGTGCAAGACCATGTGAGCTGGGGCGTGGCTGATATAATTCTAACAGCAGTTATGGCCACTACCATTGTGATCTTCTGTGCTGGAAGACCATTTTACCGTTACAGGATCCCAACAGGGAGCCCGTTGACACCAATGTTGCAGGTCTTTGTAGCAGCTATTGCCAAGAGGAATCTTCCTAATCCCTCCAATGCTTCCGAATTATATGAAGCTCCCAAATCACAAAAGACTAAGGACAGGCTTTTGTTTCACACCGACAAGCTTAAGTAAGCAAAATGAACTAGTCAAGTGTCTTACATATTTCTCTTAGGAAAACCCCCACCCCCCAAAAATAAAATAAAATAAAATAAACATACAAAAATTTGTTAGGGACCTAGATTTCTGGTACCGCGCAAGGAGACTGTGCGTATTGAATATTATTTCATGTCACTGGTATTTCTAAGCACAAACACAGCATTTTCATTATGGAGACTTAACAGCCTCTTATGCTAACTTTTGTTTTAGATATCTTGACAAGGCTGCGATAATTGAAGACAAAAATTTTCCAGTTGCTAAGCAGCAAAGTCCATGGAGACTTGCAACTGTTACCAAAGTGGAGGAACTGAAGCTCATTCTAAACATGATTCCAATATGGTTAGCTTCTTTACCATTTGGGATTTGTGTAGCTCAAGCTTCAACATTCTTCATCAAACAAGGCACCACACTGGACCGCAAGATTGCCAATGGGTTCCTCATTCCCCCTGCGTCAATATTCTCTCTTGCAGCCATTGGAATGATAGTTACCGTAACCATATATGACAAGATCCTTGTACCAGTACTAAGAAGGGTCACAGGTAATGAGCGAGGCATCAAAATCCTCCAAAGGATTGGTATTGGAATGATTTTCTCGGTTACTTCAATGGTTGTGGCAGCGCTGGTTGAGAGGAAGAGGCTAAGGATCGTTGAGGAGAACCCACAAACTGGTTCAATTTCTATGTCAGTGTTCTGGTTAGCTCCACAATTTGTGATCATTGGCATAGGTGATGGATTCACGCTAGTGGGCTTGCAAGAGTACTTCTATGACCAAGTTCCCGACCCTATGAGAAGCCTAGGCATCGCCTTTTATTTAAGTGTGATTGGAGCTGCAAATTTCATTAGCAGTCTACTGATCACTGTCGTCGATCATGTGACTGAGAAGGGTGGAAAGAGTTGGTTTGGGAAGGATTTGAACAGCAGTAGACTGGACAACTTCTACTGGCTATTGGCTGCCATGACTGCGGCAAACCTGGTCATCTACATGGTATTGGCTCGGCGATACTCTTACAAGAATGTACAGAGAAGGGCTTCTGTGACAGTAAGCGATTGCTATGAAAGTGATGGAGTAGGATATATGGCTTGAAAAAGAATAGGTAACAAAGTTTTATTTGTACTGGCAAGAAGAATGTTAGATTGTTGCTCTTGCTCGTTATCCCCATGTATTTTGTTGATGAAGAATGTTAGATTGTCGCTCTTGCTTGTTATCCCTATGTGCCTTGTTGATAATAATACTAGTTTTCTGTCACCGAAAGTCTGCCTCAAAAATTTGTCGGTGCATCCTCAATTTTTTTTTTTTTTTCTTTTTAATTCTTGTGCTCATTTGAAAGATTTTTAATTAATATAAAATTACTCAAATTTGAAAGTTTTTAGTCTTTTATAAATATAAATTATCATATTAAATTTAATTCATTTGCTCTATGTAACACTGCCTAAAGAAGAACTTTGAATTCTTAGTTTAGAACGGAAATTAGTCTTAATCATTCATTGGGGGGGGGGAAAGGAGAAAATGGCAAATGAAACCGTGTGGTTGAAAAAGGATGTGTCCATGCTTTTAATCCATTGTCTTTTCTTTAAAAAAGCATGTTTATGTCCCAGTGGAATTCGTCTACAAAAGAGAAAACATTTCTTCTGTGCCTCCAGAATTAAAGTTAAAACACATATTCATTGAATCACTTTTTTCCTTTTCCGAATTTGCGTTTTCATAAAATGAAAAATCTTAAAACATGTTGCAAAGCTAACACAAAGAAGATCAAATACTACGTCACTAATTGGACCCACTTTGCGACACTTGGCACTCCCTGATTGACTGCGAAAACCATATAATACCCTGGTGGCGCCACCCTCCCATCTGGCGGAGCCGTGCAAGAAATCCGGTACCGACCGTTACTGTCCGGCACGGCGGGACTAACTGTCAACTTAACTAACCTCTGCCCTTGAGAAAACGAGTGCGTTGCGAAAGGCGCGCTTCCCAAATTAACCTCCACTGGGGCCACCACTGGCAAGGAAACGGTTATGAATACGTTAAACCCCTCCCCAAAACGCAACGTTTCCGGTATTTCCTCAATCACGGGCCGGATATTCCCTCGATCCGGAGACAAATACTCGGGCGAAAAGGCCTCGATCCGGAGCTCCGTGGGGTAATCCCCATTAAACTTGTAAAAGTAATGTGGGTTGCTCCCAGCTATCAAAACCCTTCCATCAGGCAACAAATTAGCAGTCGAGTGATACATCCGTGGCACTGTTCCTGGGTTCAATGTCATGAATCGCAATCCAACGGGTTGACCTGGTCGGTATAGAACAGGATACAAACATGGGTTTGAAGCCAATTCAAACCCTTGGGTGCCCGCTTGGGCTCCATTTATGATTAAAACATCTCCGGTGGGCAACATTACCATATCACCCATGATCCGACCAAATGGCATATCCTCCATTTCCCAAACCGGGTCGGCTTGGGTCGCCACAATCCGGCCGCAGCTCCCATGTGCTGGCGTGTCGATGCTCTTTTCTATAAACGCTCCGTATTGGGCCCCACCACAAACAACAATCACAGCCGTTGAATAATCCCCATCAAGGGCAAGCATCACCGACGACCCTGCGGACGGATAGTTGCGAGGACCACCATCCAACGTTGGATAATCTCGGATCACTTTGTTGCTCTCATGATCGTAGAGAATCGCCTTATTGTTAGCAAACACAAACAAATGACCATTTGGAAGCAAATGAACATACGGGTATAGATTGTCCATCTGTGAGTCCTCCACGTTAGCAAGAAACGGAAAGAGCAACGCCCCGTTATTTCTAGGCGGGTAAAATTCAACAGTATTAGCAGCTCTTCCACCGACGATTATAACCGACCCGTCGGGTAAAATCTGGTTGGTTGCATACCATCTGCCGTTTGCCAGCTCCGCGTCTTTCAACTCTTCCCAGTCACAAAGCTGGGTCGGGTCACAGGGGACGAATTTGCGGATCTTTTTAAACCCGTCCATGTCGCCACCGGTTTGGAGGAGAGTGCCGTCGGGAAGAAATTGGCCGGATGAGCACCACGTGTCGGTGAGGATCATCAATGGCCGGATCTGGTTGGTTTGTGGGTTGAAGAGGGCGGAGTGTGCGTAGCAGTCTCTCTTCAAAACGGCGTCGTTTGGGTGGTTGCGACAGTGGCGTCTTGGGAGCATCCTACGTGTTGGTCCAATGTTGGTGCGGTCGAGGAGTACGACGGTTCCGAATCGCGTGACTGCTGTGTGCATAGAAGCTATGCCGGCGTTGGGGACTAGAAGCTCCCATGTGCCGGGAAGCTCGGCACGTGCGAAGGCTAAGAAGATGAATACGAAGAGGAAGAGAAGCCATTCTGTGGATGGAGCCATGCAAGAGAGAGAGAGAACTTGGTGATAGTCAGTGTTGGAGAAACGGAATAAGCGAGAGAGAGAAGACGGTCGAGTGACTGTAGAGCGTGATACTATAGGTTCTAGATCAAGACCGTTGAGAGGGCATAATAGGGATACAAACTTTAACGAAGCTGACGTGGGAGAGGGTGGTGTTTGGACTTTTGCTGGTGTGGCTGGGGTAGGAGTAGGATGAGGTGAGAAGGGACTTGTGACCGGGAGGGCAAAAGTTTCTATGTGGGACCTACACTCACAACACATGCAATGGACAGCAGCTCACTCAAAAACCTCCTCCGCCATCAAAATCAATGATTGAACGTCACCGCTTATTATTATTATTATTTAAATAAAAGAGTACTCAATCATCGTAAAGGAAAAAGGAATATTTTATGTCAAAAAATAAAACCTCTCACACAAAATGAGAGACCACGATATGTGAATATATGGTCTAGCTCATTAATCCATCATTCATACAATTCATCTAACTTGTAGTATTTTTCTTATTAATTTTGTAGTAAAATCCATATGCTTCGGTGAGTACTTTTAACTACGCGTAGTAAATCTTGCTTAGTGTAAAATATTGGTCGACTCTTGGTGTAGCCATGAAATAATTATATCAAAAGAGTCTCAAATTTGTTCGATCTCTCTCTCTCTCTCTCTCTCTCTCTCTCTCTCTCTCTCTCTCTCTCTCTACTGCGCCATGGGCTATTAATTTTATTAATCTCAGTAATTAATATTTGTCTGAAATGTGAAACCGTCCATTTTCCTAATTAAATTCACAGATTTTAGTGATTACTTTTTAATAGGTACACTAAATCTTGTTTAATGTAATTAGGCGCAGTATAACTTCCGTTTAGCTATGAAATGATTATATTTAAAGTGTCCCAAATTGGTACACGCACGCTCTCTCTCTCTCTCTCTCTCTCTCTCTCATTATCTGGTTGCTATTTTACCTGTCTGGTTCAAATACAGGTCAATTTTGGATTACTTAGTTCTTACCGTTACAGAATCGTTGCAAGGGAAGTAAGAGCCAAACTGATGAGTGTGAGGTCAGCAGTTTTTAATGATATTATTAATGAGAATTAAGAATGGGCACCTAAATATCATGCTGCCAAACATGTCACATTCGCTGGTGTCCCCCACCTCACTACATGTTTCAATATAAATTCCTATATACTTCATTTGTTTACAGTATTATTTTTACATTCCATGAAAGGGGCCTTCCAACCAATCCTTTATTTCCGAAGGATATGTGCTTTCTATCAAACATGAGGAGCCTATGGCTTTGGATTTAGAAAGCGGACAAGAAAACGACTCTCCCCCACCCCCCCCCCCCAAAAAAAAGAAAAATAAAAATAGAACCCTAATTTTTGTCAAGATTTCAACTAATGTAGTATATAATATACCTAAACAATAATATTAGATAGATAAAATAGATTAAATTCTATGAAGCAATTTGTATCAACTTCTGTTGATCAAATAAATCTTTAATTTAAAAACAATTAAAATATATTAACAATAATTGATCAGTCCATTTAGTATATAATTCATTTGAATTATCCAATATTATTGATCTAATTCACCAAAATAGCCATTCATCCTTTTTCCGTTTTTTGCTAAGAAACTTTTACCCTCATTGTATGCCTCAAATCTCAATAGGATTTTTATTATTATTATTATTATTTTCTTTTCTAAAAGAAATGTGAAAGAAGTAATAGCATATTGGGTTATTGTAAATGTCCTTTTTTGATACAAAGAGTGGAGGACAACATGATGTTGGCGGTCCTTATCGGAATCGTAGACTAAAAGCAAAATTTCTCGAGAAAAAGAGCTACCCTAGCCTGTTACTCCTAGGTATGCTTTTAAATTTGGGGTTCGCACTAGAATCATATTCTCTCTCTGTCTAATGACAAACATTTTAAATGTTGTCCTCCAAGGCCACTGAAATCTGATAAAATGCCCTACACCCTTGACGCTTTATCCTAGCAAGCAAGACGTCCAGATGAAAAATCATAGTTGGCCCTTCAAACCCATTTCTGGGTCCTCTCTATTGTCCAACCATAAATGATATAGTGGACATGCTCTTCAACCTAACACCCATATCTCTGCTTGAAAATCTTTTTCAACTACTCCTTATACTTGTGCTTGCTTAATATTTCCTTTCCTTTTTCTTAATCGACAATGTGTGTTCACCTAAGGTTGTCAAGCACATGGGAAGTTTGGGATGGAAAATTTTGAAATGGGTGTAATGGGTAGTAAAATTGATTGAGCTAAAGGCACAGATCTAACTAAAGAGAAGGTTGCGGCCATGTCCACATTGCAAAGAAAACCCTAAATTCAAACAAAAATTGCTATCTCTAATCCATTTTCAACATTCATATTACGCATAACTTCTCATCCAAAGAGTGGAGTAAGGGCAATCGTAGCAGCATTTTGTTGGGCCGACCCAATTGCCTCTATGTAAATTGCTTATGTTCTCTATAAGAGGGTCCATGGCTTCCTACTGGGCTACTAAACCGTGAGCCCACGTCTCCATTTTTATGAGTGTTGGGTGCCAATTTTAATGAGTGTTTTGCATTACTTGTACCTTTAATTACATTTTTTCGTTTTCAATATCCTTCGAGTGTATGGCGATAATTATTTTAGAGACATTGTGAAACTAAACAAGTAAGTAAATTCAACTCTAATTTCTTTTATTACAAATGATTTTAAAAATAAATAAAGCCCTTTTTTTCATCGTCTATCAACCCCAAAGTTTGATTCAATTTCTTTTGTTTCCTCTTTTGTTCTTGAAGATTTCACCAAAATAAATCGACAGAAAATGTGATCTACATGGCTATTTGCAAAAGTTTTGGAAATCATATGCATTGTTAAAGTTGCATTTCTAGTGAAAATGTGGACCCTTAACTATTGAAGGATGATTAATCAATTGCAATCATAGTTTTCTTTTCCTCAGCTCCCACGGTTTTTGGTCAAAAGTAAAAAAGAACTACAAAGCACTTTAATTTCTTCAACAACAAAGTTGGGTGAAAAAATATCATTCGACTAAGTGCATTGAAACTTAACTTTTTTTTTTTTTTTTTGAATGAATGAATGAATATTTTAATTTTTCCCACCCAAACAATTTATCAATAAATCCAAGGGGACCTTCCTTTCCAATCAAGGCAATGTGAGAAAATTATTATAATCAATTTGCCTCGACATGTAACTAACATAATTCTGTCTTAGCCTTCCGGGCTAATGGCATCCTCTCATTTGGGTAGTTGTTGATCAATCAAAGTTTTCTTTTTGTGGCCTAACTAGTCTGCAAAGTCTTTAATGATTGTAGTTTTATTGCTGTCATTAACTTCTTTGATATGATGTTAAGCTAGAGATGATATCTTGTCTGCTGTATTCAAAGATTTCCTCTCTTAATTATAGTCCCCATGCCAGACATCTGGTGGCATCATAATTAAGAGGGACCTGTACCAAAGTTCACATTGTACCCAGAAAATTTTTATTTATTCTTATAAAATCTTACGTACCATTTTCATTAAATTTCTAATCACTCCATGATAATTGCCTATATTAAACAAAGTTCAAATAGAAATTAACAGAAGAAGAGGAAAATCTAAAATTAACCTTAAAAAACTAGAAACTAAGAAAATTATTATTATTATTATTATTATTAGGATAATTCTTTGTGGACAGATTTGAATCAATTAAAATAATCAATGGTACGAAAAACATCACCGTCGTTATAAATTGCAAAAAGCCACAAAAGTCTGTTGCCCTTTCATAGTATTCTGTTCTAACAAACTAAGGTTGATGACTTGATATTTTTAAAAGGTTTCCTTCCCTTCTCTACCTTTTTTTTTTCATGCAGTTGGATTTTGTAAAACATAATTGAAAATATAATTTACGATAAAAAAAAAGTTTTTCGGACAAATATTTCTTCTTTTTACAATTTAGGATGTAGATTATTATTAAACAACACAAAATTATTCGATATTACAAGATAATTTTTAGAGTGAAAAGAATAAAAACTGATATGTTGAAATTTTATTATATATTTTTTATAAAAGTATTACTCGCAAAAAAAAAAAAAAAGGAAAAGAAATCTTTTATTTGGTCTGAAGGAGACTGATTGTGAGTGTGAAAACTCACAATGACACAGGTAAATTTGTTAGCTTGGAACTTGTTTATCCATAACTTTTGACAGCATCTGCCGTGGTACATTCTAGCAGTGCAATTCGCAGTGTGTGTGTGAGAGAGAGAGAGAGAGAGAGAGAGAGAGAGAATCGAGTGTGATCATGTGCAGCTGTTGTTACAATGCAGCAAAAACTCAAAGGTAAAAAAGCGCGAATGCATGCAATAAGAGTCGCTAAGTAAACAAGTTCGGTTTGAACTTTGAATGGCAAACCAGACATAACCTTTTCCAAAAAAAAAATAGTTATTTATAAATAATTTACATTTAATCTTATTATTTATAGCAAAAAGTAATTCCAAATATTATCTTTATTTATATTATTAAATTGTTAAAAAATATTATTTTTAATTAGTTTTTACTTTAATTGTCATTTGGTTTCCAGAATTGAGGGGTTAGGTTTCTTCGCTCCGAAAAAAGAGAAACTCCTTGAAATATAGAACATTTTCGTCTGTAGTAATTGAGCAAAAAATGGAGCAGAATTATTGGCTTAATTAATTGTTTCGGAAAAAAACACAATAATTTGATTTTTTTTTTAATTTTTTTCGAAGCAAGAAAAAAAAAACAGTCTTCCTCTCTTTCATGTTCGGTTTTCCTCGAGATTTTTCAAAGCATTTAATTAGTAATTAAGTAACCCACCGAGAAAAAAACCAACCAAATGCAGATACAAAATTTAAGAATTATTTAAATAATTATTATTTATTCAATAAGATTTTTTAGAAGTGTATAAGAAATAGTCTTCTCTGATGATGATGACGATAAAAGAAATAAGTGTAAGTGCAATTTTCTTATTAAAATTTTGAAAAATTAATATGCCTAAATTTAAAATTACTCACTGAATTTTAGTTAATAGTATTAAAAAGTTTTTGTTAAGGTTTTAAAAATATTATGAAATATTATTTATTTCTTAAAAATTATAACTTTCATTTTATCCTTACCTGTTACATATTTTATATTTTTAATATATATTTTTTAGTTTGTCCATATTTTATGGGAAGGAGGCTATATCTGAAAACGTTGTCTATTAACAAAACTAAAACTCAAACAAGGTAAAATTAGTCAAATTAAACTCGTATCACACAACTCAACCAAACAAATTACCACGTATACTAAAAGAAAATAGCAAATAATAATAATAATTATGATTCTCCATGCCCCAATTACCATGGCAACACTTGGTATTTTTCTAACCAATCTATCATGTATTTTCTGCGAGACTTATTTAGCCTGGTCACGGTGGGCAATGTCCTAGACCTCCGTCCAAAACTAAGATGCTAAAATTCAACCATTTATCTCTTCTCCCTCTTACAATCTCGATTCTCATGTAATATTATATTGTGTATCAAATTCAATAATAATTAAACACAATAAAAAATAATTTAAGAAAAAAATCGAATATATTTATAATTATTCACGATTTTAACAAACTCTGATAATTATGCCAACACTAAAATGATTCTTAAGATTTGTACAAACCTTTGAAACGTTCATTTTCATTTAATAGATAATGTGAAGTTTAAAAATTTAGATTTAAGAACTCAATATATTAAGAAGAGATTTATATAGACTTTTAATTATTAAAAAGTCATTAAAATCTTATAATTATCATTTTAAATTATTATCAAATATTATGAGAATTTAATTAAATATTTAAAATAAAAAAATAAATTTAATTATGTAGATATTTGAATAAGAAAGTAAAATCCGATCAAATACATCTCTGACTCAAATTTCTTTTATTTTTTATTATATTTAATTTTTTTTATTTATGTTTTTTCTATTAATTTTGTTTTGAATCCATTAACCAATGAAATTTGAAATTTAAAAAAATTTCCTAAAGTCTCACGCAAAAGATTTCCGGCGGTCTGGCGGTGGGAGGGGGGGGGGGAGAGAGAGAGAGGTGGGGGACGTTGGCATGACGAGGTCATCAGAAAAACTGATGAAACCTGAAAGCATTAAAGCGGGTTAATTTAAAACAATAGACATCTAGGACCTATATTAGATATGTTTATACTTAATTGTCAGTAATGACACGTGTGTGAGACTGAACTGCAGTGCTATAATGATCATTAACTCTCCTGTACTGTTATTTAGCTGTTAATTAGAAAACTGAAACTCAAGTCCTCTACTTTTTTCTGATTAAACTAAATAATGAAGCACGTGACACCCTATCTCCCCGGTTTGACCGAGGACCAGCAATTTGACTTTGTTAATCATTTCGATCCTCACAAAACCATTGAGAATTAGGTAACCGATACGAGGAAAGTCTTAATGTCGGTGCCAAGAAAGAAAAAAAAAATTGAATTTCTCAAAAGTATTTCAAATTTTGAATTTCTAATCTGACAAAAAAAAATAACGACATATTAAATCCCCAAAACTGAAAATAATTACAAAAAATTCTTTCTTTTTTTACTTTTAAATACCAAAATTAAAATTTTCTTTATATATAAGTTGTAAGTATAATAGTTTTCCTATCTTGTTTCTCTTTGCTAAAAATTATTTTACAGCTCTACAATGTCATAGTATTTTAAGAAAAATCAACACGCCCAATTGGTTATCCAAGTAAACATGACACACATTTCATAACCCTTGGATTTGTATTCAAATCCAATTGATGAAAGTCTTTTGTAAATGTATGTCCGCTCTTGTTCAAAGGTTTCCCTGTTCCCTAATGTTCCCAAACATGCCCTACACGAAAAGTTGAATACAGTCTTACGTAAATTAAACAAAATCTCACCTTTATAGTATATTCTCTATTTGACCCCTTTTCGTTAAGGTATTAATCATCAAGATAGAATATGACTATTTTCAAATTACATGTCAGTGCAATTGTGTTTAATCATAGACGTAGTCGTGAATGCCACATCGATAACCGAAACGACTAGAAACATATAGGAAAATCATTCTCACGTTACATATATTTAAATTGTCCTAAGTTTTTGAATACTACATACGATTGTCGTACGATATTAAACGAGTTTGAAATTGTATTTGATTCTATGCTCTTCGTCCTTTTTTTTTTTTTCATTTTATTAATTACATCCACGGTTTGCTAACAATTAAAAACTCAATTGGGTGATATTCCAAAGAACCTTCTATCGATATTTTAAGAGAGCAAATTGAAGGTCAGTATAATAATAACACATGACAAAGAACATTTGTCCAAAAATAGGTTTCCAATGAAGGCAAGATATTATATTCATACCTTAGCGTTAGTGGCCTATCATTAAACTATTCAAAAACTAGAGCTTGGAGCAAAACATTTTTAGAAAGAATATATGCATGAAATTATTTTATTTTACCCTGGGAATGGTATTCATAAACTTCCAAGATAATAAGGTTGGATCTTGGCTGAATGTTTATGGGAGGGTGCGATGTCTTACAAGTTAAGTTCGCGAGTTCTGTTGATCCTCACGGCCTACCTAACACGCAATTATGAAAAATAATGCACAATTTGGTGTCAATTAGATAGAGAGAGAGAGAGAGAGGATTATGAAGGGCAAGCCTTTTGCTTTAAAAAAGGCCGACCACAATGGTCGCTGACCGTTTTGGACATTAGCTTTTAATGGGAGGTGTACATCGCCATGAGAGAAGGGAAAAATTTACCAATAATGGGATTAGGCTTTGTTGTAAAGTAGGGCTAGTTCACCCAAAAGTCAGAATAATTCTTCACTTCTTATATATTATCCCTGACAAAATTCCTTATCAAATTGGTTCACCTATATATATATATATATATATATATATATATTTTATTATCTAATTTTTTGTGTTTATTAATAGATGATTTCAAACCGTTCAACAAGCATTATACTTGTTATAATTTGGTGAGATTGCTATTATAAACTTAATCAATATATTATAATTATGATTTAAATTGAATATTGTATAAATAATGAATATTATTGTAGCAAAATTAATTACAATCAGCTCCCCCTTTATTTTTTTCTTTGATTTGCATAAGCAAAGAAAAAAAATCTACACAATACCTTTTTGGGTTTTCCCTATCTCATGGTAAAAAGTCTTTTAATCTCCAAATTTCAATAATAAAATGATCTCCAAAGCATAATTTGATTACTTGATATATATAGTTTGTAAGTTTTGATACATATTCAATAATTTATTATATATACTCATTATTATACAATCGCCTTTCAATAACAAATTCAAAAACATTAATGTTGTGAAAATTTTGTTAAAGTTGAAACCATACTAGAAAAAAGTTGAAAATTGGAATAATGTTTGCCTCTTTTGAATGCGAAGCCACACAAGTTGAGAGATAAGAAGAGAGAGAGAGAAAAAATAATAAAATAAAAGCACAACATGCCATAATTAATAGAGATTACTATTTGATGGGTGATTAAAAGTTGTAATGTAATGTAATATCCGATCATTGGGACAATTTAATAATGTGGAATCAAACCGCTTTGCTAATCCTAATCCGTCTGCTAATCAAATTTAGGGATTAAACTAAAGAATAAAACAAAACCTCGGAAGGCGAGAAACAAGCAAGCAAAGAAAGATAAAAGGAGTGTAGCGAACGGCAACACACACAGAGCCGAGGAGAGCTTACCATTCACACGCCACATAGTCCCGTTCCCGCCTTCTCACGAAATCTGCCCCCCGTAATTAATACTACTAGGTTGGGTTCTACCCAGAAACTATTAAATGAAGTCTTTAATTATATTATAAAGTATTCCGTACGAGGAATATTTTATTTGCGGAATCGAAATTTTTTAATCGACCGTATTCTCTGGGCACTGCCTCGAAATTTATCTCAGACTAAATAACATCCTTAGTCTAAAAAAAAAGAGGTCAATATTTATATGGTAGATTTTATAAATAAGTAACTTTACCATTTTACTCCTACGAAGCAGATAAAATGATTTCATTTAATAATTCTTTTCCAGGAAAATGGTTTTTTGAAACAAAATCTTGGCTATTAAAATACCTTTTTTTTTTTTTTTTTTTTCTTTGAATAACTTTATTTGGATCGAAGGAAGTATTGTAATTTTTTTTTTTTTTATCGATGGCACCTTTTCTACTCTCTTCTCAAAATATAATATTTAAACAAAACTAATTTTTAAACCTAACTCTAGTTATTTATTTAAGGTAAATCATTGCATAACTCTAGGTATTTATAAAAGGCAAACATTATGATATGAATAACATATCTGCATTTAACTTGCTCTGCACCATCTTCATATATTGTTCTTTGGTTTTTCCCTCCCATACAAAACGACAAAAGTTACCTGTCAGAAATATCTGCTTCGTCACCCTGTTCTCTCTTACCGGTTATAGCCGGTCTCTATTCCCCAGTTTCTCGAAACCCTATGCGCAGACCTTCAAGGAGGGAGAGAGAGAGAGAGAGAGAGAGAGAGAGAGAGAGAGAGAGAGAGAGAGGGAACAGGGTGATTTTGGGTGTTAGTGTGTTTGAGTGTCTGAGAGTGCGAGTTTGAGTGAAAAACTATTGAGGCGTGAACCTCCATAATCCTCTCTCTCTGCGCTAACGTGCGCCAGAAAACTCTGCAACAATATATTTTTGCAGCTTCAGAAAGGAAACAAGATCATCACATCATGATAACCCTTCAGGCCATCATCTTCTCTCTCCTCCCTTCTCTTCATTAAAACCCTACTTAGCTTCTTCCCTCTCTCTCTCTATCTGGCTCTCTCTTCAAGCTTACTCGGAGTTCATTAATGGCGGAGGGTTTCGAGCCTTTCCACGTCCCACAACAAAGTAGACGAGAAAAACTTCGAATCTTACAACAGCAACAACAACTAGAAGAGCCCACTTCAACATCACAATCTCTCCCTCTCTACGATCCCTCTCTCATTTGCTCCGATTTGCTGACCTGTCATCCGCACCACCAACACCCACTTTCATCTAACGTTGTCAAAGAAGAAGCCGTAGTTAATTTGATGGGTTTCTTCGGAAATTCACTAAACCTTTCTTCTTCTTCTTCCTCCTCAGCTCCCAATCATCATCAGCATCACCACCATCCTTTTTTGGATCCTGTAAACATAAACCCTAGTTCAATTCATGACATTAACAACAGTCATTTTCTCTATGACAGCCACTTGATTTTCAAGCCAGAGCCTGTGTCTTTAACTAATGAGACTAATTCAACTACTACAGGAGGAGGACAAGGTCTTTCGTTGTCTCTCTCTTCTCCTCATAGTATTCCTCTCGAATTGAATCTTCAGCGATATGATTCAGCGGCGGCGATTAATTTTCACCACCAGAAATTAGTCGGAGGAAGTTTTGTAGTGCAAGGTAGTAACATGGTTGTCGGAGGAGGAAGTGGCGGTGGCTCGACATCATCGGTTCCGCTCGGGCCGTTTACTGGTTACGCTTCGATTTTGAAGGAATCGAGGTTTCTGAAGCCTGCTCAACAATTGTTGGATGAGTTTTGCAATGTGGGTAGTAATGTCGGAGTTTGCACGGACAAGTTTGTGGAGGATCATGCGGTTTTGATGGATCCTACGTTGGAGAATCT
Source organism: Dillenia suffruticosa (assembly GCA_033439265.1). Classification (NCBI taxonomy): domain Eukaryota; kingdom Viridiplantae; phylum Streptophyta; class Magnoliopsida; order Dilleniales; family Dilleniaceae; genus Dillenia; species Dillenia suffruticosa. Next base: position 2,165,903 of record JAVTVX010000035.1, read on the forward strand.
GGATGGTTCTCTTGCTTGTGGTGATGCTGGTGGTGAAAATAGGGGAAAAAAGTCAAGGTTGATTTCAATGCTCGACGAGGTATGTACTTTGTTTGCACTTTTTCTTGGTTATTTTGCATTGCAGCTAATTATTTAATCTGAAAAATACCCTTTTTCGTTATCTTATGATTAATCATTCCAGGTTAGACTAGATTATCAAATGTCGTTTGTAGAAAGTTAAGAAAATTGCCTCTTGGGTTTATTTTTTCTTTATGTTTAATCGATTTCCCCTTTGATTTTTTTTTTTCAAAGAATTGCTAGAATATTTGGATAAGTTGGGTTGGGTCTTTACGAAACCTACCGAATTGGCGACAGTGAAATCACTGTTGATGAGGAGTTTGAACAGCTGGAGTGATGAGTTATTCATTGTGTATAGTATGGGAAAAAGTGAGAACTTGATCTAGATGATGATTCTTAGGAGCTAGGGTTATTTGTAAGCAATGTACTTGGGGTGACTGTGTTGTATGTGAACTTGTAGTAGTAGATGCCTTGTAGTTATGCATCATGTGATGGTCGTATAGATCACACAAAATCATCTTTTTATGTAAAAGTTGATTGGGGGGAATATATGCATAAAGTTGGTGCACTAAAGTATCTGACAGCATTAGGAGATGGAGTTCTAACTGGGTGAAAACTTTACCGAGTCTGGTGTTAGTAATGTGCATAAAGTTGATTAAGGGAATCCATTTGAAAAGATTTAACACTCAAAACAAAGCGAAGTGTTAATTCTTAGCCTAGGGAAGGTGATCTTGACAAGATGTCTGTCCTTTTTTATTTTTACAAGATTAACAAGGGATTTTCCTTATTGGCAAAATTACTACCAGATTGTGGTTTATATGAAATTATCTTGTATTTATACTTTCACAACCTATGAGATATTGTATCTCTATTAGAATTTGGTTGTGCATTTGAGAGAGAGACAAGATTTGGAGTGTTCTAAATGTAGAAACTTAGAATTCTATAGATGAGATTTGAAGTGTTCTAAATGTAGAAACTTAGGATTCTACATGGAAGATGTGACTCCATTTTTTCTTTCTTTTTTTTTTTTTTTTTTATTCTCCAAACCACTTTAAAATCCCACTAGCTGGTGATTGAACGTTTTCAAACCTGCTCGAAAAGCAAGTACATGATGATATGGAGAGAAAATTGGCTATCATCCCCTAAATGGAGTATTATGCATGGCGTGTTTAGAGCCTGATTTGGTTTATTAAGTTTCTTGAACACTGCATTGTAAATCTTAACTAAAATATAAGCTTTTGTGTGTGTGCGCGTGCGCACACGCGCTTGTTTTTACAGATTGATATTGTTAGGTTTTAATAGCGTGGTCATCAAGAGGGCTCTGTTTAGTAGATTAAGTAATTGGCTAGATGGGCTATTTCCAACTTTTGGTTTTTGAAGAACACCACTCAAATTCTCATGTTGATCTTGGGCTGGTTAGGAGACAAGTCAGAATAATTCAGTAGCAACCTAGAGTTACATACCTTTCCAAATTTATGAATTATATTTATAGCATGTTGATCTTCACTAGTGATCATAGTTTGGTGCTTCTTAGCTCCTTCTCTTCTTCAGCAGTAAAGTTCTCTTGTTATTTTTTATTTTATTCTATTTTTATTAAAAGGAAAGCCTTTCTGTAAACCTTAGGTATAACAACTCAGGACCTTACTCCAAAAGGGCTTTCTTAATTGAGGAACACTTTTAATTGCAGCAGATTTGTGAGCTAGGCCAATTTATAATGAAGATGTGCATCCAGTCCCAAAAGGAGGATTGAAACCCTATTTTGCATTTAAAATTTTAGCTCCTATCAGTTGAGAACTTGTAGCTTTTGTCCCAATAACAAATTTTTTTCTAGTTCCAAGTTCGGTCCCAGATTTTTGCTTACATAGAGGGCTAACTTGCAAGCTTGTAATTCATGTGGCTTTCTTAGTTGTCAACCTTTATTTTATTTATTTATTTATTTGCATGGGTTGATGAATGACTATCTTCCAAAGGGCCTTAAATATTTATGTCTATTTGTGCCTTGCTTAGATATTAACCTTTTGAAGAAAGAAGCAAAAACAGATAATTGAAAGAGAGTGTAGTCTCTTTATTTGTATTTATGCAATTCATACTTGAACAATGAAATTTGATTAATCTATGTGCGTGTGAACTTGATTCAGCTTTAGTTGAGGTTTTGTATTGCAAGAGGGCAAGAATTGATTTATGTGAATCATTGTGTTTTATCCATATACCTCTGTACTTGGGAAAGTTCTTTAATTCCAATGATGAGATTTTGGATATTTCATTAAGTTTCTCAGCCTTTTGTCTGCACTAGGTTTACAAGAGGTACAAGCAATATTACCAACAGATGCAGGCTGTCTTGCAGTCATTTGAGTCTGTTGCTGGGCTTAGCAATGCTGCTCCGTATGTAAAATTGTCTTTGAAACTTATGTCCAAACAGTTCCGGTGCTTGAAGAGTGCAATTACTGACCAACTGCAACCCAACGATAAAATTCATGGGCAATTGAACTACGGAAAAGATGAAACTCCAAGGCTACATGGTAATGATAGGGGCCTTTATGGGCAGAGGCCTGTTCATAGCTCTGGATATTTTGATCAACAGCCAGTTTGGAGACCACAAAGAGGACTTCCTGAGCGTGCTGTTACTGTGCTTAGGGCATGGTTGTTCGAGCACTTTTTGCATCCGTATGTAATTGTTTCAAATATATATATTTAAAATTGTTCATTTTGTTACAGTACCCAAAAAAAAATTGTTCATTTTGTTATGTCATTATATGTTTGAGAAGCAATATGATTTCTCCTTTCTTTCAATGTTTAAGAGGTTTTGTATTTATGGAAACATTAAGAGATTAGTTTTTCTTGTTGCAGGTATCCGACTGATACAGACAAGCTAATGCTGGCCAAGCAGACGGGTCTAACACGGAGCCAGGTGGGTTGCTGATACCATAAACTTGAATTATTCAACTTGATTTGCTTTTTTGCACCACTGTTACATGATGCTTTCAAAATCTCCTCCAGTCAAAGGACTTGCATGATCATTTACTAATATGAATGTAGTTTTACAAGGAGAACAAGATTAGCATGATGCTTGGTGTGTGAATGCATGATTTGTTTTCTCTCTCTTTTCCTCTTATTTAAATTCAATTTATTTTCTATAGGTTTTGACAGGATTGTGTTTATAAATCAGGTTTCTAACTGGTTCATCAATGCAAGAGTGAGGTTATGGAAGCCAATGGTTGAGGAGATACACATGCTTGAAACACGAGAAGCTCAAAAGGTGTCACAGAAGGATGAAAGAAATGCAAACAGGCCAATTGAAAATATACCTCCATCAAACTTGCATGCACCTGAAAACCCTTCCAGCTCCAACCAAAGAGCACAAGACCCTCCTCCTAAACGCACTAGAAATGGAATTCCAATTATACCTGCTAGTAGGGATGAAACAATGGACATGTCTTACAACCACTTATCAAGCCATCAACATCTGGGGGTTGGTGTGGGCACAGTCGGCGGAAGCAGCAATGTTTCTCTTACATTAGGCCTCCATCAGAACAATGGGATTGGTTTGTCGGAACCATTTTCTATCAATGCAGCTCATCGTTTTGGACTTGACTCGTCTAGTGAAGGAATTGTCATGGGCGGTTTTGAAGCACAAAATCGGCATTTTGGAAGGGACATCATTGGGGGGCAACTTTTGCATGATTTTGTTGGCTGAAGGTCTGTTGCAGCATTTGTCGGGTATCATCCAATTGAATTCTATACTAGGCATGAGAATTGAATCGAATGTGCTTCTATCAGCTGCCATTATCGGAAATATCATCAAATGGTTTGTCTGAATTGTGATACTTAAAGGGGGTATGTTTTATTTCATGATTAGGTCATACTTTTCATGCACTCGAAGAGAGTGTATGGTGATCCTCGCAACGTGTTTGTATGGCACAAAAGGAGTGGTGTGAGATTGTTGTATGCTACATTCAATACATATATATGGCACAAAATGGTACCATTAATTGGCTTAGGAATGTGGTAGTCTGTTCATATAAAATCTCTCTCTAGGGTTTCTGATTTTGTTGCTAGGATTGCTACTTGGATATTAGCACATATATGGATCCCTGCAGTCGTACGATCGCATATTCTACGAAAAAATATTTTGGTATTGGTTGGTTACTCTCCAAAGCTATGTTCTGGACTTGCTCGACAGAATCTTATCAAGAGTAATTTCCTTTCGATTTAACAGACCAGTGTGGATTGGTAATATTCAATTGGGCAACCTAGTTTTCACCGAGAAAGACAAGAATGCTAAGGAAGCTGCGTCTTTGTGCTGCAATCATGAGATCCAATCATTATGCTATTATGGTGGTCGAACGGTATTATTACACGAGAAACTCTAAACAGGGTTTGGTTCATAACTCGAGTAAACTTCCCTTGTTTGGATATTAGATTATTGCATGAGGGTTTCAGATTTATTTATTGAAACGAAATGATACAACATTTGCATGCAACAAGAAAGAAAAATAAAAGAGGTATACTAAAAAAAAAAAAAAGACCTTATGAGTTACAGTTTTGTATCTAACACAACTTAATACCTGAAAAGAATATTTATATAGAATCTATATAAGTAGGATAATGTATTCTCAAATTCTTTTGGTATTATAATATAAATATAAGATGTACTAAATTCTTTTATTTTGAGTGATCGGATATTTTATTTTTTTAATCAGAGATCTTGAATTCAAATTTGAGAATGACGTAAAAGGATCTGAGGGAGTCAACACCTAAAATAGATTTTATAATATTCAAACTGGATTAATCGGATAAAATTTAAACATAAAAAAAAAAATAAATAAATAAATAAATATAGGATGTAACCGTAAGCCAGGTAAGTTAGCAAATCCTATGCACTCCTAGCATTGAACTGTCAAATAATGCAGGATAATACAGTACTGTTTGCCATTGTCAATTTACTGGAAAAAATATTGGGATGTGCAAGTACAAAATATAATTGTACGGTTTGTGAGAGAGAGAGAGAGAGAGAGCACATCTTTACATGGTATGATATGATATTTACGAACAGAGAAGAAGAGAGCTGTGCGTATGTGATTACAATGATTGCACCTTAACTCTGTAGGCTGTGCTCCCATATCCGTAGCTGCATCTGGGCATCTAATCGTATAAGAATTTGGTAATTCACAAGAGAATAAATTCAACGCAAACCAAAAGCAGAGATTTCTGGGGGAAGGTTGGGTTCAAATTCGAGGTCATAAGAATCTGAGATTTCAATAGCAAAAATAGGAAAAGGGGTGTGGTTTTTGTAATTTTCATTATAATATTGTATTTAATTTACTCGAAAATTATTGCTTAGTTTATCCTAACTCATTTTTATTTAATTATAATATTTTTTATTAAAATAATTTTTTGAAATATATTTATATTTTAATTAAATATTACAATTTTTCTAAACTAATAATAATTAAAAAAAAATCAGCTACTCTCATGTACCCTCTATGCTCTCTAACAAAAAATTTCCACATTCTGGTTAAAATCTTCAAATAAAGTGGCCCAAAAATCTATTGTACATCCCGGACCTAATATGGATCAAAATTCCTCTTTAGTAAAAGCCAAAGAATGGTTTACTATGCGTTCATCGCACCATCGCACGGCTATCAAAATTCCTCTCTTCGAATGAGGCTTGAGACTCTTTTCCTTTTCCTCTTACAAGCCCAATCTTCAGAGCGATTCAGGTGAACCATCATTGTACGGTGACGTGACTTGACCCCGCGCTCGCCTCTCTCTCTCTCTCTCTCTCTATTTTTTTTTAATGCTTAACTCAGATATATCTTACCATTAATTTATTAATTTTAATTAATTCAATTTAAAATAATTATCGAGTTATTAAAGGTTGTGTTCTGTCGATACTTATTTTTTATATTTATAAAATTTAAATTCAAAAATTTAGTTAAAAAAATATAATGATTTTCCCACTAGATTAATAAGATATTTTTCTTTTGTATTTGGTAATCACAAAAATTCAATTAAATTTGATTCGAGTCGAATTAATCATTTAAGAGATAAATTCTCCCGATACCTATTTTTATCATATACAAAATTTAAATTTAAGATTTTAATTAAAAAATATTAATATTCGACTATTAAACTAATTAAGTGCCGTCTTACACTCCCTTTTTCTCTCTCTAAATAATCTCCGGGTCATCGTTACAAACCAGGAGGAGTGCAAGACAGTGAGAATGCAATGTCACTCGGGTTTATAGGAAAGCCAATCGATGCGTGGATTTGCTAATGCAATACACCCATAAATTTGAACCAGAGTAAACATCGTTTCATATTGGGTTTGGTTTGCAGCTGAAGCTGGCTCCCGTGGGCGACTTCCTTTTAAACAAAACAAAACAAAACAAAACAAAACAAAACAAAATAAAATAAAATAAAATAAAATAAAATAAAATAAAATAAAAGGAGAACAGAAGAGTTGTGTTTGGTGTGGGGTTGATTGGTGGATAATAGGGGTGCATACGTAACCCATGGGTTACCTCCGATAATGTACGTGGCCCCAAAAAGTTTGGATATGGGCTTGTGATTTTCGTGGCCCATCAAATTTGAAGTTTTATTTTAACACTTTTTTATTATTATTATTTTAAACGTGTGAAAAATTTCATGGTGAGCAAAATGTGGAGTTGGAAATCTGTTAAATGCCCCACACTTGGCCCTCATGATTGCAGTTCATACCAATGACTATATGCAAGACTTGCGGGTCTAATTCATTTAATTAATGAGTTTAGGAAATAATTCTTTATATTCTATTCTACTACAAATTTCATGAATCACGTTGTTGGGCAATTTTATGTAACCTTAGCCTAGGAGAACCGAAGTTTAGGTAGGGGATTTAAAGGTCTCAACCCCTTCTGTGGGGGACAAATTAATCGCAGATTAATTAATAATTTATATTATTTTTTTATTAATTAATATTTAGAATTATATTTTTATTAATTTAATTTAATATTATTAAGCTCAATTAACAAAAAACTCTTTTAATATTTTTTTTTTATTTTAAAATTTTGAATCTGATATAAGTAACATACACCAATGAATTTGAAGGAAGATATAGAATAGCGGTAAGTCCACCTCCATCGGGTTTGGTTTGAGAGTAGGAAGACCTCACTGTTTGCTTGTTTCCAAGGCCTGGTCTCCCCTACGTGTTTGAACTTCAATTTTCGGGCCTTTATCAAATAAATGAATAGTTTAAAGGAAAAATGTGAACTTTTTTTTATATTCTGGTTTGATTAACGTCTGATATTTAAAATTTTATCTTGATTAATCTAGAATGATCATTATAAAATTTATTTTATAGGTGACTCACTTGATATTATTTTTTTTATATTTAGAAAAAGTAAAACTCCCAGTCCGATATGGGACAAAGTATCCGTTTCACCTGGGTGAAAAACATGAATTTCAACATTGAGGCGCAAAGACCCGCCCTGTTTACCCAAAAAGAAAAAAAAGAAAAAAAACCGAAAGACAGAGACAAAGAGAGAGACGAAGGCCCACCATCCTCCAAACCACGCACGAGAGAACTACCATATTCTCTCTTTCTTCTCTCTTACGTCATTCTCAAACGCCCACCAAGCAAAACCAGTCCACATTACACAGTTTCTAATGCCCACTTTGAAAATCTTAACCATCACGAAGCCTCTCGTCTCCAACGCCAACACTCTTCCTTGCGGTTTTCATTTCTCTCTCTTCACCACCATGACAACATTTCTCTTCCAATTTCACTTGGATTAATCAATCTCTCCAAAACTAATCTTAGAGAGAGACAGAGACAGAGAGAGAGGTTTGTTGGGTATGCAAACGGAAGCCAGAATTGGTCGAAGCCATGCCGGAATCGCTGTCGACGATGGTGGTTCTCGGAAGTTTCTCCGGCAGCACCCCCACCGGGGAACGCAGCCACAACGGCAGCACCGCTCCCAGATTGGGACTCTTTCTCACCTTATCGCCGGCGGTGTTGCCGGTGCCGTTAGCAAGACCTGTACCGCACCTCTCTCTCGTCTCACCATTCTTTTTCAGGTTTTTTTTTCCCTCCTGATTTTGTGTCATTTTCTATGTTTCCTCCAATTGGGGTTTCGATTTTTTTAGGTCTATTCTGCTAGCCGTTGATTGGATTTTATAATTGTTGTGCTTCAAGTATTAATTGGTGTTGTGTTAATTGTTTATATGTAATTAAAGTGATTATTAATTTTATTTGGTTGTTTTGGCTTGATTGTCCTAAGACTTGAGGTCTCCGTGATTTGATTTGATTTGATTAGGAATGAAAGGGGGTTGGGCTTTTAAATTTCTTCGTCTGAGGTTAATTGAGGACTTGGCTGTGTCTACTTGGTTGTTCAAGGATTTTTGTAGTTATCAGGCTGGTAAGTTTCTTTTGGGGACTGGCATTTTCCTGGAGGAATAGAAGTGGAAACTACGTTGCAGGGACGCTCGTACAAAAGAAGGCGTTGGTCTCAGACCTGTCTAAACGGGCATGACACGATAATATACTTTGTAACTTAACATAGTATAAGATTTTTAACTTTGTTGTGTTCTGTGTCCATGTCTTGTTGTGCTGTGAGCTGTGTTCGTGTCCATATTTTGTCCACTGGAACAAACTAGGAATGTCAGTTTTATGATTAGTTGTTTTCTTCTCGACATTTCTTAGTTGGATTGTGCTGCTTTGCCTGTAGAAGGGAAACTTACTGTTTAGCTTTTCTCCAACGCAATTGAAAGTGTTTGAGCTAGTAAGTTGTAAAACTAAGATGAGTTGCTTATATTATAGTGATCAGTATGACAAATTGTTAACATTCAAAGCAATGAATATTAGAATGGTATATGTTGCAAATATAAGTTCTTGGAAGATTGGCTTTTGAAATTAAGGCTTGGCCATTGTAGGACTAGTTGTCGATGCACATTTACCCTCTCCGTGGTTGTGCTTTGTGTTTGTGTTTGTGTGTGTGTGTGTGTGTGTGTGTGTGTGTGTTTTGGGGGGGGGGTTTACAAAAATGAAGTTTCCTTTTTGTATAACTTTTTTGCTTAGCTTGAATGGGAATAATGATGGCTGATGTTTACTCATTTCACATGACTTTTTTAAGCTGTGGCTTTCAGATCTTCAGGATAGCATGTTGCTGTTTTTTTGTTTTTTAATTATTATTTTATTTAGTTGTAATTTGAATAGTTTTTCTTCTTATTGCTAAATTTTTCTTAGAGCATCACCTGTGACTGTGAGAGTGTAGCATGTTTTAGAAGTTGGAAATTTGTATGTGCCCTTCAAATGGAAATGATGACAACTTAATTTCCATCAACCCTCTCTCTCCCCCCCCCCCTTTTTTTTAAATAAACATTTTTAATCACTGTATATTGTTAGATGCCACAAACCCTTAAAGGTACACAAGAATTTAGGTTTGCTGATTTGTATGTGAAATAATCTCTGTTCGTCAACTAATTGATGCTCGCTGTGGTGATTATGTTGATGAATTAGCTTTGAGCCATCCTAAGTACATTGGTTTCAATTGCTTTTCTGGCCTTTCTTTTGTATATTGTTTTGACTATCCTTCACATGTTTCAGGTACAAGGAATGCACTCTGATGCTGCCACCTTAAAAAAGGCTAGCATATGGCATGAAGCTTCTCGTATCATTAGAGAAGAAGGATTCAAGGCATTTTGGAAGGGGAATCTTGTTACTATTGCTCATCGTCTTCCTTATTCTGCAGTCAATTTCTATGCTTATGAGCGCTACAAGAATGTATGAATTATTATTACTTGCATCATAGAAAGTTCAGTTTGTGAGTGGTGATTTTTCATATTTACATATTTCTAATTTATTAGCTGCCCCCTTAACTTCTGCAGTTTTTGCAATCAATACCAGGCCTTGAAAGCCATAGAGAAAATTTGGGTGTGGATGTTTGTGTGCGACTTCTAGGGGGTGGAATGGCTGGTGTGACAGCTGCCTCCATTTCATATCCATTGGATCTACTTAGGACCCGCCTTGCTGCACAGGTAAAGCAAATATTTTCAGAAGTTACTAATCTTCCCAAGATTAGAAGTTGAAGTCTTGTATGCTGGAATGACATCTTCCCATACGCACCTGTAGAGGTGGTAGATGTGACAATGTGCTTGGAATGGTTTGTTTATCTTGGCACAGATTTTATTTCTTCATATTAGTAGGCATTTGTGTGGCCTGAGAGTGTCTGCATAAGTCTTTTTTTTTGGGGGGGGGGGGGAACGACATTCTGCTTACATCTTCTGATGATGAACCATTTTCAGAAGGACTTCTGAAATAATCTCACGTTCTTTTTGAACAATCATTTGAATAAAATTTAGTTGAAAGATTGTAAGCTCAAGATCTATTTGCTCTTTTTATTCTCTTGGTTATAGATGCGGGTTATTCCACATAATGTTTGATCTAACATGCATATTTTGCCTTTTAAACATTGTAGAAGTGATTTTGGGCACCTTTTTATGTGACTTTCTCTGTGGCTGCCTTACATAAATTGGTTTGAACTCTTTCAGAGAAATGTAATATACTACAGAGGAATTTGGCATGCACTTTGTACCATCTGTAAAGATGAGGGCTTTTTGGGCTTGTATAAGGGGCTTGGGGCAACATTGTTGGTATGCTTCTTTTCCTGTAATCCTCTACCACATTGACTTCCCTGTCCTTTGTTTTTGTAATTTGCTGTTTGTCACTGAAATTCATCTTCTGATGCAGGGCGTTGGTCCTAGTATTGCAATAAGCTTTTCCGTTTATGAGACATCTAGGTCTTATTGGCAATCTCAAAGGTGATTACTTCTGGAATTAAAGATATCTACATCTTTAACATTTTATCTGTCTTCTCTTACTGTTGTAATTTAACAATCTTGGCATCAGGCCTAATGATTCTAGTGTGTTGGTTGGGCTAGCTTGCGGCAGCCTGTCTGGTATGGCATCGTCAACTGGTGAGTGATGTAAACCTGCCTGCATCAATCAAATTTACCACTGTTGTTTCCCCTATCCCCCCTTTCTTGACATGGATTTTACTATATACGATTCAATGATTTGTATTGTTTAAAATTTATAGAATGTATCCAAATCTTGAGGAAATTCTATAAAACCATATTATTGCCACATTCAGTTTCTCTATAAATTTCCAAACTTACCGCCCGAAGCAAACTTAAGCATGCTCTTGAAGTTGTCATTTTTTTTGTTCGCTCCTTCCAAACTAGTGATACCTCCATGCGGTTTTAAGGGTTTAGGTAATAGTTATGGGTTGAGCTTTACCACAGCAGTGATTGTCCCATTGTGTCCAAAAGATTGTGCATTCAAGTCAGGAAACACCTCTGTTTTCAGGTGTGACTATTTGTGTCTAACCCTTTATGGATTCCACGGTACTTGCAAATTTGTGCATTTGGCTGCTTTTTTAGGGCAATAAGCTCGTGTGAAGCCGAAATATCCAGCCTTCTAATTATATTCCCAACCTATATTTAGTAAATGCAATCCATGTCCAAAGTGCATTTACTACAAGTTCTTGGTATCTCCTTGTTGCTCTTGTTTTCAATATGTTGGCGTTCCAAGGGAAAAGAGGAGTACAACTGTAATTTATGACTCTTCATTTAAGTTGGTTAAAGTGGTGAAGCTGGTCTATTTGGACATCGATCCAACATAGTCATGCAGTATGGTTGCACAAGTACCTATGCATCCTGAATTGTTTTTACTAATACTGTGCAACTTATGGATGTCTGATTTCTTATGCCATTCCCTTTCCACCTTAACTACTGGAGTTGGTAAACAACAGTTTCTTATGAAGGCAGAGGTGCTGTCACCTAAAATGCGTACATGTATGTATGATGTATCCATGCCTCTATCTCAAATAATTGTATGATGTATCTATGCTTGTTCCTATTGATTATGTGTGAAGTTTGGGAAAACTGGGTGTTAAAAATATTTGTGATACTGCAATTTCTGTGTATGTGTGTGTCTTTTATATTTTATGAGCTTAAGTGATTTGGCGGCTTTCAGAGTTAAATCTTCTAATGTTGACAATCCAACTGGTTGTCTAGAACACTACAAAATATGAATTGAATTGGAGATTTTCAACAGGGTTAACTACAATAGTAGTATTTGATTGATCTAACACGATGCTATTTTGTTCATCACTGTCACCTCTCTCTCTCTCTTTCTCTCTCTCTCTCTCTCTCTCTCTGTGGCTTATCAATCATTCCTGCTTCATGCAGTAACATTTCCCCTGGACCTTGTGAGGAGAAGAATGCAATTGGAAGGTGCTGCAGGTCAAGCACGTGTATATAAAACAGGACTTGTTGGCACATTTAGGCACATCACGAAGGCCGAAGGTCTGCGTGGTTTATACAGAGGGATTCTGCCAGAATACTTTAAGGTTGTTCCAGGGGTAGGAATTGTTTTCATGGTCTACGAGACGATGAAGATTCTTCTAGCGCACACTCCTGCTGATGAATAGGTGATGCTGTTTAAAGACACCCCTGTAATTTGCCACTGGATCTCCAGATTTGGGAAGGACTCCATTGTGACTTGAATCTGGAAGAATGAGTTGGTTGTACTTAAAAGGCCGTAGATAGACGGTTCTTTTTAATTTTTTTTATACAATGAGATGCAATCAAGCAGATTCGAATCGGGAAAGGGAGGATAGAAGTGAAAAGGCTCTACCGTTTGAGCTTGAGCTGTCCTTAGGGACATAGATAGACAGTTCTGTCGATGATATATCCTGAAATATACTCTCGGTTGTAAATTTTTGTCGTTGCTGCCATAACTCAAAATTTTTCGTTGTATAGCTAGGTAGGGGGAGCTTGTCATGAGTCACATCAAGTGTATCGATGCTTTAGTACATTTATGTCTAGCACTTCTGATAGGCATGAATATACGGATGATCATTTCACCGTCACCAGTTTGTATGTGGTTTGCCATCAGATTGTGCTCTCTATTTTTCATGGATTGGATTCTTTTTGTTCGAGTAAATAATAAGTCATGAGTTCTTGAAGTTGTCAGTCTTTTGGCGGAGAATGGATTTGTAAATTCCTTGATAGGCTGGGAGAAATTGTTCTCTCTCCCCATAAAATCAGAGCAAGGGGCAAAATTTGTAATCTTTCGGCCATTACTCCATATAGTTGTGTTACTGTGAACACAACCATTTAAGTCTCACCCCCATCGCGCATTTTCTTGTCAAAATATACTTTTCTTTTTAATATACAAGCAAAATTTGATTATAAGATTTTTCGTTATATTTTAAAAATGTTTATCAGCTGAATTAGCTCATACCCATCCGTAACACTGTGGTCTGCTCCATGGCTCAGATGATATGACTTGAAAATTCAGCTAATTGTGAATTTGGAACTAATAACCCGTCAGTAATGAAAGCAATTGAGCGTCAGAGAGACAGACAGGTTATAATAATCAACAGCCGCCGCTGCTATTTATATTTATTTGACAAATTAATCTCTATGAAGCAAAGGATATTTATAACTTAAGAAATCTCCCCAAACCTTTCACAATTTCACAGGATCATTTGGATCGGAATGAAACATGGCATGTGCATGACGCGCCCTCTATTTTCCTCGCGGGCTACAAGTTTATTGCGCTTTGATGTGGACTTGAGAGCATTACAAAGAGACAACCCCACACGTTATTCCTGCCAATAATGATATTTTTGAATAGGAGAAGAGAACCTTCACCGAAGCTCCTCAATATCTGGTTATCAATGTGTCCCCATCCCTTCCTTCTATCAATGCATGTGCGCGCGCGAGGCATGTTATGTACCTATTAGTCCAACTCAATCATTGATCTCTGCATGAAATGGTGGGGGTATTATATGTTTGGAAGCAAATCAGGAGGCCGTAAATCGCTAATTATGGGTTACTGACAGAGATTGGTGAATCTCATTTTGCCTGGGAATAGAATGTTTCATTTATTTAAAAAAAAATGTTAATGCAAGAATGCAATATCTGGGACAGCTGTATCTGGTGCAGAATGCAAATATCATGCTTTTTTCGCTTTCAGTCGATCATCACTGAAAGAGAGAGACAGAGAATTGTCCCTACTTGGAGGATGAAATGAGCCGACAAAGCAACAGATTCTTATAGACTAAGCACCAGTAAGTATTCCTCATTATTCCCGATTTTGAGTTTGATTGGAAAGAGAGGGAAACAAAAAATGCTTTGTACAGTATTTACCAGCATTTTTCACACTCTGTTTCCTGTTTAAGGCTTTAAGTTACATTTTGCCTTTGAGAAAGCAGTCAAGGATATACAGAACAGAAACATCATTGTCTACGGAAAGGAATGGTCCCAGTCCTATCATTGGTTAGCGAAGAACAAAGGGCAAAGAGAGAGCACCTTATCTTGGCCTTTATACTACACCTTATACCCACGCTACTTTGCACTACCAACCTCTACTACTTTGTTGGAATTTGTCATTTCTCAATATCAACCACTATAAACAGCTTCCCTGTTGTGCCTATTATAGGCACCAAGCTCCTCCTTTGTTAATGTTATGCTTATAGCTTCTAGTCTTTCTTCTTCTTCTTCTTCTTCTTGGATAGGATTCTTTGTGGGAAGTGAGAATAGGTAATCTGCATCCTGAGGTTCAGAGGCCTTGAACATAGAGTTGGTATGATTATCGAGTCTGAGCCTCAGGATGTAGATGACCTCTTCGCCACTCCCAAAACCAAACAACGATCTGTCACTCCGACTTTAATCAGTTCACTGCATTCTGTTGCTGAAACTTCTTGAGTTCTGAGTCTTTCACTCTGCCCATCTACCATATCCTCTCTATGCTTGTTTCTATGTTCACTATCTGTTATTGAATGACCCCTGAAATCTTTCTCTTAGCGTATGTTGTTAAATGATCACTGAAACCTTTCTCTTAGCTTATCTTGGTTTTGCGAAGGAAACATTTTCCATCCTTCCCTTTCACTCTCTCATTTGTCCAGGGAGGATTAGATTCAGCTAGTACTCTATTTACCGATGGAAATAGCAAGGTAGGTAGAACATAGCATGACTCTAGATATGGACCTTCCCTCCGCCCCCCTAAAAAACCCGAGACACACAACAACAACAACAATCCACCTTGGGGAGACGGAGACCACTAAGGCAGACTTTGGCATTAGATATTTGGAATGAGCTGGCAGGTTAATGCATCAATCAGTGTTCATACAGTATGCTTCACAAACACAAGCACACTTCCAAAGATGCAAAAGCTAGTCCCAAAATGGTGGGACTATGAGCTAGGTGGTTCCTTCCTTTTCCTGTTCCTTGGATAATGGTACAGTTCTCTTCCATTTTTTCTTATCTTCTCTTTCCATCTCTTTGATGTGCTTCGATGTTGTATACCCACTATCATGGCACCACAAAACTAGAATATATGCACGAACCTTTGAAAAATAAATGAAAATGTCCCCTGATTCTCAAACCATCCCTCTGAGTAGGGCTATGGATGAGCAACAAAATTCTAAATAAATAAAAAAAAAAAGATCTCTTTCAAGAAGAAATGACCTCTAGACTCCAAAAAAGATGCAAATACCTCCGCCATCAAGCTGAGATTTGCCTGTATATGTACGAATTATAGTGTTGTATATCATAATGCTTTTTTCTAGATTTGTCTAGTTCAAACTATCATAGTGAAAGGCGTCCATATTCAAAGATGCTCAGTCAAATCCCATTCGTATGAATCCCAAAACTTTCCAAAAAAATAGTAGGGCGCACTTGTATTTCAATGAGCAAAAAGGGAAAAAAATGCAGGCACTATGGAGTAGATGCTATAAGAGAACACATTCTAATACCCAAAGCAAAATGGTAAATTAGAGTCCACACATCCCCCAAAAGCAGAGGTAAGGCTCTGCTCAAACAAAAGTGAATATTCGATAATTTAACTTTCTTTTCATATTTCTATAAAACTTTATCAGCCCTAGAGAACCATTCCTCTATGACAACATATAAGTGATAATTTCCCAAAAAAGAGAAAAAACACAATGCAAAGTTTTTCTTTATCCTATAAGTGGATGTCTTCAGCTCTCTGCAGGACTCCAACGGCCTCATCCTTGCTTTCATTCAAGTCTTTACCATCCTTAAGAAACTCCATCATCCCAACCCGAAAAAATATAAAACTTCCACACAAATTAGTAGTGCAAAATCCAAAGTTTTACGCCAACTACGCAATGCCATACCAAACCATAGGCTTCATCAATTTTCTAAAATAGAAATGGAAAAGGAAAAAAAAAAAAAAAAGGAGACCAAAATGCTCTAAGTTCAAAAATAACCTATGCTAATGCTAGTAGTTATGACAGTGAGAAACTTTTTGAGTAGTGGAGAAAAAACCTGTTTGGTGTAATGAGCAATAGCTTGACAGTCAGAAATTTCATGCAGATCAAGACCCTTATAAGCCAACTCCATAACATGACTCTGGATTGCCTCAGGCATGTCTGTCTCGCGCACAATTGCCTTTCCTTCCAACGTTTTTAAGTTGTTGGAATTTTTTTTCTCCTGCCAAAGCAGAGCTGCTTTGTTTGTGCTTTATAGTGCAGGACAGAAGAAGTTTCTACAATTTGGTGGTGGAGATTAAAAGAGAGAAGAGATATTTCTCTAATTTAACAAGTACTTGTGAATATCTTAAGTAGCTGGAAAAGAACTAATATATCTGACTCGTTTCTTCTGGCTACAGTAATGTGCTTTGGTTCCGGAAAAGCATCGGTCGCGGCAAACCCAAGAAGGCAAGAAGGAACCAAATAGAATCAACAAAAGTGACCATTTTTTGAGACTAGAGGCTTCGCAAAACTTCATGGCCTAGAAGAAGTCTTTGCCATTTGCATAGTGTGAGGATAATTATTTTCCGAAAGTAAAAAAGCAATCCTGAAACCTAGAAAGACAAAATACATGCTTGGAAAGTGACATTATCCAGCAAACTCCTGTGTCACACAAATTGAAATTGTAGGTGCAATTGCAGTGCATGCCAAGGCCAAGCCATAACAACAAAAAAAAAAAGGGTGAGAGTTGCAAGACAAACTGCCGAACCTCATTTATCGAGATCACGGTCATACCCAACTAAATTTTAGGTACATATTTATATCGAAATTCAAAACTCAACCATCATAGTATTAAATACATGCGTAAAAAAAAAAGTATTAAATACCAAAAAAGCGAAAAAGGGAAGATCAAATAGAAGCAAACACATACCAAGCATAAAAATAAAATAGCACAACTAAACCTCTTGTATTCAAAATCCAATCCTTGTGTTGCCATATAGATCCCCTCAAAAAACACTGAACTCTAACCTAGCAATCTTTGACAACAATGGTGTTCTGTACCTAACAACTGGATTTTCTCATGTGTACGGAATACTAAATTTGGAGAATCACAAATAAATATAAAAAAGGCCATCTTTTTTCAAGTTTTGAATGAAACAGCCTCTAAAAAAAATGGAAAACCCTTCTCTTCAAAATCTTCAATTTCTTCAACAAAATATGCCATCATAAAGAACATGACCCACAAAAGCCAGTCGGGTCACACCGAAATCTTGAACCAGGTCAACGAGATCTGAGCAAGAAAATGCTGAGTTCTTGACCTGGGTTATCTTCTGGATTAATCAGATGAAACGACTCAGAAACTGCACTTCCCACAACCCGCTCGTAATTCGCTCTCATATACATTATCTCCTCATCATCGGCTCCAAACCCGAATCCGGATCCGGCGGGAAGGACTCCGGCTCCGAAAGTCATCGATTGCATAGTCTTCAACATCAGGCGATTCTCCTGCGTGGCCTTTCTTTTCCGGGCAAACCCGGCCTTACGTCCATTGCAGAAGAGGGTCCAGATGGGTACCGAGTGGAAAGGACATGGAGACGGGTCGGTTCGAGGGATAGTCTGACCAACCCGAACCGCATATCTTTGACGAGTTGTTGGGTGGGGAGAGAGAGTTGGAGCAAGAGAGCGGGTTTCGGGTCAAGACGGTGGTGTTGGAAGCAGAGCCAGGTGTTTCCCCGGCGGTAACCGAAGATTGTGCCAACGACCATTGATTTTGAGGCACGTGATGCGATGATTGACGGCGTGCTCTTTCGTGCCGCATCTTCCGTTTCGGCAGTTACGGTGGTGATGGAGGAAGTAGAGAGTCGCCTTCCTTTTTCGGATTCGTAGAAGGAATCTTCGTCGGGGTCTTGAACCACGTCGTTATCTTTTATGTTGATGACGTCTCTCAGCGAGGTGCTTAGGTGTTTCTTGATTGGTTCTGGTTGTGAGACCGAAGAGTATCTTGTCCCGGCGGTGGTCGGGAAGAAACATGTGAGGAGGAATCGACGGAAAGCGTCCACTTTTACCATTTTTGGACGAGAGAGAGAGAGAGCGAAGAAGGGTTTTTTTTTTTTGAAATTTGATTGCGGGTAACGTGGGGTTTAATAGAAGTACAACATTTCACAGATTTCAGAGGAAATACCAGGCGGCGGGAATAATAGCCGTTGCAGAGTTGCGCTGAAGAGGTAATTTTTCTGAAAATATACCGATACGTGAACTTGGGGATTGAACGATGAAGTTCTAGCTGTGATCTGTCTTTCTGTAGCAATGGAGTGAAGCAGGCTTCGGGTACACTAGATATTAATGCTCTTGGTATCAGATCAGCTTTTTCCTTCTCTCTCTTTCTCCCCTCTCTCCCTCCCTCGCCTTTCTTTTTATTTTTATTTTTATTTTTTGAGTTCTGATTTAGAAAAAATAATGAAAATTAACTTTAACTGGTCCCTTGGTTGTTATCTGGCCATGCAAAACGGTCCTGGGAAGGGTTTTTCTCGCTTTCATTATTTCTTTCCAATTTCCAGTTATTTAAGGATGTCATGACCCCGGCTAGACTAAACTTAAACTTTATAATTTAAGCTTATAATTTTAGAAATAAATTATAATATTGTTGTAGAAAAAATATATTATTTAATATTTTAATTTTTAAGAGGGCAGCTATTCTTTTTCCCTTCCTTTGTTCCCGCATTCCCTGTTAAAATGGTTGGAGACTTATAAATTTAATTTGGCTCATGGATTAGTCGATGAGAAAAATATTAGATTTTTTAATCAATAATTTATGTTTAAAATTAGAAAATAAAAAAAAAATTATGATGAAAAAGCTCTTTCAGAAATAGAGTCTAACGACAACTCAAATCAAATTAAATAAAATATAACTTTAAATATCGATCGATTGATGTACATGCTTCCCGTGATAAAAAAATAATTTGTCTTGAGCCCAAGCTCGGACGGGCCGTTCTGAATCCGATAAAAGAGAATGGGATTGATTCGTGAAGGCCGACTGGTCTTGGATTCGGTCTCTCACAATTCTAGGCAAGTTTCGATCTGGTTTTCCTAACAGTTTCGAAAACGAAAACTGTCGATTTGCAGGCGAATTTCAATCCCATCCCAGTCCTTATCCGATTTCAGTCCGGGTTCAACACGGGTTATGTCTCGGTCTTCAAATCCCCTTTTCCTGACAAAAAAAATGAAAAGGTATAAATTCTAGAGGTCACAGAATATTTAAAAAGATTCCAATTTTCCCATGAAAGCGATGGACAAGGCACACAGAGAAAAGGCAAACAAGCATGGTATAAGAATAAAATAATAATAATAATAATAACAATAATAAAGGTAGAAGGGGATGTTTTTCTTATGAAGACTGGGATTTTAAACGACAAGTACACAAATGTAACAAAATTTATGACACCAGTACATGGAAACCCCAGGAGCCAATTAATGTGGGGCAGAAAGATAGTTTCCCAAGTTGATAATAATATTTAGGGCACAGTTGAATGCCAGTAAATGGGAAATCTTGCTAATTCAATGCCTGAAGAGACATGCAACACCAGGAGACAAGTTGGACCCTGGTGACTAAACAAAGATCCTAGAGAAATTCTAAGGTACAAATCGACTTCAACAACATAGGAACATCAACTTTTCGGACTGACCCTCTTTGCAAGGGCTAAGCAATTCCAAGAACAGAATGGTGGTATTACTATTACTGCACACCGCTCCATTTAGCCCAGTCTACAAACTGCATTCCTCCATAAATGTTGTTCGCAAAGCGCACACCAACAGTAAAAGCCATTGCAACAGGAGGAACTTGCTTTGCCATCGGTGATGCTTCAACCAGGCGTTCCAATCCATTGATAATCTGATACCGAGTATTGGAAGAAACTCCCAGAAAGACACCTGCATGCAACATCATGGAAGACATTAATGATTAGGGCTGAAATAGGGCAGAAGGGATGTCAACAGAGAAGGTTGCAAAATACTGAATGAATACAATTTCAAAAACTAAATCAAATAAACTTGTACAAACAAGCCAAGGAAATTATGCAGTGAGATGTGGTCGAAGAAATGTTAAAGCCACAAGCATTTGATCACCAATCATGTCCCTCACTCAAGTAGGATAAAATACTTGTTAGCAGAATGACTGCAAATCTTTAACATTTCTATTGTATACCAGGTTTGCAACTCTCATGAGAGAGACCTTCCTACAGTGAGTAGTTCAGGTTCAAAAACAGACAATAGAGTCGAGTTATATAATATGAGATTCATAATCCAAAGAAAGGCCCAAAATGGTAATTGTCCCCATCACTATTAAATTTTAAATTAAATAGAGAACAATGAAACATAAAGTATATGGTCCATCATGGAACAAATTAATTAATGGTATGAAATATCAAAAGCATTTTAAGTGATTGTTTCACTCCAGAAAATATAGAGGTCTTAATTCATCCAGCCTCAAATGCAACAACATAGTACTCTACAGGAGATGCAACTTTCACAACGCTTTGACTACAGAGAGCAAGACGTTCAAACCTAATAATCAAAAGCGGTATTTTATCAACTCTAAAGAAGAGCACATCTTCAAGGTAAGAATTGCATTGAACATAGTTATTGTGCAACGAATTACTCAACTCTAGACAAAAATAATGAATAGCAAAAATCACAGGTCATGTCAATATTAGCATGCAAAGACACACAAACACCCATAGCGTGACAGTTGTGGCTAAAATTATTAAAAAGAAAAAAAATAATTAATAAATAAATAAATAAACAAATAAACAAATTAAATCTGAAGGCATACCCCAAAGTGCAGCAGTTTTCATAAGAGGTGGAACTGGTATATCTTCTGCTGATTTCTTGACACTCCTGCATGGTGGAAAGAAATTTGATCACTATAAAGTACCAGAAAAGAATCATAAAAGATATTACATTAAAAATACTAGAGGATATACAAATCTGCTAATGATTTGTTGTTTGCATTAAGTACTTGGATGCAAATAAGTTGTAATAGAAGAAACCCCCTTGATGTCATTCAAGCACCAGGTCATACAGCAATATAGGTAGAATGTAAACTAAACTGTCAACATTGGGAGAAACTTAGACAAAAATCTCAAACTAACATATCTACATTGGCAAGTATGTAGCTCTTCCCAAGCCAAGTTTCTCAGCTTTAAGGAATCTTAAAGATCTTCAACAACTTTGTCTAGTCGAAGTCCAAAAACCTACAAATTCAATTCATTGATTTCACAAACCAAACAATAAAAAGGTAATTGACAGCAAACACCCAATTATTTCTTCAGCTGAATGAGTTACTTGAAGATTGAATGCTTAGCAAGACAAGGGAAATCCTAAATCACAGTCCTCAACGACAGCGAGAGTACTATGACCTTGAAAACCTTGCCATTGCTTTAATTCTTCAAGGTTGTAGGGTAGAACAACAGTAGAGCAACATAAATTAGCCATCAAGGTCAGATTACCCTCCCAGTTGAAGATGGAATGTTTGAAACTGAAACGCTTAGCAAGACAAAATGAAATCCTAAATCATGGTCCTTGACAACAAGAAGCGTACTATAACCTTGATGACTAATTTATTTTGTTCTTCCCATTCCTTTAATTCTTCACGGTTTTAGGCTAGACACAATGCTTCAACTAAGCACATGAAATAAAGCAAGCAGTTATTTCAGAAGAACAACCAACATGTTATAGTCTTAAAGAAACTCCTAACCAACTTGGCCCACTAGGTGTACAAACTTGCAAATATTTGCTATATTAAGGCTTCCAGAGACACTACACACTGAATACTTGGTGTAAATACAGGCAGAAAACAACTCTCATGTGGCTAAATTTCAGAGGTGGTTGTCTTAGACAACTCCTTGCCATGAGCACAGATCACCAGCTGAATCTAAGAATTAAATAGATAGTAGTGTAGCATCGGTATATATAGTGTCTGGCAGGTTAGAAGTATACCGCTTGGCATTCATTATCAAGTTTGCGATGCCTTGACCAAATAGACCTGAAGCAAATCCAACAGATCCATATAGAAATCCCTGGATTCAAAATAATATGGATCTGTTATACCAAAAATATTAACCAGATAGAAACGTCTCTACTAAACATACACATCTGCTCAATCTTATTCTAATTTGTCCAAATGGCATACATGTTGGTAACATAAGCAAACGAAGCATTGCTGAACATCCAAAGCAAGCTCACGTTTCATCATTTGCATCTTAAATAACATGGTCTTACCTTGTAAAAGTAAGTTGCAATCCTCTGCTGGACAGAATATCTACATCCTGGCCGTTCAGCTTCAAACACACTGTAGAAAATAAATATTAACAGACTATTTAATTCATTCAGAGCTGCAAACAAGGCATCTACCCATTAATGACATAATAACCAAATAAAGTGTTCAGATCTTCATTTTTAGGAAGGAGATATTGTTTTGTGAATGAAATTACAACCTGCTAGGAAGAGACTGATTAGCATTTTGAAGCTTCCCAAGAAACCCCTTGGCAACAGGTGGTTGCCCAATACGTGCATAAGGTGCCAACATACCAACTAATGCAACAGTAACAACTATCCCAACAAACAGATCAGCTGCATACAACTCAAATTCGGCCCAAAAGTCTTTGCCTCTCTTTTGGACTTCAGCGAACGTAGCACAGCAAGAATCAATCACAATCTGCATTATATTCGATGAATTATTATACCTCAAATCGAAAAGCAAAACCACACGAAACATGTCATAGCCAATTAATAACAACTTGCTAACAAAGGGGTCCTACAAGTGCATGATCAGTCTGAACTATGAACAACATCGGGGTCAAGTTAATAAATTAGTCATATCCATAGCAGATGCTCTTACCATTGGATCTCCATACAGGGGTCCAAGGTGAAATTGCTTTTGGGAGGTTTTCTCATTTTCTGAGTGATCATAAATAGGATTTACCCGATTGGCTACTACATATGTCCGATAAGTTTGCCCGTGCGGACACCCATTCTTATCAAGTACACACACAAACAAACGAGAACAACAACAACAAACAAGAGCAACGATAAGAGAATCTAAACCAACCTCAGCTCCAACTTTAAAAAGAAAAGATGGATCAGCCAGCATCCTGTTCCGAAGCATACCACAAGTTTTCATAGCAAAACCTAGAAGCCCACCTGCGGCCTACAAATTAAATCATTTAAAGAAAGGTCTAATTTAGCCACACACAAAAAAAAAAGTAAAAACAAAAAACATTCTGGGGAATGCAACAAACAATTTCATCAAATAAAATCAACATAATAGTCATAAACCTTATACCTGTAAATCCAAATATCTGGTAAGAATCAGTCTCCGAATACCAATGGTTTTGGCAGCTTCTAACATTTCACAAGGAAGAGTAACTCCTCTGGCCTCAGTCTCTCTAATCACTTCCTCATACTTCATTATCGGCCCAAACTCCTCTTCTTCTTGGTCCTCTCCTTCACCCCCATCTCCGCCACCACCTCCGCAGCCACCCCCACCAGCCAAATTCCCATTTCCGCCAAAACCATTGCCGTCTGAGGTCTCGATTTTTGTCCCGAAATTTATGTGCGGAGCCTCAAAATCTTTTCCTACGTTAACGCATTTCTCTTCAACTCCAACAACCTTAATCTCTGCCGAACCCGATTGAGGCTGGGATTTGGGTTGTAATATACAGGCGAGCTTAAATTTCTGAATGGATGAACCATTTTGAATGTATAAATAATGTTGCCATCGAACGTTACGAAAACATGGGTTACTTTTCCGTACAATCTCATCTTGGAGATTGAAGGAATTGGGTAATCTAAGACAAGCCATCTTCGATCGACTGACTGAATGGGAGGGGGGAGTATCGAATATAAAACGAAAAAAGTTGTAAATTTGGGATTGATCAAATCAGCATAAGCATTCGAATAAAGCTTCAAGATTTTTGCTACTTTGATTCTTGATTTTCTGGGGGAGAGAGAGACGTTAGTTCGTGCAAAGGAGTTTGGCGTTTCTCTTGTATTGGATGGAGAGAGAGAGATGTTCGGAGAAGTATCAGTTGAGGTGGGAGATTCGCACGTGGGAAGGAGAGAGGGAGAAGCGTATGTGGATTTGCTTAGGGTTGCTAGCTTACTCCCGGTGGGGTTGTGAAATGACAAAAAGACAAGTACGATTTTGCATTTTGGCATGGTGGGATTTTTGCGACGACTCGGGTTGATGGCATTGTATGGGTGTTGCCTATCAGCCGGTGGTGGTGGGGGCAATTGAATTATTAAAGTAAAGGCCGCGGGCGGGACCCTCACCTCACCTCAAATGGTTTTATGCCATTTTTCTCTTTATTTATATATCCTTTTTCCAAAATCTTAATTGCTTTTCCCTTTATCTTTTTCCAAAATCGGCTCCATATCAGATTCATCGGGTCCCTCCATGAGTCTACACCAAAAATTGGCACTGACCCTTACATCGTCAACTTTGGGATTATTTAGATTTCTCTTAATTTTTATTAAAAATATAAATAAAAATTTAATGATACTTAGTTTAAGTTAAATCTAATATGAAATTTTACCGACATAATAATAGGAGAGAGAGAGAGAGAGTTTCCTAGAAATGCCCTCTATGTCCTTAAATATAAATAAAATATTATGAATATTCTTTTGAAAACTTAACTAATTTAGTTTGAATATTTGCATGACTCAATTTAATGATAAATTCTCTCGTTATCTTTTTTTTTTTTAATTTATTTTTAAGATTTGAATTTAAATTTTTTATTAAGAGAATATAGTATTTTTAAAATACTACGCATATTCTGCACTTAAGTGCAATGCATGTAAACGGTTGGATACGAGTCCATTGAATGGACCCGTTTTAGCCCTGCGGCCCAATCTAAGATTTTATTTAATGAATCTTAGAATTAAATTATTTTAATTTTATTTTACTTTGTATAGCATTTTTAATTACAATTAAAACTTTTTAGTTAAAAACATATGATTTAGCAAATAAAAATAAAATTTTGTAATAAAAATAACTAAAATTAATGTTATATGAATCATTGTTTGATTGAAATATTACAAGTAGAAATCCATGCATGCGCCCTAAAATCGATCGAAACCTGCTTGAATTAGGCCAAAAATCAAATCCCAAACTTGAGAAACAATGAAGTAAGGCCTCTTAAGGGTAGGCTGAGCAGCAGAAGTGAGCATAGGCAGGTTCAAGAGAAAGACGAGAGGGACAACACTAAACGCAGAAGCCCATTCTCGGTGTGTTCCAAAAACCAGCACTTTTGGTATTTATATAAAAATGATTGAATTTATCCTTGTATTAATAATTTTCAGTATTCAAAATTTCATTTGATCTTGAAAAATAATATCAAAATTTTAATAATTATGTCTGATATTGCAGTGTGCTTCAAAAGTAAGGCCACTTTCCGTTTTCGCTATTTTCGTACCGCAATCCAGCAATGGCGTGCCCTTCTTGTCCGCACCCGCAACAATTTCCTTCTTTCCTGCTTCTTTTGCAGCATTAGATGGGGTTGATTATGAGTTCCCCTTCCAAACGAATCAGAGTCCAAAAGGGGGTTTTTGCAGCAACATTAAACTGAGTCCAAGGTTTTTGAATTCGATGGCCAGCTTCTCAAGGTTGAGGTTTGGGAATTCGTTTTGGTAAATTGTGCCCAGATACTTTTATGACAAGGATTTTTCTACAAAATATTGATAGTTGCAAAGCAGTGTATGCTTGTTGTTAGGTTTATTCGTATGAATCGGAAACTTGGTAATTTTTTAAAATTAAATGGTTAAAATTTTTAAATAAATATCTCGATATATAGAATTTTAAAAACAAATCGAATTGCGAACTCTCTTGTACACGCTCAATCAGGACGATGATTATAAAGTCGAACTATCACTATTATATCACAACGTCTCAATCCAAAATTCGGTGATACAAATGACGAAAAAAAATTTTCTATCTCAAAAATTTCTCAACCCCTCAATTAATTTCTCATTCTATAAATTAATTTTACTATTAATCACTTTATATGTCTATTATGTGCTGAGAACTATTGTATCGATTCAACTCTCGTACAAAGTTCACCAAAAGAGGGAGAGACCTATCGGGGAAAATAAGAATAATGGTAATCATCAATTATCCCATATTTTAGATTTAAATTTTTAATTAACTTTTAACCCTCTGATAAAATGCCCGACATATAACACTTGTCATTTGTCATTCAAGAGCCACAAACATTCTACCTCCCAGTGATACGGTCAGCAAACCTTGATACTTGCGGGATGACGGAAAATTCTCTACCACAAATGTAAGTCAAGTAGAGATGTAAACCGTGAGAATTTAACAGGTAAAAACTGTCTCCCTTTCTTTTCCTATTTTGTGTGGGGCCACATGATTAACATGTCCATACTTCATCTTTCATGCAGCAAGTTTAGGGGACTAATGTTCCTTTTCATTTCTAGAAGTAAATGTGAAAGAAGAAAAGGAAATTTATGCGAATATGAATCTACATATGAACAGCTGAATAACAGGCATCTTCATTTTTTGTATGGTTCATCAACTAGATGCAAGTTTGAATTACAAATGACATGCTCTCTAAAGTACCATTATGACTTGTCTTCACATTCTACTAGACTCTGGACAACGAAATCCATGGTGGGTCTCTTACTTCTATCTTCCTCTGTGCAGATAATACCAATCTTGACCATTGTTTCTGCCTGCGTCCTGCTAAAATCATCCTTCAGTCTGGGATCCACAATGTCCTTTATCCACATTTTTTCTCCCTCCTGAATTTTACTTTTCACTTCTCTAACAAACCTTGTCAGTTCTGCTTCTTCTCTGTCGCTGTCTATGACTACACTATTTGACAGCCGAATCCCCTTCACAATCTCTAGGATCACAACCCCAAAACTATAGACATCAACTTTTGCAGTGACAGGAAGATTTAGAGCCCACTCAGGAGCCATATACCCTTTTGTTCCTCTAATGCGCGAAAACTCTGAACCTTGACCACCCCTTTGGGACAACTTTGCTAAGCCAAAGTCTGCTATCTTAGGTTCAAAATCACTGTCAAGAAGTATATTTTCAGGCTTCACATCACAATGAATGACCCACTCTAAACACTCATGATGAAGGTAAGCCAAGCCTTTAGCTGTCCCTAGAGCAACTTTAAACCGGTCTTTCCAAGGAAGAAAATTGGCAGAAAAAAGGTGCTCGTCCAAGGACTTATTTTCCAGATACTCATATACGAGGAGCCTGTGCTTCGGCTCAGAACAGAATCCCCACATCCTCACCAGGTTCATATGATTAATCTTTCCAATTGTCCCGACTTCTGCCCAAAAGTCTTCGTCACCTTGAAACATGTCCCCCAGTCTCTTGATTGCAACCACCCTTTCATCTTCTGTAACTCCTTTGTAGACTGCCCCAGAGCCACCTCTTCCTAGCTCATCCTTGAAGTTCCTGGTTGCCT
Organism: Dillenia suffruticosa; assembly: GCA_033439265.1. Classification (NCBI taxonomy): domain Eukaryota; kingdom Viridiplantae; phylum Streptophyta; class Magnoliopsida; order Dilleniales; family Dilleniaceae; genus Dillenia; species Dillenia suffruticosa. The sequence goes on from JAVTVX010000035.1 coordinate 2,193,723, forward strand.
TCTTGAGTTCAGCATAGCTGTAGCACCTAAATTGACTTGATATAGCGCGGTACCCTTGCTCCATAGAACCTGGTACTCCATGTCTCCTGAACAGAAACCACCATCCCAATGCCAGAAACATAAATTCAACTCCACCTATAGCAACAGCAAAGCAGTAAAAATAACTCCATTTCACTCTTTTGTAGGCCATATTGTATAGAGTCGGAGAAACTATTATTTCCTCACTGGAGTTGCATGTGGGACCTAAGCCCTTTGATGCAGTTGATTCCGAAGCATAATCCAGCGTAAGAGGCAGCTTTAGATATATATTACCTGGAAAATCTGGAGATGTGTATCCATTGAAAAGGGCACTTTTCACGAAACAAAGTCCGTTTCCCACAAATCTATAGGAAAAAGCCTCACAACGACAATCATTCAAGCAGAGTTCTTTGCAGTAATCAAACGAAGAAGATGGGCTGTAATTGAGATCAAACCCGTAATAGTCTGTATGAAGAAGCTCCACAAACTTCACCTTTTGAGGCATAGAACAACTGCTGTTGAACTTTGGCTTGCACCCTTTGTTCCAGTCGATTGGGTCAGTGATCTCATAACCAGGAGGGCAGGAACATTTTGCCTCGGGTGTGTAGATACAAATACCATTTCTTCCACATATACCATGTACTTTGCAGTGTTGTTGAAGAGCTTGATATGATATAACCCACAATCCAGACGTGCTGTTCAAGCTATAGAGTCTGAGGTTCCCATCATAATCAATTGTTAGCCGCCTTTGGATTCCCAGACCCATGTCAGAAGAGCTGAAAGCGAATTGATCACTGGATTCAAACCTACCCATGTTGTCTAAAACAGCAATCCTAGTACTGTTGTAATCTGTTCTCCCATTTTGGAACACATCAAAGTCAGGATCAGGCCAATATAAGCTAGAAATATCCGGTCCATCATACATCATCCTCAGAACATTATCATTGTCAAAGTAGAAAATGAAATATCCCGAAGAGTAATCTCCTTTTCTTAGGACTGATATTAGCCTCGTACTTTTAGTAAAATATTGATTGGGAAGAAGAGTATCAGTTGGAAAATCAAAGCTTTGCCATAGACTGTTACCACTGCGGCTTCTTAGTACGAGGTTTCCAGAGTTGAGGAGCTCCGCTCTATCAACATCAGTTGCAGTTGTGTTGGTCTCCCAAACTATTGAGCCGTCAACATCTGTTAGAACCATTGCTCCGCTGCCTTGTAGAGTGACTTTTGAGCCGTGCCCATTTACGGGCCTGTCGCGATTAGCCATCCAAACCACAGTCCTGTCCTTGGAATTTGTGAACCAGATTGAGAACCAGTATGCATTTTCTTCTTCTCCATAGAAACCACAAGTGAATGACTTATCTGGAGAGGTTAAGAGTTCTGAATTACTTTCAACTGACAAAGAAAAGCCTTTGAGCAGAATGTTTTTGACCTCCGCAGCTGATAGAGGGAAGAAAAGGGAGATAAATGATAGGATAAGAAGAGCTTGATTCCTCATTGTTGGATTCCGGAACATGAGAAAAAGGTGATTTTCTTATCTTCTATCTTATGTTTTTGTATCAGAAATGAGGATACAAATAATAGAATGCTGTCTCTATTGCTGACCTATTTGACTCCAAAAATTTATCATTTCTTGGTTTGGCATCTCAGTCAAGGAGACCATTACAGAGAGCCTCTCACTTTCAACATTATATCTAGCAGACCACCTTGAATAATTAAATCATGTATTATATGTGGATAGTTCAGATGTGTAATGAACTTAATGTCCTTGATTTAAGCAGAATCCTTTGTATCCCTATAAGGTGGAAATCTAATTGACAGGGACTGCTTTGTCTTTTCATGGATTCAACTTGGAGTAGAGATCTGGCTGGAAAGTGGAATGCCTGCGCGTCTTAGGATCAAAGAGGTATTTCTATTTCACCCTGGACAAGACTTTCTTCTTTTTTTTTTTTTTTTTTTTTGGTACAATAGATGCGACTGAGCGGATTCGAACCGGGGAAGGGAGAATGGAAGTAGGAAAACGCTGTCCTTAAGGTACGACAAGACTTTCTTCTGTAATCAATCTTGTGCCGGCCCTTCTTCTGTAATCAATCTTGTGCCGGCCCGCAATTCATTGGTAAACAAATTTATGTCATAAATTTGGGAATTGATCAAAGTCAACGGGTTCGAATTTTAGGCCCATGGCTGCGGCACTTTTTTACACTCGAGACAAGTTCTAGAATTTGACCAACATGAACATGCAAGGACTAGGAGACTGTAATGGGACCTTGGATGAAAAGCAGGCGATTAACTAAATGTTCAAGCTTTTCTGTCCTCGTGGATTGTTGAATGCTGCTTCAATTTCCCTTTTTTTTTGGTTCCTTGATCGTGATTCTTATGTATCTTGGCTTCACATGGCCCTAGTTGGTCCTATATTAGTTCCTAAATTCATCATCCAAAATATAAGATAATGCCAACTAGGAGTTGCATTATTTGCTTGCACGTCAATCTCAGCGGTTCACATGCATGGCATCTGGTAGATGAAAACCAGGATCAATTTGTTTTTAGATTCAAAAAATAAAAATAAAAAATTACCTACGAATAGGGATTTGTAAGGTCAACTCCGAGTTTCGGTTACCCAAAACTAAAAATTGTCCCCAATTAAGTATATGCCAATTTGCTTCCAAAACATTTATTCCACCCTATGCCTTTTTTTTGGGGGGGGGGGAGTCTTGAAACGGAGGCAAGGCCCCAAGGATAAACGTAAGACCACAGGCTAGAAGCCCAAAGAAACAAGGGAGAACAACCCCAGAAGTAAGCCAAGCCTGAGGAGGCCATCAGACTGAACACACGTCATAGCTTGCATTTCGCTTCCATTGGACAAAAGCTCGGACCTCAGCCAGACCCTAAGCTGTGGGGCCAACATTTCGAATCCTAGGCCCTTTAGAAAGGAAAAATAAATCAATTATATCTTCAACATAATCCGCCACATTTATAAAAAACCAAAGTGACAGAAATTCCCAATAGTTAAAACCTAAATTATTCACATTCTCTCAAGCTATGATTTCCAGATATTAGAAATATTGACAAACTAATTCATTTACAAGTTCAACTTCAATTCAACCAGTTGCAGCATAAATTTTGTCCCCATCCAAAGAATAACTGTACAAATAAATAAATTTCTACACTATGGAACATGAGAATCCTTGAGTTGGTAGCAATGAACCGGGTCATTTTTTTTTTTTTTTTTTTTAAGTTTGGGATTGCTGATCATCCCCCTTGGGAAGAGCCAGCCCCTGAGACCTTGAATAGACCAACCTATTATTCAGTACATCAATATAGTTTCGTAGTCTGAATCTCTCCAAGTTTGTCAGGGTAAATGTAGGATTGAGAATAAGGGATGGTGCCTCCACCAGAAGGAACACCAGCAAACAAACTGCTTTCGAATACAAAGCTGCTGCTCTACTCAGATCCCCCATTAGTTCCTCAACCTACAGAAAGGGAAATCCCGGATAAGAATAGAGTGAACTTCCAGGTAAACTAGGTTGTAAACTAGGTTCGTACAAGCACTAAATTCTTCTAACTTTCTTGTTCCGAGTATCATAGATTCTACATACCATATAATGGAGTTTTAATCTTAAGAGTTCACCATTACCCATCTCCTATAGAAAATATAGATACTCACAGCCCCATGTCTTCCTAGTGCCAGGGCAGATTGAAATATTGCCTCCATTGCATCTGGCATCTCAGTGCTTCCTGCATTTATGACACAAGAAATCAATAGAAAATTCCATTCTTCATAAATTCAATATCAGTGTAGGGAAACAAAGATACGAGAGCATAAAACTCAAGCTCCCATAGACCAACTAGGGATGTTATTAGTATTTTGAACTCTTCATAGCACCACGTACTGCAATACAATGCACATTCCCCGTTCCACACTACTCTAGCCTACAACTGCTCATGCTCTGAGGCATTGAGTGCCATATCAGCACCAGAATGAACATGGACAAATGCACAAGAGAAGCCATAGGCCATACCTGACTCAATAACTCCTGCAAGTTCCTCAGCATTTCCTACTTCAGAAAGAAAAGCTCTCTCGATCTGAGCACAGACATCCTCTTGACCTTGAGTTTGGATGATGTCAGGACACTCCGAAATAGTTAGGATACCATGCTTCTTACCGGTGCTTCCCTTCAATCTGCTAGTGTCTTGGGTTGGGCTTCCTTCCATTGCCGAAGCAGCTTGCGTGTGGCAAATGTGCAGTGCTTGTTTCCAAATGGCAAGAATAACAAGTTGAAATGAGAATGCTTCTAGCTGCTTACCTGCCTCAATCTTCACAAAAGACAAAATGGTGATCATGTGAGAACCTGAAAAATGTAAACTAGGAAATGGGACAGATATAACACGAACCAAAGCAGTTGGAACATAAGTCACCAGATTCACAAAGGTAACAATTAATGACAGCAGAAAGTATAGTGAATCATAGAGGAAGGAAAGGAGCATGTGATGTCATCAAATTACTCTCTGTACGAGAAGCATTGTGTTCTGAACTACAAAAGTAGTCTTGCAGCATAAGGGCCAATGCATATGACTTACCTTCTCATTTACCAGTTCTTTGATGGCTGATGCAGACTGCTGCAATGACTTAATCCTTGTCATACGGTCGGTTGATGGATGCTCCAAAACATCTCCAATGTCCATTGATCCTTGCGATGTCCCAGAAGGGGCAGAGCTCTGACTCTCTAAGCTTCCAATACAGCAAGTGTTACTAACTCCTGCACCTACAATTGGCATAGGGCCACTCAAGGCAGTGTTCATATTCACAGAAGCCACTAGGGGGCTCTCTGATTTGGATGGTGAATGGGCTGGTTTTGATGCACTTAATGAGGAAGATGCCATATCTCCACATGGTCCCGATACCAGAACATAATCCTGATCAATGAACTCCAACGAATCGGCAACTGTGTACTCCATGCAAATAATACAAAAAAAAAAAACCCACATTTAGCAATACTTGTTTTAAATCTGAATAATGAAACATGATTATGAATTTCTAAGTGTAAAATCCTGGAACCTTTACACCGATTGCTAAGTCTCTGGTCCACTAGTTTTGCGGATTCTTTGATATTTCCTTCTGAAGTTCTATGATTGTCAAACCTGAAACCAGTATTTTCCACTGGACGAGCAATGCTAGTGCCTCTGGAAGCAAGACCAATGTTGTTGGAGGCAGTAGATATATCCTCCCTAACATCAGCTTTTGTACCAAGGGAAAATTCACAAGTAGACTTCATCGTGGATCTTCTCCTTAGGTAGGATGGACTCCCTTCAGGACCGCTGGAGTCATCTTCTAGAGGGAAAGGCAGGCAATCCTCTTGAGAGAATTCTTCTGCATTTCCCAAAGCATTGCAATCCAACATAGGAGAACCTTCTATTATTGCCAAGGATCTTCTACTCCTGCATGGGACGCTGTTTCTGATTGTAAAAAAAGAGAATATAAAGCAAGTTATGGAAATAAAGAGACGATTACGACATTTGCAGGGTATACCAGGATGATTCAGCCACCTGGTTATGAGAAAGGAAGGGATGATTGAAAAATTCTTCAAACGTTAACCGCTCCACTGTAGGTACAAGAGAAGACATTCAAAAGAAGACAAACACCTTGAAGCTTTGTAATTTTAAACGACTTGCTAGCGAACTTTGCAACCCAAGAGAATTAGTAAAACATTATAACAAATCACAATTTTAGGTACTAGAGCACATTCATTATTATATGTACATTAGAAAGGACAAGAATGGCATCATCTTAAATGTGAGAGCAACTATATAAAAGAATTGGCCATCAATTGGCTGTCTGCAAGAAAGGTGTCCAAGTTATGCAAAATACAGTAGAGGCAGACATGCTAGCCCCACTTTTCAAGAAGCAATGATATGTACAACTGGAAATCAGTGTCAAAAAGTTGCAAATGTACAGATTTTTAACACATTCCCGAAAAGTTAAGGCACATGGACACAACATAAATTTATAGGTAAGAGCATACATAAACTTTAAAATTCTGCTGTTTGTTTAACAACTCAAGGAAAGGATGCATTAACAATGTGATTAGCATCGCTAATTACAGAAAGTCCTTTTGAGATCAAAACTGGAGAGAAAGTGGTGGAAAACAAAGGAAATTGAACCATGTGTTTGTGCAATCAGTGCAAATGATGCAAATGAACATGCTGTTAGGCATCAGGAGCCAGCTAATAGGCATTAAATTCGCTTCTGGATGAGTTCCTACTCATGAACCATGGACTGCCATAAAGTAGTGGTCATACTACCTTTCTTTCCCTATCTCACCAATTCCTTGTACTGTGCTTATCTTCACCCACTGGCCAAAGCTAAAATACTCTAAGGTGACAGATTAACTCTGTTCCTGTTTTCTAGCCTGTTATTTTTCAGTTTCCTCTCCCGAAAAATCCACGCCCTCAATGTTGACAGGAATGCCAATTGAGCAAATGTAAACATGATTATGATCCTTAGACAGCCATGCCTCAGAGCTATACTGAAGCTGCTATATCAGTGATTGTGCAATCAAACACTACTTACCGAAGACTGGGACCAATGATTTGCAACAACATGAATCCAAGGTTTGAAGGTCAATAGCCCTACTAAATTTTTCTTCTTTTCTTGATCACAATCAACAGTGTTAATGTTAACCAGATTCCAAACAATAGCCAGTCATTTGCTAGCTATTTTCCACCACATACCTCATGCATTACCATGCCATTGATGGGCATTGAGTTGTTCGAAGGCAACATACATCAAAATGTATTGTTTTCTAGACAAATAAGAAGGCATATATTTCTTATGACATATACTGCAAGTATCGTGGTTCACACGTTACCTGGATTACGTCGGAGCAATTTCTCGCACAAGTCTTTGCAGATGGGACTCAAATTACTATCAAGAGGAAATTGTAACTCTGTTGATTTTACTATATTCTGAAGCAACTGCAGAACGCGAAATGAAAGGTTCAAGACATAATTATCATGACCAAGGGACAGAGGCATGAAAATTAGTATGTGCAAATAGACCGTTGCACCTGTATTTGATTGCCTCCAGTAAATGGTGTTTTTCCTGTAACAAGTTGAAAAAGAATTGCACCTACACTCCAGAGATCTGCCTGCACATTGGATTAAAGGTTAATCCCAGAAGGTCATGCAAAAAGATTGCAAGAAATTCAAAGGAAACAGCAAGTGGCACCTTTGCATCATATTTCTGAAGTTGCATTATTTCCGGTGCCATGTAGAGAGGAGAACCACACAAGGTTTCAGCAAGTCCTCTTGGTTGCAAAGATCTGCCAAGAGGAGATGAAATGCCATTAGACACTGGGAACTGAAGGCAATAAGTTGCCACTGTCATTAAGAGTTCACACAAACCAAAAACTAATGGTTATTTCTTGGTGCATGGATTATCCAAGTCCATCTTTTTGCGGATATAAATATGGTTTTAAAATCAGGCACAACTGTTCTAAAAACAACCAAATTTAGACTTTTCTCTCTGCAAACCAAGACCAACTACACAGATTCACTTCAGTGGACCAAAAAGCTATCTAGAATTTAACTTAAGATCTATATAAAAATACACTGTTAAAGAGATGGAAAACAATAAATAGTCACGGTTGGCCTCAAAGGAAGAGGCAAAACATGAAAGAATGCGACATTTTGCTTCTTCACCATTTTCATTCCCTTCTTCCACCTTTAGTGCCCCTCCAAGAGGTGGTCTCCTCCTATCCACTAGGCCTGTTAAGCTCTCACTCATAGAAAGGCTCAAGATAAGTGAAAGCACAAAATGACCGAAACAAACCTTAAATATCAAAGCCAAATAGGACTAAGTCAATTACTAAGTCAACTAAAGACAACTGCAAGGGTTTATCAACCACTTCTCCTGTCTGTTATAGCTTTGATTGTCTAGAGATTGAACCTTTGTCTCACCAAATTTGCAAATCACATTCACAGAGATATGACAGTGGAAACTATGTCAATGATAATGACAGTTTACCTTGCGAATCCGAAATCAGCAATCTTCAAAACAGCACTGCTGTCATTCGTAGAGAGAAGGAGATTCTGTTCCAGAAGTATGACAAACACTATCATACCTTTGAAGTGAAAAAAGTTAACCATTGAAACAATAATTGTTGCTGCAACTGCCACAGTTGAAGAGGAAATACACCTATATTTTTTGCTTTCAAATATGCATCTATATTGAGTTTACATATAACTTCAGCATCTGATCACGTGCTTCCTTTAATTTCTAGATGTATTTGAACAATGTAGAGAAAAGATAGATAATGTGCTTCATTAATATTTAACCATGGTAGCTAATGCCTGCCTTCAACTTTCTATTATGTTTCTTGTCAGGTTCATAAACTCATGTCAAATAGTGCCTTTATCATCCTTCCATGGGCCTCCATAGACCAATTCGTGTCTCCATGGGCCTCAGGAGAAAGGTTTTGTAAACACAAACTCAAATCAATGACTATGCATTGCCATTGCTTGTACTTACTCTGATATCAAAATGAAATAGAGAATAAGATGATAACTACATTTTCCTAGTTCAATCCTAAATTTATGTTTCCCAATGCAACTGAAAAGCTATGCTACTAAAAAAGTTCGCAATGAGGACAGAATTAGGATTTTCATAGAGAAGTCAAAACCTGGGGCTTTAGATCTCGGTGTATGACATTATTAGCTCGAAGAACTCGAAGTCCAGCAGCTGAGGATCCAAAGCATTGCCAGCAATGTCAGGTGAACCATCAAGAAGCAAAAACTAGTCTCAAGCAGCAAGTTAAGAAGAACCAGCACGTACCCAACTGTTGCATAAAGTGTTTTGCAGTTTCTTCAGGGACCCTCCCGTGGCGCAAATACATGGAGAGGTCGCCTCCTTTGCAGTACTCCAGCACGATATTTATCTTTCCAGGAACCTATATCATGCACGTATAAAGCATAAAATGTTATAGAACAAAAAGGGAAGCAGAAAAGGTAATAATCTTGTACAATTTAACTATCATTGTTCAGATAATATTTAGCATTTGACGCACAAAAAGGGGAAAAAGAAGTTCACAGTCTAGCTTCTTGAGAATTCTCTACCGGTTCTGGTATAGGCCCCTTTATTTGAGTCATTCGAGCTTTTCCTAGTCTATGTTAGGCAAATTCATGTATGGGTGTCAAGAACAGGTACTTATCCAGCCACAGAAGGGGGGAGGGAAGGAGAGAGAGAGAGAGAGACTGGAATGCAAAATGACATATAACTTAAGAGACAGATGCTTAAAGATGTTTTCAACAAAAGCGAGAACTGGGAGAACAGTAGGTTGGCCATCATCTTCTTCTGCTTCTTCTTCATCAATATCCATGTCATGTTGTATCAATGTGGCTAGCTTAGAAAAATTTTCAAATCTGATTAACGCAGCCTAGTGCATTGCCAAATGATGTCCCCATTGCATTGCAAATGCCTAATCATCTAATAGTTAACAACGATGTCGATGAGCAATTCTAAACAGGCAATAGAGAGGCTGCTATCCTATTAAATATTGCAAACAAATGGTAGACATGGATCTACAGCAAGCTCGGCAAGCTCCTGAAATAGCAAAATCTAACTTGAGATAAGTTGGATGCAAGAGACAGATAAATAAGGGAAATTTAACTTGCAAATGAGCTAGGATGCAAGTGGGAAATATCAATGTGATACCATGACCGTTAAGTGTTAATGTTTCTATGAGTTCTATATAAACACACTGATTTCTATCAAATCAAAATAGTACATGATCTCTCATCATTTACATCCGCCATAATTTGAATTTGGCTTACGCTCCAACTCTACCATTTAAGAAGAAATTTCTTTCAAAATTTCCAGTCAGAAACCCAACGCACCAATTTTCTTGTCCAAACAAAAATCCCAAATCAATTTGATCTCGTTATACCTAAATGTCCTCTATCACTATCTCTCTCGTATGCATTTCCACAACCCTGCGTGCACTCAAAGAAAATTAACTAAACAGAATTATAATTTTCCCCAGAAAGTAACTTTTCCAGCATAGAAGAGATACCACGAAAATAAAAGGTAACAAATTTTCAGGTGTTCTCAGCTACGAAACCTAAATCCCACAATGGAAATACACTTCAAATGCCAACAACTTCCTTAAAACAATCACAACGCCATACTAGGTTACTACAATAGATTGCAACAACAATAACCGTCATAAACTCAACTTCAAGAAAACCTAAGTCAAAAACTTGAACTTCACGAACATTTCAACCGTAACCCTAGCAATGAATTCCGACGCCAAACAAAAGACTAAAGTAGAAACAGAGCTAATAAAGGAAATTTTTTACAGACCTCAATGATTTCGTGCAATCGAATAATGTTGGGATGATTGATCCTCTTCAAGATATGGATCTCGGACATGAGACTCTCCTGCAACTTCTTGTTCAATCGTCCCATGACAATCTCTTTAATCGCGACCTCGGTACCACGAATTCGGTGCGTCGCATGCCAAACCACAGAGAAGGAGCCGGCGCCGATTTGGCTTCCCACGTGGTAGTCTCCGACGATCCTACCTCTGCTGGTGTTCGATTGAGCCATAGGGGCAAAATTAGAAAACCTAGCCTTCCCTTTAGCTTTGGAAGGAAATAACAGAAGATGATGATTGCTGATATATACATATATATCCTGTTACTTTCTGTTTACTTCTCCATTTCCAGAACTACAAGTCACATACTGTGGGTGCCACGTGTCACGTAAGAGTTAATTTTCGATTAGAACCCTAGTGGGTCATTAAGGCCGAAATTAGGAATTTCTAGATGGGAATTATGGATTTTTTCCCTTTTTAGTCCTTTTTTAATGTTATCGTGCAGGAAAGATTTTCTACAAAGACACACGGGGGAAGATTTTAAAAAAAAAAAAAAAAAAAAAAGAAAAAATGACGTATTAAAAATAAGAATCTGAGCTTATATACTTGGGTAGATGCACGAATGTGCAGAAGGGTTGTCTAGATTCATTTCTCGCTTTTGAATTTATAATATTATTGTAAATCTCAACAAATAAATTACTCGTAATTTTGAATCTCTTTTTTCAAAAAAAAAAAAAAAAAAAAGAAGATTATAGGTGTATATTTTATAAACATCTAAAGTTGGTGGAATTTGTAAATGATGAATGATATTTTTCAATAATAGTATAAGAAAAGCCTGTACAGAAAATTTCAACTTGTCTCTAACTGAGTTAACTTATTTTTATTTACAACATTTTTTAGAATTAAAATGAATTTTTTATATGAGATGTAAAATTTTAATACTAGAAATTAAATTTTCTTTTAAAAAGACAAAAATAATTATTATAATGTTTTTCAAAAATTTTATCAAATTTCAGTTTAGTTTAAATTTAATCTTTTCAAATAGACTTTACCAACTTTATTGAGTATTCAATCAATTCCTTGAATTTTTGCCACACATGGGTGTACGGTTGTTGGACGTGCCGGTTGATTCATGATAATTTTTGGCCGAACCGGGGAAATCAGTTAACTATTTTTGTTAACCATTTCTGGCCCCAAAAAAAAAATAAAAAATAAAAAATTGGCATAAAATCGGCCTGGTCTAGTTGGTCGACTTGGGTTGTTAATGTTCGCTGAGTTTGGTCAAGGAAAGAGATGAGAGAAATCTAGTGAATGAATGAGCGAAGCCCAAAGGAAAAACTTATATTGCAGTGCAGTCACTTCCTTCTTCGATCAAAATAACAATCGCTTCAGCCCCGTTTCTTGAATCCTTTGTCAATTCAAGTTTCTTCTTGGAATTTTGCAACATTTGGACTTGGAAATTGCTCCCATTAAAAATCAAATTTCAAGAAGTTCAACTGAAAAAAAAAAAAAAAATGCTAAGCTGCCTTCTGCTACTCTCTTTTTCCCTTTATTAGCAGAATATCAACCATCCAATCGATGACTATGTCCCAAACCCCCCCCCCCGGGTGGCGCGGGTACTCGAAGCTTCATTTCAAGTATGAACTCAATATTCCCATTTCAGAAACACACTCCGTCGCATTTAATTCAAAAAAAAAAGAAAAAACCACTCCCTCACTCGTCCTTTGAAAATAGCTGCATATTTGAGGTATCAAATATTGGTTTTCTCTTTTTTGGCTCAGAATCTTTAAAAACTTTGGTATTTCTCTAAGATTTCAAATAGAACCACGAGGAAATTTCCTATTTCAAAAGAGAGAGCGATTTTCCTTTAATTAACGTGTAAATCTATCTATATGAGTCGTTTTTTCAAAATATCAGGAGAAATCAATCAATGAAGATATGGATTTAATGACACAGGTGAGAGAGATAAAAAAAGTTTGTGAAAAAACAAATTTCATTAGAGAGATTTGTATGCCTTTTCTCACTATTAATGATTGAGGCAAAATGAGAATTTGACATGATAGAAATTGAAATAAATAAATTGAAGAAATTACTTGACTATGAAAAAAAATAGAATCTCATCTTATAAATAAATCGATTTTAGTCAAATTTTACAATAACGGATTGATTTAGATCGATAAAAAAGACCTACAAGAGAGAAAGAGAGGAATGAGACGGGGGCAATGAATACCAAGTACGGTTTTGAGAGAGCAACAAGAAAAATAAGCTTTTATATTTTTTTTCTTTTCAACAAGTTATCTTTATAAGAATAAGTGCGATTGAAACTACATTTAGCTCAGTTGAAATTCGGTTTTCCAAAGCCAAATAGAGCTGATCGACTGAAACTCGGTTAATCTTTGTATCAAACCGCGGCTAACCCATTTTGAAGGGAAATCGAGTCGACTTTGGTTTGGATGGTCCGGATCAATCAGCTAAACAGGAGATTCTCGTCCTAGCTAAACACCCCGATTGCTTATTCTATTAGAGAATACCATTTCCCTCGTTCCTTGCAACGGACAATGTCTTAGATCAATAGATTTCCCAAGTGGTGGGTATTTATTATTATTATTTTTTTTCTTTTAAAAATCCTTTTGAATGGCCATTTTGGGCTAAGCCCTTATAGGTTGAGTCTATTGGGATATTTGGGGGATAATGTTTCTCGTGTATGTATTATCTAGTAATGACTATTGCTTTTCTTTTTTATTCCTAATAAATTTTATGAGTTTTAAAATTATATAATCGAGAATTATTTTCTTTGATGATCAATCCAATTCTTGATTACTGGTTTAAATATCTTGCTCAATTCCATACAATTAAGAGATTCAACTGAAACTCTTTCATATTTTGAAAAAGGAAAAAAAATCAAATGCAAACTTCTACCATGGAATTAAAAAGTTCATCCGGTTATGGAGTCAAGTTTAGTTAGATATTTAAAGATGAGTTCGAGACTCTTCTATTCTTATTTAAAAAAAAAAAAAAATCATTTTTGATACTAAAATGAGAAAAATAATTTCACATAATTTAATATAATAAAAAAGGAGGTATGATATTTTAATTCTTAAAATATGATTGGAAACTTTTTGTAATATCAAAATCATCTGTATCAATTTTATTTTAAAACGGCAATGCCATTTAAAAAGTCCAAAAATTATTATATGTGACATGATTTTATATGATAAAATATTTAAGTCCGTAAAAAGATATGAAAGATCAAATTTTGTCCATTGTAATCTCATTTTTCTTGATTTGAAAGTTGGATGCATGGATTATATTCATGTAATATAAATAAACAAAAAGATAAAACAAGTGGACGAAGTCTCATTGATTGGTGCATTTGATTTAAAATAAATTTATTTTATTTAACAGAATATTTGAAAGATTTCCATCACCGACTGCTTGGATGGTGAAGTTGATTATCACGTTAGTCGAATACTTTAGAGTCCCGTTCGAAGCCGGCTCAGACATTCTTTCCATTTTTCTATTTTGTCTGTATCTGGGTTTTCGTCCTCCGTAAGGCACTAGATTTTTGTTTTTTGTTTTTTTTTTTACCCCGGGCGGGGGGGGGGGGGGGGGGAGAGGAGGGAAGCGAGAGGGAGAGAGAGTATTGAACACAACACGAACTCGATGACAGTCGTCTCCCGTATTCCCAAAATCCTATTGTCAAGAAACTGAAAACCCCATCCCTTCTCCCAAAAACCTTTTCATTTTTAATTTCCTCCCGGGTTTTCTCTCTCTCTCTCTCTCTCTCTCTCTCTCTCGCTTCAAAGCGAAAATCGGAATTTTGAGAAATGGATTGGGGAAACGTAACAGCAGAGGATCTGATCGAAGCGCTTCGGGAGGTCGATTGGTCTTCACCACCTCGTCCTCTCTCCGAATTCTTCTCTCGCTTCACCGTCCCCAGATCTTACGCCAAATGGAACTCCCGTCTCAAATGCAACCTCTACTAGTAGTTTCTCTCTCTCTCTCTCTCTCTCTCTCTCGCCTGGTCGGATCTAATTTGATGTTATTGATTGTGAATTTCGGTGTCTTGTGCAGTTACCGAACGAATTACTTCATGTTGATTGTCTTTATTCTTGGTAATGTCCAGAAACGCTATTTTTGTGCGTTTCTCTCTCCTTTTTATGTTTTTGTTGAATAAACCCTAACCATGAGTATGAAATGTGTGCGGACTGTAGGATTGGGATTTCTTCGAAGGCCGCTTGCTATTGTTGCTGCTGCCTTAACTGCACTCAGTATTGCTTTCTTGAATGATAGGTACAGACTGTTTGATAAGAAAGGTTAAATAATCTGTTCATTTTGTTGCCCTATAATAATAATTCAACTTGCTATATGTGATTATTCTTGGATTTAACTTGGAAATACTGATTCCTTTTATTAGATTATTGAATGTGCTTGGAATGAGAATGGTTCTTTCAAGACTTAGAGGGGCACCTTTTATATTATTCTTCCAAGAACTTTGTTATGGGATGTTATCAATGGGGAAAGATACTGACAAACTAATTGAACTTGTGGCTTAATGGTTATTGATTACCTGCCAGTCTTGATTAGTCCCCCTTTAGCCAACCAAAAGGAGGGTAGGAGTCTTATCTTAGGTCCATCGGGGAAGGATAGAGTGAATTATTTTAGAAAATTAATACCATGCATTTTGGAGTTTTATGCTAGCATGGTTCATGTATTTTGTTCAGATGGAGGATATTATGCTGCTATAAGGACTACTTAATGTGCCCCAGGTTGCTTACATTTGGTGGGTAACCCTTTTGTAGCATGAAGCACAATCTCAGTATTCGGCAATGCCATCTTTTTAATGTAATCTTACATATAGCTGGTTTAGCCTTTGCATAAATATGGAAAAGAGGAAAGTTTCTCATTAAATGGGATGCCTCAAGATCATGAATAAATAAGGTTAGCATTGTAGATGACAAAACGACATAATCAATTATGTCTTAAATTTACACCACTAAAATATACCCTATCTTGATGTGCAATATTTGATGTTTCTTTAGCTTGCTAACACTTTTCTTCATAAATATTAGTTTCTACATTTGACATCCGCCGAATTTGTCCATTTTTTGGGGTCTCAAAAGGGCGTGGAAAGAAGAACTTTGGAATGGAAATGGAAAAGAGATGGAACTCCAGTTCCTTCGGAAATGGTAAGATTTTTGGCGCAAGAAGAAGGGTTCGATTCCTTACATAAGGATTCAAAAAATACTGGATCCCCACCTACACAAGCAAATTGTTGATAAAACTCCAAAATGGCATTTTCATTCATTTCACTTGTAATGAAAATGAAGAAGAAATATCATAAAAGAACTGAGGGGGTTCATCCTGCACCACTATAAGTGAGGCAGGAAACCAAGAAGGAGTTAAAGATCAAAGACTTGGGCCAAAAGTTTACAAACCCTCAAGAACTCTCGAGTTTTGCACCCGTTTCTATATAGGCATGCTGAAATTTCCCATATCCTTTCCGGTCATCATCTTTGTCTAGAAGTCAACACCTTTGGCAAGCTAATATACAGTAACCATTTAGGCAGAAAGTCCTTGATGTTTGAAGCCCTTGCTTTCTCGGGGATAAGAATGAAGAAGGTTAGATTTATACTTGCAATAAACTGTCCAGTCTCATGAAAATCGTGGAAGAAAGGCATAATATCACTTTTCACCACATCCCACTGAGCTTTACAGAGGGCCATAGAAAAGCCATCAAACTTAGGGGTCCCATTGGAGGTCTTCAGCGCATCCTTAACTTCCTCTTCCGTGAAGGGTCTCTCCAAGCTCATGCTAGTCCCCGAATGGCAAATTCTATGTAATGTTCTTCAAAGAAACTGCAAATAGCATCCTCCACAACTTACTTATCCCTTAACACCTCCTCTCTTTCCATTTCTTTAGCTGCATTTTCAATAGCAACAATTTTCAGTCAAGGGGAAAATAAGTATGACCTCTCATTCTAAACCATATCACTAGCTGTGATGGTCCACAATAATTGTAGGCAAAGACATCAATTTTTGAATCACTTAGGAAAGTATTCTTCCCAATTCGACAAGATGAGAAACCTGTCCAAACTAGACAGTCATGATCATCTCTCACACTAGACCACATGAAGTCTGCCCTTACAAGTATCTCCCAAAAGAGAGAGAGAAGGGAAAGAAACAACTTTCAACCAGCAACATCTTCATGCCCAGATGCCCAGCAATCATGGACTGATTGAGAAACAATTTTCCCTGGGGCGGGGTCGGAGAATGTGTAACTTGCGAGGGATAAAAATGAATGAAGAATGAAATTTACTGAAATGAAGAATGAAGAATGAAGAATGAAGAATGAAGAATGAAATTTTCTTAGTCACTGAAATAGCGATTCCTTTAGGAAACAATGTAACAAAATACGTGTCTAATTGCAAGGTATATAAAAACAAATGAAAAGACAAAATTTACTATTGAAACATTGGGGTTCCTTTGAGCAAGAATATAGCAAAATCATGTTCTTTTTTATAGGATTTCATATGTAACAACTTAAAAGAAGTCACTGAAATCTTTCCCGTAGGAGGAATATGATGATTAGAAATCTTTATTTGGCTCAGAAAGTAATAACCTTGAGTTTCATCCCAAAGATGGAGTCAAGGGGGTAAGAGATTGTGCCTTGAGAAGTTGATCAAACCTTGAATGTTATCAAAATAGAGAAAATGCCAACAGATTTGGGGTTAGGATTCTAGACAGTTAAGACAACTGGGCTCTCAGATTTGCTTGCATACACCCATCATTAAGAAACTATTAATTATCCATCACTTTCTATGGATGAT
The DNA here is from genome assembly GCA_033439265.1 of Dillenia suffruticosa. NCBI lineage: Eukaryota > Viridiplantae > Streptophyta > Magnoliopsida > Dilleniales > Dilleniaceae > Dillenia > Dillenia suffruticosa. Next base: position 2,210,937 of record JAVTVX010000035.1, read on the forward strand.
GGTGCCGCCCAATATCCTGCTTCAGAATTTTTACTGTTGACTGAATATTTTGGCCATGGTAAGATTTTGTATCCTCGGTTCCTTATTCTGTTTTCTTTTTTTAGTTACCCTTTCTACTTTTGCATCTCCTGTGCTGTTTCTAAAAACTACTACAGCTTTGCAGGTACTTTCAGTGAGAAGGTGACGCGAACTGTGAGACAGTTTTCTCCACACCTAGCTGCAAAGATGAGGCCTACTCTAACGTGAGTTTGCATTTGGTTTTGTGATTGAAAGGATCTAGTATTGCTTCTGATGGAATAAGTCTAATTTTGCAGGCCTGTTATTCGGGGGCGACCATCAGCTAAAAGAGCAATCTATATTTGTGGACAGCCTCGTTGGGTGTTTGTCTTAGTCTTCTCTGCTGGTATGTCAATTTTTTGAGGATAGTTTCTGCAAAAATAGTAAGGAATGGACAATTCTGATTTTTTGTACTTGGTACTATTGGTGATTTAAGTGTGACCGATTAAATTTCTCCTCTGTTTCTTCTTTCTTGTAGCAAGTTTTATCATCTGGTTTGCCTCTTCAGCTCTCTTGACTGTCCTATGGGCATTTACCATCTCTCTGCTTGGTAAATTCAACCCTTATTGGTTGCATCCTATCTGTTTATGTATGTATCAAGCTGTATGGTTTTACAATAATATGGTTTCCTGCTCTTATTTTCAGCCACTGTCATCCATGCAAGCTTCAGGACTCCCAATTTGAAAGCACGTCTGAACACATTTAGGGAGGAATTCCGTGCAGTCTGGCGCAATTACAGTGAGCTGTAGCTTCCTTCCTGTAAATATGATGTGAGTGAACTTTGGCTTGGTCCTTGTCTTGTCCTTGTTTTACATTAATCTGGCAATCACATTCTCAAAAATATCTGAAGCTTTTTCTAAGTGCAATAATAAGAAATGGAGCACCAAATCAACAGTCAGTAACTTAGGTGATCAATTACAGTGAGTGAACTTTGGTTTGGTCCTTGTCTTGTCCTTGTTTTACATTAGTCTGGCAATCACATTCTCAGAAATATCTGAAGCTCTTTCTTTAATAAGACAAATATATTTAAAGCACTTACGTTCTCAAGTTATGAATTGTTTAGCAGCTGTGCAGGCATGGTTTTGTTTTTTTAATCTTGCTTGGAAGTTTAATTTCTCTCTTATATGGTTATGTCATATTGTGATTATAGAGCAAATTCCATGATATTGATCACCTAAGTTACTGACTGTTGGTTTGGTGCTCCATTTCTTATTATTGCACTTCTGATATTGCTGCTTTACCTCTATATTCCATGTAAAATTTGAGAAGAAATGTGTGTGTTGTGTCACACAGAGAGAGAGAGAGAGAGAGATGACTTACTCAATCATTTATCTTACTACTACCCATTGGAGTATCTTGATTTATGCACAAGGCTCATTCTTTAGGTTATGCAAGTGTTTGTTGGTGCTAGTCTTCAACCCTTGGCACTCATTCCTATTTACGAAACCCTTGGCGGTGATATTTTTGAAACAAATTTCTCTCTGAAGTCCCTGCTTTTATCACCTTTACTCAGAAAATGGATGCTGTATGATTAAGCTGCCAGGAATGGGTCCTGAGCTTGTTGTACAGTAGTTATTGTAGAAGATGTCGTTTGAAGTTAGGGCTGCTATAGTTTTTTGACTTGAATTCAACACCTTTTGGCGATGACAAATACCTTTTCCATTTTTTTTTCCTAGGATGTTTAGTGGCAGAAGCAACAATTCATAGCTGGGGTTCTGCTCTGCTTTCAAAAACAATCCCTGGTGGCTTGGTTGTGATACTCCAGGTGAAAATGCTGCTTATGGATCTGGGGGCACCCATGGGTTGTAGATGGAACCAATGATTTCTGTATAAACAAAGCCTTCTGAATTAGCATTCATCTTAGGATGAATCTTTTGAGAAATTACATATACAGTGAACTTAACATTCTTATTAATTGTTGATCTTGTGGTAAAGCATTTGTATTTCACCTTTTGAAAGTAATCATGACAGTTTCTTTAGTTGGAAAACAGCAAAAATCCACGTTGGTTCTGCTAGGATATTGTGCACTTTCAATAGATATAATCCCACGCAGTTGCTTGCGCAATTCATTTTATCTTCAAATCAGGTAAGGCCAAGGCTACTCTGAATTATAAGAATTGCCTGATTTCAGTTTGATGTGTATGCCGTTGCTGACGGGTACCTTTGGTGGATTTCCCTTTTAAAGCTAAGATAATGCGAGTCCATATTTTGTTGTTATCAGACTTGAGCTTTGTAAATTAGAGTGTGATGGCTTTGAAAAAGGAATCTTTTCTTTTGGGGGGGGTGGGGTTGTGGCGGGGTTCTGCAACAAGGGAATAGCCCTTTGGGATGGGGGATGGGGGCAAAGATCTCCTGGTATAACTTCACCCAATTGTTGTGGTGGTAGATTATGAAAATTTTGCCCTTTGCCAGGGAGGTGATTTTGTGCAGCCGACGTTGGTTAAAAGGTGAAGACACGTGGGTGACGGCATATACTCTTTGTTTTTCGTTCATGATCATGCCTTACTACTTCCAGTTAGACAAGCTCAAAAGGTAGGGAATGCAGATCCCTCGGTACTGTACTTTTTGGTTAGCCAGTTAATTGTATAATCTCGTAAGTAATGGTAGTGATTCTCCTCCTAAAAACGTTCCTTCATCTCTCCTTTGTTGATTCTTGGGCTTATGGATATTTCATTTTAAGGCGTTTTCTTTTGGGTGGGAGAGGGTCTTATTCCTTGTTGCTCTCCTTGTTGGCTGTTAATGGAAATGATGGAAAATGGAAATGCTGGAAAATGGATATCGGAAGATAAATCTGATTGCTAAGTGCATGTACATCGTAAGTGCCCTTAAGTTTGCGTCACGAATACTCATCTCCACTGTTCCAAGGTAAGTTGCATTTTTGTTTTTACCATTAATATTTGAGTTTTATCGACCCATTCGATTTGAACACTGTGAAGTCTATTTTAGGGGTTAATTTTTTTAAATTCTTTTTTGTCGTTTTCAGAATTCAAACTCGAGATCTCTAACTGAAGAGATAGAGCGTCCGATTATTTAATCTAAAAAAGTTTGGTCAAGATAAGTTGCTTTCAGGATTAAAGCAAGCTTGAAGACATTGTTGACGAAGTTACATGTCAAAAGTCTGAAACACAGATTGATCAATAATTTGAAGATGTTTACGAATTACTAAAATTCCTTCTTTTAAATATAACCATTAAAAATCAACACCAAACCTTGTCCCTAAAAGAATAGTGCCGGTCAATTTTGCCATTTTGGACATGCTGAGGATGAATGAGTAAGGTGAGCACATATATCATGTCCAGTTAAAGGGGGTTAGATATTGATATTTTTTAATTTAAATTTTAATTAGATATTGATATTTTTTAATTTAAATCTTAAATTCAAATATTATATAAGTTGAGGAAAAATTTTTGCACGAGTTCAATATAATTATCTTAGAGAGAGAAAAAAAACGCGGAGGGCATCTCAGGGCTGGCCCATGTTGAGTTGGCCTTTTGAAAAGCTCCGCTCATGTAGCTACCAAAAAAGAAACAGCAAAAAAAGAAGCACAGCTCATGTGCACCAGTATTTTCAACCCACGTGTTCCCTCTTTGTCTCTCTCGCAATTAATGGTGTTAGTTAGCCCCTCTCTCTTTTTCTTTTTTTTTTTGGTACAACCTCTCTCTTTTTCTCTCTGCTTTTTGTTTGTGATTCCATTTTAGAGAGAGGGAGAGAGAGTTTTTTGTGCTTCTCTAAACCGCGTGATGAGCACCCAGGGCTTCTGGTGAAGCCAATGGAGCAATATAGCAAGAAGAGCATGGGAGAAAAGAAGATCAAATCCAATTTGCACAAGTATAACCAAGGCAAGCATGGGACATGAGCTTAACTTGAGCTGGGCACAAGCGGTAGCGTCAGCATGGGGATTCATGCTATTGTTGGGTCTCATGTGTTGCTGCCTTAGCACCAAACCTAGCAAACAAGGCGATTTGGGTGGCCCCAGTAACGCTAGTTTCAGTTGTGATGTTGGTTACCCAGGTGTCTAATACTCTCTCTCTCTCTCTCTCTCTCTCTCTCTCTCTCTCTTGTGGGGACAAGGGGAGGAGTGCTTCTGTTGTTTAATTTGGCGTTTTTTGTTAAATTGTTGGCTTAGGAGAATTTTCGATTGCTCTTTTTTTTTTTTGGGTATATGATTTGATGGTGTCATGTTCTTAAATGCTTACTCGTCTCTCAAAGACGAATTTCTCTAAATACTTTCTACAAATCACACAACAAAAAGTAGCAAGAATCCAGAAGTCTTTCATCCAACTCAGAGGTTGATTACAAGCATTTTGTTTTAGTTTTCTCTTTTCTTTGGTGATTGCCTTTTGATTTATTTAAAACTTCTACTTGCTGAATTTTAAGTTTTAGTTATTTTTAAGGTAAGAATAGAATCCTTACTGTTGATTGATGTGGTATGGAGGTGACTGTTATAGTGAAAGTCCACAAATGATCGTTCACTTCATGTGAGGAATCTTAGATTCCCTCCCAATACTGAGAATGGACTTTTCTCTGCATACCAATCAAAAGCAATAGCAATTATGGAGAATAGCTCAATCTGCCATACCTTGAGCTTGAGAGTTCATTTCTTGCTTTGAAACCACTCTACTTAACACAGATTCGATTTGATCACGTGTCCTTTGTCCTAAAGAGAGTGTCTTAGCGCAACGAGCATTGACTCTAACGGTACCAATTTCTTTTATAATAGGTTCAGATGAATGAAAAAAAAAAAAGTATTAGCTTACCTGCATAAAATATTCATAGTTTGCGGTCTCATATCTAATAAATAAAAAAAGTATCGAGCTCCTTGAATTTTTTATGTTTGTGGACATCTTCACGTCTAATCTTCTTTCCTTGTTGAGAGAAACTATAAATGCAGTCCAAATTTTTGGACCTACACGCAAAGTACCTTTGACAGCAAAGGCAAAGAAAACAAAGAAAAGATCAAGAATTGAAAGTACGTCACCTTTTGTAGTTTTCGGGGTATTTGCCGGATTCACAATGTTTTGTTTTGGTGGTTTTGACTTGTCTTCACATCCACAAGTTAAGGAGGGCCAAATATTATGAAGAGCACCACATTGTCTACGGTGTTGGTTGTGGTGGTGGTTTCGTTGGCAGATCGTTGCCCTAATTCATTTATGTCGATGCAATTGAGGGGGGGGGGGTTTCCATCTTAAGCCAGGTAATGCATGAACCAACCCAAATCACTACTAGTAGGTTAGTTTGGGAAGTTTCAATTGATTTACAGATGTCTAAGTCGAGTTGGTCCAAGAACATAAAAAAGGCCGTCCAACCCTGCTTTGAAAATGGTACGGGTTACTACTAAAAAAAGAAAAAGAAAATGATACGGGTCGGAGTGAGCTTGAGTATGAGCTCTAGCATCAGGTTCGTGCTCGGTCCCACTAGGCAAAAGTTTGGGCTAGGCCGCTTGCTTCGCCTGGTGTGATGTCATTCATTATTGTAGTCTGTTTGCTATTGGGCCCTTCCAACATTGTCCAGATTTAAGATGTCTTTGGTTTTACGTTACGTGAGTTTTTATTTTTTTATTTTTTTAGTACAACGGGATATAATCAAATGAATTCAAATCGGGAAGAGAGAATGAAAATGGAAACACTCTACCATTTGAGCTGTTTCTAAGTTTTGATACCTCAAGACCATATTGAAAAAATAAAATAAAGATCTTAAGCAATTGAACGAAGTCTATGCAATAAGTTGTCTCCGACAAAATTGGACAGTTCACATCTCTCCTAGGATGGTCTGTCATGCAAGCATCAAACCACCGATCAATGCAAGGTCCATGGAACCAATGGCTACACCCTTTAGTAACCCTACACGACTCACCATTCTTAAACTTGGCCAAACAAACTGGACACTTATTGCCAGAGTTCTCTCCTTTGGATCCTTCGTCATCCTTTCCTATAACAATTTCGATCATGGATTTTTTCACAAGTTCCTCTTTTCGTTGTTGTGTTCTTTCTTGAGTAATCGTATGTAATATAGATTCCCAACGTGCTGTGATGGAACCGATATTTATTAACGTAGGGGATGGATACTTTTGTCTCTTAATCAAGTTGGGAGTTCGACTTTTTCTGAATACGAAAAAAACAATATTAGGAGACTCGCTTCCACAAAGTAAGCTCTGCAACTGTTAATCCAAATTAGTTGGGACGAAACTCTAAATATTAGGCGATGGCCAAGTCAGGTACAAAAAAAAAAAAAAAAAAAAGCTCTGATGGAGAATACTAAATAATAGAAAATGACATACATCTAAAAATACAAAATTGCTCACGATCCAAGTACTGTTATCAATCGCAAAACCACCGCGATGTTATAATTCCTACTATAAAGAGAGAGAGAGAGAGATAGAGAAGTGAGGGTTGAATTTTTATGCAACATGTGAAGATTTCTGAGAATGTTTAACAATCGATTTCTCTAAGTTGTAATCCTAAACCAACTAGATATTCTAAAGTTGCTACATATTGGATTTTACTTCTAACATTACCACACATCACAAACTTGAGACCTTTTCAAACCATACTTATTTTTCGTCAACTAGAATTCGACATCATCAAGGAATAGCATAGCAGAGGTTCTAAAATATTGTAACTTTTACCTGATTATGGACGGTTGAGCAAGTACCATGAGCATACCGTTACAAATCCCACGTTGGATATATAAAAAATCATAAAGTTTATTTAAATCTAATAAACTCTTTTACTCGATCGATCATATTTTAAATTGAGTTCTTCAATTGAATTTGACTCTCATGTGGTTTCATGACAAATATGGAAAATAGTTACCCGAAAGAGATTTATTTGGTGCTTAATAAGGTCTATAGTAAGAGTCGTTCAAAAGAAATAAATGATTCTCAAGAGGTGGACAATATTACAACTCACACGTTGGATCCACAAATTCATAGAAGTTTACTTAGGTTTAATAAACTATCTCATCAAATAGATTAATTTTTTGAATGAATTCTCTTATTAAATTTGATTCCATCACGTAAATACAGAACACAAAATATATGTAATCTTTTAAAATAAAAAATATCTAATGCAAATAACAAAATAACCTTTCTAACGTGAATAACAAAATAATCTCTCTCTCTCTCACAGATCGGAGAGATCGACCGTGTTGCTTCTCTCTCCAAGTTATCTCCCTCTCCAATATCTACTAACAGGGAAAGGGGAGGAGGGGGGGGGTGTCTTAGGCTATTGCTTAATCCTATCATGGGACCTATGTTTAAATTTAACCTTCTCTGGCAGTGCGGAATTTCTTAACACAATAGGGTGTAGGAGCTCAGAAAAATCATTGGATTAACAGCGATACCCAATCAGTTTATGTCAAAAATCAAAATTTTCAAATACTTAAGCTAGCATACTTTATGCAAAAAAAAAAAAAAAAAAATACAGTTTTTTGAATCTAAAATATTTCACAAAAAAAAAAAAAAAAAAAAATTAGATGCTTGAGCCACGAGTGGTACTATGGGCCCATGCGTGCCAAGAAGTGCTATTTAAAATTTGAAATTACTATTTTCCTAATTTGTACAAATAATATCATTTTAATTTTTAAGATATTTTGATCGATTTAAAATTACTCGATCCTGAAATTTCTTCTTTTTTTCACTATTTATTCTCGTATAGGATTTAGTAGTTTTTGATTTATTTGTGATCGCTATTTGTTTTTTTTGGGAGAAGGGGGGGGGGAGGGGATTTAGAAGTTTTGAAGATATGATTTTAAGGAAAAAAGAGTTAAAAGTGAAATTATGGAATGGTCAATCGATAATCTATTTTCCTTAATTACATCCAACTAAATTAATTATATTTAGGAAATCTATCTTTGGGGTCGACCACAAAATTATTCACTTTCTTTAATTAAATACTAATTTATACATATACATACACATATATATATATTTATATATTTTTTTGGTAAAGATATATATATTTATATATAAGCTATAGCTTTATGGATAAAAGCAAATTTCCTTTTTCCCTTTGAAATTTTGATAAGCGTTACTATGATTCATGTTATAAATGGATTACTATGGTTGACCTCCCTGGACTATTTGGTCCCAAACAAGAATGTTTCTCAAATCCAACTCAAAAAATTTCTTCATCATATAATAATAATAATAATAATAATAATAATAATAATAATTGGAAAAAATCAAAATATACAATCTTATAATAATAGGAAAGGAGATGCGAATCTTTCTTAAATGATATAGCTAATATCGGCATGCAGCATCTTCATTTCTTCTTCACAGGAGAAGATCAGCTATTTAATAAGAGATTGAAAATGAGACACAAAAGAGCATTTGACAATACAAGTCTCATTTTGTGATTAAAAAGAAAAGATCTTGCATGCAAAATGGAGAAGGAGAAGAAGGGAGCACTGGTTCTTGCTGGAGGAATAGTGACCTTGTGTATGGTTATTATTGGACTGATCATGTGGTTGCTTAGCCGTTAAAACACGTTGGTCACTGATGCTGATAGGTTCTCTTTCTCTCTCTCTCTCACCCTGTTTTCTTGTAAGAGACATTTCCTTTTATGCTACTTTGAAGCACATTTCAAGCAGAAACGATTCGATTATTATTTGCCTTTGAATTCCCATCCCTCCATTTGATATATACGGCCATTTATTTTATGTATTTTGTTCCTTCTTGAGGGAAGCCAGAGTTTCAAGTCTCTCCAACTATTAGTTGAAGACAAGACTTGGTACGACCTGCTATATGATTTGGCAATTTAAAAGAAATAGTATATTTGAAATTCGATAAAATATCTTAACTTTTTAATGTAAATTTAATATTACAGTTATTATGTTATTTTTTACGCGTATGGTTCCTTCAATGAGTCATATACGAGGGAACCTAGTCTCTGTATATAAAGAACAGAGATATACAAGAATGTTCAAAGAGGACGATGAATGGTAATGCTGTTGCAGTCACTGCTTTTTTGGGAGCACTGGGAGGTATATGAGTTTTGATTTTTCTTTGCGCTTGACGCGATGGCCCTAATGTTAGCAGAAGTGGTATAGTTGGTGGCGGCGGCGGTGTTGGCGTTGATGGTGGTGGAGCCGGAGCTTGCTGACATGTATCTTCTCTTTTCTTCTTTGTTGAATTTTTGGTGATTGTCTCCGCCAATGATCAATGAATTAGTCTCCCATTTTATAATCCTTTACGATTATGAAGTAGGAAAAAAAAAGGAAAAAAATTGCATCTTTCATTAATCTAGATTGGCTTTAAAAAGGGAAAAAAAAAAAAAAAAAAAAAAGAAAAAAAAGGGCCCTCCAAAGCGTCTTCATTAGGAAAGGCACAAGTCTGTCTCTATTTACATTTTCATGATTGATTAAAAATGAATTAAAAAAAATATATATATATATATTAATACATGAAATTAGATTTATTTAATTTTGAACTCTTCTAAAATTTTCAATCATACACAGCACCATTATCAAATATCAATAACCACCACATCGTATTTCTGGATTAGTGATTTAAGAGGTGGTGCTTCTTCATTTAAGAAAAACAGAGATTAGAGCAGAGTGAAATCCAAAACCATGACAGATCAAAATGTGGAATGGAACTCCTTCATTTCACAGTAACACCCCAATTCTGTTCAGCAGTGTGGGTGCCATATTTAAGTGTCCGAATGTTTTAATGAAAATAAGAATAATACTTAACATAATTTTTCATATTAGATCAATTTTATTGAAAAAAATTACACATTTATTTATAGATAGAGGAGCTACATTTTGAGATGGTCAATGATTTTAAGTTACAAAACCATCGCATAGAATTCATTTTACAAAGTATAATATTTCAATATAATTCAATATGTATGAAACATTTAGAAGTATAACAATCTTCTTGGAGAATAAAGGTACGGCATCGTTAGTGTTATTAATCAAAAGAGAAAAATTTTACCTTTCAATATGGGCTGTTGTTGAAAATGATCCATGGATGCTAGGCGGCAACCCCCATAAACCTCTTGTATCAAACCACAACAAGCCTGAATCGTGTTAAGTAAAACTGAAATTTCAACATCTCTCCAGCTAAAAAATGTCTAATGTCTTCTCTATCTCCTCTTAAATTTCGTGAAAGTTGTATCATTGTTAATATTTGTTTAAATAAAAAATGTGAAGGTATATTTTATTTGAATTATTATCAAATTTTCTCCAATACTATGTATTGCTGCTCTCTCAAAAATAATGTACATTCCAGGTATTTGAACAATTCGCCTAGAGCTTCATAAATCAATTAAAGGGCCTACCAGACTCAATTATCTAAGCCCAACTTTTTCCCACTTTTAATAATTCTCAAACTGTCAAAATTGCATCATCTGGCAGCAGAAAGATCGGTAATTCATGCTAGAGGAGCCTCAGTTACCAAAGCTACGGTCTCCAGCATCCCCTAGTCCAGGAATTATAAACCTGAAAATGAGAAATAAGAGAGTCTAAGAACTTCACATCATTACAAGATACTGGGGAGCCCTCAGCAGCTACAAAAGATGCATACCCTTTGTCGTTAACCATTGGATCAAGTGTGCCAGCATATACATGAAGCCTGAAATAGTAACATTGAATTATCTCGTCAAAATAAGAAAAATCAAAGAATGCATGCAAATCTATTTAAATTCAGCTTCACATGTAATCATAGGATTTGGGTGGTGGATTGATTACCCAGGGAACTTCTCATTGAGCTTTTGAAGGGCTGGAGGGGCAGCAACGGCTGCTATCTGTGATAGCAAAAGTCCATTTCATCAATGATTTGAACATTAGGACATCACTTGAAACGAGAAAGATGTGATGGGTAGACAAGATATGCTAGCAAAATTCTCACATTTTCCCATTTGATTAGAATATACGAAGAAATCCAAGTTAGTAGCAAGGTGAGAATTGGTGGCATTTAAGAAGCAATGTCTTGGACCGGTATAGGCTCAATTCAAGAGCTTGTCAAACAACTATTGACGGATATTTTTCCTAAACACATGAATTCTTACGCATTTTAGTTGGAGGGAATGGAAGAAAAAGACATGGAGACGAGTGGGGATTTCAGTCAGTATCCCTCAATCTCCTTTCCCTTATCACCAAACCATCCCAATTCAAATGCAGAAACCTTGCCTAACCAATTCTCTCCAACTTCAACACATCGCTTTTGGGTAAAGTACTTAATTATAAGAAAGTTCTTCATAGATTCTCACAAATCAAATGCAAAAGATGCACAATTTTTCCCCAATTCCCACATAGCAAATGCACCATAAGCAATCCAAACACATTATCTCAGCATAGCAGTCATGTGCATGTTCATCCATTAAACATATTATTGCGTTGTCACAAAAGCACATCATGCAAAGTTGCTTATTATTACCACTTTAATTTGCTTGTCGTCGACGCCACGTTCCTTCAAGAGATCAACTGCCGCAACTATCGTGCCCCCTGTTATAAAAATCAAAATCAAAATCATAAAATACTATTGGCACAGGCTAGCATTCTTTTGCATATCTATGGTCATGCAACAGTACATTATTTTCACGTGTAAAAGTACACAAAACAAGTGATATTCAACAATCAGAGTATAAACCCAAACAAAAAAATTTCAAATGTTTAGGCTAGATAGCCCAGACTAAGCTCATGGTAATGCTGTTGGAGGCTGGTTCCCTCAAGCAAACATGAATAGAGGGGCTGATAAACTCGAGAAGGATGAGAAAATGCCCTTGAACTTGACCATCCTACTGCTCATGCAGTATTTCATTTTATTTGACCTTGCAGGTGAACTTTCAATTTGGGGCCATTCTCTCTATTCTTCATTTTGTTTCTAGTTATTCTCTCAAGTGTATTAGATTTTATTTTTCTTTTTTTGTTCATATATGTTATAAGAATTACACAACATTACAGAGCCCAACAAAACTCTGATATGCTTGAAGTATGATAAAGATGGATAAATGAGCACACACAAGCTACAAGAAAGTATAATCAAGCCTTTGAAAGTAACTTGTGAAAAACCTCTTCTGGAGCTTCCAACAAAGCAAGCCCTAAACCAACCATGAACAGACCAAGCTTGGGTTGGCTTTCGACAAATAAACAGATGGTTTTCCTTGCAACCATATTTTATTTGTTTAAGGCCTTGTTTATCAGGAGATGGGATCTTGAAGATGATAGTTTCACAACAACAAATTGCCTTGTTCCCTGCATAACTTTTCAATCACATTGCACCCAAAATAACTAATGAATCAAAAAAACTTATTCCTGCGACTGGATGTTACTTCCCCCCACACCCCAAGTTCACCCTCTCTAGGTCTGCCATGAACACAATGGCTGCATTCACTTAGCAACAAATCGTATGAAATAAAAAAACACAATGAAACCCTTCTACTCTGAAGTATTAATTAGTATAAAGCAGAATAAACTGGTGATAGTAGAACAAGATTACATATCATGGAACAAAAATTGCAAGAAATTAGCACCTGTTGCCAGCATAGGATCCACCACAAATACTCGAGAGCCTTCAGGGAAATTGACTGGTAACCTAAAGGTTGAAAACAAATTAAAATCTTAAGAGGTCTAAAGGTGACATTGGTGCAAAAATAGATAGATAGAGGATCAAGTGCCTAGAAGCAAGACCAACTCCCAACAAAACACTAAGAAAAATATAAATCACAACTGGGAATTTCAAAATGTCTACTGGCAGCATAAAAATATTGAGCTAATAAAAGGGAATGCATGAAAAGATCCTCTCTCAACTTGATTGGATGCAATTAACAATGAGATTCTCTGAACTTGAAGAGCACATTCAGACAGCAAAAAGAGATTCTTACTTGTTCAGATATATGTGTGGCTGAAGAGTCTCCTCATTTCTGCATATGCCTTAGAATGCAAAGTAAATAGAATTACATATTATATATCTAGTTAAAAAAAGACATTCAAACAAATAATCCAGAAAAAATGATTCTAGGAAACTGCATCAGAGATACCACATAATCCTCAGGCAAAGAGCAATTTAATCAATTTTTAGTTAAAATGCATGTTCAGGTTATTGTGCTACAGTGTTTGCAAAGCTATATGTGCACACAAGCTCATGAAATAATGTGCAGTGCAATCATTAAAAATAGTTCAACCCATTCTTACCAAGATGATATGTACTTGTTGCAGGGAAGATGGATGATGCATGCTCCACCAGAGCTAGACCAGCTCTCAAAATTGGAACAATCTGGATAGCCAAAGGAAACCAATATCAGGCTATTGGGAAAAAAGATCACATTTTCCATAGTTACTGAACCAAGTGAAGCCCATGCACTAAAAATGATATTAAAACTGGTGTTTAATACGAACCGCCACAGGCTTCCTTGGATCAATAAATTCAACCGAAGCAACACCCATTGGTGACTGAATCTCCCCGGAGATGGTAGGCTGGCATCCATAGAGTTACAATTAGACATGTCACATCAGTTGTAAATAACTAGAAACTTAGAAGAGTGCGTGCAATGGCAGGATTCATGTATTATTTTATGGGTTTTATGGGTTAATAAAGGAAATTTGTCAGTGTTGACTACTGTCAACACTGTGGAAAGATAAGACTCATGGAATTTCCTAGCTGTATCAAAAGAACTGCGTCATAACACCCAGAAGGAAGGTTTGAATGACAAAATGTTAATCAAGATTTTTCAATAGACTTAGAAAGTCATAAAAAGCCCACATAAATCTAGGATGCACTCCGAAACATTGGGTCCGGACTAAGTATAAGTTTGATAGAAACAAAAACACACCTGCATGCAGAGGCAAGAGATTCACTTGGATTGGAAGAAAGAGAAAGCGGATGATAACATTTGATAAAAAAGAAACCAGTTTAACAACTGCAATGATTTTGGAAAGAATGAAAAAATGATGAAGCAAAGTAAGATAAAGCTATACAGCATCTGCGGAAAAAATAACTTACCAAGCAATCTCTTGATGCTTCATACATTAAAAGCCTCCCCAGCTCAGCCATTGCACTCTCTACAATCAAAAAGATAGCATGCACATGACAAAAATTCTAACCAACAGGCTATACAGAAAAATTTATTAACTCTGAAAGGGACCCAGGTCCATATATATTGCATGACTATTCCAGTTTTCACAAGAAGAATAGTTAGTATCTGCAGAACTTGCAGAGGTGTTGCTCTTTTTTTCTTTTGAAAAATGCAATGCTCTTTAACTCCGCTATAAGCTAAGTAGAATAGTTACCAAGAAAATAAACCTAACATCTGGAGGTCACTTCACATATCATAGCTCAATTAGAGAGACTTGAAGTCCCAGTGATCACATCAATCACACAGACAATTATTGACTTATAGAGTAAAATATCTGTAGATAAGAAAAAACATAGTAAGAATAATTGAAACTGCTCAGCATCGATTTCTCCCTTACATGGAACAGATAAAATTGTCACTTAAATTAGCTTGATGGAAAAACTCTTAAATGAACTTGTAAACTCAAAAGAAGAAAAAGCAATGGGATATGATCAAATCCAAATTCGGTCAAATTAATTAAAGAACCGGGAAGATATAAGAAGTCTTCTAGCTCAATTTATTTGATCGCATTCAAAAATAAACAATGCTGTTTCAAGGAAACCCGTTTTGTAGAAGAGACAAGAAATGTGACACAGACATCAAAAGGATATTTAAATCCTGCCCCAAATTTGTCTTTTTTATGTTTCTTTGGGATGAGTAGGCAAAAGGAACAAATAAAACAGACAATTAGCGTCCCAGTTTAGCCTGTCAAACAGGTAGTTCAGGGCTTAGTTCCATAACACATATCTAAAAATTAGAGGGAAGTAATACCATCCAATGGGTATTGTATCCACAGGGTTGGTGGTGGCCGTATCAGGATTAAATCTAAATGGATTCTCTGGATGACATATTTTTTTTCTTTGTTATAACTTGCAATCATTTTTACATCTAAGAAAAGAAAGATATTAGATTGAAAAAATAAATGCCCATTAAAGCCCTAAAATTGGGGAATGAGGCTTACTGAAAATAGGGGAAGGAGTCTCCTCATTTCTGAGGACTGAAACCCAGTGTTTGATCAACGGATGCGGAGGAACAAATACCTGGAATTAGGAAAAAAAATGGATCCCAATAAAAAACTTCCAATTTCAAATCACGGAACTGGAAACAAGCGAAAGCGACAGTGAAATGCGAAAAGGATGGGGGAGACTAACAAGCATCCTGTTGCCGGAGATGGGTTTATTCTCCATCGCCATCTGGGACTTGACGGCGACAAGATTCCTAAGACGCCAATTCTTGGAATGCACAAGAACCTGGGAGAGATTTCGAATTCCGGGGTTTAGTAAATGCGGGTGGGGCGAATAATAAATGTGCAAGAAGGGTATATATAATGCGTAGTGTTGGGGGTAGAGAGAGAATTTTATTACCTTATTGGGGAATGGGAGAGAGAAAGAAGAAGGAGGATTAGGGTTAGGGTTAGGGTTAGCGAGGCAGCATCTGGCGGGTAAAATTGGCGAATTCAATAGGATTCGGGGGAATAAATTTATTGCCATTCATCCACCAATTTTGCGATTCCTGGAATGATGACAACTCTTTGGCGGACAAAGCTAATTAATACTTTTCCTTTTAAAACTGCAGCGTTTTACCACCTAGCACGGTGGGCTGGCCCAAAGGAAAAGAAATTGGGTTGAATCTGACCCAGTCAAGCCATCAAAATATTTGGGTTGGCCAAGTAAGCTGGGCCACTACAAAGTGCATGATCTGGCTTAACTTAATTGACTCATGGGCAAGGGCCCAATCCAATAAAAGTGATGGGACTGATCGGGCCATCATATACCCCAATTTTTTTTTTTTTTTTTTTTTTTTTGTTTTCACCGACTATATCAAGATTTTACCTTACTAATTTAATTTAAGTTGTAGAGTCTATTAAGATGTTAGCTCTCCTAAATCTCATTTCTTCATTTTCATAGCCTCGAAACTTATATTTAAGGGAGTATAGCATTCTACCGCTACACTAATGGGAGTTTAATTGCTCAATTCAATATCTATCTAGGTAAGACGGAAATGGAAAAAAAAAAATAGATATGAAACGATAAAAAATGATAGTTTATAAAAATATAAAAAACAAAAATGTGAATAAATATATAAATATACAAAATAAAAGAATTTTTATATAAATATTAATTATTTTACGAAAATAATAGAATAAAAATAAAAAATAAAAAATATATAATTATTAATTATAAGAAAAACAATATAAAAAAATAAAAATTATAATTAAATAAATAAATAATTTATAAATTTAAAATTTTTTATATAAATAATAATTAATTTAGTATATAAAAATATTAAAAAAATATTTTGAAAATGAGAAAATGCTCTCACCAAGAATTTTTCGTCCATCATAGTTCAATATCATATCAACTCGACGTGCATGAAAAGAAAGGAGTGGAAAGTATTCTAAGGGGACAGATTGGTGGTTACAATTCCCCTTTCCAACATCTATGTTTTG
Source organism: Dillenia suffruticosa (assembly GCA_033439265.1). Taxonomy (NCBI): domain Eukaryota; kingdom Viridiplantae; phylum Streptophyta; class Magnoliopsida; order Dilleniales; family Dilleniaceae; genus Dillenia; species Dillenia suffruticosa. Next base: position 2,227,503 of record JAVTVX010000035.1, read on the forward strand.
AATTCTTACGTAACCAAAAAAAAAAAAAAAGAAAGGAGTGGAAAGTGCGTAAAATAATACTTTTCTAAATTTTTACCCTTTTTAATTGATAAACAATTTTTTTCGGTCCATCAAACTTTTTTAGATTTAGTGATTTAATATTTTATCCATTTAATCAGAGATATCAAATTTAATCCCTAAAGATGACGAAAAAAGATTTAGAAAAGTTAACCCCTAAAATAGATTCTACAATATTCGAATCAGATTAATCAAGTAAAATTCAGAAACAGATATCGAAAACAAAAAAAAAAAAAACAATTTTTTCCGGCCTAAAACTTAAGGTGTTAGGGGGTAAAGGAAAGGGAAAATCCACACACACACAAGTTATATGAAATAAAAGTATTACATTTTTTTTTCTCTTTTTTTGAACCATTTCCCCTCGCCTCTCCACTTTTCTCTTCCTCTCTCTAAAAAAAAGGGAGATATATAAAAGTTATTATGTAACAAATTTATCTATAATAAAAATTTTTCTTAATTTAACCACATAAAAAGAAATAACATTTTTGGAAGTAAATTTTATGAGAATTGAGCAAATTTTATTTTTAAATTTTCCCTCTCCTAACATACATGTCTTCATGGTTTGATGTAATATTTTTTTACTGGCGTGGTTATCGTTATTGTTATTATTATTATTACTGTCACTACATTTTATTTGATTTTTTTTGAGGTTGATGGTTGAAGATTCAGTTGCTAAAAGGTCTTTAGGTTAATAAGGATTGAATTACGATTATGTAAACATCGTCCCAATTGTAATGACTAGGAACCTTAGCTAAGATTGGTTTAATGTGCATGTCCGCGGCTAACCAGGAAATTTTGGAAATGCTAAGTGGCGAAAACTTTTGTCATTAGCCCAGTTGGGTGTAACTAATGACCAGTGAGGAATGAATCACGCGTTACATGGAGAGGTACTGTGGAAAACTAGTAGACCAATTCCAAGCTAATATTATTCGCAGGAACAGCACATGACGAGAATATAGAGTATACGAAAATTAAGATATAATAAATAGAGTTAAATATAGAGTATGTTTGACGAAAATTTGTAGAGATGAAAAGAAAATATATATCTTTTATATAAATTTAATATGAGTTCAAACTTAAATTTATTGTTATTCTAAAGGATATTCGATAAAAAATACTTTATTATTAATTAAAATATATATGCTTACTAGATTTTTAATAGCATGACAAATTTCAAACTCATTATGTTAAAAAAGATGGAACCTAAAAAACGAGGTACAAAACTTGAGAAACGATTGTTCCTACGACTACAAGTCCAATAAATAAAGAGAAGACCCCATGAAAACGGGCAAATTAAGAAATATACCAAGTCTCCTTAGTTAAAAAAATGTATCAAATCACCACCCAAGTCAACAGCGCCAAAAATGAAGCCACACTTGTAGCAAACACCTACTTTTCCCTGTAAAACATTGGACTATTTCTCTGATTTCACCCCCCAAAAGAGAGAGGCTCCCTAGGAAGTGCCAATTGAGAGCATGAGAAGAAAAACACTTCACCCATCCAGGCCACGAGCTAACAGAATTCAAGTCTTTAAACTATCTCCGGAGACGAGCTTTCTTGTCTTTTATTTGCTTCTTCTATTTTTTAGGGGATACGGATATGGGCTAAGATAAAAGTTTATATTTGAGGACGATATATAATATGCAGAAAGCAAAGGGTAAATAGGGAAAAAATTATAATTTTTAGGCACAAAAATAATATTATGTCACGCAAAGTGTCCTCCAATGGCTATTTTTCCCTTGACTAAAAGACTCAGATAAATAACAGTCTTTTTTTAGTGTTTATTCCCCTTGCCTCTGTTCCCTTCCAAAAAAAAAAAAAAAAAAAAAAAAAGAAAGACAAAGTCCTCTCCTTGCTGCCGACAAAGCCCTCCCCTTTAATTGCGGGTTAATTGCCCTATTTGTGCTGTGCAGTTCTATGTTAGAGGGTCATGGACAAAACCAAAACTTATATTAGAGAGCATAACAAGATGCATTTGAGATTATATTTTGTGGGGAAGTAATAATATTTAGGGACATACAATATGTGAAGTAACCATTTTTGTAAATTTCTTTTTTATTAAAATTTTAATGGGCCCCTCCGTTCACTACTGGGTATTAGTAAATTTCCATGAAAATCATTCTCACATAAGCTCTACGAACTTGTATTTTAGCAGAATGCTACTTGTGAAATGATTCTGCACTTAAAGTTCTTGTTGCAAAAGTGGTCACAATTCTTTGGCCTTTACAAAGGGAGTTGGGAGAAACTAACAAGAAACCGAGAAAGCAAGACAGATTTTGGGTCAACTAGGACAAGGAGGACAAAGAGGAGGGAGATGAAGGTAATAGCCAGGTAATAACAAGAAAGTCAAAGTCCTCTCCATGCTGCCGACAAAGCCCTTCCCTTTTTTTTTTTTTTTGGTATACTTCAGAACTCTTTAATTGCGGCTTAGTTGCCCCTATTTGTGCTGTGCACTTCTATGTTAGAGGGTCATGGACAAAACCAAAACTTATATTAGAGAGCATAACAAGAGGCATTTGAGATTATATTTTGTGGGGAAGTAATAATGTTTAGGGACATACAATATGTGAAGTAACAATTTTTGTAAATTTCTTTTTTATTAAAATTTTAAGGGGCCCCTCCCTTCACTACTGGGTATTAGTAAATTTCCATGAAAATCATTCTCCCATAAGTTCTACGAACCTGTATTTTAGCAGAATGCGACTTGTGAAATGATTCTGCACAGTACTTGTTGCAAAAGTGGTCACAATTCTTTGGCCTTTACAAAGGGAGTTGGGAGAAACGAACAAGAAACCGAGAAAGCAAGACAGATTTTGGGTCAACTAGGACAAGGAGGACAAAGAGGAGGGAGATGAAGGTAATAGCTAGGGAATGGAATACGCAAGTTCTTGTGTCCTGCCCAAACATCACCATCCCTACTGTTGTGAACACGGAATGGCGATAATGAAAGTTTCCGGCAGGTCAGACAACTTGCATGTCTGGTGACTAATTGCAACGTAAAATACTATGCTAATTATTTGAAAAGTCCAAGTTGAGGAATAATGGACTTTATTTAGTTATTTATTATAGAAAGCAAGTCGCATAAAAATAGACTCCATCCCAAATACCAAAAGGCATTCTAAAGAGAGAGGGAGAGGGAAAGAGATGGCTCCGGTGCCAAAGACGAAGACCATCACCCATTTCACCCATCCAGACCACCAATTAACTGAAATCAACGCCCAAACAAAGTTCCTCTGTCACGGTTGTAAAACCTTAGGCATCAGCAAAAGATACCAATGCCAGCACTGCAACTACGAGCTCCATGACTACTGTGCCACATGCCCACCAACTCTCTCCACCTTAATGCACCCGGTTCCCAACCACCCGCTCAAGCTCGTGACTCGAAAACCAAAACACTTGTGCCAAAATGATCGAATCTGTGATCTCTGTAGCAGCCAAATAGAGGGACTATTCTACCACTGCAAAGTCTGCCAGTTTGATCTTCACCCTCTCTGCACCCAACTGCCTCAGAATCTTCGCCACGCCCTCCATCCCCAACATTTCCTCACCCTCCAACCGCCTTTGTCCATATCTGCACCAGCCCATGCTTTTTGTGCTGTTTGTCAAGGTGTGTGCGCTCGTTGGCGATATAGGTGCGAGATTTGTAATTTTGACATTCATATTGATTGCATTTTAGCGCCTCCACCTCAACCACCACCTCCGCCACCACCCCCGCCAATAGTGAATGGCTTTTATGGGGCTTATCCTGGTCCTGGTTCGTTTACTTATTACCCAAGTCAAGATGTTGTTGGTCGCGAAAGGGGTGGTGGTGTGTTTGGAGCCAGAATGAATTTTGGGAGAATAATGAATGCGCTTGTGGAGAGGCTCACGGTTGGAGCGGTGTCTGACATGGTTTTCGGATTTGGAGGTTCAAGCGATTGGGATTTGTCCTCTTTCTTTTAAAGGGCATTGAATTTTGTACTTCATTAATCGTGGCATATCGAAGCAGTGAACTTTGATTTTCTCTGATTATACATTGTAATTGGTAAAAAGCTTTGATTTTTTTTTTTGGGGGGGGTTGTATCTTGGATTTTTTACTTTTAGAAGTCCACGGAATGCCACGACTGCCATATAATATGGGGAACTTGTAGTTGGGCCTATTTGTTTGGCAGATTGCAGACTGAATTTATTCCAGAACAGCATTCCCTTGTGAGCCATATATACTCGCGCAAATACAAGTGGGCTAGAGTAGAATATAGAGAGAACTAGCTTGAAATTTTGTTATAGGCCATTAGGATGTCTATTGAAAGAATGTGGAGAGAAAGCACAGAAATTTAGTTTCGATTTAAGAGAGTAATATAACTTTGACCAAAACCTTCGTTAATCTTGAAGAATTGAGCTAGCTAGTTCTGGGAGTTGATTCTCCTTTCTTCTGCAGCAACCAAGTGATCTGCTGCAGACACATTGGAAATCTTCCAAGAGGAACTGTACTGGAAAACTGACCTCCTTTTGATGGTCTTTTTTTGTTCCTACTCTCCTCACGCTTCAGGTGTTGATCCCCTCGCATGTTATTGCCAACCGAAGCTTGTGGCACTGTATGTGTCTCCTAGTTTGAACCATGTCCAGTTTTGTGCAGAAAAAAATGCTCCTTCCACAATGAGCGCATCTGATGATTCATATTTCGCCTTCCCATAGCTCTTCTAGGCTCTTGTAAGGACCAAGAGTTTCATGAACAGCAAATTCCCCTCGAGGAAGCCTTTGCTGCAATTTGACAAGCAAAAAGGTACATTCAGTTGCCTAATATATTGTGCACGTCTGCTTCGGATGTAGATTCATTTGTGCTCCTCGGGAGGACACTGTGACCACTCAGAATGCCCCATCTAAGAGCCACTTGTGCAGGCATCTTCTGAAGCTTTTCAGCAATCTCAAATAGTATCAGTTCTTTCAAGATTTCACCTTTCATCCGAGACCCTGATGATCCTAGGGGAGAATATGCCTGCAAACTCATAAATTTCAAACAGTTGAAGCAATTCTCAGCCTGCACAATGCACACTATGGTAAAACTAGCCATAAAGGACTCAAAGGCTTATTAAGAATACCGAGAGAAGGATTCCAGTTGCTGTGCACAAGTTGTGCAACTGAGACTGCTGCCAAACAGGATGGCATTCAACTTGATGGACAGCCGGAGGAATCTTTGTCATAGGTAAACAAGTCTTGCAGCTTCTTAGTTAAGAAGTTGCTGACCCCAATTGCACGCGCCTGCCCCGATGCATATGGACTCTCCATGTTTCTGGCAGACATAATGGGGCCATTTGCGGATCCCACCCAGGGGAACCAGATTTTGTTCTAAATGGCCAATGCATCTGGGCATAAATGGTTTGTCGTCGGAGTCCGAAGTACAATGTTGTTATTATGTCCCACTGATTAAAGACGCAAAAGTATGGGACCATACAAGATAAATATCAACATAGTCAAGTTGCAGGTCTTCTAAAGTCTTGGACAATGCCTTTGACACATCTGCAGGATCAGCATCACTGCACCTGCAGATTTTCATTTTCCACATATGCAGTACAAAATTAGCAGGATCAAAGATTTAAATCTAGGGGAACAATCTTTGATAATGTCTGAAATAAATCCTTCGTAACACCTATGAATTCAGAATAAATTAATATAAACAATTGGTGGCAAACACCTAGAAGCCTACAGAACAAACCCCCCACCCCCACTAAAAAAAAAGGACAAGAGAATCACCATAGTTTGAATGTGATCCAAATCTCACTGCGTTTCGATACCCCAATAGTAAATGATTCTTTCAAATCAAATCCAACCTGCACTTATGCCAAATCAGCCAGAGAAACTGAAGCATTTCCCTTTTTTAATAAAAAAATTAATGATTGCCCATAAAATTAACCTATGCTTGATCAAAATCAGAAGAACTAGCCAGGATCAAGAAAAGGGGTTACCTCTTTCTTGTTATTGTAGACTCTCGCACAATCTATATGCCTATAACCTGCCTGTCGGATTCACCAAAAATGAAATAACATTCTAAATTCTATATTAAATGAGAGTGAGAGAGAGAGAGAGAGAGAGAGACCTTGATGGCTGAGATGACGGCAGGAGAAGCTTTCCAAGTTCCTAACCCCACAGCGGGCATTTTTGCGCCTGTGTTTAACTCGAAGTATAATGGTCCATGTTCCGTCGTTTTTTCCATTCTCTATCAAAACGATTGGGCTGGAAGATGTTAATTTGACAAATATACACATGAATAGAACCAAACGTTACATTTTGAGTTGAGGATTCATTTTTACCTAAGAAATTCTTGAGTTTTGATGGGTCGGAGAAGGAAATGCAAATCGATGTAGAGAGAGAGAGAGAGAGAGAGAGAGAGAGAGAGAGAGAGGGAGGTGTGTTTTGGGTTTGGGTGAAAATCTGAGCATCGATATAAACAAAAATAAATAAATAAATAAATAAAGTATAAAAAATCGTGTTCATTAGGTTTGAATGATATTCAATCATATCTCATTGATTAGTCTTGAGTGATGCTTAATCATGTTTCACCGATTAGTCATTAATAATACTCAATGATGCAGCCACGTGATTGAAGAATTTGTAGATATATGAAGGTCATAACATGATAATTTTTTTTTTAAAAATAAAAGAAAAACTTAGTTACTAATATTTATCAAACATGATAAATATTAATTTTATTATCAATTTTTTAGCATACTGTAACATAAAAGAGATTATATATATTTTACGAGTCAAATAAGCTCTAAAGAGGGCATAAGTTGGCCAAATATGAAAAGGGAGAAATGAAGAGCCCCATAGAATAAGGGCTCCTAAAACTCTAAAAAATTTTCAGATTTGAGAATAGTCAAAATATTTCTTATTTGGGTTAAGGAGAAAAAGGACAAATAACGCTTGTGCCTTTTTAATCCTCTCTCCTCTTCACTTTCACTTCTTTCGTCTTTTGACCGCCGGAGAGAGGAGAGAGAAAACATGGAGTCGCGCCGTTGATGGGTTGGATCAAAGAAGATGAAGAGATAATTTTGTAATTTAATCTTTTTTGGGGAAAAAAAGTTTTTCTTAACTAAAAAATTCTACTCTATTCTAAGGTACGAAAATTTAAGAATTCTCATTCTCCTAAAAGAATATGGGCCCTCTCCCTTTTTTTTTTAATAATTTTGGGCCTAGATAATACTATAAATCTGCTTGCTTCTCCTTTGCCCGGACAAAATTTAACGCGAGGGAGAGAGAGAGAGAGAGAGAGAGAGAGAGAGATTATTTTATTTTATTTTATTTTCATTATCCGATAGGTGCGTACAACCTAAAAGTAGCTCAATAGTTTCCATGCCCGAGGTTTCCACTAGGGAAATCCAATTTTACAAAATATAGCACATAGGGGAACCTCTCAATTCCTCCTTTTATTTCCAAAAGCTCATCTCCTCCTACATCTTAGTAAACCCTGCACGCAACAACAAACGACCAAGAATTACGGATTAAATTCAACTTGAACCCAAAATAAGCAAAACAGAAACATATGTATTAGACTAGAAATGCAAAACTACTCACTTGGTGCAGTCTACACTCCTAGAAATTGGGACGCCAATGTCAACACCACACTTGGTGGGAAGCGCGGAGGCTGCATCGTCCTTAATATTGGTGTAGCGGTTGGCAGCTTCCTTAACACAATTGCAAGCCGCCTGCTTATCAGCAGGGCTTGCAACCATTGACTTGATACTCTTCACACCATCACAGCATCCTGATGCTGGGGCTGGAGCACTGCCTGTCAAGAAGGGGACGCAAGGAACAAGAGCGGTGTCCACCTGGGCGCAGGTGAAAGCTTCTCCTGGCCTAACCATGAACATGACTATGGCCAATGCTGCCACCACTAACATAACTCTGCCCTTCATTTTTCTTGCTTTTTTGGTTTTGGTGTGTGAACTGCAAGTGCTAATGTATGAGTTTGGAGAAGTGCTTGTTTTGGTGGAGAGAGGATTGGCGAGAGGTATGTATTTATAGTTGTGAAAGCCAAGTGAGTCCAATAGGATTATTGGGTCCTTTTGTTATTGCCGTTACAGACTCTTTGGCTTCTTCTCTAACCACAGATGTCACTCATACATCCAGAAATAGTGACCTGTGTTCACTTGGCTGATACCTTCAATAGGGAGTTCCTCTGTACAAAATTTTGCAGTAAAAGCATAAGGTAAGATTTCTATTTGTTTATTTTCTATTCCTATTTTGATTTTAGCTTTATATATATATGAGTCTATGTATGTATGTGTGAATGAATGGAGAACACTTCCTTTGCACTTTACAATACCAATTTACTGCTATAGAGGATTTTAATCTTGATCTCGTCCGGCCTTTCTGTTAGAAGAGGAAAAATTCACCTTGGAGAGTGTTGCCGAGGAAAATGTTTCATCTCCTGCTGAAATGTCACCCTAAATTAGGGAGCAGTTGTGCATTTGTTGTTTGTTCTAAAGAGGTTATGATACAGGACAAGGGTGCCGCCATGCAATGGGACCAACTCTTATCACATTGTCTGGCACTCATTTTTGCAGGGATTTGAATTGCCATGCTAAAGAAATTGTGAAGAATTGACTGTTGTTGTTTGAGAAAGAAACAGTGGCACCATGAGCACCCTCTGCGCATGGGTCACCAACTCACCATACTTTCATCAAATATTCAATCATTTTCTATTTTTCCTAATTCTTAGTACATACATGAATGCTAAGGCGGACGGTTTTAGTGGCGTTGTAAATGAGTACTGGTGCTCTCGTTGGTGAGCAAACTCTTCAGTTAAGAGTAGTACCATAGTGATAGGAGATGAAGATCAACAATATTCTAGGAGTCATGGAGGAATAATTGCAAATATCATTTCAATCTAGAGCTTGATTTTCGCTCAAAATTTTGCTGCAGATGAAAGAAATGTTTGATAACCTAAATAACTGAAGGATTTTAGGATCCACATGAATTTTTGCTTTCATTATCCTTTCCCTCCGATGAAGATTTTATTTATTTATTTATTTTTGGGAAAGGGGGAGGGAACCGAGAATCTGCCCTACACAGAAATTTCTTTATGCAAACCTTTCTCATTTCCGAAATGTTTTATATTTCTAAAACATTTTTGAAACATTTTAAAATATTAAATTAATTAATATTGACACAAAAATTCTTATATTTTTTATATTTACACATTTAATAAATTATTTATTTATTTATTTATAATCTTTATTTTTATATTTTTTATTTTATGATTAATAATTATATATTTAATCATTTTATGTTTTTATTATAAAATATAGTTATTCTATTATTTTCATAAATTAATTAATATTTATATAAAAATTTTTATATTTATTATATTTACACATTTGTCCATATTTCATTTTTTGTATTTTTTTATAAAGTATTATTTTTAATATCAAGTTTTTAAATAAATCATTTATATTTGATAATCATTTAACTGATTACGATTTAAATCGAGTTTGACTTTAAACGGATAAAATTCTCTCAGTGCTCTCTTTATATTTATTTTCTTCATATATAAAATTTGAACAAAAAATTTAGTTTAAAAAAAATTAATATTCGACTATTAAATTAGGTGAGCGTCGATTTTATTTTTACGTAATTTTCACGTAATGTGATAATGCCGCCTATCTTGTTTATGACCCCGCATGCTTGAATATTAATCGTCTGGTATACATGTGTCAGAAACCAGTTTTCACGAGTAAAATTTCTATGAATACAGGCTTGAGGTCGGCTTTGATTGAAGTGGAATAACCATACGCTTTTATTCTCACAGAAATTAATCGTAGATAGAAAATTTGCAAAAAACTGCAGCCAACGAGCGAACGGTTTACCCTTTTGTTTTTTGCACGTGCAGAGGACAGAGAAGGCTAAGGCCATGCTCCATGGAAGCACATTTCCTGATCATCTAGGCGAAAGCTCAGGGTGTGAAACATGTTCCTTATGCAACAACTTTAGTTCGTTTTTATTTTCCCGCGCGCAGATTTCACTTCATCCTTCTCTCTTATGTTTGGCAACCCTAGAAACCATCCTCTACTCTCAAATCACTCTCTCTCTCTCTCTCTCTCTCTAAACTCTAAGAATGCTTCTGCAAATATGGTCCAATTTTGTCCGGATCAAAAGCAAAAAAAAAAAGGTACATTAGAAGAGAACACCACCGGTGTTGACAGAACGAAAAGCAGGAACGATGGATTCAGCACCCACCACAAACCAACACTTGAAGGATGCAAATTTTCTGCTCTCGACGGTCAATTAATATGCTCACTCTCAGTTACATGCCTAATTATTTTCTTGGTATTCAATGAGGTTATTTTGCAATTTTTAAAATTTTTTTACCTAAATATCTCTCTATTTGTTGCTCTTAGAATTCTTTACTTCCTTGAATGAAATTTTAGCCCAATTGTGCAATTTGTGTTTGGTGAGGTGCCCAATGTTGTTTGTTTGTGGTCACTTTGTCATTGCTTGTGTGCATATCCGAGGTTTGTCTTCATTTTGATAACTCATTTGCTTTGACTACCCCTTGTTTGTTAAAATGCCAATAAGAGATACGTTGCTTCAGTCAATGGACTCATCAATATAAAAAGCTTTCACGAGCTGAGAATGGTCACTGGTTAGTTGATTTTGAAAGAGAAAGAGATATGCTTTCGCGAAATTCATGGAGCTGCATTCTTGATTTTCATCATAAAGAGGAAAAAAGAAAAATGCCGCATTCATAGTTTTATTTTGTTAAATTATTCTTGGTCACATACATCATAGAAGTAGCTAGCTCAGCATAGACTATGTCTCTGATTGAGGATCCACACACTAGGATCCTATTTTACAAAATTCATATCCCTTACAAATCTAGAGGAAGATTGCAATGCCTAATGCGCTCCTCCTTTGTTTATTTTTCAAAGCCCATAGCCTCCAATTTAGTAAACCCTGCATAAAACAACCAGCAAGAGTCAAACTAAATTGGCCCAACAACAAAAAAAAATTATGATCATTAACTAATCAAATCAAATAGGAGACTTACTTAGTGCAGTCGACACTCCTAGAAATGGGGACACCAATATCAACACCACACTTGTTAGGAAGTGCGGCGGCAGCATCATCCTTAATGTTGGTGTAGCGGTTGGCAGCTTCCTTAACACAGTTGCAAGCTGCTTGCTTATCTGCGGGGCTTGCAACCATTGACTTGATACTCTTCACGCCGTCACAGCATCCTGATGCTGGGGCCGGAGCACTACCAGTCAAGAAGGGCACACAGGGAACAAGGGCAGTGTCAACTTGTGCACAGTTGAGAGCATTGCCAGGTCTGACCATGAATAAGACCATGGCAAATGCAGCGACTGCTAGCATAACCTCACCCTTCATTTTCGCTTTTTTTTTTTTATGATTAGATTAGAAGTGGTATGAGATTGGGGAAAAGCTTTGCTCCTGTGTTTTAGTTGGTGATGGAAAGAGGATTGGTGGAGTAATGTATTTATAGTCGTAAAATGCAAGTGTGTCCAAAAGGGCTATTGATCATGCTGTTATTGCTGGTACAAACTTTTTGGCTTCTTGTTTGGGTTTGGATGTCACTTATGCACATAGAATTAGTGAAGATAAGATGTTCATTTGTATGCTCTCTCTCTCTCTCTCTCTCTCTCTCTCTCAATCCCTGCATTTTAACAAGAGATTTTGGTCCCCCCAAAATATGTTCATCGAAGCAGCCTAAAATGGGGAGCAGTTATGAATTCATAGTCTGTTCTTTCCATAAAAGTTATGGTATGTGACATGGTCTCTTTAAAAAAAGGCTCTGGTATGTGATAGAAATACCTAATTGTTGGAAACTCTCATCACACTATCACCCTCATCTATTGTGAGCGTCCACATAATACTGTTATACGGAACAAATTAGCCGTGGATTCTTGACCCTCATCTATAATGATATAGACTACTAAGATTTATTTTATTTGATTTTTGAATCATTTAGTTCACGTAACATACTCTATGTATCCCTTCGTTTGTTAAGGTGAAGTTAGAATTTGGCACCAAAAGCATGAGCACCCTGAAAGTCTTAATGGGGGTGGACGGTTTCCACTATAAAATGGCAGCCGCACCGACTTTCGTACAAAATGGTCAACTGTGCGGGTGAGAAAGCAAAGCTGCCTAGATTGGTTTTTTATGGTTCACGGTTTGTTCAGGCAGGTCTATCAGTTACCACCTTATGGTTTATTCCCAATTTCCACAGAGAGTGATTCAAATTTACAACCAATTTGAAAATTTTGCCCCTTATTGGAAAATGAAGCAATAAATCAAAAGAAACATAACAAGAAAGTTGCCCTATAATTTTTTATATTGTGCTTATAAAATTTTTTTCATAAATTTTATGGGGGTGCCCATTATCTGCCCCCTCCCTTCAACCCTTTTGGGGAAGATTTTCGGGTGCCCAGTCCTACCAATGGAATTTTGCGTTGGGATTTGCCATTTTGATATCTCTGAGTGTGAACATGAGAGTCTTGAAAGAATAATAATATCAACTTTACTCTATAATATAGTCTTTGTGAACCCGGGTTGCATTATTAGGATCATAGAAAGTGTCAACTTTTAGTCCAGCTCAAATGTATAAAAATAAAAAATAGTGTTTCGAGGAAAGAAAATTTTGGAAAAGAAAATAAAATAGTTAAGTGAAGTAAAAATATTTTTATATCAAATTTGGGAAGAATATTTGATTGATGTGCTAGTGTTCTAAGGAGCTTGTGTTAGAGCATGGCTTATTGGAGTTCGGGAAGGAGAGTGGTGGCTCATTGGACTTCACTAAGGACGAGATAGTCGAGTAGGAGGCTTGCAAAGTAAGGATGAGGGTGGGTTATTGATAACCACCTGCGAGGTTTTAAACTGTTACCGAGTGGTGCTGGTATATTTATGTGATTTAGTTGTGGGTTATTATAGATTTGTGAGAATATATAATTGTTCTATGGAATAATTTTGATGATAGTTATGTGATTTGGTTGGCGGTTAATATAGATTTGAGAGAATGTGTAATTGCACTATGGGTTGATTTTGTTGAGATTATTGGGATGATTATTAATTGTAATGGTTGATGGTATATTTGAATGGGAATAGTAGTGGGTTGATATATAGACATTTGATCCAACCACATAAAATATTATATGTTTATATTTGATTAATTATGGCTGCACATGCATGTTAATTGTTGTGGTAACCTCAATTTTCCCCAACAGAAAGATATTCCCTGCTACATAAGTTTTAGTGTGTGTGTGTGTGTGTGTGTGTTTTAATCAAGCAATTTGATCATTGTCTTATTTGTGGCTTGAGCGGGTGTGACTGAATAATCGTAAAGATGAGAGAGAGAGAGAGAGAGAGAGAGTTAAGCCGAAAAGGGAAAGGAAGACACAAAAAATGTAAGATTGAAAGTGTTGTCTAGGTTATATACAAATAAAGATGGCACATTATAGTAAGTGGAAAATGTTTTCTTATTATTTCTTAATTTAAATGTTTTCTTATTATTTCTTAACCTGATGGTTCTCTTCCTCTCTCTCTCTAGCATTTTAAATGAGTTCTGCTCCTATTTCTAAGATAGCAGCTTAGAATGGGGATCCGTTATGCATTTTGTGATCTATTCTTTACAAGAGGCTACCATGGAATTTCAAAGACCAAATTAGCAACCAAAATACTCTGATTGATCGTTATCATGGAGGAGCATTACATCATAGAACAAGCTTAGCTCAGTAGTTTTACATCTTTCCTTGAGGATTCACACTGGAATCCTATTTTACACCAAACATATGTAACCTAGGGGAAGATTGCAACTCCTAATGCACTCCCCCTTGTTTATTTTCTGCAGCTCAGCTTCTGATTTAGTAAACCCTGCATTCCACAGCGTATCATAAGTTCACACTAATATACGATGATTGAGTGACTAAATCAACTGAACTGAAACAAGGACACTCACTTGGTGCAGTCAACACTCCTAGAAATTGGGACACCAATATCAACAGCACACTTGGAGGGAAGTGCAGAGGCTGCATCATCCTTAATGTTGGTGTAGCGGTTGGCAGCTTCCTTAACACAGTTGCAAGCTGCCTGCTTATCAGCAGGGCTTTCAACCATTGACTTGATAGTTTTCACACCATCACAGCATCCAGATGCCGGGGCTGGTGCACTACCAGTCAAGAAGGGGATGCAAGGAACAAGAGCGGTGTCCACTTGTGCACAGGTGAGAGCTTCTCCTGGCCTAACCATGAACATGACCATGGCCAATGCTGCAACTACTAGCATAACTCCACCCTTCATTTTTCTTGCTTTTTGCGTTTGGAGAGTTTAACTGCAACTGCTAATGTTTGAGTTTGGCGATGGGGAGTTGATGGGTGAGAGGCATGTATTTATAGTTCTGAAAGCCAGGTGTGTCCAAAAGGATTATGGGGTCCTTTTGTTATTGCCGTTACAGACTCTTTGGCTTGTTCTTTTACTTTCCCTGTCACTCATACACAGACAAATAGTGAAGATAAGAGTTTCATTTGTAGTCAGCTCTCTCCCTCTCTCTCTCTCTCCCTCTCTCTCCCTCTCTCTCTCTTTCTCTCTCACAGTTCTGCTCCTAGAAAATACGTTCATCTGTTAGTGAATTGACAGCCTATAATGGGGATCCATTATGAATCAATTGTCTGTTCTTTACAAGGGGCTATGCTATATGATGGAGTTACTGAAATGAGTGACATAAGAAACTCTCGTCAGAACATTTGTCTTTCATCATTTTTTGAAGGGATCTGAATTGCTATGCACGAGATGTCCGAGAACTGAATTTGTTTGTTCTAGGGAAGAAGCTACTCCATCCACCGAAAGCATCAGACCACCCTCTTAAGTGGTGCATCATACTTTCGTCAGTTACAGTCATTTCTGTATATCCTGAATTTTATATTGGCAGAGGAGAGCTTCTCCTAAATATTTCACAGGTAGCTGTTTATCCACTTCTTGCTCCTAAAGAAAAACATCCATACAAAGCTTCTACCATCCATATCAGGAATCTTGTTTTCATGATTTGAATTAAAGATAATTTTTGTCTCAATTTTTTTGAGTTACAATTATCTGAAATTCATTAAGAGGGAAGGAAGAATCCAGCCTTAGGTTTGCATTTAACCATTACTGTTTCCAAATTTATTGGGAATTAGGTTAAAGTTTTCTCTCAAGGTATGGTTTCGAATATCAGTCTGCCAACCATCATAGGGGTGATGAAGTCTAGAAGGTTTGACGAAGATTGCCTCTCACCACCGGGAAGGTTTCCTGGTGCGGCAGGGGTGATCCAGTCCGGTAGCTAGGACAGTTCCACCCCCCCCCCCCCCGCGGTGAGAGGGCGCCACAGGGGGGCTGGCCGAGCTCCAAATCTCTCTGCCTGGTACCATTGCAGCCATGGCAACACCTATTGTGGTTTCTTCCGATTGCTTGGATCCTCAAGAATTACGCATAGGACAAAAGGTTCATATCACCATTACAAGGAGAACAAAGAAGGGAAAAAAACAAATTAGTGGGCATATAAAAGAAACAGGAAAGCACTTTGAAGAAATGTAAATGAATTTAACTAACAAATAAGAATCAAGAAAATCAGCAGATGAAGATAACACTACAAAGTTTGTGCAGCTTGATGACGTTTGTTAGCAATCAAAGGAATGCAGTCTCGAAGCAAAGCCAAAAATCTATTTGGGAGCAGCGAAGTTCAAAATGTGAGGGGCACGGGGCGAGAGGGACAAATGTTAAGCGTAGAGCGTGCGTATGTAGTCTTCCACTTTGCACTCTTCCTTATGTCACGCGCTTGCAGTTGGAGCTGACAGAATCAGAGCTGCCATTAGCACAACAATTTCATGGCCTGACAGAGGTTTTTAGAGTTCTTTGAAGTTCTTGATTTGGCGAGAAGTTTGCGTATTTATGAGAATCTGTGAGAGATGGAAAGGGTAAATAACAGAAACTCCGTAAAGCATTGCTGCAGTTATAAACAACACTATCGATATTTTTTCTCCACGTCGATATATGGAGTTATACTTAATTAATCCGTTTTGAATATTTACAGGAGTCTTATTTTAAAGGACGACTCTTTCAGCGTAATCTTTTTCATTTTGAAGTTTTGAAATTGAAACTTGACGTAACACCCTATTCTACTAGATCGACTGTCCATTTATACACTATCAATATTTTGCTAATATATATTAATAGACACCGTGGATATCAATATATACTAATAGACATTTTTTTATATAAACAATTTCATATTTGGATCTAAATGAGTTTATGGTACCAATACTTGTTCGCATAGGTGAGATTGATACTTTCATTTCTTAACCGAATTGGGAGTTCGATTCCCTCTAGATAAGGAAAAAACAATATTGAGAGACCCGCCTCCATAAAGTGGATTCAGTAGCGATTGATCCAGATTAGTTGGGTGAAACTCTGAATATTGAGCGGTTGCCAAACCATAATACAAAAAAAAAAATAATAATAAATGAGTTTATGGTTTACCCTGGGCAAACCCAACCCAACCCAACTGAGCTTGGGTCCAAAATTTTCTGACCCATACGCAACCCATAAATCAATTTGAATCAACCCGACCAAATCCAATAGATGTGGGTCTGTTTCATGAGTTTCCCAAACCAACTCGTACTCCTAATGGAAGAGTTCCCAAATAAGGTCCACTTACCGGAAGCCCTATTACAAACTACAACAAACCCAAAACCACATTGGGTAAGGAGGCCCCAACCCAGTTCATGGCAAAGAATCTCTAGAAAGCAGGAGTATCACAGGCCATAGACGTCTGCATCTGATTTTCTCGATGCGCGTCCGCCCGCCACCAAAATTTTAAAAAGTTGAAAAATTCAATTCACAGGGTCAAATTTCTTTTTATTTATATTATAATAGTGAAAATTTTTAATCCGAAAAATTTTACAAACCATTAAAGCAAATAAATATATTAAAATTTAATATTAAAATGGTTATATTAATATCATGTAAAAAATTATAGTTTAGAGATAATATTGATATAATTGATCAAATTTTTTAATTAAAAATAATTTGAAATAAAAGTTAATTAAAATTTTAAGATAAAAATTAACATATTCTCTTTTTCTCTTATTAGTAGAGAGAGAGGGTTCCCATGGCGCACGGAACCACGCCCACTGAGTGACAACATGTGCAACGAATCCACGCGCTCACATTAGGACTTGGGAGCAGAAAAAGGAAAAATAAAAGGGTATAAGAAACAAGATGATATCACCAAAAAAAAAAAAAGAAACAAGATGAGTGAACAAAAAACGACAGACCACGTAGGACTGTCAGCCGTGAGCAGCAATTGCACGGCTCCTTTGGTAAAAGGCGAAAGGATAGTTCGCTCAGAGCTCACCGCGCGGCTACGTGCAATTGCACGGCTCCGACCATCATTTTTTTTCCCCTTTAATTTTAGATAATATAATAAACAATCATCGCAACAAACTTGTACTAATTTACAAAACATCAACCGGTAGTCCATACACATTGCCCCATTTGTTTAAGGACAAGAAGGAAATCGTGGGTTTTGCTTTAGACAAACGATTCACTTGATTTGTTTGGTCACGAGCTCAACATTCTCACTCATTCTTTGCCGCAAAAATCCCAAACCCCAGATCTTCTTTTCATCATTTTCCTTCTCAAATTTCGATATTTTTTTTCATCTTCTAGACTTTCTTTTTTTTGGGGGGGGGGGATTGAAAACAAAATTTTGTGGGTTTTGCCTTAGGCGAACGATTCAATTGATTGGTTTAGCCTCAAGTTCAACATTCTCACTCGTTCTTGGCAAAAAATTCCGAAACCCAGATCTTCATTTCATCATTTTCCTTCTCAACTTTCAATTTTTATTCATCTTTTAGACTCAGATTTTCTGGGGTTGAAAAGAAAAATGGAGGAGAGTGGGTGAAAGTTGTTGCATTTGATTTGTTGAAGTAGAAATTCTGAAATTTTTAGGGATTTTGGGTTTAGGGAAAAGAAATGAAGGAATTGATGGGAAGACCAGGGACATGGAGTGGTCTAATGTTGAGATTAGGGCAGTGTTTGTTTGCTGCTTTTTCAATTGGTTTTATGGCTTCTGCTATTGGCTTCTCTAACTACACCGCTTTCTGGTAAATTTCTCTTCTTTTTTTCAGCTGTTTGATTCTTTTTTACCATGTCACTATTTGTTGCTGCCAGATGTACAAAGAGAAACCCAGAAGTTTTGGGTTCTAAAAAATGAATACCTTTTCCAATTTCCCAGTTTCATTAATTTTTTATCTGGTTAGTCATTATTATGGATCGAATGCCTCCTACATTATGTTGTTACAATTTATCTGGTTGTGCTTTGCAGGGCTTCTATGGTTGTAAAGCCCCTGGATTCTGTTTTAAGATGCCTTTTGGCTTTTGCCTAAAAACATAGTTTAAGATGTATTATGATCTTAAAGCTGAGTGCTTCCATTTTCATCGATCTGAATTCCTTTTGATCATCGAGTGTTGCAAAGATTCAAGGATATATGTACCATGTTTTTAAAGCTGAATGCCATGTTTCGTACCCAATGTAGCAAGATTCTTGGTTCGCTTATTGACACTGATGGCTTCTGCATTTAGTACACTTCTCAATTGGCTAGTTTTATAATCCAAAACATCGAATTTGTTAGCCAACAATATACAGTGGCATGCACTACAGGGAATTCTGTGAGGTTTTAATTGGCCTCTTTTATATAACTAAATTAAGGTTTTTAAATTCTTTTAGTCAGATTAAAATTTTATGTTTTATTGCCTTTTCCTGCAGTGTTTGATTTTAGGTTATATCTTAACTCTTTTAGTGCATAGAGCAAATGTACGGAGTAAACTGCTGCAGATTGAATAAGATTTGATAATTTGGAGATCGAAAATACCAGTATGATGGCCTTTAACTCTTCATGATTTCTCAAATGTCCATCCAGTCCAACTCTGGAACTTAAGAAAACAAAATACTAATGAAAAAAATCAAGTGATGTTTATTATATTAGAAATTCTGGCCGTCACTTTATTGTGGACATATGCATCTTTTCGTCATACCGAACTTACATTGTCAAATACTTCCCTTGTCTTCCATTTTTTTTTCCCTCTCTCTTGAAAGGTCTCTATTAATATCATCTGGCCAATTTTTAATCCCAAATTGTGTTTGCTATCTGGTCTTGTAATCTTCAATTCATATCTTTCCTCACAGGTCTAATGTTCTTTGCTAGGAAAAAGGTTCATCCATAGTATCTAGGTCTATCATTCAATCATTTTATAGTTGATTGTTGCATATACCATTAAGTACATTTGTCTCTTATGTTTCAGCTTTTATTGCATCTATATATTTATTTCAATCATATGTGCATATTAATTTCTTATAGACATCAATAATACACACCATTTACCAAAAGTTGTGGACAATTCTATATGGGCTTTACCTGATTAATGTTTGTGTGAGATGCTTGATGTTTGAAAAAAGAATTTGTTTTACTGTTTCCGGTGGACCAAAGATAAAACGACTATGTGTTATGCATTCTGCTATCAAAGTTCTTGCTTCCAGGCTCACAAAGATGACCTAATTATGCACTAGGTTCCCATGGTGAATGTGTTGAGCACTTTCAATCTGAACACTTCTGCTTCTCACTTGATTGGATTTTGTGTTGTTATACTTCATATAACCATTTGTTGTGCTTGCTGGTTTTTCACAATAGATCATCCAGACATTGGTTCTTGAAATTGCACAATGCTGTAGCTAAAAGCATTGGACCTTAGGTTTTTGTTAGCTCTGACTATGTTATTTGTTCTTATGCAGCTATTTAATTGCTTCAATGGGGCTTCAAGTACTGTGGAGTTTGGGACTTGCATGTCTTGATGTCTATGCTTTATGTTCCAAGAGAGATCTTCTAAATCCAGTCCTTGTGAGCTTGTTTGTTGTAGGCGATTGGGTTAGTAACTTGCCCTTTGAAGTTCCCATTGTTCATATTTTGGAACAAGGATTGATCACCATAATGTTATTCTGTGGTTGGTTACATCATTAGTCATTATATACAAGATATCACTGAAGTCATGTCACTTATCCCCAGCTGTAATTAATTACTCCGTCACTAGTTTCCTGTTAGAGGCCATGGAGGATCTTCCATACAAACAAACCGTGTGTTATATTGGACTTCTTATGATGTCACCTTTTAACCTCTGGCATTATTTTTGCAGTTACTCTAGTTTTTTAAGGTGGCCGGCTGTTCAGTCAATTACGTGATGGTTGAAAGTACATTGATTTTGGTTGAGCCTCCCAGGTTAATGATCCGTGAAGGAAAACTAAATCAAAATTGTTAGAAAAATGTTTATGTCAAGTTGGTTGCATTTTGGGGCATAGTTGCTCAATTGTTGTGGACTTTCTTTAATTTTTTGAAGATTTTGTGTGGTGCCTGAACCTCTACAATTATAATCTGCTCTCTTAACCCTTTGATAACATGGCGCAGCCCAAAATGCTTGACATAATACTGAAGTACCCAGAAGAAATGGCATGTGCTCCCTCGGAAATGAATGTTTTAAGTATTTTTAATTGAGGAAATAGAGTTTTAAGAATTGGGCACTATGTGAAGGCCTGTACCACCAGATGGTGATGGAAGTCTGCATAAATTTTCTTAGTTCCTATCTCTTAAGTCAGATGTGAGGTTATGAAGGCTGATAAAGAACGTTTTCTTGTGGACTATGTTTGCCTGATGGCAATCAAACATCTTGGTACTATTGATTATGTTATTATTGTTTATGCGCTTATGGTGTCAATGGTGTTAATACTCCTAACCTTGGTTGTAGATTTAGTTCATTTTTCCCTCAAATTATTTATGTATGCATGTGGAAAAATGTCTCTAATCACAGCAAGTCACAATGCAGGTGACAGCTACCTTATCACTTGCAGCTGCATGCTCATCAGCAGGGGTGATAATCCTTTTTGCCAAGGACCTGGATTTTTGCAAGTATCAATCTCGTCTAGCATGTGGCCGATTCCAAATGTCCATATCTTTGGCTTTTGTCACATGGTTTCTTATAGCAATATCTTCTCATGTCATGTTTTGGATCTTAGCCTCGGTTTAGAGTGGCCGGCCTTCCCTTGCTCCAATCAGACAACTCCGTTTCACATGTGAAATATTTAGCATGTACTTGAATTTTGGGCAACTTTATGGGATTTTCTCATGTTTGCAATGTGAGTTTTTGCCTATTGAGAATGTGATTATGCTGTGTAATTGATTTGCTATCAATTGAATCTTGGTTTTGCTATGCCACAGCCGCCATGTTTAGTTGTGACTTTCCTTGCAACTTAAACCTTAGTAATTCCTAGTCCTTAGGATTATAGACATGTCTTTGATGAGGTACTTGGAGCTCAACCAGAGGTACTTTTGAGGTGTTCCCAAACAGGCTTCAGAATTTCTCTTATGTAATGTGAGAAGAAAATGTGTTTAAAGCCTTCAAAGTCTAAACACTGGTCGAAGCCTTGGTTCGAGCCAGAAAAGATTGATCCCAAATTTTGGCTTATTTAAAGTGGTTCAGATTAACTCGTTCAACTACTACAATAACCGACATTTTTTTTTTTTTTTTTTGAGAAAATCACAACAAATGACTATGGTTGAGAATTCTCAAGTTCACTTGATTTTTCGTTACTTTATTTTTGAAAAAGTTCAAAAACATACCATAATATGGTACGATTTTTATACCATTAAGGAGTTTGGTTTTCACTCTGCGCTCCACCCAATTTGTACCAACTTCCTTGAATTATGAAAGTTGAGCGCGGTTAGGCTTCGGGGCTGTTACATAATGGATGGGCTCGCCTTGTAGGCCCGTGGGTTTAACATATTCGCCTTCCTTGCCTAAGAAAAAGGTCGACCGGGCCTATGGGGCCAGACCACCAGGCCATGCGCAGGTCCGCGATTTTCCTCTCCACCTTTTCTCTCTCTCTCCAATATTTCCACCTGTCCAATACAGGCTGGCAGTGTCATAATGTGTGACAGTACCGTTACAAAACCCTCAACCCTCTCTTCGTCTTCAAGAAATCACCCTAGCAATGGCGGTAGACAGAGAGAGACCACGAGGATCGGGTTCTGGCCCTGGTTCTGGCTCGAACGAGAACCCACCACCACCAAACAAGCTTCTCTGGGCAGAGGTGGTAGACAACAAAGCCGGAGAAGAAGAAGAAGCAAGCTTCGAGTTCCTTCTCCCACCGCCTGTCACAATCGGACCGGACGAGAACGGCGTGAAGAAAGTGATCCGGTACAAGTTCGACGGCGACAAGAACAAAATCAAGATCATCACCACCACTCGTCTTCGGAAACTCGCCGAAGCTAGGCTTAACAAGCGCGCATTGCAGCGACGATCTTGGGCTAAGTTCGGAGAAGACGAAGAGAAGAATGTCTCTGCTATTACTCTGGTTTCCACCGAGGAGATCCTTCTCGAAACTTCTAATGCTCGCGGTTTGCCTCTCTCTCTCTCTCAAATCATTTTCCTTCTACATATTTTTGAGCAGTTGTTATTTATGAGCAAGCATTGTAGGAGTTGAATTTCTAGGTTTTGATTTGATCTTGCCGAATACCTTGAAAATTAGGTTAAAATCTACTAAAAATCGTTGAATTTTGATTAGGTTAAAATTTTGCTTGTGTGAATTAGATTTCATATGCCAGATAAATGACATCGACAAGCTTTGGTTTTGTTGCGCAATTTTGATTTTTAATATGCTTCGTAGAAGAAAATATGCCTATCGTCATGGTTTTAGGGTTAGAATAGATGCTTAATGAGCTATAGGCTATAATATAAGCCAAAGGAGGGAGTAGTATTGGCTTTTGTGCCTTTTTTTTTCAAAAAAAGAAGAGAGAGAGCGCAAGAAGATAGAAATAGTTTAAGAATTTTGATTTTAAGATTCGTGATGTAAAAAAGAAAATATGATTGTTGTGGATTAGTATATGCATACCATGATGCTTGTTGATGTTTAGTGATGCTATGCTAGATGAATTTGTAGGGCATGTCATATGTCAAGTCGAAAGTGGATTGGAGATGAGCTCATAGTGATTAAAAAAGTAACATCCATTTGTTGGATTGTACACTCCTATATGCATGTTCTGATTAGAGATGTGGAAAATTGTAGTTGTTTGATGCATTTATGGCTAGAACTCTTTACATGGAGTCTTATGGTTCTGAACTTTTGGATGGAGCTTTTTGCCTGTGAATTGCCTTCTGAGATCGTTTTCACTTATTGCAACTCTGTAATTTGGTTAAATGGACAATTTTGTTGCAGGATAAACTTGTTTTTCATGTTTTCATATTTTGTATACCTATCTCTCTTCCAAAAGTTTTAGTGTAAGAAGGATGTTACTAATTCCTTTTGATATCTTAACATTTATGGTCAAAGCACACTATTGATATTAATGTCCTATGTAACTAAATATAAATTTGTAAAATTATGTTAGGATTCTACAAAATTCTGAATCAAATTATTTAGCAAATTGTAAGACTAACAAGTAAGGATGAAAGTAGATTGTATCTTTGGGTTAGCTGTGCCGGAAAATGTTTTCTCCTAAAATAAATAGGTCTCTCTTTCTTAATTGTGTGTGATGCTTATCGATTTTCCATTTTTTTGGCACTATGGTAGTCTTATTGCTTGTTCGTGTTAACACACAGCTTTGATTAATCTATCTTTTTGAGTCTAAATGCTAATGAAATGACCACCAGTCAAGAGAACATAATTTTGTCTAGTTATGCAAATATAATGTCAGTGATGCATATGATACTTCCTGACAACTTGAATAACCATGGAAAATGGAAGAAATTAGTTAATCCTCAAACACATTGTAGTCTGCTTAATATTTTATAAATCAGTACCGTTATTATCTTTAGCTTTGTTTTGCACTCCTTAGCACTGTAACTGATGAAATGGAAAACAGCTAACAAAGCAGATGAGGCCAACCTAACCGCAGACTCCTTGTCACAACTTGGAAAGGGTGGTGCCCCTCTTATGGTGTGCAGGGCTTGTGGAAAGAAGGGCGACCATTGGACATCTAAGTGTCCCTACATGGATTTTTCCTCTCAGGTTGATGATATTGGTCCTTCAAATGTCATTGCTCATCATCCTGTTGCTGCTAAGGGGGGTTATGTTGTGCCAAGCATGAGGGCAGGTGGTGAGAGGAGCAGTGGATCAGATACTAGGCGTAGGAAGGATGGGAATATGCTTCGAATCAGCAACCTCTCGCAGTATGCTCGTGAGTCTGACTTGCTTGAACTTTTTGGAGTGTTTGGACCCTTGAATCGTGCTTTTGTTCCCATAAACCATAAGACTGGATTGAGCAGAGGATTTGGTTTTGTCGACTTTGTGCACAAGGAAGATGCTGCAAAAGCTATTAACAAGCTTAACGGTTACGGTTATGATAATCTAATCCTGCATGTGGATTGGTCTCAGCCAAAAGCAAATTAATTGCCAGGGAAGAAAGGTTTAGATGAAGTTTGTAGGACTTGCACTGCTGGTTATGATGCCGATGTTTTCTTCTTTTTGTGAGTAAATTTCTACTCAAGAATGAAATGAAACTGATTTCCACTTTTGACTACTTAGATTTTGGTCATCCTGAGACTCTTAACTCTCATATATGAGATTAGATGTGCCCAACTCATAGTTTATGTGCTGTCTTGAAATTTTCTCACACTTGGTTATAGTACCGTTTTATTCGGTATATGCACTTGTGTGGGGAAATTCTATTGAGTGGTTGGCAATGTTATTCCCATTTCTGCATGCCTTAAGAATTAATATCTAATTAAGTCCGGTGTCTGGATATCTAATTAGGTTTCGGAATCGAGTCGGTAAAAATAGATACCGGAAAGAGTCTAAGTCAGCTCAATTTGGATTTAATAGAATTAAAGATAATTATCCGATACCGGTGATTTATATAAAAAATAATAATAAAAAAACTTGAGAAGCCTTTTTGGACTTTGTAGGTAACATTTTGCTCTTAGATCTCTATTCCTAGATCCCTTCATTATGTTTTTGAATAATTCTAAATAGATCAAATGAATTTTGGACTAATATTTATTATAACAATTTATATCCGTATATTTTGATTAATTTTTAATTATACATTTTATTGAATTTGTCAAAATATATTAATAATTTAATTAATAATTGGTCAACACAAGCTAATATGTTTGCTCCAATTGGTGTGTGATTTTTTGTTACTTGATTAATTTAGTTTGAGAATTGTAGGGGTCTAATTTAAAAATTGGCTTTCCCGTTGTCTATTTTCCTATTTTTAAGAGTTAAATTCGAGATCTTGATTTAATGAGTTTAGTGCACTGCCATTAGACCCATAGGTATTTGTCCATTTCTTATTCAAATTATTATTATTTTTAAAAATCGATCAAAATATATTGATCTAGAGTATAAAAAATCTGATTCATCCAGCTTACGTTTTTCCCCCATTTTTTCTTCCGGAAGATGTTGCACCTGGAAGCCTGGCCAAAACTGAGGCCTACGACAGGTCAGCCCATGTTTGGGACCTCTGGGACAAGCCCAAAACTCTTTTTCCCGGTGAGCTATGAGGATCCTCATCCCACTTGAAACCACGTCTTCCTCTTTATTTATTTATTCTTATATTAGCATAAATACCGAGTTAACTAAAGGACTAAGATACTCATAAAACACAAATGAGAGCTGTCAAGACTCGAACCAGTCGCACAACCACGCTCAGGGCTTGGCTAATCTCAGAACCTATTACGCTATTTGTGCCTCATCCAAAATAAAATATATACATATAAAATATAATATTATATAAACATATAAATATATGTTATATAAGTTACTATGGCAGGGATAATTTTAGTCTAATGACTGACGCCAATTTTTCTTGGAGGAGAAAGTAAAAGGGTTAACTGAAGAAAAAGAACAAGCGCACCTGTTGTTTTTGGGAATATTGAATTTGAAGAGATACAAGGGAATAAAAGAAAAATTAAAAAAGATAAAAGATAAAGAAGAGCGCGCCCAAAGTTATGGGAAAAGCCGAAAACTAAAAAGAAGAAACAAGGACATATTAGAATGAACAATTAACAGTATGGCCGTTTGGCCATGGGAACAAACATATTTCTTGAACATCACCATTGATATCTACATAAGACTGAAGACTCTATCGAACTTCATCACACTTTTTAGCATGTGGGTACTCCCTTTGGCCTTCCGCATGCTTATGTTGTATGACACGAAAACACACCCAACAATTTGAAATGCAAAAGATGAACAACCCCCCCCCCCCCAATATATCAAACAAATCTTCCACGAAATATGACCACACTTCAATTGGATGCAACACGACGAGTGGTCAACCGGTGAGCCACCGGAGAGTTGACTCCGGTGGACACAAGTACTTGTGCTGTTGCTGATGTGGAACTGGCCGATGCAGTCGTTGAAAAGCCATAATCTGATCGTAGGAATTGAAAATCCGGTGCCTTAAACCTACCTGAATCACCCGGAAGTCTAATATATGAAGCAGAAGGTGAATCACTCAATATTGTCCTTATTGAAACCTGCCCTCCATTTTTGTAACGCTGTACAGCCCTACACACAAATGGAATTAGGCCCTCCATATCGCGTTGAGAGAGAGAGAGAGAGAGAGAGATAGAGATGCTAATTGACTTTCAATGAAGAGGAGAGAAGGGTAAGGATTAGTTATATAAGAGAGAAAAATGAGGCGGTGATGACGTGGCGTAATAGGGTGGGCTTGGATTGGAATCCAGCTCTTCACGCGATGAAGACTTCAACGCAATCCCAAAAGAAGATCACAGAAAGCTCCATCCAAACTGCAGCCTTCGCCTTTCTCTTTCTTTGCATTTACCAAACCTCACCCCTCATATCTCATGCTCATTATCAAAAAATAAAACCATTTTTTAGTTAAATTCTGTTGAGGTTTGGTTCGGTTGGGACAACATTTAATTAATTTTATTTTAGAATGGTCGTTCAAAAAAAAAATTAATGTTTGATACAGACATCATCGGTGCCTAATTTTTTTTTTCGTACTTGCTAATCTAAGCCTACATTTCTTTTTTTTTTTTGGGTTACATAAGCCTACATTTCTTTAATAATTGTTTTGATAATTAGTTGGTGCGTTTTAGCACACGTGTAACCTTTAGACCTCATGCTGCTCTGCCTCTTAGACCAAGAGCTTTGTCAAAAATAGGAAAAAAAATAATAATAATAAATATGTGGTCTCATTTGATTGGCTCGTATGTAATAATTTAATATTAACTTGAGGAAGATTGGCTCAGAAGATGTCATAATTTGAGTATAATTTTTCTTTCATGACAAGCTAACCCGAAGATGCAATGGCATAAACATTAAATAAGAATAGATGTTTACTAAGATTAGATAACCAACTAAAGCATTTTTTTAAACCCCTGAGGCTTAAACCCTACAAGTGGGGGTATATATTGGTCGCAAAAGAATATTCTGAATACTGAATTTAAGATAATTAAATAAAAACTCTTTATCACTTAGATATCAGATTGCATATTAGATTCTATCTCTATCATTTAAGGGTGGGTCTTCGACAAAACTTTCAAAACTTTCTCAATTAACTGAAAATTATCTTTAACGATAACATTTTTGGAACTCTTAAATTATGTAATGAACACAATTTTAAACTATTGTAATTTTTGCATTATTTCTTTTTAGGAAGAAAAATACAAAATGTCAACCACAAGTTATTTGACAATTATGAATTAGGAAAAAAAAAAACAAAAAACAAATAAAAATTGAAGTGTAGCACTCACCCTGCTCTCAAAATGTCGACTACAAGTTTAGATGGAATTCAAAATCGTCATACTTTGGTGGTAGACCAATTTAACCTAAACAAGAATTTCGAATTTCCTTGAGTGTTACAGATGGTTATACAAATATGATTTGTGTGCCTCATGAAACTTACTTATTACAAAGTCAATCATAGATGAAATCATTGGTAGCATCACAATCATCAAATATAATCCGACGGCCAGAATTCATTATCACTGTCCTTTTCTTATCCCCTTTTTTTTTGTTTTTATTCTTTACTTTTTTAGCTTCAAAGTTGAGATCAATCACTCCATCAAAACTGGGTGCAACGCAAGTGGTGTTGGTGTAGGTGTTGTTCTTGTAGGCGTTAGGTAATTGAGAAGGAAAGATGGTGTCACACTTTCAAGCCACCAATTTTGGCATTAATTTCAGCTTTGAAACCCCACATGCCATCCCAAGCAATATACGATTTGATTGAAATAAATAATAAATAAATTATTTAATAATTATAAAGGAAAAAATAATATTTTTTACAATTATTATTTTAATTATTACAAATAATAGAATATTGATAAGAAAACAAAAACAAAAACCCAAAAGGGTGAAAGTCTCCCAAGATATTATTTCACGAAAACGTGATACACATAAGAGAAATATGAAAAGTCATCATTCATTAACTTTTTTTATTTTAAAATTTTAAAAGTCTTAATTTGAACACTAAATTAGAGAAAATAATCAAATTTAATATGATTTGGTTTAATATAATATTTGATTTTTGTCAATTTATATGATTTTTTTTAATCACACTATAAATTTTCTTGATTTTCTATTTAATTAATTCAACCAAATACTAGGTATTAAATTACTAGGTATATTAAAGACTAAATAGTTATTTTAGTCTATAAAATCAATAATTAATGGATATTGATTATTGATTAATTACTTTTTTTTTCACGTATCATACCACTTGTTTAGATATTTCAAGGGTTCAAAACAAGGGTTGCCATGACTATTAGTTTGAGGTTAAGTTGAAAGCTATGGGCTTCAAGGAGGTGAGACAAGACATTAATGTGGAATGAATATGTTTCCTAGTATTTTCTAGGTTGTATGACTCGATGCCTTAATGAATTTTGCTATCTTATTTTATCCCTAATAATTGATATGCTATCTTATTTTATCTCATATACACAAGCTTTCTCCGATATGTAGAAGACCCAAACCAAAGGCCGCCCTTTGGTTCAGCGGTTTAGAATATTATTAATGGCATGGTCCATCTGACCAAGGTTTTTCTACGCCCATTTGCCGCCCGACAAACAAAGGCTGCATAGCTAACCTAATGAATGACGGAAGCAGATTCCAATTTGGAAAAGTTTTAAGATTTTCCCTCTCTTTGGAAACTTCAAACCTACGACTTCACTTGGCCAAGCCGACAGGTGCACTGTTTTTTTGTTTTTTCTTTGACAAGTGCATTGGTATTGGTTGCGTGACAGAGTAATATCCAGCGTCATCCCATTTGGCTCCAATGATCATATCCAAAGATGTTTAAGACTCATTGAACATTCGAGGTCAAAAACCCACATCTCCCTAAACCTGCTTGGATTCAAGCAGTGTGTAGCCTCTATAAAAATTAAAATCGCATATAAAAATTTACCATAATAATAATTATTTAATAATTTAAAAAAAAAATTATTCTGTGAATTTTTTAAAAATTACACATAAAATAATGTATCAAATAGAAAAAATTTAATTAAAAATTTTAAATCTATAGCTCATCAAAACATTTGTAGCAAAAGATTCATTCAGGGTCATGCCATTTGGGGAGGAATATGTTTAATACAGAAATATGAAAATATCGAATTTTGATGGGATTATTTGATATAGACGTTTCATTGTTTTAATATATATTGGTGTAGGTGGGAATGGTAACTTCGTCCTTTAATCATATCGAGAGTTTGACTCCCACTGGGTACAGAAAAAATATTATTGAGAGAAGACCCCTTCAATTGAGGTCTGACAGACTTCTCAACCAGGATTAGTGGAGAAAAACTCCAAATACCGGATGATTAAGTTACAAAAAAAAAAAAAAAGACTTTTCATTGTGTTAATGTTGCATAAAACTATCTCTCATGGACAGCTCAAGTAGTAGAGTCTTCCTACTTTCATCTTTTTTTTTTTATTCGATCCCGCTTGATTACATCTCATTATATATATAAAAAAAAAAAAAAAGTTACATAAACCGGACTGAACAGCCCAATAAGCCCGGCCCAGCCATCCGTTGAGAGGGCCCAGCAACGATTTTATTCTGTGGTCCTAATTTGCCTAGCTCATTTAAGCCTACTGTCATCAGGCCCAGTTAAGAATCCTTCCATTTTTTTGGTACTATACCAATCGGTATTCAGAATCATATTTTAACTAATTCAGTTTGAAACTTACAGTAACTCATTTAAGGGGGCTATCCTCCCAACGTTATCTATTTTATACCTAAATCACGAGTCGAATTTGTGACCTTAATTAAGAGATTTAATATCTCATTCCATTAAACCAACTAAATATTGGTATCCTCTCCCCTTTTTTTATGTTAGAGCGGCCGGTATAAATTATTCGACTAATATGGTTTAAGCACTATAAGATTCATTTTACGAATTGACTCTCTTAGTACCTATTTTTTTATTCTCAAAATTTAAACTCGAAATTTTAATTAAGAAAGTAAAGTGTCCGACCACTACAACCAAAGGACATTGGTCCCTCCTTAATCTTTTTTTTTTAAGTGGATTTTTTTATCACCAATCGGTATCCAATTTTTACTCAACTAATTCAGTTCGAACGCTATAGGACCTATTAAAGGTTTCGTTCTTTGAAATTTTATTTTTTTATTCCTATTACTCAAACCCGAGATCGATGATTAAGAGAGTATAGCGCCCTACCACTATAGTTTGGTCCTCCTTTCTGATCTAAATATCTTTATTATGAAAAAAAAAAAAAGAAATTTTAGGTGGTGTTTCAGAAATATCAGTGGACCTGCACTAAATTTGCCTTTAATTTATTTCATCTGTGTTTAATGTTTTTTTTATTAAAGAGAAAAAGTTTAGTAGAAAAAAGACTGATTTTCGACGTTATATTCTTAATTTTTTAATTAAAAAGTTATATCTAATTAAACTAAGCTCAACTTTCCTAAATGGGGGTTTTAATCCTGTGACTGAGAAAATATTATTAAAAACAGAATCAAGATGTGCGTGGTTGCTCGATATCTCTCATTTGTGCGCTATTGATCTAATGGCACTAATTCTATTTTTAAAGAGACATAGAAGCTCTCATGAAATCATTATGGTTTTTTCTTACAATCTAGTCCCGTCAGGTTTGAACTATAGAACAACCTCAGTAACCATCACTTCCAAGTGAGACTTATTATCGTCTTTGCCTCCAACATTTATTTGTTGGTGGCATGGCATCACCCCCATAGACAGCCTCCCTGAGCCAAAATTCCTGGTACTGCCTTGAAATCAAATCGAGGATTAGAAAAAAAAGGAAAAAAAAAAAATCAAATGATGTGTGTGGACAGAGTAAACAACACCAACCATGGGTAAGCTACCCTCACAATGTAGGTGACATGTTTTTGCTATCTGAATTTCTTGTATGTTGGTTAGCTGCTCTTAAGTTGAAACTTCCATTGCTTTCCGATCACCAAAATTCTTTCAAATTCAAGTTATAATTGATTTTAAAAAAAATTGCTGGTTTTCTCCCTGGTTCAGATTCATAGATGTTGACACATGCACGAGGATGCACGCGTGCTTCTTGCTGCTCTTATCAGGGAGACGTGTGTTCCATCCTCTTAATTGCACACACTGTTGTTTCCATATATTGTTCTGTAGATCTTGGTAAGTTGGTTGCGTTTGTATTGAGGCTCTAACCTTTTCCTTTCATTGTCCATAATGGTCCCGAAAGAATATCAATACAGCTTTAAGCAAAAGGAAAAGAAGCCTTCCCGCAAAAAAGCTGATGATGAAAATGGTGGAAAAGGGAAGGTAGCCTAATTCTTTTGTAGCTTGAATAGTTTTACTTAAGGTGGAAGAGCCAATAGACTAGGGCCTCGACTTGAACATATATAAGGCATTAATCTAAGTTTTGTTTAGGTCATTTAGTAGTCATACCACTTGCAGACCAATCGATCATTTTATTCTAAATATAAATATCATTTATACATCATTACTTTTCAACTAAAAATATTCTGTTTATATTTTTAAACATGTTGTTTCTTACTATTATGAACGCACATACATATCCAAACTCACAACAAGCATGAAGGACGTGATTACTCATGGTTCTTGTTTGTGCCTTGGTGCAACTTGAAGCACATGATCCACTCACATTTCTGCCCTTTTAGGCCTGAAAAATGTGAAGGGTACATCTATTTACGTAAGACTATGATCCGGACACGACAGATCATGGAGGGGACTTAAATGGCTTAAAGTCCCATATTAGAGCAATATTGTCATCACGTGTGACACAGTTTACAAGAATCATCAAATTTCGAGAAATGCAATTTTGTCTCTAGAAAAATTCTCCAAGTTGTGGGATGCTTGAGTTGTGTACCCAGTTCAGTAGAAGAACCCCAGATGTCATATAGTGTTGGGCTTGGCCCTCGGCGTGCACATTATTCATGCTCCATCGCACTTGTACGAGGACAAGCAATGTCCTCCAGGAAAAAGCGTACCAAACAAGAGGCTGCTAAAAAATTTTCCATAGAAAAAGTATGTAAAAATCTAAAGCATGATGCAATCTTCTTGTACGTCGATTTAGCAAACCAATGCTTTAAGCCACTCAGCCATACATCTAAATTGTTGATTGGAATTTGATGTGTGGTTGATGACCAAGAAAACTCTTGCGAAGAAGCAAGCTTCAACGCTTACCTCACTACAAGTGAGATATATTTAAATCGAAATACTCTTTTACAATTTGTTGAAATCTTCAAATTTGACAACATTTGGGAACACTTCTTTTCACGGCATAGGTGGAATTTGTGAAACTTTAATTTTCTCAATTATTTTATTTTATTTTAAATTGTTTATAATTAGTTGTAACTAAAGAAATATATTTTTCAAAGAAAATTTAAAATTTCATAAGTAAAATTAAATTTTTTGGGAAAAATTTAAATTATTATTAGGCTGATATTTTTTATTAAAAATTTGAACTGTGCAATGTATATTAAATTTATAATGAGCAACATTGCATTTTAATTTTCTCAAAAAGATCAAAGGTGGACACACAAGAAAATTGGGGCTCCATCCTTAACCTCAGATCACAGAAAGGGCTCTTGTACCACTGGGCTCAACAAGTTGAGTTGAGTGTATTTTAAGGAACAGAGAGAGAGAGAGAGAGAGAGAGAGGGGGGGGGGGAGGATTAGCCACTAATATAAGTAATTTAAATATTTACTGAATATTTTTATTATTAATCTATCTTTAGCAAATCTTTGCAAACACCCACGTCGTGATCAAACTCATGAAAAATGAAAATAATCCTAATTTGACAAAATAATGCTTTTTTTTTATCCAATTTGGTAAAATCAGCATTGCTCTCTCCTCCCTCTCTCTCTCTCTCTCTCTCTCTCTCTCTTTTTGGTACAGGTCCTCCCTCTCTCTTTTTAATTGCTTGGTTTCGCTTCCAGGAAAAGAGAAAGAGGAAAAGATCTGCAACGCCGACGTCCGTAACACCGGAGTGGGCCTAGGCTTTTGCCTTCATATACACTCGACTTCTGTCATCCCCGACCCTTTTAGACCTCCCTAACCTATAGGCCTATGATCCGTAGCCGTACCCTACACATGGGATTCTTGGCCGCGAGTGGTACCCATCCCATTCTCCTCCCCTACCCCACTTCCATCTTTTGGACCTGGAACCATCGATCCTTCACTCTCACTTTCCTGCCTCCATTATCACTCCTTCTTCTTCTTATCCCCTGGAGTTCAAGGCCATTTTTTTTAAACCAACGGTCTTCTTAAAAAGAAAAGGCTTCTCGTCCATTGTTTTGGTCCGACTAATATGTGTGCTAGTCTCCATGTAATGGTATTTAAGTATGACTCTTCATATGACTGCAAATAAACTAAACTAAGATTACAGATTGGTTGTTCATTAAGAGGCATTATACAGATTCTTACAAAATTTCTTAGAAATTTAATTACTTAGTTTGGTGTAAAATCCAATGAAAACAATAATAGATTTAATGACTTTTAGATGGGTAAGAGAGTACTGTTAAATTTGAGGGCAATTTACTAAACAATATAACTTTTTTAAATTCTTAAACATTTTTCGAAATTGAATCTAAAGTTGTATTTTTGAATTTGAAAAACCGGTCCAACCTTAAATGAAAGATAAAAAATAACGCGTTTTTATTTTTTTCATGGTTCCAAAATCGGCCTGCTGCCTTTGCGTGGAAGTGCAATTAGATTGGAATCCTCTTTTTCTGATGAGGAAGTGCGTCTCCAATGGGGAAACCTACACGTGGAGGGCAGAGTCCCCACTCACGTTTTTGTACTCACAAAGTAATTTGAGTATGTCATAGGACCAGCGTCATCCGTGTCAACCCTCAAATCCTCTGTTTACGCTCTTCATTATGTCGGCCCACCGCGAGTGACCTCTCTCTCCTCTTTTCCTCTCAAGTTTCATCACTTCCAACGTCCTCCCGAATGTTTTTGGTCTCGACTGTTCCATTTCCATTTTTGTGAGATTTTCTTAGGTTTCAGCGCTTCACGGGCGGTTCCAGTTTGTGAGATCATCTTAAGTTTCCTATTCTTGTATTAAATCAGTGGTACTTTGTTAAAAAGTCATAGGTTAACTTGAAAATTGTACTAAAAGAATAATTATATAAAATTGTTACAGAAATGTCTAGAATTGAAGAATCGCAATGATATCTCAGAATCAATTTATTTAAAAAAAGAAATATTTAATATCTAACTAAGAAAGCTAATCTGAAGAGTAACCATTTCATTTCTGACAATTGTCATCTTTTTTTGATATTTTAACCTCACACTAAGAGATTAAATTAAGGAGTGGTGTAGAATAAGCAACAGACATTGAGGTTTCTGGTCCAGAGCTGTCTACGGTACTAAATCAAATCAGACATGGGACAAGAATCGTTCAAGAAATTCCCCCCCCCCAAAAAAAAAAACTTCAGTTAGGGTTTTGAAATAGACTCACCAAAGATAAGTTTTATAGAAACATGGAGAAAGGGGGTGCCAAGCTAGATTTGTTACGGCGGGATGACATAATGTATATTTCGCGTGTCGGTTAATTCTTGTCTTTACAAAGCCTAGACGATGAAGTTGTCATTTCCAATTCCGAGAGGACAAAAATGTGTCCCCTGCAGGAACATAACATTATTAAAATTAGAGATCTTCACTCTCTCTCTCTCTCTCTCTCTCTCTCTCTCTCTCTCTCTCTCTCTCTCTCTCTCTCTCTCTCTCTCTCTCTCTCTCTCTCTCTCTCTCGTTATAATATTAAAATTATTTTGAAATTTTTATTTTTAATTTTTTACTAA
Organism: Dillenia suffruticosa; assembly: GCA_033439265.1. NCBI lineage: Eukaryota > Viridiplantae > Streptophyta > Magnoliopsida > Dilleniales > Dilleniaceae > Dillenia > Dillenia suffruticosa. The sequence goes on from JAVTVX010000035.1 coordinate 2,262,882, forward strand.
GATAGTCATGTTGAACTTGGTTCCTAATTCCAGTGGGAAAATAAATGAAAGCTTTCAGAGGTCTGTAAGAGTCAATGCCCATTAATGTTGCAGAAACAAAAGGACTCCTGGACAAGCGAAGCATGAAACATGTTTTGATTGCATTGGGGATGGAGTATGTAATTTGATTGATTAATGACATAATGACAGTCTCCCTAGCCTAACATAAGGCTATTTGACTCGGCCAAGATATGCCATTGTTTGATATGAAACATTACAAAATTTACCAAAACTCCAAGACGGCGAGACATAATAATTGTTTGATCACAGTTTCCCATCTCTCTCATACACACGTCAAAAGGCACTGTGGTCGGTGTTAACTTATTAATGTTTACAAAATGTCAACAAAAGCTGCCCCTGTCCATTAAGCCTCTTTTGCCGGCACTTTCCTTTCGAAAGCTTCTCTTCTCCGGCCAATAATGTAAATGAAATATTCTGTTTTTTACAGCAATTTGGCCCCCCAAAATGCACTAAGATTTTTCTCTAACAATCTCAACTGATTCATTTTTTTAATAAAATTAATATAATGAAATAAAAATCAACAAAATATTTCTACAAAACGGCATAAAAAAAACTGTTTTACAAATGTAACAAAACGATATCAAAATAGAAAAGTTTTTTTTTTTATAAGTTAATATTAATATTTGAAGCTATCGTTAAGGGGATGATTAGAGTAAATCTTGAATATTTATAGGACTTTATTTCATGAGACTGATCCAAGGGTTTAAGCTACTTGGAGATTATAACTTTTTTTTTTTATCAAAGGTTAGTCGGCGTAGTAGGTAGGGTTTTGCATCCCTTAACCAAACATTCAGATTCAAGCCTCCTTGGAAAAGAAAAATACTATTTTGGGAGACCTCCCCTTTATAGAAGGCCCGACAATCAAGTCGATCCGGATTAGTCGGAGCAAACCTTCGAATATCGGGGGGGTCAAGGACAAAAAAAAAATTATTACTTTTTTTAGCACCTGTATCTAGATTTTACTAGAGATTGACTTTTCTAAATCTTTTTACGTCATTTTCAAACTCGAAACCACTTAATCCAAAAGAGTTTATTAGATTGTAACTTTTTTAACATATGACAGAGTTAGCACAAATAATTGTCAAAAGATGAATAATGCCAGATTAGTGACTTATTATAATTTAATTATCATAAGTATGGAGTGATGTAAGTACGAAATTTCCTAAACGTTATTAGTGAAAAGTCACAGATTTTTAGCCACCCCCATTAATCCACCAAGCGTTCTTAGTAAAAATCAGATTTAGTATTTAACATTTGTTGTCACTAGATTGGGGTCATATTGTAATAAGATCAGTGGCTAGGCTAATTACCATCTACCGTTATGAGAATGAACTTTATCTTATAATATCGTTTTTGTTTTTACTTTTGAGTTCCTGGGCTGCCTTTGGATTTATTATATTGTTGTCGAAAATGAATCTGCAGTTTTCGAAGAATATTTTATGATGGATTAGACATATGGACAATGAATCCATCCTCATGCAGTCACTTTCTTAACCAATACCTAATTATTTTATTAGATAGACCTTTCTTTGAGATGGAGAATATGATAAAGCTCTTCAGTTAATTTATCTTAGGGAAAATAAAATAATAATAAAAATTGCACCCCAAAGGGTCCCATTTTTGGAACTCTTGTTGGGACTCTATGCTTAGTCATTGACACCATTTTTTTAGGGTAATTTTTTGTCTATGATAACTGTACTAAGCCTTAAGAATGGTCTGCGCCATCTTCTTTCTACTGTTATAAGATAAGCATGTCTAATTTTCTAATACAAATTGAGTTTTTTGATCTTTAATGAGAGGACATCTCTTGAACCCCGTTAAAGTTTCATCTCATTTGCCAAAGAGGGTTTCCTATTAACAGAGATCCCAATGCTTTAAACTTACATTTTTTTTTTTTGGCTTAATAATGTAAACTATGGTCTAATCATATTAGGGGTGGTTGAGTGTGGGTCTTTTAGGTGGTTGTGTGGATACTGATTCAGAATATGAAAGGACAAAACGACTTGTTTCTTGGTTTAGGTCACGGTGCAAAATTAAAATGTTATATTAACGATAATTTTTAGAATAAAATACTTTTAGTAATAGCTTTTATGAGTTATAAAGATGCCATATAACAAAACCGTGAGAAAAATATAGAATTTTTCTAATGAGATAAAATATCCATGAAAAAAAATTTATCAACTGTTGATAAAACTACTACAACTGTATGTGAAATAATATATAATTGTGATGGTTATAAATTTTGGATAGTAAATATGATAGTTCTTTTGACACGGTTTAAAAACAGTCTCAATATAATCTTTTTTATTGTCTACTAAACAATTCCGTCTCGATGGGTTTTAAATATATGGTAACACACAAATTCCACGTAAGTTAAATTCAATTCTCATTATTAGATTAAACTATTAGAATAAATTAGAATAAATCGTTTGTATAAATTCTATTTATACTAAATTATATATTGTAACGTCAGTAAAAATCTATAATTGTTATCATTTTTGTATTATATACCCTTCTAAATACTATATAATATTTTTGTCATAGTATAGTAACTATATTTAAAAATAATATAGGTGGTAAGTTATAAGTTATAGTAAATTTATAATAGAGGTAAACTGATAAATATGTGATAATGATAAGTATAAGCAGGTGGTAAGTCGGTAGGTAAGTAGACGGTAAGTAAATTTATATAGTGGTAAATTAGTAGTAAGTTTGTAATATATAGTCCGCAATTTATCATCACTTACCACTTACAAGCGACTTACCACCGATTAGCACCGTAAAAAGTAAGTTTGATCGATCGTGCGGGGCATGTGCATGGAAGCGCCTGTGCAGGGCGCCCGCGCATGCAAGCGGCCCCACGGGGGCCCGGCCATACCACCGTCGGCGCCCGTGCTTGCCACCCCGCGTTGCTTGCACCCATGGAAGCGTCTACGAGCACCCGGCCATGCCAGCGTAGGCACCCGTGCATGGAAGCCGTGTAGAGGCAATGATTCTAATTACTAAATTTTTAATATTATTAAATTAGTAATTTATATATTATTATTTTAAATTATTAATACTATTATTTTAAAATTATAACAATTATTAAATTACTAATTTATATAATATATAGAATATCAAAAAATTTAATTATCAAAATAATATTATATATAATTTATATGACTTCTAAAACAATACCCTATCACAGAAGTCAAGCCATTAATTTATTTCATCATTATCATTCAAGTAACTCTAAAAAACCGGAGATAAATTTTGTCGAGCCCCGATTTATTTCACAAACCGTCAAAAACTTTTATTTATTTTTCATTTCAAACGCAAATTTAGTTTTGATGCCCATCATAATCATCACCATATTACTTACTTATCACTTCCTATTTCTCTCTTTCTCTTTTTTTTTTTGTTTTTTTTACTCTCTTTACTTATATTTAAACGAAAACAATCTAAAACAATCATTAAATTAAATTAAGTTTACTTATATTTATATTAGCAAAATCAAACCACCTTACCATAAAAATTATAAAAAATTCATTATCTCATTACAAGATTAACAAGATGATTAGAAATTGATGTGTTGGATTTGACAAAATTAATCAAACCACATTACCATTAAAAATAAAATTCGTTGTGTCATAATAATGTACTGTCTTTGACAAAATCTGGGCGAAAAGTTTGAATTACTTTATTTTCAAACTTTGTTAAGCTATTTTTCAAGATGAACTAAGATGTATTAAACCCAAATATGTGACATGACAACAACAAGTGTGGTTTTTCTAATACTGGTTACTTTAACCATCGAACTAAATTAAATCTGGTTTTGAGTTATTCTATATCTATTCAAGAATAATATTGTTAGTGCAATATAAATTTTATTTTTACAACATTAAATTTGTCTTAATTTTGTCATAATTGAGCACAGTGACTCTTGTACTATTTATATCATATCACATCACCTATGCACAGAATGATGTTGTTAGTAGGTGAGAAAAATATTGTTAGTGGGTAGTACAACCAATACATATAACTAAATTGTTTATTCTCTTAAATATTATTCTTAAATGTGTTATTAGTTGATGTATTGTCTAATCTTGTACACAATCTTGATATCACTCTCTTGCAATCCTCTGGCTTGTCCTTTGACTCTTAAGTGTAAACTTTAAAATATTTTTTACTGAATTAAAATAGAAAATATGAAATAAAAATAAGAAATTATATAGAAACTCGGCCAGTCATGTCGTCGGGCACGGCCGGCATGCCACCACGCACTTGGGGAAGCGCACATGCAAGTGCCCGCAACGGCTATATTAATTATTAAGTTAGTGAATTATTGATATAATTAAATTAGTTATTTATATATTATTAATTTAAATTATTAATATTATTAATTAAAAATTAAAATGATATTAAATTAGTAATTTATATAATAGTATTATGATATATTGTTATATATTATTATGATATATTGTTATTATAGTAATTATTTATATATTATTATTGTCATTATAATATCAATATTATTTAAATTAATATAATATAAAAAATTTAAATTATCAATATTATCACAAAATCTCTTTTTTTTTGGCATTTTGGCAGTAATTTAATTAATTTTGGTGCCAAAAACCATTTAATTCTTCATGGCGGGTTGTCAAGATTTTGCGTGAAAAATATCTTCTCATAATAACTTCATTTATTTCCCTCTCTTTTACCCTTGCTTCATTTATTTGCATTTATTTGCTTTTGCAGTTTTCTTCATTTATTCTCTTCATACTTTATGTTTTCTGTGCTACACACATGGAGAGAGCAATAAAGAGCGTACACACACTCAAAGAGCAATAAAAAGAGTAATTGAAAATCAATCACAATTATAGTAAGAAGATTCAAAATTCAATGAGAGTAGAAAATTGGAAAAAAATGACCCCAAAGTGAAGGAAAAAAAAAAGCGGTGAGAGTAAGATAAGGAAAAAAAACGAGAGTGATAGCCAAAAGAAAACAAATTAGTGTGATAGTAACAAAAAAAAAAAAAAAAGATGAGATTGAGAGAGAGGAAGAAAGAAATAGAAACGGAAAGAAAGACGACATGAAACCTTGTGGCACCGTGGTTGAAACAAATAAAGTGATTTGCAAAGGCTTGGGTTTGAATGCAATTGGAGACAATTTTAGATATTTAAAAAAAAAAAATAAAGAAGAAGGCATTGGTGATGCGGCCAGTAGCCAGGGCATGGACGCGTGCATGCACGGCTTGCTCTAGGCACGCAAGCGGTTTCAAGAATTTTTTGTACGTTTGGCAGATGGTTTTTATCACTATGAATAGTGCATTCGTTTTATAGTGTCAATAATAGCTAATTACTCAAAATGTTTAGTTTAGCTAATGTTGTACATGAATTATTTCAAAATATATGGAATATTAAACATCACTGAATTTCCTCGTTGAAAGTCCTACGGGCTTCTTGGCTCTCTGTCTTTTGGTTGGGTTAAACTAACAAATAAATTATAATATATATATATATATATGAACTATCCTCCATTCTCCTCCTTTGACTTGGCTTCTTTTAATAGGAGGAATTCCCTCCCTTATTTTGGGGATTGTTTGTTTAGCTCTCTTGGTAAAATGTGCTTGCTATAGGTGTAGGATCCTCCTTTTTACTTAAAAAAAAAAAAAGAAATGATGATATATGCGGTCGTCCTCTAAGTGCTGACTTTGTTGGTCGATCACTGGCTCTCATCCATTTAAAAGTGGCTAGAGATAAACGTTGGGAATTGAGATTGGCCACGAAAAGGAGAAAAGAGGTTGATCATCTTGTTCAGTTGCTCCCTGGGACAGTCATGATCTCATGTTGCCATTGACTTTCATTTTCTAAACCGGAAAACAATGTCAAATCCTTTCATGTGTAGTGTAATGTGACCACACATACATAGAATTCCTCTTAAGTTGGGTTGTGGGTACAACTAATCTTGTGATAAATTTTTTAAGCTCCCAAATCTAGAAGTAAGAGGGTATCTCCAAAGAGAAGTCAAACTTACTCTACCCTCTCCCACAACCAAAGGATTTCGGTCATTGACCTTTGAGAAAAAAGAACTAAAAAAATAAAGAAATGTATTAGTACGGTATTAGTTAATATTGACGCAAGACCTTCTAAATTATTGTATATCCTGTTCCTGGTCAAAATATCAACTCCCTTAAATTTGAAGTCTTCCTTTACTTCTCAAAGTATACAATTAACATTAAATTTCATGCTTAGAATTCTAGTAAATCTAAGTTAGAACCAACAGATAATGAAGAGGTTATTTATTTTAAATTCTGGATTTAATCCCTTGGTTCGAACCCTAATAATTTAGGTAAAGTACAAAAATACTTTCGGAATTTACTTTTCTAATATATAAATATATATATTGAAGGTTTTTTTTTTCTAAGTTTATAATACCTCAATTTTTACATTTTTTTAAAAATCATGATACGTAACCCACAACATGTTTTAATATACTTTGATTTTATAATATTATTTTACATAAATAATCAATTAATAATATTTAATTTTGCAAATACAATATCAAATATATATATATATTTTTAATATAAGAGTGTTACAGTCATTTTGCTGAATTACAAACATATTATTAATTTAAATAAAGTTCCAAGTAGTTTGGGAGAATGTTAAGATTTATATAGATGATACCAAAAATTTATATCCAAGGAGACAAAATATAATATGTTTCGAATTTATAATTTCAAGAACCGAGATTAAAAATTTTTAGGAAAAATGTTTAGGGCTGTAATTTTTAATATTATATATAAAGTAATATATATATTTTTAAAATTTTAAAGGGATAGTTTTTTATATAAATATAAAAAAAAAATTATCTAGTTGTCTTATATATATAATTTATGAACTATTATGATAAAATCTAAATACATTCAAAAAACAATAATTAATATTTTTCATGTAAAATAAAAGATATTAGTAAAAATATTCATTTTGGAAACATGCTAAATAATCTCATTTTTTGAATTTTTAGAACTCGAAAAACTATTAAAAATAAAAATTCTATGACTTTTCCAATAAGAGAAGATTATTTCAAAAAATTAAAATCAGTGTAATAATTTATTTTCGTGCTAAAGACTGTTTTGGAATTGGACAGCTAAGCAAATAGAGAAAATATAGAATAGAAAATGGAAATGCAAAAGATCAAATTTCCGATTCAACGTTGTATGGGGAGCGGGCCCCGGAACTGTAAAGAAATATTAAATTCTGACTTTGGGTTATTTGGGATCCGAGTGGTGGACACTATTTAAAGGTGACAAAACCGCTTCTGTCTGTCATATTTCTGCCTCTGTGGGTGGGCCGTGGGTTTGCACCTCTCTCTCCGCAAAAAAATTAGGGCAAAAAATTTGTACGATCGATTTGCTTACTGGGGATGAGATAGAGCGATCATTTCACAGTCTCTAACTTCCCGTTTTCCTTCAATTTTTAACTGATTATGGAGTCCAACGAGTTTGAATGTTCTTGAGTTTCTTTTTTCTTTCTAATCTCTTTCTTGCGTTTCTATATTAGATTTCTCAGCGAAAGTTTAAAGTTTCGAACTTCGCCTCTGGCCTTAATTTGCTTCTTTTAGTGGGTTTGCCTTTAGTTCTTGATTCGATTCTCTTCAACCTGTTTTACTAGTTCTTGATCAAGAACCCTAATAATTAGGGTTTTGTATAAATCTCCTGTTACTTCTTAATTTAATGGAGTGCATATATGAAAAAATTCAAGATTCTCTAGCCATTTATATTATCCAGTGACTTGGGTTAAGATCCGTGTCTGGTTCTTGATTTCTTGAGTGAGAGGAATAGAGAGCGAGGGGGGAGGGAGAAAGTAGATATGGTACTATTGCTTATGAGTTCGGCGGGGCCACCGATTAAAACACGAGCAGGTTTACGCATAAAACAAGCTGGTCGAGGTTCATACAGAGGCAGCTAGTGAAGGGTTTAGTTTTATAATTGGGTTGGATTAATCTTTTATAGTAATCTACTCGGTGTTATTTGGTGTAAGATATTGAAAATCAGATGGGCTGTACCGTATTAAACCAGTTTCTGAGGAGTCTTTGCGTTGATTCTCAATGGGATTATGCTGTATTATGGAAGCTCAATCACCAAACCCCATTGTACGTTTTCCTTGCCTTCTTCTTTCTGAGAGTCGATGACTCTTGTCTTGTACTAGAAAATACTTTTTTTTTTGGTGGGCAGTTTAGGGGCTTCATTCGTTGTAGTGTTTATGAATATTAAGCTTGCCTAGATTAATAGTGGTCTTTGGAATTATACTTAAGTTTTCCGGTTGGATTTCTTGGTGTTTTAATTTGTGGTCTACATATTAACCTTATTCTGTGTTTAGCTTTCTTTGTGGTGTTGGTTTCTTTGAATTGTATAAGGAATTAATGATTTCTATGATTAATAAGTTATGACGTATCCTTCTATCGATATTGCTATTGCCTTTAAGACCCAAGAATATGCTGAGTTCTAGTGCTGCGGCCCTGAAATTACAACCTTGCGGGAAGAAATTCTATTCTTTTTGAAGCCATTTTTTTGGTAGACATGGTTCAATTCAGGTGATATTTGAGATTTTGTATAATAAAATGGCATTTCCTACAGGCCCCCTGCCCAATTTTCTAGGTACATGTTATACTTGTGTGCTGAAAGTCCTTGAGCATAACCTGTTGTTGATTTTCGGTGTTGTAAACCTTTTAATTTCTCTAGAAGATGGACCTTATTAACTCCCAGGAAACAAAAGAATTCGGGTTTGTAACTTGATGTTAGTGACCTGTAGTTGATCAAATAATAACAGCATGTGCTTTCTAAATCTTATTTTATTCTTCCTTACTTCAGCAATTTTAAGATGATATCATCAACTTGATGTCATGATTATCATTTCAGGCTCTTGACATGGGGGGATGGCTATTGTGACATTCCAAGATCAACAGTAGCCTTGGCGAGCATACTAAACAATGAATTTCTTAGTGAGGCCAATGGGATATCCACTTTAGGCTATGAACCGACCATGCATGCTCCAACTTCTGATGGATGTTTGGTTCAACTAGCCTTGTCCAGTATGATGGCAGTCCAGTATGCATGGGGCATGGGGTAAGATTTTGTACCTGCTCTTTGATACTGTTGTGCCAACTTGTGTGATTTTTGGATTTCTGAAGTGCTAGATTTTTTGGGGTCTACGCCTGAAAACGTCTGAAGCATGTAATTTTTGCAATAAAGCCTTTTCCTAGTCTCTTCAGTGTCCCTCTGGTCCAAATAGAAAACAAAAAGGAGGGAACTAGTCAAGTGAACACTTATATGCATTCGAACCACCATTGGCTATATTTCTCTTTGTCGTGAAATCGAACTTTCTGCCAACTCTTTATGCAATATGAGTCTATAAACCCTCCCTTCTTCCGAAGCTGTGATTTCAAAGGTGAGGGTGGGCCCTGTTGAGGTTAACTGTGATGACAATTAACTTGTGTCCTTGATATTTAGATATAAGATACAAGCAATTGGTAGTTGACTCTGTATTTGTTTTTCAGGGTGGTTGGCAAAGTTGCACATATGGGGAGCCACTGCTGGGTATTGTCTGAGGATATTTTGTCTGGTGAATTCAACTCTGTCTTAGTACCTGAAGTGAGTTTTTAATCAGTAAGAAATTTTACATTTTTCACAATACTTGAGATGTACTCAATCAACATGTTGCTGTTTTCTTTATTGACAGTGTCCTGAAGAGTGGCTACTTCAGTTTGCCATTGGTATTAAGGTAATATATGTCTAACTTATCATATTGATTCTTTACAATAAGTATGCTGGTGTAGATGTGTCTTCATATTGAGACCTCTATCTTGATAATTTGACTTCCATTGAATGCTTATGCAGACTATTTTGCTGGTACCCATTCTTCCGCTTGGAGTTTTGCAGCTTGGTTCATTGAGAACGGTGCGTATCCACCATGATTTGCAATTTTTGGTGATTTCAAATCTAGGAATTGCAGCCTCAAAGTCTTAGCACAGTATATGAAACCTCAATAGTTTGAAAACACCTCTTGGTCAATATTTGGTCATTTGTGTGGGAGTCCTGGTTTTTGGATCCTTGTGAGTTTTGCTTCCTGGAATGGATCATTCTTTTTGCTTGTTGTTAAAAAGTTATTTTAAAAGAAGCTAGTAAATATCCGTGGTAGTCTTGGTTACATAGTTATGAACTCTGATAGGCCCTGCCGATGTCCTTTGGTTTCTTCTATCTGCTCTTATACTTTGAATTAATATCTTATCTATTAAAATCAAAAAGTCATATGATAAAATCTGCCATTAGTTGTTTGATCTTCTATTTATGAACCACAACACCAACAAAGGAAAAAAAGGAAGAGGCACCAACTGGCTATGCTTGACTTATTTGACATTAGTTTCTTTTTATTCTTTGGTTCACAAAAGTATAAATAGTTAAACCTTTGAATTTATTTATTGTAAAAGTAATTTTTTTTTTTTAATTTTCTTGATTTATCAATTGAGCTTATATCTCAATTACTCTTCGGAATATGCATGAATTCTTTTATAATCATTTTAATCTAATGTAGTATTGGGGATTAAGTTGTATCATGAGATATTTTATTTCAGTACAATTTGAAAAAATTTTTCTGGATCTTACTCTTGTTGCTTTTCTTTTTTTGATAGAAAGGACTGTCTTGTTCTTTAAACACCTTTAATATGTATGCTGTTGCTTTTCTTCCATGTTCATTACTTTAGCAATCTTTGTTGCATACCGGTGAATTAAATCGTGGAGAAGTAGAATACTCGATCTCCTCCTCACAAAAACCTAGGTTCTTTCTGTCCTGCTAATCCTGCCAATTATGAGGTGAGGTATATCTTAGCCAGGAATTTACACCATTCTATGTGGCCTATGTATGAGGATATTCACACAAGTTTCTGGGGATGCCACTCTTCTTAAACTCATGTAACATGCCAAAAAGGTGGTCTTTGCATCTTCTCATTTTTGCAATTTAATATGTAGTTTGTTGTTGCTCAACGTTCCTTGCCTAAAGCTCAGACATCAGTGATAGTCCATTATAAGCTACATGCAACTATTACTATCTTATTCTTTTTCATTGATCTTTTAATTTCATTTAAATCCCTTTGAGTCTCTTGAAAATTTCAAAAATTTCAAATCCACTCTACTGTTTGAAATTTAAATTCCAAAAATTGCTAGAGTTATTTGAGAGCCAAGTCGAGATCTCTATAATTATGGTTCACAAACTTTTCACATTGCCAGCAATACCTGCACCCACAAGAGACAGTGGCTTGCTGACATGAGGAACATACCCACACCTGACACCTGTATTGACTCCCAATAACATAGATCTAGACCCTGGTGAACTCCCCCCCGACCCCTTGATTTTCAAAACTTCCATATCGGTGGGGAAGCTGGCTCAGACTTTTGGCCCTTAAATCTAGCTATTGTCAAAATTTACAAAGGTTTTTTTTTTTTTTTTTTTTTTTTTATAAGAAATTTTTAGGTGTTTTTCACTATAGTAGCTGATCAATACTTTACTCAGTTGAATTGGTTATGAGTCCTCTAAGAGATCATGACTCTATAGAACTTAGATATTCAATTTGTTTAAATGTCTTTTGTTTTAAGCAGGAAACCAATCTATCTGCCTAGCCCTGCATTTCAGATTTAAAATGCCATTCCACTTTATACGATCAATTTACAATATTAGAAGTACCCTTCTCTCATCCTTATTTATGCTTACACTTGAGTGCTTGTGCCCATTAAGGCATCAGGTTACTGAAGACATGGCATTGGTTGCTCAGATGAGGGACAAATTCATTACACTTCAAAATATTCCTGGGTATTCTGTGTCATCAGATTGGAATCTTCAGGTTCAGATGTCATCATTACCAATATTTATTCCTATGGAAGACCTACAAAAGTCATCTGTTATTAAGAACAACCTACAAATGGGAAGGGAATTTGATGAGCTGAAGGCTAGTGACATTGGAAAACAAGCAGGCAACAAACCTTCAGCCTCAAATCAAGTGGTTCCACTGCCCAAATTTCAAGATGCACTTGAGGAATCAAGAAAGGGTTCGTGTGTAGATGTTAAAAGTGAACATGAGAATGAATTTGGTCTTTCACCAATCAATCTTTCTGAATTTTCTAGTACAGTATATATACCAACAAAAAATTCTAAGCAGTCACAGATGATTGAGACTAACAGGTTCAGATTTTCTCATTTGGAAGAAGTCGTGGCCTTTTCTCAATGTAATGAGGACAAATCTGGGTTGGTAGGAGAATATCTTAATGGGATTATGAATTTTATTTCTGGTGAGGCGATGAAGCAACAGTCTTTGGAAGAGGAGTATGATAATGATAATGATCACATTAGTATGAACAATGTGTTTAGCTTTCCCATGGATTGTGAATTGCACAAAGCACTTGGACCAGGGTTCCACAGACCAGCAAAGAGAGATCGATGGAACTCCCTCAGCAGAGATAATACAAATGACAGGTCTTGTTTCATTGATTGTATGGAGCAAGCAGCTTGGGATTGCAGTGGTTGGTTCTCTGAAAAAGGTGATGCAGAACAACTCCTGGAAGCAATGGTTGCAAAGGTGCATAGTGGTTCGGAGGATACATATCACGAATCCAGCAGTATGATGTCTGGTGTGACCACATCGGGAGAGTATACTGCATCGTCTGTTCCAAGGGTCCAAGTGGCATCTTCAGTAATTTCTGGGTGCAAAAATGACCAAAATGGTTCTCTGACTTCAGCTTCTTCCTGCAAGGGCATAAACACGAAAACTGATGAAGAGCAGCCAATGACAGGTTTAAGGCACGTGCACCCCACTAAGGGAACAAAACCGTCAACACTTCATAAAAGGAGGGCTAATAAAAGGAGGGCTAAACCTGGTGCTAGTCAGAAACCAAGGCCGAGAGACAGACAGTTAATTCAGGATCGGGTTAAAGAGCTAAGAGAACTAATCCCCCATGGTGCAAAGGTGGGTGCTCTTCCATTGTCAAGAACTTGTTGCTCTTTATGCCTATGATTCTCTCTCTCTTGCGCTCTCTCACATATCTGGGCTCTCTTCTTAAATAAAACAGTGCAGCATTGATGGCCTTTTGGACCGTACCATAAAGCATATGCTCTTTCTAAAAAACATTACAAATCAGTCTGAGAAGTTGAAGCAATGGGCATATCAAGAGGTATGTGAAGTTTGCTCTACGCTAAGTATTTTTTTTTTTTTTTATTGTTAGATTTTCACGTTCTTTATGCAGCATTGATATTGGTATCCAGACTAACTTTTATGTCTATTGATGGAATGAAACATTCAATACGAGCTAAAAACATGGATAAACTTAGTGATAAGTGAATTGTCAAATTTTGGCGAGCTTTGGGGATAAACTTCACAGGGTGTACTCCTGGCCCCTATCTATCAACTGGATTTGTTTTCCTAGTTCAAGCGCTAGGACAACCATGGTTAGTCAAGTAGATGTTGAAGAGGCATAGGTTCTCTTCGACTGCCTATGGTTTCAGGAGATTGATCGGACAATTGGGTTTTGACCATTGGAGATGATGTCAACTTTGTTGCAAAGCAAAGTACTTAAAAAAGATAATGGTTATCTCCGGCTGCTAAAAACCCTTGGTCCTCACAATTGAAACCTACATTTGACATGAAATAGTTGCAAATCAGGTCTGTGAAAAAACATCAAGGAAGTCTGTAAGGAATTAATATGTACTAGGTGTATGTGCATGGCACCAAGTTTATTTGGATTTAGGTTTTATGTGTGTGGTGGTTTGCTGGTTGATTTCATTGAGGGGAGGAAGTCTGTTGGGCCTTAATATGAGGTTACCAGCGTAATTGTCATTTTGCTCTTGGCTATGTTGCACTTATATTTTAAAAAATGATCATATTCTCATTATTTAATTTTTTTTTCCATCTCTTGTATGTCCTGTAGGTGTGATAAGATAGGGCACTTTGTAAAATTTTGTAGCTTGTTTTTTGCTGTGCCCTGTGTCCATATCTGCACTTTCAGGTTCTTGGCAATTAAGATGGTGTATTTGACTGAAATATATGGAAATGGATACAGAAGTTATCTCAAAAACTAGAGGGAGATCTGAAGTAACATAAAATGAAGTATATGAAGACAGCATGTCATGTTGCCACCATCGAATCACAATGGCATCGAGGGTAGGGGAGGTGGACATGCAAGAGAAAATTTTGATCAATGCATTGATTTTGATATAAATTTTTGTTGAATTAGCTTAACTGAATCACTCTTTTGACATCTGCATTATTAGTACATGCTGCTGGTGTTTGGAGAACGCTTTTAAGAATCTTTTGGAATTTAATTTTGCACTAAAGCATGTGCAAGTAAAGAAAGAGAAAGGAAAACGAAAGAATAAAATTGCTCTATCAAAAAATAGAGTAAAAAACTTAATTTTGTTCACATTTTCTGGTCAGCAGTTGGATGTTATTTTTGTCCCAACCTCCTCGGGCATATAAAAGTACAATCACACAAGATGCATTATCTCATTGGAATTAAATCCTTCACAGGGTGCTGGTTTGGGGAGCCGGAAAACATCTGAAGTTAAACACAATAGGCATATGGGAACGAGCTGGGCTATGGAACTGGGGAAAGAATTTGAAGTGTGCCCCATAGTTGTGGAAGATCTTGAATGCCCTGGGCATTTGCTCATAGAGGTCTGCTTCTTGATCCTTTTACATTTATTTTCTTATCTTTGTCCACAAAAATACGGGCAAAATGATGCAAGAAATCCTATTCATACTATAGTACTCCTGTGATAGATGTTGTGCAATGAGCACGGGCTTTTTCTGGAGATTGCTCAGGTTATCCGATGTCTAGAATTAACCATCTTGAAGGGCGTCATGAAAATTCGTTCAAATAAAACATGGGCCCATTTTGTTGTTGAGGTACTAGACAACTCTGAAGTCTTCTTCTTTCTTATGTTGTATGGTTATATCAAGACCTAAGTCCATTAGTTATCTGTGATGGCACAGGCTTCTAGGGGCTTCCATAGATTGGATATCTTCTGGCCTTTGATGCGGCTTTTGCAGTGGAACTGCACTTCAGCATCCTGTGAAATTTGATTTACTTCTGGATATGCAGTAGGGATTGGTGCATCTGATGGCATTGTGTAGCGTGACTTAATATTGATGACAAGGAGACTTCCGCACTAGCCGCAATTTAGGTTTCAAGGAGTGTTTTATTTTGTTAATCAAGGTGTTATTAGCTTCCCGAGGTTTGAGACTCACAATTTGGTGAATAGTCAGCTTTCGGGCAGGATTCGGTCATTATGTGTTGGTTTGTATAAGAAAATTTGTAGAACCGTATGCATTGTGTCCAAGCTATTGTGTGGGTCTTGCTTGTATAAGAAAATTTGTTGGTTTGAATTGATGGACGGTTACTAAATTGTAGCTTTGAGGTTAGTACCCTTAAATGGGTCATTGTAAGTCTCGAACCGAATTAGTCGGAGTATGGATATGGATATCGATTGGTATAGTGCTAAAAAAAAATGACCTGGCAACACCGTGAGCAGCGCTTAAACTTGGTTTAAGTCGGTACTCAAAACTCCAAACCAGACATTCTCAAAACTCAGAAATGGATTGGGACGAAGGCAATAATAGAAGCGTATTGGCATGGCAACATTCCTTCTCTATGCGAAAGATAATATGGCGGCCATATGGTTGCTTCTGAATAAAACAATTAAGATAGACTTGGTCAACGAAAATATGTATTATCCATATAGGGAATTTCTGGTTTTTTGAATTGCTAAAAACAGAGCTGGTTCTGTGGCAAAGGGTCCATTAAAGCATACAGCGGTGAATATGACAAATCGATGTTGAGTGGAAAGAGAAATCTTTGAAGCGACCGAGTCCTCTTGCATGCCCAAGTTCAACATGGGAGAGCCAAGCCCCTTTGGATCTAGTGGCACCAATGACTCCTCTATTAATCTGAAATCCGGAATTCAAAAAACTGTTCAGCGCAGGGAGAACTCACACCGCCATTAGTCTACAGATAATTGAGCATAACAATTCTGACTATTAAACTTGCATTTCTTTAGTTACATTTAGAATAGTTATATTTAGAAAAACTTGATTTCAATTTTGTAAAAATCAAAATCCTGGGGTAAAGAGTTCATAGTCCAAGTACTAGACAAGAGGGTGGGTCAAGGTTAATATGAAATTTAATATTTTCTCTTTTTGATGCTGTGTTTAACTTTATAGGTAGGTTGTTAAAATGGACAGGATTGAGAGATAACACTCTACGGGTAAAGTGAAGTCGTTTTTTATTTTTGGTATCGTAACTTGGCCATCACCTAGTATCCAAAGATTTATCCCGATTAATCTGAATCGATCGCTGTAGGGCTCACTTTGTGGGGACAGATCTCTCAACATTGTTTTTTCCGTGGTCAGAGAGAGTCGAACTTTCAACCTGGTTAAGAGACGAAGGTGACCATCTCACCTATGACAACAGGTGTCGGTAAAGTGAAGTCAATTTGAAACTTTAAGATGGATTACAGGTGAAGGTTGAGCTAAGATTCGCATAGTTATTTAGCATGTTAAACAAAGTAAAATAATCATGGTACTTGGATATCTTGAGGTGTGCTGGATAGAGCGCTCAACAAACCCCAAGAGGCCCTTTTTTTTGTGCTTATCGAAATGGTGGCTGTCAAGAAACAGCTTATTCAACAGCAGAAGATTGAAGTACTCTCAATCGAGTAGAGGCTTATGTAAATCTATTGCAGGTTGTAAGATACTTGCAGAGGCTAGCAACCTTGTAATTTTAGATGCGCTTTGGTACAAAATCGCTGATGGAGAATCCGCCATCGACATTGATAACCTGTCCTGTTATATACGACGCAGCAGGGAAGCATAGGAATGCCACTAATGCTGAAACTTCATTAGCCTCTTCAGGGCGGCCTAAAGGAGTTCGAGACATCATCTGGGTTATGTTTTCCTGGCTCTCTGCATCTTGCTGTCACAAACAGCAGGAAGTAGAGAAACACTCAGGTTTTCTTAGTATGCCACGTGTTAGGTCCAGTGGCGGATCTAGCATTCAAGAGTAGTGGGGGTAAAATATTTTTATGAAACAGAATGACATATAGTAGGCCGACTGACGATCTCAATGGGGATTATATCTAGAGTTGAATGGGGCAACATTTATTTGACATATAAAAATTAATGGAATCATTTTGGTCTGGTGGGGGCAATTGCCTACCCTCCCTTTTATGTGGCTCCTCCACTGGTTAGGTCTCATGATTGACTAAAGGTTATACTAGGCAAGGACATTACAGTAGTATGCTCGATGAGTGAAGTTCTCACGACCCATGGAGCAACAGCATTGGTTCGGATCTTGTCCTTTGCCCATCACACGCCAAGTTCTTGGTTAGCTGATTGATTGCACCTAGAAAACAAAACAAAGCATTAATCTGTGTTACGGAAGACATTCCTTCAAATTCTCCTTACCTTTACTAGCTGCATATATGGAAAATTTTGGAAGGGCTATTAGGCCGGCAACAGAGGAGTTGAAAACAATGCTTCCGTTTCCCGATGATTTTAGGAGCGGGTGTGCAAGTTGACAGAGATGAATGGCAGACTCCAAATTAGTTCCCATTACAACTGAGATATCTTCTGCCGTAAAATCTAGAGTTTCTTTGGGTATGGCTGTCCCAGCATTATTTACCTTTTCAGCCAAAAAGAACAAAGAAAAAGGACAATCATCAGTTTTGGGATCTTCTACCTAGTTGTGTCAGAGACATTTTAATCGAGTTAAGGTTGAAGATTGACTAGGCTTTTGATCATCTTACTAGGATATTGAGCTTTCCTTGATATATATTGGAGACTGTCTCCATCAGCTTCACTCTTTGTGATCGATCAAGCAAGTCGCAGACTAATCCGGTCTCTTTGAAACCCTTTTTCTGCCATTCTCTCAAGCACTCTTCGAGCTCTGCTTGGTTACAACATGTATGGACAGCTGCTCCAAATCAGGCTAATCCTTCTACTATGGCATGTCTGATGAAATCGTAAACAAAAAAGAAAAAAGAAAGACAACAGAAGGTCTACTGTCAAGAGTAAAAAAAATATGAGAAAGAAAGAGAGAGACAGAGATTGAAAAGATCACGAACCCTATGCCCTTCTTCCACCGGTGACAAGAGCGGTCATTCCATCAGCAGACCATCTTTGGACTCTGCAGCTCTCCCCCGCTTCTGCCATGCTCTTTTTCGTCCGCTATTTCACTATCTTCTCTATATTTTAAGTGACTTTTCCTTGACAGACCGTTCTCGTTCATTCTGCTGCTTTTCTTTATATCATCTCGTTTTATATAACGGCTACGCCACTGTATTCAACGACAACCTCGCATCATTATATATCACTGCTTTTTTACTTCGGTTCTTTATTTTTTATTTTTCTCTGCAAACCAAGCAGAGATATTTTTGTTATTTGTAGGGCTGTCCTGCATGGAAAATGGGTGCCAGAGACTCGTGATCGACCAATGGTCTCCGTCACCTACCAACCCGATATATATTTATCTGGATGGCAGAAAGGCCCGCTATTGAAATATCATGTTGGCCCCCACCAATTACCGGATCACCCACCAACCCGATATATAATTTGTAGTTGTTACTTACTTTGCTAGTTGTGGATGTATCTAGTCCAATTACGTATTCTATCTTTTAATTTTTTTAATTTTAAAAAAAAAATTCTACATGTTTAATACACATTTAAAAAATTAGACATGTTCTACATTTTAATTATATTGGGTAGGAAATTAGCTGTTGTTCAACTAATGCCGGGTCTCTTTAATAATTTCTCCAACAAATCAAATTCATTGGCCATTTCGCATGGCTTTTCTGCTGAATCAGAGCATAAACAGCTTTGCAAGATGCGGATAACACACACGACAATACATCACCATGACTACCAACAACAAGAGAGATGCGAGGAAAGGAAAATAAAACGAGGCTTATTTGAGTGTGGATGTAGTTCAGGTTTTGGCCGCGAGGAAACTATTGGCTTGACAGTAGGGATGACAATGGCTCCGTTAAGGTTTGGGTTAGATTAATATCATATCTGACCTTAAATTTTAATTTTAATATTTAAATTTGTTTTGGATTTAAAAATAAAAATTGCTATAAATTTTTAAAAAAATCTGATGTATGTTATATACCTTTAAAAAACCCAAAGGATTCAATATTAAACCAAATCATACCCGCCCGGGAAAGAAAAACATAATAACAAATTAAACCATATGCAAGTAGATTTTTCATATCCTTGTTTAGCTATAGCATTCATCAGTTGTGTAGACAACCCACAGTCCTCAGATGCCTTAATTGGCCTCGGAACATCAAACCCTAAGACTCAAATAGCTAAGCTCTTCCTGCAACATCCTGCTCATTCATTCCTGCAGAAGAAAAATACAAAGCTTGCTCATGTTCGACTACCATATAAAATTAAAAAGAAAAAGTTTAACGACCAAAACAACATCCTAATAAAAATTTATTGCACAAACCCAAATCTCTCCCCCCAAAAACGTCGGAGATGAAGGTCGGCGAGGTCGGCGAGAGAGATGAGGAAGCGAAGCAGATAAACGTGTCGGTGTCGGGGATGAAGGTCGGCTTGGTCGACGATGAAGGTCGGCAAGAGAGAGATGAGTAAGATCAGCTTGGTGGAGAGGGAGGCGGTGAGACTCGAAGGATGCGACAGAGAATGAAAATCAAACATAATCCCTAAAAACTTTTTTTATTTAATAATACAATATTAAATTATAAATCATTAGCGGATCGGATCAAATTAAATTATTTATAATATAAATTCATATCCGAATTGATATGATTATTTTAATATTAAAATCCAACCTTTATCCGGCTCTAATATGATTTTTGAAAATAAAAATCCGATTCAATAGATCGAATTTTTTGAATATCAAACGGATCGGATGGGATATTACTCTCCCAAATCAGCAAGTGTATTCGCCATCAACACAAATGATTTGTCCAGTAATACATGAAGCAGCGGGAATGCCACTGACGAGGAAATTTCACTAGGCTCTGTTATGCCATTGATAGGAGTTTGAGACAGTATGTGCCCTCTAGGTATTCCCTGGTGCCCGGAACATTCTGTGCATTTTTTAATATTGACCGCACATTACATTGTTTTGTTTAAAATTAATTTTTTGGTCATTATTTTTAGGGATCTTTTTTTTTTTTTTTTTTTTTTTTGTTGCCGATACACATGGACCCATGAAACAATATTATTGAGGGAGTGCATTTCTTAATCATAGAGAAATAAATGAGACATGGACCCATAAATCTAATAAAAACACAAAATACAAAATCCCCAAACAAATAATTAAGAAAAAACATGAGGGTTTTTTTTTTTTTTTAAGTAAGAGGTGATCGAGACCCCCAAAAAAAAATCCTTTTTCCTGCAAAAACCCTTCAATTCAACTTTTCAAGTCCAATTTGTTAACTCTTAAAAAATTAATAGTTCATAAAAATAAAAATAAAATTGAACATGAAAATAATATTAAAAAAACCCATAAAGTCAATTGTTTCAAATAAATTATTACATTAACTTTGGTCTATATAAAAAAATTTATTATTATGAATATCAAAACAAAAATAATAAAAATTAAACATTCTCAAAATCAAACCTAATTTATTCTAAATAAAATATTCTCCTATAGTTCATATTGTACTGACAAATCTCTACGTCTCAAATGAAGCGACTAGATGATCTCAAGTCTTTGATATCGTGCTTTGACCACGCATGAATATCACAATTATAATTATAAGCTTCATTTTTTTTTTTGGGGCTCCACTATATATTTAACT
Organism: Dillenia suffruticosa; assembly: GCA_033439265.1. Classification (NCBI taxonomy): domain Eukaryota; kingdom Viridiplantae; phylum Streptophyta; class Magnoliopsida; order Dilleniales; family Dilleniaceae; genus Dillenia; species Dillenia suffruticosa. The sequence goes on from JAVTVX010000035.1 coordinate 2,283,803, forward strand.
TGGTACACTGTCTGTATCTGAGAGTGATTGAACAAACCCCAATCCTATCTTAGAGCGATTGAACAAACCCCAATCCTTCTCTTATTCTTTTTCCTTGCATTTATTTTTCCTTGCTGGTGTTGAAAAATCAAGTAAAAGAAGTGAGTGTTCTTTTTTTCTTCACAGAATAAATTGGTCATTCTGCTTTTGTTTTTATTTGGCTTTTCTTATAACTCCAAATTTATCTATGCCACGCTCATGAAAGCTAGCTAGCAATAAGAGCCTTGGACTAGATTTCCAATGTTGGATATTCAGCATGTAACTTTGAACTACAAAGATTCTCGAGTCATGGATGTTGTGTAGGGATACCAAGGGATGCCAATCGATGATAGATATACCTTCAAAGTAGTTGACGACAACCTTTTTCAATAAAGGCTTGAAAAAAATTAGAATGTGCATCAAAAGTTCCAAGTTTCATCCGACATTTCAGGACCTTAATCTAGGAAGTTGCAACTATATAATTGCAATATATGCATGTTCATGGACATAAAGCTATTTTCCGACATTGCAGAGACATGATAAAACTTGTGCTCAGAGGCCGAAGGATATGTAAGATTCTGAGCAATTCCAGCCCATATTACCCATTGACCGTGTACCCACCATCAACAGAAATGACCTGTCCAGTTATGTAGGAAGCAGCAGGAAGGCAAAGGAATGCTACTAGCGGTGAGACCTCATTAGGCTCAGCAAGGCGAGAAATGGGTGTCCGTGATATCACAAGATTGAGAAGTTCATCGCTGCTTGAATCGTCTGGTAACTGTGTACAGAAAGCAAGTGAGAATTTGTGGAAAATCAAAATGGGTAATGCAAGAATTTTGCTATAAATTGTTAAGTATAGAACAATTAATAACATCTACATTCACAAATTTGACCTTTTGGAGTGAGTAGCTATTTTACAAAATTTAAGACAAGAGTTGGTAGATTCTGAAACGTATTACTCAACATATGAAGAAGCGTGCAAAGATATAAAACAATTAAATGGTATCTCCATCCTCAAGTTCGAGTTTTGGGGGAAATGGTTATTTTGCAAAATTTAAGACAGATGCAGAGAAGGGAACAGTTACAGTCTCTGCTATGGTAGTGTTGACAGCCCATGGAGCGACAGCATTTGCACGGATGTTGTCTTTTGCCCATTCGCATGCTAAGTTCTTCGTAATTTGATTGATCGCTCCTGAACAAGTAAGCATTGTGTAGAGAAAGATAAGAACCGGATATCTTTGTGTGAGAAGATCAAAGAAAACCATATACCTTTGGATGCAGCATACATAGACATGACAGGTAGAGCTTTCATGCCAGCAACGGAGGAGATGAAGACGATGTTGCCATTCCCTGAAGCTTTTAGAAGAGGATGTGCAAGTTGACACAAATTAAATGGAGACTCAACGTTGGTTCCCATTAGTGTTGAGTAATCTTCATGAGTATGTTGTAGTGCTTCTTTTAGAGTAAGCGCGGCAGCATTGTTTACCTATTGATAGCACAGTTAAAAACTCCAGCCATGATAAGCTTCCTCTCGCAGTTTTGGAAGAAAATAAGTGAACTTACAAGAATGTTGAGCTTTCCATCAAAAGTAGAGGACACAGTTTCTATGAGCTTCTTTCTTTCGTCGGGTGATGCCAAGTTACATGCAGAACCAGTCACCTTGAAACCTTTACTTTTCCAGTCTTTTATGCGTTCGTTCAATTCGATTTCGTTGCGTGAACATGTATGTACCACAGCTCCTAGTCCAACTAGCTCTTCAACTATAGCATATCTGTACCACAAACGAGAAAACCACTGAAAATGAGAGAGAGAGAGAGAGAGAGAGAGAGAGAGAGAGAGAGAGAGCTGACCCAATGCCTCTGGTTCCTCCGGTGACGAGAGCTGTCATTCCCTTAAGAGACCATCTATTGTCTTGGCAACTCATTTCTTGCTCTGCCTTTTGTTTTGGCTGCTCTGCTATGTTTCTTTCTTGATGAACAAGGCCATCATTAAAAAGGCTTGTGCAACTTGTTAAAAAATATATTATAAATCCAAATCAAATCCATAATTGTAATTTTAAAAATATTTGATTTTATTTACTTTTATATTTATAATAATTATTTACATATATATAATAATAGATTTTTTTATATAAAATAAATTTATTGTAACAATTCAAATGAAACAATAAAGTATTAGAATTCATATTAATATTTTTATATTGTTTCTAATATTTTCTAATATGGTATCTCAACCATATTTATCAATTTTTTATATTCATATTATTTTAGATTCTTAATATAGTTTCAAAATCATATTTAATTTTTTAAATATATTATTAGAGCCATATTCAATTAATTTTGGTATCAAAATCTATTTTATAAAAAGAGTTATTCCTGCGCTTGTATGCACCATCAAAAGAGCCAGATCTTGAGCTTGAAGGCAGAGCTAGATCCAGATCAAGAGCGAGAGTATGAGCTAAGAGTCAAACCCTGAGCCAAAAATCCTATATCTAAATTTTCTTTCAAATTTAAATATTTTTTATTATACTATATTGAATTTAAGAAGTATGTTAGAAAATATATAATATATCAAAATCAAATCAATAATTAATTTGATTTTGAGAATATTTGATTTTATTTGTTTCGATATTTATAATAATTATTTCTATATTTGTAATTTTATATAAACCTAATTTATTACAATAATTCAAATTAAACAATAGAGTATTATGTTTTTAATATTTTCTAATATGGCATTACAAACTTATTTATCTATTTTTGATACTTATATTATTTTATATTTTTATCACAACTCACATGGGATATTTATTCTATAGGAAAATTTATTCAAAAGCTTTTTTTTTTTCAAATCTCTTCATTTTCCTAGACTTTGGAGAATGTTGGTCATGGTTGTATTCAATCGATAGGATTGCCTGCCGGGCCTGTTACAATATGCCTCGATAGTGATGTGTGTTGGCATGGCAACTTGCAAAATGTAGCGGGCTTGACGTACCTTTATCGTGGACTACATAACACACTAGCGAACGTCGTGTATAACATATATATATATATATATATATACATATATATAAAGTTTTGGTTCCAATTAATGTTTTGTATAATTATATTTTAATTAATTTGATTCAAATATTTATGAATCTCTATTTAGAAAGATGGATCTGTTAACGTAATTTTTTTTTTATTTTTAAATTTTAAATTTTAAACTTATAATTTGGTTAAATGATTTAATACCGTATTTCACTCGATTGATCGTATGTTAATTGTATAATATTTGTTTAACAAACCATGGTGTTATAAAATTTTTTATTCAACTTCTAATAGTCTCAAAATTATCATTTTGTGCACCTTAAAATTAGTATACCATTTTCACAAAAATTTTGTAAAGCGTAATGTTAAGAAAATCAAATGGGTCAATATCTAAAAATTTTTGTTTTAATCGATTCAAATTAGATATAGACAAAAGGCTTTTCAAATTTGAGGAGTTATTTTGTGGGAGTGCTGTGTGATCCTTACCTTTTATTTTCGGTGATATATATTTTAATTTATTTAATTTTTTAACATTATTTCTGGGTTTTATTTATAGTTCTCCAATCGGTTGCCACTACTTATCTGATTTTTGTTTAAAACTACATTTGCACCAATTAAGTTGTGTCGGCTCCCTTATATCTAGCAAAAATGTCGAGCCAATCCATGTGGGGTTTTCCTTTCTTTCGCAGATCAAGCTAACTTTACAATTTTTTTTATCAAACCACTTTTCAATCTCCCAAAAAAGTCATAATTAGAAATATATATTATTTATGTTTGTATTTTCTTTTAGACTATATAAGTATACGTGTATGTTTGTATACACATATAAATCTATATATTAAATTCATGTATGGTTAGTTCCTGATGGCTCCAAATCCTAGAAAAAATATGTATGGGATTGGAAAATTTTGGATCGACAAGAAGAAAAGGCCATGCCCTGCACCGTATGGAAGAGAACATGAGCTTTCAGTGTAATGATCGTTGACATTCCCAGATTAAGATACATGATTTCACACCTGAAAACGTAAAGATTAAGGTTGTGAAACACTACCCGACACCACTGGAATTTTTGCCCTCTTGCTTAATCTAAACCATCGATCAATTACCATAGGCGAAGCAGGGGAAAACTGTCACATGAAAATCTAGGGGAAAAAAATCATATATATATTACATAATATTATTTTAAGAAATATTACCAAAACTCTCAAATAACTTATTAGAGTTCTTCAGGGCCTTTATTTTTTCCTCTACCAATCAGGCTTTTTCCTCTTTGAAGAAAATAGGCCAGCCCGCTTGTGGTCCACTGATATCGAATCCACGAATTGGGTTGTCTATTATTGTTCGGGCCCAAGTCTGTGCCCATTGTCTTTCTCCAAGGTAGTTCAAATATATGCATCTTAAATAGGTCGACCCCTACTAAAGGGTAGTCTTCAGAACGAGCATAATCTAGGCCATTGACTTACCCGACAGATGTCCCTTGTCAAACCAAAGATTGTAGAAATCAAATGCAATCTCCTTGATTAAATTAATATACGTACAAATTCTGTTCGCTAGATTTCTATAATAATAATAAAGAAAATGAACCGGTCCATTAGTTGTAGAAGGAAGGTGTGGGAAGAAAGAAAGGTCAACATGTAGAAGAAAAAGATAATAATGAAAATAGACGCGAGAGAGAGAGAGAGAGAGAGATTGATAAGTATAAAGAATATTAGGAGGACGATAACAAACACGGCAAGGGAGGGGAAATTGCGCATTGTGTGTTTCACTTCCCCGGGCTTTTTGCATTTGTCATCTTTCAAAGGCACTGTATTATACGCAATCATGGCATATTAGAATGTGTGTATCAACTATATGGTGTTCACACATATTTTAGATCTCTCTCTCTCTCTCTCTCTCTCTCTCTCTCTCTCTCTCTCTCTCTCTCTCTCTCTCTCTCTCTCTCTCTCTCGCTCACATAATTTATGGACATGGTCTTATATTTTTTTAGTATTTTAAAACGATGAAAGTGATGTTCGACCAATTCTTAGATCATCTTTCTCCATGGAAGACTGCCACTCTAATGGGAGTAGCAGAAACTTCTAAGGCAGTGAAGACAGTTGAATCAAAGTCATGCAAAGGACAAGCAGTTAAAAACATAAATGGAATTTGTTTAAGCTAATACAAGGTTCCTTTGTTTAGCCGTAAAAATGCTTCTTGTCAAAGCAAGATCATTGGCCAAAATCATGCATCATATGGATGAAAACAAGGATTTTTAGTCTTATGGTCATATCGAGCCTTATGAACTGGTCTTGATTTCCTGCTTTGTATTTTTAAAAACATAATATTCAACAAAATTGGAGGATTCCAATTTAGTAGAGAAAAGAACCGAAGCTGAAATCAAGATGATAAAGGTTATAGTTATGATTTCACAACTAGACAATTCTGGTCCAATTCTAGTTCTTAAACTGATGGTTTTGATTGTTGGTTTCGGTTTTTTTCTGATTCGATTATAAATTTTCATACTTTTTATATTTTTGTAAAGTTTTTTAGACTTCATGATGGTTTAGTATTCGATCTTAATTCTATAGATCTTAAAAATCCCTTTTCCATTTTAGGCATATCTACTTGCGTGTTTGGTACATGGATTACTACTTACACCCAATACCTTAATGATTATTATCTAAAAATAAATGGAAAAAAAAAAACTAGTGCCTTTGTGAATGAAAACATCTTTCTTTGAAATCTCAAAAATTTTATGCATACCATGTTCAAACCCAACGAAGAAATAAGAAAAAAAAAAGACTAAAAATTTAATTACAGACATGTTGCACACAATATAGTTTGAATTGAAGGATTTTAAGCGCGGCAAAGAACAGTAATCCACAGTAGTTCAAGTAATCTGTTAACTTCAAACAGTGACGTTTACTCATACAAATCTCAAACTAAAACTATCAGAATGTAATCCATCCCACTTACACCTAAAGTTTTTATTATTTAATTAATCAGACCAATTAAATTCTTATGTTGTACTGATAATGACTTCACCGACACTCCTTTTCCATAATATGTTTTTTCAAACCTTCGATACTGACTTTGGTTAATTTAAGTACCTGTTAATTATTCATGCTAACAATACAAAAAGGAAAAAAAAAATGTGGGATCCTTTGTGTAAGTTAAGGGAAGCAACTAATGACAGCTCGCATGAAACCCCTTCTTGTCTTTGTGCTTCTACACTAAGATTAAATTTATTAAACTATTAAATAAAAAAATGCAATGATCTCCCATATAATTAATAAAAGATAAATGAAGCCCTTTTGTTTTTTTAAAATAACCTTTAAATTTTGTCCAAATACTTATTGATCTATTTTACATATTTAATAAATTTATTATTAAAAACCTGAAAGGTAATACTGATATTTCAACCATTGTAAAGAAAAATTAAAAAAAAAAAATAATAGTATAACTTTCAATGATAGTCATGTAAATTTATCAATTAAAGGATAAAAACAATTAATTAAAGCTAGCCAAATTAGATTGTCTAATAAATTAAGAAGAATTTTCTTGGTCATACAGTGTCATGTCATGCTCTTGATATCTGCCGTTTGTGGTACCTTTTTTTTTAAAAAAAAAAATATATATATATATATATATATTAAGGTTTTATTATTTATGATTGATCAATATAAAAAAGAAAATTGGATGAAAACAACAAAAGACACTCCTCTTTGTTTTTCAAACAAGTTGAGGGTGAAGACAACCTAGGCTGGGAATCTTAAAATAAGACAAAAATTTACTCCTTATTTTTATTTGTTAAGAAAAAGTCTAACTAGTTCTTTAGTTAAATGGCACTCTGTCTCAATTTCTATTATTGGGGGCTATTTAATTATGTCCTTTCTTTGGGCTCAACCCTTTTTGAAGTTAATGTGGTTTCAACGAAACAAATGGCACTATGAGCTGGAAAAAAGATAGCAAGCCATTTTTTTTAATAAAAAATTATTAGGGTCAGAGAAAATTTCAGTGCCTTGTGTTAGAAAAATTGTCCATTAACATGTGCCCAAACAGGAGAGTACCTGTGGAAAATGATCAAAAATATAAAATAAAGAGACCAACATTGCCAAGTTACATACTACTATCAACCCTCATTCTGTGCATTAACTAATATGTCACTCATTGGAATGTGCCAAAGACAACATGACATTTAAATAATTGTAGTTTTGATACAATCACATTAGGGCTTGAATTAAGAATTTTGTTGAGTGAAGTATATTATAGTTGTAGAAATAAAAAAGAGATATTTTTATCTTAAATATTAAAAAAAAAATATTGGCATAAATCTTTTATATATTAAGATCTTCTAACCTTATTGAAAATCAATGCAATTCAATAAAAGAAAAGCACATGACACGAATTACACAAGGTATAAGACTAGATTTATAGAGATTGACCGAACATAAAATTATTAATAGTTCTCTTTGTAAAAAGAATTGGATTCTACGTGAGAAAATCTTATATTTTATAAAAATTATTTAATTAAATAATATAAAATAAAAGATAAAGTTGAAATTTTCTAAACAGCTATAACTTTGTGGGGATACGAAACCCTTACACCAAAATTTCTGGTTGTCAGACACCAAGGAGTAGAGGGACTTAGGTTGGTTTGATAGCAAGTAATTTATTAACAATGGTATCTTGAATTTTCTATTTTTTGCTTCTTTGATTGTTTGTTATAAAGGTTAGGGTTCAATGAATCATTTTAGAAAAATAGAAAGCAGAAACAAAGAATTGACTTCAAAACAATTTTGTAAAATTAATTTCTAAACATTCACTATGGGCAAACCACGGCATTACATATTTTACTTATATTCAATTTATGTTTTTATTGGAAAGACAATTTCATGCAAAACAAACAGGGTCTAGACTCTAAAAGGAGTGCTAGAATAGAACTTTGATCAAATCTACTCCTCCACAACACAATTATAGTGATAATTAGAGTAGTAATAGAAAATTAGAGTAAGTTTAAAAGCTTCTATGTCGTTTCCCAGAGGGAGACAAAACGAAATGTAAGGGAAGGATATACAATTTGTTGGGGGCGTAGGCCCCAAATCTTCTTAGTCATCCTAATAAGATTTTTCTTTTGGGTACTCGGACATAACACATGCTTTGACTACTGTTCTACGATGTCATTTCAACCCAAAACACAGTTTAGGCAACTTTTGTGGACTATGCCAGAGATCATGCGATTGGACAACTCCAATCATTCTTACACTATAATACTAAAAGAATAAAATAAATAAAACACAAAGGAAAATTCCAATTATTGGAACTGAGGGGCGACATGTCCAGCCAGCCCGAATAAGAGCAAAGCTTGGATGCTTAGTCGGGGCCAAATGTTAACCTTATTCTGGTATAAGGACTCGGATCAAATTATGACTGGATTTTAATTTCTGCTCATAGTTAAAAAAAAAAAAAATCTAAATTAACTCAAAAAAACTACTTTAAAACTAAGGGACTTAAACCCAACTCTATCATAACCAATCATCTTGGTCTCATCATTGGGTTGAGGAGGAGACCCATAAAAGATGAGACCCAACTCTATCATAACCCTAACTTTGTAATAAATGAAATCTTGGTCCAACTACTCTTTTATTTATTTATTTATTATTAGTTTTTTTAAGGGAAATTTGTGGTTATCGTAAGGGTTGGGATATCCTTCGTCAGTCAATAGAGAGATTTAGATTATGAGGAGGGTCGAAATGCAGGTTAAACCATATGAATGTGGTTGTGATTTTTCACTTTTTTTTTTTTTTTTATGGAATTCGGCTAAATTAAATTTGAGCGGACCAGATGTTTTGCATACTTTTCTTAGGGCTCAAGATATGGTCTTTTTTGTCTTTTGTCGTACAACTCCACATTTTAATGCCAACATTGCCTGGGGAATTTACTTAATTATTGTTGGAAAAGCTTGGTTAGATATCTTAATTAATATTTGGGTGCTGCTGACGGGGTCTTCACTTCTTTTAAATTCTCTATGAGCAATTAAAACTGAACATTTATATGTGTAAAAATCATCTCCTGTCCCCCCCCCGGTGTGATACAGATTTTTTAATTTTTTTGAAAATTTGTAAAAAATATTTAGTAAAACTTTTCTACGTTAAAAATTATTGATTCATATTATTGGCACTAAGAAATAATTATATCATTTCAATCTTATTGATTTTTTTCTTTTCTTTCAAGGAACATTAAATGAAGCTGAACTAATTAAGATGAGGGCTGTTTGGCTATGTGCATTCTTTAAATCTCAATCGGGCCATGAGAATTTCTTTTCAACATAATCTTTCACATAGTTTATGGACTATTCCTGTCGCATTGAAAAAAACAAAAAAGAAAAAAAAATTATCATTTGGAAGGTGTTAAATTTTGGTCTTTTCGATTTATTTCCCTAGTAATTTCCTAAAGTTCTTGAGTTTTTTCATGATTTACTCATTAAGATTATATACTTGTGTATGACCCAAATCTTTCTATTTGCCATTTTTGACAAGTCTTTTACCATCTCATGAATTCGAACAATATTATTCCTACAAGAAGAAAAGCAAGATTTCCCCAAGAAAAAGGCCGTCTTCCCTAATTCTTTAAGCATTGCAGATAAGGAGCATAATGGTGTTAAGTCATCTTATGCCTAAAGTTTGCTAATGCCTTGGCGTCAAACGCGTCAAAATGACGTCCCTCTTGACTCTGAACGCCATAGAGTCTATTTTGAAAAAAAAAAAAAAAAAATTCATGTGTCTGTTAGCCGATGAGGACCAAGTTTTCCTTAATTAAAATTAGGAGACTTTGTTGTTTCATTAAATAATTCTATTGTATCAACAACCAGCTTAATTGAATGAGATATTAAATTTTTTAATCAAGTTTTAAATTAGAAATTTAGAATATAAAAGATTACGTTAAGATAGTGGTTTTCTAAATAAGAGCCTGCAAATACTCGAACTATATTAGTTAGCGTATGATTCTCAAAACCATTGGTGGAAACCTAAAATAAAATAACTGACTCTATCATGTGACCCGAACCATATGGCAACCAGACCCTCAAATGCATGTTAATAGTATGGCATAACCTTGGTCAATCCATCTTCTTTCTTAAATGATCGTTAATGTTCCTTAATGATGACAAATTTTAATCATTAAAATTATGTGTCAGTCCAATTTTTCTAAATGCATCATAAATTAAGCAATGCCTATTTAAGCTTAGGGAAGAAAAAGTTATCAGAAAATATTACGATTTCATATTAATCCCTAGGGTTGAATTTCATTAGATTGGCGCACTCAAATGATCAATTCATTAAATTCTCTTGCACCTGGACGTTAAATCAATTGGTCATATGCATATAATTCTCTTTAAATCAAGAAAAAATAATTAAGCTATGCTATTTTCTTTGTCTTGGTTATTTTCCTCCATTATTTATTAGTCAATGAGGATGCCTAACTACTGGACAATTTTTTTGCTCGATTTTTAATTTGATTGTAAATGCATAGTTATGGTTTACTATCATTATCATTAACTACCAATGGTCCAGTGGCTAAGATCTCGGAAGTTTTATCTTATAAGGATTCAATTCAATTTGAATCGAATTTAGTGAGATATAAGATAATTATCGAATACTAGTGATTTAACCCAAAAAATTATTGTTATTAACAAAGATTTTCCTTAAATACTATTTTGTCCGGCAGTAATTTCATTTGACAGATTAACCAATTAGGTGTTGTGTTGGGCCACTTATATGTATATGAATAACATTCTTTTTCCTACCCATCCATTTGATATTAAAAAAAAAAAGAACCCATCCTTGCGTATGATTTCTAACATTATTTGCTATAGACTATTAAAGGAAGAGATGTTCTTGATGAGTCGAATTTCTTACATTTGCTTAAGCCTAATTTTTTGCTTTAATCTTTGAAAGAAATAATTTTTTCTTTTGTATCACTAATAAATATATTCTTGATAATAAGACACTTTTATCAACTATTGTTCAAAACTTGCAAAATGCATAAATTCATAACAAAGTCATGATTTATTAAACAATTTAAATATAAAAAATACACAAAATTTAAGATAATAGCTTGTCACTAAAAATTCATGTTAAATAATATTTCTCTTTTCAAAATTACATGACCAATAATGCGCCACGCTATATGGCCGGAAAATGTATTTAAGCATTTGCATAAGGTATAGCATTTATATTGCAAAATTTTGGTTTTGTAAAGGTCCCCAACCATCATTTTGTCGAGCCTTGGACTTCGTATATGTATCCTCCGTACAAGGAAATGAAGTTACATTACATGTCAAAATAGGTGAAAAGTTCGTCTCATCTCATGGGACGACAGAGGAGACACAACCAGTGTGCTTTATGCCAAAGCCTTTTTACTGTTATACTTGAGATGATCTCAGTTTGGCAGTAAGCAAAGCACCACCCTTTTATAACCGTACAACAAAGACCCCACGAGACAAGACCCTACCCCACATTCTCACTCTAGCTGTGTGACTGTTCAAACTATTATGTTCTTTCTCTTTCGATCTCTCTCCCCCACCAAAGAAATTTCAGTGTGTTTCAGAGAATAAAATTTCAGAGTGTAGGACACCAACTAAAAAAACGTAGCTACACTAAAAACAGCCAAACTAGAGAACCCCACCACTTCACCCTCCAAAACAAACCCTCCCCTCCTCTTTAAGTTTTCAAAGAGTTTTTATTTTTATTTTTGTGCTCTCTTTTAAGGTCTTTTTCTCTCCTCTCAACAGATTCTCATGTAGCTTTCATGTCTCCAACTTGCAGTATATGCCCTCTCCTTATTTTTTCGGTCCCTAATTGTCTACCAAACTTGGAGAATTGTTGTAAAGCTATACGTTTCCCCTAAGTCAATCTCTCCAGAAACCACTTGGGGTGCGAAATGAAGCAAGCGCAATATTGGATGTTGACAAAGAGGAAACATAGCTTTAGTTCTCATTTACAAGCTTCGATTCATCACAGCGCACATGATGATTCATGGGAAGAACAAGCTTTTGCAAAAGATGCAGCCGGGCTTCTAGGATGGCCTCCGAGATCTTATTCTTGCAGCTTTTGTAGAAGAGAATTCAGATCGGCGCAAGCACTAGGAGGTCACATGAATGTTCACAGGAGGGATAGAGCTAGACTCAAGCAATCTCCAATGGAAAACATTCATAACCCTCATCATCAAAACCATGTTCAAACCCTTACTTGTGCTTCCTTGGCAATTCATCAACACCCAGCTAACCAGGTTTGTACCTTGCTTTACAATCCTCCTAACCCTAATTCTGATCCTGTTAGTAAGCTTGTACCACCTTCATCACAATCTAGGGTTTCAACAGCTCAAAAAATTTCTAGTGACCAAACCAACTTTTCTCCTCGAGAAAACTACATAAAGAAGCCCTCCACGACACCCCTATCATTTTGGTCAAACTTGGCTGCTGAAAAATATTCTGGTGTATCCGATCCAAAGGTCGAAAGTGAAAAAAATTCCAAAACAAGAGAAGTAGGGTGTAAAGAGCATGGAGATTTTGTTAAATCCAATTTGTCAATGAGCTTGAATTTGTTTGTCCATCGAACTAGCCCGAGCCCTAACTCTGCTTCCATTGGGAATGAAGAGAGTACTAGTTGCAAGAGACGAAGAATCGAGGTGTCACCATTACCTTTCTTCCTAAAACAAGCTTCTCTTGATAGGAATCGGCTTCAATCCGAGGTAATTGAACTTAACCCCAGATCCTTAGAGGACCTAGATCTTGAGCTCAGGCTTGGAGATCGGCCAAAGGTAAAATAGAGTTGAAGGAGGAAAAAGAAAGAATTATATATCCTTATGTTTGAATTGGACATAATATAGCTTGTCTTTTCCTTTGTCTCCATTCTCTAATTTTTCTCTCTCTTTATAACTTCGATCTAATGAGGTCAGAGTGCTTTTGTTTAGAGTTTGATCACTTGGCTCTCTTTTCAGTCAACAAGAGTCTTCAAGGTGTAATTGTAACGCAATAACCATTATGGAAGTTTCGCACAGAAAATTCTAATGGGAAGTAAGAGAAAGGATTGATCATCCAAGTTTGTTTTTCTGGAAATACATGAGATTTATTAGGCTAGAGTTGATCTTTTCTAGGTCAGCTTGCTCCGTATATGATATTTAAGCCAAGTTCCCATCAGCAATACCTATTCCTTTCTTTGTTTGCTTGCAGTATAATTGCAGCCAATTTCTCTCTCTCTCTCTCGATTTAATTTTGGCTTTCCACCTTAGTTGTCAACGGTGTAATTCTTATAACATGCATAAACATCATCTTTATATGAGGGAGAGGGAAAGGGAAAGATGAGCTTTTTAATTGTTAAGCTTATACAGCTGCGCATGTCCCAGAATTTAGGTTAAGATAGTGTTTTGACATGAGAGAGAGAGGAGAGAGAGGTAAGATAGAATGTTTAAAAGACAGGATGTCATCACAGGACTGAATATAAGCATGGATGTGGGGTTTAAGGAGTGAAGGAACCGACTAAAAACTGCATGGAATATGGTGAAGAGCTCGTTTGCCCATTCAGTACCTCACTGACATTTCATCAGAAAACTCACACACACATAACTAAAACTATCCTACAAAACATGCACAGGAGTGAGAGATAAAATTTTCAATTGTCATGGGGTTAATAAAGTCATATACATCACAACATTGATTCCCCTTTTACTTGGTGTTATTATTATCATCTTACTCCTCATCATCAGATCTTTTTTTTTTTTTTTTTGCTGCTATATAAAATAGTATCCCATTATTATAATAATCCATATCTTGTGTGTTCTCTATCCTAACTCTTTAACACTCTCTTCTTCGATCCTTCCAAAATAGCCACCAACTACATGGAATCATACAAATTAAATATTCTTCATAATACCCTTTTTTAATTCACTTAAGAGAATATTATCTCTCATTATGATTTTTGCAAGCGCCATCTACGCATCTTTTGTTTCTTCTTGTGTATCTATAATTACTTTAAATACACTCTCTGAAGGTTTAAGTACTTTACATAATTATATATATAATTTATACTAGAAAATGAATATAGAATAATATTGCAGACACATCAAAACCCTAACGATAACCCTTGGTATGGTATGCGCAGGATACGAGGTTGTTGTTTTCTCATTGCTTGTTTTAGTAAATTTGGATACATGTCACAACCTTGATTTTAATGATGTGGCTGATGAGAAACTGAGAAAGAGCTCTTACATGAACAGAATTAAAAGTCAAACACCAACATCCTTGATTAAAGCACTCAGTATGAGATAACAACTTGAGGATCATTAATTGCTCCAAGGTTTTTTCTTTTTGGTGAAAATTGCTCCAAGGTTTTAATGGAGAGAGAGAGAGTGGTACTGAGGAGACAAGAAGGAAATTTCCTTTGTTTGCTTTGGTTTTGAGAAAGTTGCTAAATCAGTGTAGAGAATTTAAGGTGATTGGTGCGGGGTTTTGTCATCTTGAAGGGTTGTCGTTGGATGTTTAGTAGGGCTAGGTCCTAGAGAGGCCTGCGATCAATAAATACAGAGGAGAGAGATCCGATTGGAGAGAGAGAGAGAGAGAGAGACTGACTGGCTGAGAGCACATGGGCATCAACTGTCGTTTTTCTGTTGTATTGAAGCAATTAATAAGGGGGATCATTTAACAAGGGAATGCTAAGAGTTGTAAAATTCTCTAGGTAGCGTGAGTTTTCATGCACCGCCCATTTCGGGATTCCCTGACGATATTCAACAAAATAAAATTGTTAATGCATTTAGATGGGGAATATTGGTGTGTGATCTTTTACACTTGAATAGTATTTTTGACAACTCGTGATATATTTTTGCATGGGTTGGAGTTCCCATCTCACGAGCCAAATGTAACTCTCCACTCAGTCACTGTGTATGTGTTGTGTGCACATGTCATGACTAAAGGGACATGACTTGCCTAGGAAACACACTTGCTTTTTCTCGAGCCGGGTCCATCCAATCGTCTATGTAGCTGACTTAACCAAACAAGGCGCCCCGACAAACTAGAGGGACATGACTAGAGCAAAATTCCCTCCTTTGTTTATGAGCCAAAATTCATTATCAAATCCTTCTAATGTTAAATAAGGGAAACAGTCCAAGAAACGATCACAAAATGTAAAAATTGTAGTTAGTTTTTTTGACACAAATAACAAAATGGTGTACTACCTAGCCATACATAATAAAAAGAGGAATCTACTACATTTTAAATTTTGCATCGTCTCGAAGAAAGGCTTATAATCCACCATCGAGTAAACCGACAAAAACGGCTTCCTATTTAACTCTGGCACCAGCTAGAACCAGCCAAACGAATTCGGTTTATTAATGAGTCCACCTAGCAAGGTGCAACCAGTTCATAATATATGCAACATATATTTTAAAATGAGAGGGTTTGTATTTTGTTTTAAATCATCAATCTATGAGTCCATGCTTGGGTGGAATTATTAAGTCGTGACATCTGCTGACACATGAAAGAGATAAATAAAATATCAAAAACTCAAACATCCCTCTCCCCAGAAACTAAAACTTGTAAAATGCAAAAAACTAGAACTTAATTAATATGATTATTAATTGTTTTAATTGGTAAAATCTTTTTAGGCCATATTAATAGGCTCGAGAAGTAAATCTCACCTGCATCAAGGTCGGGGATATCTGCGTAGGGATAGCAACATCTTCACTTTTTTCAATATATAATTATATGTTAACCTTATTTTTATTCTTGGATGAATGGTGTGGTCTTGTAATTATTGACAGGATATTTAAGATTATTCTCTGTTCTTTAACTTACTTTTAATGAAATAGTTTCCTTAAAAAATCGTGGCTAAATTGACCTAAATTAGCCTGTTGATAAAAGATACAGATTAACCATAAAATGATATTATGGTACTGGAATCCAATTCAAACGTGCCATTTTTGGTTCTGTTGTTTACACCCGAGCAGGCTTGATACTGGGTACAAGACGGGACACTCAGGGCCAACAGAAGCTGGACAAGGGAGCCCACCAATAGGAAATAGGAACCCCTAGCCCTACCGGTTCATGACGCCCACAAATTGGATTAATATTCTGCTGGGTTTTATTGCCCCATTGGCCCGAATGTTTCTTTTCTATGCTGTAAATCATCCTTCCACATATAAAAGTCCCCACCCAACACCCCCCCCCCCAAAAAAAATTGCTTAATTATCAAATTGGCTCTAATGTGGCCGAATGTCCAGGGGTTACGATGGTTAAGCAAATGATCTCTCCAAACCCAGGTTCTGAATCCGAACATGGTTTATTCAATTTATTAGACTAGTATAAATATGATTTATAAGCTGCAGCTCATATTTGATTAGTATAAATGGATGAGACACAAATAGTAACATAATTACTCTGTCTTAATTCCTAACAAATAGTAAAATAATATATTTTGCCCATATTCTGATTTTATCCCGGCAATGGTTCTCTTGTCCTAATTTCTCAAAATTTATATTTGATGTCAATATCGCAGGGTAGATAGACATGATTTAGAATATGATATAAAGGGGTAAACATCAAGAAGCTGACAATAGCTTAAGAATTAATTAAAATAAGAGATGTAGTTCTAATTCAAACATGATTTTTGGGTTTAAGAAAGGAGTTTGGGATGGTTGGCCTAAATGAGAATCGAAAAGCCCCAAATATTTGCACATGACGAACAACAAGGCGTCACACTAGAAACACCTGTAATCTCACCATCCCCCCCCACCCCCAAACATACACAACACCACAACATCCTTTTAATTTTAAATAAAAATCATATTAATAAGGAATCTCTCAGATATTCAAATACCAAAGGACGACTCCTTGTCGGTCGGTTGCCCTCTCTCGGTTCCAGGTGTTTTATGTTCTTCCCCCCTTTTGGGCTCTTTTTTTTTTTCTTTTAAAATAATCATTTTTCGCCCAATCTCACCAATATATAAAAATAAAATATTATGCTATTTATCTTGATTCTTTTTTTTTTAAAAAAAAATTATAAATCTGTGATGCCTTCAGTTTCATTGACCGAGTTGTATGAGTTTAACTGCATGACCATTGACCATTAAGTCTGTGGTCGAGCACTGTCTGTATTTTTTTTTTTGGAGAAAGAGCACCGACTGACTTGAAAACGTTGGGCACTTAGGGTTCGAACAAGGGAAGGTACTCTGCTTATCTTAATTAGTTTAATTAATAAAAATTTTAAATTATAAAAGATTCATAATTAAAAAGAGAATTGTTATTGAAAAAGAAAAACTGATGAACTAAAACAAATTAGTAGCAAGGATACCCCGCCATGGCCAACTATGTAATTGAATAAAAGAACTTTAAAACCGTAAGGTCAAAAATGGAGTGGACTAGTGATTGAAGCAGGGGCAATATGTGGGGTGTGCGTATGTGTGACTGCGAGGACGGTGATTGATGCAAACCAAAGAGAACTTTAAAAGTATTATGGGGAATACGAAGGGCATGTTACACCAAGAAATGTCATTATCATAAAAAAAAAAAATTGTGACGTCATAAGGCATGCTTACTTAGGATTAGAGGTTGACACAACATAAACCCTCTTCATATGGGCCGGTTTATCATATGTCCCAACTTCAGATAATGAGTCAAATGCCCTATTTAATTTGGGCATGGCGTTATTAGGATGACAATTTTCATTTGAATTCGGTGCCACCGGCTATACTCCGCACGCTCACATCTTTTTATTAACTATTCTATGATTACACCATGAACACATACCCCCATTAGTCATTAGTCAATCCAAAAAATTATTATGTACCAATCACATGAAAACTTAAAGGCTCCAATTTAAACCTTAGTTCGATCATTTTATAGTCCTCACTTCCCCAATTTGAATCTTAATTTGTTGATCCAATAATCTAAGTCCTTTTTTTAGAAGAAACCATGACTGTTATATTATTGCTAATCATGGGAAGGGACATCCATATACAAGAACAAGGTTAATGTAGAGTTAATGGGTGCCAATGATATGCCTTCGAAAAAACTTTTGGTGTTAAATTCATAGAGAGTATTCATAAATTAATCGTGTCAATGCAGAGGTACTTGCACTCTTATAAAATAGTGATTTCAAAATTATAACCGACGCAAATGACCGTTGTTTGTTAGTCCACATTGTGGGGTTACTACCCTTGTTTTTAAAGTGGGGAAACTTGATAGAAATTCACATTCTACAAAAGATTAGGTAAACCTTATAATGAATTTCTCGTTAGAGACATTTGGGTGAAGCCAAACAGGTACTGTCCCCACACTCAGATTAATCATGATAATGTATTTTCTTTTTTCTTTTTTTTTTTTTTTAAATTTTTTTGGGCTAGTCATACACTATCCTAGGTCTGATGATATGACGAAAATGCCTCTGTAGAAGTATATCTCGTCCTTTATACGTTTCACCTTTCAGAATTCTAAAGCCATCTTTTATTATTATTTTTTAAAATAATTTTCTCCTCTCGTAGAGTGTAGTACCTTCAATAGACAATCAAGGAAGGTTGACTTTTTTAATAGGCGATGAAGTACAGAGAGGTGCCCGAGCTGTGACTTTTCAAGCTTTCATAATGTATAAACAGAATAATATTATTGTATTTTTGTATTTATTTATTTTATACATCGAAGATTTAACAATGTAACACTATGGTGGTTGTAGATTTCAAACAAAATATGAATATATTAATTATAATTCGAATTAAATATACCATAAAATGGACATGTAAATGATATTTCACAAGACTTCTACCAATATATAATATCATATGTCTTGTTATGGAAATAATGTTGAGGCATTGTAGTTGATGAATCAAAACATATTGATGGGAGGCATGTTTCCCTCTTCGTTGAAGAAAACTATATCGCATGATGAAAATTGAGAACCAAGTATCAACGAAGTGTTTCCCAAATCTGAAGTCTTCTCTTGGTTTTCATGCATCATCTGGTAAATCATTTCCCGTTCTGTTATAATATTTTCTACTTTGGTTGTTCCCTCCCAATCAAACACTATTTGATTTGGCTCAACACCCCAACCCCAAAGAACTTATATATTATTATTTCCTAAAGGACAATGTTTAATTAAGCAGAGACATCAAATAGATGTTTCTTTGTCTGAATATTTCCTCTCTGTTTCATTAAGTTCGCAGCATATATATATATATATATATGTCTCCACTCCACCTTTAATGACAAACAATTTAACTAAATTAAAAGTATTAAAAGAAAATTAATATGATTTTCATATATATATATTTTTAAGATCAGTCAAAGTATTTGCAATCCATTGGATCGCATGTCTGGTTGAGTATAATTAGACATAGAATTCTCTAAGGTTTATGTCATGCTTTACGCACGCGGATTGATTGGATTTGTATTACTCGCATGAATTAGTATGCCCAAGATTGAGTGTGGAAGAAGTTGTATTCATTCTTTAATGAGAGCATAACTATGCTATCCTACAATATGTTCTAACTACCTAACCATTTTTAGAGGGTACATTGGTCAAATCGAAAGATTAACAAAATATATAGTAAGCTAATTAATCATCTAATGTATTTAATTATTTTTCTAGAAAATCTTGGCGTTTCATAGTTCCCTCCCAATGAAAACGTCCTCACGACCGACCAGTTGACCACGCTCTCTACTTTGCCTGCCCCTCTAAGATCTCTCTCTCTCATATCATGAAGGTGGTTATGAAAGAGATCAATCCTTAATCATGGAGAAGACTGATCATCATCGAATATGGAACACAGAAGATCAAAGTTCAGGAAGTGTGAGAACTTACGAGTGCAACTTTTGCAGGAGAGGCTTTTCAAATGCACAAGCACTTGGAGGTCACATGAACATCCATAGAAAGGATAGGGCAAGACTTAAAGAGCCCTTCGATGAAACTCTACTTTATTTGGACATGTCACCTGAGAAGGCTTCATCACCATCTACTAATCTCCAAAGTCCTCCGCTTGGCAACTTGGTCGGGCAAGTAGGGTCAAGTGATTTAGAAAAAAGTTGCATACCCAAAAGGCCATGGGAAGAAGATGACAAAGTTGTTCCACCTGATCCTAAAAAGGAAATTACTGTCATCGAGAAGCTCCCTTTATTTCTCGAGTCTCCGTCGTCCACAAAAGTCATAGATGTAAAGGCAAGTAGTGATGGTTTGGAGAGGGAGGAGGAGGAGAAGATGGGAAGTCATGCTTCAACGAAGAGGGCAGAGTTGGACCTTGAACTTAGGCTGGGTCCGGAGCCTCATAAAAAACCTACAATGGGCACTAAAGAATTCTTTTGAATTTGTCGTCAGTATCCTGGATCAGATCCTATATTTTTATGCAGGTTTCTGCCAATCCTGTTTACTTCTTCTTCTTATTACCTTTTCTCCTATTGAGAGACATGATAACAGGTCACCTTTTTTAACTTTATCATTTATGGTTGAGACCTTTTTGAACTTTATCATACATGTTTTATGTGGTTTATTATACCCATGTAATGAAATTTTTTGTTGAACAAAAAGCTATACATTATGTATCATCATATGTTCCAAACCTCCTTCCCCAAATGGGAAAAGAAAATCTTGATGTCTATTTTCCATGAAACTACTTCAAAGTTAGTTTGTATACTTAACTAAACTAACTATTTTTCTTTCCTTTACTACTAGCACAAACTACGGATCTTTCATAGAAGGTGGGTGTAAGAGATGAGCTTCGAGATGGACTCTATGATAATTAAGCAAAGAAAATCTAGATCTTTTGTTTTTGTTTTTGGTTTTTTTTTTTTTAACTTGATTTAGTCAATAATATGCTGCCTTAAATGGCAAGAGCTAATTTTTGAATGACGGTGATTCGATATCCACATTAGCTGTATTATGGAAAACTGCATTTCCCTTGTTTGTTTCAAATGAAATCATTAATTTTGTTAAATTTTAAAAATAGAAAAAATTACGTAGAGATATCTCTCCTCAAATTAAATCTAACAATAGTCAAATCAGATTAATCAAACTATAGGTTCGGATACCAATCAGTTTACGACAAAAAAAGAGAACAGAAATAAATGGCAGAAGGTGGCGATGTGTTCGGATTATAGGAGAGATGAGATAAATTAGGTCTATACAATTTAGATGAGCAAGTGTAGTGAATCATCTTGGCACGATAGTAATATTGTTCTTTGTGACTCGGTGATCATGGAAATTAGATCACAAAAACAACCATTCTGCATCTCAGTCAAAACTGTGTCCTTGTTTGGTGCACTAAACTGCCCTTAAAATCTGGAGGAGTATATTTACAATTCCCTCGACTTATCATGGTTTATAAGTGTTCTCATTGTAAACATTCAAGTTGAGTTCAATTTCATTGGAAAGACCAAGTTAGAAATCATATTGGTTGTTAAGTTTAAAATGTCACAATTAATAACAGCCCAAGTAGATTATTGTCATATTTTTATTTGTATTACTCTTTTAAACATGTAATTAGTTCAGCTTTCTAGCCAGCTAACGGTGTACAGGAAATGCTAGGAATTGCATGAGTGGGATATCTCGAAAATTTAATGCATGAATGTATATATACAAGGTTATCTATGCTATCTTTTCATGGGTCTCCGATGCAAAATTGGACCAAAGTATATATACATTTTTTTTTTTTGGTGTAAGTGGGTTATTTTGCATCAATTGGAATCTGGATCTCACTCAATTAATCCAGTCTGACTACTGTGAGACCTATTAAGGTGTAAGCTCTCTCAAATTCTTTTTCTCTATTTTCAAGACTTGATCCCAAGACCTCTGATTAAGGGAGGTAAAATATCGGACCACTCAACTCAAGAGAATTTTATTAAAATATGTATCCATTTGTACATAGTAATCTATTTAGTTAACCAATGTCTGATAATTTAGTTGGTTTGGGAACTGACGCTCCTTAATTATGGTAGGGAGTTCGATCCCCTATGGGAACAGAAAAATCAGCGCGCTGGGAGACCTGCCCCCTCAATTGAACCCTACAAATGGTCAATCCAGATTAGTCGAGATAAAACCTCATATACTGGGTTGGCGTTCTATTCATGACAAAAAAAAAAAAAGTAATCTGTTTAGTTACCGGACTAACCACGTGATCTTTTGTGAATTATTTTTATGGCCAAGCATGTGGTTCGGTCATAATTTGTTTATCACCCAAGGAAAACTTAGAATGAGCTTATATTAGATGAGTGGATTGGGCAGATCTAGATTTTGGTCTTTGTTGAATCTTTTCTCGTGAAAAATGGGAACAATATCACAATTAATAAACATCACCAAAAAAATTGGGCGCGATGTGAACTTTGGTCAACTGTGCCGGCCCAAATTGGATTGGGCTTGGACCCATGGACTTAATATTTCGGCGCAGTTTGTGACACGACAGCCAAGAATTTAAGGCCAGTGTCGGTAGAGACAGACGGCTTTTCATGGTCCATAAAGACGAAGGTATTCATTGGATGGTCTGTCTGCAATCGCTGCTCACCTGCACTGCACCACAACATTATAGTCGAGTTAAAGTTACTACTCTGCCACAAAATATTTATGAGCTTCTTCATTACCTTGGTTACTGTTGCTTATTACTCTCCATCATGATTTTCCTTTTCTTTTGATATAAAATTTATGAGTTTAGAACTATGCAGAGTATTCCTCCTTCATATAATTATTAAATAAATTATAAATATTATTAAAATTTAAATTTACTCATTTAAAAAACTTACTGAATATATTAAAATGGACAATATCTGCTTGTGATATTTATTATGATTTATGCCTATGGTGACCCCTCTCCCACAATGATTAATTGGTCAATTATTCTAACTTTTTATTTAGTAATCATACTATGATTTATGCCTATGCTGACTTAAAATTGCTTTCCCTTTTACGACCATTAAATAAATTATAATCAGTATTAAATTTTAAATTTTCTCTCTTAAAATTAAAACTTACCAAATATATTAAAACAGACAAATAGATAATATCCACTTGTCATATTTATTATTGCTTGCCATATTATGATTTATGCCTATGATATAGTGTTGTTCTACTTTTTACATTCACTAAATGAATTATAATCATTAAAATTTAAATTTACTTAAAAAAACTTACCCAGTTTGGACAATATCTGCTTTTCATATTTATTATGACTGACGCCTATGTTGACCCTTCTCCCACAATATGTAATTGACCAATTTCTCTAACTTTTTTTTTTTTTTTTTTTTTAAATTGGCCCAAGACTTGAGTTGTTTGCACAATTTTGCGAAGTCACTAGTTCTCCTTTTTATTTCCTCTTGCCTTATATTTCTTTTTTAAATAACTCAAAACACACATTTTAAAAGAAATATTAATTGTTCTAACTTTTTTTAGTAATTCTTCATTTAAATTTGAACAATTCGTAATAAGTAACATTTCTTATTAATATTGTTATATAGGATGAACCCGAAAATAAATAAATAATAAATAAAATTGTCAAAAATGAAACGTGGATTTAGGTAGAAAATTGGGGAGAAAATTATTTATGGTTGAATTAAATAAAAAATAATAACAACTTCTTACCTACGCACCGAAAATTGGTGCAATAAAGTTGATTTTGTGAATCATTTTCACTTTAAAGAAAATCTGTCCTCTTAAAATCGGCCGTCTTCATTCCACTCTCCGTTAAAAAAAATATAGAAAGAGAAAAAGGATAACATAATACCACCAAAACGGAGGAAACAGAGACACTCACTTATGAAACTTGAAGATCAAATTCCAGGAGTTTGTGATTATCAACCAGGAAAAATGAGACTCCCTCTCATGCGAGAAAACGTACGCTACCATCTGAAAGCATGGAGAGTCCGAGAACTCCCAATACTAAAAGCAATCGATGTTGTTTCCTCGTTTACGAGAAGCTTGGTTGCAATTTGCATCGTCTCTTCTCTCTCTCTCATTCTCTACACCGCATTCTCCACCCACCTCAAATGGCTCCAGTGCCGCTCACATACTGCATCCACCATAGACTTGATGCCTCAATACGAGGAAACCAGCATTACCCACATCGTTTTCGGCATCGCCGGCTCGGCCAGCACTTGGAACCAACGCCGTCATTACTCAGAGGTGTGGTGGAAACCTAATGTCACTCGAGGATTCCTATGGCTGGACAACGAACCGAACATGGACGAGCCGTGGCCTCCTGTGTTGCCGCCTTATCGGGTTTCAGAGGACACATCAAAATTCAAGTAAGTTGTTTCCTTAATTATTTTATGTCTTTTTTTTTTCCTGAGCAATACATTTTTAGGAAGAATTGATATAATTGACAATTTAGAACCGTTTCCTATTATTTTAAAATTTTTAAAATAACTATCCAATAAATTTGAATCTGCTGTTATTAACAGTTTTGTATCTTAACAATAACATTTTTTTTTTCAATTTTTCAGATACACTTGCGAATTGGGGTCAAGGTCATCGATTCGAATTACGAGGATCGTTAAGGAGACGTTCGAGTTGGGCATGGAAAACGTGAGATGGCTTGTGATGGCAGACGATGATACAGTGTTTTTCACTGAGAATTTGGTTACGGTATTAGCGAAGTATGATCATAATCAAATGTATTATATTGGTGGGAGTTCGGAGAGTGTTGAACAGAATGTGATGCATTCATACAACATGGCTTACGGTGGTGGTGGTTTTGCCATTAGTTATCCTTTGGCGGCGGAACTTGTACGTGTGCTTGATGGATGCCTTGATAGATATGCCTCCTTGTACGGCTCTGATGAAAAGATACAAGCTTGTTTGAGTGAGATCAATGTACCCATTACCAGAGAACAAGGCTTTCATCAGGTTCTCTCTCTCTCTCTCTAGCTTTCAGCTTTTGGTATTACCCAAATCATAAAACTGGTAGAACTAATATTAATCATGACAAAATGATTTACTGACTTTCACAAATAATTGGATATTAAAAATATTTTTGCTTCTAGATCAAAATGGCCCTATTTCCTACGTTATAAGAAAAGATATACCATCCCAATAACATTTCTCTCGGGTCATTAGAAAAAAGAAAAGCCTTTGGAAGAAATTATGATAAATAAGAATATAAATCATTATTCGAACTAAATATTACACAATATTAGAATTTATATTTCCTGATATTATCTTCTTTCCTTTTTTACATCAAAGAACAAAAAGCAAACGGTGGGGTCACTAATATTATGTAGTCGTGTGGTTGTGCAGGTTGATGTTCGGGGCGATATATACGGGTTGCTGGCAGCCCACCCGATCGCACCATTGGTGTCACTACACCACCTAGACTATTTGGACCCGCTGGTTCCGACCATGACCCAAATTGACGCACTCAAGTTGCTAATGAAAGTTTACAATGCGGATCCGGGTCGGACCCTGCAGCAAAGCTACTGTTACGACCTGAGGCGTAACTGGACAGTTTCGGTGGCATGGGGTTACTCGGTACAGTTATACCCGATCCTGGAGACCACCAAACAATTGGAAACGCCAATACAAACGTTTTGGACTTGGAGGAGTTATAGCAGTGGCCCTTTTATTTTCAATACCCGCCCCTTTAGCCCGGATCCATGTGAGCGCCCGCTTATTTATTTCGTTGACCGGGTTGAGGGCACAGGTCAGGTTCAGACCCTGACCACTTACAAGAGGATTGAGAGCTACTCACAGGCGCTATGTGAAAGGTCCCAGTATGGTGAGGTTGGCTATTTCAGTGTCTCGGCCCCAATCATGGAGCCCGACTCTTGGATGAAGGTATGTCGTCCTTTGTGTCTCCTTAATTAATTAATTGAGCTTTTTTCTCCTAAATTAATTAATTGAACTTTTTTGAAAAAATATTGAGGGAGGGGACGGACTAGAATACTTGTAGATATGGAATTGGTCTAAAAGTTGGGAACAGTACTTCGACGGTCCAGTTTCCCAAACATTGGTTTTAGGTGGTGCCCTGATTAAAAAGATGTCCAAATTAAATAAATATAAGATAGAATTAAAAATTGTTATTCCAGATATGGTTTTAAAGTGTGGATTGAAAAAAAGATTAAAAAAAAAAATTACGGTGTTGATTTCCCTAGTCAAATTCTAATACTGAAATAATTTACTAAAAAAAATCAAAAAATAGAAATTATTTCACTTTTTAATTCAATAATTAGGATTTTCATATTTTTATTTATTTATTTTTAGGAAAATTTAGTTTTTTTTTATTTTTAAAAGAAAAAAGTTACTTTTATGCTTCACATGGACCCTCCCACTGAATAGATCTTCACATGGGTCCTACGGTAACCTACGTGGTGTCTCATCACGCCATTAACTGAACCTAATTGTGAGTCGTTGAAAATAACGGAGCTGTTTGACTTGATTCTTGAAACCGATTAAGGTGGGATGTTGCGTACGCGCCGATCGTGGGATAGGGCGTCTCTTAATTTCCTGCGAGATTTGCTGCGCTCATCTATCCCCAAATTTGATAATTCTAGCGATACATTTCATGACTTTGGAAAATAATTCTCTCTCTGTACACACAAACACACAGACACACACACACACACGTGAACATATACAAAATAACAATATATGAATGAAATTAAAAATTTATATAAAAATAACGTATAATTTTTGGGTTTTATAAATTTTACTGAATAATAGAATTTTATATAATATTTTTAAAAAGAAAATTGAAGCAACTTTCTGCTCCCTTTGCGCATGGGCACTGATATGTTTGAATCAAATAGGCACCGCGCAGGCAGTGCTGCGAGATCATGGAGGATGAAGATCAAACCCACAATGTTATGCAGGTCAGAATTAGAGGGTGCAGTGCCGGGGAGACCGTAACACCTCCTTAAAATAAACATAAAACCCATTTCCCTAATTCTCCTGCTCTTGTAAGCATATGCATTGGTGGACGTGGACAGTTCACCATCCGATGAAAAAACTCTTAATCATATCCATATGGTTCCTATGAACTAATTAGACAATCAGGGAGATGTTCTTTTTCTTTTTTGTGGGGGGGGGGGAGAGGGAATTAGTGAAAATGTTTCCTCTCACTCTTTTTTCTTGTATATATTCAATAATTTGAAAATGGTTAAACTATTCTGCTTCTTTTCCTATGGTCATGTGATATCTGATATAGCTGAATTTGCCTTCCTGCAATTTTTCTTTCTAAACTCTACATTTTCATTTTGGTTGAGATGCATGGCCCAACAACAGAGTGTGAAACAGAATTATACAAAACAACCCCCCCCCATCCATATCTCAACCAAAGTGAAAATGTAGAGTTTAAAAAGAAGGGAGAAGAAAGAAGGGTGTTTTTATATTTCTCTTTTTGGTATTATTAATTTACTATGTGATAATAATTTTTGTATTTTTCCTAAATCAGCACATTCTCCTAGTATCCTCCTCTCCCCTCAAGGCCCTCTGATTTTTTCCATCATCATAATCATCTCCTTTAAATTCTCTGTGTTCCATATATCTCTCTTTGAAGTTGAAGGAATTTTACACGAGAAAGAAAACAAGCAAGGACAAAAGGACCCCCCCCCCCCCCATGTTATTCAACCACATTTATTATCTTATGTTACAAATTTGTGAAGAAGTTAGTAGGCTGCGTAATTACCTCTTCAACCTTAAAGATAATTTTGGGATGTTAATATCCCAATTCTACCCTTCTTATTTATTGGAACACACGTAACCAAATTTAATAATATATTTCAATATTTGATTTTATGTTTAACATCTTTAGGACAAAAAACTTTAAAAAAAAAAATTAATTTTTTTTAGCAATTCAATTTTATAATTTTAGATTATTTGATGTTGAGGGTTGGTCGAGATAAAAGGTCTCAATTTTAATCACGAAAAGCTGTAGTTCATTTCGCTTAATTACAATGCGGAAAAATTACTAAAATAAAATTTAATTATTTAATTTGTTTATTTTGAAATTCACAGAGTAAGTGGATTTATAATCTTTTTAATATTATCGTAATACTAGAAAGTGGCTTAAGTATAATCTATAGACTTTGTGTTAGAAATTGACTCCCGTATTTTATTTTATTTTATTTTTTTGATTCAATTGATTATTATTTATAAAAGAATAATTCAAAAATTATTTTTGATATTGGATTCTTGTGATTAGATTCATAATTTTTACTTTTAATTCTAAAGATCCGTTCAAAAGACTAATCAAATTATAAATTATAAATTATAGAATTACATATCATACAATAATATGGTATAGAAGCACCAAAGAGGACATGCCTAATGATCTCCATTCAGAAAGTGATTGATAATTGAAAAGTCCAATATGGTTAATAATAATAATTTAGGTTGCAAAACAATGGAGGAGAATTCTGGGAAACCTCACCTAGCCAGCATCTGCCGACTTTTTGTTGGATTTGGTTCGTCAAATATGAATTTAGAATGATAAATCAAATAATAAATTAAAAAAAAAAAAAGGATCCAAATGAACTCAATAAAGACAGGAAATGCGTAAAATTGTTAAAATAAAGGGATGGGCTCGACCTATGACAACTCCAAACCGCTCAGAGGTCACTTCTTCGTCTGGGGGGCGTCGATGCTTTAATTAAATCTCAAAATCGTCGCCGAGGCACAACGTAATACTCATCATTTTTTCTCTCTGTAATAAAAAAAATCTCAAAATCAAAATTAAAAAAATTATTTTTTAAAATTAATTCTAATAAATATTAAATCAAATTAACCAATAATTCTAAATATCGATTGATTATTAAAAATATTTTCATCTAAAAAAATGTAAGCTTAGATTTTGTAAAAAAATCTCAATTTTTTTTTTTTATTTCTGATGACCGGATTATATTTGAATTAAAACAAAGGAAAAATGTAGGATTTTGATTTCATAATTGAAACTACCCAAACAATCAAATCAACAAGTGTGAATCAAAAATAGTAGGCTTTCATTTGCATTTCACCCCTTGTCTCGG
Organism: Dillenia suffruticosa; assembly: GCA_033439265.1. Taxonomy (NCBI): domain Eukaryota; kingdom Viridiplantae; phylum Streptophyta; class Magnoliopsida; order Dilleniales; family Dilleniaceae; genus Dillenia; species Dillenia suffruticosa. The sequence continues at coordinate 2,312,810 of JAVTVX010000035.1, forward strand.
CTAATCATCCTGGAAAATAGTGATTGTTTGGAGTGCAATGTTCCTTTTTTTTTTCCCCCCAAAAAAACTATAAAACTTTTCGTAACTCAAATATTATAGGATTTGTAATACCTAAGAGTCTTATTTTGAAAAATGAAAATTATGTAATTTTTGATGTGATATAAAGTTTATTTTTATGAAAGATATTAATTTTTATCGACAAAATTTTTATATTTTTAATTAGAGATAATGTAGTCGGCGAGCAAACAAGTTTCAGTTCTACGATTTCTGGTTTCCCGGTCAGCGTTCATCACGTCAACGACATTAAAAACGAACTTACTGAATTCACGTGACGTGTCCTTGAATCTCTTCCGCCACACCCACGCCACACGCGCGCATACACACTCTCTCTCCCCCCCCCTCTCTTCTTCTCCATAAGCCTCCGCCGACCAGTCCTTTCCGTTCCTCAACCCCCGTGTTTCCAACTGGCCAACCGCATCGGTCTCTCTCTCTCTCTCTCTCTCTCTCTCTGACCTTATCTCAATCATGTTCTCTTCCCTAACCCTAATCCTAAATACTCCATTCTCTCTCCTCTCTACTCCTCTCGTCCAGACCTTAACCCTAACGGAGAGAAAGGGAGTGAAACTTCGCCATTTCAGGTCACGTCTATGGAATGGCTTACCAAAATTGGCAAGAACCAATCTCTAGCCACCGTGGAAGGACCGAAGAACTCATACTGGCGGAAACAGAAGCATCAAACTCTTGGTATTCTCGCATTCGAGACTGCGAAGACGATGTCCCGCCTAATCTCTCTCTACAAATCGCTCTGTGACGACGAAATCTTGAAGCTTCGAAAGGAAATTATGAAATCTGAAGGCGTTCGTTACTTGAATTCTGAGGACGAACGTTTCCTTCTCAATCTCGCATGCGCGGAGAGGCTTGAAGACCTTGATAACGCAGCAAATGTGATCTCTAGATTAGGGAAAAAGTGTACCGACTATGGATTAACTCGATTTGGGGACATTTATTCTGAATTGAAGCTTGGATTCTTCGATTTAGAGAAATTGGAATATGATTCCAGGGAGATTAAGAAGATAGTCGAGAAAATGGAGAAATATATCTCTGGTACGGCGAACTTGTTCGCAGGATTAGAGACTCTGACGGAGATGGAGATTTCGGAGCGGAAATTGAACCATTGGAAGAAGAAAGCGACTACATTTCGCGCTGCGCAGAAAACCAACAGTGAATTGTTCGATCAGAAGATCACATTTCAACGCAGACAGGTTTGTCATTTCCGCGAAATCTCTCTTTGGAACATTACGTTTGATAAGAGCGTAGGTCTTATGGCACGAAATGCCTGTGTTATTTATGCTCGAATTTGTCTTGTTTTTGGTCCCTATATATGTGGATTGCGTCAACTATCCTTACCTTTGACAAGAAGGCAACAGATTGATAAGCAGAGTCGGTTTTATCAAGATCAGTGGGTTTCGAAATCTGGGCCTATTGATACGATGTCAAAACCTAGGTTGATTCGATTTCTAAGCCAGGAGTCGAACCTATTCTTGGATGAAGATGTGGATGCTGGGTTTACTTATGGATTTGATGATGGGTGTGATGGTGAAACGAAATTTGGGTTGTATAGAGGACGGAAGTATAATAAAGTCTTTCGGGCTGCCCCTCCGAGTACTTTAGGCGGGTCAGGCCTCGCATTGAGATATGCAAATGTGATAATAATGGTGGAGAAGTTTTTGAATTCTCCTTTGGCAATTGGGGAGGATGCGAGGGAAGATTTGTATCAAATGTTGCCCTCCTCACTTAAAAAGTTGGTTGGGCTGAAGTTACGGAATAATTTATTCAGAGCGGAGGAATTGGGAGAGGGTGATGGAAATGCACTTGCTGATGGGTGGAGAGAGGCGCTGGCAAGCATATTGGCATGGCTTGGTCCATTGGCGCATGATACGGTGAAAATGGCAGTCGGAAAGGAACTTGGAGAAGCAGAGGTTTCATGCGAAGCCTGCTGTTCTGTTGTTTCATACATTGCATTATGCCGATAGGGAGAAGACAGAGGCAGCCATTGCAGAAATTTTGGTGGGGTTGACTTGTATATTCAGATACAGTGATAGTACTGGCTCTCATCCGGTGATGAGACCAGGTATAGCAGAATAGGTGATGGGGTTCCAAAAGTGAACCATTTGATTTAATTGTTTGTTTACTTGTTTTTTGAATCCGAATTGAGTGTTAAGGAATGGGTGTTGTGTTGGGATTGGGTAACTTTGTAGTATAACGAATAAATTTTTTTCCCCTCAGGAAGAAATCTTTTCCTTCTCTCCCTCCCCCCCCCCCTCTCTCTCTCTCTCTCAATGCTGTAGTCTTACATGGAAATTCGGTTGATTCCATTGGGTTTATTAATTAATTTGGTGCATGCTGAAAATGATAATCTGTTTGGCAGTTGTGATTAAATGGTAAAGTTACCTGTGAAGTTCATTTAATGGACTATCATGGCTAGAACGTTAGATTCAACATCTTTGGAGGTTATGATATCCTGGTTCTTGAACAGAAAGAACACCACCAAGTGTTTGTCCTTTCGGTTCTCTAAGAATTTCAGAAATGTTCTTTGATTGGGTGGTTCAGGGTGGATGAAACTTTATTAAGTTACAGAATGTAGTTTGTGACAGTAAGTAGTTTATATGAGTTCATTTGGTATCAAAAGATTGCCGTAATTCATTAGTTCCCTGCTAATTTTCCTCTCTTTTCCGTGTAACTTGCATTTCTGACTTCATTTAGTTTTCTATGAGATAGAACTTCTCAATGGAGTGGGGGGGGGGGAGATTATAGAACAAATATCACAGCGACTATTTCTCAGCTGGTGATGTTCGACTTGAATCAACTGACACTAACTGATACTAAGTTCCTGTACTGGTGATTAGATTCTTTGCTTCAGATATGGAATCTAGGAAAAGAATTTCAGCCACCTGGCCTTTGTATTCCTTAATGTGTACTTATTCTGAAATCTGCACTCTTCTTGGAATTCAACGATGAGCATTGGTTGCTTATTTCCTTCTGGGTGACACTAGGAAGGCATAGTTGAGTTCTATACTGAGTTTTTGAAGCGGTCTGGAAATTGGTACACTTTCATTTTCATTACTCAATTCTCTCCACTGTTTTTTCTCTTTGACTTTCCTTTTCTCTTATCCTCTCCATCTACCGACTCCAGTGAAAGTTGCAGAAAATGATCCCATGCAAGCTAAGCTGCAGCATCTCTTCTAGTGTCGTATGAAGACTACTGCATTTTAATGTTATTGGTAGCGCCTGCTTTGGTATCTCTGGCTGACATAACACAAGAGTTTCTTCTTTTTTCCTCTTCAACGAACTTGATCTTCATTTTTCTCATTATTGCAGAAGGGGTACTTTGTGAATTCTGATTCTTACTACAATGATGCCTTTTTGGGTGGTATGATGTTCATCAGGATGGGAATAAAGCAATGCTTGTGGACAGATCTGCAGGGAACATGCTTGATATGTTTATGATAAAGTTCATCGGGGCATCTGCTAAAGGCGAGGGTTGCTTAATCTCCTTGTTGCCCATGCTCAATCAGTTGCGAGCCTAAGATCCAGAGGTAGGGGCTGCAAAGAATTTTTTTTTTTGTTTTCACGGTCGGTATCAAGAGTTTACCCGATTAATCTGGTTCGAGTACTGTGGCGTCCATTTTAGTAAGATACTTGTTCAAACAACAAACATGAATTTTTTTTTTTGTTGTATAAGAATTTGAATATGAAATTATTAGGTTGAGAAATGAGGTTTATACTATTAGGCTGCCTCCTTGGGGATAGTAATAAACATGAATTAATATTTCCCAGGGTTGTAATCTTATTTAACTTTACTTTAAAAACTGTAGAATATTTTTTATAGATTTAAAAAATGTAACAGTGATATTATATTTTGTTTTTGTTATGTTGTGTGTTTTTTCTTTTTTAAAAAAAGATTTATGTAAAATTTTATCAAGTAAACAAGTTTTATAAAAGACAAGTAAGACAAAATTATAGTTAAATACGTGCAAAATAGATATAAATCATAAACAGTAATTAAATTTTAAAAAATTGAGAGGTTGCAATTTCCCATGTCCCTTCTTAGTTCCGCCAATGTGCTCAATGTTAAGGGAAATGGAGATAGAGAAGATTTCATAGCTTTGCTTATTGCTTGCCACACAAGGTAAGGAGCGCAGAAGTTACATATTAGTGCTACTTTTAGCTGTGGCATTTCTTTGCACTAAACTAAAGAGTCAAATAAATACTACACTATGATTGCGAACAATTTTCAAGAATTGCTCCTCTTCTCCTGCTTCCGTCATGTCTTTACATGTTTCCAGTATTGCTGTCTTCACTGAAGGAATCATTTTTCAATGTGGTTTGCGCATGGAAGATAGGCGGTAAATATCCATGGTAGATTACCATACATAACGACAATATGTTTCTAAGTGGTCCACAGATGGACAAACTTTTGGAGATTCCAGTGGAAATAAGGGTGAGAAACATGGTTGACCTTGGATGATATAGGGTGGTATTAGTCACATTATCTTCTGTTTAGTCTCCTGTGGCAAAGCCTAATCGGATTGGAGCTGATGAGTCCCATACGATGGAAGCACATATCTATAACTTGAAATCTGCAACAAATCATTTCAGCTCTGAGAATCTGATTGGAAGAGGAAGTTTTGGCTCTGTTTACAGAGGAATTTTGAGTGATGAAACTCCAGTAGCCCTTAAAGTGTTTAACATGGATCAACATGTTGCTCTTAAAAGTTTTCTTGGCGATTGTGAAGCTCTCAGAAGTATCAGGCATCGCAACCTGGTAAAGATACTGAGTGCTTGCTCCACTGATAATTTAAGGCACTGGCGCCGCAATTCATGCCTAATGGGAACCTGGATAGCTGGCTTCACGGTAAGGGGGAGGATGAGAGACGGGAACTGAGTTTGGAAAAGAGACTTAGACATTGCTGTTGATGTTGCATGCGCAATGGAGTACTTGCACCACGAGTGTGAGAATCCAGTGGTCCACTGTGATCTTAAACCTAGTAATGCTCTTCTCGATGGAGACATGGTTGCTCATGTCAATGACTTTGGACTTGCAAGCATGCTTCTGGGGACTGGTTCAGATCATCGTATAAGCAGCCCAATTGGGTTAAAAGGATCTCTTGGATACATTGCACCAGGTATTTGAGTCGTCTCTTCATAAAGTTTATTCCCTTTTCTTTATGCTTTACAAATTTCAAGACCTCTCATTCTCATTCCATTTCCTGATGCAGAGTATGGAGTTGGTGGTGGGGTTGCAACAAAAGGTGATGTTTACAGTTATGGGATTCTACTGCTGGAGATGTCCACAGGGAAGAGACCCACAGACGAGACGTTCCGTGGTGATTTGAATCGTCAGAAGTGGGCTAGCTCTTTGGTTCAGGATGAGGTGACAGTGAAATCGGATGATAAGTGGGAGATGGATTGCTTGACTTCTGCTTTGAAGATCGGTTTAACGAGGGCAAGTGAGGCACCAGAAGATAGACCAGACATGAAAGATGTCTCTGTAATGATCAAAAGGACCAGGACCATGCTCCTAAATAAAGCTTCATAGGTATCTTATCTCGATGCCAAAGTGTATGATACTGAAATTAGAAATTCTTGTGCATGCAGATCCTATCGTTAGCCGCCCATTGAAGTGCCATCTAATTATTTATTGCTTTAATTATTTTTTTATCCTTTTGCTGCGTAGGTGCCAGTTAATGTGTCTGTTGCTGCGGCGCATGGATGATTAGCTTCCCGGAAATCCCGTGGTCGGGTATGTTGGCAGATTTTTATCCATGTCCCGTCGTAAGGCAGTTGTTCGACTTGGACAATATTAGTCCTGGTCGGTTGTTCCTTGTCTTGGAATCACAAATGACCTTCCATTGTAAACTATAATATGAACTTCCACAGTCAATGACTAGACTTATACTTTATCTCGATATGATGCCATGAATGCAACCATTAGCAGTTCCTGCATTGCAGGTTTCTATCTACAGGATGGGCTGAGACTAAAGATAGAGCCGTCTGAAACACTCCTTTCTTGTCAAATCTAATCTTTTCTTCTGCCCATTCTTTTTTGTTTTGATACAGGATGGATAGCTACACAAAATTATGTGCAATAAATGACACTAGAAAAAAGAAAAATATTGTTTTTCCTAAAAATGGACGGTAAAATTCTACGACTTCGATTCCAGTAAATGGATTGAATTTGCAGTTGAACTCTTTGGACTTTTAGATCAAACTTTCGTTTTCAAGGAAGTTTCTTGATTTCTTTAAGAGTCCTGTATTGTTCTGACCACATCTTTCAGTTTTCTGGACGACTTTGCTTTTTGTACTACCTGGACTTGCAATCCAATTCCATGATCACCCGCTTCATTTTCAAAATTTTCTGATACTAAATAAATTGTCAAATACCTTAATAAAAACCTTTTCTTTTTCTAGGCAAAAATGGGTGGGACAAGGAACGTGCATAGCAATATCGCGTAAGACATGTCCATCAGATGACTTTTTCCCCCTTTAATCGGATTTGAAACCCCCCCCCCACCCCCCAATTCTTGTACTACCCAAATGATTTCAGCAAATGCAACGCGATACTGCATTAAATGATTAATCATAGGAAAGGTTGTCCCGAGAAGGAACTAACTTTATAATTACAATTTCAAAGTTACAAATTCCATACTTTTAAAAAGGTTATTTTTAAAAATGTATTTGTAATTATATGAGTTATGAAAAGTATTCCTAAACTCGTTAGTACGTAAATTTCATTATTATAATTCTTCCATCCTAAAAATACTATAATTAGTTATTCTCCCCCTTAATCTTAAAAAAAAATCTAATTAATTCATTTACAAAATATTTTTTTAATAATTTATCTATCCTCGTTTTATCAATAAATTATTGGGAATTCTAAACAGCGGAAAATTCAAATCAAATTCCGTCCAATTAATCAATATTTTCCAAATTTTTGTGGACAAGAGAAAAGCAAAAACCTTAGCCTCAAATTCATGGCATAACCCAGAACTCTCTAGTCTGTTGGTTCCAAAACCCACGTCCATCTCAACAACTACCACGTGTGTAATCAGCCAAAAATCCTTGGTTTGTGGGCGCTAGGAAGTCGTAAGCCGAATTCCAAAAGATTTCACTTCGCTCTCTCTCACCTATAAATAAATGTCTGATTCTTCGTTCTCTAGACAAAAGAAACAGTACTGACTAGACAAGAAAATTCAGTTTCAATTTCGGCATCTTTCCCTTCGATTCAAAAAACCCATCATTTTATCCTAACCGTCTGATCAGAACACATCAATGGCTACTGCAGTTTCAACTATCGGAGCTGTAAACAGAGTGAGTCTACTGTGCTTTTCCCGCCTTTTTTTTCCCTCTCCTCTTTGTGATCATCGAACTTTAATCTGAACTTACATGCGTTGTTTTCATCGTCTTTCTTGGTTGACATCTGCGTCTCATCTTAGCTGTCATAAAATCCCATTTCTCTTTGAATTACCCCTTTTTTGGTCATTTTAATTCTGGGTCTTCCATGAATTTTGGGAAGAAAAAGTTAAATAATTGTTTAGTGTCGTTCTTGGATGATCAAGAGGGTTACTTTTCCTGGGTAGTGACTAATCTACAGTTCTTTACTTTAGAAAAATGAAATCTTTTTGTATTGAAATTTTTGATGGGCTTGTGGGATTTAAGAATAAGAATTCCAATTCTTTGTTGCAGTTGAACTTGAATGGCTCAGGATCAGGAGCTTCAGTTCCTAGCTCACCATTCTTAGGCAGCAGTTTGAAGAGGGTTAGGTCCAGATTCAACAATAAAAAACTTTACTTGAAAAATTTGAAGGTTGTTGCAGAATACGATGAGACAAAGCAGACTAGTAAGGACAAATGGGGAGGTCTTGCATATGACACTTCAGATGATCAACAAGATATCACCAGAGGGAAGGGCATGGTGGACTCTCTCTTCCAAGCACCTATGGGGACCGGAACTCACTATGCGGTCATGAGTTCTTACGACTACATCAGTGCCGGGCTTCGCCAGTAAGAAATCATAAATTTCAAGAATTCACTATTTTTGGATCATACCTTATTTGGCGTAAGATTGATTTGGATCATGTGGAATTGTTTTGTAGGTACAACTTTGACAACACCATGGACGGATACTACATTGCTCCGGCGTTCATGGACAAGCTCGTTGTTCATATTACTAAGAACTTCATGAAGTTGCCAAATATCAAGGCATGCTAATTTAAACTTTTCCTTAAAAATCTTGGGATGCTCTCATAATTGGTTTCTAATGGCTCATATAAATTTGTTGTAGGTTCCTCTCATTTTGGGTATTTGGGGAGGTAAAGGTCAGGGCAAGTCATTCCAGTGTGAGCTTGTCTTTGCCAAAATGGGCATCAAGTAAGTATCATGTTGTTTGACTCCTTAAGACTTCATGTCTTTGGAAATGCTCGCTTACCCTTGAGTCTGTCTTGTGATGAAATTTCAGCCCCATTATGATGAGTGCGGGAGAATTGGAAAGCGGAAATGCTGGAGAACCCGCAAAATTGATAAGGCAAAGATATCGTGAGGCAGCCGATATAATTGCAAAAGGGAAAATGTGTGTTCTCTTTATCAATGACCTTGATGCAGGTGCGGGAAGGCTTGGTGGAACCACCCAATACACAGTCAACAATCAGATGGTGAATGCCACCCTTATGAACATAGCTGATAATCCAACCAATGTACAACTTCCTGGTATGTACAACAAGCAGGAGAATCCTCGAGTTCCCATCATAGTCACCGGCAATGACTTCTCCACATTGTATGCTCCTCTCATCCGTGATGGTCGTATGGAGAAATTCTACTGGGCACCTACCAGGGAAGATAGGATTGGTGTCTGCATTGGTATCTTCCGAACTGACAATGTACCTAAGGAGGATATTGTTAAGCTGGTTGACGCCTTCCCTGGACAATCTATTGGTAAGCAAAATCTCCCTATTTTTATGAAATATCTTTCAAATTTAGGTCAATCTTTTGTGATACTCTCAGAATTGGAAATTTTAAGTGAGAACTAGTAGGGAGAAATCTACTATGAGCTCAGAGTGAGAACATGGTATGACCTCCTAATCTGAATTGGCAATAGGACTTAAATTAACAGACTTTAGAGCTTGTCCAAGACTTGGAGAACAACTATGCTTTTTTGCTTTTATGCAGATTTCTTTGGTGCCCTGAGGGCAAGAGTATATGACGATGAAGTGAGGAAGTGGATCTCTGGAATTGGAGTAGAGAACATTGGCAGAAGGCTTGTGAACTCAAAGGAGGGACCTCCAACATTTGAGCAACCAAAAATGACTCTCGACAAACTCCTAGAGTACGGGAGTATGCTTGTCCAAGAACAGGAGAATGTGAAGAGAGTCCAATTGTCTGACAAGTATTTAAAAGAAGCTGCTCTCGGAGATGCCAATGATGATGCCATCAAAAGAGGAACATTCTATGGTTAGACCTTAGGGACCTGCTGATGTAGTTTCCGTTGTCGAATAACATGGAATTGAAGATTTAAGAAGTAAGCTTGCTTAAGCTTATTCTTATTATATGTTTGGATGCAGGCAAAGCCGCTCAAGAAGTTAAGGTCCCTGTACCGGAAGGCTGCACAGATCCATCTGCAGAAAACTTTGATCCAACGGCGAGGAGTGATGATGGCAGCTGCGTCTATACCTCTTAATTCTCTAGGATTTGTATACCTCATCAGCAGTTATTCTACAATCGGGAATTAGTAAAAACCAGGAAGAAAACCAAAAGTAATATTTGTGAATGCGACCATTAACACTAAGCGCAAGGTTTTTGCTGTATACTACTGAACTTCTGTCTCTCTTTTTCTGTTTTTCCCCCTAGAAAATTCCCATTTGCTCATTTCAGATCCTTCTCTGAAACAAATGAGTTGCTATAATTGCAAACAACCAATCATATAGCCAAGTTTTTTCCTTCATATTTAGAAGCAGAAATTTGGTTAAGCATCTACGTAGAACGGACACAGATATGGTCATTTCTGAAAAAACAAGTTGAGATGAAGTGGGCATTCCTTACCTTATAGCTAGTAGCATAAAAAGACAGATAAATATTAAGCGGAATTAATCAAAATTTGGTTGAAAAGTGTTTAGGACTTACAAATCCTTATAAAAATTAATTGAATTCTATTAGGCATCTTTGTTCCATTCCAATCCTGAATCTGCTTCATAAAAGCGTAAATTCTTAGGATCTTTTACTGTGATAATGATCAAAAGGCAAATGAAAGGGTAGATCTTACTTATGGGCCATAGTCTTGTATTACTGTCTATATTTTGGCTGGGATTTGATTTTAGTCGTGTGATAAAACTTTAAATCTACAGCGCCACAGTGGCATGTATGGATACTGGATGCCAAGGCACCATTTAGGCACACACACTTAGGAGGAATATCATTTTCTTAAATAATAATAAAGAACTACGGATTTGATATTTGCCTTATTTCATTTGTAATTTTTTAATTAGAATAAAAAATTTATGTATATATATGTTTTTGAGAAAATGGTGAAAGGTAGTATATTTTGGAATTGCAAGCAATTTTAGGAGATATTTAAGCCAACGTATTTTATTTTAATTATAACAATTCTTAACCAAAGTAAAAAAAAAGAAAAAAATCTAATAAAAAATATAGAATGTTATACATAAAAATTAAAATTTTCTGAACAAATATGTAAATATCTAATATCAATTAAATTCGGTCTTTAACTTTATGCCCCCATAGAAAAGAGGCTAGGCGATCGTAGAAGCCAAGTTTGAAAGTTCCCAGAAAAGCAGCCTAGACAGAGTGAATCTTTACCATCAATGGCGCCACCGATGGATGAGGATGTCTACCAAATTGAGGTATATTTTTATGCTCAAAAACACGACTTTTAAAGATATAAAGCATTAACCACATCATCAGGTCCTGTGTGCCAAATATAAATAATACCCAAAACTTTGTCCCAGAGTCAGTCCAGTAGGAGTCTTGAAAAAGATGCAACTGCAACCCCTTTGCTTTCACTGCTATAAAATAGTGCAAGTGGGATTTCAGAGTAGAATTTTAGCCCACCCGATCTGATTTCCTGTTGACCATTGTATGACCAATAGTGGAGCAAGAAGACGTCCTTTCTTTTCGTCCGTTGAAAAATCAAAGGCGTTCTTCCCTTTGCCTGCTGCACAAGGCAATTGCTATTTTGGAAGTTTCTGGTGTTGACCCAGCTAGCCCCTTATTCCTTTCACATCAACAAGGCATGATTTGGTACGTCCAATTGAACAATGTATACAAAAACGGCTATAGCCAAGACATTCATCATCATTAATCAAGGAACAAAGGACTAAAACCATGAAATCACTGCTAATGACCTAAACGATAAAGCGAAAGAAGGAACACCCAGATGATAGAACTCAACATGGCATAGATTCTACGGTTACAAGACTCTACAATATAATTTCTCAAATAGTTCGGATTTGTCATGTTAAATTAAATTATTTTGGCTATTAACTTTAGTATTATGAAATATGACGATCACACCTTCTTACGTAAATGTGACAATGAAGTTTGAGCTACTACGTGTAAACTTAAACCAATGGCCCAAAAGAAACGATTTTTTTTTTTTTTTTTAGACAAAAAGGGAAGTCATGGAGAATTAATATTTCTATTCTCTCATGATATAATCATAATTTTTTACCGTAAAATGTTTAATTTTAGTGTCAAAAAATATAATCATATCATTCATAATTCAAAACTCAAAACCCATTTTTACAAAGGGTTAAGTTACAATCCACGTGACCCTCTAGCAACAAAATTAATTCCAATTAATTATACTCGTCGCATTAATGGATCGCGATATGAACATGACACGTGAGAGATTGGACAAATTGAAGGGAAGGGTGGAACAAGAAAAGCCGCCCCCAGATTTAGCTCTTCCCCTTTAATAGGAATTTGGGTCAGTACCCAACAAATGTGCCAATGGAGCATATAGAATTTTATCGAAGCAACCGACCTTGACTTGAGAGATGAACAGTTACAAGTATAACGTCAGGGACGTCAAAATGAACCAAACTACAGGCAAACTGATTAGAGTTTTCCCACGTCACAGCCATCTAGAAAAACAAGTGTCTCTCCAAATCCAAATCCAAATCCAAATCCAAATCCAAGTCCAAACACCAACAACGGAGACCTCTGTTTTGGCAATGTTAGGATCAGTGTAATTACCCAATTAGCCCCTTCATTTTCACTGCAACTGCAGGTGCGGTATGGAAGGGCTAAATGTGTATTTGGAGAGAGAGAGTAATGAATGGGTAGATATCCATTCGAAAGCAGACGCTTTTACATTAAGGTTTGATATTTTGTTTCAGGATGATCTTGACCTTGGTTTGGACCCACCACTCGTCAATAGCTTTCCTCTCATGGTAAACAAAATTATTTCCTCTGCATCACACCAAATTCTTCCTTAATCTTGTGAATTTTATAAAAGATATGTTCAACACAAATCTGATTCCACATTCTTCTTGCTTTTCCTCCGATTTCCAATCCGTTCTCAACAAACAGAAAATATATTAAAATTTAAGCTCCTCTATACCTGAATGTCTTGATTCGGTTCCTCCATTTCTCCTATGGCAGCCATTCTAAATCTTATCCTCACACTGATTCTCTTCTCAAACCCTGTTTTTTCCCAGTTCACGGAATTCACCTGCATAGGTTTCAACAAAATCGGCGACAATATAACCTTAAACGGATCTGCAGAGATCGAGAAAAACGGCATTCTTCGATTAACAAACCAAACTAACCGATTACTAGGTCATGCTTTCTACTCTTCCCCCATAAAATTCAAAGACTCTGTTAATGGATCTGTTTTTTCCTTTTCAACTTCATTCGCTTTCGCCACAGTTCCTGAGTTTTCACGTTTGGGTGGTCACGGTTTGGCCTTCGCAATCTCTCCGTCGAAAGATCTGAAGGGAGCTTTACCAAGTCAGTACCTTGGATTACTCAACGCTAGTGATATTGGGAATTTCTCGAATCATCTTTTCGCAGTCGAATTCGACACAGTACAAGATTTCGAGTTCGGAGACATCAATGATAATCATATTGGCGTCGACATCAATAGCTTGGAATCAAATGCTTCTGAGCCAGCTGCATATTATGATTTCAATTCCACGAAAAAGAATGTTACATTAAAAAGTGGAGAGACAATTCAGGCATGGATTGAGTATGATTCGACCTCGAATCTTCTCAATGTGACAATTTCGCCGAGTTCGACAAAACCCAGAATCCCAAGTTTGTTGTACCATGTTGATCTGTCGCCAATTTTCAATGATTACATGTATGTTGGCTTCTCTGCTTCAACTGGTCTTCTCGCTAGTTCTCACTATGTCTTTGGTTGGAGCTTTAACATGAGCGGTTTGGCAAAAACTCTTGACTTGTCTTCACTTCCTTCACTTCCTGGTCCTAAAAGGTCCCACAAAATTCTTGCAATAGGTTTGGCTTTTTTAGCAACTCTTGCTCTGTTTCTCTTAATTGGAGTTTCAGTTTTTCTTATCAGAAGAATCAAAAATGCTGACGTTGTTGAAGCTTGGGAGTTAGAGATAGGTCCACACAGATTCTCGTACAAAGAACTTAAGAGGGCTACAAAGGACTTTAGAGAAAGTGAATTGCTAGGTGTTGGTGGATTTGGCAGAGTTTACAAAGGGGTATTGACAGAATCTAAGACTCAGGTTGCTGTTAAGAGAATTTCACGTGAATCCAAGCAGGGTGTTCGAGAATTCGTGTCAGAGATTGCGAGCATCGGTCGTCTTCGTCATAGGAATCTTGTTCAGTTGCAGGGATGGTGTCGCCGTAGAGGTGATCTCCTTCTCGTTTATGACTTTATGTCTAACGGTAGCTTGGATAAATTCTTGTTTGATAAATGCAAAATAGTATTAAATTGGGAACAAAGGTTTAACATTATTAAAGGGGTTGCTTCTGGACTTCTGTACTTACACGAAGGTTGGGAACAAGTGGTCATACATAGGGATGTGAAAGCAAGCAATGTTTTACTCGATGGTGAGTTAAATGGAAAACTTGGTGATTTTGGGCTTGCTAGGTTTTATGAACGTGGATCGAATCCTAGCACAACAAGGGTGGTGGGGACTTTGGGGTATCTTGCACCTGAGGTGTCTCGTACTGGCAAGGCCGATGCTAGTTCTGATGTTTTTGCATTTGGTGCACTGTTGTTGGAAGTTTTGTGTGGTCGAAGGCCTATTGAGCCTAAGGCAGTTGCTGAGGGGACTGTGCTGGTGGATTGGGTGTGGGAGGCGTGGAGAGGTGGGAGAGTGCTCGCTGTGGTGGATCAGAGATTGGAAGGGGTGTTTGATGAGAATGAGGTCGTGATGGTGGTGAAATTGGGGCTGATGTGTTCTAACATTGTGGCATCCGCGAGGCCTAGCATGAGGCAGGTGGTGAAGTACTTGGATGGGGAGGTTGGGCTGCCTGAGGTTGTGATTCCACCGCTAGGGAATGGAGGGAAATGTGGTGAAGATGGAAAGTTGGATTTTGTGGTTGATTTGTATGAATCTTCATCAATTGAGGACATGAGCATGTATTCTGTTAAGCGAAATGAAGGCACAGATACAAGTTTTGGTTTAGGTTCTGCCTCCGTCAAGACTTCCCCCCATCCTTTACTCCCAGCCAGCGAGGAAACTAGATAGCAAAGAGAGGTCATGAAGTGAGAAGTCCTACCTTGCCCTAAAATCCACGAGTTTCTAACACAGAAAAAGGAGGAAGCTTCATCTAACCTCAAAGAAAGAAAAGTGTTTCCTGGAGCAAATTAGATGATTCAGATTTTTTGTCTTTCCAATTCTACATCATAGTTTGGGTGTGACGAGGCATACATGATTGTAATCCTGTGAAATTATCATTGATTTCTCCACTGGGTATTCTCTTTCCTTGCTGATTTCTTCCCGTGCCCAATGCAGAACATAGCACCAGCAATGCATGTTAAATCATTGTTTGGATCACAAACAGGAACACCTTAAAGCCTTGGCTTCTTTTCTGCTTCTCCTGTCTGATTTTCCAAATAGAACGTGTTGACAACTATGACTTCTTCTACGGAGATTCAGGCATTGCTGATTGGTGACAAACTGATTACCTCGTTTGAGCATAAAGGTTCTTCAGTTTATTGCATTCATACTAATCAGATGAGAATAGACAGAAATGCGCACCACATGGCACTATTTTCACATCATGAGCTTCTTGTATAAATGTCTATTTTGGCAAAAAATTAGTGCAGTAGTATTCATTTATATTTATGTATGGAATACATATAGAAGTTACCGATCTTTATATCTTTTATTCGAAGATTGTGAGCAGACTAATTTAGCTTAAAAGCATTCTAGCTAATGTGTGGAGGCGAAGCAATCTTTCCCAAGTGATCCATATGCAATCCTACACCATCCATTCTGTAATCTTGAGTGGTGAACTGGCGTGGTGGAACTACGTGGAAGCTAGCTCTTGGGTATATCCTCTATGATCTTTTCTTTTGCTTCATCTGCTATCATACCCGCCACTTCTTGCCATCTCCTACCTCCACAATATTCCTCTCCAATAGCCATCTGAACTCTTCTGCCTTCTGGGTTCGATGAATCACTGGGCTCTTGGTCGTTTAGGCTGGTCACACGAATGGAGAAGACTCTAGCCGTTTGAATGCAGATTTAGATGTTTGTAAAGTAAAAGATGCAGGCTACTGGCAGAAGCACATAAAGAGCAGGTAATCGAAAGCTTAGAATTAGCCTACTGTATGTGATAGATATGATCTAAAATGATCAAATTGGATTTAGATTCCATTATTAGTTAAGAATATGAATGCAGGACATAAGAGTGAAGTCGCAGAAATTTTAGATTATTATTTTTTGATTTTCACCGCTGATATCTGGAATTTGTCCAATTAATGTGCTTCTTTTTTTTTAGATTATTATTGAGTTAATTGCAAGAAGACAGCACCCAAATCCTAACTTTTCTGCCATTTATTTTCCGCAAAACTCTTACTCTCGCGAATGGCACCAACTTACTTAATTCAAATCCCAATTTTCAAGTAGTAACAAAAAACATCCTCCAAAAGAATACTAATTACTTACCCCTATATCGGATGTCCCCGAAGGGACATTACTTACCCCTATATCATTGACTCGTTTCCTGTACCAAAAAAAAATTGACTCGTTTCGTTACCGTAAGATGAATTTCCAATTGGTGGGCCTACAATGGAAATGAATTATGTAAACAACTTGGGCCCAATAACTAAACCTTCCAATGGGCCAAAAAATATGTGGATCGACATCCGTTAGGAGGGGAAAGGGAAACCCCAACAATGGATGTGGAGAGAGAGAAGGAGAGGGACAGGGAGAGGGAGGGAGGGAGATAGAGGCGGTGCTCCTTTCCTTCGGAGATGACCTAAATAAATCTAAGGCCGATCTTCCTAGTCTCTACATATGCTTAATTGATCTCTCTCTCTCTCTCTCTCTCTCTCTCCCTCTCTGGGTGTGTGTTCGTGAATTCTTTCTAATTTAATTTGAACTCTTTGGATTCTTCAACATGGATTATAAAAAATTTTCATAATTTCTTCGCGGTCGGCAGAGCATTTCAAAGCCTAATTATAGGGCTTTTCATTCGATTGATTGAAAGGTAACTAGAACCACAACTCCTATCTTTTGTGTCAATTCTGCCCCCTCCACCGCCTCGAAATCAATCAATTATTTCAGTCGTGGTATTTGATTTACATTTTTGTTTTTTTGAAGAATACAAAAATTTGCACAATTTGGTAGATAAAATATTTTGATTCCATCAATTTGTTGCGAGTTTCATTATTTTATTGGGTCGGTGAATATGTGATTCACTGAAATATGAAAGAGCTCGGGCAACAAAGCATCGCACACCTTTCATGTCCAACATGAGATAACACAAATATAGTTAGAAATCATTTGAAAAACAGTTTGATGATCTTAAGGATTATGAGTTCCGATCGATGGGTATCTTATCCGATTCTAGGAGGCTGAACAACATTTCCTGTGTCATCTACGAACAATCGAATCCGTCGTGGATTGTATTCCATTGTAACAAAGCTACTCTGTGCAACTACCTGAAACTGAGTCACTGCAGGCATCTCTTCCCTGATCTTTCTCTCTGCTTCCTCTGCCTTCACTCCTACCAGCTCTGGCCATGTCCTTTTTTGACCTGATTTCATTTCCATTTTCCCATTTTTCTTGGTGAAAATAATAAGATTAAATTACAGGTATCCTAAATAAATATTTTGATACTCTTCTAGATAATCATTCTTTGGATTCCGCTTTATGAATTCAAGTATATGCTAGATTTAGTTCCCGGAACACTGAATTGCCGGTAGATTACTGAAAACGAAAGCAAAGAGAAAATGCAGTTGATTTCATTGGCGAGGGGAGATTGCTTGAGTCCAAGAAATAATGATTGTGGAGCAAAAGCTTACACCACTAAGTCAAAGTGAACAGAGTTAAAATAAGTTTAAATGATAGAAAATTAGTTTCATTGTTCGCACTAGTTATAAACTAAACCAGGACATCAAGATCACTAATAAAAAGAGTCACGACGGATGATTTCCTTAACAGAAAAAGAAGGAAAAAGAACAAAAAATTACTTGGCTGCATAGTTGTTGAGTTCCCAGCTTGTTCTGCAGAGAGCTGGTTTGCTTGTTTTCGTCAACCACAGGGAAGAGTATAGAAGAAGAGAGAGTACGCACTCATTGAAAACGACTTCAATATATGATTTCTATTTATATGCATTGTATTACAGACCTTCTAAGCTCTGTTGTTGTTGTGTCATCAATCTATGAATGTATGTATTTTAAACGGCCGACCCCAAAATTTAGGATTAAGACTCATGTGATTGTTGATGTTGTTGTTTGTATTACAGACCTTCTCGTTTGTGGACAATTAAATATCCAGATGGCAACCAAATATGATTTGCCGACCCAGCCTGCCTTTGTTTTCATGTGCTACCGGCTTGGATACAGACAAGGATTGGCATGCTATGCTTCTTTCTTGGACTGTAAGATTTGTATTCTTTTATTTTTTGAAGAATGAAGTGCCTTGCCTGCCCATTTTTTTGTAGATTTAGCTTTATCCCTGATTGTTTGGACCTGTAAATTGTGTCTCCTATTTATTTACTTATCGAGCTCAGGTCCAACATCTTTAATTTTCTGTGCAACTTCTGCTGATAAAAAAATTGAAACACCCGGACGGCAAAGTTGATGTTGTTTCATGGTATTTTTTGTCGATACAGCTTCTGCTTACAAACAAATGCAGGTTTCTTTAATTATGATGACTTCTATTTGCTTGTGCAATTATTCTATTGCAGCATACCGTGCCCTATTCAGAAAAATTTAGGCTCACTGGAATTTCTAATACAAAAAAGCTTAACATGATACTAATTCTAAATTTTTTTGGGTAAATTTTTCTATTTTCTAAAAAAATAAAATAAAATATAAAGTTTAGAGAAATGGAGATTTTTAAATGGAATTAAATGTTTTCGATGTCAAACTGTTGTTAGTTGCCCTAGGATGGACGGTCCGCTTATTGGGTTTAGGACATCCGTATCTCATGAACCTCTTTGGTACCATGTTTGCCATGAACCTTAGACATATTTGACTACCCTACCAAAAACTAAAATAGAAGTGAATATAGAACGCCTTGTCTAAGGCAGTATGCAGCGATAATTATAATTGAATGAAAACATTCCATTCGGCATTAAAGTGGGGACAAGGAGCATGAAGAAGAATCAAGTGAAAGACAAACGTAATGTAAACTAGGACATAAGGCATCTTTCTTTTTTGATACTTGTGATTAGCTTGTGGTGCACTGTGAGGAACATGTAGTGATGAATGAGCAGAAGCGGAGAAAGAAGGTTATGGAGACTGAAGGGCAAATTTAAAAGCAAATTTTGATGGCCAAATTTAGTGGTAGAGTAGCAACACAATCTCTTTGCTCAGCGAAAAAAGAAAGGAGAAAAAACTCTCGATCTTCACGTGAAAAGAACATAAATTCGAATTGTCTCCTCAATACCCAGTTTGACATGTATCTACTTGAATCTTATACTCTTATATCAGACCCACATATAAAGAGAGAGGCGGTATTTGTTGAAAAATACCTCTATTTTTCCACGAAGACCTCAATTATAACATTAAAAATATAAATAATCATTATTTTTCACATTATTTTAAAAATATTTTTCATCAAAAGAATTTTATAAGTCATATTAATCCTACATAAAATGATCAAACTTTAAAAAAAAAAAAAAATGTTTAGAAGTACATTGACGTGATAATGATATAATACCGAAATGGTGGTCAAACCACTTTGATCATAAATATTCCTAAAATGATCTTTAAATAAGAATTATTTAGGGTTATATTTTGGAACCTAGAGAACTTATTTTGCTAAGGTAGAATGGCCTTATTTTGCAAGATTTTGTGAAATTTTTGTTTCAATTTTGTTTAGAAAGCCCTTGATGTGTGCCAAGTCCAAGTCCACATTGGGAGTAGCCTGTTTCTTTTTTCCTCCTTCCAAGTCCCTAGGATCTTGAGCTTCTAAAAGGGATTTCATGTTTTACTTATGCAAGGATCTTTGTGTATTACAACTGGTTTGTCTATAATTTGATTCTCCTTTTTTTTTTTTTTTTTTTTTTGCTTAGTCCATAAATCAAAGTAGTGACAGACGGCCAAAATAGAGATACAATTCCATATAATTTAATTAAAGCAAAACCACTTAGTTCGTGGGAAGCATGACAAAAGTAGTTATATAAGTAACATAACATGGGAATTGAATTTAGGAAAAGGCTATCAAGGACGGATTGTCTTAGCAAAAGGGACGACATAAAGCATAAGAATGACATATTATTGTTCCTTTTAAATACCGAAAGTTGAGGATAATGTAGTTGAGATTTAATGAGTTTTAAATTAAAAATTTATTGATAGGGTAATAATAAAAATTTTTATAATAAAATTTAATTTTAAAAAAATTTATAATTTTTACTAAAAATTATTTTAATTAAAAATATTATAAATAAAAAAAAATTAGATAGAGATAAAATTAGATGGAGGTTATCGAACAGAGAACCTGGACACCCAAGGAAAGGAATATGCTGAGGGAATCTATGTCACAAGAGGACATGATGTCTTCCATTAATTTTTTCTTCTAACACCTAATCACAAAATTTCAAGCTGCGAAAGTTGAACTTAAGCCAATCAAACCCCACAATGCCCCCAGGAAATTTCCAAGAAGATCAAAGAGAGATCCAATGAACTTGAATAAATATAGGAAGAGGGAGGGAGGGTGGGGGAAAGGAAGAAAGCCGTATGTAAATTACTAGAAAACGTCAAAATTCCTATTTGTACATTCTACTACTATATGCTACTATATAAGCACATAAACCATTAAAGCAAACCCAACAAAGAAAAACCACTACGTCTGAATTTTGAGGGCTCTGAAAAATCTTTATTCCCTTGACGCGCAAGCACTCACGTGGACTGAAGGGAAAGTCAGTCGTTCGCCAGCACAATTTGACAGAACAACCCCAAAGAAAAATGAAGAGCCAATTCTTGAGAAGAGAGCGATTCTGAATACAGAACAATTCTCTCTCTCTCTCTCTCTCTCTCTCTCTCTCTCTAACCATGTTTTCCAAAATGGGTATTGCTGTCTTCTTCTTCATCTTAGTTGTCAGATTGGCAGCTTCAGAGAGCTTCACCTACAATGGATTCCGGTCAGCCCATCTAACTCTCGACGGCATAGCCGATATAACATCTTCCGGGGTGTTGGAGCTTACTCATCGTGCCAAAATCAATCAGGGTCATGGTTGGCATCCAGATCCAATCACCTTCAAGAAGTCCAATGGCACAGTCATCTCCTTCTCCACGACCTTCGTCTTTGCCATACTTTCTCCCTATACCAACTTAACCGGTCATGGCATCGCCTTTGTCATAGCTCCCCAAAGAGGACTTCCGGGGTCCTTGCCTACTCAATATTTAGGTCTCTTCAATGAATCCAACAATGGGAATAGTACCAATCATGTTTTCGCGGTGGAGCTTGATACGGTCCAAGGAGACCAATTTAAGGACATCAATGATAATCATGTTGGGATTGACATTAATAGCTTGGAATCTAATAAATCAGCGTCGGCTGCTTACTATGCCAATGTCAATGGTGTCGATGAGCTCAAGAATTTGACGCTTACAAGCGGCTTAGCTATGCAACTTTGGGTGGATTATGATGGCAATGAAAAGGTTATCAATGTGACTTTAGCTCCAAACAAAGTTCCCAAACCTCAAAAACCTCTTCTTTCCTTGAAATATGATCTTTCATTGGTTCTCAAGGAAACCATGTATGTTGGATTCTCATCGTCCACCGGTTCTGTTCCTTCGTCACATTTTGTATTGGGTTGGAGTTTTAATATGGGTGGACCAGCTCAACCACTCAGTCTGTCAATGCTTCCTGAAATTCCTCGTCTCTTTCCTAAAGAACTATCCAAGTTTGTAACAATTGGGTTGCCAATACTCTGCAGTTTCATGTTTGTTCTTGTGATTACCTCAATTTATTATGCCATGTTGACGAAGCGAAAGTATGAGGAATTGTTTGAAGAATGGGAATCAGACTATGGGCCTCACCGATTCAAGTACAAGGATCTCTACATCGCAACAAGAGGCTTCAGAGACGAAGAACTCCTAGGTGTAGGCGGATTTGGTTCAGTCTACAGAGGAGTATTGCCAGACACCAAAATGGAAGTCGCGGTGAAGAGAATTTCCCATGAATCTAAACAAGGGATCCGAGAATTCATCTCCGAAATTGTCAGTATAGGTCGTCTCAGACATCGAAACCTGGTAACCCTCCTGGGTTATTGTCGAAGAAAACGAGAATTACTCCTCGTTTACGACTACATGCCCCATGGAAGTCTAGACAAGTTCATACATAACAATCCGGAAGTCACTCTGAATTGGAAACAGAGGTTTCATGTGATCAAAGGTGTTGCTTCTGGTCTGCTCTATTTACACGAAGAATGGGAACAAGTGGTGATCCACAGAGACATTAAGGCAAGTAATGTCTTGCTAGACACTGAATTTAATGGAAGATTGGGAGATTTTGGTCTCGCGAGGTTATATGATCATGGAACAGATCCTCAGACAACACACATAGTCGGAACAATTGGGTATCTCGCGCCAGAACAATACAGAGTTGGCAAGGCAACAACGTCTGCAGACGTGTTTGCTTTCGGCGCATTTGTGCTTGAAGTGGCATGTGGAAGAAGACCTATTGAACCGGAAGCGCAGCATTCGGATATATACTTGGTTGAGTGTGTTTTTTCGTGTTGGAAAAGGGGAAACATTGCCGAGGCTGCTGATCCTCATCTAGGAAACGACTACGCTGCGGAGGAAATGGAGTTGGTTTTGAAACTCGGGTTGATTTGTTCTAATGTGGAGCCTAGTATGAGACCAAGTATGAGACAGATTGTGCAGTATTTGAACGGTGAAGCTCCATTGCCGGAGATAGCGTCGCATTCAGCCGGTAATGCATTGTCGTTTGAGCATCATATTAACATTGCTTTGGACGACGACGACGACGACGACGACGACGAGAGGGAAGGTCTTCTCTCGTATCAATCTACGAATACTAGTGCTAGCGTGACTAGGTCTTCAGTTGCAGATTCTGTTCTGTCTCAAGGTCGCTGATTTTGTTACGATTAGTTTTGTTAGAAATATTTGTTCTTATGCAGTTATAATTTACACTCTACTTTCATTGTTTACAAACTGGTAAACAGATGTAGCCATGATTGGGGTTTACAAATATTAGTGTAAATGTTCATTCTGTTTTGCAATTGTTAATAAGGTTATTGCTTTGTTCTTGATTTTTGAAGTGTTATCCATCCTCATATCTTCACCAATCACTTTTTGATGCCAACGAACAAACTATTTTCATGGAGTAATCCGAAAAGTAAGAGACGAATGACTTTGGAAAGGAAAAGGGCATTTTAGCAGGACAAATGTGAAAGGTCTTATCAAAAGTAAAAGGGTTTTGTGCTTGATGCCCTTTTATAATTTTATTTTATCTTTTGCCCTTGTTTGCATGTCCATGCCTATTGTCAGCGGATCGCTCACCTCACCTCACCTCACCTCAAAGCTTATGGCTACCTTTTCCCAAATAATTTAATAATGATGAGATTGTCGATAGAAAATTCTAATCATTTTTCTTTTAGGGGGCCTTTCGTGTATAAATTACAAATCTAAATTGATTTTATTGATTAAAATATAAAATAATATAAATATAAAAAGATACTTAAATATAATTGTGATAATATGTTAGAGAATATTGAAAATAATATAAAAATAATAAATCTAATACTTTGAATTGTTATATTATGTTGAATTTTTATATAAAAAATTATTGTAATAAATATGAAAATTTAATATTACATAATATAAAAATAAGTCAGTTGATATATAATATATTTTTTAATATCCGCTTAAATTAAATGTAATATAGTAAAAATTATTTGAATTTAAAAGAAAATTTAAATAGAGATGCGTGTTTTTACACTCCGGAAGAGCAACTTTCTCCATAATTCTAGCGTTGATTCTAGCTCATGGCTCTGGTTAAGATTTTGGCTTTGACTCAGAATTTAGACTCTAGTTTTAATATCTGGTTTTGGGTCTAATTCTGATTCTTTGGCTTTGGTTTTGGAGATGGATCTAACTCTATCTCTACCTTCTTGATTTTGATATCATTATAATAATAATATAAATAATATAAATATAAAAGATAGATGCATATGATATTAAATCAAAAGTGTTAAAATAATAATATTATTAATTTTTTTTCCTAATACTATTATTTTAATTTCACTTCGGCCGAGTATGATGTGAAATCTACTAACTGGCGCCCCGGGAGGAGGAGGGGGGGCGTGGGACCAGGAACCGAAGGCCTTAGTAAATTTTTTAACTTTTTAGGTGTCCAAAAATGTTATGCTGCTTAAAAAGCAAGTTTTCTCGAGCAATCCCTAAGCTTTTACTTCTTGGTTGATCTGGCGCTAGGACTAAGACTCCTTTAATGCAAAGCTACACCCATTTAATTTCCTTTTCGGTATTTGTCCCGTCGCGTGTTGACGTTGGTCCCAAAGTTATTGTCGACCACAACTACAGCTGGCAAAAGTTACAATAGTAACATGATGGTGACCAAGTTAAAATCACAATGCAGGAAAAAGATGTCCCCCCGCATCTAACTCAAGTGGGCCTAAACCCGAAGCAAATCAGAATTCATTAACCAGAAGAGGTCACTACTAGTTGGTTAGAGATAGGAATGACGATGAATTGATTATGATTCGGACATATTGATATCGTATCTGATCTTAAGTTTTAATATTAATACTTACACCTAACCCTAATTTGACTTGGATTTAAAAAAAACATAACCAATCTTACAAAAGTTTTTAAAAAATCCGATCGATTTAATCAGATCTAACATATTATATATCTTTAAAAAATCGATCCAATCCGATTCTTAACCCATTCATATCTGACACATATCCTATCCGAGCTATAACCTAATACCTTTTTTAATTTAATAATATTTATTTAATAATGAAAATAAAATTTACAAGTTAAGTTATAACAAACCCTAAAAAATTTTTAATTTTATTTAATAATATAATAATAAAATAAAATTTTATTTTATTATAAATTATTATTAGGTCAGATCGGATTAGATTATTTATAACTTAAATTCGTATCTGAATTAATTTGACTATCTTAATATTAAAATCGGACTTTTAATCTAAGCCTAACTCGATTTTTGGAAAAAGAATATGATCGGACGGATCAAATTTTTTGAATACCTATGGAGTCGAATCGGATATTGTTTTCCACGTTGAACCAGTTTGTTTTTTTCTACTTACAAAACTGATAACTTCAATGGGGGCACTAATATAGTAATACTATTACTAACCGCATTTTGTTTTCCTTTCCCTTTCATATCCTCATCAAACGCGTACCGCAGTGAGTGAGACACCTTCTTTGTCATATATACACGTCTATGGTTATGGAAAAGTTCCAACTTATCTTATTTGGGGTAGATATAAAATAAAAATTTCTTTAATTAAATTTTAAATTTTAATAATTATATTAGAAAAATATTAAGTTCTTTACAATTTTTAGTTGTAATAGTTTTCTGTATGAATAATTTTATATATTATTATTTATATATATATATTTCTGATAACTTTATTGAATTTCATTATTGAAAAAATCTCGAACTAATATAATATGCATCTTCCATTTAACTCCTTTGCAAGCTATCAAGGACATTATTTCTTTGGCAATTGCCCTTAATAAAGCAACCTTAATTTTTCTATAGTCATCTTACTCCTTATCATTTAAATAGTTGAGACTTTATCTATTAAACAAAAATTCTTTTGTAAATAACACAACGCTAGTTTCAAAAAAATTATTAATTTTTTGGTGTATTACTACTATATAAATTAAAATAACCTTTTTCTTAAGATGCTATAAAACCAAATTGCACCCTAAAGTTATAATCCATGTCTCCACTAATGACGTGCCACACATGGGCACAATTTTCGTTTCTCTTTTCCCTTCGCATTTTTTCAATCAATGTGATCACAATTTAATTCCAGAGAAACCAAACAATGGGGTAATATGATTTTTTTTAATAAGAAAATCTTAATTATTACTTTTAAATATACATTAATAATTACTTTAAATATAGATAATAATTGTCACTTTATAAGAATATAAGAAACAAAAACGTAAATAAATGTATAAAATTAGAAAATAAAATTTTTTTATATAAATATTAATTATTAATTATAAGATAAATACCATAATAAATAAAAAATATAATTAATTAATTAATAATAAATTAAAAATAAAAAATACATAATTATAAAAATTATAAGAATTAATTAATTGAATATGATAAAATATTTTTGTGGGTAGAAATGATAAAATATTTTAAAAAAACAGAAAATAATAATAACAATCCGGAACTTGGGTTGACGGACTTCCGCCCCAATTTAATTGATTCTTTGTCTGCTTGGGTAGAGGTTGGGCCCAGAGAAAGAGAGAGAGAGAGTTGAATTTAAGCGGAGAGGATGGGGTAGGAACAAGGCGTGGTTCAATATAAATTCAATCAACAAAAGCGACTGAAAAAAAAAGGAGGAAAGTACGTGAGCTTCCATGAAAGACACTTGGGATGAAGTTGACAACCAAGAGGATTGGGATGCAAGAATATAGAATTGAAATTAAGTTTTTTTTTTATTATACGAGAGTTTAAAATTGAAATCTTCGTATTAGGAAATGAGATTTGTATTATTATGCTGTCTAAGAACAGAATTAAAATTAATATTATCTTAATTAAATGAATAAATTTAATTATTTAGAGCAGGTAAGAAATTATTAGTTTATGCTAAACTTATCAACCTCAATTTGTGTTTTTTAATGAATAAAGCAATAAATGGAATGGACGAGAGTTTCTGTTTACTTATGGATGGACCAATACTAATTTTACTCAATTACAAGAGAAACTCCAATAAATTCAACATTGTCTGGATTTTGAGCCTGACTTCAATTTAACTTTAACTTGGTAGAAGATGTGATGAGGCCCCCACCTAATAATTTGGGGATGGTCCCCTTTTGAACATCGGCATGTGTTCTCGAAAGGATTTGAAAGCGCGAAGCATGATATTGTTGACTTTTTAAATGATGTACCAATTATATCAATGGCAAAAGAATGGGCGTATGCTATGTGTTGCTTTAGAAAATTGAAAAATGGTGGATGACTTATAGTTCAATTTCTCCTATTTATAAAAAATAAATAAATAATTCATGTAAATTAGTCACATTTGTTTCTAGAAATTTTCATATGTTATGTTATACTCTTTATTTTTCTTTTTTTTTTTTGAAAAAAAAAAAGGTGATTGAGTCACGTATATATAAAATGCTAAGTCTATTATTTTGCTATTTCAACATTATTCATAAATGAGAATTAATATCTGAAAAAAAAAAAAAAACAATAATATGTATGTCTCTGTGCCACAAACACCGAAATCCATCCAATTTTGATGGTGGGAATGATGAGATGAGGGGTATATGAACGTGTATGATTCATGAGTTCTTGCACATACTCGATAAAATGTGCATTATTTGATATGCTTTGATAATAATATATGAGATTCTGACTATTATCGAACAAAATTTAATTATATTTTTTTTAACATGGTCAAAAATGTACGAAAGCCGATAATTAAGACGGATATTATGGAGGAAGGTAAACGAAATAATAACTTAATCGATGTGGATCAACATGCTTGGAAGATAAGTGAAGACCTAAATTATTTGTCCAAATAAGAACAAAAAATAAAAAAAAAAGGGATTTTTATTTTTGTCACCGGTTGTCCCATGCGAGGATCGAAAGCACCAGAATCACATATTTCAACTACCAACGTTAGATGAATAAATCTAGGTCAGCTAAATTTGACGTAATAAAGTTTATTTTTGAAATATTATGGTCAGTTTGATATATTTAATTTTTAATAATTATTAAAACAATATTATATTAATTTTGTTATCTTTAATTTTTGAAAACTGAGGCTTCAACCGTATGAATTAAAATATGGTCTTGCAAGTGAAGAATCAGAGCCCAAACTTGCAGTGTCGGCTAAAATAGCGCTTGTTAATCGAGTAGCTAAACCAAAATAGAGAAACTCATTCTCTGTTACATTGAGTATTAGTTACGATAGATAGTTGATTTAGTGAAAAAAAAAATATTAAATCTTTTAATCAAAACTTAAATTTAAATCTTGAAAATAAAAAGAATTACGTTAGAAGAGTCTCTTTTTAAAAAGTGTTTGATAATAATTTAAATTAAATTAATCAAAATATGATTTTGAATACCGACTCTTATGATAAAAAAAAATACCGCCAAACATTACTCTTATAGAGCATTTGCTCCTTTCTTTTGTTATATTGGGCCCCTTTTGGAATTTGGATAGTCCATAAACAAATGGTCTGGTCATGCATGGCCTTTCTTGGCCCAACTTGTTTCCATCGACCAGCATAGACAAATATTGGAGCTCATTATCGGCCTAGAATCACAACATCAATCAGCCTATTATGCTTTTTTTTTCTTCTCTTTTTGTTATACGATATTTGAATTTTGGATCATAAGATTAAAAGAGAATGAGGGAATTATAACTACTAAATTATCCTATTGGGGACGGCCTATTATGCCTTTAACAGGTCCTCCACCGGAGTCTGAAGTTGGGGTCTATTCATGCTGCCAGCCATCCAATTCGGGATTTCAGCCAGTTGGGGGTGGGTGAATGGAGGACCACCAAGCAATCTTCTCTTAGGACCTCTCTCATCAAATTTAATAATTAACTGAAATATTAATTACCAAAATTTGAAAAAAAAATATTGAAACACTTAAGTAGTACATTTGAACAAGAACAGTCTCAACGTTAAAATTTTTGACGGGTGATATGCTTTTATTTATTGGGTCTAGTAACTAATTTCTTCCGATTAATATTAATTATTAATTTTTTTGGTACCAAAGAAAGAAATTAATATTAATTATTAATGATTGCACCTACAGATGCTCCCATGGTCATGGCTATTGATCATTTAGACCGATTATCACCAGTAAAAAAAAAAAAAAAAAAAAAAAAAGCCACCCTGGTATAGGTCATTGTAGCGCCTCATATGCTATTTGACTTCGAGACTCCCTTGTCTTGCCTCAGGCCATGCTATTTGGGCCGTGTTGTAGTATCGAGTTTTGACTTTTGTTAATCAGTATATATGGGTACCATGGTTTGGTAAGATTTTTCTTGTTTGTTTCAAATTTATGGAGAGTTAAAATTCCACGACCTGCTTCGTTTGTACATTGTTTCTTGTCACTCCTCTTTGCTTATTGATACAGGATCACAAGATCATATAAATTATGATTTTTTTGTGTTGTTTAAGTGTTATTTTTTCTATCTTTTTATCATTAGTCATTTTCTTAATATTCCATTTTTCTTATAAAAGTCTATTAAGATAATTAATGTAGTAGAGTTACATCACACTCGACACACTGCCAATGAGAATGACTTGAGTTTTATCTTTTATGCCCAACTTGTCGAACAATTTCCAAATATTTAATGCTCTCTATCTTCTTTGAAAATCACTTTTAAGTTCAAGAATTGTTCAATATTATGCGCTTTTAGCCTTTGAGAGAGTCTCTGGTCTTCCGCCGTGACTCACTTTAAAATAACGATATGGGACTTCCTTTGAGATTCCTTATATGCAAGTGGTTGCATACAAAAAGAAGCACGAGGTTGAATACTGGACTTGGGAGCCACCATGTGCCCCAAACTCATAATCCTCTTCTTCCAAACAATTTTTGCAAACCCTTAGGATCCAAGTTTCACCTACAATGGGTTCAAATCCGAGAACCTTACTCTGGATGGCAGAGCCAAGTTCACCTCCAATGGTCTCTTGGAGCTCACCAACTCCCGAAATGAAACAGCACAAGCCTTCTATCCTAAACAAGTCAAACTCAAGAACTCTTCAAACGGCAATGTCTTCTGCTTCTCTACTACTTTTGTCTTTGCTATTATTTCTGAGATATCAACAGTTAGCTGTCATGGCATGGCCTTTGTGATCTCACCAAAAAGGAGCCTTCCATGAGCTAGTTCAGCCCTATATCTAGGCTTGTTTGATGCTACTAACGATGGGAATTCAAGCAATCATGTCTTTGCTGTCGAGCTTGACACCATGCAGAACCAAGATTTTGACGACATCAATAGCAATCATGTTGGCATTGATATTAATGGAATACGATCTTATTCCTCGGCTTCAGCTGCTTACTATGCTAATCAAAATGGCGGGCTTACGAACTTGTCTCTTATTAGTGGCGAACCTATGCAAGTTTGGGTGGACTATGATTGTGTGGCAACACTAGTTAATGTTACATTAGCTCCGATCAATGTAAGCAAGCCCAGTATACCACTTTTATCCTTCACTATGATCTTTCTCCAACCCTCAATATGACACTATGTATGTGGGATTCTCAGCATCCACGGGCATCCTCCGATCATCTCATTATGTTTTAGGATGGAGTTTCAAGGTTAATGGTGAGGCACAAAATCTTGACTTCTGTCAACTTCCTAAGCTTCCTCGGATTGGACCCAAGAAGATTTCCAAATTTTTAACAATTGGTTTTCCATGTGTCTGTTTTCCCATGGTTGCAGTAGTCATCACAGGAATAATTTTGGTGATTAGAAAGAAGAGAAAATTTGCAGAAGTGCTTGAAGATTGGGAATTAGTCTATATGGTCCTCAGAGATTCAAGCACAAAGATCTCTATATTACAACCAATGGCTTTAGAGAAAAAGAGCTACAGGGAACAGGAGGCTTTGGCAGAGTCTACAGAAGCATATTATCCTCTTCCAAAATTGAGATTGCAGCGAAGAGAATCTCACATGAATCAAGGCAAGGCATGAGGGAATTCGTGGCAGAAATCATCAGTTTAGGCAGGTTGCATCACTGCAATTTGGTAGCACTCTTTGGCTGTTGCGGGCGAAAAGGAGAACTTCTATTAGCATATGACTACATGCCTAATGGAAGCCTAGACAAGTACTTGCAGTGACTCTAAATTGGAGACTAAGATACCAAGTCATAAAAGGTGTGGCATCAGGCTTGCTTTATCTACATCAAGTAGAGACATCAAAGCTAGCAATGTGTTGTTGGATTCAGAATTGAATGGCAAAATAGGAGATTTTGGCCTTGCAAGATTGTATGACCACGGAACTGATCCTCAAACCACTCATGTGGTAGGAACTCTTGGGTATTTAGCACCTGAACATACTAGAACAGGTAAGGCCACAACCAGCACTGATGTATTTGCCCTTGGGGCATTTTTGCTAGAGGTTGCCAGTGGAAGAAGGCCCATAGAGCCCAACACAGACAACGAGGATCCAATTTTGGTTGATTGGGTCTTTAGTTGTTTGAGCCGAGGCCGAATTCTTGAGGCAGCTGATCCAAACTTGGGGAATGAGTACGTGGAGAAGGAAATGAACTTGGTGTTGAGACATGGGTTGATGTGCTCGCATTCAGATCCGAGTGTTAGGCCTAGTATGCGGCAAGTTGTGCAGTATTTAGACGGTGGGGCTGCTCTGCCTGACTTGTTCAAGCTTGGGATATGCTCTACTGGCCAAACTTTTCCGCGCCACGAAGTTTTTTATGATTTTGCCCTGGCTTATCCTTCTTCGCTGGACATTAAGTCCTCCGGCTCTTCAGTTCCTGATCCTATTCTATCCTCCGGGTCGTTGATTTCTATTTTCTTCTCTTATGTTTGGTATAGTAGTCCAAAGTAAAAGCCGATAAACTATGCAGCGTGCATTTAGTTTGTATCATTTTGGTATAGTGATTAATCAATAAATCAAACAATATATAACGCAGTGAGCTTATAGCTTTCATTTATTTGTCAAGCAAATACAGTTGTTTTGTCGATTTTCTCCTCTTTGCTGTATCTACTTATCCCATGTCATTATTTTCCGTGTCATATGGGGTGCGGAAGGAAGAAAAAAAGCACACAAACCCAGAGTTTGCCATTATATAGCAATCCTACCACAAATTTAAGTAAAAAATTTCCCTCAAATTTATGTACATGTGTATTTTGAGACAAACTTCAGACGAAGGAGGATTTCGTTTTTTCGGTTTTTGGTTTTTGTTTTTTGTTTTTGGTTTTTCTTTTTCTTTTCTCCTCCCACTAGAAATTAAGAAATTATTTACAACACAGTCTCTCGTCTCGATAGATTATTAGGTGCCGTGGAATGTTAGATATATGATATGTCTGCAAGACTTTCCAAGTGCAAACAGGCTTACGACGGTTAGCGGCTCGGCCAATTGGATCCAAGGTTCACCCTCGACGGATCGTCTCTTCGCTCTCTAGGTCAAGGGTTCATTTTTCAGGTCGGGAAAAATGCCGGTGCGAGTAGCGGAAACCTGCACGCCTTCCCAGATCTCTGGTACTCTCATCGTTCCTATTACGGTTTTGGGCCAATTTCATAAATGTTTTCGGTTTGAATTGATTTTCTTGTTATCTTGCCCAAATCTCTCTCCTTCTCTCTCTACGTCTAAACTGACTCGTAGTTGCATCGATCGTCTTAGATCATAAATTTTTTTCCTTTGTTGATAAACCTAAAACCCAATTATATTTCTTTTTTCTTTTTTCCTTTTCATTTTCCCTCATGTAAATGGTACTGCAGTTGGAAGATATATATATATATATATATATATATATATATATATATATAATATTTGAACTCTTTGTCTTGATTAAATTGGTGGGATTTGATCTGTTTGAGTTGTTGCTGCTTGAACTTTGAGTGGAATATAACTTTCGTGATTTTAAGGTACAAATGATGGGCAAACAACACCACGGCCTTGTTCTCTTTTGAGTGTTGGACAGGTTAGTAATTGGACTTATACTCAAAAGACTTTAGTTGTTTTATGTAATGTATGTGCATGTTTTACAATGTTGTTCAATCGATGAACGTCTTGTAGAAGTGAAAGGAAGCATTTACAAGCATCAAATGATGGGTTGCTCATATGGTTGAATATATTATGATATGTACTGTTTGTTATCCTTTTGTTAAATTGGTTGGATACGTTTAGATCTTTTCCGTTTTGGACATATCTCTACTTCTTAATTAACTGAATAAGAAGGGCTTTCTTTGGATTTTTTGACTCCAATGATCCTCTAAGTTTAGATTACACGTCCTTCATTTGTATTAAAACGAGAAAAGAAATGTAAGGCATTCTTCTGTATGTTTTGTATTTTCAATTGAACCATGATCGATTGCTAGACTCTCATAGTATGATGGTGTTTACAGGCTTTTTCTGGAACTCAAAATGTTTCTAGCCTACAAAAAGATGAAGCATGGAGAGTTAACGTACGTATACAGGGTTGCGACCTTAACCACGGGTATCTATATGGCACTATGGAAGCGCTTAATGTTCCTATGGCAGACACACCGGTAAGCAACGTTCTTTGGTAATCTAAGATGCGGCTGGGGTTCATGATGCAGAGTTCATCTTATTATGGATTTTCTAAGCATAACATATAGTTGTTGAATAATGAGATGTAGAATCCAATTTGAGAGTGCTGATAACTTAGATCTATATTTCCAAAGAATAAGAAAACAGTCTTTTTTTTTGGGGGGGGGGTCAGTGATTCTGCCAAACCCTTCAGTCATTTTGTGGTGCTCTGTTTCAGGTAGTAACCTTTTGGGAAGGGGAGATTGTTGATACCAAGAATTATACCTTTTACACAGGAAAATGGCAAGCAACGTATGTGTTATCCTCTTCTTGACATTGTAGAGTTTTTAATCTTTCAGAATGAGTTATTTTGCATTAAGCAGCTAATGGGTGATTTTCTGTTTGTATGCCTTTGAAGAAGTATATTTTCATTTCTTATTTTTGGGAAATATTTTACAGGCCTGAGGATGACATAAGGCACTGGACCAAATTCCCATCTTTCTCACCCCTCTTGGTAAGATTGTTGACATCTTTTCTCTGCAGGGTATTAAACATTCTATTGATTAAAATTTCTTCTTGCAGAGCCAAGTTGAGATCGATGGCGGCAAATCATTGGATTTGAATAGCTATCCCTACATATTCATGGTAAATGGGACTCCAATCTTTTGGTTAACATGTGAAAGACCTCTTCATATGCTTACTTATGTTAATGCTGTTACATTCTTACTAATTTAACATGCAGAGGTGGAAAGAGCAGTACTTTGTGGATGTGGGGACGGATTGTGGGTTATCCATTGCCGGTTTTTACTACGCTTGCTTGTCTCGTAGTGATGGCTCCATCAGTGGATTCTATCATGATCCTAATTGCTGGTATACCCTGTTCATTCTTTGGCGAAGTTTTTTACCCCTCTTCTTGCGGCTCCTTATACTATTAAATTATATTTCTACATGATAACATTTTTTTAATTCTCCAAGTGTTTCCTTCCCCCACATTTTGATTTTTTTAGTGCGTTTTCTTTCTTGTAGACGTTTGAGACAAATGATTGACATGTTTCAATACCCTGCAGCCCATTTCAGAAGCTTGAACTGAAATCAACTAATGAAGGAAGATCAGGTTTCATATGAACTCCAATAGAATGGACTGGTTAGATTTCTTGAAGATGTGGCGAAAGATTGAACCTTGGGATCAGGTCCCCATTCACCCCCACTTCATCTCCTTTAGTTTTTGTTTAGCCACTGGATGAAGGTTGCCAAAGCCAAATTCCATGTTAGGTACTGAAAACAAAACTGGCACTCAAAAGTGTACTACTAAAACCATCGTCGAAATGCATGTGATGAGTGACGTCAACTGTGGTTTTTGCTTGCACATGCTTACATGCTCATTTGGTACTGATCCAGATTGGAATTGTAACTAGTTTTGAGAAATTATGTGGGTGAATTGAAGTATCTTTGTAGACTCTTTATTGTAGAGAACTACGAAACAAATAGGAAAAAAATTGCTATGACAAAGAAATAGGTAAAATACTAACCATGGAGGGTCACGCACAAATGTGTGGGGGAAAATTGAAGATGATGCGAGGTAGGGGAAAATGTTGCAACATTAATTTGTGCATGCTTAGATTTTTTTGTCAATGTTGATATATATATAGAGAGAGAGAGAGGTTTGAAGTTTCTATTATGAGAAGGTTTAACTTTTTTATGAAATCTAACTCTACCCAATTGAAGTTTAGGAAATAAATCTGAGAGAGAGGGGAAGGAATGAAACCATGATTGAGCAATGGAGGAGAGGGGGAAGGGAGAAGGCCATGAATGGATTTAAATAAGGGGAATTGTTGGTTTCTAAAACACTAAAAATGAGACATAGCTTTCGTGATCAAAAAATATATTAATAACATAATTAGAAAGGTTAGAGGAGTGAAAGCAACATGAGGGCCACAAACCACGTGACCCACACAAAAATATATTAATAACATAATTACCGTCGACCAAAAAAAAAAAAAACATAATTACCGAGTATCTGCTCCTTTCTTTTGTTATATTGGGCCCCTTTTGGAATTAGGATTGTCCATAAACAAATGGTCTAGTCATGCATGGCCTTTCTTGGCCCAACTTGTTTGTATTTTTTTTTTATTTGACCACCGTCCGGTATTCAGAATTTTATTTTGATTAATCTAAATCGATCACTACAAGATCCACTTTGTAGGGGTGAGTTTCTTAATATTGTTTTTTTTTTTTTGTACTCAAGGGAGTTAAAAAGTGTTATTCTTACCGACCGACGTCAATAAATATTGATCCAACTTGTTTCTACGGAGGAACGAGAAATAAGGATCGGTAAATGATTCTATTTCTATCTAAACTTCCTTACCCGTCCAACTTCGCCCTTCGCATCATTAACTCCCCTCCTGCATTCACTTTCATTGAAGTATTCCTATGTGTGTGCTTTGAACTCTTCAAATTCCCATTCCCATTGAACGACCTTTGGAAAACGATCTTCACAGGGGGTAAAGGATTAAGCAAGGTGAAACTATTTATATTATAATTATATTTTATTGTATTATGTTTCGAATTTAACGGACAGTTTATGTTAGAGTTTGATTTTTGTTATTTAGTATAAACATATAGTACATAATGTTTTGGGTCATACATAGTTGCTATGGTCTAGTAAGATTCTTCTTCATTGTTTCAAATTTACGAAGAGTTAAAATTCTACTTTTTTTTTTCTATACCAATCATAACCATATTCTGATTAATTCGGTTTGAAATTTATAGTAAACAATTAAAAGGGTTACCCTCCTAACACAGTTTTTTTTTTTATGTCCAAACCATGAATCGAAATCAGAAACTTAATTAAGAGATCTAATATCATATCTCATTAGACCAATTGTTCAAGTTAAAATTCCGTGACTTACTTCATTTGTATCTTGTTTCTTGTTACTCCTCTTTGCTTATTGATATAGGGTTACAGAATCAGATAAATTATGGCTTTTTGTGTTTTTGGAGTATTATTTCTTTTATTATTATTTTTTGATTAGTCGTTTTCTTAATACTCCCTTTCTCTAATAAAAATCTATTGGGAAAGACTTGTACAGTGCCGATGATTAATAGTATTATATCACAATTGTAGGGTGTTAATATTGTGAGATCTTTTCCTCAAAATGAGGTATAATAATCAAATTAATTCTGAATTAATTAGGGTGAAATTCTGAATATCAAAAAATCTAAATACTAAAAAAAAAAAACAGTCGCAGGGTGCCTATGAGAAAGACTTGAGTTTTATCTTTTTTTTGTTCGACAATTCTAAATATTTAATGCTCTACGTCTTTTTTTGAAAATCACACTAACCTCTAGAATTGTTGAATACTATATGCTATTTGACTTCGAGACCCCCTCGTGTTGCCTTATGCCATGTTATTTGGGCTGTGTTGTAGTATAGAGTTCTGACTTTTGTTATTCAGAATATATAGGTACCATGCTTTAGTCGGATTCTTCTTGTTTGTTTCTATCGGTTAATGTCCACGTGGGGCAGATTTTATCATTAGTAAAAAAATTTTAAATTTCAAAAGAAAGGGAATAATAGGTAGTTACCTATTATCTCACTCTCTCCTATTTTCTCTCTACATGACTCCTACGGGAATTATAATTTCTTGATAGAATTGATTATTCAATTATGAGAAGAAACATTGAGAGAGTCTTAGAGAGATAGAATAAATAATTGTGAGTGTGAGATATCTCAATTTAGAAAGCGTTTTTTCGATCGATGTAAAAATCACCGGGTTAAGAATTGGTACGTTGTGATATCGTGTTGATAGTTCGTTATACGTGACTATCATCCCGATTACAAGTTGTTTGTATTCAAAATTTACGATTCCCGAGATTTTCTACATCACTGATTGAGATATATCGCGAATTTGAATTTTTACGATTTCGAAAAATTATTTATTATTATTTCCGCTGCGTGATTGAGTCACAAAATCTAACATTGATATAAGAGCATGTTAGATATATTTTTAAATGATTTTTCAGAATTAAAATATAAGGTATGAAATTTGATATTCGGATCACAGAAAAGTTTCTTAAATTCGATTATACCACTGTGTTACCCAATTCACGTAGAGTACGAAAATAATTTTTTCGTAATTTTCTAAACACGTTTAGGTAAAGAAAATTTTGGTTGAAACATTTGGTCGTGAATAGTGACCGAACCCTTCAACCCCAGATTTGGCTAGTTTTAGGTCAAATCAGAGCGTGAAAATGATAGATCCGTGTTTCTCTCTGCTGGATCTACATTTTGATATATATATTGTATGTTGTTTATATCGGAATGTGAGGTTTTCAGAAACGGGTCGAAAAAAAAAAAAAACCCGATTGCAAACAGATTCTGGCGAAGATGAAGCCCAACAGTGGGGTGCGTGCACAACACGTGCGCGGAGGCACGTTTGTACATTGGTACGCGGCTTGTACACCTCACGCGTGAGTAGGTGTGTGAGATGTTGGGTCCATACCCGACCTGCCTCGGGGATCCGGATTGGGTTTCGAGTTCCGACCCGTGCCTGCGTCCGCATCCGACCTGGGTACACGGGCCGAGCGCATGCAAGCCCGTCGACCTCGCACCCGCCCGTCAGGCTTGTGCCCCGATGCGCAGAGGGTGCGTACAGGCGCGTGCCTAACGCGCTGCGCGTCCTACACGCGCCCAGGCGCCTTCCCGGCACGTGAGTGCGCGTGGAGATACGCCGCCGGGGGATGGCAGCGCGTGGACCCTCTTGGCAGCGCGTGGACCCTCTTGGCGGCGCGTAGGTTTGCCTCAAATTGGATTTTTCCAATTTTTTTAGGGTTTTATGATAAAAAGTGATTGATTGTGGGTTATTATATACCGAATACTAATCCGAATGGTGAGATACAATCTTGAATTGTGGTGTATGGTGTCCGTTGACTCATATACTCATCTTGGGGTTTGTACTCGAGTCATTTTAGTTTTAGTTATTTGTAGGATACATAAAATTGTGAATTAAATATCAATTGTCACTAATGTCTTTTTTTTCTGTGTGAAATAAATATGGTTGCAACGAAAACTGTCGTTCTAATTCTCGTTAAGGGAGACAAGTTGAACGGTGACAACTATAATATTAGGCACCGGAAGGTTCAGTTTGTCTTTGAGGAACAAGAGCTTAGGGAAGTTGTTAAGAACGAAATGGTGGACCCCGGAGAGGGTACCACAGCACAAGCACGACGGGATCACGAGATCTATTGTGTTTGGAAAAAGAAGCAAGGGTGATCCTTCTTAGCAGCATGCACGATGAGCTGATTCCGATTTACGAGCAATATCCTATTGCACAATCGATATGACATGCTCTAAGAGAACATTATGGCACCCCGTCAGCTCCTAAGTTGAGGATGCTGACCTATAAGTTTATCACTTATAAGCAGAGTTCCGATCATATTATGAAGCAGCATTTAATACATATGTCGAGTATGATCGCTTCTCTAAAGAATATGGGGAGCTGATGTCTAATGAGCTTCACGTACTGGGTGTGATCCAGTTCTTGCCTGACTTCTGGGATATGGTTAAGATATATTTCATGCACACTGAGAGTATTTGTACTTTCATGGACGTGAGTAGGCACTGTGAGCTCAAAGAGGAGAATTAGGAGGTGGCTAGGTTTTCTTCTGCTTATGCTAATATTGCGTAGTCAAGTAATGGCTCCCGAGGTGTAAATCGCAAGTGGCGCAAGTATGAGAAAAGGGCCAAAGGCCAAGGCAAGAAGAAACAACCTGCTAAGACCGACGACAAAGGGTAGAAGCGCAAGAAGAAGGAGTTCGACAAGAGCAAAACCAATGCTATGTTTATGGCAAGTTTGGATATTTTGTACGCGAGTGTGGCGAGCGAAAAACTCAGGAGCCACGGACCATGTAACTCGGGATAGGAGCGCATACGTGGAGTTCCGCTATTTGAGTCCCCAGGCGAGGAGGCTGTACGTGGGAATAAAGCATTTATAGAAGTGAAAGGGATTGACACTTGCAAACTATTGCTGCGAAGTGACCAAATCTTTTATTTTCATGATATTTTGTATGCTCCTGAGATTAGGCAAAATCTTGTATTTGTCCGATATTTGGTTTTGTTAGGATATTCTGTGTTGTTGGGAAACTTTAGAGTTTCCATTACTTATGACATTTATTTAATTTATTCCGATTTGGTCTATGAGGGATTTTATGTACTGGATATGATTTCCTTTTATGAGAATTATTTTTCTTCTATTATTGCTTTTGCATCTGATAGTGCAGTCGATGATATGAATGTATGGCATAGTAGACTTGGCCACATATGGTAAAAGAGGATTGCCCGCTTAGTTTCGAATGACTTGTTGGGCCAGCTAACCAAGATCCAGTTGCTCGTGTGTAAGTTTTGTCTTGCGGATAAAACCACTAGAAAACCATTTGGGAAAGCATTGATAGCTGGGACTCCTTTGCAATTGGTATATTCCGACATTTGCGGACCCATGAATGTGAGAATCTGAAATAAAACCACGTATTTTATTACGTTTATAGACGACTACACGCGTTTCGGTTACGCATACCTGATCTCGCACAAGTCTGAGGCACTAGAGTGCTTCAAGAGGTTTATCAGTGAGCTTGAAAATCAGCTATATTTGAGGGTGAAAACTCTCAAAACCGATCGGGGGCGCGAGTATCTATGTGAACAATTTAAAGAGTTCTGTTTTGATAAAGACATTACGATACAGCTGATTATTTCTGTTACTTCTCAGCATAATGGAATAGCCGAGAGAAGGAATATGACTCTTTTAGAGATTGTGTGGTCGATGATGGAGCAAGCCAATTTATCCATCTCCATTAGGGGGATGCGTTATTGACTGCTGCCTACGTTCTTAACTGTGTCACAACAAAGTCCGTAGTTAGCACTCCGTATGAGCTTTGGATCTAGAGTTATACCAAATGGACGTTAAGACTGTTTTCCTTAACGAGAGTCTGAATGAGTAGATCTACATGGAAAAACCCCTGGGTTCGTTTTAGTAGGTTAGGAGGACAAGGTTTGTCGATTTCGGAAGTCGATATACAATCTAAAACAGTCATCCAGGCAGTGATATCTAAGATTTTACGAGAATGTGATATCTTACGGTTTTACGATAGTCGAGGAGGATCATTGTGTTTATTTAATTCGGTTTGATAACTCTTTTGTAATCCTGTCGTTCTACGTGGATGAGATCATGTTGGCGGAAAACGACATTGAGTATTTAATGACCATCAAAGCGTGGTTGTCGTCCAGTTTCAACATGAAAGATATGGGTGAAGCTAAGTTTATCCTCGGAGTTAAGATCTAGAGGGATCGCTCGAGAAAGATGTTGGTTCTTTCACAAGAGACTTACATTAGAAAATTTTTCGAGCATTTTGGGATGAGTAATTGTAATCCCATATATACTCCGATCGTCAAAGGTGAAGGCCTGAGCCTGGAAATATATCCGAAAACTCAAGAAAATGTAAGGGAAATGAGTAAAGTACCTTACTTCAGTGCAGTGGGAAATTTAATATAGCAATGTTGTGTACTAGATTAGACATTTGTTATGCAGTTGGTCTGATGAGCAGATATCAAACAACTCCTGTAAGGGATCACTGAAGAGCAGTGAAAAGGATTTTTCGATATGTAAAAGGAAATGCAAACTTCTCCTTATGTTACGGAGGAGATGATTTGCGTGTTGTGGGCTATTCGGACGCCGACTGGGGAGGCGATTTGGATAAACGTAAATCGATATCAGATTTTGCTTTCTTGCTCAATGGCAGGGCCATCTCTTGGAGCAGTAAGAAACAAATCCGTATTGCTCTATTTACAATAGAGGCTGAGTTCGTGGCATACTCAGTTGCAATTCATGAGAGTGTTTGGCTTCAGAGACTATTTGATAACTTAGGAATTGTAGCGGATAATAGAAGCCAGTAATGATTTATATCAGGCCGCTATCGCTTACACTCAAGACCCTAAGTTTTATAGTAGGACCAAACATATCGACACTAAATACCATTACGTTAGAGATATTATCGAGAATGGTGAAATGACCGTCAAGTTATTTTGACACACAGTATGGTGGTTGACCCGTTTACCAAACCCATCGCTAGAGACTCATTTTTAGGGTATAGAGAGTCATTGGATTTGATTATCTTTTAACATTTCTCAATTTGTATTTATTGATAACATTGATATTTATTGATTTTATATATATATGATTATAATGCATTATCCAGTCACTTTTATACTATATTGTCATTTAATGCACTTATTTTTATTATCATATATATGTTTTACGATGTAATAATAGATATGTCAGGCAGGCGAGATCAACTCTCTCATACGGGTGACCACCACCAGCTCTAAATGAGCGGGGATGATACGGTTTTTAGCTGTAAAAGGTTTTGAGAGTGGCCCTACTAAAATATAAGTCGCCCTGATACGTGTTCAGGATGAATTCATATGCGATATGACCGATATGGATGTACCCACATCCATGTTACCTGTGAATAACTAGGTTTGAGATCTCGGATATTACCTGCGATTTGTGATATTGTCTTTAAGGTATTCTCTCTAAGATCTCTGGGTAAAGTTTTATGTATAGACTGAGTCACCACACCTGCACAGTGTTAGAGAAATTTGACATATGCCCTTTTGAAAGATGGGGGAGTAATACTGTGACACGTGTTTCATACCACGTGTGAAAAGACGATTTGGGATAGTGAGAGCTATATTACTTGAGACAATAACTTAAAATTTATCCCCAAACCCCACTGTGTGAAACTAGAGATTTATTGAGTGGGATCTCTTGTACCCTTGTTACTTTCAGCTGTTTTTTGAGATTTTGAATCAGTGTTTACTACTTTAGTCTGTTTATTGATGGTTCGAAAGATAAATTGAGGTCTGAGGGACAGGTCTAGGAAAACAGCTGAATTGAGACCGATAAATTCGAGTTTGACAAAAGGAAGACCAATTAATGTTGTATCACTGTGTTGTATTCATCAACCGGTTTTTTATATTCGTCCATGTAGGGATTTGAATATAATAGTGGATATATAGTCGAGTGATATCAGGGGATTACTTTCGATGAGAAAAGTAATTCGATGGATGTAATTAGTCTTGGATCTGGGATACAGCGAACTTACTATAGATACTAACGGTGACTATTTGATCATTCTAACAAATGTGTCGAGAAGTCTTTGTTTGCAGGTGTACTCGCTAGTCGCACGACGTCCAAACCTATATGAAAACCCTGTAGGGTGATATGGGAGATCGCATGAGTTGTGATCTTATGACGGAAGCAAAATACTCTCGTGTGCAAATGAGAGATATTGGTTAATGCCCACGTGGGGCAAATTTTACCATTAGTAAAAAATTTTTAAATTTCAAAAGAAATGGGGTAATGGGTAGTTACCTATTACCTCACTCACCCATATTTTCTCTCTGCATGACTCCTGTGGGAGTTTTAACTTCTTGATAGAATTGATTATTCAATTATGAGAAGAAACGTTAAGAGAGTCTTAGAGAAATAAACAAATAATTGTGAGTGTGAAATATCTCAATTTAGAGAGGGTTTTTCGATCGACGTAAAAATCACCGGGTTAAGTATTGGTACGTTGTGATATCGTGTTGATAGTTCGTTATACGTGACTATCATCCCGACTATGAATTGTTCGTATTCAGAATTTGTGATTTTTGAGATTTTCTGTATCACCGATTGAAATATATCGTGAACTTGAACTTTTACGATTTCAAAAAATTATTTGTTATTATTTCCGCTACGTGATTGAGTCACAAAGTCTAACAGTTTCAAATTTATGGGGAGTTAAAATTTCACGACCTGCTTCATTTGTACATTGTCTCTTGTTACTCCTCTTTGCTTATTGATATAGGATCACAAGATCATATAAATTATGACTTTTTGTATTTTTTGAGTGTTATTTCTTCTCTCTTTTTATCATGAGTTATTTTCTTAATGTTCCATTTTTCTTATAAAAGTCTATTAAGATAATTAATGTAGTAGAGTTATATCACACTCAGACACTGCCAATGAGAAAGACTTGAGTTTTATCATGCCCAACTTGTCTAACAATTCCAACTATTTAATGCTCTCTATCTTCTTTGAAAATCACTTTTAAGGTCAAGAATTGTTCAATATTATGTGCTTTTAGACATTGAGAGTCTCTAGTCTTCCCACGTGCCCCACTTAGATTCCTTATTTGCAAGTGGTTGTTGCATACAAAAAGAAGCAGGAGGTTGAATACTGGACTTGGGAGCCACCATGTGCCCCAAACTCATAATCCTCCTCTTCTTCCAAACAATTTTTGCAAACTCTGAGGATCCAAGTTTCACCTACAGCGGATTCAAATCCATGAACCTTACTCTGGATGGCAGAGCCAAGTTCACCTCCAATGGTCTCTTGGAGCTCACCAACAACCGAAATGAAACAGCACATGCCTTCTATCCTAAACAAGTCAAACTCAAGAACTCTTCAAACAGCAATGTCTTCTGCTTCTCTACTACTTTTGTCTTTGCTATTATCTCTGAGTTATCAACAGTTAGCTGTCATGGCATGGCCTTTGTGATCTCACCAAAAAGGAGCCTTCCTGGAGCTGGTTCAGCCCCATATCTAGGCTTGTTCGATGCTACTAACGATGGGAATTCAAGCAATCATGTTTTTGCTGTCGAGCTTGACACCATGCAGGACCCAGAGTTTGACGACATCAATAGCAATCATGTTGGCGTTGATATTAATGGAATACGATCTTACTCCTCGGCTTCAGCTGCTTACTATGCTAAGCAAAATGGCGGGCTTACGAACTTGTCGCTTATTAGTGGTGAACCTATGCAAGTTTGGGTGGACTATGATTGTGTGGCAACACTAGTTAATGTTACATTAGCTCCAATCGATGTAAGCAAGCCCAGTATACCACTTTTATCCTTCACGTATGATCTTTCTCCAACCCTCTATGACACTGTGTATGTGGGATTCTCAGCATCCACGGGCACCTTCCGATCATCTCATTATGTTTTAGGATGGAGTTTCAGGGTTAATGGTGAGGCACAAAATCTTGACTCGTGTCAACTTCCTAAGCTTCCTCGGATTGGACCCAAGAAGCTTTCCAAATTTTTAACAATTGGTTTTCCATGGATCTGTTTTTCCATGGTTGCACTAGTCATCACTGGAATAATTTTGGCGATCAGAAGGAAGAGAAAATTTGCAGAAGTGCTTGAAGATTGGGAATTAGTCTACGGTCCTCAGAGATTCAAGTACAAAGATCTCTATATTGCAACCAAAGGCTTTGGAGACAAAGAGCTACTGGGAACAGGAGGCTTTGGCAGAGTCTACAGAGGCGTATTATCCTCTTCCAAAATTGAGATTGCAGTGAAGAGAATCTCACATGAATCAAGGCAAGGCATGAGGGAATTCGTGGCAGAAATCATCAGTTTAGGC
Organism: Dillenia suffruticosa; assembly: GCA_033439265.1. NCBI lineage: Eukaryota > Viridiplantae > Streptophyta > Magnoliopsida > Dilleniales > Dilleniaceae > Dillenia > Dillenia suffruticosa. Next base: position 2,357,406 of record JAVTVX010000035.1, read on the forward strand.
AGGTTGCGTCACCGCAATTTGGTAGCACTCTTGGGCTATTGCAGGCGAAAAGGAGAACTTCTATTAGTATATGACTACATGCCTAATGGAAGCCTAGACAAGTACTTACATGGCCAGCCAGAAGTGACTCTAAATTGGAGACAAAGATATCAAGTCATAAAAGGTGTGGCATCAGGCTTGCTTTATCTACATCAAGGATGGGAACAAATTGTGATTCATAGAGACATCAAGGCTAGCAATGTATTGTTGGATTCAGAATTGAATGGCAAAATAGGAGATTTTGGCCTTGCAAGATTGTATGGCCACGGAACCGATCCTCAAACCACTCATGTGGTAGGAACTCTTGGGTATTTAGCACCTGAACTTAATCGAACAGGTAAGGCCACAACCAGCACTGATGTATTTGCTTTTGGGGCATTTTTGCTAGAGGTTGCTAGTGGAAGAAGGCCTATAGAGCCCAACACAGACAACGAGGTTCCAATTTTGGTTGATTGGGTCTTTAGTTGTTTGAGCCAAGGCCGAATTCTTGAGGCAGCTGATCCAAACTTGGGGAATGAGTACGTGGAGGAGGAAATGAACTTGGTGTTGAGACTTGGGTTGATGTGCTCGCATTCAGATCCGAGTGTTAGGCCTAGTATGCGGCAAGTTGTGCAGTATTTAGAAGGTGGTGCTGCTCTGCCCGACTTGTTCAAGCTTGGGATATGCTCTACTGGCCTAACTTTTTCGCACCACGAAGATTTTGATGATTTTGCTCTGGCTTATCCTTCTTCCCTGGACATTAAGTCCTCCGGCTCTTCAGTTCCTGTTCCTATTATATCCGCCGGTCGTTGATTTCTATTTTCTTCTCTTATGTTTGGTACAGTAGTCCTAAGTAAAAACCGAAAAACTATGCAGTGTGCATTTAGTTTTTATCATTTTGGTATAGTGTTTAATCAATAAATCAAGTAGTATATAAGGCAGTGAGCTTATAGCTTTCATTTATTTATCAAGCAAATTCTCTGAATCCAAATGTTTGTTTTGTCGATTTTCTCCTCTTTGCTGTATCTACTGATCCCATGTTCTTATTTTCGGTGTCACATGGGGTGCGGAAGGAAGAAGAAAGGCACACAAACCCTGAGTTTGCTATTATATAGCAATCCTACCACAAATTAAAGTAAAAAATTTCACTCAAATTTATGTACATGTGTATTTTGAGACAAACATTAGATTAAGGATTTCCTCTTTTTTTTTTTTGTTTTTATTTTTGTTTTTATTTTTGTTTTTATTTTTTTTTAATTTTTTTTTTTTTTTTTTTTCCTTCCAGTAGAAATTAAGAAGTTATTTATAACACAGTCTCTCATCGCAATAGAATATTTGGTGCTGTTGAATTTTAGATATATGATATATCTACAGGACTTTATAGAGTGGGGTTGGGACACACCATTGTCTTGTGAGTAATGTTCTTGGTGTGGCCATTTATTCATGATATTTTATTTTTGATGTTATACTGATTAGTATTTGAAATTATATTCTAATTAATCCGTTTCAAAACTTGCAGTGATCCATTAAAGGAGCTATTCTCCTAACGTAATTTTTTTCATATCCAAATCACGAATCGAATTCAAAAATTTGACTAAAAAATTTAGCATTACATTCTATTAGGCCAACTTTTCATTGATATTTATTCCTGATATCGGTTTCAAAGCTAGATAGGACATAATTGGCTATATTATTATATGAAAAATACATATAATATAATATTCAATCAATTATTTCGCGTCATCAACAATCACGAACAATTGTTGATTCTCCAATGTTAGTGTAATGGATGTCGTTCAAAAATAAAAAAATAAACAAATAAAATAACATCAGCAAACTAACTTCTCCTTCCGTGTGAAGTTGGTTGAAGATATTGGGCCTCATCACAAGACCTCGTCTTGGCCCAAACATTTAATCATCCTTCCCTCTCGGCCTGGCTTAATTAGTACAGATTGCGAGTCTAGTTTGAGCTAACAAAGATTTTGATCGGCGAGCGATATAAATGCAAACAGGCTTACGACGGTTAGCAGCTCGGCCAATTGGGTCCAAGGTTCACCCTCGACGGATCGTCTCTTCGCTCTTTAGGTCAAGGGTTCATTTTCCGGTCGCGAAAAATGCCGGTGCGAGTAGCGGAAAGCTCTACGCCTTCCCAGATCTCTGGTACTCTCATCGTTCCTATTAGGGTTTTGGGCCAATTACATAAATGTTTTTGGTTTGAATTGGTTTTCTTGTTATCTTGCCCAAATCTCTCTCTTTCTCTCTCTACGTCTAAACTGACTCGTATTTGCATCGATCATATTAGATCATAAATTTTTTTCCTGTGTTGATAAACCCTAAAACCCAATTATATTTCTTTTTTCTTTTTTCCTTTTCATTTTCCCTCATGTAAATGGTACTGCAGTTGGAAGAGACATATATATATATATATATATATATTTAATATTTGGTATCTTTGTGTTGATTAAATTGGTGGGATTTGATCTGTTTGGGTTGTTGCTGTTTGAACTTTGAGTGGTATATAACTTCAGTGATTTTAAGGTACAAATGATGGGCAAACAACACCACCGCCTTGTTCTCTTTTGAGTGTTGGACAGGTTAGTATTTGGACTTATACTCAAAAATCTTTAGTTGCTTTATGTAATGTGTGTGCATGTTTTGCAATGTTGTTCAATCGATGAACGTCTTGTAGAAGTGAAAGGAAGCATTTACAAGCATTAAATGATGGGTTGCTCGTTTGGTTGAATATATTATGATATGTACTGTTTGTTATCCTTGTGTTAAATTGGTTGAATACGTTTAGATCTTTTCCGTTTTGGACATATCTCTACTTCTTAATTAACTGAATAACAAGGGCTTGCTTTGGATTTTTTGACTCCAAATAATCCTTTAATTTTAGATTACACGTCCTTCATTTGTATTGAAACGACGAAAGAAATGTAAGGCTTTCTTCTTTATGTTTTGTATTTTCAATTGAAGCATGTTCAATTGCTAGACTCTCATAGTATGATGGTGTTTACAGGCTTTTTCTGGAACTCAAAATGTTTCTAGCCTACAAAAAGATGAAGCATGGAGAGTTAACGTACGTATACAGGGTTGCGACCTTGACCACGGGTATCTATGTGGCACTATGGAAGCACTTAATGTTCCTATGGCAGACACACCGGTAAGCAACTTTCTTTGGTAATCTAAGATGGGGCTGGGGTTCATGATGCAGAGTTCATCTTATTATGGATTTTCTAAGCATAACATATAGTTATCGAATAATGAGATGTAGAATCCAATTTGAGAGTGCTGATAACTAGATCTATATTTCCAATGAATAAGAAAACAGTCTTTTTTTGGGGGGGGGGGTCTGTGATTCTGCCAAACCCTTCATTCATTTTGTAGTGCTCTATTTCAGGTGGTAACCTTTTGGGAAGGGGAGATTGTTGATACCAAGAATTATACCTTTTACACAGGAAAATGGCAAGCAACGTATGTGTTATCCTCTTCTTGACATTGTAGAGTTTTGTAATCTTTCAGAATGAGTTATTTTGCATTAAGCAGCTAATGGGTGATTTTCTGTTTGTATGCCTTTGAAGGTGCATACTTGTCACAAGTATATTTTCATTTCTTATTTTTGGGAAATATTTTACAGGCCTGAGGATGACATAAGGCACTGGACCAAATTCCCATCCTTCTCACCCCTCCTGGTAAGATTGCTGACATCTTCTCTATGCAGGGTAGTAAACATTCTATTGATTAAAATTTCTTCTTGCAGAGCCAAGTTGAGATCGATGGCGGCAAATCATTGGATTTGAATAGCTATCCCTACATATTCATGGTAAATGGGACTCCAATCTTTTGGTTAACAAGGGAAAGACCTCTTCATATGCTTACTTATGTTAATGCTGTTATATTCTTACTGATTTAACATGCAGAGGTGGAAAGAGCAGTACTTTGTGAATGTGGGAACGGATTGTGGGTTAACCATTGCTGGTTTTTACTACGTTTGCTTTTCTTGTAGTGATGGCTCCATCAGTGGATTCTATTATGATCCTAATAGCAGGTATACCCCTGTTCATTCTTTGGCATAGTATTTTACTCCTCTTCTTGCGGCTCCTTAGACTATTAAATTATATTTCTACATGATAACAATTTTTTAATTCTCAAAATGTTTCCTTCCCCCACATATTCTGATCTTTTAGCTTGTTTTCTTTCTTGTAGACGCTTTAGACAAATGATTGACATGTTTCAATACCCTGCAGCCCATTTCAGAAACTTGAACTGAAATCAACTAATGAAGGAAGATCAGGTTTCAGCTTTTCATCATATGAACTCCAATAGAATGAACTGGTTAGATTTCTTGAAGATGTAGCTCAAGATTGAACCTTGGGATCAGGTCCACATTCACCCTCACTTCATCTCCTTTAGTTTTTGTTTAGCCACTGGATGAAGATTCCCAAAGCCACATTCCATGTTAGTTACTGAAAACTAGGGGGTTGAAACACTGGCACTCAAAAGTGTACTACTAACACCATCGTTGCAATGCATGTGATGAGTGACGTCAACTGTGGTTTTTGCTTGCATATGCTCATTTGGTAATGATCCAGATTGGAATTGTAACTAGTTTTGAAAATTATGTGGGTGAATTGAAGTATCTTTGTGGACTCTTTATTGTAGAGAACTACCAAACAAATAGGAAAAAAAAATTGGTATGACAAAGAAATAGGTAAAATACTAACCATGGAGGATCACGCACAAATGTGTGGGGGAGAATTGAAGAAGATGGGAGGTAGGGGAAAATGTTGCAACATTAATTTGTGCATGCTTAGATTTTGTCATTGTTGATATATATATATATATATAGAGAGAGAGAGAGAGAGAGAGAGAGAGAGAGAGAGAGGTTTGAAGTTTCTATTAAGAGAAGGTAAGAAATCTTACTTTACCCAATTGAAGTTTAGGAAATAAATCTGAGAGCGGGGAAGGAATGAAACCACGATTGAGCAATGGAGGAGAGGGGGAAGGGGGAGAAAACCATGAAGAGATTTAAATAAGGGGAACTGTTGGTTTCTAAAACACTAAAAATAAGCCTAATCTTTCTTAATAAAAATATTAATCGACTGAACCCTTCTTTCTTTGTTTTATTATAGATAATAATAATAATAATAATATTATTATTATTATCATTTAATCTTGCCCTTCACAAAAAAAAAGAGGAGGCTCAGAGATGAAAGATCTTCCACGGAACAAGTAAACTTTAGCTGCTCCCGTGTGCAGAAAATCAATTATTTTGTTGTCTAGGATATCGGGCTTTCACTCACAATGGAAATTTTCTTCATTTTTATTTTCTAATTACAACATAGATATCTAGCTTAACAATGTTTTTATGACGTAAATATCTAGCATTGCGTGATAGTCTTTGCTTATACCGACTCCCCACAGTCTCATCAGTTTGGTGAAATTCAGTTGCATAGAAAGAAAAAAGTGTTGGGCTTAATGGAGGACTAGGTAAGGAAGGCTCTGTGTTGTTGTGTAGTGGTTCGCACTCTGAAATTTGAATAGGTTCAATGCCTGGTTCAAACCCAAGGCATTTCATGTCTGTCAACAAATGCGTACAGCAGCACTAGCAAATAATGTCTACCTCCGAAACAGTGCTACGATGCCCATCAATGGCGTCATTTTTTTGACTGCCTAATTTATGGGTCACCATCCAAACCGCCGAAGGTAAACTATAAAAATGCATATGAATGAAATTAAGACAAGGGATGTGACTTCGACAACGTTATGTAACAGGACAACCATATGGTTGGTCTTGGTAGCGGAGGAAAAGAAAAGGAAGATTTTATTTGATAATTGACCATGAAGCATTTACATCATTTGGGAAATGGGATGGGAAAATTGCTTCGATACATCGTGGCTTCAAATGAGATAGAAAATTTAAGCTGTCACGGATGCTTCTACTGCAATACTACCCGAGTACTTGACATTTGTGTTCTTCTTGTCCACTTCCCATAGCTCTGGAATAGCTTCCTTGATGTTATGGATGCTTTCTAACGCGTAGTCTGCACCTTTAACCCTTTGTGAAGTTCCAACCTGAAACGTATTTGAATAATGTTTAAACATTCTTATAGCAGAAATCAATGGCACCCTCACAAGAGCTGTTCTTAATTAAAGAAAACCTTACCTGTACAGTGTGGAGACCTACACGTTTTCCAGATTGTATATTGCGGACACTATCTTCAAAGAACAACTGCAGTGAAAGAAAAAAGGGTCAGTAACCATGAGCATTACTGTCGTTTATGTGCTCTCACATCTTAGAGGTGATTTAGCTTACTGTTCTCTGAGGGTCAATGTTTGCTATACTGAGAGCCTGTTCAATAGCATGCTCAAATGGTTTGCAGACAATGGGTGTTTTTGGTAGCGGCCCTAACCCAGCATCAGGTTTAGAGAAATGCCCAACTATGTCAAAAATCTCACTGCTAGGAGTAGAACTAGTGGTTGAATCTGGTCTAACAAAAGCAATGTCATCTTCATCATCCGAAACAACGGTCTTGTGGCTTGGATTAAGAGTTTCAAAGCAAATAATCCCTTCGAAACAACCTTCTAATCCAAGTCTGCTAAGAACTTTAGTAGCATGGATCTTGTCCGCATTTGTGAAAATCTACCATAGACGAACAAAGAAATAATCAATCATTTTACCTTAAATAGCACCTTTTAACACTAGGCCATTTGACAAAAACTTACAATTTTACGAAAAGGCAAATTCAACAAAAGACTCCTTAAGACCGGATCTGGTTTAAGATTTTCATATGATAGTCTTCCATGTACATAACTGTGAAAATAGAATACAACAAAACAATATTAACAATTTACACAAAAATTTGGGGTTACACCAAATTTTGGCACAATAATAGACATGATTCCGTACCTGTGATATTCATCATAGTCGAAATCATACCCAATTGCCTAAAATGAGAAGAACCCACTAATCAGATTTGATCAAATGAGGTTTTTACACTAACAGAAGTAAGGAACTATTGTAAGTCCAGAATTCAATAAAACGTACCCTAAGCCCAGCCATTGTGGTGCCATAATTTTTGTACAGCAAGTTACCCAATTGTTGAACATTTGACTCCTCAATTCCAAGCCTATCAATCATATATTCTGATAAACAGTAGCCAAGTTAAATTTAAGAAAATATATAATAAGGTTGTAGTTTTATGACTCAATGGACTGCGGAGATACATACCTCTGATATTTTTGCCACATTGTGCAGCAAGGCCAGAACTTAAGGGATAAAGGGTGTCATCTAAATCTGCAAAATTTGAACAAATCTCAGCAAGTCATCCTGCAGGGCTTTTTTTTTAATTATTTTTTCCTCAAATTAACTTCTAACCCCCTCCAAAGGTATCTTACCGAATAGGAGGCAATCAAATTTGGGCCTTTGGACTTGCAAATATCGATCCTCATAAGCCATTTGAGTCTAATAATCTATGGTAGATAATAAGAATTCAGTCAGAATCGGTACCGGGGCAAGAAAACTTCATGTTACTTCATGTGTACAACTCGAACACCATTAACTTCATTAGGAGACGGAACTAATGACCAATAAGAGAAAATCCCATTTTAGAAACAAAGTAGTATTCAGCAAATTAATTTGATGTGCAAATGGAAATTGCAGCAAAGTTGTAGGGTCGCTCAAGCATGAGGAGTGAGAACTCAAAATCAGCTAAAAGTAAACCTTTTAACCATCAAAACAAAACAGTAATTTTCAGGTTTTAAAATTGGGATCAACATCAACAGAAGTATCCTAATAAAATATAACCGAGTTCTACCACAAACTTTGGCAGATGCAAAAGAGACCAATGAGCCCAAACCCCACCTTAAAAAATTGCGAATTTTGATTGATTCCGATTTGGAAACCAAAAAGGATTAGATGGTAAAAGGCCCCATAAAATTTGGAAATCACGATACACCATTTTTTTTTTTTTTGCATCAGAGCCATCAGATAATGAAACCTCAATTTCTCTGAAGTCCCAAATTTCGGTCCTTTATGTGAAAGAATTATAAAAAAAAATCTTCTAACAACTAAAGCAGTGTGAAAGAGGAGACCCCAAAAAATTTCAAAGGAACAGAACATACCGAATTGATAATTCCCCCGGGGAGGGGGAGGAGAGGGAAAAAGAGAGAGAGAGAGAGAGAGAGCAATGAAACAATGATTAAGGAGAGGAGGAGAGGGGGAAGGAGAAGGAAGCCATGAAGGGGTTTAAATAGGGGGGAACCGTTGGTTTCTATAACTCTAAAAATAAGACATAGCTTTCGTGATCAAAAAACATATTGATAACATAATTAGAAAGGTTAGAGGGGTGAAAGCAATATGAGAGGGCTACAAACCACGTGACCCACACAAGATCAGCAAACACCCAAACCAGGTAATCTAAGTTTACACGGACCTTAATCATCTGATCCAACTAAACTGTTTTGTACTTTCCGGACACTTTCTACGTATTTCCGATTTTGCCCATGCATTGTACCTTTCACGGCCTAGAATCTGCCTCTTCCTTACCCATTATCTCGAAATTACCCTTTTGAGGAAGCTGGTGATTGGTGGCCAAAATCTGTGGTTTGCTTACATACACGACCTCAAAACAACTAAAGTTTTTATATTACGAAACTAAGTATGTGTTAATTAAATAATTAATATATCTTTATAATTTAATTTAATTAATTAAAAATTAATATGAATTATTACCATAAATTTGCAACTTGAATTCCTATTGCTAAGGGGGAAACAAAGGGCATCAATTCCTCATTTCAGTAGGCATTTTTGTATCCGAATGATACCCTCCAAAGTCCAAAGTATAATTAGGGCCTATTTGAAAACCTCAACTTACTTTTATTTTGTCTCAATTATCTCCATTTTTTTTATTCACTTATAATAATTTTTTATTAAAATGATTTTTTTTATAAGAAAAGTATGATTTTGTCAAATTCTTTTATAAAACTAACTAAAACTATGTAATATCCTTTATTTTTATATTAAAAATTTTACCTGATCCAAAATTTCTAAACAATTTATCTTATGAAAAATGGTAATATATTAATCTAACAAAGTCAGGAAACTTCGTTCTAACAAAATGTAAGCAAGTTTATTATAATAAATACATTAGGTCACATGTTTACACTTACGGTGCGGGTTTAGAATAGTGACTTTAAAGAGGCACGTGAACTTATTGAATCAAATTAATAAAATATCTAATATATAATGAAAACCCTGATACAAAGGTAACAGAGATTGAAACAATAAAGTTTAATCGAAATATTTCTTAATCATTCTTCTATGGATGTAAAATAATTGTCTTAAGTCCAGCAATGATCAAATATCCCATGATTAAAATACGAATCATTCAAAGTTGGGTTATGATCCTTCCACAGAAGTGGTAGAAAGGAATTTTGAACATACGTGGTTTGACTCAACTGGATGTGAGGTTGAATGCTCTTAAACATGATTGAGATTCAACTCTCGGTAGAAGTATCGGACCCTCATATATATAGAGTGTTCCCCGTTGAGAGATCCACCCTCTGAAAAGAGCCACTGGATCGGTCTGAATTAGTTGGGACAAAACTCTAGATACCGGGCGGTATCCAAGATATGGTACCAAAAAAAAGAAAGAAATTTTGACAGGTATAATTTTATGAAAGATAAGAAAGAAAAAAGAAAAACAGATTAGTGAGGTAAAGAGGAAAGTATTAAACAAAAAAATAAAAATATTTCCATATTATTCTAATGCATTGTATATATATCTAATAATATTAAAGTTATAATAAATGGTAATCTACCGTCAAATAATTTCATTATTGTAATATTAAATAACTTCATTTAATTATACTTCCAAAAAATAGATATTTAAATTTCTTTTAAAAATAAAAAAATATATATACCTATTTTTTTATGTGACACACCTCACAACTTCCACAAACAACTACTTTTCTTAAATTGTATAGATAAGCATCATAGAAAATAATATGATAATCCGATAACTCAGTCTCAACATTTAAACGAAATTCTTTTGTGTTTCGACAGTTTAGGTAATCACTGGCATCCACCCATAGTGGCTCTACTTTGGTGGACGCATTATTAGAGAGAGAGAGAGAGAGAGAGTGGTCACTCAATGCGGAGGAAAGGATATGAGAATTATTGATGGTCATACACCCAAAAGAGCATATGTAGATAGATAATATGGATGCAATAATTCAAGTGCAAAGGTAGTGTTGCATGTGATTGAGTGAGAGATAGAGAGAGAGAATTTTTGTTAACACCCATTTCTCATTCTGATGAGTGCAGAGATTAGACGTATCTAGTGTAAAATGCTCTATACGTGCAGCTAAGCTAAGAGTGTTTGGCATCCAAGCATTTAACTCCATGATTAACGTATTCTCACTTTCTTATTATAATTGGAAAAGAGCTGTTGAAAAACCATTTTTGTTGTGTAATGTCAAATACAAGATCAATGCTAGAATCTCTTGTTACGACCTTCCCTAGATAACAGCTAAGACTAAGACTTTTGGTTTATTTTGAGGATTACTACTAAAATATCCATGCCTATTCACTACTTTTGGTTTCCAGTTTTGGGAGTAGTTGTCACAAAATCACTCGTTCTATTTAATAATATAAATTCATTATTTGGAGTTTCAAACTCATCACAAGTTTTTTAAATATAAATATTCTTCAAATTTTGTGTCTTAATTATTTAAGTGATTCGGAATGATAAATTTGACATTATATATTTTTCGGTCTAAATATTAAATTGATTCTTTCAAATCATCTGAAACTTATAATTAAGAGAGTGAAATATCCAATCACTATATCATAGGAGTTTGGTACGCGCGCGTGTGTGTTTGTACACACCCCCACCATTTTCTCATATTTTTCTCTGAAAATTCTTTTGATGGAACAACTACCTTTCCCTTTCTTCTCCTACTTTTTCTACTCCTCTTTTATAGCAAATAAAAATAAATATTTAGCAAAACAATAAAACATTCTTCTCATATAATATGGGTTTGAATCCGTTTCGTAAATCCAACATGGGTAGTTGCCTATAACCTATTCCTCTTCTGCGTAGGTAGTACATAAATTTGATCGAAATATTACTCTTTTTTCATATATTTATGCAACGGTCATTGCATTAAAATAATTCTACGCGTGCGGGGCAAAATTAGAAACAAACATTACAAATAAGAGCAATAGTTATAATTTTTAGGGAACAAACAAAATTAAATATATATATTAGCAATATTATTTTAAATATCTTTGATTCTTTTAGTTATATATAGTGAAAGTGAAAATTAGTCATTAGAGTATATGTATTGATTTTTTTTTTTTTTTAATTATAGTGTGAGCCCGTGCCGCCCAGTAATAGATATGAAAATGAACAACGTAATGTAGACCATGACAGAGGACCTTCTAGCAATTTTAATAATGGTAGGAGAAGGTATAAGGAACCCCAACTTGACATATTTGGGAAACTTACACAAAAAGGGAGCCAAAGAAGAAGCCAAGTGAAGGAATTTAAAGACGCCCTATGATTACTGGTTTTCTCTTTATTGCGTTACAAATAATGTAAAAATGGAAAGACTTGTGTTAGCGTAACTAGAGCATTTTATTAATGGACAGTTGATTTAATTCTTTAACTAAATTTTGAATTTGAAATTTAAAAAAAAAAAAAAAAATTATATTGAAAAAGTTGTCACTTAAAATAGAATCAATAAACGTTCAAATCGGATTAGTCAGAATATAATTCCATATACAGATTGGTATAAAAAAATAAAAAAGAACATTTCAATTTTGGTGATGGCTTAGCTACGGTGCTTTGAAAGCAACCTCTCTAACTTTATGTAATTGAGCTGTTCTCATATCTCTCAATTATTTCAACCTCCCGGGGTGGCTTGATTATGACCTATTATTGTTTGTTTATTGATTAATTATAATTATGATCATGATCAACTTCATGGCTATTCTTATTTTTATTGGCATTATTATGGCCAAGATCCAGTAGGTCAGGATTGGTTGACTAGGAAATGCAGATCTGCGGAGATCATTATTTTTTAAGTTTTCAATCAAACAAATCAAACCTAAAAACGTCATTACTTTAACACTAATGGCTCTTTCCTCTCTGTTTCAAAGTTCCAACATTTTATTACTTTATATATATATATATATATATATATAATTATACACGAGATTCGAGTTTCGATCATGAAGTTGGAGGAGTAGATTGTGATGGCTATCACTTGGGAACACATTTTTATCACTCTTTTGCTGTGTGATTTGTAATTGGAAGGGGGAATACACGGTAGCTGGTTGTCACAGGCTAGCCTTTCGGTAAGCTAGACATGTGAAGCACGTGCTTTCGGTAAGTTTTCCGCGTGATTGGTGGATGACAGATTGTCAGAGTTAATGTTAAGAAAATGGTGAACTCTGATAATAGTGGAGAAGGGGGGAAAAAAATACCCAACACACAAGGAAATCTACGAATCGTATCATCATCAATGGTTCAATCGAGTATTTGAATGTTACACCATCTCGATGGTCATGTAATCACATAAATAGTGCCCCAAGTTCTTATTTTAATGATGATCATAAAAATCTTAGTCATGTCTGCAAATTATATGTGACAAATAAAATTTGATATGTATATTCAAGGAACGATATCTAAAGTTTTGAAGCAAGGAGAAAATGTATAACAATCGGTGGAGCAATTGTTCATTTGTTTTCCAACTCCGTTTAGCATTTGATTTCGCATTATCTTCAAAATTGATGACATATTAGGATTCAATTGATGACCAAACATGGTCCTCGTTGTGGGTAGTCAAAAGATTTTGTTAGCTTTTGATGAAGAGACGCCATTAAATTTGAGATCTACTGGGGAAGGCGAGTATATAAATATCTTTAGTACTTGGTTTTTCAGGTTTAAGGTCATGCTTTGCCTAGTACATGGGACATATAGTCGGTGAAGTACATGTCCAATAATGGAGCATTTTAATATTTGTTTAAATTTGGGTACTTGAAAAGAAGATATTTCTGTTCTGAAAAAAGAAAACAGAGTATATTCCAAGGTACCGAGTTTGTGGGCATTTTACTGATCTTTTGTCTACTTCACGATCGCATGTAATTTTACGGTGACATCTGCTCCATAATCTTGCTAAGACAATGATCCTTCTGATGCAGATATAATGTCCTTTCTCTTTTTTCCCTTTCTTTGCTTGGACAATGTTTCAAGAGAAATGGAAATGCATTTTTTCTGCTTGTGATCTTGAAATAATATTAGGAATTATTCTGAAAAATAGTATTTCTGTCATAAAATATAGAATTAAAAAAAGTTTTGATGCCATAGGGTATGTTTTGCGTGATTATTTTGAAGTCCACTCTCCATGTCTCCAAGTTTTGTCTGCGAGAGTGTGACCACGTAATGGCCAGTCTGTTCTAACTTTATAGTAATGCTTTTCAAGTCTGTCATGCTCACCTTTAACGCAGTAGTATTTGATTCCAACACAACAACATCGACAAAAGTAAAGCAAGCCCACCAATTAATTCCATAAGTTTGCTTAACAGAAGTACAAGCTTTTTCATGGGTTGGATTTATTCTGGGTATATTCAAGCTACATTAGTGCACGAGTCATCTCCAGGCAATGTGGCATCCTGGCCATTGATGATCATCAAAGGCTTACCAAGACTGGGGTCCAGTGAAACCCACGGACATATGTGATTCAAACACCACGATGTCCCTACATATGATTGGTGATGAATTATTTTTGTTTGTTTAGAGGATGTTGTTCCATTTTCCTTGCCATCAAGGAAGCCTAAGATTTGGATTCATGGGCAACAATTATTTTGTGTTTTCTGAAACTGACATATCCGTTTTGTCCACATCTGACTAAAATGCCTAAAATAAATCCTTTAATTAGTCTCTTGCGTACCCTCTCCAATTATAAAAAAAAAATGCCTAAAATAAAATGCAGTCCAATCACAAGGAACAAGTGAAACAGAGTCCAATCAAACGGGCTCCAATCATTAAGGAGAGCGCACATCATTTCGTTGTCATCCTGATTTAGCTTCTCCCATCCAAGTCTTTGTTTGGACACCAAACTTAACACCTCTATTTAGAAAATTAAGTGGCGTGAAAGAAATGGCTCTCTTAAATAACAAAGTTTATCAGCAATAACAATATGATTTCGCCAAATGATTAATTATTATACATTTTTTAATGTAATATACGACCTCATATATAATAACGAAGCTAAGCTTACCCCTGAATTTTTTTTAAAAAAAAAATTATGTTTGTATTTTTAATAGTATTTTAATACATACGGTTAAAATCTTAAAAATATTGTCAAAAATTTTAGAAATCCCAAAAAAATCTTTAAAATAATGTTAAAATCTTTAAAATTATTATTTATTTTCTAAAAGTCAATATTCGCCTCCATTTGTCTTCTTATCTCTTTTCGCACGTTGTATATATGTTTATATGCGAACAAAAAAACTCTTGGCCTGGTGATCGTGGTTAACAACCGGCTAAGGTTGGATTCGTGGTGCCAAAATATATATTTATATGCGACAACTAAAAGGTCCCACGCCCAGCTGTATCCTTATGTGCAGTATGAATCTGTGTTGTAACCTCATAGAAAAATCAAATTGAAAGGCTGAGAAGCCCTGGTAAGGGTCGACAGCTAACCGCAGAATCAAGTCGCCTGTGTGTGTGCAGAGGCAGCCCAAGCACCAAGACCACATGTTTGAGAAAATAAGCCTAAGCCTGATGATTGGCCACGGCAGGCTTGGATGCAGCATGAGCCATCTCTCGCTTCCACTTATCAAATGTCTGATGATGCATATAAGATGGCATATTCGGATACAAAAAAGTAACGCTTGAAAAAGGATTCCGTCGCATACAAATATCTCAATTATCACCGCAGACCTACGCGCTAGCTAACTGCGCCCACACCCCTTGATAGGTGTGCCGCAGCTAATAGGTGTGTTCCCTTTGTGGGGGTGTTTTGGCCTGTTTGTTTTTGTTTCCTCTCTTCTGCACCCCTAATAAAAAAAAAAAAAAAAAGATCACCGCCCAATTGGTTACCTCCATTTTACACGGTTTTTCGCCTATTATACCATTACTTGTACGCACGTAACAGAGGCCGAGCAATTTCTCATCTCAAGAGGGGAAAAAAATGCTCGTGGGAGAATAACTGAATAGGAAAATTTGAAAGGAAAAATCCTCTGTTGGGATCTTCTTTCCTATATACAACCAGAGTAAATTATTCTAATATTTTTGGGTCCCTATGCAACTACATAGGGTTCACCTTCATCTCCTTTGGTCCCCTCCGTGGTCTCTTTAGTCTTAATTTCATCTTCTTGGAAACCATCCTTAAACCTATCATAATTTGTGGGTTCGCTTGACTTGAAAGGCCGTTCACCCAATACTCGAACCAAGTCATCTTGACGTAAGACTTCCTTTTCGAGTAATAGCTCTGCTATCTGAGCAACTTTCTCTTTGTGCTCCTCTATAAGCTTTAGGGTTCGATCATATGCTCTGCCCACCCATTCTCTAACTTCACCATCAATAATTGCACCAGTCTTGCTGCTGTAGGGTTTGGTCATCTCAAAGTAATCTTCTCTTCTAGGGAAGGAGAGAAGGCCAACCTTGTCACTGAAACCATAAATTGCCACTTGGGCATAGGTCAACTTCGTGACTTTCTCCAAGTCGTTCTGAGCTCCGGTTGATATCTTTCCTAATAATACCTGTATCACAAATTACAAAATTAAGGCTCGTAAAGAGTTCCTGTTTGCATATCAAATAATACAATGACACTATGCAATTGCCGGGACTATAAATCCACAAAAGAGAAGCACAACTTTGCAATACATGTAGATCAATAAAAGAGAACTCCAACTTGCAACAGGTGTCTGCTATTTAAAAAGGTCACGTCAGGGCTGAACAAACAATTGAACACCTGGAATGTATCATGATTTACAAATGGACTCACAGTGACATCGTTTACTAATTCCTTCACACTAGATAAAGATCAGGTATTGCGTATGCCTGCACTTAACAGATAAAATTGAAAATTTTTTGCTACATACAGACAAGTCTCAAATGAATTTATGTGTCTGATTTTCAATCAACACAGCATTTTGTTAGATGAAAAAATGGACGGAACATAATATTTCAAGGTAGGTGCATAGAAAAGCTAACTAAGCAACCAACAAGATCATTAGATGGTTTAGTTTCACAGTTCCATTCTAGCTGTGGCTCCAGAATTTCAGAACTAAACAAAGTTCTCTAATTCTAAGTAATCAAAAGCACAAACTATGTTGGACCAAAAAGCATATTCAGGCACAAAAAACAACATTTAGCCTCCAGGGTTTCCGCTAAAAATTCAAATCAAGAACCCTATAGTTTCAACCTTGAAAGCCCTTTTAAATCAGGAAAATATCTGGCTACATGGTTCATGGCATGAGCATCCCTATCCAAGATATCAGCACCTTACTCCAAGAAAACATCCGCTACTAATGCAACTGTGATAATTTAGTTGCTGTAATTTTTAGCACTTGAGTGGGAATTAAACATACCTGCTCAGCTGCTCGACCACCAAGTGTCATGCATGTCATATCAAAGAGTTGCTCTTTGGTCATTAAAAGATTTTCATTAGGAAGATATTGAGCAAATCCAAGTGCAGCGGTGCCCCGAGGAACAATTGTCACTTTTAGCAAGGGTTCTGCATGTTCCAAGAACCAACCAGCAACAGCATGACCTGATTCATGGTAAGCCACAGTCTGTCTTTCTAGCTTGCTAATCACCTGCATAAAATGATAAAGGTAGATGAAGAATTATAAACATCCACATTTATCATTCTCTTCTGGCTAAAATGATGTAGGCATATTAAAATGCATCTTTGGTTCTAGCATAACATTAGATGTCCACCTATGACCTAATGAGAAATGACTACCGTCGCCATTTGGTGTAAATAAAACCTACAAGACCACAAGCTAAAGGTCATTGAAATTATCCTGCTTTGGCTTCTCAAAGCAAAATATATTTAGAAGAATGAGATAAATTGCAACAACGAGAGCAGAAGCAAATGAAATGCAGTATGGCAATCCAATGAAGACACAGTTAGAGAGAAATTTCATACTGGGTTCTTCTTCTCCAATCCACCAATTACTCTGTCTATAGCTGACTCAAAATGCTCCATTGTGACTAATGAACTTTCACTTCGGGCAGCAATCAGCGTAGCTTCATTACAAACATTTGCAATGTCTGCCCCAGCAAATCCAGGAGTGAGTGCAGCAAGTCTTTGAGAGTAAAAGGATGGTCCACGATCGAGTTTTATTTTCTTCAGATATATTTGAAAAATCTGATCACGGCCATTAATATCAGGCTTATCAATGGCAATTTGACGATCAAACCGACCAGGTCTCAGAAGGGCCTTGTCTAATATATCTGGTCTATTAGTCCCAGCAAGTACAACAACTCCTGAAGTTGTTCCAAATCCATCCATCTCTACAAGCAATTGATTGAGTGTACTCTCTCGTTCATCATGGCCTCCTGAGAAGCCTCCACGACCCCTTGCACGGCCAATTGCATCTATCTCATCAATAAAAATTATACTAGGTGCACATTGTCTTGCCTTTGCAAACAGGCTTCTAACCCTGGATGGTCCAACTCCAACAAACATTTCCATGAAATCTGACCCGGATATGGATAAAAAAGGCACACCAGATTCACTGGCTGTTGCTTTAGCAAGAAGAGTCTTCCCGGTGCCTGGTGGACCAACAAGAAGGGCACCCTTAGGAATTTTGGCGCCTAACTCCTCATATTTTTTTGGATTCTTAAGGAAGTGTACAAACTCCATGATTTCTTGCTTTGCCTCGTCACAGCCAGCTACATCCTTGAAAAAGATCTGTGATTGATAAAGCAATAAAAGCCATGCTGAAAACTTCAGAAAAGTGACAAACATTTAGCAGACAAAAATACCAAGTCAATGGCTCAGGCCATGCAATGGGAATAAAAAATGATGCACTGCTGACCTTGTTTTTTGAGTTTTTGTCAAAATTTTTAACTTGTGCTTTCCCTATGCTGAAGATTCCACGTCCACCCTTCCCTCCAATACCACCAATACCAAAACCACTTTGAAATCTTCGGTCCATAAACAAGATGAGTCCTATAAGAAAGGCTGTTGGTGCAAACTTCAATAATTCCTGTAACCAGTTTGTTTGAGATACATATGTTACAGGTATGTAATCATGAGGGTCTATTCCCAATGCTTCCTGAGCTTCTTCCAGTTTCTGCTCAAAAGATTCAACGCTTCCAATAGTAAAAAAGTATTTGTACCGGCCTGTATTTCTTCTGACATGGCTAGGACTATCATCAACTGGACCCTGGACAATATCAGAGTGCTCATCCTTACCATTAGGGGAGCTCTTAACGAACACCTTTGCCACTGATTTATTTTCAACAACAATGTGATCCACCAGACCGGGTTCAAGTAGCTTGGTTTTGAATTCTTGGAAACTAATCTGAAGAATATAGATATATATATCAGTATACTCTCAACAAAAGTCAAGGGAACCACAAGCAGACTAAATATGTAAAATCAATTTGCATGTTTATAAAGTGCATAAACTAGTAGATTTCCAAACACGATTCCTGGCCCCAAACTTCAATTTTTGATAGGACTCGGGAGATGCAACAATTTAGCCAATACTTATTGTCTGTAAATGACTATCTTTCACAAAGTAATAAATATTCACAGCATAATTATCCCGGAACTGCTCTCTTTATTCTCTTCTATGTCCAACCAAGTTCCTAAAAGTTGTACAAGATAGATCACCCACACAACGGAAATGTGTGTGTGTGTGCGCGTGCGCACGTGCGCTTTTGCTCTTCTTTAATCATGAACCTATAATGTATGAAGCATAGGACGAATATGGGGCACAACACAATATGGGCACAGTGATGCTAAAAAATTATTAAAAAAAAATTATACTATTTTAATTTGCAGAGTGCCATATTGTGAAGTATCTAAGGCATGCCCATCACGATCATGGCTTATTTCTAGAGGCATCCGAGCAACAAAACCATGGATCATACATATTCAAACACAATATCTACAAAACTTTCAAATGAAATGAAGTTTCACCAAAGTATGCTGTCTATCGTGAAAGGAGACATTATTAGTACCATTAACATGCAACCATCACTCATCAATCGATGGACAGAGACTTGGAGTAATAGTTTTATTGATTATTTTCTTAGAAACTCGAAAACAAAATCACAAGAAAGATGGCTACTAGAAGCAAATAACATCATATATAAGTACAAACTGTACATATGAGGGCAAGGGGAGGAGCATTTTTCTTGAGCCATATTATTGAAGATGCAAATATTAAGATTCCAAAAGGGCAAAGTGTAACAACTAATAAAAACAAAAGTTTTACCTGATTTTGCCCTCTAGGTTGTAAAAGCATCGAAAAAAGGACGTAAGTTATCATTAACAGAACAGGGGCATGGTTCTGAATCATTTTAGAAAAGCTATCCTGAGGATTTCCACGATCACCAGCATTTGATTCTTCTGGGCCAAGAAGAAAAAGAAAAAGAAAAACCTTGAGCATCCTGAAATCCTGCTTGTATTACCTATAAGGGTGAATGCAAAATGCAAAGCAACAGAATGAAGATTATTGCAAGCATATATTTTATAGACAGAAATCTTAGCAGATTACTAAAATGGGGAGCTATAAATCTAAAAATGACCCTCATATTGAATCAGATGTGCTATGTCATGATGGTTCCTGAGCTTTGAATTAATGCAATCAGGGTCCTTAAACTTATCGAATTTATTTAATTCCACCCTTTTGTGAATGATGAATTAATGGACTGTGTTATCTCCACTGGCCAGAGATACAATGACTTGACCTAGCAATTCAAAGGGCATCTAACATGCCTATCTTTACAACATGAGTGTGCAAATGCCAATGCAACAAAAGTTGGGTTATTTTCTTCTTAATGTATTATGGATGAATTTATTATTCCTTAATAGCAGATAAAAAGACCATAAAGTTGACCATTAAATGGCAGGGTGGAAAAGCACTCAATCTCCTATTCAAATAACCTTAGTACAAGTCATTTCACCTGCATAGTATTGAGGCAAATCACAGCCAAATTTTTTACACACTTGTATCTAGCCCACATGTAAGGGAAGCCATCCTCTCTTTTCAATTTCTAACATAGTGAAAAATTATGAACAAAGTTGTAACCCAATGACCCAAAACTAAAGATGATGCCCTACTATATTATCACTTTCAAAAAATGACATACTCGCGATCAAACAATGTACTCATAAGAATCCTTACAGACAGCAGATACATCATTTTATACTCGAACAAACTGATAAATCAATATAAAGTTCCCAAGCATTACCACATACCTTTAAAGTTAGACTCAGATTTTTGCTCATTTTTCTTGGGTATCTCCTTCCTGTCCTTGGGATAGTACTTCTCATACTCTGCACACACACCAAAGGATCAAGCCTAAAATCCACAACACAAATGCAATACACAAAAGATCAAAACACAAGAATTAGCACTCACTTTTCCTCCTAGGGCTTTCACTACAAAAATATTGTCTGAACCTAGGGTTTGCAGAAAACAGGTCAAAATCCAATACTGATGTGTTGGAAACAACCCGCTTTCCGGAGAAAGCAGATGTCACAAAACTCCTCAGAAACCCTAATTCATCGCCAAATTTTCCAGTCACCGGAAATGGAGCTTCGTGGGAAATTACCGATCTACGCCCACAGTTTCCAACCAAAACATTCTGCAAAATATTCAAAATCAACCACGAAAGGAAATTCAAATCAACAATGAACAGACATTAGAGAGAGATATTGATACTCTGTGAAGAGAAGAGCGAGAGAGAGAGCGACCAATTCTTGAAACAATCATTCTTCGAAGAGACAACGATAGAACCCTAGAGATCGGATTTGAAAATGAAAATTAAATTAGATTAAATAAGGGGGAGAGAGAGGGAGGGTTACAGAACAGAATGTGTACACGAAATGAGGGAAGACAGAAGTTATGGGAGAAAAGGAGTGGGAGTTGCCGAGAATAAAAAGGTACCGCTCTTCTGGTCTTTGATTTTTTATGTTCCTCTTTTGCCCTTCGAAAGTGGAGTTAATGTCGGTGAATTTTAGAATTTGGTAATGGTAGTTTGGTCCTTTTAGTGGAGATCACAACTTTCGAGTCCGTGGGTGAACGCTGTCCGTCGATCGCAGACACGTCACAAAAGAAACCGTTAAGATATTTTGTTTTAGCCAAAGCCTACCGCCGACTGATATATACCTTTTATTTTTTGGCGCAAGATATGGGCGGTTTTAGAAAGGTGAGAGTAAAACTTTCAAACCTAATTAAAAATAATTAAAATTTTAATTAATAATATAAATAATTATTAATGTAATAAAAACTTTTCTTTATTAATTAATGGGATAAAAAATTATTAATGGGATGAGTAAAATGGCTAACGGATTGAGTCATATTAAAGTAAATTGAAATTTTGCAAGCTCCCTTGACCATCCAATAGTAGTCCATTGATCAACAATATTAAATCTTTATTTATGTATATAATATTAAATTTAAATTTATTTATATGTAATTTATTTATATTTATAAATTAAGCATTGATTGTTAGAGTTTGATATAATAATACAGTTATCTATTGTCCATTGAAAATTCAAATGAGATATTTTATGATATATGAAAATTATTGTATTGAATTAAGGGCTCTTAACTCTATTGGTATTAAAAATTTCTCTATTAATTTGAGATTTCAAGCTTTTTCATCCCCCTTTCAGAGCAATAGCCTCTTTCGTATGATATATATATTATGACACTTCGAACACAATCATATTAATTACAGTTTAGTGGTATAAATTCTCTCCCTTAAAAATTTCAAATTCAAATTTTTATATAACCAAAAAAGAATATAAGTTGTCCTTTACCACTCTTTAGATAAAAGCACGAAAATCAAATTCAAAAACAATCGAGTTGAATCTTATTATTTTTTAATACTTTATCGATTATTAATTTGATTAAATTTAATTTATTTTAACGAGGAGTATACACTCGTTGACTAATATAAAAATGTTTTTTTTCCCCAATAATCATGATCCTCTCAATTTACGTTGTAGCTAATATGTAATGAATAAATTTGATACACCTATAACATGATAGTTTAATAGTTTTCTTTAATAGAACAAATTTGAGCTTTAGTTATTTCTATTTATTATATAGTTTTAATCTCATGGATCTCCAAGAAAAAAAATGATGCAATTCCATTAAAATGATTAAGATTAATAACTCTCTTACGGATCTTTAATTTTGATTGAATTAGTTTTTACTTGCACATGATTTATTTTTTTAAAAAAAAAAAACTAAAATCTTTTGTATAATCAGAATATATCATTTTTTGCTAATGGTGGGAACGTACAAAATTAGGGTTTTGTGGTTGATATAATTTCGACATTTTACTTGCCTGCTCTTGAGGTCATCTCCACAAAAGAGGGATAGTTTATCCAAGTTTACGCAACAAACCAGTAACATAAAGTAAAATCCATATAACTTTATTACTCCGCAGTAATATCACTTGACAAGTTCAACAAAAAACATTAATAGGTAGGCCTTATGAGTTAAGAATACTTCTTTTGGAAGGGGTTCAAGAGCCCCTATCACAATAGCAACTATAACATTTCCATTTTTTCATTATTTCAAATAGTTTGACTATCTCAAATAATGAAATTGATATTTCAAATTATATTATATTTTATTAACGTCTGATAACTCAAGTGATTCGGTCGGGAGTTCGATTCCCCATAAAAACGAAAAAAATCAGCACTGAAAAACCTACCCCCTCAATTGGGCCTTATAAGCGGTCGATCCAGATTAATCGGGAAAACCCCGGATACTGGATTGGTAGCCTGGTCATGGTACAAAAAAAAAAAGAATTATATTATATTTTATAATATATCTATTTAACGTCATAAAAATAAGCAAAAGTCTTATTTTTTTCACGGTCTTTTCATCTTCATCGGTGGGGTATATAGTTATTTGTACATATACGCCTACATTAATACGCCATTACTCAACCTAAATGAAAACATGAAAGGGAGCCACTAGGAGACCATGTAAAAGAAGAAGGAGAAGTTGGTGGGGACTGGTGTGAAGAAGACGGCCCAGACGTTGAATTCATTGAACTGGAGCCACTGTTGCTCATTGATGGGTTTCTGACCACAAATGGCACCACATCTTCTAGCAAGCCTTGTGGGCCCATTTCTTTGTGGCTAAAGCCTTCTTGCTCATGGGTATCAACTGTTTTTGCTCGCGGGTTGATATCATGGGCTTGAACTAGACTCTTGGGTTTCTTGGTGGGTCGATTGAGTTGAGGAGGTTGGTTGTCGGTGTTGAAGAAGAAATATGGATAAGCAAAGTGAAGATGAAGACCTTCGTATGTGATGATGAACATTTCCGGATCGTCCGTGGACCTTTCTACCTGCTTTTTTGCGCTACATCTTGGGTTGGTACATCGGTAATAGCTCCTATTTTGAATCACAATAAAGTTAATATCAAAAATATATTCTAACAATATCATATGAAAAAGAAAGTTAATTATAACAATTTTATATAATTATCTTCAATAATCTCCGAGCAATAGAAGAAATATGGGAATAGAGATGGGCAAGAATGGTTTTAGACAATGAAGTGGTGAAGGGGCCATCTAATTATTAATGCGAGAGAGAGTTTTTGTCACTAACAAAGAGATGCCCCCTCTTGCAAAAGAAAAGAAGAAAAGTAGCCCACGATTGGACATCAACTTTATTTGGATATGTATTATTTTGATTCAACTTCTTCTTGTTAATTTAAATTTTGCATTTGTTTGGCAAAGTAATAACACATTGATTAGGAAAAAATAGGTGTGCATTATCCATTCCACTACTCAGAGAGACCACATTTTTGGTAAAACACATAGCAAGATTGCATTTGATGAAAGATGCAAAACCTAAGGAATTAACCATTTGAAGTGCTCAGCAAAAATTAAGAATCATGGTAGCAAATAGCTATCATGATTACGAAAGAAAAAAGAAATTGTACCACCGACGTTTGGTACCATGTTAATTTTGATGGACTACTGGTGTCAAAATTCTTTTCAAAAAAAAAAAAATCGTTTTTTTTTTTTTTTTTTAATATAAACACCTCCTTAACATGTTAGAACTTAGATGTCATATAGAGTTGGACATTGTTGAGGAGGTGGTTATTTTGGTAATTAACGGCATCAAGGTAGAAAATTTTCTTATGAGACAACGATAATTGGATTTTGAAAATCTTTTAAGGACCAATATATGTGATGACACTCAAGTAGTACGTATAGGGAGGTCTGCCTAATGCGGCGGCCATAAAAACCTAGGATGAATCTTCAAAAGCATGGAGAATTGAAAACCAATGAGTTAGAAATCATGTCCTTTTCATAATTCCATGACAATTCAAAGTTTTCGCAACAGTGGGTGACAAATAAGGATATTTTTATCTCTTAATCATATAGAATTCTAATTTTAATATGAGTATGAAGAACTCTTTGTTTGGAGATTTATCCTCACAATAGTTGAATCCTACAGTTGATTGGTTTAAATTAATCAGAATAAAATATCAAGATGATGACCGAATAACGTGAAAAATAAAAAAATCAAAGTTTTCTATACGAAGAAAGAGAAAAGGATGATTTCAAAGAGAGAGAGAGAGAGAGAGAGAGAGCAAGTAGAGTTGTAATCAAAGAAGAAACAAAAGAGCACTAATAGAGCAACCTAGGAAAGCAAAATTACCTAGGATTGGGGCTATTCTTGATAGATTTCTGCCCATATTTCCTCCACTTATAGCCATCGTCTTCCAAGCCATTCCCACAACTCTTGATTTTCAGCGTGTACTTGCTCTCGGCATTGCTTGCACTCCTCTCAAGTATTGAAACTCTAAATAGATAGAAAATTTCATTTATAACACACTAAGAGAAAATAGAAATATTATTTATCATGCAGCTCAATTTTGACAAAAAATTGATTGAAATTTTATTGGTTCTGATCACATTCAAAGTAGGAAACAATTAATAATAATTTGATAAATAAGACTATAATTTTTTTTTTCTTTTAGAAGTGCAATTCATTAAGAACTCAAAAAATACAACAAAACCAATTTAAAACATAGAGTCCAAAAACTTAAACACAAAACATTTTCGACTTTAAAACAAAACTCTGGCACCAGCTAATAATCTAATTTTTAAAATAGAAATACATTTTTCAAACCTTTTTTTTTTTTTGAAATATTTTGTAAATTTACGTGAATTTTAAATATTAAACAATTTAAATAATGAAAATTATCTCGAAAAATAGTTCTTTATCTATAAAGTTAAACTCACAATGATAATCAGCACTTTTCTTTTTATAAAACAAACTTTAAAAACACAAATTGGGTTGTCTATAACAAGAATTGTGGGAAAATGTGAACAACAAATACCTGGTTTGACTGAACTCTTTCACAGTCTCAATTTTCTTGCTGGCAGACGATAAGGCATTCTCAAAATCCTCTAGTGTTGGACCAGAATAGACATCGGAGAGCAGCCGATTGATCACGAACTCATTTGAATGAGTTGAAGTAGAGTTGGACTCGGTGCTCCCGTGGGGTTGCATGAGAGTGGAAGAATCAGTTGAAAGAAGCTCTCTCCAAAATTCATCTTCTGACCCACTTGACCAAGGAGCCTTAATTTCCTCCATTTAGCTTTCTAAATCTTCTATGATGGCTTTAATGAAGTGGGTTTTGTATATTAGTAGAGTTTTGAACGAAAGAACATGCAAGAACACGAAAGGATGAGAGGGAGGGAGGGAGAGAGAGAGAGAGAGAGTGGAGCAGATGAAGCTGAAGATCGTGATGTTTACTTGTTTATCCTGATCTTTAGTCTCTTAAAATACTATATATATACATTACTTTGACTTTTTTTAGAAAAAAAATTAGCATAACTCTTTTGTCGGCAATTGTTATGTGGATGTGTAGTGATATTTTTTTTTTCCATCTACTCCAATGAAAAAAATTGTTTACACAATAAATGCACTGAAATTGATAACATTATTGTTTTCTCTGTTTTCATCTAATATTTTGTTGTTATTACATTGTTTTGATGTGATAGAAGCATTGAGGGTCCCGTGGCTACCTGATTCACATTCAGTATTCAAACCAAGTGAGAGTCAACCATTAAAAAAATATATATATGATAAAAATGTTCCATCTAATAAATAACTTCATATTTTGACACCTAATTGTTCTTTTGCATCATTAATTTTTAAGTTTTCGAACCACGTGAGTGCGCGCGCACGCACGAGCATGGTGTAAGAGGGATTGTGTATGTAGAATTTTAAATCATATATAGCTTTATTTCAAAAATCCTTTGGCATTTTAAAAATTGGATTGGTCTTGAAAGCATGAATTAGCTCCCCACCCCCCCCCCAAAAAAATCCTTTTGCTCAACAAGGAAAGTTTTAGAAGTATCATATACCATATGAGAAACCATTTTTAATTGAAATGAAATCCACTTAGTTGGAACAAGTAGAAGCAATCCTTTCTGTAATCTTGTCTATTTTCCTTAATTTGTCTAACTTTAAAAAGGAATGCAGGCAAATGAAAGTGTGAGAAAATGTGGAATTCTCCATATAAGGTGATAAGGGTCGGCAAGCCAAACTATGTAAAATATTTTTGTTTTATTTGCTTCTTAAAAAAAAGGAGAAGGAAAAAAAATGAAAGGGATGAAACCCCAAATTAAGGATTGCTTGTGTTTATTTCTTCCAAGAAGACATAATTGAAAAAGAGAAATCCACCGGATATAAAGGATTGCATCCACCATAGTGCACCCATCAAGATAATGCACGATCCGAAGAGGCCAAGGCCCAGATTATGACAACCATGTTGACTATGGTCAAACGAAGAAGCCTATATGACATTGACACATGGGAGTTTTCCATTCGCTGGTATCACAATTGTCTCCTGTTGGCGTGTCAGATACCCATAGTATATCATACATCATAGGTTATACAATGACAATTAATTTCATATTTTGCAAGCCATAGTAGTTACCTGGGAGTTAGGAAAGGTTCAGTTTTACATGGGTTTGACTTTGTTTGAGTCGTTGCATGTAACTAAAGAAAATGTGAGTTTCTGTGAGGCCTATTCGATGAAGACAAGAGGGGAGCTGACTGTCAGGAGAGAGACTAGAGAGAGAGCGCCGGACAGGGGGTTTGTTTAAAAGTCAACGCTTTATTGAAGTGGGGCAAGTGAAGGGGAGAGGTTTGTGTGTGAATGATGGGGCACAGCAAGGGCGGGCCCCAACGTGGGGAAGAAATCACGTGAGGAGAGGATAGAGCGGTTTGGATGGGGTGTGTGGTGTTGTGGTTTACTTGGCCTATAGGTTTGGGGAAAAATTGACGGATTAACCAAGGGACAAACCGAGAGGGAGCCAGGTCCGTGACGTGCCCGTTAGGAAATTTACGGTGATTTTGGATGGGCCTGTTCTTGTTCGTCAATTTTTTTTTTTTTTTATATATATATATTGAGACCGGAATCGAGCCTATTATATGAGATGGGGAAAGATGTCACTTAAACTGAAACTCATTGGCGTTAATTTTTTTTAGACCGATACAGAGTTATATTTTAATTAATTTGATCCAAAATTTACAATAATTCATTTAAGAGACTATCCTCCTAATTTAGTCTATTTCATACTTAAATCGTAAGTTATTCTGGATTTTTGTTAAAAAATTTAGTGTCACATTTCACTAAATCAACTATTCATCAGTGCTCTTGTCAATCATTTTGTCCACCTTCTCGAGACTATAATTTTTTTTTACTTTATCACCTCGTTTAGAAATTCAACTAAGTAAATTTAAATAGTTGTAAAATATAATTAGTAATTGATTCTCTCGATATCTATTTTTCTATTCTAAAATTTAAATTAAAAAATTTGATTAAAAAAGTTTAGTTACTTATCCACGATATATTGGTTTCTCGAGACTATCATATTTGTTCCATGGTGCGCCTTCCCTCGAGTTGATGATTGTACTTGAAATTTGTAGCTGAAATTTTACCAGAAACTATGGCAATTACTAAAGTGGATATAATATCAACTTTACAACTAAGAAAACACATATTAGAGTTTTGATGGAAAAAAATAATAAAAATTACTTTTCTTATCGTTAAATTATAAAACATACAATTTATCAGTTTGACATTCTTTTAAAATTATAACAGATTAACTCTCATCAGGGTAGACTTTTATAATCATAATAAATGTATATAATCAAAATAATAACAATAACAAAAAAGCTAAACGTGGGTTTCTCGAGTGGCTTAGTCAAAAGCATCAAAAGGTGTGGCATCCCTCCATCTCTTTGGTCGACCATTGCAGTTTTTGCATGCTGCGAAATAACATTATAGTTGCCTAGATTGGTGCCAATGTCATTATTGTCGGCCTATAATTTATCTGTACGGTCCTTGGTTCATGGTTTATTATCATAAACAAATTTGAATTTCATGATTTAGCAAATGAAAGATATCAACTTGGAACCACTAGGTTACTACCTCACACAATTATTTTTGTACTTAAAAATTTAAAAATGTTCGGTACGTTTGAGCCATAAAAGGGCCATACTCGGGCT
The DNA here is from genome assembly GCA_033439265.1 of Dillenia suffruticosa. Classification (NCBI taxonomy): domain Eukaryota; kingdom Viridiplantae; phylum Streptophyta; class Magnoliopsida; order Dilleniales; family Dilleniaceae; genus Dillenia; species Dillenia suffruticosa. The sequence goes on from JAVTVX010000035.1 coordinate 2,386,194, forward strand.
CTGCATCAATCACAAGTTTAGTGACTGGGCTGGGCTTGGCTCTGCCATACATTTCCCGCCTGTCAGCACACTCTACACTAGGCCCAAGAAGGTAAGAGTATGCCGACCAATGATCCATTTCCGTATCTTAACCGGTCAAACTTGGTCATCAGCCTTTGAAATCCAAAACTAGGAACTTGCCCATAATTCTCTCTCTCGGCCCCTCCTGTTTTTTTTTTTTTTATTATATATACTATATTGATATATATTTAAAATTATATTCCGAATAATTTGATCTAAAATTTATAATCACATGTTTAAGGAGATTATATTTCTAATATAATTTATTTCATAATATTATAATTGATCGCATCAATTAGCTATTGATCGGGCCATCTTGTTTTGGCCTCTAGGCTTGGCTTGGCCTCTAGGCTTGGCTGACTCACACTCAGAACTCTCTCTCTCTCTCTCTCTCTCTCTCTCTTCCCCTTCCCCCGTTGGGCAGGAAGGCTGCTCTCTAAAATCGAAGAGGTGGAGATGAAGATGAAGATTGAATACCAATACTAATGTGCAGTAATGATTAAGTGGGACCCCCGTCATTGATTGGACACCCCCCATCTCTCTCATCATAAAATCAGAAACACATCATCAGTACCCTATTTAATAAATAAAAAAACAATCGAGTCAATCGAGTGGTCAAGATTCAAAGAACACCCCAACTGCAGCACCATAGCCATACCCATTACCCTGGACTAAGTGCTTCCATTTTTTTCCCTCGCAATCACCGACTCAAAAAGTTGTCCGCCGCCGTATTTGAATAATGCTTAAAATAACGTGGTCCACGTGTGCATACACGTGGGCCATGACTCTGTACCTTATTCGCCACGTCTGTGCCTCATGTCACCCACGTTCTCCTATAACTTCCCCGCTACTCCTCTCCACTTTCTCCACGTTTTTCAAATCATTAACATTTTCAAAATTCAAACCCCCAGAAAACCCATCTTCCGTGTAGTCTCCGTTTATCATATACTCCTCTGTTTCATCTCAAAATTACCGACCGACAAGTGCCGACAAAATCCACCAACACAATCGAGAATGGAATCCGAGCAAGGATGTACGACGCCGAAGAGGTCGGAGTGTAGAATTCCAGTGGTTTTCGAGTGTCCCCCGCCACCGAAGAAGAAGAAATCGGAGTACCAAAGAGGAGACCCACCAAAAAACGGGTATTTTCAGCCGCCAGATCTTAATGCTCTGTTTTCAATAGCTCCACGACGCGAAGCATGTAGTTAACTGTTTCTTTCAAGGTTTTTTTTTTTTTTTTTTTTTTCCAAATTCTGTAATTAGTATGGGATGAAATTGGAACATTAGGGTTTCCTTTCTAGGTAGAAGATGTGGATATGAATTTTAGGATTAGTGTTTTTAATGGGTCCTTGTGGCGGGAAAAGTGACAGATTTGATTTCTTAGTAATACTATTTTTGCAGTTTGTATTATCATTAGAATTGTAATGATTGGGTTTGTTTTTATGGAGTTGTGGGTCTTCGTAATTTGCGATTTTGTGGGATTATTGTGTCTGCAATGTTTAAAAACTATTTGTCTAAATACATAATATAATTCTGTCACGGAACATGAAAATTTGTTCATTCTGGAAATAGTTCATTTGTTTTTGATCTTTTGCAAATGGCAAAAATGTTTTTTTTTTTTAATATGTTGGGCGGGGGGGGGGGGGGGGGTTGGGGGATGGCACATGAGAATGTGACGCACATGGTGCTAATTGGGAGTTTTAGATCTACACTCTTCTATGTTCAGTTCAACCCCATGTTCTTTTGTACATTTTTTAAGAATTCTATGTTGGAACTACACGCTACCATCAATATCTTATTGTTTCCTATAACGTCATTTTATTTGGATCAGTTGTTCCATCAATATCTAGACATATGTCTTCGTTTTTATTCGATTCAATCAAGTACACAATAATTTTTTCTGGGACATACTTTTGGAACAGGGGTTTCTCTTAACATGTTACATGTTTTTTCTTCCCCCCCCCCCCCCCCCACAATATTGTTAAACTCGACATTAGACATGTCGATCTGAATTTTTAATGTTGCTTTTAAAATAGAAAATTATATTCGATTGATTTGGTTGGGATTTGAACCCGGGTTTGCTACATGTTTCTTGGCTACCAAGTGACAGGCCATTGACAGGTAAGGTAACCATCGTCTAATCAATCTTCCTTCAAGATTAAAAACCATACTCTTTCTATACCCATCTTTGCCAACTTTGTAGCAAACTTTTCAAAGAAATTCCGGTCTGCCTAGCAATAAGTTTCCTGCTAATGTGCCACAAAATGTGGATTGACGGTTTTCCTTCACTATTGGACTTGCAACTAATCGGCGCCCTAAAAACATGACCTGCCTAGGACCAAATGGAACCAAATTTGCAGCCTCCGTTAACAACAAGAAGCAAAGAATGAACGTCAACCTGAGGTCGGACCTATCCTGAAACAGGTTGCAGTCTAAATTTCAAAAGCAAGAAGCAAAGAATATAAGAAGAAAGAACAGAACCCGGAAGAACATAAAAGGAAAACAATGATAACCACAGTAAATACGTAGGGAAATGTAAAAGACGCGACAACACAGCTCAAATGAATTTGATGGAGATGACCACTAAGCGTATATAGAAAAAAACAACCATATTTCCATTTTTTCCAAACATACAGTAACAAGAGTCACATACAGCAGAATTTTTGAAGAACACAGATACTTCATGATGCGGGATGTATATTACAGCATTAACATAGAAAAATACTGCTCGAATTCTTGATCAATGGTTGGCTTTCTAGCATCTACTTGATTTTCTGCAATCAACAAAGATCCAGATTTAGATACCTTGCAAGTGGAATGACATTTTTGTACTAATGCAGAATATTAAGACATTGGATGGGATATTACCTTCATTAACCTTCCATCTTCCGGATGAAAGAACATAATTATTTTGATTTGTGTCATTCGTGAATAGCATATCTTGAATTTCCTCATCGGTGCATTGCTCCCTCCCATACTCGGAGCAAATTCTCTCTAAATAATTCAGCTGCTCCTCAAGATCTTTTGGTATATGATCGAGTCCATTATCACGAAATTGAGAATCGAAGTCACCACCCTCAATTGCTGGTTCTTTGCCCGTAGCACTCAAAGTCCTATTTTCAAATGATTGAAGGGTGTTCCTCAACTTGTTGCCAACAAAATGAAAAGAAGTGGAAGGCCAATCGTAGGTAGATCCCTTCACATATTCTGGATCTGGACCAAGTTTAGTTTCTGGATTAACAGACATGACAGAGTCATAGTCCTCAGAGACACTATTGCTGTCTTTTGCTGATTCAGGCTCCGAACCATCTTCTGAAGACACTCCTGCTGTTTTTTCCTCAATTATGTGCATATTAATACCCTCGTGTTCAGGATTCTCTTCAGAGATCGAGTTTTCTATCGGGCCAAGGACTTGGGTGGAACACAAATGCTTCGATGAAGGCAAACCAAAATATTCAGCCTGCAATTTCCTTTTCTTGTTCAGGTCAACAAGGTTGATATTGCTAACTTTCTGGACATGGAAGCTGAAATCGTGACAGGACAGAACAAATAATTCATTGCCTGTGAGAAAAACTACCTTTTGTGCATGCATTCCCATTATGAAAAACACGGGCAATAGCAGCTAGCTAATGTTAAAGAAATAAAGAAAAAGTGCCTGCTACACTCTCAGACATAAGCAATCAAAAAGCCAGAGCAAACTGAAATTTTATGTCAATACACACTGTTCTATAGTGAAGGACAATGGGCATTAATCATTTCAGTGAGATTGGAGGATTTTTGTTACTCAATGGTAAAAATTTTTAGGAAATTTGTCTTATATCTGAGTTTGAACATGTTAAGTAGTTTCTATACTTTGTGAAGCCTATGTAACTTTTTGAAAATTGGTATTATGTCGAAATGTTTGAGAGTGCCAATGACAAGGATGATAAGTTAATGAAATTTAAGAAATTCACAAGAGAGATGCATTTTACTTTTGCAACACAAACCTTCATTCCCACTTGGTTAAGGTTAGCTATATGATTTTTTTTTTTTCCTTAATTCAGCTAGTCATGTCGCTTCATAACTTAAAAAAGATGACCTAGAGGAAATCAATAAGAGAATATTTAGGCCAAGTCACATGATAAAGACAAAATCATCACTCACTGTTGTTTTCCTCCATATATGTTCCTTCTGATCTAAGACCTCCTTATAGCTACACCCATACAATACAACCAAGTATAACAAAACTGAAGATCTGGGTTACATACAGTTGGTCTCCCCCCCCCCTCTCATCAGCGCGAAGTGTTTGCAAAATAGTAATAAGATCAAAAAAAAAAAAAAAAAAAAGTGAGGAAAGAGAACAAAAATGACCAAAAAACAGTACAGGGATCAAAATTTCTGGTTTTAGTTGTTTTTAGTACTCAAAAGGACGCATTAGAAAAAGAAAAAGACAAAAAACAAAAAAACCCAGAAAAACAAACCTGTTAATCTCTGATGGGTCGTGGCACTCCATATGAATTCTCTCTGTAATTCACTCGATGAAAGATAGTCTTAAACCCAACCCCAGAAATCCCAAAATTCTCGCCGATGAAAGTGCAAACGGATGAATGTGTGTGTGTGAGAGAGAGAGAGAGAGAGACTCCGAGTTAATCCCAGAATCAGTCACCTGTGACCGTCACACAGTCTCTCTTACCCTCCGATTTGTGCTGCTGCTATCCGTTGCAAATCCCAAGTGCATGCATTGGCTGTGTGGTACACGATCTCTCTCTCTCTCTGTGTATGATTGGGGATTAAGGAGGTAGTTGTGTCGTGAAAAGAGGAAATGACGTCGGTTAGAACCACGATTGTTGGTATTTGCCTGCAAATTCTCGTATTATTACGGGAGCGTGGGGTGCAGTTGCTTGACGAGGAAGTGCAAGTATGGGCGGTTAAAAGGGTGGAGGGTATGAAGAACAGGGCCATTCCTCGGCCACGTGGTCTCGTCCTACATGTCGCAGGTGACCCATCTTCATTGGTCCTCCCCCATCTGTAGTAATTGCATTTAACTTTCCTTAATGTAATTGTTAATTATACTTTAATTGATTAATCAATTACCCTCTCTTTGATTAGGGTCGTCGTTTGCATTAAACATATCTTGCCCCACTTGCATTTGACTAATTCTTAGTTCAAGTTAATCCTTTTTATAAACATCTAATGTACCTGTTAGATTAACTACGGAAAATACACCATACCAATTAATTTTCCAGGTGGCAAATGGTTGACAAACCTTATCCAAATTCCTTTTCGAAGAAAAAGAAAAATGCAAATTTGAAGTGAATACAACTTTAACCTTCTGTGACTCAAAAGTTAGAGGCTGGCATTCTTAATTTAGAATTAATATTTCTGATCTTAATCGCACTAGAAAGTTCAAACCAGTATTCTATCATGGGACAATGTGATACGTTATCCAAATTCTGTCCCTTTTTCTCATTACTTTACACAGCAAGAAAATAATTTTACAATTAATAAAATGTAAAAATTAAAAAAAAAAAAACTTTTAAAAATTAATTTTTGTCTAACCATGCCCAGTTGTTCGAATGGAATCTCAAAAAAGGGTAAGAACTGCCGAAATACAATGCCAATAAATTAGAGGGATATGAGCGAGAACAAAATTTGAAGGCTCATGTGCCATTCTGTTTGTTGTACCAAGTTACAGTACAAGGTGTACAGTATTCTAACGTTATATCAAAAATGAATACAAAATGGTGGAAGTACAAAGTGTTTCTACCATTCCAGATTCTGCCGGGTAAGCTCCCGCGGTTTCATCTCTATACACAGGTAAAAGACGTGTTCCCATGTCTAACCATCTAATGCATTATGACCTTTTAGGTATATGTGCATGAAAAACATTAAACTGAACCATCAACTCAGGTATGCTCGAAAACATCTAACCTGCAACAAACGGCTTCAAGATCTCCAGTTCTGGCTATTCCTGGAAACTTCAGAAGTAGAGTGGCCTTCACATCCCAAGACTCAGCTCAAGCATTGGATTGCACAGGAAGGTGCTCAGATCCGGAAACTAGTGCTTCAAACCAAAACAAACCTTGTATAAACCTCCAGAAATTGTTCTTGGTAACCTCATAGCAATCGAGGTCGAAATCCCATTGTATTTTAATTTCATGTAGAGACCGGAGGAACAGATAACTTATCATATAATTTTGTGCGGAAGTGAAGACCTGACCCAATATCACCAGACGTGGGGCACACCCAGGTTAAGACATTTGGGCCCAGTATCTGCACCAGTGACAGCAGAAAATGTTTGCGCATCATAATACAACACAAGATGAGACGTAAAGTTCTTTATCTTTCACACCCAATTTGAACAGAGAAGTCAGGCTCTGTAATTGACCTCATGCCATAGTTTTAATTAGATTTGAACCACATACAGAAAATTGTGACCTCTGAACGGTGGGCAGATCCCATCTCAGTCCTCATTTGAAAGAGGAGGGGGGTAGCATTGTCTCACATATCAATGTGTCCTAACTGAGCAGATCCCAAGTTTGAGGAAAGGCTCATAGTATGGGCCTTGATGGCCCTGCGTATCATTAGGATACTACCACATGGATTACACCGCACACAAGATCATGGCATCCAAAATGTCAACATACAAGGTAAACACGCAACTGAATTGGTAGTGCCTCCCAAATACCGATAAAAAATCCCAGGCTATGACGCTAACAAAACATTGACAAAATCCTGTAATCATATACAAGTACAAAAATTCTTTCCCTTGTCAATTCTCCACCCAGGTTCACCACCTCTTATAGTCAGGGATCCTTTTTGAGGAGCATTGCTATTTGCAAACACAAGCATCATCCTTTGACTTACATCAATTCTGAAAATGCATGTTGCAATTGCCATTAATCACACAAGTATGTGCACCCAATAGTGACATCAAAAGCAATCTAGACACTTCATGCAGTTGGTGCCAAGGAAGGAGACTTAAGACACTGCATAACTGCTAACAAGGCACCAACAGGCAAGCACCTCATTCAAATTTTACATCAAGTAAGCTTTTCAAATCTTTTTTTGAGGCACATGCCCTATACAGATTTTACTTGATTAAGTATGCTTTCCAAATCTTTTTTCTATCCTCTTTTATCTATCTTTCTTTCCTTTTGGGACCAAGTATATCATTTGCTTTTCTCAATCTCATACCATATATAACTACCTAAGATCTCATGAAGATAGCCAATTGAAAGTTACTGGTTGGATTTGTCAATTCTAATAAGTGGCTTCCTTGCACCCACACAACCCCACTTGGACACAACACATGTCAAACAGTGACCTTACATCCTAAGGCTCCTAGATTTTATGGACAGCATGTTGCAGTTAAAATAGGGGAACTACCCCAGGCTACTAGTCCTTCCAATCTACAAAGTCAATGTTAGCAAGGTAATGATCGAAAAGATTTTGCTTTGTGTGTGGTGGTAGAAGACCATAACTAAAAATGCACCTCCCCACTGTATGAAGGGGAGCCAAACTACATTTCCACTCCTCCTTGGGATGATATATGCTAGGTAAATGTATCCAGCTTGCTACATACCGAACACCCCTCACCAATCTGCAAAAATACAAACTGATGGCCAAGGTAACACATTTGCTCCTGATCCACCTCATCCTCCCTCTAAAGTCCTCTCACCTACTCCCATAAGATGAAGGCAACAATTGCTTCTGCTTGTTGTGCATAGATGAACACTACAAAGTTCAACTTAGTTATTGAGTGCCACCACATAATTGACATGAGCTTGAAGACTAAAATCTGAAAGGGATAAAATCTAACAAGACCAACGTCAGATAATGCAGCTCATTGAAGGAGGGATTAAAGGACTGTAAGAGATCTTACTGATGTCAGATTTTCATAGGCTCCAAGATCATAAGGATGCGAATAAACATTTCCCCCTTTCTCTGCAAGCCACATAGCTCTCACTCCTTCATGGTACTGTGAAATAATTCCCAAGGAAAACTATTATTCAATACTTCAATACTGTAATATGGACTGGCCGTTAAGGCAAGGAAAAGCTAACTCGGGAATTATTTACAAACCTCAATTGTGGTTTTATTTTGTAGTACAAGATAGATATGCCAACCAAGCAGAACACATAGTGCCACACTCAAAAAGATCAACAGCAATCCGGCAATGACCTGTAAAATAGAATATGATGAGGAAATATCTAGTAGATCTATTGTATGTAATCTGAATGCTATTGACAGTGAAATTACATATGCAGTGCTGGAAGAGCTTTCACTTTGCTGATCATCCTTGTCACTATCAACAGTTAAACTCCCAAAAAGCAGGACCTAAACATTCCAAGAGAACAGAAACATAGATGAAACATGAGAAAGGGAAGCTAACCAACTTGATCAACACAAAGGATCCAAATAAGAGGCAAATCATAAAGTTAGGCAAGAGATGTTACCAGGGAATATATACATGCAGTTACAGCATATACAACGAAGATGAAGAAGGCCTTATAGTTTGCATGGCCCACACAATTATTTATCCAAATGCAGTGGTGGTCCTTACATACAATATGCCAGAAGTTTTAACCCACTATCCAAGAAATTTGAGATAGTGCAAAAATTAGAGTGCATATTACACATACCATTCGCAAAACACATCGTTTGCAAACACGACAATGATGGGCGCGTGGAGGCTTATAGTGGGAACACTTTTGGCAATATCTCAAGTCCCCTCCCTACACAAAAATTTCACAATAAATTCAGTTCAGATATCAACAAAGACAAATGCAACCTCTTGATATGATATCACCTTCAATATTTTCTATGCTTGAAGCAAAAAATGAGATAAGATTTGAGAATCTTGCTGATTATATATGTAAACTAGGGATGGCAATTTGTATCCAACCCAGTGGATACCCGCCCCTACCCTACTCGGTGGAGCTGGATAAGGGGCGAGTGTGGGGCGGATAAGGGTATGAAATTTTCAAACCCATAGAGGGTCGGGTAAAGTGCAGGTATGAGTTTTGTACCCACCGTGTAACCTACCCGACCCTCTACACACACACACACACACACACAAAAGTCGACTCAACTTAGAACTATGAAACAGTCAACCTGAAGTGTAAACAAGTCTCTCTTACTCTCTCTCTTCAGAAGGTTTGTTTCCTTCATCATCTTTTTTCCTTTTTTTTTTTATGTAAAATTTTGTTCAAATCCTAAGTTTTTGTTTGTTTAGAATTATATTTTGGTTATGAAATTTGGATTTAAACCCTAAAATCCTATTCTTTTTTAGTATGAAGTTGATAGATTACAAAGCCTCTGTAATCGATTACATATTCAGAAATGTATACTACAAAAACCTTAATCAAATTAGGATTTCATAGGTTTTGTTCAAGACTTTTGCACAATTAGGATTTCAAATATTTATACTATAGAGATTGAGTGAAAAACAAGTCAACTTGTGAATGCAACAAGTCGACTTGCTATGTGAGTAGATAAACCCACGGGGTAGGGGCAGGTAGGGGCGGGTGGAAGGTAGGATATAAAACGTCTTACCCACCACGGGTGGAGGGTTAGGGGTGGGCATGGAGTTTTAGGGTGGAGGGGTGGGTAGGGTTTGACAGAAACTCACCCCTACCCGCCCCATTTCCATCCCTAAAACTAGGGAACACGTTGCATGCATGTCTCAAGAATCATTTCTGCATGCCCTGCATTACAAAATTCACTTGTCAACTATTTTCATAGTTTTCATTGCCTCCTCGTAAAGTGTATCCAAGTCATATGTTAAACGTGGCAGAAACCTAAATCAGTCAATCATATTCTCATGGATAAGAAACAAGTGAAAAGTGATCTATCCCATACAAATTTTCTCCAACTAGCATTCTTGTCGCGACTTCCTTGCTTGTCGCGACTTCCATTTTGTGCAGTCTGCTAGTTAGGAAACAGCACAATAATCCGCATGTCTATCAAAACACGACAAGCATACTTAGTTATCCCGAGGCATAGCCAAATCTTTTTTAGCAGTTTCCAAATGTTTGTAAGGATTTTCTTCCAATTTCACATGCTCATGAATAGGAATACATACCAATAAAGCACAAATCATCCAATTACTTGGATGCCCAATAGTGCAATTCCCATGCAACTCCTTAGAGATTTTGATGGATGGTCATTAATCAATCTGAAAAGCCAACAATAATGCTATATGTACTGGAAAATGTCGAATGTGATATCGCACAAATTCAGTGCTTACTAAAATCACTCAGCAATAGTACATGTTATAATGTTTCAGAATCGTTGACTTACTAATGTAGCTGGAACATTACTCAAAGCCCAGTGATCAATGAAAGGATAAGTTGCATGCTTCCTAAACTTAGACCAAAATCCCTCAAACCCTTCATTGGTTTCAAATTCTCACAAAACTCAAACCCACCAACAAAACCACATCAAAAATTTAGAAAGGATCAAATTTGCAAAATTAAAACAATCCTAAAACATTAGCAAATCACGAATCCAACACCTCATCCAAATTTGAATGATTCATTAGACTTACTAATGCAGGAAAAAAACAAAACTCATTGCAATTTAAAATCGTAAATCAAAATCAGGATGGCAATTTCGTAATAAAAACCAAAACTCAAATTCTGCCCAAAAAACACTGGAAAACCCTAAAATCGAAACTTTCAGAACACCCGTCAATCAATAAATCTAAATTACATTTCGAACACTAAAAATGAAATCCAGATGACAATTTCGTAATTAACACTAAAACCCAAATTCAGCCCCATCCAAAACCCCTTAAAAGGAACTTCAAATTTACAATACCTTGCGCTTGATCTCGTGAAGAGGGTTCTCCGCATCCTCAACATCGGGCACAAAGGAGGAAGGAACCCGACCCGGATCGCGAAAAAGACAAATGGAATAAGTAAAGACACACATGGCGGCAATTGCAGTGAAAATGCAAGCGTTCATGAGACCTGGAGAGGATCCAAGACCAAACCATTTCTCAGCGAATATAAAGACGGTAGTGAAGTAGATGTATGCGATTACGGAGATAACTACGATGACTGGTAGACTTCTTGCGAAGCTCCGAGCCATGAGAAAGAGAAACGAGAGAGAGAGAGAGAGAGAGATCAAAGTGGTGGCACCGGCGTTGGTGACAGACGCCGGCGTCACCGAGGAGATGTTTTTGTCTGAGAGAGAGAGAGAGAGAGAGACAGAGAGAGGTGTTCTCGTTTGAGTACGTTTTGGAGGTTGGTGAAAGCTGTGGAGATCTTGGCGGTGACGCCGCGGTTGTTTTGAATTTACCGAAGTACCCTTTTCTTCTTCCTCCTGCTTTGTTTAATTTTCTTTTCAAATTAGCGGAATATAGAGGGGTAAGATTTTGGAAAAAGGGCGAGGTAGAAAGAATGCCATAATATTTGGTTTATTTAATTTATGATCTGTTTAGCCTATATAATATTTCTTTGTATACATTATTTGTTTCCTTTTTTTCCTTAATTTATTCATTTTATTTGGTAAGTATTTTTTTATTGTAGTGTATAATAGTGTTATATGGAATAAATAAATTTTATGCTAAATAATTTAAATTTTATGTGACAATTCATACCAATATATTTTGATATCTTTTAATTTAAACATATTTTAATAAATTAAAATAAATATTAATTTAAAAATTAATTAAAATATGGACTTTCAATTAATTCATATTATTATTATATTAAATTTGACTTAAAAATATGATATTTATTTTCTTTTGTGTACAATAATAATACACAAAACAATTAATTTGTATGATGCAAGTTAATAGACAGCTTTAGCCTGTTGATTAATTTTGACCACTGTGCTTCCCCTCCCTTCTATCCATCCGTTCTCTCTCTCTCTCTCTCTCTCTCCCCTAAAATTTGTCTTCGGTTTTTCTCTCTTCTCCATTGTTGTTCCTCTATTTTTCTCTCCTTCCGTTGATTTTCTATCTTTTCCTCATTCTCTCTCTTCTCTATCAATTTCTCCTCTTCATTCTCTTGTATTTCTTGTTCTTCCTTTCTTTATCTATATCCAGAACGAAGAAAGAAATAGAAAAACAGAAATTGAAATTGGTTAAGAGAGAAAAAAACAAAAGAAATCAATTAATCGAAAAGATAAGAGAATAGAGGGAAAGAGAGCTTTCGGTGAAATGAGTCGAATAATTTTCTTATGAGTAAATTTAAGTTTGACACTATATGAATATTTTCATTTTTTCATTTATAGTTTTAATTTTTATCACCCTTTTATGTTCTTGAAACATATGTATATGAATTTATAATTAAATAAGATTTATCGTAAAAAAAAGTATTTGACAAAACACAAGAAAGGTACAAAATAAATTACTGCGTTTGAAGAGTATGAAGATTATGAAAGAATTATGTGAAAAAAAAAAAACCAAAATTAAACAAACACCCTTAAGGTTGTTTTGAAGTACAAGAAAAGAGAACACAGAGAGGCCGAAATTAATTAAGAGAAAACAAAGAGGAAAGATCGATAGAACCATCGTGACTGAGAAGAAAAGAGAGCTTTTGATGGAGTTCTGGGTAATTTTACTTAAGGGTAAATCCATAATCTCATTTAGATGGGCACTGGTTGAAAATTTGTCATGCTTTTATAACGATTTTTTTTTCAAGTTTCACAACCGCTCTGTGGTTTTTTCGAAAGTTGTGTGTGAAATCCAATTGAGTGAAAACATGTTTGGGCAAAGCACAAATGCAGACGAAAGTATTTGACAAGGAAAGAAAGGAGAAGTGCGAAAAAACCAAAACGAAACAAACGGCCATTGTGCCGTTTTGATGTACAAAGGACAAACCAAACGCAAAACCCTTTCAACCAAAAATTGAAAAAAGATGAAGAGAAAACAAAAAAAGAACATTGTTTCTGGGGATCGTCTTTGGCATTTTAATCTTCGCCCTCTTGAGTTGAGTGGTAGAGAGCATATTGGTTGTGGGTGCAGCTTTTAGTAATGTCGACCGGACCATATTCATATGGATTAAACATAGACGCAAAAGTTGCTATAGTTTTTATCCTATAATTATTGCAACTGCTGAACATTTGTTTTTTTCTCATTAAAAGCCATTTTTGTTTCCTTTCCTTGATAAAATAATTGAAACATAACTGCGTAAGAGCTTGCTGCCAAAATCTCCACACCATACAATCATTAACTTATTGAGTCCCCTATTTGGATTTCAAAATGAAAGCAAAAAAATATTAACATTTGGGAAGATCTGAAGGTGGAGGAGGTAGCTTCTGTTTTGGGCCCTTTCCATCCATCACAAGCCAAGCCATCTTTAGTCCCCAGCTTGTGTGCACTTCCAAGTGGCAATGCATGAACCATACACCTTTTGACGCACACAAAAACATGAAATTATGTCAATTACCCAATTAATTTCTGCCTTCTGTTGGGCCAATTAAGCAAAAATACAACACATATCTATATACATGTATGTATATATATACGCTCGTGGAATATTTCAAATTATCATTTACACTTACCAGGATTATCAGCAATGAAACGAATGGCGACCCAACCACCTGCAGGCACGCCAACGGTGTTCCTCTCAGCAGGGTCGACCAGGTTGAATTTCTTGGGATCATTGTTGGGATCATAATTTCCAAAACCCCATCCCAAAACAAAGAAGTTAAATCCATGGAGATGAAGAGGGTGACTCTCAGCCCCAATAATACTAGTGTCCTGCAACGCTAGCTCAACCTTTGTGTTGAAAGGTAGCGCCACAACTTTAGTGCCACTGCTAACTAAAAGGTTCTTTGGCGGGGTGCCGGTGTAATTAAATTTAAATTGCGGGTTAGCGGGAAAATCTGTTGTGTAAACCCCATTGGACTGTTTGACAAAATGAGCTTGGAGTAAGGCGGTGTTTGGCTGCACAAAGGTGACATTGTTGACAGAAGCCACTAGTCTAGTGTTGTTGGCTCCTTGGCATGGTTGGCTGTTCGAGCATTTGCTCAATCCAAGTCCTACCGTGAAGTAAAACTTTCTGTCAACGGTTTGTGGGACTTTGGCAGGGAATTTCGGAGTGTTCAAGCTTCTAAGTCTCCTCCCAAAACTTATAGCAAAAGCAGTGTCGTTTAGTTTTGGCAATCTTGGTTTTAGAAGAGGAAGCTTCTTCTTTGTGCTTGACACGGATTTTTGCTCATACTCTAGAATTCCTGCTGCTGTAGAGTTGTCAAATGCAGCAGCTCCGCTGACATACGGCCTTGCGGCCATTTGAAAGGTCTCATTTGGATGGTGATTTTTAGTCTTGAGAAGAACATTGATAGTTTGTCCAGGTGTGAGGAGAATGACATTGGTCTTAAACGGCTTTACATAGGTTGCATCGACTTCAACCACCATTAATGAATGGTTGGCTATGCTAAAGAAAAGCTCATCATTGAGTGCAGCATTGATCAGTCGTAGCAGATAAGTTTTTCCAGGCCTAACCTTCAGGTTGAACGTGTCTGCCCAAAAAGGAAAAAAAGTTTTTAATCATATTAACAAGTCCGTAACATTAATGTCTAGATGTTGCAAATAAAAATACCTTTGGCAGAGCAATTGTAGAGAGGACCAGGAAGACCATTAATGGTATAGGCATCAGAGACATTAGGAGCTAGTCCTGTTTGCAATGCTTGATTGATCACTGTCTCAGTATCTGCATTCCACCACTCTCCTGCAAATTCCGAAATTCCCGGCATATCTAATTAAAATTCAATTAATCTAATTTTCCAAGTACATAATTTTTATTTTCTTGGCATACCAAAAATAATAGGGACTTCTTGGAAGGGTTGGGGAAATGGGTATCCGGCATTTCGCTTGGGGAGGATCACAATCGGTCCATAAAGGGTAGCCCTAAGCCAAGAAATGTGGGCATGCCAAAATAAGGTCCCTCTTTGGCCTCTCACTGTGAAGTTGTATTCATAGCTTTGGCCTGTCTGAATTGGGCATTGTGTAATGAATGCAGGTCCATCTGCCCATCCACTTCTTAGCTGCCTAATACCGTGCCTGTGTTTGCCAATGCAATCTCAAATGATTGATTTTGATCATAACCCAAAATAAATTCCAGAAAAAGTAAGCGACAAAAGAAGAAAACAAAAGAAAAGGGTAATTGGTAAATTAATGTTCCATACCAATGAAGTGTGACATTGTTCTGAACATGGTTTACAACCTTAATAACCAAACGATCACCTTCCCTTGCTATGATCCTAGGCCCTGGAAATTGCCCATTAACTGTTACGATGTTCTTGGTGTGGCACAGTCTGGTTACACTTTGCAACTTGATCTGCACAACCGAATTTAAATATTATTAAATATAATAAAATAAATTCTGTAAATCATTGTATCCAAATGACATCAAAAAGAAAAAAAAAAAAAAGAAAAAAACTTACATTAAACTTATAATGCCTCGTTATGCCTGTGTGTTTGGCTAGCACAAGCAGAGGCACCCCCAACAGAGCAAAAGTCAATGCCAACAGGATGGCCCTAAAATTAGAGGCTGAAAATCGAAGAAAGCAAGGGCTCATTCTCTCTTTTTTGAGTGGTTTTGTGCTTTGAATTTTAGAAATGTGTAAGAGGGAGTGGAGTTGCTTGCTTTGAGTGAATTGGGAAATTGTGAGGCACATATTTATACATAGCTAAAAGGAGAGTTTGGTCAGATGCAAACAGCCAAGCATCAGGCAACAATTTGCAGCTTAGTTTAGGATTGGAGTGATGTCCATTTCAGTTGCTCTACAATGTCATTAACGGTTTTGAGAGAGACTTCCCATTTGATAGAACAAAACTGGTAAAACTCACTTCCTTTCTTGGAGTGCAATTATGAACTTCACAAAATAGTAGCTGTAAAATCATGTCTTCCAAATCAAATCCCTTTTCCCCTGTCGCTGAAATTGCACCTGGATCTATTTATTTTCCTTGTTTGTGCGAAAAATCATATACTATATATAGAATTGTTTGATTATAGGGTTTCAAAATAAAATAAAATCTTAAGTCCATTTGATAAATTACTCAACAAAATTAAGACCAAATTATTGAGAGCGAGTATAACTTTTGTATATCCCTTGCAAATTGATGGAGGTCAAAGTTTTTTTTTTTTTTTTTTTTTTATAAAAAAATTTTTGGGCATATTTATATATTTATAATTTAATGATTTATTTTAAAATGCTTTCGTACCATTCATCGGTAAAATGACGGGAATCCATATTTTTTTTTCATATATATAAATCAAACTGCACCTAAGTTTACTATAGTTTTTTTTTTCCTTGTGCCCTCGTGAGGATATTACTATTAAGACATTGAAAAGGATTTCATTACCTTTAGCAACAGGCTGGAAAAGATAACGTAGTTATAACTGAAATTATATCAGATTTAATTCAAATAGTATTTTTGTTTATTTATAAAATTTAACAAAAAATAGATAAATTGTCCAATAATCACAATAATGTGAGTAGTAAAGAATACTTATGCTGATTAGAGTGAGAGAAAAACTTAATCTTCTGGTCATGGGTTGTCGAGTACCAGTCGGCCTCCTACCTTAAATTCTTTCTAACCAAGGCAACAAAGGAGAAGTGTACTCTTGTTGGCTGTCGGTTGTTCATTGGTTTCTCCCAGGGTAACAAATTTTGATGTCAACGTTCTCCTGTTTAGCCTCTTTTGCACTTTACTCTAGCCAATTTTTAAGATTATTTTTTTCAACTTTTTTTTTTAAATATTCTTTTTATTTCATATATAATATCTCTTAATCAAAACAATATAGTTAATTAAGAATTTCTGTAAGATGTTTTAGGTTAAGAAGCCTATGTAATTTACAAATAAAATTAACAAGTTTGTAACATTTGCGCTCTAAATATTGCAAATAGAAATACCTTTGGCTGAGCAAACTTAGAGGCAAGGAAGATCGTTGATGATATAGGCATCGGAGATATTAGGGGTTAAATCCTTTCTTTTTTTTGTAATATATTAACCGTTATTCGGAGTCATATTTTGATTAATCTGATTCGGAACTTGAAGTGATTCATTTAAGAGAACTACCCTTCTAATATAGTTTTTTTCATACCCAAACTGCGTTGGTGGCTAAATCCTTTATGCAATGCTTGATTGATCACACTCTTCCACTACCCTCTTGCAAGTTTCAAAATACCCATATCCCATTGAAATTTAATTAATCAAATTTTCCAAGAAAATAGAAGTTTTATCTTCTTGACATACCGGAAGTAATGGGGATTTCTTGGAAGGGTTGGGGAAATGGCCACATTGGTACCCGGCATTTCGCTTAGGGAGGATCAGAATCGGTGCATGAAGGGTTAGCCCTAAGCCTTGTAAATATGCGCGCGTCAAAATAAATTCCTCCTTTGATCTCTGACCAAGATGTTGTATGCATGGCTTCTTCGGCATGGTGTCATGCATGCGGGCCCATGGGTTCTGCCCATCCGATATTTGTGGAGTGGGTTGATGTCAAATCATGATTGAGCATATCATCCATGATTTTGGCTTAGGCTTGATACAGCATAAAATGATTGGAAGAATATTGTGATGGAAAGCGAAGTATTTTGGGTAATTGACAATTTGACATAATTTTAGGTATGGTGATGTGTGAATAGGTGGATGGCTTCAAAGCACTGGCTCTTGGAAGTGCACACAAGCAGGGGATAAAAAGATGGCTTGGGTTGTGATGGATGGGAAGGAAGGGCCCAAAAAGAAGCTGCCATGCCACATCCACCTTCAAATCTTCCCAAATGTTGATTTCTTTTACTTGCCTAAAAAACCTACGCAGTTCTTTTTTTCTTTTTTTTTTTTTTTCCTCCTCCTTCTTCTTCTTCTTCTTCTTCTTCTTCTTCTTCTTCTTCTTCTTCTTCTTCTTCTTCTTCTTCTTCTTCTTCTTCTTCTTCTTCTTCTTCTTCTTCTTCTTATATTCATTAAATCTTTTCACTGCTTACCGTAAAGTTTTGATTTTGGTTTTGATTTTGTACTCACATCTTCTCTATCTTTTTCTTTCGTTTGATTTTGCTTCAGATGTTTTAATAATGTTTACGACATTTCGCCAACAATTTTCATATACCACCTATCCAATTCAATTGTTTTATAAAGAAAAGGAAACAAATATCTTTTACTCATGCATTCAATTTTCAGATTTATTGGTTCTACCAAAATAATAAATAAAAGACCTATGAAAACCAAACCACCAACTCAATTGGACCCTGTAAGCGGTCGATCCAAATTAGTTGGGACAAAACCCCGGATACTGAGTTAGTGGTCTAGCCATGATATCAAAAAAAAAGTTCTAATAATTCCAAGTAAAGCGGTAAAAAAAAAAGAAATCTTAAATGTTATAAGATGTTCATGAGAAATTAAATATGCTCAACTTAATAAAAGCAAAATTTTATCCTTTTTATCAGAAAATAAATAAATAAATAAATCATTTTCCTGTCCATATATCATTTTATATTTCCATTTTAACTCTATTTTTTGTTCAAAATTTCCAAATTAAATTTTTAAATCAGAAAATAATCTGATGATAGTCAAATTTCATGAAGAATATTTTTTTCCCAAACAAATGATCAATTTCAAGTCGACTAATGAAGGTAATACAGTTAAAAATTAAAAAAGAAAATTATTGAATAATATTTTCTTCGAACAAATTCTCTTGAGGTTTTGAGACATGTTCACGTGTTTGTGTTCCAAAAAAACAGTTTAGTGACTATAATTCCCCTCACCTAATATCATGATCTGAGATTCAAATCTCATATGATTAGGAAAAAAAAAAAAAAAAAAAAAGTTCGTGGTTGTTGATATTGGGGGTGGGGGTGCCTGATAGCGGAGAAGGCTCCCAGCCCATCAGCCCGTGGGCTGGGATAGTGGTGTTCTGGCCCATTTAGACGTCCGCTGGTTTGAGATCATGTGCTTTGGGATTCTACAAGACAATTTTATCTTCGTTTGTATCACCCCCAGTACAGAGGAGGCCCATGCAAACGCACTAGGCAAAAACAGAGAGAGCTAGAGGATTCATAAGAACATCTCATACCAACAAACTCTGATATCATTAGTATTGAAGCCTCAACCCCCAAAATTATTTCAAAAAAAATCAACGATCATCACCAATCAAAATGGTAAAAACACCCAGAAAGAAAAATGCCAAATATTATTACAATTGAGTAAAGATTAAAAAAAAAGTTTCCAGGCCAATTTCCTGGCAGATATTTGAGTGTGTGCCTCCATCTCAGCACTTTGGAAGATCAGAGGGTGGAGGTGGCAACTTCTGATAGGGCAGCTTTCCATCTAAGACAATCCAAGCCATCTTCAAGCCCCAGCTTGTATGCACTTCCAAGTGACAATGCATAAACCATACCCCTATTAAAAAAAAATTGTTAGAAATATTATTAGCACAAATTAAAGGGATAAATTAATCTGGTTCTTAGAGCTAATATGCGACGTAATATGAGATGCATTGATTAGTTAAATTTTTGAACATCTTTATCTAACAATGAGGTAATAAATTATTTTTACAGTACTTAAACTTATGTTATGTGTATGCATGATACTCACCAGGGTTGTCTGCCAAGAACCTGATTGCGACCCAGCCACCGGCAGGCACACCAACAGTGTTCCTCTCTATGGGATCGACAAGATTGAATTTTTTAGGATCATTATTTGGATCATAATTTCCAAAACCTTGGCCAACAACAAAGAAATTAAATCCATGAAGATGAAGCGGATGGCTCTCAGCTCCAAGTATGCTCGTGTCCTGCATCACTAGCTCCACACTAGTGTTATAAGGAAGCACTATAGTTTTAGTACCATTAGTAGTCATAGTATTATTTGGTGGAGGACCAGTGTAATTGAATGGAATCAATGGAGTACTAGGAAAATCAGTCGTGTAAACACCGTTTGATTGCCCGGTAAAGTGAGCTTGAAGAAGGGCTGTGGTCGGCAAGACAAATGAGACATTGTTAATAGAAGCTGAAAATTTTGTAGTATTGGAAGGTCCTTGGCAGGTCTGATTTTTTGGGCATGGCATTGTGGCTAGACCTACAGTAAAGAAAAATCGCTTGTCAACCTTTAGAGGCACATTGGCAGGGAATTTAGCATTGGCTAAGCTATGAAGTTTCATTGTGAAATTCGCGGCGAATCTAGTATCATTTAGTGCGGGCAAGATCGGTTTGAAGAGAGTAAGGGTTTTAGGAGAGACAGGACCAGAAAGAGACTCATATTCTAAGATGCCCGCAACCGTGGAATTGTCAAATGTGCCTTGGCCTGTGGCATAAGGTCTGGCAAGCATGTGAAATGTGGCATTTGGGAAAATTGGTTTGGTCTTGAGAAGGACATTAATGGTCTGCCCAGGGGTAATGAGTAATGTCTCCGTCTCAAATGGCTTGACATAAATGGCATCTGTTTCGACTACTGTCAGGCTATGGTTGGCAATGCTGAAGAAGAGCTCATCATTGAGTGCTGCGTTGATTAATCGCAAAAGGTATGTCTTCCCCGGCTTCACTTTCAGCTTGAATGTATCTGCCCAACACCCATTTTTACAGCAAGAATTAAATTTTTATACCTTAGTCATTCACGATCACGCCCTTATGTCTTAAAGACCAAATTACCTTTAGCAGAGCAATTGTAGAGGGGTCCTGGAAGTCCATTGATGGTGTAGGCATCAGAAACATTAGGACCTCCACCGGTTGTAAGAGACTGATTAATGATTGCCTCAGGATCCGAATTAAACCACTCACCTGGAATTTGAACAATGTGGTTAATTCTAGTGAACTTGGGGTTATTTATAATAATTGTGACACTAAATTGTTAGGTACCGAAAACGATTGGAATTTCCTTGTGAGGCTTTGGGAAAGGGTAGGATTCGTTGCGCTTAGGGAGGATGATGATGGGGCCGTATACAGTCACTCTAATCCATGAGATATGAGCATGCCACCAGAGAGTGCCTCTTTGCCCAACAATGTTGAAATTGTAGACATAACTCTGGTTTGTTTGGATAGGGCATTGTGTGATGTATGCCGGTCCATCAGCCCATGCGCTTTGTAGCTGTCTAATTCCATGCCTGTTTTAAGTAAAACATAATTAATTTGCAATGAGATTTGTCCTAGGATATAATGAATATTTGATTGGTTAGGAACATACCAGTGAATACTGACATTGGTGTTAGGGACATGGTTAACCACTTTGATGATCATTTGGTCACCTTCCCTAGCAATGATGAGTGGCCCTGGAAATTTCCCATTTACTGTTATGATGCTTCTGGTGGTGCATAGTCGCGTTACATTCTGCTGTTTGATCTGCAAGCACAAATAAGGTTGAGGGAGAGGGAGAGAGAACTTGGAAGTATGTGGGAATGTGAAACATACATCAAACTTGTAATGTCTTGTAATGCTGCCAAGTGCTAGTTGAGGAAGGAGACACAAAGATAGCAACGAAAATAGAAAAGCAGTCATGGGCGTTGATGATTGATGGAAATTAGAAGAACCCATTTCTTTATTTCTTCTCGGTCGGTCTGTATAGAGAAGAGAAGGTAAGTGAGACTGGGATGGGTAAACCTTAACTAGGTCCTTTTGAGTACGAATTGATCAAAGGTATCGAGTCATGCATATATAGAGAAGAAAAAAGGGTCCAGTGGACATGGTGTTTGGTTGATTAGGTGATCGAAAATTAACAAAGTTAATGTGGAGAAAATGCTTCATATGAAAATGTTGTTCCACAAGTACCTTAGAGTGTTCTCAAAGACATTTTTGCATTTTAATTGGCACCAATTTCCTCCCCCTCTCCAATTCGGTTCCTCCTTTATTACAGAAAAAGGAAAAAAATAAATAAATGTTATATGCCCGGTACCAATTTGGAGCATAACCTTTAGTAAAGAAATTTGATTTAAATTTGAATAGTGAAATTGTTAATTTTTCCTTTTTTATTTTTGCTAGAGTTGCGCTCTAAGTTGGTATTTCAGATTTATGGTATTCACTTGTCAAAAGGAAAACACAGTTTCAAAAATTTTTGCTTCTAGAAGTGTCATGGACCTTTCTTCTAGTTCCATCGGATTCCGTAAAATTATCACTTCGTGGGAGTGTTGGGATGTGTTTGTTTCACCATGCAAATGAAGATGGACTCTCGACCATTTTTTGTTACCATTTCTTGGCATTTAAATATTTATAATAATAAATTAATTTTTTTCTAATAGCGATTAAGCCAAAAGGAGTAAATTTTATCTCTTACGAAAATAAATAAATCCCCAACCCTAATAGCAGCATAATTTAAAATTAACACCAATAACTAGTAATTTTTTAACATATTTCAATTATAATATTCTATTTGTAGCCTATTGATGTCAACTGCGTGCCCTATAAATAGCAAAGTTTTCATTTAAAAGTAACTGTGGAAGGAAAGTCATGGGTTTAACCACCAAAAGAAAAGGAGATGTGATCACCTGATCATTCTTTGAAAAATCATATGCTGTAAATTCAAGATTTACCTTAAAATGGGGATTAATTGGGTCCTTTTCAATGCCGACTGGTTGATCTTCATTTTCTCCTTTCACCTAAAATGAACGTCACTCTCATGTTAATTACAAGATTTTAACTATTTATTTTCTGGGTTAATCGGATACTCTATTAAAATTATTACCACAAAAGTTTTGAATTGAAATAATATAAGATGAAATTCCAAAGCATATATAAATGTCAAAAAAAATTGAATTCAAATCTTTTTATAGGGTTTTTGAGATCAAGAGGATCACAGCTACCCTTGACCCTCCTTGAATAAGGAATTATTCTTTATGATTCCCACCAATAGTTTAACGAGAGGAGCCGTACAGACCCCAAAATTTACATGCATTTCTGTTTCTCTAACACTGTAGGGAGAAAAGATCTTAATGACACAAAAATAATTTAAATAAATATTGTATGTAAATATAAAAGATTTCATTTAAATAAATATATTTTAAACTTGAAATCAAAATTCTCTCACATGGAACCGAATGAATGTCAAATTCCAATCTTAATCGGTCAAGTCTGATTCCTAATTACACATCTTTAGAGGTCAATTATGATCATGTTAAATTTTGCATGCGAGGCTATGCTGAGAACATTGAACATCTCTTGTACTTGATTAATGACAAATATAATAACTTTATAATAAAAAGAAAACACCCGGACTATCTCACTAGATAGAGTCTCTAACAATAAAAGCGTCAATTTGAAAATATTAAGGAAAATGACTACAGACGTCTGATGTGCATAAAATATATATACACACATGCCGTTTTATTACTTAGGTTTTAACTCACCAGAAGAAAATATTAATATCAACATCTTGTAAGCGAATGAGCCAGAATGACCCAAATTGCATTAGACTTATAATTAGCCTAGAACTACTCCCCTCCTTCCTATTGCCCATTCAATCGGCAATCGTTCGATCGATCAATCGTTTGATCTGAAAGGCCTGTCATTGCTATAAGGCCTGAAATCCTTCGAGCTCCTGACCCGTGAGATATATCGGCTGAAACTTGTCGTCAATATGATATTTATCTTTCAGTCAGGTAGATATAACCCATACTTACTTGGTATGCATCAACCAAGCCCTAATTGATAGATAGTTGCTTGGTCGCCACACATCCTCAGTGTTCAGTGATCGTCATTAAGCCCTATGAAGCAAATATTCATTTTTCCTGAAAATAAGAATAAAATTCTTCCGTAAATGAAAAAGAGACTCCAGATTACAAAAAGAAATCTCTAGGACCCACCAAACTTTCCTATTCGACAGTATT